>OX387668.1:10258438-11601395 GCA_947568875.1 Fissipunctia ypsillon
GAGTACTCCTTCTTGTTGTGCGCGGCTGTGAGGTGGTGCAGTACCCTCGACAGCTGGAGCGTCGTGCTGTGTTCCGCCCGAAACCCAAACTGTTCCGGCCGCGGATCGATATGTGGTTGGAGGTGTCGCAGCAGGAGTACTTCGAACACCTTGGAGACTGTCGGCAGCAGAGTGATCGGCCGATAGCTCTCCGGCTTCAGGGTGTTTTTCCCCGCCTTGGGCAGCATGATGACGCGCCCTTCCTTCCACGAGGCGGGAAAGGCCCCCGTGCGCAGTATCGCCGTGTACAGACGCGCCAGCGCCGCTACCATACGGAACGGCAGGTGGCGCAGCGCTGTGTTGGTGATACCGTCAGCACCGGGGGCCTTCCTAGGCTTCGTTCTTAGGATGGCGCGTCTAACTGCGCCAGGCGAGAAGAAGACAGGGTCCTCATCGGGAGCTATCGGCGTGGCGAAGTAGTCTCCCAGGTGTTGCTCGACCGCTGCGACATGCTCGACGTCGCTGGTCGGGTTGGGGCGGAACTGACGCTCCAGGTGCTCGGCGAAGACCTCCGCCCGGTCCTCCGCTACATATCTGAGCGCCCCGTCGCTGTTAAGCTGCGGACGCACCGGAGCTGGGGTGTTCTTTAGTTGGCGGCAGAGTTTGTGAACCGACGGCCAACTATCTGTAGTGGCGTCGATTCGTTCCTCCCAGCTCGCGGCGGTGTGTGCCTGTAACTCGGCCTTTACCCTTTCCGCGAGACGGTTGAGCTGCATCTTGAGCGTGGGACATCTGAGCTGTTGCCACTGCTTGCGAAGGCGCCTCTTCACGGCGATCATCGCGCTGATATGCGCCGGCAGGGGCGGCAGTAGCCCTCTCCCCTGCGGCTGCGTTGTAGTCGCCGCTTCTAAGGCGCTCTGGATGCAAGCAGTGACGTCATCCGCCGTCTGGTCTACGTCCGCGGAAGTCGCAATAGGCCGAGTCGGCGTGGTGGTCTCTACTTTCTCTGCAAAAACTGTCCAATCCATGGATCGACGTGGCGCTGGTGGCATCAGTCGGGTCGGCATACCCGATAAGACGACGAGTACAGGTTGGTGGTCCGACTGTAACTCGTCGTCTATCACTTGCTCCGTGATCTGGCATTGTAGCCCCCGGTGGACTACGATGTCCAGCACGTCCGGCATTGATTGTACGGCATCTGGGTAGTGGGTCGGCGTCTCTGGGCCGGACACCGTGTACCCGAAGGCTTCCGCGTCCGCGAAGAGCCGTCTCCCCTCGGTATTCCGGTTTAGCGAGTTCCACGCTGGGTGTTTACAATTTAAATCCCCGGCGAGGAGCGTGGCGTGTGTAACACGGTTTAACAAGGCCCGCAGCTCTGTTAGGTCCAGACGAGCCGCGGGCGGCTTGTAACACGCGTAGATGTCGATGTCCTCGCCGGCTATGTGCAGCTGCACACCCAGCGCGTAAAAGCTGCTGTTCGACGGCAAGGGGATCTCTTGATGGACGACTCTTCGCTTCACAAGTACCGCCAGACCACGGTATCTTACGTTGTGAGCCGACCGTTCATCCTTCCTATAAACGAGGTATCCCGGGAACCTAACCCTGTCTTCGGGTCCCAGGAGCGTCTCGCTTATGAGCGCCACGTCGATATTTTGTTCCCGAAGGAGGTGGCGGAGGGGGGCGACCTTATCCCTTAGGCCGCGGGCGTTCCAGTGTATCATCCTTAACTACCTAGCCATTATAAAGTGTGAGTAGGTTGGCCAGGCCATCAAGGATGATCGTCTCGATGTCTTCGCCCTGCCTAATGGCCTTTATTAGGTCCATTAATAATTTAATGGCGCAGGCTGTGAAATCCTTTTTCGTGCACGTAGCGCCGGTGGCGCCGCCATGCGTTCCTTTAGTGAACCTGCGTGGGTCCACTTTTTGCCGCTTCTCGGTAGCGGCGCTGGCAGCGGCAGTGGCGTCTGTGGCGAGATCTTGAGCTTCCTTTTCCTGCCGCTGCGCTATGCCGGCGCTAGTGGTAGGTTGGTGTAGTGTCACAGCCTGCGCCTTGTTTGAGGCAGGGCCGGCCGTCGGGATCTCTTCCTCGGTCGCCGCGGGGGTGGGTTTGGCCTTCTTGCCTTTTCCCTTCCCCCCGCTACGGTGCTTCTTCCTCCGCCCCGAGGAGGTGGCTTGTGCTCTATCAGTAGGCCCGTTGGCCGCCGCCATTAGCGACGCGCCTTGTGCCTCTTCCGGCATCGTTTGTGGCCTCTCGGTGGCCGCTGTTGGCCGGCGTGAGGCGGCCGTGATGGCGGCGGTCCCCGCTCGCTTGTTCCGTATCTCCTGCTGGAACACGGGGCACTTGATGTTGCACGCGGGGTGCGGGCCACCGCAATTGACGCAGGTGGCCGGCTCCTCCCGCGGGCGCGGGCAGTCTCGTGCCGCGTGCTCGCCTCCGCATCGAACACAAGCGAGCGGGCGGTGGCATTGGTGCGAGCTGTGCCTAAATTTTTGGCACCGGTGGCACTGGGCGGGCCCACGTTTGCCTCGCCAAGCCTCTATCTTGACACCCCGCATGTACATGAACACGGTGGTGTCAAAGATAGCCCGAACGTCGGGGGTTCTTTTTAGAATCGCGTGAAATACGCAGCCGGGTCGTCCTTGTGCGCCCTTAATATGGCGCACATACTCCGGCTGGTACCCCAACGCTCGGAGTTCCTCCTCGATCTCCTTGGGGTCTGTGTCCGCTGGCAGCCCCCTAATGGCGACCTTTAAGCTCCTGTCCGCCGGTAGCGAGTAGGCGAACCAGGAAACGCCGCTATCCTTCTCAAGGCCAGTCAAGTACCGCTGGACCAGCCTGTACTCGTCCTCGGTTTAGGGGGAAAATCTAACCCCCGTCCCGTATGGACGCGCATTTGGAGGCCGGCCCAGCTTGACGCTGATGGCCCTGAAATGGGCGGCCCAGTCCGGCAGCCTCTCAACCACCAGCGGAGGATACTTAGGCGTCCTCTTCCCCGGCTGTTGCTTCGTAGTCGACGTTGCGGCGCCGGGGGCAGCGGTAGGGGGTGCGGTAGTCATGGTGGGGGCAGGGGGTAAATTAGAAGTACTTACCCCTGCTGTAGTCTGCTCAGGTGGTGGTGGAGGCGGCGACACAGGTGGTGAGCGACGCACCGCGTCGGCGAATGTGGGCGACGCGGGCGTACCCCGACCCCGCGGCGCGTTGTCGCGCTGTGGCCGCGGCGGGTCGAGGCAGTACCGCTTCGCCTCCTCCTGTTCGGCCGCAGTCTCGCCGGAGCTCCTCCTGCGTCGCTGGGCTCTGGCCTCAAACTGAAATTCGAAGCCGAACCCCAGCGACGGTGTCGGTGATGCCGGCGACATCGCGGCGGCGTCAGCTCCTCCCACGGTGGGCCGCGTACCGGATCGCAGGGACGTGTCCCGAGACACTACTTCTTGACCGGACGCGGCCGAGCCCACGGATGCCAGCGACATGCTCGACCCTACGCGTGACGAGCAAGCCGACAGCATGGCGGGCGAGTCGAAGGCTGAGGCTCGTGGTGGCGCCGGTGATTCAGGCGCTGGTTCC
This sequence comes from Fissipunctia ypsillon, assembly GCA_947568875.1. NCBI lineage: Eukaryota > Metazoa > Arthropoda > Insecta > Lepidoptera > Noctuidae > Fissipunctia > Fissipunctia ypsillon. The sequence continues at coordinate 10,261,980 of OX387668.1, forward strand.
AGTGTTGGCGCTGGCCGCTCCTGCTTAGCCGTCGCCGGTCTCGCCAGCGAGAGGCGGGGACCGGATGTGGCGGTGCGCGAAGCTGGCACAGCTTTAGGCGCCTGTGCGGGCGCAGCACCGGTAGGCGCGGGCGGCGGCGCAAAGCGCGGCGGCGGCGCGGCAATGCGCGCGGGCGGTGCGCGGGGACGCGCGGTAGTCGCGGGGTTCGCGGTCGACGCGGCGGCACGCGCGGGCGCGGTGGTGCGTACGGACGCGATGGTACGCGCAGCGGGCGCGGTAGGGTGCGCGGCGGGCGCAACAGTTCGCGCGGCCGGCGCAGAGGTGCGCACAGGTGCGGGCGCGCGCGCAGAAGGCAGCGCGGCGCGCGCATGCGGCGCATGGCCTATACTCGCGGCCGGCCCCGGGGCCTGGATAGGTACCGGGCGGAACGCGGCGGGGCGGATGGGTACCGCCTGTTGTCGGCCCGACGGCGGCGTCGGCGCAACGCGCGCAGGCGCCGATGTCGTCGGTGGGCCGGCAGCTACAGCGGCGCTCCCCTCCCCTCTTCTTCCCTCCTCTCCTCCTCTTCGCTGGGACGGTCCGGCCGGCGACGAACCGGACGACGCGTCACCGATATTCGGCATCGACATCGCCCGGTCCAGCGCCGGAAGGTCTTCCTGGGACCCGACACCGCGGCCCAAAGAGCCGCGCTTGTCGGGCTTCGGCATCCCGTGGGCGTGGTCCTCCGCGACCGCACCGGTGACGGCTCACCGGGCAGCACGGTGGGGCTCCCCCTGTGTCCACACAAGTGCCGGCTAGGTTACTTGTGCAAACACAGAGGCAACGATTAAAATAATGCGGTCCGCGCGGAGCAAACTGATTTGCGTAGGATAGTCAGTCGTTCGACCACTGGCTAATCCACTATTCTCTCCAAATACGCTGCGCGACCTATTTATAAGTTGACTCCCCACTCTAAATCGAGGAGGGGATCGCCGCTCGGTAACGCCCATCGCGTTAGGTTGACAAGCGTAGATGACGTGCTGGTCAATTGACTTTTTCTTTGCTGTGGCTGCCGTGGCGTACTTGGTTGTCATGGCTATGGCTTTGGCTGAGGCTGTGGCTGTGGCTTTGGCTGCACCAAGACGACACGGCATGGCATGGCTTTGGCATGGCTGGCAATCGGGTGACCGTTACAGTCGGCCATCCTGAAACAATTGCTCCCGCAATGGGAAAAGGGAACACAATTAGCTTTCCAGTAAATCAATTAGGACCTCTGTCTCTAACTGCTCATCAGAGCTGCTGGCACTGTCAGATACAGGAGCCACACTTTGATAGGGTCGCAAGGAGTCAGCAGATACTAAACCTATGAAGTTCTTATATCCTCTCAAACCTTTTATACTCCTGATCCTGTATCTGTCCTTACCAACAACTTTTGTGATAATATACGGCCCTGAATAGAGATCATCTAGTTTAGTACTGACTTTAGCCGCGCTACTTGTAGGAGCCTGTTTCCAAAGTACTAAATCACCTTTCTTATATATGTGACATGGCTTACGACGCTTATCAAAATGGTGTTTCATTTTAGCGCTAGCTTTTTCAATGCGCTGCCTAGCCTTGGTGCGTTTCACGTGAGTCGATTCGACTACCCGCCCCGGAATAGAAAGATTACATGCCGGCCTACTACTCCGTGAAAACATCAAGTCGTAAGGTTTATATCCGGTTGTGTCGTTTAAAGTGTTGTTTATACCCCAGATTACGTCAGGTAAATGATTAGACCAATTGTTCGCGGCTTCACTAGGATCGGTAGCTCGTAATGCGTTCAAAATGGTTCTGTTGGTACGTTCAACTTGGCCGTTAGCTCGAGGACAAGCTATAGCAGTTAAAGTATGCTTGAACTGTTTGTCTGTAGCAAACTTCTTAAAATATCTACTAGTAAAGGCTTTTCCGTGATCCGACACTACTCTATCCGGGTATCCAAACAAAGCGAAAATTCGTTTTAATAACCTGACCGTCTCGATTGAGTTTACTGTCCGAGTTGGTTCCGCAATTACAAACTTTGTAAATGAATCGGTTATCACTAGCATGTACACATAGCCTTTCTTCGTCTTACAGAACGGTCCTAAGTGATCTACATGTACTGTTCTGAACGGTTCAGTTGGTTTGGGAATAGGATGCAACATACCCTCCTTTTTCCCGTGCTCCCCTTTTCCGTAAGCGCAATGTAAACGTGTAACATCAGGTAGCGCCTCTATTAATGTAGACTGTTCGTGAGCAGTAGTAACGGTGACACGCTCCTCGCCCGTGTCGATGTAGGGGTGTGAGTCCGTTTCCTGTGGCCAGTCGATTTCGTTGTCATAGAGAAACGAAGGGCCGATGTACCAGCGGTGGCTTGCCGTGAAGTCAGTCGGTGTATCGCGAGTAGAGTCGTCGGCGACATTGTGAGCGGTGGGGACCCAGCGCCATTCGTTCCGCTCCGTGGTTTCTTCTAATTCCGCTATTCTGTGCGCGACGAACGGTTTGAAAGTGCGTGCGCCGGCGCGCAGCCACGCCAGCACGGTGCGCGAGTCGGACCAGAAGACTCGGCGGTCGGCGCGACGATCGTGCTCTTCTTCCACGCAGCGTGCCAGTCGCCCGCCGAGCACGGCAGCCTGTAATTCAAGTCTAGGTATAGATGTGACCTTAAGGGGCGCAACGCGCCCTTTCGCTGCCGCGAGCGACACATTCACTTGACCTATGCCGGTCACTGAACGCCAATATGCTGCTGCAGCATAGGCTCGTTCGCTCGCGTCCACGAATACGTGCAACTCTAACCTAGTCGAGTCATTATAACCCGGGTGACAACGTGGAATATGAACGCCTTTCAGAATTTGCAGAGCATTTATCCAGTCGTGCCATTTACGTTCTAGACTTTTAGGTAGGCGCTCGTCCCAACCGATTTTTAAACGCCAAGCGTCTTGCAATATGCACTTTGCTTGTGTCGTAAATGGTGCGGCTAGACCCAGCGGGTCATACAAAGACATTGTCGTTTTTAACAACTGACGTTTCGTAACCTGCTTGCTCAAATAAGAAGGGTCTACTTTCCTGAAGTTGAATCCTAAAGTGTCATTCTGGTGTCGCCAAATAAGACCGAGAATTTTCTCCTCCTTGTTGAGCAGAGTGTCTGCCTCTGCGGGCTCGGTCGAGAGGCCAGCGACAGCGGCCGGCTCGTTGGACGCCCACTTCTGCAACACGAAGTTTCCTCGCCGATGTACCGCGTCGACTGCTTTAGACACCCGGTTTGCTTCTTCTGCGTTGTCGAAGCTCTGTAAGAAATCGTCCATATAATGATTCCGTACTATAGAGTTAACGGCTTCGGGGTAGTCAGCTTCATGAACTTGTGCGTTAAGATTTTTAACGTAAATCGCAGTGCTCGGGGAAGAGGTCGCACCAAACAACACCGCTTTCATTCTATATTCGATGGGCGTTAAAGTCGTATCATTGCGCCATAGAAAACGTAGTGCGTCTCTATCTTCTGCTCTCACCGTTATGCGTAAAAACATATCTTTTATGTCTGCTGAAACGGCAACAGGTTTTTGTCTGAATCGCATTAACACACCAAGGAGTGATTGTAGGAGATCAGGACCCGTCAGAAGATAGTCATTTAGGCACACTCCATGCGTGCGTGCCGCTGCGTCATACACAATTCTGACCTTACCTGGCTTAGATGGATTAATTACAGGAAAATGTGGTAAGTACCACTTGTGACCGCTAGATGGCGTCGGCGGTGCTAGTTCTGCATACCCATTTGCTATCAGCGCCTTCATCTGCTCTGAATATTTTTGTTTCAGAGTTTGGTCTTTACGTAAACGGGATTCAGTGCTTTGTAGTCGACTGAGCACGGAGGCGTAGTTATCTGGAAAAGACCTATCTTCATTCTTCCATAATAAACCAGTCTCATAGCCACCTTCAGGCAGAGCGCGCGTAGTTTCCTTTAATATTTTCAATGCTCTCATCTCCGAGTCTGCTTGCGGCCGACGTGGCTGCACTCCTAACGACTCCAGGCTAAAATGTTCTTGTATGAGCTTTTCAATAGATTTATCTGTACTTACATGACCGCAGCGTTCTCCAATCTGTGGTAATACATGTACTTTTGTCAGGCCGCAGGTTTTGCCATGTAAAATCCAGCCAAGTGGTGTGCGTGATGCTACTGGTTCATCCTTTGTGCCTACTCGCGCTTCAGAGGCGAGCAGGAGTGCCCAATTGTCCTGGCCTATCAAGACAGTTGGTACGCCAGCATCGTATACTAGCTGCTCGGCTATTGGTGTCAGATGCTCGAAGCCCGACAGGTCCTTTGCACGTATCGACTGGCCTGATAATTTGAGTCTGTCGATGGTTCTGGCTTCGATGTCTATGCCTTCGGTTGTGTACTTTCCTCGTATATTTACCTTGACTCGTTGCGAGTTCGTGGCGTCAATGCGTGCGCCTGTCACGGCCTCGATGTAAAATGGCTCATTTGGGCCTTTTGCGGCTATCTGCTGCGCGACGTCAGTGGTAAGTAGGGTTATTGTCGATCCGTCATCTAACAAAGCAAATGTGTCTACTTTACCGTTTGGTCCCGATAGTGTTACGGGTACTACTTTCAGCAAAACTTGGTTGTACGTGCGCGGCGCCACGTGCCCGGTCGCTGTGACACGAGGACGCTCTTCGGAGTCGTTTGCGGCGCGCGTTCCCTGTCCGCTGTCACTGTGCAGTAGCCTGTGATGATAATGCTCGCAGTCTTGCACTTCACACTGCTTGCTTTTGCATCTATGCTTCCATGTTCGTCGGTTTAGGCACCTGAAACATAATTTATTTTTACGTGCAGTTTCCCATCTATCATTTATTGACATTTTCTTAAAGTTGGAACAGATAACCACGCTACTACAATTACCATTGCATATTATGCAAGGTGTTTTCTCAGTCTCTATTTTAAATGTCTTGTGAGCCGGTCGTTGTGGACGGTCTCGTTTATGTTCCACCTCCGCTGAGGCGTGACGCGCATTGAGATCGGCCTCTCTTTCGAGAAATCGTCCCAACACTACTAGGCCAGGCTCGGCGTCACCAGCAGCCATCTCAAAATCGTACCACCGGCTCTTTAACGTAACTGACAACTTTTCTGAAATTGCAGAAATCATCTCCGGGCTATATAAATATTCTGTTCTTTTCAGAGCTTGCACCGCGGCAATAGCGTTTGTGACCTTCGATGCAAACACACATATATCTGTAGGGTTATCTGATACTTTAGGCAACTGACGTAATTTATTTAATTCGTAAGTTATTAATGCGTTGGGTCGTCCAAATCGAGATTCTAACCTTTGCATAATTTGAACGGCTGTGGACCCCAGGAATAGGCATTTAACTGCCTCAAACGCGGGCCCTCTCAAGGATTTTCTGAGACGGGCTAAATTCCCTGCCTCTGTGTGAGTCGACGCGGACTCATTATACGCTGCTTTAAAATGCAGCCATTCGCCGGGGTGGCCACTATAAATAGGTAAATCAAATTCATACCTGCTGGCAGCGGGTTTGCCCCGCGCTACCTCTAATAATGCCTGAGTCAGTCCTTGCAGCAGGCTCCCCTCGTCGCTACGTTGCGGCAAGGGCGGCGGCGGCGGCGCGTCGTCTGGCGTCGTCGTCCGTGAGTCGTCGTGTCGCGGCTGAGTGGGTGCCTCCCTGTGAGGCGACACGACTAGTGATTGCGGCGGGTGGATGTGGCCGCGGTGTTCGCCGAGTGTGTCCGCGGCGTCCGCCTGACGTTTCGATGTCGCACTAGAGCTTCCCTCTAACAGTTCTTCTTCTGCTGATTCTGCTTCCAAGAGCGCCAACCTAGCGGCGGCGAGTTCTAATCTCGCTCGGGCCAACGCCTTCCTGTCGGCTTTCGTCTCGCCTCGTGGTTGTCTGTGTGGGGGTGTCGTCGCCCCAGGGCTGTGAGGTTGGGTCTGGTCCGACTCTGTGACGGAATAGTTGGGCGGGTCTGCCAGTCCCACCGCTGTTGCCAATTCCGTGGAGACGGGCTCGTCCCCATCCGAGGCCGCTGTGACGGGTTCTTGCATACCGCGTGTTTTCACCATGTCGACGGTATTGCATACACCACACTACCACTTTCGCGTAAGATTAAACCGAAGCCCTACCTGCCCGAATCAGACTATCGAAGAAACAATACACTGGAGCGTCCGGCTCGAATGGACCAACTGTTGAGGACAGAGGACTAATCTAGCAGCAATGAAATGCACACGAACACTACTACAAGATTTATTGTCAGTATCCACAGGTTTTAAACTATTACAATTCACTGAATTCGGGTAAGGAGGGCTGCAGTACAATCTTTTTATCAACGCGGTTAAACTTACGAGACTACGACTAGACTAGTGCACTCTTTGGAGTCTGGAAGCGAACAGAACAATACAATGAAAATCGAGTCTGTAATACAATGTGGGCGGAAGGAACACGCGTTTACAATCTATTTCCGGTTCTGGAAGTTTCTAGAAGATTCTAACTGGTTCTACAGTGCTGCCTCTAGTGTCGAGAGGCGATTACTACGACATTCATTCATAATATAACATCAACTCATTCAGAAAACAGCGCCTCCAGTGTCGGGAAGCGCAAGCAGTTATCGAAATTAGGCGTAAATCGTTCGTTGATGCTGACGCCCTCTATTGGCGAGTGACACACACGTTAGGATGCTTGTTAGACTGCTTCCGCTGCGCGACAACAGAGGACGCTACTTGTATATCAGTCACACCATTACTTGACAACGCTGAGTACTTTAGTGGATGTTACTTAACATAGAGCTAGCATTGATACATAATAATTATATTTTAAAATAAAAATTGACTTAACATTAATAAACTTATTGCATTACTTCTAGCAATTTTTCAGTGTCTGAGTAATTAACATTTCACTACATTTTTTACAATTTACACAATATACAGGGTGTAAGGTACATGAACGCACATACGTGTTCCAGTGATTCAGTACATGATTCTGGACCCCGTAGCGTTGGAATTTTTCGTCGGCTTTTTCCAAATTTTGAAAAAAAAAAAAATTTTTTTCCACTTTAAACTGTATAAAGTCGTTATACCTATCTACCCGAAAGACATTTTAAATGAAAAAATAATTAATTCAATTTTTTCACAAAAAAACGCAATGTAAATAAAACATAAAGAAGCTCCTCGCTCAGCTGATTTTCTGAGTTCACCGGAGGTCATTGCGATAGTACACACAGACACCGACAAAGTACTCCGCCACGAAACTACGTGGTTCGACGCTACTCAATTGGGGATGGGACACGTCGATAAACTAGATCGGAATCGATATTTTCCAAGTACAGTACGACAAGACTTAAGCAAGGAAGACAATGAACAGAAGGATGAAGACTTAGAAGAAATTGATCTTCATCTGTCCGATTTTAGCAAGGAAACTAACTTAACTGCCCCCCTAGTCATATTACTTTTCTATTATCGTTTATGCTAACGCTTAGTACAAAATGTATGGCGATGCGATGACATTACCTACCTGCAATAAGTCACGTGACACATCTACGCGGGTAATGTCATTGCCATACATTTTGTACTAAGCGTTAGCGTAAACGATAATAGAAAAGTAATATGGCTAGGGGAGGCTGGTTACATAACAAGAAAACTAATTTAAAAAATAAGTGGGTAATTTGAGTTGGTGCTTTAGTAACAGAAAAAAATCAATCATTACATAGACATCAGAAGATGTCATTAAGATATGCCAGACGTCCCGTCTGAAGTATTTTTAAAAGACTGTCACATAAAGATATTGTCATTACTAAAATAATGCACTAATTTATTGGGTCGTCGATATACCAAAAATAGTCTATCATCTGTTAGGAAAATTTCCTACGTCAAATCATATTACCGACTTAATGAAATTTTCATCACTTATTAAAATTAAAATATCAAAACGGCAATTATTAAACAAGTATGTGTTATTTTAAGGTGAATAAATGTGTATTTTAATAGTTCTATCTACGTTACTACGTTCCGTTCGTTTTATTTAACATTTAGACCTGTTTAAAGACAATCATCTTTTTCCATAACTCAAAACATTTGAGTGATGCTAACAATAATTATTACATTCATACGCATAAAAAAATAAACGTTGAAATTGAAATATCGATGTTGTTCGATATCTCTAGCTAAGTGGCAAAAGAGATAACATATGCATGCGAATATGACATCTATTTCAAAGACGTTAGCGTTCTAAAATAATAATTTGGTTTAAGCTCTCTCTAGCGTTGAGTAGCTGAACACGTTATAAATGTATTGATTGTGACCATATGCATGCGAATATGACATCTATTTCAAAGACGTTAGCGTTCTAAATACTCGTTTGCTGAAATTTATTGATTGTGACAATGTAAAATAATAACTTTTGCTAGTTGTTATAAGACTTATTTTATGACGACAACAAAACGCAAAACTCGAAATCGATACCCGCTCAGCTGTTTCACTAGAGTTCCTTTGTGAGGTCATTGCCTAATACCTATCGGGAACTTTCAAACGCGCCGCAAATTGCCGACAAAGGGCCATTGCGCCAAGCAGACTAGGTATTGTAGGCACTGTGCGGTGAATTCAAAAGAATGATGAAAACTTAGGTAAAGTACATTTCTTTTGCATTTCGCCGATTTTAACGGATTTTTGTCAGTTCCTCGTTGAAGTTGATCGTGAACGTGTGCTACTCGTTGCGAATTACGGCTATCGGAAATTTATCAAAACAATCTTTCTGTGTTTTATTTGTATGTTGTTCTGTTTTCGTGTGTTAATCTTTCTATGTAAAAAAGTGTGTTAATCGTTTTGTGTGTTATTTGTGTATTGTTTCTGTGTTTTATTTGTGTGTGATTTTTAAGATGCCTTCTGGACCTAACGATATTTACAGTGCCCAAGAATACGGAAGTATGCTTATGTGTTATGGAGAAGCACGTGGAAACGCACGTCAAGCACTGCGTATCTATGTCCAAAGATATCCAGACGCTCGTCATCCACGAGATTCTCGCGTAATAACACGAGCTTACCAACGTATCTTGGACAACCAACCAATTGTGCCTCAGCGCGAGGGAGCTGGAAGGCCCATAAGACCGGCTGTAGCGAACCGCATCCTGACTGTCGTGCGGCAGAACCCACGACTGGGAGTACGCACGGCAGCTCGTGTAATTCGTAACCGTTACAGGACCCGCGTCTCGCACTGGACTGTCCATCGGGTTTTACGCAGAGATCGGCAGCGTGCGTATCACATCCACAAGATGCAAGCGTTATTACCTACAGACAGGGTATCCCGCGTTAGGTACTGCCGGTGGCTGCAACGACAGCACGACGAAATCTCCGACTTTAATGCAAATGTGATATGGACGGATGAGTCCACATTTACTAGAAACGGAATGTGGAACAGGCGCAATTCTCATATCTGGGCTCATACCAATCCGTTCGCATTGCAGCAGACGGGACACCAAACTCGATGGTCAGTGAATGTCTGGGCTGACATTTATAAAGACCTCGTGATTGGACCCATTTTTCTCCCGGAACGATTAAATGGGACCCGATATCACGAGTTCCTGAGAACAACTCTCTCGGACATACTTCTGGACGACATGCCTCTAAGCCAGTATCGAGTGTTATGGTTTCAGCACGACGGCGCTCCCCCACACGTGACTCTTCCCGTTAGACGATGCCTCACCGATTTTTTTGAAAATCAGTGGATCGGAAGATTTGGTCCGGAGCCATGGCCAGCTCGGTCACCGGACTTGACCCCATTAGATTTTTTTCTTTGGGGTTACGTCAAAGATAAAGTGTTTGTGTCCGAGTGTAATTCAGCAGCAGATATGAGGAATCGTATCGAGAACGTGTTCACGACACTGCGTGAGGAGTGTATCCAGGACCCCACCTTTCTGCCACGTGTCCACGCCGAAACTTTGCGCCGTGCTCAGATTTGCGAGCGAGTTGGTGGCGGACACTTTGAACCCTATTTGGTTAGAGGTGAGCGAGCTTGAGGTAAGTTCATTAATTTATACCTACATCACTGGATCGCAATGTAGGTAGCTACTTACAAGCTTCTTTATTATTTCTAACCCTTGTCGGAATCGTATTAAGAATAAGCTTATGGCTAATTAGTCATAAACTTAGTCCTGAGTGATAAAAAATTATCAAAAACACAAAAAAAAACAAGCGCAAATACTAGGTACTTAATAATAATGTTTAATACAATCTAGGTTACATACTAGGTCTTCTGTTATTAAATGTTTTGTTTTCATCAGTACATTAATTACGTTAAGTTTTTTTTACTGTTGTTGGTTGTGCGTTAAATACTTAGTGTTCGTTTGTCGTAAACGTAAATGTATTTTATGACAAAGTACTTTGAAAGCTGTTGTTTTTTGTTTACATTAGGAGAAACAAAGACATAGTTACATTTGTTTACATTCCCTTCGCAGTAGACGGCGCTAACATTAGGTAGGTAGTAGGTACCTTAAAGCTCTTAAAATATTCACAGAACTTTAGTTTTAAAATGCAGCCTAAATTACTGACTTGACTGTACCTGCACTTGCAGCTAAGTTCAAAGATTTTTTTTTTTTTTTTTGTGGATGGGAAATCATCAAATGACTTCTCCCGCTCTGGGCGGAGCGGGAGGGCGTGTCAGACTTTTACTGACTAAAACCCACCCGTGTTCCTTCTGTTGCCTGTGCCGGGGCCACGGTAACTCTTTCGAACATCCCGCAACCCTAGCTGGCACCTTAAGTACTCCTTAAGAGTAGCATGGCTTCGTTCTAGTGGGCCCTGGGTTTGGCGGGTGGAGTGCAAGCCTTGCTCCCAGCCCGGTGATTGGCCGGCTTGCCAGCTGCCGCACACGCGAAGCAGTGCGGCGTGGCTTTGCACGAGCCGGCCTTGTGACCGGGCTGACCACAGCAGAAGCAGTGGCTGCTACGATCCACCTCCGAGGTGCATTTAGCTCCCACGTGGTTGCCTACGTGGCAGCGGAAGCACCTCAGAGGTCTGGGCTCCAGCAGTTTCACCTGCGTGGAAACCCAGCCCACCTTGAGCCTTTGGCCCTCCCCGGTAATTTTCCGGGCCACCGCCACGGGGCAGCTCACCGTAACGGTTCGCATCCCCGTGAAGTCAGGACGGATGGTGCCTACCCTAACCTGCTCGGCTGAGCACCCTCCAGTCCTAACAACGGCGGCCATTGTTACAGTACAATATCTTTGTGCTGTATCTACAATCTACATCGCAATCTTATGTTCTTTATCGCACGTTCAATATCTATTAAATGTTTCTACTATCTGTTATCAACACGAAGTCGTTAGTATATAAGATGCACCTTTGGATAATTATAACCAGACTATACTACATCTTTTGTCTCATTTATACCTAATCATATACTGCCAAGAAGTTTGGCAAATTGGTGACCCCGACGAACGAATACGCAGCAAGAAACATGGCACAATCACCGTGCAAGGCGAACATAAATCAGCAAGGAACACTTGAAGTAGCTGCTGGCACCTCGGTTTTATCCCGCATTCCGGAATTTTGGAAAGACCAACCAAGATTATGGTTCACGCAACTAGAAGCCATATTAGCACCACAGAAGCAAGGAGACGAATACAAATACTGTACAGTAATAGCAAAGTTATCCAAGGAAGAAATACTACAAGTTAGTGACCTAATCACTTCACCACCGACTACAGATAAATACAAAAACATCAAGGAACGTTTAATTGATTGTTACGAAGAAACAGAACGGCGACAGTTTCAAAAATTAATATCAGAGACAGAACTCGGTGATCAAAAACCTTCGCAGTTATTACGTCAAATGCGAGTCCTCGGGAGAGGAAAAATCAGTGACGAAACAATTAAACTACTATGGTTCAGGCTTTTACCAACATCAGTTACTACGGTTCTAGCAGTTACGGAAGACATGGAAATTGACAAACTGAGCCAAATTGCAGACAAAATAATAATGAATTCAAAAGTAACCGAAATATCAGCTGTTAGCAACGACACTTCAAACGACAACAATACAGCATGCATTTTAACCCAGCTAGCAAAATTACAGATAGATATTGACGCAATTCAGCAAGGTCAATATGGCTATCGACCCAACACGCACAATCATTTCAAGAAACGTCAACAATTCCCGATTATGAGGCCGAGAACAAACTATAGAGGAGCAAATCGGTTTTGTTACTACCACGAAAGATTCGGAAAATATGCAAGGAACTGCATTAAACCATGCGGTTGGAAACCAATGACTTACGTACGGAACCAGGGAAACGAATAAGAGCACAGACAACGGCGAAACTCTGTGCAATCCACCCATCCAATCGCCTCACCATTACCGACCGAAAAAGTGGTATGAAGTTTTTGATTGACACGGGCGCAAATATCTCAGTCATTAGCAAGCAACAGAGATATTCAATTTTACAAAATGAACAATACACACTATACGCTGCAAATGGGACTAAAATTAGGACTTACGGCGAGAAGACGCTTACCTTGAATTTAGGACTACAACGATGTTATAAATGGAATTTTATAATCGCCGATGTTACACAACCAATAATTGGAGCAGATTTTCTAGAGCACTATAAACTATTAGTCGACATAGCAGGTCGCAAACTTATCGACAAAGTTACAGAGCTGACAACGCATGTAACTTCAGAAAAAGCGACACAACAAACAATTCGTACTATCGCAGTGGGAACGAATCCACGTATTACGCAACTTTTAAACAAATACGAAGACATCACGAAAGGGTCCTCTCTACGCAATGCGCCCAAACATAAGATTGAACACCACATTATCACTACAGGACCACCCGTCGCAGCTCGGGCAAGACCATTACCTCCAGAAAAATACGACATAGCCAAAAAGGAATTTCAAAATATGATAGAACTCGGAATTTGCCGACCGTCAGATAGCCCATGGGCAAGCCCATTACATATGGTAAAAAAGAAAAATGGCGAATGGAGACCGTGCGGAGACTATCGAATGCTCAATAGCACGACAGTACCGGACAAATACCCACTACCAAGATTAACTGACTTTACATACATATTAGAAAATAAGAAGATACTAAGCAAGATAGATATACGCAAAGCATACCACTGTATTCCTGTTAAAGATATAGAGAAAACAGCCATCATCACACCTTTCGGACTTTTTGAGTACTTAAGAATGCCTTTCGGATTACGCAATGCGGCACAAACATTTCAACGATTCATGGATTCCTTATTTAGAGATTTAAATTTCGTATTTATATTTGTAGACGACTGTCTCATCGCATCGGACAACGAAGATTTGCATTATCAGCATTTAGAAACGGTTTTCAAACGTTTACACGAGAATGGAATAACCATTAATCTCGGAAAATGCGAATTTCTCAGAAGGGAAATAGATTTCTTAGGTTATCATATAACGAGCCAAGGAATACAACCTACCGAAGAAAATTACAAAGCAATCATGGAATTTCCCAAACCGAAAACAATTCAAGAATTAAGAAGATTTTTGGGCATGGTCAATTTCTACAGAAGTAATATTCCACGCGCAGCGGAAAATCAAAGAATTTTAAACGAATATCTACATGGTTCAAAAAAGAACGATAATTCACCTGTTCCTTGGACAACGGAAGCAGACAAAGCTTACGAAAAATGCAAGGAAAGCATGAAAAACGCAGTATTAACAGCGCATCCTTCCCGCAACGCATCACTAGCGCTCATGACCGACGCTAGTGCTACTTGCGTTGGTGGAGTTTTACAACAAAAATCCGGACGCAATTGGGAACCATTAGGATTTTTTTCACAAAAATTGAGCGAAACTCAACAAAGATATTCTACGTTTGACAGAGAGCTGTTAGGAATATACATGGCCGTCAAACATTTTCACAGATTAATCGAGGGAAGAGAATTTACAATATTTACGGATCACCGACCTTTGACATACGCATTCTCCCAAAAACCATCATCAAACGATACACCGCGACGGGTCCGGCAGTTAGATTTCATTTCACAATACAGTACCAACATCCAACACATAAACGGACGTGACAATATTACCGCCGATGCCTTATCTCGAATAGAGGAAATATACGTGCCATCACCTATCGATTACGCTGAATTGGAAAAATGTCAATCAACAGATAATGAACTAAGTAAATTACATGACAATAAAAGATTAAAATTCAAAAACATTACGCTTCCGGGTTCCACAATAAACATCACCTGCGACACGTCTACTGGAAAAAGCCGCCCCTACTTACCAAAGCATTTTCGCAAACAAATTTTCGATACCATTCATGGTATGAGCCATCCAGGAAAAAGAACTACGAGAAAAATGATAACCCAAAGGTATTTATGGCCGTATATGAACAAAGATATCAATAATTGGTGTAGATCATGTATAGCCTGCCAAAAATCAAAAATACAACGACATACGATATCACCTCCTGGTACATTTATGACAGCGCAACGTTTTGAACATTTACATATTGACATCGTCGGACCACTTCCGATTTCACAAGGGAAGAGATATTTAATCACAATCATAGATCGTTGTACGTCATGGCCCGAAATTTTTCCGGTAGAAGATATAACTGCAGAAACAGTAGCCAAGACACTTTTCGAAGGATGGATTACTCGTTTTGGATGTCCATTGCGCATTACTACGGATCAAGGCCGACAGTTTGAATCAAGAATATTTGAGTCACTCTCACAATTTTTGGGAATACATAAAATTAGGACAACACCTTATCATCCGCAATCCAATGGAATGATAGAGAGATTTCATAGAACTTTAAAGGTAGCGTTAATGACAAGAGAATCCAACGAAAATTGGTTAAAAGAAATCCCAACAGTTTTACTCGGGTTGCGGAGTAGCTTGCGAGAAGACACAGGTTATAGTTCAGCAGAGATGACATATGGAACGCCAATACGACTCCCTGGAGGATTTTTTGAGTCATCAGCAGCACAGTTATCAACGTACGAAGAATTTGTAAAACAAATTCAAAAGGACATCACACAAATGACATCAATTCCGAAAAGAAAAAACCATAACCAAGCTATATTTGTGCATCCCGAACTCAAAGAATGCTCACACGTATTTGTTCGGTGTGATAGAATGAAGAAAGCCCTGACACCGTCGTATGAAGGACCCTACCCAGTAATTAGTAAAACAGATAAAACATTTTGCATTAGAATTAGGGATAAAGAGACAGTGATATCAATTGATAGATTGAAACCAGCATTCATGATCAATGACGAATCAAACTACGTGCCAGATTCAAAGGATTGCGACAGACATTCACACACGTACACTACACGATCGGGACGTAAAGTAAAGCCAGTAGTACGTCTATAAAAAATCGCTGATAGAAGCAAGTTATTCGTATATATATTAACATAGATCTTAACATATACCATTAATTCACAACTACTCGTAACAGCAAGACATCTAAAATGGGAAATCAAAGTTCTAAGGACCAGATAACATACAATACGGACAGTTGCCTCAATCAAAACGAAGCGGACAAACTCCGTAACCTGATCCAGGAGGACTTACGGTGGACAAGAAATGTTGCAATGGGACAGATTATTTTAACAATCGGTGCGATCCTAATTTACGGCATAATGAAAACACTGGACAGAAGAATGAAGAGTTTAACGGAAAAAAATAATAAACACTCGTGCAACAGCTAAGTCAAAATTACAGACGTCAGCAAATCACACCACAACAGGCGTCATCAAATTCCACCGCGTACAATAGCATTATTATTTATATACATCAGCAAATAACTAGTAAGGTCTAGATCAAATTTATATTGTAAACACTATTACCATAATATTTATTTTTTCTTTTAAAGGGGGGTGTACTGTTACAGTACAATATCTTTGTGCTGTATCTACAATCTACATCGCAATCTTATGTTCTTTATCGCACGTTCAATATCTATTAAATGTTTCTACTATCTGTTATCAACACGAAGTCGTTAGTATATAAGATGCACCTTTGGATAATTATAACCAGACTATACTACATCTTTTGTCTCATTTATACCTAATCATATACTGCCAAGAAGTTTGGCAAAGCCATCACCTCTCCCTCCGTCGCTGAGTCGTCCAAACCCAGTATGCGCATATCAGCGCGCTTGGTGGGTCTGGACACTCGGGCCTCGTCCGCATTTAGGGACGCCCTAAGCCTTTCGGCCAGAGCGTCAGCGGTCGGGCCGCTGGCCGCACCGGGGACCTCCAGCATCCGGGCCCCAGTCGCAGTGACCTTTACCCGGACGCCATCTGCGATACCGAGCTCGTCGAGGTTCACCGCCGCCCTCGCCTTGGCAAGCACGTCGCGGTAGGACACGCCCTTCTTTTTCGCTTCCGGCTGTAGTGTGATCACTACAGCTGCGGACTTCGGGGCACGGAGCCTAGCCGCGATGCTTCGCTCCTTGCGCCGCTGCCGCCTCTCCTTTTTTTTGGCCGCCCTTGCTGCCTTACCCGCCTTCCTCTTCTCCCCGGCTACTTGCCATTCGGCGTCAGCCGGAGGGGATTTAGGAGACGGAGGCAGTCGTTTCGCCGCCGGGGCTGGGGCCCTCGCGGGTTCCGGGACGGCTCCGCCTTTCACCTGCCCCGATGACCCCGGCTTGGCCGTGGCAGCCGCGGCGGCGGCATACGATGCCGCCTTCCGCTGGCCCGAGGCCGGCTGGCTCGCCGCTAGCGGGGGCCGCAGGACTATAGCCTCCAGGGCGGAAAACCGGCTCCCGAAGGCAGCCAGTTCCCGTCGGACCAGGGCCAGAACTCGGTCCTCAGTAGGCATGGGCCTGACCTGCCCATGCCGCGCCTCCTCCTGTGGCACCTCCCGGGGGCCGGCTTCTCGAAGCCTAGCCAGGTCCGCTCGGAGCTCCGCGTTCTCCTTTCGGAGAAGCTCCATGGCGGCTGTCAAACGGGCGACCTCCGCCCGCATTTCGGACATTGCGTCCGACGGGGGCCCGATGTGACTGGCCTCCGCTGCCGCCATAATGGAGGCCGTGGCTGCGGATATGGCCTTGTCTTTAGAGGACTGAGTCCTCTTCAAGGCCACACTTTTAATAGCGGCTGCCACGACCTCTGCGAACCTGACCGTTCGCTCCGACTTCGAGCCGCCAGTGACGTCCGGCTCACCACCTGACGACTCCGACCCGGCCGAGACCGGCCCTAACTGCGACTCTGGCTCGGCCGGGCCGGCTCGGCTCGGCTTGCCGGCCTCCTTCGTGGTGAGCCCTCTGCCAACACCACTTTCATGGGTCCCACCCCGCCGGCTGATCTTTTTACGGGCCGAGCTCACCCATCCGTCCGAGGAAGACTCCTGGCCATCCCCTGGTTTGGGGCGCTTCTTTAAGAACTCTAGGTTCTTCTTAGCCGCCCCAACCACTTCGCGCTCTTGGCTCTTATACGAGCCCTTCGCGCCAGATACGGCGTCGGACTCCGACCCCGCATCACTTCCCTCCTCTTCGCTACGGTTTTTGTTTTTGTGTATAGAATCCATTTTTGTTCCCACGAGTAAAAAACTTTTTACTGTCTCAAAATCTAGTGGTTCGCACTAGCGACTAATTTAGCTACCCATTAGTCAAGCTATCAACCTCCCTCACGGTGCGCCGCCGCTTGGAGGTTTGGGGTGATTTTTTATAGGGGCTTTCTTCCTCGCGGCCCGGGCGGTTAAGCCAAGACCCTCGACCCCCGTCAAAAGTCAGAGACATGACCTTGACAATCTTCGGGGCTACGAGAATAACGGTGGCAGAAAGAGAAGGCCTCTTCCTGCCTGCCCGGCGGCAGAGTTAGTGCACACCGAGCCCGCTCTTACTCCGCCGCTGTGCGTCTCTGCTTAGAGCGCAGAGAGACACACGTTGGAGCGTACTTCTGACAGGATATTGGCATACGGGCAACAAGACCCCTTAGGCACACAGTACCTAATGGGGAGTCATTGCCCGTACCCCAGGGTGCACCGTCCCGGTGACTGGCCTTCCCCCCGGACGCATCCATAAGGGAATTCCAGCCTACAGGCACACGGGGAGGTTTCCTGTCCAAGCACCCCAAGTTCAAAGATGTCTTTAACTTTTGTTCGACCTTGTAGGTAGGTACATTCATACAAACGGAGCGAGGCGGCCCGCGTCGCGCGCGTCTCCACGTCCGTGTCTGTGTGTGTAAGACGTGTAGGTAATTACGTACCTACTACGCGCTCTCGCGCGCCTACATTCATTGCGAAGCGTTGAGATCGCATTATTCACGATACATTGCATGCTTGAAAATGTCAATTTCTGTAACCGATCATTACCGAGATTAATGACTATCATAATTTTGTTACTGGCATTAGGTGTAACCTTTTCGCGAAGTTTGCGGTATCTTGTCCCTTACAGCCTGTATACTTAGAGACTTATTGATTTTATTATATAAGAACGGACCTAAAAATACATAAAACTTATTTGTAAAAGTATGTCTAGTTTGAGGCTTTATGCACACTAAGTCTTTTTTTCTCTTATCTATAGGTATTGGGACATAAGGAAGTCTGCTATGCTGGTGCAGTACTATATTCAATATAAATAGTTGTCGCACGGTTAAAACCTTACATGCCGTGTAAAGCTCGTGTGTGGGAAATCTAAATGGGTGAAAGGTGGCTACCTTAAGGATAGCTCTCTGCGCACGTTCTAATGGCAGTAGGATTGATTTAGCAGCCCCACCCCATGAAGTTATACAATAAGTGAGAATGGATTGACACAGAGCTAAATAGACCTGTTTAATCAATTTGTAGTCCGATATATATCGTCAATTCTTAAAAATGTATATCAATTTACGCATTCGAGTGCATAACAAATCAATGTGTTTACGGAAATTCAAATTTGTGTCAATCGTTACACCAAGATATTTCATATGATCGGCTTTTGCTAAAGTAGGACAATTACAAGCATCGTCAGCATACGTGCCGCACACACAAATGTTGAAAGCTAGGTCATCCTAACTATTTCCATTACTGAGAACTGATAAGCACTTACCTGGTCGTCATCAAACTTTCAGAATATATCATGTAGTAGCGCCCGTGCTCAATTAAATAAATGTTGAAAGCTAGGTCATCCTTACCATTTCCGTTACTGAGAACCGATAACCACTTACCTAGTCATCATCTGACCTTCAGAATGTATCATGTAGTAGCGCCCGTGCTCAATTAAATAAATGTTGAAAGCTAGGTCATCCAAACTAATTCCATTACTGAGAACCGATTAGCACTTACCTGGTCATCATCAGACCTTCAGAATGTATCATGTAGTAGCACCCGTGGTCAATTAGATAAATGTTGAAATCTAGGTCATCCTAACTATTTCCATTACTGAGAACCGATAAGCACTTACCTGATCATCATCAGACCTTCAGAATGTATCATGTAGTAGCACCCGTGGTCAGTTAGATAAATGTTGAAATCTAGGTCATCCTAACTATTTCCATTACTGAGAACCGATAAGCACTTACCTGGTCATCATCAGACCTTTAGACTGTATCATGTAGTAGCACCCGAATTAAAGCTATGTCAGCATGCATAGTGTATCGTGTAGTTCAAGATAAATATATGTAGGATTAATATTAATTAAACATTTCTGAACGCTAAAGAATTTAGTTTCAGAACGAATGAATGTGTGAGTGAAAGAGAAGGAATGAATGACGGAAGGAAAAGAAGGATGGCAACCAACGATGTTTAAGCTAAGTACGTTTTGTATCGAAGGTGAAATTAAAAATAGTAATTAAAGTGCAATATTGTTTCCTTTCTGGATATCCCACTCTACAACTTGGGGGCTCGTCCGGGATACCAGAAAAACAATACTTAAGAAGATTGCCTTGTGTGTGCATCGCGGTAAGGTGAGCCGCGACCACGTGCGCCGGGTGGCAAATTAACGACGACGAAGTTTCAAAATTTCAAAATACGACGATGTGCGACGAGAAGAATCCCGTTCCGACATTCAACTACGCTGATTAATCCCGAAATTCAACGGCGTCGACAAGACGTACTCGTCGGCAAAATTGGCGCAAGATATCGAGGACAACGCCGAGATATTCGGATGGACGGCGGCTCAAAAACTCATTCTGGCGAGAAGGTCACTAACGGGCACAGCAGAATTATGGCTCAAGTCGGAAAAAGCCTTCAAAAGTTACGAAGAATTACGGAATGCATTACATAAAGAATTCCCAGAAACCGTCAACAGCAAAGAAATGCACGAGCTCATGGCGTCCCGCAAAAAGAAAAGCACTGAAACATACTACGAGTATATGTTAACGATGAAGGAATTGGGTAAGCGTGCTAAATTCCCGGATTATGTGGCGATACAGTATATTATAGACGGAATACAAGACTATGAATCGAATAAAACGATCCTATACGGCGCGACCACATACCCGGTGCTAAAGGAAAGAATCGTCATCTACGAAACCATGAAGAGTAAAAATAAGAAAAGGCAAGATGATACGACGAAGCAGCAGAAGCAGGACCTGGAAAAGAAGGGTCATTCGGAAAAGTCGAGTCACCGGTGTTATAAGTGTGGTGAGACAGATCACGTCGCAAACGCATGCAAGAAAGGTGTAAAATGCTTCCGCTGCAACTCGTTCGGTCATATCGGACGAGAGTGCAAGGAGCCAATCTCGAATACAGATTCTCAGGGTAAGCATAAAGATGGCGGCGGCGGTCATAGTTCTCGTACTTCCATGCTGTGTACGAAGATTTCGCCGGCACTCGGAGATGACGTCACGGATCCGGCAAGAAAACATGGCGGCGACGGTGAAGATGAACGAGGAAGGAACGAACGAATGACAGGTGTGAACCGCGTGAACGAATCAGCGTTAACGTCAAACTTCTGTCAATCATGTCAGTGTCATAAGTGTCAAAGTGAAATGGTGTTAAGTGTAAACAAAGACTTTGCGAGTAACAAATCAGTTAAAAACATTAAGATTAGTGGAATAAATGTTGATAGCCTTGTAGATTCTGGTAGTGATTTAAATTTAATAGCTTCTAACTTGTTTTTTGAGTTGAATGTAACATCCTACGAAAAGGTAAGAGTCACATTGTCAGGACTTGGTTCTGCAAGCGTGTATTCGCTAGGAAAGTTCAATGTAAACACAGAAATTGATGGTTATTGCTTCGATGTGTGTTTTTACATCGTTCCACAAGAAGTTATGCCATATAAAGTTATTTTAGGCCAACCATTCTTAGTAAATGTTACTGCTGTCATTGATAAAGGTTCAGTCACTGTTATGCCTCAGCATAATGATGTTTTGCTGCAGTGTATGCTTGCCGAGGTTCCAGAATCCGTATGTTATGTTTCTGATCCACAGATACGAGAGGTGGCTCGGAATTTGGTTGACAATTACCAACCTAAGAGGATAAAGGAGGCTCCGATAGAAATGAAGATTATATTGAAGGATGACATTCCTGTTGCACAGCGTCCGCGAAGGCTGTCACTCGCTGAGCAGAGGGAAGTAGAAAGACAGGTTAGTGAATGGTTACGAGATGGTATTGTTAGGCCAAGTTTTTCTGAATATGCGAGTCCATTAGTACTTGTAAAGAAGAAAGATGGATCTACACGGGTATGTGTTGACTATCAAATGATCAATAAAAAGATGGTCAAGGACGAATTTCCACTTCCAGTGATAGAAGATCATATTGACAAGTTATCAGGGGCTAAGGTGTTCAGTAAAATTGGATTTAAAAGACGCGTTCTTTCATTTGAAGATAGAAGAAAGCTCAGTTCCATATACCTCTTTTGTAACACACCATGGTCAATTTGAGTTCCTCAGAACACCATTCGGATTGTCAATTTGTCCTAAGTATTTCACAAGATTTATAACTATAATTTTCCGTGATCTTATAGCCAAAGGTCACATTCTTATATTCATTGATGATGCCATAATTCCAGCGAATGACTATAAAGAAGCAGTTGAGAGGCTACGAGAGGCACTACAAGTGGCATCAGATTATGGACTTGAAATAAACTGGAAGAAGAGTGAAGTATTGACGACAAAAGTTGAGTATTTGGGTCACATTGTGCAAGGTGGTTAAATCAAACCCTCCACTGAGAAAACTGAAGCGGTTGTCAAGTTCCCTGAACCCAAGACGGTGAAACAACTACAAAGCTTTATAGGGCTAGCATCATATTTCAGGAAGTACATACCTCACTTTGCTAAAGTAGCTAGTCCATTGACTGATTTACTAAAAAAGGATCAAAGTTTTACATTTGAAGATGAACACAAGTATGCATTTAATATTTTAAAAGAAAAATTAGGAAGTGGTCCAGTACTGAAGATTTTCAACCCAAAAGGGCGTACAGAACTACACACAGATGCTTCGAGTTTGGCTTATGCAGCAGTATTAATGCAGTGGTGTGAAGACAGTGGCCTACATCCTGTATATTATATGAGCCGGAAGACCAGCGATGCAGAAAAGAAATATTCTAGTTATGAGTTGGAGGCTCTTGCTATAATAGAAGGTGTAAAGAAGTTTCGACACTATCTATATGGCATCCCATTTAAAATTGTAACAGATTGCCAAGCTTTTCAGATGACGCTACAAAAGAAAGATCTCTCAACTAGAGTTGCAAGATGGGCATTGTTATTACAAGAATTTGATTTTCAGGTTGAACACCGGTCTGGTACAAGGATGAAACATGTAGATGCATTGAGCCGCAACCCATACATAGGAGTGATAACTAATAGCCTACATGAACAAATAAAGAAGGCACAAGAGCAAGTTGAAGGATTAAAAGCTGTCATAGAGGTACTTTCTGAGAAACCCTATCTCGACTACTACTTGGAAGGCGGTGTGCTGTACAAAGGCCTGGAAAGAAAATTGATGGTACCTAAGAACATGGAGATGGAGGTCATAAAGAGAGTGCACTCCAATGGACATTTTGGTAAAAAGAAGATGACGGAACTTATAAATAAAGATTATTACATTAAAGATTTATCAAAGAAATTAGAAGATTTTATCGTCACTTGTATCCCATGTATACTTGGCAGTAGAAAAGAGGGCAAGCAGGAGGGATTTTTACACCTTTTAGAGAAGGAAGATACTCCCCTACATACTGTCCACATTGACCACCTTGGGCCAATGACGGAGACAAAGAAGATGTACAATCATCTACTCACAATGGTGGATGCATTTACAAAGTTTGTGTGGATATTTCCCACAAGAAGTACTACGAGTACGGAAACCATTGAGAAATTGAGAATTCACCAGCAGCACTTTGGAAATCCTACTAGAATAATTAGTGATAGGGGAACAGCATTCACTAGTCAAGAATTTCAACAATATTGTGAAGAAGAAGGAATCAAACATCCCAAGATTACTACAGGAGTGCCTAGGGGAAACGGGCAGGTAGAAAGAATACACAGAACCATAATATCAATCCTTACAAAGCTATGCATTGAAGACCCTACCCAATGGTATAAGCATGTTAGTCATGTGCAAAGAGCATTGAATAGTACTTGGCAGAGAAGCATCAATTGTACCCCATTTGAACTACTTGTAGGAACGACTATGAAAACCAAAGAAGACATTGAAATCTACGACTTACTAATGCAAGAGGGAAGAGATATGTTTGTTCAAGATAGAGAAGAAAACCGACGAAAGGCGAAAGAGCACATCTTGCAGGTGCAGAAATATAATATTCAAGCTTTTAACAGAAAACGTAAAGAAAGTACTAAGTATAAAGAAGGTGACTTAGTAGCAATCAAACGAACTCAGTTTGGGTCTGGGATGAAGCTTAAGCCTAAATACCTTTTACCTGGAAAAGCCTGGGTCCTGGCCTTGGAGGCTCTCGGGCCTCGACTAAGGGGGCTCCTAAGCGCATGCTTGGAGAGGGGCCAGTTCCCGCTTCAATGGAGGACAGGGAAACTGGTCCTCATTAAGAAACCGGGGCGCCCTGCGGACTCGCCGTCCGCTTACCGGCCCATCGTGCTGCTCGACGAGGTGGGCAAGCTCTTTGAAAGAGTCATTGCAGACCGCCTTGTCGGGCGGCTGGTGAGGGTGGGGCCGGATTTGGCGGAGAGCCAGTTTGGTTTCCGCAAGGGGCGCTCTACGGTGGACGCCATCATGCGCGTACGAGCCCTCACGACGGGGGATGCTGTGGCCCGGGGTGGGGTCGTCTTGGCGGTGTCTCTAGACATCGCCAATGCCTTCAACACCCTGCCCTGGAGTTGCATCAGGGAGGCACTCCGGTATCACCGAGTGCCGACCTACCTCTGTCGCGTGGTCGAGGCCTATCTGACGGACAGGGCCGTCATCTACCCCGGTCACCGGGGAGAGTGGAACCGGCGAGAGATGTCGTGCGGTGTCCCGCAGGGATCGGTTCTGGGACCGCATCTGTGGGACATCGGGTACGACTGGGTGCTGCGCGCCGACCTCCCTGGTGGCGTCAGCGTAGTTTGCTACGCTGACGACACGCTGGTTCTGGCGCAGGGGAGGTCGCACCAGGCGGCGGCCGAATTAGCGGCACGCGGGGTTGCGACAATCGTAGAGAGGATCCGGCAATTGGGACTCGAGGTGGCCTTGCACAAGTCCGAGTCCATGTGTTTTCATGGTCCTCGGAACGCGCCACCATCGGGTTCCCAAATAACGGTAGGAGGGGTTCTCATCGGTGTCGAGTCGACGATGAAGTACCTGGGACTCGTCCTCGACAGCCGGTGGAATTTCGTGGAGCATTTCCGACGTTTGGCTCCCAGACTGGAGCGGGCCGGGGCTGCCTTGGGGCGGCTCCTGCCCAATCTGGGGGGTCCAAACGCCTCCTGCCGGAGGCTCTACGCGGGGGTCGTGCGGTCCATGGCCCTTTACGGAGCTCCGGTGTGGGCGCGTTCCGTGAGGCGACGACCGGTACGTCGATTGAACGCGTCCCAGAGGGTCATGGCCATCCGGTTAGCCCGGGGATACCGCACGGTCTCCGGGGAGGCGGCGAACCTCCTTGCCGGATTACCGCCATGGGATCTGGAGGCAAAAGTCCTCGCGCACATGTGGGAGTTGCGCGAGGAGGCAGGACGCCGGGGCGTAACTCTGTTGCCGCGAGAAATCGTGGCACGGCGGACAGAGCTCCGGCAGGATCTCATGGCGGCATGGAGAGTGCGATTGTCGCAACCCAGCGCTGGGCACGCCAAAATTGCGGCGATAAGTCCCCTCTTTGAGGAGTGGCTGGAGAGGCGCCACGGCGTCCTCACCTTCCGCCTGACGCAGGTCCTCACCGGACACGGGTGCTTCGGGAGGTACCTGTTCCGGATAAGGCGGGAGGAAACGCCCGGGTGTCACCACTGTGTGGATCGCCCGGAGGACACGGTGGAGCATACGGTGGAGGTCTGCCCGGCTTGGGCGGAGCACCGCCGTGTCCTCGCGGAAGCGATCGGCGGCGGCGATCTCTCGCGTCCGGCCCTGGTCCAGGCCATGGTACGGAGCGAGAGTGCATGGGAAGCCATTACCTCCTTCTGCGAAGCAGTAATGCTCGTGAAGGAGGAGGCGGGACGCGTGAGGGAGAGGCAAGCTTTGCACCCTCACGCCCCTAGTCGCCGCAGGAGACGCCCTGGGCGTCGGGAATTGGCAGCCGATTCCCGGCCACCGTAGGCGCGGGCTTGCGGACGGCGAGCAATGGGTAGCTCGCCGTCTGGTAAGGACCAGGCCCGAGTCGACGGCGCGTCGTGTTCCACGCGCGCCTCAAAGAGATGTCAGCACTATTGACGGGGTCCGCTAGGGCCGATGCCAGCTAGGGTTGCGGGATGTTCGAAAGAGTTACCGTGGCCCCGGCACAGGCAACAGAAGGAACACGGGTGGGTTTTAGTCAGTAAAAGTCTGACACGCCCTCCCGCTCCGCCCAGAGCGGGAGAAGTCATTTGATGATTTCCCATCCACAAAAAAAAAAAAAAAAAAAAAAAAAAAGCCTAAATACCTTGGACCTTATAGCATCACTAAAGTCAAAGGGAACGACCGGTATGATGTACAGAAGGTGGACCCCACGGCAGAAGGACCAGGTAAGACATCCACTGTAGTTGACTTCATGAAGAGATGGCCCAATGACTGAACCAATATCATTTCAGCTTATTATTTTAGCTTAGCTTCATTATTATTTTATTCTGTGTATCCAACATAATTTTAGTTGATAAAACTGTAACAAGGTGTAAGACTGTATTCTTGTTAGTGCTGTATCATTTCTGAGGCCAGAAATAGCGGCAGGATGGCCGAGTTGTAGGATTAATATTAATTAAACATTTCTGAACGCTAAAGAATTTAGTTTCAGAACGAATGAATGTGTGAGTGAAAGAGAAGGAATGAATGACGGAAGGAAAAGAAGGATGGCAACCAACGATGTTTAAGCTAAGTACGTTTTGTATCGAAGGTGAAATTAAAAATAGTAATTAATGTGCAATATTGTTTCCTTTCTGGATATCCCACTCTACATATAAATTATGAAGTAGGTAGGTACTCGTCTAAGACTACAAAAACTAGAGGAACGATCTCTCAGAGAGCGAATAAAATAGGCAAAAACTATGACAACTCTGCGACACATCTGTGTTAATGCTTAATCTTCAGTTCATATTATTATAGTATGGTCGTTGGTCGGTAGGTAGCGCTAAATTAACAAATACTACTACAGAGGTCAAATCTCTAAGGGCATCGAGCAAGGTGTAATAATAAAATTGATCCCTTAATATTAATAAAATTGAAAACATAAAAACAAATACCTACTCTAAATTATTTATTTTATTTATTTATTTATTTTACTATTTATGTACACACAATAAAATATTATATAGTTAGGAAATTATGATCATTGAGTACAAAGGTACTGCTTATTTCTTAAGAAATTTCTTCCAGCAGACCTGCGAAAGGAGAAATTAAAAAAGAAATGTAGACAATAGTGTGTGAGAACAAGAAGAGAAGAATATGATTAGTGACGTCTTAAACTAAAAAATATATATACCTACACATATAGTATAAAGCAAAAATTAACAAATACTTAAATAAATAAATATGCTATAAACCTATATATATAGTATGTAAATTATCACAGTTGAGAGGAGAGGTAATGCTCTTTTACTCGATATTTGAATTGCGAAATAGATTTTAAATCTCGAATGCTAGGCGGAAGTGAGTTCCACAATCTTACAGCGTGGATAGAAAAGGAATAAGAATAGTAGCTTGTTTTATGAGGATGGGATTTAAGGAGGGATCTGAGGTGTGATCTACACGGTGCGTCGCTAGGGCGAGCGTAAGAAAGTCGCTCACGCAGATAGGAAGGATAAGACGGGTTGTGTAAGATGTTGAAGAGGAGACATAAAATTCGAGTGTTCCTGCGAAGGCGGATTGGGAGCCACTTGAGTTCCTTGCGAAGGTGAGAAACATGGTCATACTTTCGCAGACCGAAAGTAAAGCGAATGCACAAGTTTTGCAAGCGCTCAAGCTTGTTTAATAGCTCCTCAGTAGCATCCAGGTAACAGGCGTCGGCATAATCTATAATCGGCTGAATAAGTGTTTGTGCCAAAGAAATTTTAGTCTTCAACGGCAGGAGACTTTGAAGGCATTTCAGCGAATGAAAAGAGAAATGTACCTTTCTACTGACCTCATTGACCTGAGCACGCCACGAAAGACTGGAGTCAATAATAACACCCAAATCTTTAGCGGTTTCGGTATAGTCAATGGGAACACCATCGAGATATAAAGGCATCAGAGATGCAATATCAGCCGCATTACGAACGAATCTGCTGCCTATGATCATGGCTTGGGATTTAGTAGGGTTAACTTTCAAACCAAAAGACTGAGCCCAAGTGCTGATACAAGCCAGATCACGATTCATAGCAGCAATTGCAGAACCCGCGTCGGTAAAATGTCGGTAAAGCTGCAAGTCATCTGTAACGGCCAAACCGTCTGTGTAATAATTTATCAAGAAACCCGCGATTAGGAAAAAAAAATATATTCAAAAGTACAAATAAAGGTCATTAGGCTGACATTTGCTGTTACCCCCCCCCCCCCCTTACTCCCGCATAAAAATCAATCACATACCCCCACCGCTCGCTTCTCGAATTATGACTCCGTCGCGTACGCTCTCCTAATCGACAGGGGCGCCCCTCGGGCCGTCGTCTTAGCAGAACAGCTGATTCCACCAGGACCTACGCACCGAAGACCAACGAGCATCAGGATTCCCAGGTCAGTCCTTTCCTATTCTTCATCTCTGTGGTAAATGTCAGCCCGCTAAGCGCGTTTCGTCTTTACATCTTTTAACCCGCTAAATTATTTTTTTGCACTAAATATAATACCACTCCATTGTTTGGTTCGCCTTCGGCCGGATTACCGCTATTTAGTGTAAAAACCCGCATTTTATATAGGCTAGGTCCTATACCTAAGCTAGTTACAACCGCTTAATTTTAATCTACTGCTACCGTCTTTTCGCTCCCGCGCATTATGCACACGTTTCGTATTGCACGAAAATAATTATCATCGTTACTCGTTGCTTTTTATAGGTAATCGAATAATAGGTGTCTCGAACGGGAATCATTTCTGCTTCATCTAGAAGTTTCGTAATATATTTCTTTAAATTATCACGCTTCACCGCATTCTAACGCTTTTTTGCTAGGTACCGCCATCTTGATTTTATTCCCTGCAAAATGGAAAATATTCAAATTAAAATTCTAGAAGCCAAAAACCAGGCAATTTATGAACGCTTAACGTCGCTTTATGATACATATAAAAATGAACTAACGTCCGGTGGGCTTCGGTCCACGGAAGCATTCATGGCAGACACTGAAAGTTTGTCAAAAATTAGGCAGGAGCTCAGTTCCAACCTAGATCAAAAAAACATCCTTAACCTAAATCTAGACCCCAAATATAAAATTAACTACAATAGTTTAACAGCGTTCGAAGGTATCTATACCCGTATGGAAAGATCGAGATCACTTGTCGCTTCAAGTGGGCAGGCGGCACAAATAGATAACAACACCGCGTCACAAAATAAGGCTTGCGTTAAACTTCTGCCTATACAAATTCCTTCGTTTGATGGTAAAATTGAAAATTGGCCCGTATTTTACGAATCATTCAAATCCAATATTCATAACAATAGCAATCTCACGGATGCCCATAGGGTTCAATATTTAATAGGTAAATTATCGGGTACCGCTTTGCATTTAACCGCAGGAATAATACCGTCAGGCGATAATTATCCAGACATTTGGAACAGTTTGGTTAATAAGTACCAAGATATAAGGGTCCTAGGTTCTCATTATATTTCAAATAGGTTCAATATGAAACCAGCCACAAATAATTCCGCATCTTTAAATACATTTATTGAAAATTTTCACGCATCTGTTTCGGCTTTAGAACAATTGCAAATTCATGATTTAAAAGATTTCCTTTTATTAAACTTAGCATTAAAAAAGTTAGATTCCACAACTGTGCATTTATTCGAAATGCATAAGCGAGATGTTGAGATTCCTTCGTATAAGGATCTTGTTGATTTTATTAAATCCCAAGCTAAAATAGTAGACCGATCTTCGGTAGCCACTTCGGGATCTAATAAAACCAATAGCCGCTCACCGAATACAGTCCACTCATTCATTACCCGCGATAATAATAATTCTAAATCCGCGTGTTTATGTTGCAATAAATCAGATCATTCGCAAATTTATTGTTGTCCATCATTTAAGGCATTAGACACTAAATCCCGTTTAGAGTTTGTGAAAAATAAGCGCGGATGTGTAAACTGCCTTAGCATTACGCATACTGCTTCGAAATGCAAGTCTACCCACGTTTGTAAAATATGCAGTAAACATCATCACACGCTCTTACATTTAAATAACAATGAGTTTGCATCCGTTAATTCTTCAAATCCGTCTGATTCTAGTCCGAACGGTGCCGTTAGCAGATCCTACGTGGCATGTTCCCGGGGATATTGACTTGCTTATTGGGGCACAATTGTACCCATTCTTATTGTTAGGTAAAACAATTATATCACCTCCCGCTCCATCAGCCATTGAAACCGCATTCGGATACATTTTAATGGGTAATATTCCCGCTGTTCGTTACGATCGTAGCCCTGCATCCTCCGCGTTCAACACCGCTACTTATTTCACAACGTGTGATAATTATTGTTTCATTTCGTTGGATGACTCGCTTCATAAATTCTTGAATCTCGAGGAAGTTCCCGAGAAAACTTTTTGTAGTCCGTCAGAGATGGAATGTGAACAGCAATACTCTGCTTCAATATCACGTGATTCCACCGGTAGGTATTGTACCGCGTTACCTTTTTGTAGGAATCCAGATACATTAGGGAACTCATGTTTTGTTGCGTATCGCCGTTTACTTTCGTTAGAATATTCTAGATTGCGAGATCCTGAGCTTCGTGCTAGTTATAACGAGATTATTCAGGAATATTTGGATAAAAATTACTTAACGGAAATAGTTTCCAATCCAACCGTGGATCGCGATAAGGGTTACTACATACCGCATCATCCTGTTTGTAGGCAAGATAAAGTGACTACGAAGGTTCGCATTGTCCTCGACGCTAGTGCAAAATGCCATAATGGCGTGTCACTTAAGGGCCTATACTACCTCAAATGGCTTAGCACGATCCTCCGTTATGTCGAAAATACTGCAGCATTAATTTTGAAATAAATATATGGTAAAGTTGAGGATTAATGTTAAGTCTTATGTTTGGCGAAAACACGATTCCATAAAATTTTCTCGATAGAAAAAAATCTCAAAGTTACCTCTAAACTGAACTATAAACCGTTGGCAATCCTACAATACTTCAAATAAGATCATGAAACTTTTTATACTTACTGAACTAACTATAAAGCAGGTCTTATGTTATTAATTTTTTTTAAATTACTATTATTTTCACCGTAAAAAGCAATTACCTAAACTATCGGCGCTGCCTGCCGCTCAGCACCGCACTCAGTCCCGCTCTCACTCAGTCCGCGCGCAGTATCGTGCGAGCGAGATAAAGAGTGAATTTTAGCTGAGGTAGTATAGGCTCGCCGAATCTACAGGCCGATTTATTTTTATTATTATTAAAATTCCGTTTATTTCCAATCGCGATTACCACAGATATAAAAACAAATGTATCTTCAGATTGCTGTTACTAATGAGCATCAAAGATTTCAGAAAATATTATTCCGCTTTAATACCGTTGAGCCTGTTCGCGAATTTAAATTTAATCGGGTTGCATTTGGGTTTAAATATAGTCCGTTTTTAGCCATGCGCACGGTGCGCCAGTTAGCGGCGGACGAAAAACATCGTTTCCCACGGGCTGCTACTGTAGCTTCGCAAGAACTGTACATGGATGACCTGGCTACCTCCATCCCTTCTTTGGAGGAAGCTAAGGTTCTATCCAGCGAGCTCATCGCTTTATTTAAAGCTGGTGGTTTCGATCTTAACAAGTGGGCGAGTAATTCACAAGAATTGTTAGCTACCGTTCCGCAAGCCAACCGCGCGTCTATTAATTTTTCAGATAGGGATAATTTAAAAATTTTAGGCCTTAAATGGGTACCCTCAGAGGATAGCTTCACTTTTACTACATCTGATTTAGACGAGACTTGCACCAAAAGGTATATTCTCTCCGCGATCGCCCGCTTGTGGGATATACTGGGCTTCGCTGCGCCAGTGGTACTGTTTGCCAAATTACTTATAAAGGAGTTATGGGATCTTTATATCGATTGGGATGACACTCCACCACAAGCTGTCGTATCGCGTTTTCAGAAATTTAAAGAGCAATTGCCTCTTCTTTCTTCATTAAAAATACCGCGTCACTTGGCCGTTTCTAATAACTGCATAATAAACATTGTTGGTTTCTCAGATGCAAGTATGCAGGGTTACGGATGCGTCCTGTATTTGCATGTAACTGATTCCGTTGGGAACACACACGTACGTTTGGTGTGTGCCAAGTCCAAGGTCGCACCTGTGAAGGTTGTCTCATTAGCTCGTCTTGAGTTATGCACCGCTCTTCTATTATCTAAACTTATTAAATTAATTAATGATACTTACCGCGCTCGTGTAACAATTAATAATATATTTGCTTTCTCCGATTCTAAAATTGCCCTCTCGTGGATTCATTCTTCCCCACATAGGTGGAACATCTTTGTCAGTAATCGCGTAGCTAAATGTCAAGAGAATCTTGATTCGAAATACTTTTATCATGTTAGTGGTAAAGGGAACCCGAGTGATTGTTTATCTAGAGGTCTTCTGCCTGAACAATTACTGTCACATGATTTATGGTGGCACGGCCCCAAATGGCTTCAATATCCCATATCAGAATGGCCTATTACTCCATTTACCCCTACCTCTTGTGAAGAATTACCTGAATTCAAATCTTTGACACACAATACGACCGCTTCTTTAGAATCAGATTTAATTTATACTGTTTCACAGAAATTTTCATCTTGGAATAAAATCTTGCACATTTTAGTTTACATACCGCGATTTTTAAATATTATTCCACGAGACGAGTGTAAAAATGTAATTACCGTTCCTGAGCTGAATAAAGCTGAAATATACTTCATCCGTTCTGTGCAAAATCATCACTTCAAACAATTGTACACAGACAAACAAAAGGGTAATTTACGCTCGCCACTTAAACGTCTCGATCAGTTTAAAGACGAAAACAACATCATTAGGATCGGAGGTAGATTATCTAATGCAAACCTTCCTTATGAAGCTAAGCACCCCGCTTTATTACCTAAACATGATAATATTACTCATATTTTAATAGATTATTTTCACCGCGTTCATTGTCATACTGGAAGCAACCTTCTGAGTTCACTGCTGCGCCAGAAGTACTGGATACTCTCATCTAGAAGTGTCATTAGGAAAAGAGTTCACGCTTGCAACTTTTGTTTTAGAGCCTCTCCTTCAAATATAAGTCCAAAAATGGCCGACATGCCGACTTGTCGCGTACAGGAGACAAAGGCGTTCGTAAATACGGGTGTAGACTACGCTGGTCAAAAAAGTCAAAAGGCTTATGTATGTGTTTTTATATGCCTTGTTACCAAAGCAGTTCATATTGAACTGGTAACTGATGTATCTTCTGATACATTCATTTCCGCTTTTAAACGGTTTATATCTCGCCGTGGACCCGTGTCATGTTTATATTCCGATAACGGAACTAATTTCGTTGGGACAAAGACACAATTACAAAATCTACTGTCAGATGGTTACCGCATTGAATGGAAAATGATTCCACCCCGCGCTCCGCACTTTGGGGGTTTGTGGGAGTCCAACATAAAATCAATCAAAACCCATTTATATCGCATAATTGGTTCTCAACTTCTCACTTACGAGGAGCTTCTGACTGTTCTCACTCAAATTGAGGCAGTTCTGAATTCGCGACCACTCTGTCTCTTATCTGAGGAGCCGTATCCCGAACCTCTTACACCCGCTCATTTTATTATGGCTTCACCTCTAACTTCACTGCCTGTCGGGAATGTTCCCGATGGATCGAAGTCCCTTAATTGTCGGAAACAATTGTTAGACCAGATGGTGTGTAGCTACTGGAAGAGATGGCGTTCCGAATATCTTCACAATCTTCAGGTTAGACAGAAATGGTTAACGCAAGTAGACAATATAAAGATCGGTACCGTAGTTCTCATTCATCAAGATGATATTCCCCCGCTACGTTGGCCAATGGGCATAATTACGGAAGTATATCCCGGCAAAGACGGTAATATTCGCGTCGCGATAGTTAAATCGGCTACAGGTCACCTTAAAAGACCTATTGTAAATTTGTGTCCATTACCATCCCAATAACTTTATATAAACATAAGCTCTAGCACTAGTTGTTTAACTTTAACTTAACTTATTTTACCCTTAATTATTAACTACTCATTTATATTTGCTTTGTTTGAGAACACTGCGTATTCTCAAGGCGGTGGAGAATGTAACGGCCAAACCGTCTGTCTAATAATTTATCAAGAAACCCGCGATTAGGAAAAAAAATATATTCAAAAGTACAAATAAAGGTCATTAGGCTGACATTTGCTGTTACACCCCCCCCCCCCCGCTCCCGCCCCCTTACTCCCGCATAAAAACCAATCACATACCCCCGCCGCTGGCTTCTCGAATTATGACTCCGCCGCGTACGCTCGCCTAATCGACAGGAGCGCCCCTCGGGCCGTCGTCCCCTTGGGCCGTCGTCTTAGCAGAACAGCTGATTCCACCAGGACCTTCAGAAGACCAACGAGCATCAGGATTCCCAGGTCAGTCCTTTCCTATTCTTCATCCCTGTGGTAAATGTCAGCCCGCTAAGCGCGTTTCGTCTTTACATCTTTTAACCCGCTAAATAATTTTTTTGCACTAAATATAATACCACTCCAATTACTCTATAACAGACTAAATGCAAAAGCAAACATCTATTCCCTAAATTATGCAAATTGCAAGAAAACTCTCAAGGTAGCTCTTCAAAGTTTGTCCTATGAAGATACAGAGAAGTTGTTAGTAGTATTGAAATAAAGAGTGTTTGGTGTACTATTTATTTTTAATTAGTTCGATAAGTTAGTATGATAAGATTTTAGAAAGTAAGATTTTACACCTTACTTACATACCTATTAGATGACTATTTTATTTTGTAAAATTACAGTGATTATCTCTTAATATTTTTACCTCCTCTCGCCTGAAACACAGGATGTCCTAGTTCAGGCAAATAACACTAGTGAACTTTACATAGATTTAAGCAAAATTGTATTTTCTGTTTTACTTTATAACTTGAATAAATATATTATTATTATTAAAGAACTAACTCGTAATTGTTGCATAATATATATTAAACTTTTTACATCAACGTTATTGTATGCATTGTCGATATCCATAAATCCAGCTACAGTCTTCTGATTATTAGAGAAACCGGTTTGAATTGATAACACCAAGCTTGACAGATTGTCTAAAGTTGAGTGATGTTTTCTAAAAGCCTGATGTTTTATAAGATAAACAGTTATTTTTCTCAATGTGCCACTCTAAACGTTTCATTAAAATACTATGAAAGGTTTTGCAAATACACGATATCATTGATATAGGTCGCAGAGATCCAGATGACTGAGGATCACGTCTATGTCACTCAAAGAGAAATATCTCTGGACGCGTTCAACCGACGGACCGGTCGCCGCCTCACGGAACGCGCCCACACCGGAGCTCCGTAAAGGGCCATGGACCGCACGACCCCCGCGTAGAGCTTCCGGCAGGAGGCGTTTGGACCCCCCAGATTGGGCAGGAGCCGCCTCAAGGCAGCCCCGGCCCGCTCCAGTCTGGGAGCCAAACGTCGGAAATGCTCCACGAAATTCCACCGGCTGTCGAGGACGAGTTCCAGGTACTTCATCGTCGACTCGACACCGATGGGAACCCCTCCTACCGTTATTTGGGAACCCGACGGTGGCGCGTTCCAAGGACCATGAAAACACATGGCCTCGGACTTGTGCAAGGCCACCTCGAGTCCCAATTTCCGGATCCTCTCTACAATTGTCGCAACCCCGCTTGTCGCCAATTCGGCCGCCGCCTGGTGCGACCTCCCCTGCGCCAGGACCGGCGTGTCGTCAGCGTAGCAAACTACGCTGACGCCATTAGGGAGGTCGGTGCGCAGCACCCAGTTGTACCCGATGTCCCACAGATGCGGCCCCAGGACTGATCCCTGTGGGACACCGCACGACATCTCTCGCCAGTTTCACTCTCCTCGGTGACCGGGGTAGATGACTGCCATGTCCGTCAGATAGGCCTCGACCACGCGACAGAGGTAGGTCGGCACTCGGTGTTACCGGAGTGCCTCCCTGATGCAACTCCAGGGCAGGGTGTTGAAGGCATTGGCGATGTCTAGAGACACCGCCAAGACGACCCCACCCCGGGCCACAGCATCCCCCGTCGTGAGGGCTCGTACGCGCATGATGGCGTCCACCGTAGAGCGCCCCTTGCGGAAACCAAACTGGCTCTCCGCCAAATGCGGCCCCACCCTCACCAGCCGCCCGACAAGGCGGTCTGCAATGACTCTTTCAAAGAGCTTGCCCACCTCGTCTAGCAGCACGATGGGCCGGTAAGCGGACGGCGAGTCCGCAGGGCGCCCCGGTTTCTTAATGAGGATCAGTTTCCCTGTCCTCCATTGAAGCGGGAACTGGCCCCTCTCCAAGCATGCGCTTAGGAGTCCCCTTAGTCGAGGCCCGAGAGCCTCCAAGGCCAGGACCCAAGCTTTTCCAGGTAAGCCGTCGGGTTCTGGGGCGGTATTCCTGGCATTCAGCCTGCGCACCACCACTCTCAGCTCTACCTCGGTCACCTCCGGAGCATCGTCGTCATCGTCGGCTGCGTGGTCCGCATCCGACACCGCAGGAGGCGGAGCCATGGGCGGGGGAGTATGTTCCCCTCGCGAAGGGAACAGAGCGCTCACCGCGTCCTCCACGAGCTGGGGCCGGAGACTCTGCGTCAGCGGGGGAGCCCATAGGCGGAGTTTGTCCCGCACCATTTTGTAAGGGACAGAACGCCACCTGCTACTACGATCCTTACATACTCCTTTTGCCTCGTTTACGTTCATACATCTGGTCATACACGCACACCGGTTGCGCGTACTACGCACTAGAACTTTCTGAAGAACATCACCAATAAGATCACTATATGTCTTCCTAGGGCGTCCCCTCCCGGCGTTTCCACTGACATCTGCCGTGTAAATACCTTTTGTTAGTCTACTTTCATTCATCCTCTCAACATGACCAAACCATCTAAGCATACTCTTTTCAATTTTTGTCACTACATCTTCTTTTAAACCGCACCGTTGCCTTATCACATCATTCCTCAGCCTATCCTCATAGTCACACCACACATGCTTCGCAAGGAACGCATTTCCACAGCATTTATTCTACCTTCATGCTACTTTTGCCACACCCAACATTCACTTCCGCGTATAAGCGTAGGCATATTAACATTAATTGGTTGGTCAGAACCGCATGTACTATTGAAGACAAAAGTGCATGGAGAGCCTAAGGTCGACTTTTGACTGAGGTTTTGCATTACGTTTCATGACTTTCATGAGACGACTAGATGGCGCTGTTCAAACATGAAAATAACACCGCAAAGCTTAAAAACCTTATTATGCAGAGGCACATAATAAGGTTTTTAATACCTAAAATAATTACTAAGAAATAATAATATATTTATATTCAAATAAACATAAATTATTTTATTTTCTTATATCCGAGTACTTAATACAGCGCCATCTAAACCAAACCAAATATGTAAACCAATTGGTATATTAGTTAATTCGACTACAGATGGCGTAGATCATAAATAATAAAAATCCCAACATTCACAAACTAGCTCTCATTTTCGCATTCTACAATAAGTAGATCGTAGCTCAGGTGGATAAGCATGACAGAATAACAAAGCTCGTTTCACAGGGCACTGGTTCGAAACCCAGTTCACAGTCGGTTTTTTTTAAATTTTATTATTATATAATGTAATTTATATTCTATTTTTTATATTTTTAAACGTTTTTTATTTTATTTTTTGTTATAAATAATATAAGGTATAAGATGTATAAATGAATAAAAGCATAATATACAAGTATACATATACTACTCTACTATATATAACATTGTATAAATAAATATATATAAATTACTTTCGTAATTGGTGGTAAGTATTAGTATTATTAGTAAGAAACATTTATGTAAGAAGATTTAGATATATTTTTCTTACAGATTAAGATTTACTAAGTTTAGTTCTCGTAAAGGATAAGAAATGAAACTATTTTAGTGATATTATAGTTTAAGACATTTAATTCTCAAAGAAGAATACAATTTATTTCTTTCTTTCTTATACAGTGTATAACCTAACCTAACAGTTTTACACCCAATTGACAATTATTTAATTCACTTGTTATGAGAAATACAAGTAAAATTTATAACTGAATAACTCTATTACAAAATGGAAGACATTAACAAAGTAAAATGTATAATAGATGTTATAAGTATTCTAAGTCAAAACTGTGTTGTGCTATTCTTATATAGTATTTAGTTTTATTTACATAATGTTATAATACCTTACACTATATATATGCAACCTTAGTTCTGTAAATATTTTACCTACTCACAAATTATAAAAATACATATTACGTTTTGCATAATTATGGTTAGTGGTATTGACTATAATGATTGATTTGTGCATTATGTTATGACTAAGGTTCACAGCTTAAGTATTCGTTCCAGAACGAGGAAGAAATTGAAGCTAAACCTCAAATCAATAACAATTGTAAGACCGGGTTATAGCTGTCATTTTGGGACCAAGTTGTTTATAATAATAAATAAATAATTAATTATATTAGAAAGGAATCTATATTTATATTGTTTTTATTTTAATTTCTTATATTATATAAGAAATCAAAATCATTAGTGTAAAAACATTTTGTTGTTATAAAGTAGTGAATAAATTTATCCCACTTACACTAAGTTTGATCACTGTAATTTATCAAATAAATTATAGCTACCCCGGTCTTTGTTATTACTCAATCCAATAGTCAACACTTTATATTATTTTTTTAATATTTCGTGTCCGCCATTTTGATCGATTACAGCTTGCAACCGCGAACCCATGGAGTTTATTAATTTTTCACATAAATTTAGACCCCGTATAGAATCCCATACCTGCATGCAGTGAGTACTCAGTACTTCCTTAGTCCTTTCGTTCCTATTGTCCCACCTTTGAACCATAACGCCCCATAAATTTTCAATGGGGTTTAAATCTGGCGATCTCGCAGGCCAAGGAATAATCTGTATATCCGATTGCTGGCTAAACCACTCTTGCACAATTATGGAACGGTGTATAGGACAATTGTCCTGCACGAACGTTATCACTGGCATGTCTTCTACAGGAAAAACATTCCGCACGGTGGGCAACATGACGTCATTCAGCACATCTATGTAGTTTACACTGTTTGCACGACTGGGTATTACAGTAAATTCTCCTGGTCCTGCAGCACTCGTCCATCCCCAAATGTTCACTGTTATACGACCGGATTCAGAGTTAGGCACAACGTGATCACTATCATAACGCGTATTATTCCTACGCCACAACCTAACTCGCCCATGCTGGCTAGACTTGAAAGTCTTTTCATCACTGAAGATGACTCCGTTGCTCCAGTCGAAATTTCTGTATTTCAAAGCGAACTCCAATCGTGCTCTTTTATTAGCTTCGGTTAGCAATGGCTTAATAGCATGTCGACGATAATGCAGACCTTCACTATGAAGAGCACGATACACCGTCCGCAAAGATGTATCAAACAACTCTGCGTAATATCTTGTTGGTGTAAAGCCATTTTCCTCATAACCTTGCACCATAAGTTGACGCTGGTCTGAGTCAATATGGCGTCTTCTGCCAGATCTACTACGGTGTTCCAACGAACCCTCTTCTTGAAACCGCTTTATCCATAAAGTGACAGTCTTTTTGCCAAACTTCTTGGCAGTATATGATTAGGTATAAATGAGACAAAAGATGTAGTATAGTCTGGTTATAATTATCCAAAGGTGCATCTTATATACTAGCGACTACGTGACATTTAATAGATATTGAACGTGCGATAAAGAACATAAGATTGCGATGTAGATTGTAGATACAGCACAAAGATATTGTACTGTAACAGTACACCCCCCTTTAAAAGAAAAAATAAATATTATGGTAATAGTGTTTACAATATAAATTTGATCTAGACCTTACTAGTTATTTGCTGATGTATATAAATAATAATGCTATTGTACGCGGTGGAATTTGATGACGCCTGTTGTGGTGTGATTTGCTGACGTCTGTAATTTTGACTTAGCTGTTGCACGAGTGTTTATTATTTTTTTTCCGTTAAACTCTTCATTCTTCTGTCCAGTGTTTTCATTATGCCGTAAATTAGGATCGCACCGATTATTAAAATAATCTGTCCCATTGCAACATTTCTTGTCCACCGTAAGTCCTCCTGGATCCGGTTACGGAGTTTGTCCGCTTCGTTTTGATTGAGGCAACTGTCCGTATTGTATGTTATCTGGTCCTTAGAACTTTGATTTCCCATTTTAGATGTCTTGCTGTTACGAGTAGTTGTGAATTAATGGTATATGTTAAGATCTATGTTAATATATATACGAATAACTTGCTTCTATCAGCGATTTTTTATAGACGTACTACTGGCTTTACTTTACGTCCCGATCGTGTAGTGTACGTGTGTGAATGTCTGTCGCAATCCTTTGAATCTGGCACGTAGTTTGATTCGTCATTGATCATGAATGCTGGTTTCAATCTATCAATTGATATCACTGTCTCTTTATCCCTAATTCTAATGCAAAATGTTTTATCTGTTTTACTAATTACTGGGTAGGGTCCTTCATACGGCGGTGTCAGGGCTTTCTTCATTCTATCACACCGAACAAATACGTGTGAGCATTCTTTGAGTTCGGGATGCACAAATATAGCTTGGTTATGGTTTTTTCTTTTCGGAATTGATGTCATTTGTGTGATGTCCTTTTGAATTTGTTTTACAAATTCTTCGTACGTTGATAACTGTGCTGCTGATGACTCAAAAAATCCTCCAGGGAGTCGTATTGGCGTTCCATATGTCATCTCTGCTGAACTATAACCTGTGTCTTCTCGCAAGCTACTCCGCAACCCGAGTAAAACTGTTGGGATTTCTTTTAACCAATTTTCGTTGGATTCTCTTGTCATTAACGCTACCTTTAAAGTTCTATGAAATCTCTCTATCATTCCATTGGATTGCGGATGATAAGGTGTTGTCCTAATTTTATGTATTCCCAAAAATTGTGAGAGTGACTCAAATATTCTTGATTCAAACTGTCGGCCTTGATCCGTAGTAATGCGCAATGGACATCCAAAACGAGTAATCCATCCTTCGAAAAGTGTCTTGGCTACTGTTTCTGCAGTTATATCTTCTACCGGAAAAATTTCGGGCCATGACGTACAACGATCTATGATTGTGATTAAATATCTCTTCCCTTGTGAAATCGGAAGTGGTCCGACGATGTCAATATGTAAATGTTCAAAACGTTGCGCTGTCATAAATGTACCAGGAGGTGATATCGTATGTCGTTGTATTTTTGATTTTTGGCAGGCTATACATGATCTACACCAATTATTGATATCTTTGTTCATATACGGCCATAAATACCTTTGGGTTATCATTTTTCTCGTAGTTCTTTTTCCTGGATGGCTCATACCATGAATGGTATCGAAAATTTGTTTGCGAAAATGCTTTGGTAAGTAGGGACGGCTTTTTCCAGTAGACGTGTCACAGGTGATGTTTATTGTGGAACCCGGAAGCGTAATGTTTTTGAATTTTAATCTCTTATTGTCATGTAATTTACTTAGTTCATTATCTGTTGATTGACATTTTTCCAATTCAGCGTAATCGATAGGTGATGGCACGTATATTTCCTCTATTCGAGATAAGGCATCGGCGGTAATATTGTCACGTCCGTTTATGTGTTGGATGTTGGTACTGTATTGTGAAATGAAATCTAACTGCCGGACCCGTCGCGGTGTATCGTTTGATGATGGTTTTTGGGAGAATGCGTATGTCAAAGGTCGGTGATCCGTAAATATTGTAAATTCTCTTCCCTCGATTAATCTGTGAAAATGTTTGACGGCCATGTATATTCCTAACAGCTCTCTGTCAAACGTAGAATATCTTTGTTGAGTTTCGCTCAATTTTTGTGAAAAAAATCCTAATGGTTCCCAATTGCGTCCGGATTTTTGTTGTAAAACTCCACCAACGCAAGTAGCACTAGCGTCGGTCATGAGCGCTAGTGATGCGTTGCGGGAAGGATGCGCTGTTAATACTGCGTTTTTCATGCTTTCCTTGCATTTTTCGTAAGCTTTGTCTGCTTCCGTTGTCCAAGGAACAGGTG
Source organism: Fissipunctia ypsillon (assembly GCA_947568875.1). Taxonomy (NCBI): domain Eukaryota; kingdom Metazoa; phylum Arthropoda; class Insecta; order Lepidoptera; family Noctuidae; genus Fissipunctia; species Fissipunctia ypsillon. The sequence continues at coordinate 10,303,876 of OX387668.1, forward strand.
AATTATCGTTCTTTTTTGAACCATGTAGATATTCGTTTAAAATTCTTTGATTTTCCGCTGCGCGTGGAATATTACTTCTGTAGAAATTGACCATGCCCAAAAATCTTCTTAATTCCTGAATTGTTTTCGGTTTGGGAAATTCCATGATTGCTTTGTAATTTTCTTCGGTAGGTTGTATTCCTTGGCTCGTTATATGATAACCTAAGAAATCTATTTCCCTTCTGAGAAATTCGCATTTTTCGAGATTAATGGCTATTCCATTCTCGTGTAAACGTTTGAAAACCGTTTCTAAATGCTGATAATGCAAATCTTCGTTGTCCGATGCGATGAGACAGTCGTCTACAAATATAAATACGAAATTTAAATCTCTAAATAAGGAATCCATGAATCGTTGAAATGTTTGTGCCGCATTGCGTAATCCGAAAGGCATTCTTAAGTACTCAAAAAGTCCGAAAGGTGTGATGATGGCTGTTTTCTCTATATCTTTAACAGGAATACAGTGGTATGCTTTGCGTATATCTATCTTGCTTAGTATCTTCTTATTTTCTAATATGTATGTAAAGTCAGTTAATCTTGGTAGTGGGTATTTGTCCGGTACTGTCGTGCTATTGAGCATTCGATAGTCTCCGCACGGTCTCCATTCGCCATTTTTCTTTTTTACCATATGTAATGGGCTTGCCCATGGGCTATCTGACGGTCGGCAAATTCCGAGTTCTATCATATTTTGAAATTCCTTTTTGGCTATGTCGTATTTTTCTGGAGGTAATGGTCTTGCCCGAGCTGCGACGGGTGGTCCTGTAGTGATAATGTGGTGTTCAATCTTATGTTTGGGCGCATTGCGTAGAGAGGACTCTTTCGTGATGTCTTCGTATTTGTTTAAAAGTTGCGTAATACGTGGATTCGTTCCCACTGCGACAGTACGAATTGTTTGCTGTGTCGCTTTTTCTGAAGTTACATGCGTTGTCAGCTCTGTAACTTTGTCGATAAGTTTGCGACCTGCTATGTCGACTAATAGTTTATAGTGCTCTAGAAAATCTGCTCCAATTATTGGTTGTGTAACATCGGCGATCATAAAATTCCATTTATAACATCGTTGTAGTCCTAAATTCAAGGTAAGCGTCTTCTCGCCGTAAGTCCTAATTTTAGTCCCATTTGCAGCGTATAGTGTGTATTGTTCATTTTGTAAAATTGAATATCTCTGTTGCTTGCTAATGACTGAGATATTTGCGCCCGTGTCAATCAAAAACTTCATACCACTTTTTCGGTCGGTAATGGTGAGGCGATTGGATGGGTGGATTGCACAGAGTTTCGCCGTTGTCTGTGCTCTTATTCGTTTCCCTGGTTCCGTACGTAAGTCATCGGTTTCCAACCGCATGGTTTAATGCAGTTCCTTGCATATTTTCCGAATCTTTCGTGGTAGTAACAAAACCGATTTGCTCCTCTATAGTTTGTTCTCGGCCTCATAATCGGGAATTGTTGACGTTTCTTGAAATGATTGTGCGTGTTGGGTCGATAGCCATATTGACCTTGCCGAATTGCGTCAATATCTATCTGTAATTTTGCTAGCTGGGTTAAAATGCATGCTGTATTGTTGTCGTTTGAAGTGTCGTTGCTAACAGCTGATATTTCGGTTACTTTTGAATTCATTATTATTTTGTCTGCAATTTGGCTCAGTTTGTCAATTTCCATGTCTTCCGTAACTGCTAGAACCGTAGTAACTGATGTTGGTAAAAGCCTGAACCATAGTAGTTTAATTGTTTCGTCACTGATTTTTCCTCTCCCGAGGACTCGCATTTGACGTAATAACTGCGAAGGTTTTTGATCACCGAGTTCTGTCTCTGATATTAATTTTTGAAACTGTCGCTGTTCTGTTTCTTCGTAACAATCAATTAAACGTTCCTTGATGTTTTTGTATTTATCTGTAGTCGGTGGTGAAGTGATTAGGTCACTAACTTGTAGTATTTCTTCCTTGGATAACTTTGCTATTACTGTACAGTATTTGTATTCGTCTCCTTGCTTCTGTGGTGCTAATATGGCTTCTAGTTGCGCGAACCATAATCTTGGTTGGTCTTTCCAAAATTCCGGAATGCGGGATAAAACCGAGGTGCCAGCAGCTACTTCAAGTGTTCCTTGCCGATTTATGTTCGCCTTGCACGGTGATTGTGCCATGTTTCTTGCTGCGTATTCGTTTGTCGGGGTCACCAATTTGCCAAACTTCTTGGCAGTATATGATTAGGTATAAATGAGACAAAAGATGTAGTATAGTCTGGTTATAATTATCCAAAGGTGCATCTTATATACTAGCGACTACGTGACATTTAATAGATATTGAACGTGCGATAAAGAACATAAGATTGCGATGTAGATTGTAGATACAGCACAAAGATATTGTACTGTAACAGTCTTTACCTATAAGGGAAATATATTATTTATTATTTTCGTGTATCGATAACCATGGATAATAAAATAAATAACGAACGGTGATTTTAAAACATTACTTACGTTTAAGCCAGTTTCTCTCGAAATTTCAGAATAATTTAAGCCTTGATTATGCAATGCTATTATTTGGGCCCTCGTAGCCATATCAATATTTGAACGCGAACTCATGATAAAAATAAATATTAAAAACTTGTAAACGCAATCGTAACTGAACTCACTCAAAGATAGTAAAGAACATTATGATTGAACAAAAAGATTTAATTTTTACACAGTCAATATTAAACTACCCTCAATTCTTTTGAGATTTATGATACGGGTTAAAGTCACTTAACAACTTCAATATAATAAAGAGAAGGATAATTTCAACTCAATGCGTAATGACGCAATGGTCCAGTGGCTAATGGTATCGGTAAATTTTATGCCACCGAGTTCGAATCCTAGTTATTACGTGCTTTGCTTTATAAGGTTTGTAATGTCGTAGGAGAATTTGTGTTAAAATTGAGTAATATTGTAACTAGCAAAAAACAAGATAATGTTCTTGTATATTTTCCAATCCAACTACTATATTAGCGCCATCTATGTCATCCAAGACATATTATTAAGGCGATGAAACCCTGTACAAACGATTTTGGTTTGGAACTCTCCATGCACTTCTGTCTTCATTAGTATGTGCTATACATACGCTTGTGACCAACCAGTTAATGACCATTCATTTTATTTCCCGCATTTTTTTATTTTTCCGTTTTTAACTAATATTAAGCTTAACATGGATGTATACAACGTGGATCTGGATGTATGACATTAAATGAAAACGAGCACAGTACTAATCCATCGAAACATTTTAAAACACGAAGATGTAGTTAATGGAAAATTTAAAAATTGCAGTTTTCGAACAAAATAAATAGCAGAATCAACTGCATAAAAAGTAAACACGATTAATTTTAATTTTATTCAAAAGGAACAACAAACAGCTACAATATAAAACATAGAAACAATAAATATACAAAAAAATATAAATAATATTGCAGCCCACAACGCTGATCACAGATTAGCTACGGGATACAAAACAGTGAAAGTAATCGCTAGGGTTACAAATATAAATAAATATATAATGTTTTTTTTTTTTTTGTATAACTGACGTGTTGAAAATGTTTAGTATGTCTATATAATTTTTAAGAAAAGGCACAAAACAAAAAATAAAAGTGTTCAAGAAAGCTCCTTAAGTATAAGACTTTTGAAGTTATAGGGAGTACGAGCGTGTACATGTAGGAGCATGTACATGCAAAAATGTCTATATGTTCAAAAGTCCCACTGTAGGAATCGACCATTCTGCGAACAGGCGAACGCAAGCCAGAGTTGGACTTACAAGTACCCACAGAAAATAATCTGCCAGCGCGCACCTGTCGCTTGTGGACTGTCCTAGGAACCGCATAGCACAACATGTTGGACAATTCAATACAATCAAATTTATTTCTAACAATATTAAATAAATTCATGGCTTCTAAGAACTTACGTCTATTTTCAAGTGTTGCGATCTTATACTTTGCAAGCAAATCATGGTATGGCAAATAATTTCCATAGCATCTATAATGCATGGTACGCAGGAATTTGTATTGAACACGCTCAATCATTTCAACGTACTTTTTGTAGTATGGATTCCAGACGGACACGGCATATTCCAGTTGAGAGCGTACTAGAGACTACAACCAAATATAAGAAGAAGGCTTTTTAAAATCGAGAGTTGTTCGCATTACAAATCCGTATAGTTGATACGCTTTATTAACTATATTTCCTATGTGTAGGTCCAAGCAAAGCTTAGAATCAAGGATAACACCGAGATCACGAATGTAGTCCGCTTTAAGTAGGGGGGCATTGCACAACGTATATGCGTAGTTTATTATATTTTTATTTTTTGTAAAATTTAAGTAGTTACATTTGGATAAACTTGTTGCAACTTATTTTCCTGGCAATAACAGGATAGCCGGTCCAAATCTTGTTGCAGCAGAAGGCAATCATTTGTTTGTCGTATGGCTCTGTATACCTTGAGGTCATCGGCATATAGCAGAAACTTGGTATTGCGAAAGCATTGGCTGATGTCATTAATGTATAAAATAAACAAAAGGGGACCAAGTATAGAGCCTTGAGGCACGCCAGAGGTCACCTGCGCGATGTTAGATTGGTTACCATTGATTACAACCCTCTGACTGCGATTAGTTATATAAGAAGTAAACCACCTCAGAAGATTTCCACGAATTCCGTTGAACGCTATTTTATTTAGCAGAATTTCATGGTCTACCTTGTCGAAAGCCTTACAGAAGTCCGTATATACCGCATCCACTTGTACACGGCTGTCAACACAATCAAACAAGAAGCTCGAAAATAATAATAAATTGGTATTTGTCGACCGCCGCTTGACGAAGCCGTGCTGTTGTTGACATATGATGTTGTGGAGTACGGGATAAATTTCGTTATGGACTAACCTTTCAAAGAGTTTGACAAGGCAGACAGAATGGAGATGGGACGATAGTGTTCTACGCTGCGCTTGGATCCACTTTTGTGAACGGGTACAACATACGCATGCTTCCACAATTTAGGTACAACTCCTTCAGAAATACATTTATTATAAATAATAAATAGAGGCTTGCAGATGGAAGCCGCAGTGTTCCTAAGGAAGTAAGGAGAAAGTCCATCAGGTCCAGGGCCCTTTGCTGGATCTAGGGATTTAAGCTCCTTCAACATACTGTCTTCACTAAAAGAAAGGTTGCAAATAGAGACATCGTGTTGTGCGTTGTTGTCCTGTGAAGGCTTCCATTGAGACAACGAAGGAGATGTCGGTTCATAAACTGAGTAAAAAAAGTCGGAAAACATATTACATACCATTTCTGGACTATTTGTTTCAGCATGTTTGTATTGAAGCTTAGATGGGATTCCAGGTTTATCCTTACGATTCGAAACATAGGTCCAGAAGTGTTTCATGTTTCCACTTAGATTATCCTCTACACAGCTGATGTACGAACTGAAACACTTAAGACGTGTATCCTTAAACTGTCTTCTGTAGTTTGAAAATGATTCATAATCAGAATATTATTATATTTCTTCTACTTAATCCATGCCCTTTGTTTCTTTTTAGAAATATTTATAAGCGTACGAGAGAACCATATGGGATAGCTAACTGATCTAGGCCGGGCCAGTGGGGTGTCATGTTTAATGATATTATCCATCTCAGCGTAGAATTTATCCAGAGCCTCTTCAGAATTCATAGAGCATAGCAGTTCAGACCAGTTCAGTTTCTGAATGTTACAATTAATATTCTCAAAATTTGCCTTATGAAAAGAATATTTGTGAAGAGGAGCTTTAGTCATTGGGGTTATTTTGACGTTTAAACAGGTCTCACACGTCAAGACAGGATGGTAGGTGTCAATCGGCAGTAATGCAGTTGTGATATGAGAAAATGACTAGGTCAAGAATTTTACCTTTGTCATTTACTATGTTATTCAGTTGAGCAGCACCCAGAAGTGAGATCATGATATTTAAATTAGCGCAAGCCAAACCTCCTCCAGGATATGATGAAGCAAAGTTTGAAATATCTGCCGCAGACGATACTAGTCAATTAGCTTCAGGAAGATTATAGTCTCCTAAAACAAAGAAACTATCAACACTAGGGCGGCCTAACACTTCTTGTAGCATTTCAAAATGCTTGTCATATACTAAAGTAGAAGTCTTAGGTGGAATGTAGGCAGCACTCACAATGTGTCTTTTATTGTTGACAGTGCTGGGCAACTCAACCATAATGTGTTCAATTTGAGTGTATGAGAGATCACACTGTGTTAATGAGACATCTAATTCAGAAGGTTTTAAAGTGCGTAAAATAGCAACCAGTACACCTCCACCGTCTCGTTTATTAGTAGCAGCGCGATCACGATCACAACGGTAAACACTATAACGCTGGTCTATGAACTCACTGTCATAAATTTCAGGTGTTAGCCAAGTTTCAGTTAAGACAATAATTTCGTATGTATTCATAAGGATATTTGTGAGTAACTGGTATAATTTTGTGCGAATACCCCTACAATTCTGGTAGTAAATGGTGATATTTTTATTCGACATTGTTAATATTAAAATATAAATATGTATTCATGATAGGAGTGTGTTCAAGCAGAAAATATGTATACAATCTTATAAACAAAATATCAAAAATTATAGTAATGGAAAACAAAATTGGCTGAAGCAGGAGGCAGTATAGATCACAACACTTTTTAAGAACGACAACAACATATTTCTTAGCAACGGTAATCATAATTTTGAAATTTACAAACAAATAGGTTGAATTTAATAGATATGAAATCGGAGTCGATTTATGATTTATAACATGATAAAAAACGGTACACAATTTACGAACACAATAAAACATACACAGCACAGACAACAATTTTAACAGACTAAGGACAGTCAACACAATCAGGCAGTAACTACAACTATCGAGTGAACAAGTAGAACTACAATGATCACTGAACATTGGTCCCACTAACGACGCTATGACCATCACTTTTGATTTTAGCGAAATCTGCTTCTGATCTAACGGCAAAAGCAGCTTCGCCGTCTTTCTTACGTACAAGGATAGTGCAATTTTTAATCCAGACATAATTAAACTGGTGAAGGTTTGCCGCTTCCTTACATTTTTACGAAATAATATTTTGTTTTTTTAAAGTTAAATGTTCGTTAATATAAATATTTTTTGAAGACCCAGTTATGCCTACTTGATCCGTTTTCAGTGACTTAGTCTGCCGGAATGCACTAAGAACATTATCGCGCAATATGCGCGTGGAGAATTTTACAATAATGTTCTTTGGCCTGTTAGTTTGTTGATGGGCGTGTGGTACTCTGTGGACGGATATTATGTCCTTTTGAGGTATGGAAAAGCCAATGGCATCTCCAATCGCCCCCAACATCTGCAAAAGGTTTTCACCACGCTTGTCTGGTACGTTGCAGATTTCCAAATTGCATTGCCTCGCTTGCTGTTCAAGCGCTTCAATTTTAGATTCTAAATAGATTATGGAAGTGGCTGATTGTTCTGCCTGCAGACGTGAAAAGTCTTCAACTTGCTTCTTAAGGTCAATCTGTTCGCTAGCGTGGAACTGAAGCGAATATTTGAGACTGAAAATGTCATCATTCATTCCCTTCACATCCTTTTTGAGGTCAGCTTGGGCAGCGCAAACAGACCCCAACTCCTGCTTCATATCGGCTAAACTGCTTTTGACACTTTCGTGATATCTGAGCATGCCAGCATCCATCTCATCTCGCCAATCCTTCAAAGTGTTTTTAATATCTTCCTTAAACAATGCCATGGTACGATCGATGTCAGATCGCCATGCTTGTAACGTTTTGTTTAATTCTAGGGTAAAAGACTGGATTTGGTTGTCTACAAGCAATTTACCTACGAAAAGTCACTGATCAACGGTGCGGTGCGGGGCGTGGCGGCGGCGGTGCGGGGCGCAGGTAGGTAGGCGCAGGCACTTAGTCGGAGAACAATACAAACGCAGAGAGTAGAATCATATGTTTTGCACAGGTTCTTGACCTTACAATGTTTACTTACTATTATTACGGACTCAGAGCTACATTATGTTGAAAAATAAGAAAATGAAAAATAATTTCCTGACTAAAGTATTCATTGGATTTGATTGATTTTTTGTATACAAATAAAGAGCATGATTCATAAGCATGAGCATGATGCATGTGTCTTTACGTGGTTTAAAGGGATGTCAATCATCCTGTTACACCTTGTATAGAGGCGACATTTACGCAAATCAATTTACAAGCCATATTAGAAAGTAAAATTTGCTTAAAACCTCATTATCTGAAATAGTATTCATCTAATGATCCTCAAAATCCCGAATAAAACTAAGGAAATTATTGTTTATTTAGGAGGGAAACACTGCCGCGAGAAATCGCAGCACGGCGGACAGAGCTCCGGCAGGATCTCATGGCGGCATGGAGAGTGCGATTGTCGCAACCCAGCGCTGGGCACGCCACAATTGCGGCGATAAGTCCCCTCTTTGAGGAGTGGCTGGAGAGGCGCCACGGCGTCCTCACCTTCCACCTGACGCAGGTCCTCACCGGACACGGGTGCTTCGGGAGGTACCTGTTCCGGATAAGGCGGGAGGAAACGCCCGGGTGTTACCACTGTGTGGATCGCCCGGAGGACACGGTGGAGCATACGGTGGAGGTCTGCCCGGCTTGGGCGGAGCACCGCCGTGTCCTCGTGGTAGCGATCGGCGGCGGCGATCTCTCGCGTACGGCCCTGGTCCAGGCCATGGTACGGAGCGAGAGTACATGGGAAGCCATTACCTCCTTCTGCGAAGCAGTAATGCTCGCGAAGGAGGAGGCGGGACGCGTGAGGGAGAGGCAAGCTTTGCGCCCTCACACCCCTAGTCGCCGCAGGAGACGCCCTGGGCGTCGGGAATTGGCAGCCGATTCCCGGCCACCGTAGGCACGGGCTTGCGGACGGCGAGCAATGGGTAGCTCGCCATCCGGTAAGGACCAGGCCCGAGTCGACGGCGCGTTGTGTTCCACGCACGCCTCAAAGAGATGTCAGCACTATTGACGGGGTCCGCTAGGGCCGATGCCAGCTAGGGTTGCGGGATGTTCGAAAGAGTTACCGTGGCCCGGCACAGGCAACAGAAGGAACACGGGTGGGTTTTAGTCAGTAAAAGTCTGACACGCCCTCCCGCTCCGCCTAGAGCGGGAGAAGTCATTTGATGATTTCCCATCCACAAAAAAAAAAAAGGGTGAAACACTAAGTTAGCTCGCGACATTAAATTTTCTTACGATATTTGCAATTTGCAGCTCAGTGTTTGGGTGTATGTTGATTAAAGTATGATTCGCGACCGTAACAAATATGTATTTACAAAATTATACTTATTAGTATCAGTAACACAATTCCTTAAGTTAGTATAGTCCTGACATGTTAAGATTTTATGAAATAGTCATTCAATAGAATTACTTGGTCTTAGAGAGTTGTATTGATGACTTTAATGATTATAATTCTGTAAATACATATTTGTTACGGTCGCGAATCATATTTTAATCAGCATACAACCTAATACTGACCTGTAAATTGCAAAAAACGTAAGAAAATTTGAATTTCGCGGATTACCCTGGCGCTTTCGTCTTAATTAATTAGGGATTTTGAGAGTCGTTAGATAATTACTTTGTCAGCTCACCATGTCTACTACTTAGTTGTTCATTAAATGTAATTCGTTATGTGTAAATGTATCTATGACATAAATATAAGGATAAAGAATAAAGATATTAAGCACTTTTTTATGGTTTTTAACGAATTTCACTTTCCAATATTGCACACAATTAATGTGCATAAATGTCTAGTCTATAACACATTCATATTAAGCTTAATATTAGTTAAAAACGAAAAAATAAACAAAAAATATTGTATTTTTTTTAAAGATTTAAAAAAGGCGCACGTTTAATATTAGCATGGAGTAAGTATCTCAAAAAATCCAAAATAATTCATATTTTAATAACCTAATAGAATATTAGGCGCAATTGTGCGATAATGGAGATATCATCATTTATTATGCCGACTCCATACAAATTTTCTCGAAAAAAATTCTGTGCTCGCTGTTTACGATTATAAACCTGAAAGCTTATTATATAAGGCATATAATAGGTATTCTCAATCGTTTTCAAGCAAAAAAAGCGGCACTTAAAAAAAAATGTAATGTCTATGAAACGCGAATTTCAGCCCGCTATGCGTCACCGGTTTCGAAGAAATCTATACCTACTAACAAAATTTTTTTTTTTTAAATCTTTATTTTAAGGGACTTTTGAACTCAGTTCATGCCAGCCCCATCATAAACTTATCTTAGATTACAAACAAAAAGCAATAAAAAACTAAGCTAAACAAAAATCTTAAATATTAACTAATGTATAAATCATTTTTGCTTCCCGGGACAAAGGTCGAGATAAAAAACTATAAAACATGCCTAAGTCTAGCCTATTTATTCCTAACTTCCTAATAACTTTGTTTCTCTCAGATTCGTTCCTGACGCACTCCATCAAAAGATGTTGTACATCTTCTCTTTTACCGCAAACATCGCAATTGGGTGAGCTTACCTTTTTCATAAGGTACGCAAAGGCTCTTAATGGCATGTGTCCAGAACGAACCCAATGAGCAATTACAACAGTACCTCGGCTAATGGTATTGCTATCAAACCAGGGGATATGAGGAGGCTCGTTTTGTATGATCTTGTACCATACACCTTTTAGTTTACTTTGCTCATTAAAGTGATCTTTCCATTTATTATAACAATAATTTTTAAATTTACGCAATATTTCCGAAAAAAACGGAAGAATATAAATTTCAACACCCGAAATTGACCCTATTTTTGCTAACCCATCTGCCTCCTCATTTCCCTTCAGGCCAATATGTGACGGGATCCACTGCAGTACTATGTTGACGTTATCTAAAAGAAGTGAGTGTACTTTTCTCAGCACATCATAGGCTATCGGTACACCTCTGTGTCCAGAGGCGCATCGTACCAGATGCTGGAGAGCACTTTTGCTGTCGGTAAAAATGACAAAATATGAAGTATGTGTCAGTGTTTTAACGTAAGACAACGCTACTGAAATCGCTAACATTTCTGCTGTCATAATAGATATTGGCGAGTTTATTTTAAAACACTCACTTCTTTTAGCAACTGGATCATAGTAGGCTGCTCCTATTTCGGTGCTTTTTGATCCATCTGTATACAATTTATACCATTGACCATACTTTTCATTAAGTTCTAAGATTACATCATTTCTTAACAAATTAATTTCATAAGACATTTTAGGTTTTACGACACTTTTTAAATTGATTTTAATAACACTACTAACATCAATGTAACTACACCAAATATTTAGCTTATACATGTCTAAAGGACACGTTGAATATATTTTTTCTTCTATAATAAAATTGAATGCAGTCATTAGCAAAGGTTTCTTTTTATTTAACCAGTATCTATTTGTTGAAAGTGTACAGAGTCTATCTAGCAGCCTATTAGTGACATCATTCGCCCAAGACTTAACTTTAGAACAGAACTTAAATGCTAAAAACATACGCCGGATACACAATGGAGGCAAACATAATTCACTTTCCATTATATGTATAGGGGTCGTTTTAATAAAACCACCTATAGTTCTCATAGCTTTGTTTTGAACCTTATCTATTTTATAAACTCTTGATTTAATACTATTATCATATAGAAAACAACCATAATCCATACGACTCCTTATCAAAGCTATGTATAGACGTCTTAAATGTATGGGGTATACTCTCCACCCGGGTCCAGACAGAACTTTGATGATATTTAACATTTTCTGACATCTTTGATTGAGTTCATTGATATGTCGGCCCCACCGGAGTGAGGAGTCCAGCCACATACCCAAATACTTAACATTATCGACTCGCTCTAATGTTAAATTATTGACTAGAATGTGAATATGTTGCCTTCTGTGTCCTCTACTAAACAAACATAGTTGGGATTTTGCTGCTGATAGTTCTAAGCCAATGTTGAGTAGTATTTTAGTAATAATATTTATGGACGTTTGTATATGAATAATGCTATCATTTAGTTTTTTACAGCTCGTCAATATTGCAAAATCATCAGCGTATTGACATATTTGTACGATGTTCCCACCATTATTTCTCAATATCCATAGTGACAATATTAAATAATAATGGTGAAATTGGATCGCCCTGTGCAAGACCTCGATTCGTCCATCTAACGATATCTTTCTCCAGACCTAATTCGTCTCCAATAATTAAATGTCTTTCGCACAAGAAATCCCAAAGGTAGTTACATATTCTACTTCCTGCTTTTAGTTGATCTAATTTTCGAACAACACTTTCAATTAAAACATTATTGTATGCATTCTCAATATCGAGAAAACATGCCAAAGTTGGGATATTCTTAGTAAAAGCAATCTGAATACTAGTGACTACTTGAGTGAGGGATTCTAGACGTGAACGTCCTCTCCGAAAGCCCGTTGTGCTAGAACACAATATCGTATTATGTTCGACAAACCACTCGCAACCTTTTATTTAGCATCAAATGAAAAATTTTACATAAGCAAGATATCAATGATATTGGTCTTAACTTAATGTCCGTACTAGATGAACTATTTTGTTTTGGTATTGCAATAATTTTAATGTTACGCCATTCAATAGGGATACAACTGGTGCAAAATATTTCATTATATAAAGCAAGTAAATATTTTTTCGCTGTAATAGGGAGATTAAAGATCATAGAATATGTAATGGCATCATCGCCAGGTGCTGTATCTTTTTTCTTAATGCACGCTTCTAGCTCTTGGTAGGTAAATTCGGATTCTAGTAATACATTTGTTGATGTAATTACAGGTTTGGAAGATTGAACTGAATCAGGGGCTAAATTACGCAATAATTCCTGTTTCCTCTCAATTGAAAAGTGATACTTATCTTTTCTGTAGCCCTTGATCCATCTCATTCTTCTCCACATTTCTGAAGACATCACACTACTGTCCACATCTGTACAAAACGTTTGGAAACCATTTGTCCTAGCGCGTTGTATTTCCTTGGCCTTTAAAGTTTTATCTTCCAGCACAGTTAAGTTTCTAGGCGTAGGATTTCGTCTAAACTGAGCCAGTGCGAGTCTTCTCTCCGCCACTATTTTGGATAGACACTGATTCCAATAAGGTTTTGGCTTGAAATCCCTTTCTGGGTCATTGCAAGTTTTAATTGGAGCTATATTTTTATCCGCTGATTTATTAATAATAGAAATAAAGTTCGTATACCTTTCTTGCGTATTACCGCTACACATGAACAATTCGGTGAGAGTGTTTTCAATATCCTTAGAGAATGCTGACCAATCAGCCATCTTAAAATTCCTCCTTTTAGTAAAAGGTGGCGCATCTTGATAGTTTAGTTTTATTTTTATCATTAAGTGGTCACTTCTTAAGTTCTCATTAAGAGGATACCGTGTGCGCAGTGGCGCCCTCATCGTTTGTTTGGTTTTTAATTTAATTTTAGAATGAAAATGCAGAAAATAAGCACGTTATGTTGCGCTCCACAAGACTATACGTTATTATTATTACAAACAGTAGTTATACATTGTTAAGTTTTATTATAATCCTTAAAACGGAAAATAGTGGCCACTAAGCTCCGTTTTATAGATTATAATAAATCTTAAGAATGTAAAACTACTGTTTGTAATAATAATAACGTATAGTCTTGTGGAGCGCAACATAACGTGCTTATTTTCTGCATTTTCATTCTAAAATAAAAGAAATAATCAAACAAACGACGAGGGCGCCACTGTGCGCGCGATATCCTCTTAAATACACGCCACTTACAAAGAATTGCAATATCAGATGAGGTGAAAGTGATATCAGGGGACGTTTGCTGTAGTACATTGTTTACAAGTCTTACTCTAGTTGCGTTGCCATCATTTATGGGTATATAGCCATATCCCAATGCAGAGTCCATGATTTCATTTCCTCTGGTATCGTTTTTAGATGACCAATTCGAGTGATGTCCATTAAAATCTCCAGCTATTATGGTTTTACTTGTGTGCAATGCAAAAAGTTCATCCCAATCAGATTCTCTAGTTGTTGCCGAGGGTGAACAGTAAATAGAAAATATATTTTCTAGATACTTACAATTATGAATCTTTACATGTAGCATTTCTATGGCAGTATTATTGATTCTAGTAGGCCTTATTTCGGATTTTATTGACTTGTGTACTATCACTGCAACACCGCCATAACCATCTTGTCTATCTCTTCTATAAATATTATAATGTGACATATTTAAGCGACTTCCTTCCTTCAACCATGTTTCAGAAATAATTGCAATATGTATTTGGTCTTTAATCAAAAGTGTCTCAAATTCTGTAAATTTTGGTCTTAAGCTCTGTGAGTTCCACTGCAAAAGATTAACACAAAAATTCCTTACTTTATTATCCATTAAGTCCACAGAAAATCTTATTCATCAAATCTCCATTTTTAATTATTTCTACAACATATGCACAGAGTTCTTCAAATATAGTTTTACAAAAGCATTTCAACTTATCTTCAAATCCCGAATTCGACATAATAATTTCTTTCATTTGTTGTATTAATTTATAGAATATTATTTCAAATCTGCTTCTTTTTCTTTCTTCCTTCTTGCCTTGAACTTGGTTTTCAAAAACGGTATTTTCGATCCCTTCCACATTCAGCACCTCTATATCTTGATCTTTGTTTGCATTAGCTTTTTTGTTTTTCTTATTTCTTTGTACTGTGTATCCATTCTGTTCGTAATCGTCCTCAGTTACTAATATGTCACTCACTTCATTATTTATTTCCTGATTCATAGATGTGTCCGGAACATTACCTCGTTACACAACTCTATAACTTCTAGATCCAGACGCTGGGGTCTGTCCAGATTTATCAAAATTATTTAGTTCTGCACTGTTTTTATTTGAGTTCTTCTCATTTTTTGATAACAGTTCCAAAGCTTTTCTATATGAACAAGTTTCTTTACACATAATATTCCGAATCTCTTTCTCTCTCTGGAACGTAGGGCAACTTTTATCAAAGGACATATGAGGACCACCGCAGTTTAGACATTTAAAAGTGTTAGTTTCACAATTAATATGATTTTGGCCACATTTGGGACATAGGACCTTTTTCCCCGGGCAATACTTTCTTATATGTTCGTACTTCCAACAGCCAGAACATTGTGAGACTGGGAAAGTATATGGCTCGACTTTAAACCTACATCCGTATCCATAAACATACGGAGGTAAAGTCGGGCCCTTAAAACAATCCTTAAGGTCTCACTATCAACCCAACTGCCCTCATTATTTAATCGTTTGAGTCGTAATAAAGAAATAATCTCTGTATCACATTTTAACATATTTTGAAGCTCTTCCATTTCAGTTTCTAAATCTATTTGTTTAATCATTCCATATGAAACGCTCAAATCAAATGTCATTTGGCATCTTAGCCCCAACTCTGTTATTTCTGTACAATTTAATAAGGAATTCGCTTTTTCTTGTGATTCAAATAAAATTAGGGCTTTAAAGCTGCTTTTATATTTGATTCTTTGTATCTCTTCTATATTATATCTTCTCAGCATCTTAGCTAGGGCAATCTGTTTTGGTAATGGTTCTTTAGCAGTAATACAAACTTCAATTTTTTTTTCAAATGTGTGGGTAGTCATCTCACTTTGCGCGTCACTATTCTTAGACAAACACCGATTTAATCGTTTTGCTTTCCTGTTCACAGTTATAAAGCCTTCTTCATCTGCATCTCCTTCATATTCATTGCTTTCACTTCTCATTCTCTTGCTTCTTTGTATTTCATCAATTTCTAATGTTTTTCTCAATGTACCTTCATCAGGTTGACTAACTAAAACCTCAGCTTCATCTTCACCACTATCACTCAATAATCTAGGCAAACTAGATACACTTTGATTACTTTTATCACTCATTATTATAAGTAACGTAAGTACGACGAAATATACTAAAAATCATTGCCGATACGGAACGGTTGGGCTAACGCGTGCGCTTGACTCACCGATCCGCGCGCGATGTACTAACAAATGCGAAAGTAAATTTGTTAAGTACTTCTACCGCTGAGCAACTGTGATGAAAAATATGGAGATAGTTTAAAGCCATACATATTTGTTACGATCGCTAATCATATTTTAATCAATATACAACCTAATACTGACCACAAATTGCAAAAAACGTAAGAAAATTTGAATTTCGCGGGCTAACCTGGCGCTTTCGCCTTAAGCATTTTTATACCCGTCATAATTTCAGTAGCAGCCCGGAGTCTGGATCTGTGCCCGGTAGATGGCAATAGGCTCGCCCCCTATTACATGGGACTTAAACATAACTGGTGAAATGTGGGTGTACTACTATAGGTACTACACCTCTGCCTAACCCTTCGGGGAAACAAGGCGTGATGTTATGTTATATCAATACAACTCTTTAAGACCAGGTACAGATGTTCTATGTCACGAAGTCCGTTTGGCTATGAATGTTGTCAAGCGTGCACATGCACATTGTTTTTGTGTGCGTAACCTCGAGAGCGCTCAGTGTCGATCGGGACACGGTCCGGATCAGTAGTGTTTTTAGTTCGCGCCAAATTGTTTCACGGAGTAAGGTCAGCATGGCAACAAAACGAAGAAGAGTTGTCCATAGTGAGGTAATATTTATTTATACGTTTTCAATTAAAATTTTATACAAAGATACTTAATATAGCAATAGAAGTATTTATAAAATGAATGTTTTTTTTTGTTATAAAATGTTTATATTTCTTAATTATTTTGATTACATTTTGTTTTAGGGTTGAAACATGATAGCTAGTGTTTATCATTTTCTGCGAGAAGAATATGAATTTACAAAATCATTCATGGAACCCAACTGTGATTTGTCTCATTTACGAGACATTACACGGCGTACAGCTGAAGCTACGGGTGTTAGCCAAAAAACAGTTCAAAGAATATTAAAAGAAGATAAGGAATTGCCATCCACTTCATCAAAATTCACTTCACCTATGAAGAAAAGGAGAAAGCGAGATAATAAAGTGGATATAGATAATTTTACAGCCGATGTGGTTCGCAGTACTGTACAAGATTTCCATATTGTCCATAAAGAAATTCCAACATTAGCTAAGTTAAGAACAGCATTGAATGAAAAAATCGGATTCGAAGGTTGTTTAGAAACTGTTCGCAAGTTACTATTGAAATTAGGTTACAAGTGGCGCAAAACAGAGAACAACCGTAAAGTCTTGACGGAGCGTCATGATATACAAATGTGGCGTTTAAAATATTTAAAAAAATAACAGAGTACCGCTCTCAAAGTCGGCCCATTGTCTACACCGATGACAGCTACGTCCTTTCGACACACGTGCGAAACAACACCTGGGCAAAAAAAAAAAGGAAAGCACTCCGCTTTTAAAAAAAAATAGCACAGGCACTCGCTTTATTTTAGTGCACGCGGGAACCAAGGATGGTTTTATTGAAAATGCTTCTTTGGTTTATAAGGCCAACTCAACAGCTGGTGATTGTGGCTAAATGAAAAATTGTTACCCAATTTACCTCCACGCTCTGTCATTGTTTTAGACAATGCATCTTATCACAACACACGGGCTGAACGACTACCGACGCAATCTACAAAGAAAGCCAATATGTAGCAATGGCTCAGGGATAAGGGTATATGAATCTCTTCTTAAATTGGAATTGTACGATATAATAAAGAACTACAAAGCCCAACACGTAATCTACAAGATTGACGAATTTATAAAGAGCAAGGGTTTTGATGTCTTACGCCTTCCCCCCTATCACCCAGAATTAAATGCGATTGAAAATATTTGGGGGATCGTTAAAAGTTACGTCGCATCTAAAAATATCGAGCAAAACATGACGAATACGGAAAGACTGATCAATGAAAGTTTGGGCCAAGTTAGCAGTGAAACGTGGCAGACAACTTGTGATCATGTTGAAAAAATTGAAAAAGACTACTTGAAATATTTTGATCTCGATTTTGAATTTATAATCAATGTACACAATGATTCTGACGACATCAAAACGGAATCGGATATCGAAAATTTATCTGATAGTGATTGAAAATACTGAATAGTCCTACTTGTTTCGTTTCCATTCTGTAATACCAATGCTTAATTAAATGCCTACATCTTCTTAATATTTTTGTATTTATTGCAACCTAATCTAATTTATTTACAAAAAGTATATACTTTTAAAACCAAAATTTTATTTCGATTATTAAATCTCGACTTGATTATATATCAGATTTCTTTGCTAACGCTATCCACTTTTACACACACAAGCGCGAATTAAGTTAACTACAATCGAAGAGTTTATAAAAATAACTTTATTTAACTGACAGAGTAACGGTGAAGATAATAATGTCTTAATTCTAAAGATACAAGGTATTTATAGCTAATTAATGCTAAGATGACATTTGTGGCATGACGACAAAGTCCAACATAATAATTACTTATTCGCTAGATTTGGAAGAAGCTACGCTGCTGACGAAGCTAATTGTAGTAGGGTTGCTACACTTAACTCCTCCCTCCCTAAGAGAGAAATTATCTAAAGGCAACTTTGTTGTCTTTGGAGAATTTCTTTTACAAACTTTATATAAGTCCCATTTATAAATAATGAAACCAATAACAGAAACTAGGATTATGACGTAAATGCTTAAGGTCCATACACTGATGTTGTCACTTGTTACACGTATATATGACTCGAAATCACTGACACTTTCACTGTACTTTGCTCGGTTCAGTAAATCCTTGATGTCACCTAAGTCCACCCCTCGGAGATCCATCTGCTTGGCCGGTGGGCTGACGTCACGATGAAGCTCGGGCATCTGTGCTGCTGGCAGGCTAAAGGAGACTGTGCTACTGTTCGTCAGCGTTGTGATGGTGATGTCCGCAATCTGCAGTGTGCAGTGCTGACTTGGCACTAAGATGTATGTACCTTGCAAGGTGTATTTCCTGGTTTCGTCGTCGCAATGTTCCGTTGTCAGAATCCCCTTTTCTGCATACACTAACCAGTGGTTTCAGATATGGGTTGTATTTTGGATTCTTCTATTTTCACCTGGTGTTGTTGGCAATCAGTGAAATTATGTTTTAGTAACATAAGCTGCTCGATGCATGTTTTCTCTGGGTACTGAAGTACGTTGTCTTCGGAGCAAAGGTATGTGAGGTCATTTATTTCCTCGCAGCTGTCGACTACGGGTCTGTATTTCGACTTTTTCACCAGTAGGTAAGGGTATTTCGGAATAATGACATAGGGTTTTTTTGTGCTAGGGTTGAGTATTGGAACAGGGATAACTTTATAATAGATATATGTGTTAATGTCTACTAGCGGGACTTCCAAAATAAAAACTATTTTACTACTATCTATATACCCCTTAATGTTTATACTTCCCTCTAATTTAACTAAGTTATGAACATCTAATGGGTAAACTAAACTATGGTGCGTATTGATTACCTTCAAAATATTATATAGGTCTGTAGCGTTAATTATAGATTGATGTAATATGTGTATCTTGCTAAAGGCGATGGTTGTTTCTAGCTCATAAATGATGGTATAAATAGTACGAAAATTATTTAATATTTGATTCATACTATTCATGACTGATATCAAATTGGAGTATTTTGTTTGATTTTGAACAAGAGACTGGAATTGTTTAATTTTTTTATTTAAATGTCTAGTATTGAAATTTATATCGTCTGAAACATTAAGCAATTTGTCAAAAGCCCTTTGCATTAATGATACTCTTCTTTCGACGGAATGTTCCCTTTTTCCTAAATTACTTATCTCTAAATCATACTTTCTAGCATCCTCGTTATCTAAATTTCCTATTATTACTTTAACGAGAGAGCCTAACGGATTTAAAATACCTCTTTTTATTCTTTTTGACGGTAATATCTGCTGTAATCTATCCGCAGTTAATTCTATCAGAGAATCAATCTGTACGGTTAATCCTATAAGTTCCCTATATATCTCGCTATTACTATTACAAATAATTTTTAACTTATTATATTCTTGATTATTATTCTCTAATTGAAGAGCTAGAGAGTTTAAATCTATTGTTTTTATGATGTCCCAGTGGTTATTCTTCATCCGAGCCGTCCCAATCCTGATCGGAACTATCCCGGAGTTCTGATCGATTTTCTGGATGTTCAACGTTGTCCCTTGATCCACTAGGACGAAAAGTATCGACCACCATCTGTGAAGGACGTTTTACGTTTTTTAATGCTACTCCAGTACGTCTATTTTTAAGCTTAACTGGGATTATATTTCTATTAATATTTCCCATGACAGATGCTTTTTCAAAACGAGGCAACTCTTCAGCTTTTCTAGTCCTGGTATTTTTCATGAAAATTGTATCCCCATCTATCACATTAGGTATCTTATCTTCACCTCCTTTCTTTTCCCTAACTAAACTTTTTTGCTCAATCATCTGGCTACTCAAGTGTTCGTAAAGAATTTTCAGTCTTTTACGATGGTCTTGCAAAATCTTTTGCATTAAGTTTTTGTCCCTATCGATATCAAAAACATTTCCTGACTCTGTATGTCCAAAAACTACCTCAAAAGGTGTGAAATTTGTGGCACTGTGAATTGTGTTATTATATCCCATGATCGCATAAGTCATTACAGATGTAGCATCTAGGTTACTTCGCTCGTATTTAGCTAATCTATAAATTTCTATTATAGTAGAATGAAAACGCTCTACTATTGCCATTGAATTCGGATTATTGGGTGTCCCGATATGCTGATCTATTTTGTAAAGGTTCAACATTTCTTTGAGCAGTTTGTTATTAAATTCTGTGCCTGAATCACTACTTATCTTCTTGGGTATTCCATACATACTAAAATATTGAATTAAGGCCCTTACTACCTCTGGTGTACTTTTAATTGGGATATGAATAGCTTGTCCTAACTTACTGAATGAGTCTACTACTGTCAGATATTGGTTCTTTTCAATGTATAAAAGGTCGATAAAAACTTCTTGTAATGGACCATCTGGAGTCTGTGTTAACTGTATAAATGGTTTCAGGGGTTTCCTGTCATATTTAATTTTTTTACATTCCTCACAGGCATTAATGATGGCAGTAACTGTTTCTTGCATCTTACTCCACCAGTACGACCTTTTTAGTTTAATTAATGTCTCCCTAATACCTCTATGACAGGTTTTACCCTCATGATATTTTAAGACTAAATTCTTTTGTTCATCCTCATCTGTGACGTTCACCACTCTTTCAGTACATTCAACAAATTGTTGGGTTCCCTTTTTATAGAGTGAAGTAATGACGTTAACAAACATTTTCCTATGGATGGGATCTTCAAAATATATGAAATATTTATGCTTGTAGTCTACGTATTCCTTAAGAAAATTCTTTACTAAATCCTGGTTGTTCGTTGGTAAATGAACTTCCAAAATTTTTTGTTTATCATTAGAGATATCTTTTACAGCTAAGCTATCTTTAAACCATGTAAAAATGTGAATTTGTCTAGGTTTGGTGTCTATCGCTTCTTTGAGGATAGGTATACCTTCATGCTCTCTATTGGATATAGAATTAGCTGTGGCAGCGTCACTTTCTGAATCTGATATTTCGATAGTCTCTAATTCAGGTTCCTTTTTACTAAGTTTCACAATTTCGTTAGTCACTTCATCTAAATGCTCCTGCAACTTTCTTTCCTTTTCATCCACATTTACAATCATCGCTTCACAATCATTTGTAACGTTAATTTTGATACGTGATAAGGCATCCGCATTTGTATTTTGTTGACCCTTTTTATAATGGATATCGAAATTATAGTCCTCTAGTCGCAACCTCCACCTAGTTAACTTGCTATTTGGTTTTTTTAA
The DNA here is from genome assembly GCA_947568875.1 of Fissipunctia ypsillon. Classification (NCBI taxonomy): domain Eukaryota; kingdom Metazoa; phylum Arthropoda; class Insecta; order Lepidoptera; family Noctuidae; genus Fissipunctia; species Fissipunctia ypsillon. The sequence continues at coordinate 10,325,748 of OX387668.1, forward strand.
CGAATTCAGCCAAGCTAATGGTCTATGGTCAGTACCTATATATAGTGAACTTCCTGTCATATAAATAGGGTCTAAAATATTTAACCGCCCATATTATGGCCAATAACTCTTTTTCTATAGTGCTATATCTAGATTCCGTATCACTTAATTTCCTGCTAGCAAACGCAATTGGTTTGTCTGAGCCTATGTTGCCTTGAGACAAAACGGCGCCAACAGCGAAATTTGATGCGTCAGTTGTTAGAATAAAAGGCTTGTTGAAGTCGGGGAATTGCAGTAAAGGCGCATTTGTTAGTAATTCTTTACATGTTTCAAAACTTTTTCTATATGCGTCATCTATTACTATACTTTTTCCCTTCTTTAAATATGCTGTAAGAGGTCCCGTTATCTTAGAAAAATCCTTAATAAATTTCCTATAATATCCTATTAGACCCAAGAAACTTTTATCTCCGTAACTGTTTTAGGTATTGGGTATTTTAAAATAGCTTCTATCGTATCATTATTAGGCTTAAGACCATCTTTTGTAATTGTATGTCCAAGGTACATAACTTCTTTCCTTAGAAACTCGGACTTGTCTAGCTGAAATTTTAGATTTGTTTTTCTAAATCGTTCAAAGATTGCTTCGAGTTTACTGACGTGTTCCTGTAGACTAGTCGAAAATATGATTACGTCATCTAAATAAATAAGGCAATGTAACCCTTGTAATCCTCTAAGTACATTATCCATTGCTCGTTGGAAAGTAACAGGTGCTGTTTTTAAACCAAAGGGCATTCTGTTAAATTCATATAGCCCAAATGGTGTTGTAAACGCAGTTTTCTGCCTATCCTCCTCTTGAATTTGTAACTGATGGTACCCTGAGGCAAGGTCTAATGTTGAAAAATACATACTCTTTCCTAACTTATCAAAAAGGTCATTGATATTTGGCAAGGGGTATTTATCGTCTATGGTTATGTCATTTAATCGTCTATAATCCACCACCATTCTCCACTTTTGTTGGCCTGACGCGTCTAGCTTTTTCGGAACTAAATGAACAGGTGCACTCAAAGGACAAGTAAGTAACACATATGTGAATGTTGACGAATAGACGAACGGTATGTTCGTTTTTTTTTTTGTGCACAACGTTGACGTTTCGTAGTCAATCTTAGCGCCTAACTGTTTCATTAGATTACTTCCTATCAAACCATCGTAATTACTATCGACATCATAAAGATAAAACTTATGACCTTCAGAACATCTAAAAATTTTAGGCAACTGCGTCCAAATGACTTGTGTATGTTCACTAATACCATGTGTGCTGACCACATTAAAACGCTCATTATATATATTATTTTTAAAGTATTGTTTCGCTATACGCTGTCCGATAAACGATCTAGTACTGCCAGAGTCTAACATAAAAACTGCATTACCTAACTCTGGAATAACAATATATGGTAAAGAACGGAAACTGGTACAATTTAGAACTATATGTTCTCTCTGTTCGAGGCCCTTAGGTGAAAATTTTCCGCCAATATAGGCTCGTCCGAAGTATTTGGTTGTAGTTCCCTTTCAAACTCATAATAATTATTGTTATTGTATGAGTCATTGTTTCGTAATTGACACGTCTAGAACTCGCCGTTCGCATAGTAACATCGGTGTTTGCACCCGTATTTGCAACTGGTGCATTATTCGCCGTCGTCAATCGCCGGTCCTGCTGACTCGGCGTCCCTGAAGTTGACCTAGTCTGTTGCGGAACTCGATTTTGTGCAAAATGTGGATTCCTTGATTGAAATGACGCGTTTGCTGAGCTTGGCTGGTTTACATTATTTTGTGAACTATTATGTGTATTCGGGTTTGCCTCTCTTTTTTGGGAATTATGCGATCTTTGGGGGTTATTATTATTGTTTTCCGTAAATTTTTTCGCCGGCTTGATTCTACTACTTTTTTGATCATAAACCGTTTGGAAGTTTTGCTCTTCTAACACAACCCTTAGGGCATCCTCCAAAGTCGTTACATTTCTTAATCGAACTAGCCTCACTAAATATGCTGGTAAATTATACAAGAAAACATTCAGTGATGAATTAGTATAGATCTGTTGTTTGGCTTGACGTAAATTGACATCGCCTACTGTTTCATTGATTTTTGCAATAAGAATACTACGTATGTTTTGTATCCTATGACAAAAATCTAAATAACTTTCATTTTGGTTAATTTTCAAAGATTCCAATTCCAGTACTAAGAATTCTTCGGTCCTAGGATCCCCAAAATGTTGCACTAACAAATCCTTTAATTCGTCCCAATTACTTATTTGATCCCGTTCTCCTACTAGATTCGCGGCGTCACCCGAAAGTTTACTAGTTACGACGTGATACAAGTATTCATTCTGAGCGTCTCCTCCTCGGAATCTATTTAATATGTATTCGCATTTCTTGATGAACAGTGGGAGCTGTCTAGCATCGCCGCCAAATTCCGGAATAATGCTAGCCATTGTTGACGGAACTGGTACGATTTGATCCATTTTGTTATTGTAATTCAAAACGCTACGCAGACCGAGAAAATTTTCTTACTTATTATATTTTCTTATTTATTTTTAATAATTTTATAATTTAAAATATATATATAATTTAAAAATTTTATAAACTGTAATTATGCCTACCTATTACCTATTTTATCACGAGAATTGAAACGTCATAAAACGTACTAAACTAAAACAATTATGTTTACCTATCGCGAAAGTTATATCGTAACAGGCTATGTATGTTATCCAGGTATTGTCCGACCCCTAATAACACAAACACATATATCTAAACAAAGAGGAAAACACAAAGGGAAACAGAAAGGATAGTGAAAAAGTTCTACTCACAGTCCCGAAGTTACTCCCATCTCCTCCTTGGACTATTATCACCACACTCAGCGTCAGCCTCTCGATGAAGTTGCTCAATAAATTTATTTGTTCGGCGATCTCTGTCAAACTGTTGGAACAGACGTCACAGTAACTGGTAGAGTTTTATACTGTACTGAGTGACTACAGAGATCCTACCGGCTTCGCCAATTAAGTTAACTACAATCGAAGAGTTTATAAAAATAACTTTATTTAACTGACAGAGTAACGGTGAAGATAATAATGTCTTAATTCTAAAGATACAAGGTATTTATAGCTAATTAATGCTAAGATGACATTTGTGGCATGACGACAAAGTCCAACATAATAATTACTTATTCGCTAGATTTGGAAGAAGCTACGCTGCTGACGAAGCTAATTGTAGCAGGGTTGCTACATTTAACTCGCGCTTGTCGGGATACGTCACTACTACCTACAATCAAAGCCGAACGGATTTCGTGAAATAGAATATCTGTAATTCTATTGAATGACTATTTCATTAAATCTTGACAATTAGGATTATACAAACTTATCGAGTTGTATTGCTGATTTTAATTATTATAATTCTGTAAATGCGTATTTGTTATGGTCGCGAATGATACTTTAATCAGTATACAACTTAATACTGACTTGCAAATTGCAAAAAACATAAGAAAGTTTGAATTTCACCGGCTACCTGGCGCTTCCCCCTTAAACTAAGAAAAATGCGTATAGTCTACCGCTTATGCACTTAGTTATCTACACATTTTATTTTTTACTAGCTGTGCCCCGCGACTTCGTTCGCGAGGAAGTCGTAAGATACACAATATACTAAAACTTATTTACAAAAAACAACCCATTTAAAAAAATACGAAGTGAAAAATAATGAATTAATTACTAAGTTTTTATTTTCCACTTTTTAGTTGCGGTACCTACCCTACCGGAATTTGTTTACCACTACTTGCTAAGTAAATAACAGTGACAGGAAATTATTATAACATCATACACTAAATGGAACAAAATACATATTATTGGAGCTAACTCAAAAACCACTCATTAGAATTTGACCAAATTTATATGCGACCACAGGATAACCTTTCAAATAAAAACTTTGCAAAAAGGCAAATATGTTTAAGTCGCGTGTTATCGACTTCCGGTCCTGCATATACCAGCTCGACTTAGTAATTTAAATGATCATTTTAACGTCAATATTTTAGTATTTAGAAGGTATGAAATTGTTTAGTTATATGTTTGATTTATTCTTGGTGTTTAAAATAATCAAAATTGTTCATATCCATTATGGCGCCTTCAGGTTGTCAGTTTCCGGCACGCCAAGTATTAAGTTTAAATTAATGATTGCTTATTGATTGATTGTTATGTTATGTGTGTGTGTGTAAGATTATTGATTCAGATACTTTATGTCATTTATTTCTTTGTTAATAATTGTTATTTAATTTTCTTCATTATAGTTAGTAATACAATCAAAATATTAAGTTATAGGGAAATCTATAAAATCCAATGTGTTAGGCAGTTCAAAAGAGTCGTTTTGTAACCGTCACCAAGTGCAAACGCCGTAGGTAAAACCCTGTCCAATTTAAAAAAAGAGTAATAAACGTATTATAGTGCAAATAGATCGTTTGTTGTGACCATCCTGATTCCTGACTGTGCCCACCGTTTCACAGTCAGAAGTGGGATATGTCAGGCCCATATATTGATGGAATTAGCGCCAAGAAAAGGAGACACTATCAAACAGAGTCGTCGGAAAGTGATGAAAACACGGATTTTTTTTCTTCTGATGGCGAGTCTACCGATAGAAGATACCGTCGACGCAAAAGGCACCGCGTTACCCAAACCGATGCTGAAGTTATCCCGAAGTACCGGCCGGATGAAAAATCAAGCAACGTCAAAGCGTGGTTGCACAAGATTGACCAATTTGGCGATTTATACGGTTGGGATAACAAGGATCGGCAGTTCATCATGCAAATTCGTCTTCGTGGATCCGCACGTGATTGGTATAACGACTTAGAAAATTATAACCTCACTTGGAAGGAATGGAAAGACGAATTAGAGACCGCCTTCCCACGTTCTACCGATTATGTTGAATTATTAGAGACTATGCTCGCTCGAAAAAAACGGACTCTGAAACAATGACCAAATATTTTCACGACAAAGCATCCCTACTCAAGAAATGCAATATTATCGGTGAATCTGCGATTTCATGCATTATCAAAGGTTTACCAGTGGAAATAAGAGCCAACGCTAAAGCCTATCAGTGTGAAACCCCAACGCAGCTGTACTATGGATATTTCGCTCATTAAATTCAAAAGGGCCACATTACAAAAACTTCATTTTTTACAGGAGAGCGTTTTGAAGTTTTGGCCGTCGTTTTTTCATATTATTTTGCAAATCATATTTTATATATACATGTGGGATATATCATTCGATGCGTATTTTAAACCGTTACTTACCTATAGTATAATTTTTACTGTAACTTTCACCCAGAAACGTACAAAGTCAAATAAGTCCCTATTGTATATAAAAATGGTCAAAATGTCATATGAATTTATTAAATGAAAGGCCACAAGTCATACAAAAATTAAGTTTAATTTCGAATTTTATGTCGCAGTTTTGTTAAATGTTTTAAAAAACATGAAATAAAGAGTCACACACTTGTGTTACAACAAAAAAAAACCTTACAAACATGCAAAATCATTGAAAAAAAAAACATGTAAGAATCTAAAAAGTAATCGTTTTTATAGTGATAATGCTATTTCTGACACTTTGTAAGTCTAGTTTGTGATGTTATTAAAGTTTCAACGAAATTAATCAATAAAGGTGACTATGTAGTATTAAAGTAACTAATAAAAAGACTGCAAAACAGGCAACATGTTAAAATTCTTACACAAAATAAAATTCTTAAAAATAATAACAGAACACACCACGTTAACAAACTATCAATGAGATCAATGTTGTTACTACGAGTAAATGCAGCAACAAACAACAACTATCACCTCTTTATTCAAGCAATGTCACTTACAAAATAAAATAAAGTCTTTACTTAGATACTAATAATAACGATGGGATCTACGATAATTATTTTCCGAGTAGTTACAATAAACTCTTTATCTAATAGGTATTAAAAATTAAACATCTTCTTAAATCAGTCTGTAAAACCATCAGTCTCAACTTACATACAATACAAGGTTGCAATTAACATAACAGAGTGAAACATCAGTTTTAAAACATCTTCTAAATTTGTAGAACCACAAGTCTGAACATACTTACCTACATAACAGTTATGTTAATTTTTTTTTTTTTTTTAATAAACAGTATCAGTCTTAGGAGACTAATAACATCTTCTTATAGATTCTTATACAAAGATTCGTAGTATTTCGGGATCACATCCTTTTCAATTAGTTTTAGAATGCCCTGTTTTTTTTGTCTCAGCAACTTGCAGCTTATTGTTATAAAGTTTTCTTAATGTCCGCGGAGTACCAGATGCATTTTGTCTTCTTTTTAAAGTGGTAACTTGGGCAAAAACTGTATCCTCGTAGGAAGTTTTGTATAAAAACATATTTTTATGTTCTTTGTCAATTTTCATAACTTTAATGTCGGCCCATTTCACCTTTTCACCATCATCATTGGTTGTGTAGTTTCCAACCGCCAGCAATTTAAAGTTATAAAAATTATCATGTGCAAGTTCCTTAACAGTATAGGGTGTTCCTTTCTTCTTTGCGGTTTTTAATAATTTGATGTACTGTGCAGGTACAAAAATCGGAGAAGACTTTAGCGCTCTTGAGATGTTCCTCTGAATAACGGAGTGTACAGAGTCACCCTCATTTTGGGTATGCCCCTTGATTAAGAATTTATGGGTTATTGATTTCAGTTTCGGAAACTCATTTATGGAGTGTTGATACATTGCCAACATAAATTTGTTTTTTTGCTGGCCACAGCAATTATAACTCTAAAAACCACGTCAAAATCTTCGGTGACTCTGTCATGTAAACTTTTTAGGTATTTATATACGCATGAGCCTATCTCGTTGGCGCCTCGATTTCCTTCTCCTTCATGCCAAGCAAAACAAGTTGTGTTTTTAGTGCCAAGCTCAGTTATTGTAAAATTTAATAAATTCAACTTTGAGACGTAATAGAAGCTTGATACTTCACCTCGCGGACAAGGCATTACCGCTTGTAAGTCAATGAAGCTAGAAAGATTCACGGAACATCCAGCTTTTGGTGATGAATCTTCATCGGAGACTGAAATAGCTTCTGCGTCAGGTCGAAGATTGAAGTCAGGATCCTTTACGCTATCATCTGACGAGAAATCTTCCATACTGCAGCTTGAACTGGTAGATGAAGATTCACTGGAGCTATCTGATTTACATTCTGTACTTTCCTCAACAACGAAATTACCTCTTTTTTCTGGACTTCTCACATCAGTTTAGTACTTTCATCAAGTATCGAAAGATTAAGATTATTTAGGCTGTCTGCTATGGAATTCGTATCACAAGAACTATCAGACAAGACGGACAGGGACGGCAAGCTTTGATCGGCGAAGTTGGAAGTTGAGACAAACTTTGTGTTATTGTGTGTTGAAGTTTGAAGATCTTCGTTTTTTGTTCTGACCATGTTCAAAATCCGATGTGCGCGACTATTCATTCTATGAACAAAGAAAAAAATTGTGAGTCGCTGTAGGTACTTAAACCCCAAAAGTAACTTTAGCAAGTTACCAAATACCTACCTAAATAGCACCACAAATAGGCACATACCCTTTAATAGATCTTCTATTCATATTTTCATCATTTCATTTTGAGGTACAGAATCGTTCGAAAATGTCATACGATGATGTAGGTAGGTAGCTGGTAGGTAGGAAAAATTAAAAAACTTGCTCAGCCAATTGAAATTTGACCAGGACAACTTCTGTCGGGTCATCTAGCAATAAAGAAACCGTTTAATAAAAATACTGCACTTTGTTATAAACATATTTTTTAGACATCATAGCTCACGAACATCAAAACAGCCATTAAACAAAAAGTACATTATTGTTCAAACAATTCTTACCACAATTAAGGTAATTTTATACGCAACACAGACATATTCCAAATACTGCACTTTTGTTTCAATAAATGATTATCAAAATTATAGTATTTAAAATCAAAAGAAACGCATTCCAAAATATGGCACGTTTCCTTATTACATAATATTGTACTCACGTGTTTTCTTTATTAAAGACGGTCACATTTCAAAATATGGCACTTTTCACTATAATTTATCACTTCAACACCAGTTGCTTTCCGGAATGTGGCCTTTTTAAATAAAGATGACGTGCGCTCACGCAGACTGCCGGTTCGCAACTAACAATATGGCCGTTTTGCTCTGCAGTTAGTCGTCAATGTGTCAAAATGACCAACGGGCAGTTGTTTGATTGGACCATTTTAAACGCTAAAGCAATGGGTGTCTTTTTCGAATATAAAAATTTGACCAATTTTGATACGTTTTATGCAATAAAAACGATTTTGATTTTTTTCGGAATGTGGCCTTTTTGAATTTAATGAGCGATTTATCATCTCTAGAAAACTACAAGCAAGTGGAAGCAAGTAACTCCAAGCGGCCGACTTCAACATGGAGGAGAGGGGGCAACATTGCTCCAATTTTTAAAGAAAACGAACTGTTGCCGAAGATATGCTACGCCTGCAGAAGACCAGGACACGAGGCAAAGGACTGCAGGACTCCACGTTGCGAGGTGTGTCAACGTCCGGGCCACACTGCCGCCAGCTGCTGGTTTGCGGCCAGCTCTTCACAGCAACAACGACAAAAGGTTAGTAACGTTATGTTTACAACCTACAATATTTTTATAGACCTGTACAAAAAGGCAGTGGTAATTAATGGACATAATCTTATTGCGTATATCGATACGGGCAGTAAATTAAATATTCTCACAGTGTCACAAGCTAATAATTTAAACTTAAAAATCATGCCTTCTGCAGTTACAATGAAAGGCTTTGGTGGTGCATACTCAAACTCATTGGGAACAACTCATATTGATGTTAAAATAGATAATATAATATTGAGTGGTTCTGTTGAACTAACTAGTAATGATCTAGCTGATATAGATCTAATAATCGGCCAATCAATGATAAACCAGAGAAACATAAGCTTACTTACTTCAGAGAACTCTGTTAAGTTTTTGTGTAATTTTGATTTAAATAATGAACTATGTCATATGCAGTTGAATGAAACGGATTTCATCTCAAAATTCCCTCTCTATTTAAAATATCATAGTGTAATACCACAACGAAGTACCGCTTTTGTACAAGTTTATGTCGATGTTAATCCTAACCATACTTTTCTTGTGCGTTCTGTTTATTTTGAGCTAGGAAGTATATCTTATGTCATTTTTCACTCTGCTCAAAACTCTTGTCGGGACAGACGTGTGTTCGGTTTTATATTTTTTAATCAAATAATCTTTTTCGCAATCGGAACTCTGTTAATGTGCTATACGGTTGTTAATACATTGTCAAGACATTAATTAAACAAGTGAGAAGTCTAATCGTTTATCTCCCTCACAACATACATCGTAAACGCTCGTGTCGACTCGTGTGGTGAATGTAAACTTTCGTAATACGTGTGAACGGGACATCCGTCGTTTCGTCCTGCTCGCTGCTTGGCGACACCACAGTCACTTAGTCACTGATACCTCCAACTTTTCTCAAGATCTACCTACTTCTTGGATATTGTCTGCAACAGCATAATGAATGTCCAAAGATCTCCTCCCATGGTAAGCACGGGATCACAACCAGACCTTTCCAAGTTGCGTGATGAGCCCATTGGTGTTACGTTTAGAAAGAGAAAACATACCGAATGTAACTGTGATCACTCTGAAGTATTACTTGAATTTCAAAATAAAATTATGCAGACGATTACATCTACTCTTGAAACTCAAAATCAAAATATTATTACCACTTTGGAAGCATTGAGTCAGGATGTAAATGGGTTTAGACACGATTTGGAGACGGTAAATAGCAAAATTGTTATGTTATCTGAAGAACAAGCATGCATTAAGAAGGATGTGAGCGATTTGAAGTCAACAAATACTACCAACAATAGCAAAATACAGACTGTATCACAGATCTTGTAGCACTTCAGGCGACCGTTGCAAGCTTATCGGATCAGCTGCGTGTCAAAGAACAGCAGGGAAGAATGAATAACCTCGAAATAGCTGGAATTCCTCTCACAAAGGGTGAAAATTTAATCAATATCGTACACAACATAGCTAAAAAGATTAATTTCCCCATTGCAATGACGGACATCGATTATATTCACCGAGTTCGACGATTTACAGCAAATAATAATTCTAGGGTAGATATCGGTGAGTCAGCTTCCAATGTTACACCCATCCCGAATATCATCGTCAAGTTCACTCAAAGGAAATGCAAAAGTGATATGATGGCTGCTGTTCGCGCTCGGCGAGGTCTGACAACAGCTGATGCTGGATTGGACGGTCCGGCGAAACCCATTTTCATAAATGATCACTTAACTCCACAGAATAAACAATTATATAAGCAAGCCCGTCTGCTTGCAAAAGAAAATGACTATAAGTATGTATGGTTGTCAGAGTATAAAATCTTACTACGTAAAAATGATACGTCCAAAATCATGTGTGTGTCTAGTGATACTGATTTAGCTAAAATAAAATGACTATCCACTCATATTCATTATATCTGCATGCTTATTTCATTACCTACTTCGATATTACTTGTAGTACTTTACTGTAAAATACTTTTTTGTTTTGATATTAAGAAGGAATGTACATTCATTAATAAAGCTCACTACCGTTCATCATTAACACATAAAACCCTTAAATGTAATGTTAGTGGAACTTGTTTACTCGTAGCGGTCATAATTATCAATGTTCGATAACAATAACTTATCCATTTACTATCAAAACGTGAGGGGATTACGTACTAAATCACACATATTTCTCTCCGAAGTCTTGCGGAACAACTTTGACATTATATGTATAACAGAGACCTGGCTTAATGATAACTTTAACAGTAGCGAATATGTTGATAGCCGATACGAATTATACCGCTGTGACCGTAATTACCAAGCGGCCGGCAGCGATCGCGGCGGAGGTGTTATGATTGCCGTGCGTCGCGACCTTTGTCCTTGGCAGCGCAGCGACATTCGTGCGTCACCGCTGTCGGACGAGGTATGGGTCTCTCTGCCTCTGCATCAGTTCTTCTAATTACTTACACATTATTGCTACGTATATACCGCACGGTACTAGTCATGAATCATTGCTAGCATCCTTTTACGACAGAGTGAGTGAATTTATTTTACGTAACCATAATGATAAATTTCTTATACTTGGAGACTTTAATGTATCCCACGCTTGTTGGTCTTGCAATTATGACTCAAATTCTATGGATATATTCACTAATAATGACAAATTAGCTAGCCTTACCGCCGATTTCATGAATTTCTCATCCTTACTACAATACAATAATCAATTTAACCATAATAATAGAATATTAGATTTAATTTTTAGTAATGAATTGTGCCTTATCTCACTGTGCAAACATCCATTTGTACGACACGATTTGCATCACAACCCATTAGAAATTGACTTAAAATTAAACTTCTGCCCCGCACTCAAGCTCCCATCTACAATGAAAAGACAATATTATAAAGCAAACTATGACTCAATTAAAACTGCCCTTGCGTCTGTGGATTGGGAGAATATTTTTTCTAGTATGACCCATGTAGATTCCATGATTGATTACTTCTATAGTGTTCTCCAAAATATTTTGGATGAATTTGTGCCTACCTGCAATTTAAATTTTAGACAAAAATATCCGCCTTGGTACACAAAACCACTTATTAAGTTATCCAAAGAAAAATGCAAGTTTCACCATAAATGGAAAACATATGGTAACCTTCACGACTACCACACGTTCTCGTTATTACGGAGTAGGTTTAAAAAAATGTCTAAAGATTGCTATCATAATTTTATCAAGTATTCTGAAGATAATATAAAGAAAGATTCTAATTCTTTTTGGTCATTTGTCAAATCAAAAAATGCATCTAATACCATCCCTGAAAGGATGATGTACAACAGTAAAATACTCTCTACTGGCGAGGAAATTTGTGATGCTTTTAATCAGTACTTCAACTCAGTTTTTGTTTCGTCCACATCTCAAACCTACCCTTACAGCTACAACACATCTTCTACTGTAGATATAGGCACAATCAACCTTACTTTTGAACAAGTATTAAATGAATTAAAAAAGGTTAATATTAAAAAAGGTGCTGGATCCGATGACCTTCATCCAGTTTTCATATCCAGGTGCGCTGAGGTACTTGCAAGACCAATAACCTTAATATTTCGCACATCTATTGGAACTGGAGTGTTTCCTAGTAAATGGAAAAAATCAATTATAACCCCTATACCCAAAAACAATAGAAAAGATATTGTAACTGAATACAGACCGATCTCTAAATTGTGTGTTCTAGGAAAATTTTTAGAAAAAATTGTAACTTCTCAAATCTCATTCGCTTTTCGTAATCACATTTCTCAGCAACAGCATGGTTTCTTTAAGCATCGCAGCGTAGATAGTAACATGTTAAAGGAGGATGGGCATTTTGGTACCCATGTCCAATCAAAATGAATTTACCATCGTTGGATAGCTCTCTTCAAGAGCACAAAAAACTACTATGGCACCAATCCCGTATAAATTGTCCGTTTTGAAATATAGTCTTTAGAAGATACTGGATATTTAGTTCGAAATGGAATTTAAAAAAATCATATCGCCGGTTTATCTTGACAGATTTTGATGATATTTGCACAGATTTTGAGCTAAGTAAAATTCAGTTAACGGATGAAAATCATAACAAAATCGGTTTGGTATTTTTTCAGTTAGGGGTGAGCTATTTATTAAACACTAAACATACAAATACATCAATTGATATTGATGCATGACATTGCTGACGTGTGAATCCAAAACACTGTATCTCAGAAATACCTGTTTCGTGAAAAGGGCTGTTAAAACTTTTTTTGGTTTTTGGCAAGTTTTAGTAATATTATTGTAACATTTAATCGTGTGTTAGGTACCAAATTAAAGGTATGTTTATGTTTTATCTAGCCATGTACATTTTACAACCATACAATCCATACAATTAGAATAAACTAAGTAAACGTGTATTGTTTCTTTAAAAAAAGCTGATATATTCCCGATTGTTTGAGCAAAACACTGTATGTTTAGTTACAGTGTATTGGTTTTATGAGAACAGAGCTTATAAGTCATACAAAAACACTGTATTTTCTAAAACAGTGTAGTAATACACTGTTTTTGAACACTGACAGGAATTACCACAAGGCGTCCGAAAGAAAATTGACTATAGCAACCACAGTTTGCAATAACATAGTGTATTTTGCTTGTTCAATGTTGTTTAGGTCAAAGACAATAAATCTATATTTGTATTTAAAAAATATTTATTTAAAAAAAACTCAAGTCAGTAGTAGTATTGTAATCTTTTCAAAACAAATAATTATCTCTTCGAATAGATCAATAAAAATATTAAAAAGTATCAATCAAGTCACATTAACACAAAAAATATAAAACAAATATTAAAATACGAACAAAAATATAAAATTAAAAAAACTCAACTCAGGAATGAATTCTTTTTAAATAATGAGATCAATGTTTTATTAATATAATCAGTCTATGAACTAAGTACTTTGAGGTAGGTTTACCTACTATACTAACTCAGTGTCAATATGTTCCTCGAGATCGGGTGATTCCGAGATAACAAGATTTTCATAAAAACTCGTTCTTGTTTGAGGCATTGATTTGCACAGTGCCAATAACTCTCTCTTTTTTGTCTCGTTAATACCTCTAGGTTCAGTCTCTTTAGGTATCTCTTTCAAAAGAACAGTTATACCATTTGTAAGTTTCTTCCGCAAATCAAGTTCTATCTTCTTTTTCAAAAAATATATCTCCTTAAAATCTGCGTTATATGTATTCTTGACAAATATTGTTAGTTCGTTTCTTCTAAATTCGATCACTTTCAGGTTATGTATATTATATCCTTTGGGAAATGCTGCTTTGGAATCATTACTGAAGATAATCATGTCTTTGTGAGCTAATAAATCGACTTGCAGGTTTTTTCGTGAAGTTTTGATGGTGGATATAAAATCATCCATATCGTAAACTTGGCCCTTAGATTTCAATTTCTTTGTAATTGCTGCGTGAACTGCATCTGCAGCCATAAACGTATGTCCTGGCTCGAAGTATTCTAGGGTAATTTTATCTAAATTTGTCATTTTGTCATTAATGACTCTTATCAGCGCAGACAAAAGGATCTTATTTTTATTTTGCGCACTACAATTGTCCGAGAAAAATGTCACAGACCTAAGGTCTCTGCAATATTTCCTGAGGAAATGTGTATATGTGGAGGCTATATTATGTGCTTTTCTTCCACTTTCTCCCTCATGCCAAACTGCGCAGACAGCTTGTTTGTTTTTTCCTGGGGGCACGAAAGATTCGTTGAAAAGAACGAGTTTTCTTGAGAAAAAATATTCTTTTGTGGTCAACAGTGGCATACAAATAGCTTTTTGCATATCTACAGTATATAGCATGTCTTGCCCCTCAGAATTTTCACACTTTTCTTCTATTGATTTTAAATCTCTTCTTGAATCTCTTTTGTTTTCGAGATGTTTCCCTAAGTCTAAACAGTCATTACAATTACACGGCAATGGTAACATTTTATGTTTTAATTCATGGTTTCTACATTTTGTGCAAATGTCTTGAGCTGGTTCTGCTGTTGAAAGATTAAGTTGTTTGATCATATGGTGAAAATGTGTCCAACTACAAACTTTCAAATTTTGTTCTAAGCAGTATAGTTGAAATTCTTTGTAAATGCCTGTAAAATTCACACCTACTGGAAGATATCTTCTGTTCGGCGCATGATTTGTATTATAGTGGGATGGCGTGGGGTTATATTTTAATATAAATTGTTTCATTTCGTTTTCGTACTCCGCAGGAAAAGCGTTATATGGTGTGTGACGACCTCTAGGATCAGGAGCAGCACAAATTTTCGGATTTTTATTTTGCATCATGTGATTTTGCTTTAGGACAGCTTGGACTGCTTCATCGTTACTAAAACCTAAGGTATTTAAAAAAAAATGTTTTGCAAATTTTGAACTCATTAAGAGTCCATGTCAAAGTATTGTATCTTCTTGAGTTGGGGCCAGCAGTTTTACTCGCCGTGGGCATTTTGTGTACCTGCCTTGACAAGAAATCCCGTCGTCTCTGTCTATCTATACTCCAGAACAGATTGTAAATGGTTTCTCTGTCCGATTCCAAGATTTTAACGGAACAATTTTTTTTTGCAATTTCGGCAAGGAGGTCTCATAGGATGCTTTTTTTTTTATTTGCCAAAATAACTTTAGGATCTCGACTTCTTTTGGCTGGTAGAGAATAAGATTCTTCTGGCGCTTCAAATGACAATACAGCACTTGATGTATCACGGCATTCTGCGTTAGAATTAGAAGAGGAAACCGTGTCTACATTAATTATTGCTCCAGTATCAGAATTTGTCTTTTGCAATGACGAACTTTCTGGGCGTGTTTGGCTACTTAAATCCATAGATAACTCTTGAATGGCACTAGAAGTAGGTACTGGTAACAGATCAGCGTAGTTGACATCGTTGCCGAGATTGTCAGCAATACATTCATTTATTTGAGATTCACTAAGGGGTATCAAAGGGCTGATATTACGTGTGTCGAATACATAACAGGAACAATCAAATTCAACGTTATCAAAATCGTATGATGTATTGATACCAGGTCGCTCCTTATTACTGCCGCTGATATTCTCTTTTTCATTTAACTCACTGTTAAGCTCTGAAGCCATTGTAGTACATGACAAATTGTTGTGGTGTTGTATATTGTTTTGTGATAATTTCACTAATAGTCTATTGCGGTATCCACTCATTGTTATAATTATTCTTACTCAGTAACACAAACTTTTCAAAACGAACGTAAACAGAACGCAGCGTACGCGCTGTCGATCAAAAACACCGTGCGTGCGTCCAGGCAACAGGAATGATTCGCGACCACTAACCGTTGAACTCTGACCCCTGCCCCCCGCGTGTCGTGCGCCTACTACACGTAGGGACATGTCGCCGCGCGCGACGTCTCCAGTTTGTTTGGTTACTCAAAACACTGTATCTCAGACTTTCAACTAATCTCGCCTAAACTTATCCAGCCAAAACACTGTAACTTCAATCACAGTGTTATGCCATAACAAACTATAAATGTAACTGAAATACAGTGTTTTTTAAATGCTCATATCTCCTTCTACATACTATAAAACGAAAAAATATCAATATAGGGATACGTAACTGCCTCGAAATAATCAAATGAGCGCTATTAAGGCAAAACACTGTAACTCGAGTTACAGTGTTTTGGATTTACACGTCAGATTGGAGCAATATTTTTATTACTATTAACCCTGAGTATACGTAAGTAGATGACTAGTAAGTTGGAACTGGTATTGTTATCTCTCTCTCGCTCTCTTATCTTACGCAGCGCGGTAGTTAGCGCGTTCAGCGAGGGGGCGGGGGCGAGGGTGGGCATGCTGCGGCGCTTGTGCATGCTCCCTTGGTAGTCGTTTGCTGATAATTGTTGTGTAAGTTACTACATTGTCTCGTTCCTCATTGTTCACGTCGACTTTAGACCCTGGCATTAACTTGGACTCTGTTACCTGTTTTATTTTTGACTGCGGCTTTCTACTGGACTTGAGTGCTTGAGTTATTTTGATTGCAATGGAACGTTTTCGTACCTGTGTAATGTGCCGAAGAGGTCTATACCGAGGCAGATATCAAGTGCGCGTTCTATCGGAAAACTTACCAAGAATGCGCGCATACCTAGCAGCTTTTATTCGAGAAAATGCTGCATTGGAGGTTAGTATTTATTGAACTTTTTAACTTTCCATTTGACAGTTTTATTGCATTTATTTTATTGTTAATAACCTGTATAGTATAGTGCTAATGTTCTTGCCATTGAAACCATTGGTTCCGGGTTTGATCCCCAGTTAGAGCAACGAAAAAATCCTGGGTCTTAGATGTTAATCTATTTATTGTTATGTTGTTATCTTTATGAGCATTTATTGTATTACGTGTCTCGTTGACTCAGTACAGACAACAGCATAGAATACCACATAGAAATAAAAATCGATCATTTTACCTCGTTGTGCCCGCATGTGCGTTAGACTTTAGGTTAGCCTTTGGTCTCTTTGTTTTTAGGGATGCCTTGTTTGTTATTTTTCGGCCGCTAAAGCGCACATAATTTTTATCTATTTTACCCCTTAAATGCACACGACCGATGAGTCACAGACCGCGCGCACCGGTTGGCACGCAGATGTTTCACAAAAACCCTATTTATGACTCTGTTTCTGGGTATTTTGCTTTTGTGTTGGTTTCGTTTGAATGTATGATTATCTTCATTTATAACATTGTTTTGAGAACATAAACAAAAAAAAACATTTTTTAAACAAACATTCAAATGGTAACCTTATATGTTTTAAGGTTCGAAATCCATGTTGTGTTTATTTTTAACAACTTCCCTGTCCCCATACAACGCATTTTTCACAGTTTTTTCTTCTGATGAGTTATATATAACATTCTTATATACCATAAAATATAATTTTCATAAATTATAACATGTAGATTTATCCTATTTTGGTTATTTTATGACTCATATGTGACTCATGGACGTAGGGCGAAAACTTCTCTCGTGAGTCATATATGACTCATTGGACAGGGAAGTTGTTAACGTAAAACATTAATAAAATCACATTTCACAGTACAATTTACATTATTTACAAGTAACGGAGAACCAAAACAAAGATTCACGGACGAGAAAGAAATATTTTTATTTCTGAAATGACAGATCGTAGGGTTGTCATATGTTAAAATGTAGTTTATTTGGTAAGGAATTTTACGGTACTATTACCATAGAGAAATACAAACTAGTTAATTGAGAATCCGGCATAATAGAACGTCATCCAATGTGCACTTAGAGGCAAAAACGTTTTCTCTCTTTTGGTACTCTAGATCCCATGCGCATTTTAGCGGCTAAGCGTATTGTTTATAATACCCCAGGTACGCTTTCTAGGTATGTTGTATTTATTTATTTTCCTTACATTATTATTACCGATTTTCAGGTCGTGTTTGATGGTACTCGGAGAGTATGTTACCGATGCTGGCAAAGAGCAGAAAATGCGACTAGAGCTCAACCTCAACCCGAGCCAGAGCCGCAAGAACAAGTAGAACCGCAAGAAGAAGCAGAACCTCAACTAGAAGTGATACACGTGCCCGAATATATGAGAGCACCAAATACCCCGAGGCATTGTCTTTTTCGTGGCTGCCCTAATACAACCCGCCATCGAATCCCAAACGTTGTTAAAATTCATGTATTTACTCAACACAAAATCTACATTCCTGATGCTGCCAGAGTATGCCGCGATCACCTAAATGGAAATGACTGGGATGAACTACCTCAGGCATGCAACATTTCCCATAACTTTACGGCCGCCCACTTCAGTGACCTTCGTGACCTACTGAGAAATGCCTTAAACGAACCCAGATTGCGTTTTAGCGAGCTAAGAGGATTAACTGAAGAAGAAATGCACTTTTGGACTGGACGTACTACAGAACAATTTAACGCTATCTTAGAGCAAACCACTTCATTAAGAGATGCAAGTGCAGATCCCAGAACTACTTTGGGTATTTTACTGAAAAAACTACGCACAGGAGAATCCAACGTAAGACTTGCGACGTTGTTTAATATATCAAGAAGAAAACTCGAACGGTTGAGGCTCAGAATGTCAACTTCCCAAAATGTCTCCTGGTACCAAAGTGTCAACTTCCCATAATATCCCTTTCTCAAAATGTCCCTTTCCCAAAATGTCTCTTTCCCAAAATGTCCCTTTCCCAAAATGCCGCTTTCCCAAAATGTCCCCCATTCTTAGAATTAAGCGTTATAACCCAACTAAAAAATAAGGATGCAAGAGCGAGTAAAGCGAGTTTGGGACTTGGGGCACCCCGACTCGGACAGGTTAGGTTAGAAGGGGATGGCGGGGTCTTTCAGACCCCGCCATCTCCTTCGTGGTTATTTTTTTTTAAACCTCTCAGAAGTAGGAGCCCCGCGAAGCGGGGCTCCGTCGACCACGCCTTACTTCGAGAAATATATTATTGACCTTGATGCCCTTGACCTCAGAGTTTGTCAAAAGGTAATATTCCAAGATTTGACCTTTGAATTTGATGGACTTACCTCTCACTGACGGACAATTGGCAGAATTTCCACAACATGTGTATCGGCATTCAGAGTCAAAAGGTAAGGTTTATTATATAAATATTGGGAAAGGGACTATTGGGAAAGGGACATTTTGGGAAAAAGACATTTTGGGAAAGAGACATTTTGGGAAAGGGACATTTTGGGAAAGGGACATTATGGGAAGTTGACATTTTGGTACCAGGAGACATTTTGGGAAGTTGACATTCTGAGCCTCAACGACTCGAACGCCAGTTGGCCATTGCACGAGAGTGTCTTAGTACTGACTGTGTTGTGCTTCACTTGGGACTGGATCACATAAGTAGAGACAATATACTGGAGAGAAATCTGAGGATTCCAAAAGCACTGTATGGAAATGAAGAAAACTCTCAAGCCATTATTGTTTGCGATGGCACGTATATTTATATTCACAAAAGCACAAACTTTTTGTTTCAGAGGCAATCCTACAACTTGCACAAGTTCCAAAACTTGTTAAAGCCATTTTTAATTGTAACCACTGACGGATACATTATAGACGTAAAAGGACCATACGCTGCAACTAAAACTGATGCCCAGATAATGAGCGATTTAATTAATGACGAGGAAAACCCCTTGCACATATTGTTTCATCCCAATGATGTATTTATTTTAGACCGTGGGTTTAGAGACAGTTTGGGCAATATTGAAGCCAGACCAGTCACAGCTCACTACTTCCCAAGCGAATGATTCCCGACTAGTTACAATATGCCGATGGGCAGTGGAAGTGGTTAACGGGCGGATTAAAAGAGATTTTAAGCTGTTGCGGCAAAGATATTTTAATAATACAATGCCTAATATGTTTGTGGATGTTAAAATTGCAGCAGCAATAACAAATCACTTCCACACGCCAATCGCAGATAGCCAATACGCAGAAGCTTTTCTACAAAAAATATCTGAAAAAAATGCAAACCCCAAACGTGTTGTACAATTATGTAGAAGAAAAACGATTAAATAACAGAAGAGCCGATTTCCAGAGATTGGAAGCCAATGATGTGCCCGATTTTCCACGATTGAGTGAACAGGACGTGATATTGCTGTCATTAGGGACATACCAATTAAAACTCGCAAAATCTTACTGCAGCGAACACCTAAACAACGGCTTATATCTCATCGAAACATATAGAGAAGCCGCTTTGGAAGACATTATTGAATACGGAATTGACGAAGATGCGTGGCTTTTGCGTGCACGTATACAGTCCCGACATGTGAGAGCAAAACAATACTTTTGTTACATATTGCTAAATAGAAATGAAAACATAATATTACATCATTATTGTACATGTTTGACGGGACGCCGCACGGTAGGTTCCTGTGCGCATATAGTATCCATTGTCTGGTATTTAGGATATGCTAGACACGAGAGCTTTAATGAGCCAGCATTATTTTTAAATAGCATCGTTATAGATAATGAATGATGTATAGTATATATAATACATCATATTATTCATTATCTTTTTATGTTATTGTCGATCTATAGACACACATTTATATACTTATATACAATAAATGATAAAACTTACTTCGAACTTGTTTTATTTACCTAGACAATGAAAAATATTAATAATAATTATGAAAATACCATGCCAAATGGAGAAAACAGTCAATAAAAGTATGTGTACTTAATAGGACGTAACAAAAATAAATAACTTTCAAGTAGGATTACTCCGATCGGACAGTGAATAGGGACAAGCGCCATGGTTATTCTTAATCTACACAAAAATACATTTCCAACGGTGTATCATTCATACCAATTGGTGCCGGTACCAGTTTCCATACATTGGTGCCCATCCTCCTTTCTCGGAGTTTCTAGTGGACGCTATGGACAATAATCTACAGGTAGATGTCGTGTACACCGACTTTTCGAAGGCGTTCGACAAAATTAACCATGATATGCTTATTGAAAAACTAGCGAGGGCCGGTGTGCACGGCAACTTACTACGATGGATCCAATCCTATATAAAAAATCGAAGTCAGGCGGTCTGTGTTAAAGGTTACTCATCTCAATTCCTTCCCGTTCCCTCCGGAGTTCCCCAAGGTTCCCATATGGGACCCTTGCTCTTCAGCCTCTACATTAATGACATAGGAACCATATTTGATCACAGTAATCACTTACTTTACGCTGATGATACGAAAATATTCCGAGTGGTTAAATCCGTTAGAGATTGCTCTAAATTACAAAGTGATTTAATAAATTTGCACAATTACTGTACAACTAATCAGCTCTATCTCAACATAGATAAATGTTTCATTATGTCATATACGCGGAAAACTCACCCATTAAATTTCAACTACACCATAAATGGCTTAATTCTTAAAAGAGTTTCCACCATTAGAGACCTAGGTCTCGTTATGGACTCCAAATTAACATTTACTCATCATATAGACCGCATAGTCAGCTCCGCATTTCGCAGCCTAGGATTTATTTTGCGAATTAGTAAACCTTTTAAGAATGTTATCACTCTAAAAATTCTTTATTTTTCATTTGTCCGCTCTATTCTAGACTTTTGTAGCACTGTATGGAGCCCATGTTTTAACATACATATAAACAGGATAGAAAGGATACAAAAAAAGTTTTTAAAATCACTTAACTATCGCAATAATATTTACGACCCTGCGTATGAAGATGCAATGCGTAGGCATAAACTGATAAGTCTACGTAACAGGCGTGATATGTTCGAAATTATTCAATTGTTCAAAATTTTAAACTCGTTGACCGATTCACCATCATTACTTGGTAAAATATCACTAAAAGCACACGCTCGCCTACCCGTACGCCCCTCACGTACCACACCACTTTTTGTTCCTCCTCGACTAAATAAAACATACACTCGTAACTCATTTATATACCGTTCCACTAACAATTATAATAGAGAATTTACAGACATAGATATTTTTAACATTTCTCTTAATAGCCTTAAACTAAAACTTAAAAGTAGATAAATCACCTAGTTAAAACTTACTATTTTTACCTTGTCTACCTTCACTTTACTTTGTAAACTGATAATGATTATGTCTAATTGAACTTATGTTTTGATACAAAAATGAACATGTATTTCTTGCGCGTCTTTCCTTATTATGAGTTTATTGTACTCATGTTTACCATTATATCACATTGTCGGCACTATAGGTCTATTGTAAGGAACCAATTGTCTGAAGAATTATATTGTTTGTATACGACTGTTTGATGCCAAAATAAAATAAAATAAAATAAAAATAAATAAAAAATTATAGGAGGACTTGTAAGGTCGAGGGATTGTTTTTTAAGAGTAGTTAACATTGGGGATGATATTATAGAGTGGCAACAAAATAGACTCGTAGCTCGCGCGGAACTAGCTGGTGATATGAATAGTAGTACGCATACGAATGTAATGACAATTGATCAATCTACTGACAGAGAATTACAGTTATCTGATTTAGATGTAGGTGATTTAGAAACCAATGATAGCAATCGATTGCTACAGCTATTAAATAAATTCAGACACTTGTTTGCGGAAAATACCAAAGATTTAGGATGTACCGACGTGCTGGAGATGCATATTCAGACAACAACTGAACAACCTGTTTACTGCAAACCTTATCGACTTTCTTATAAGGAAAATGAGATTGTTAACGAAAAAGTTCAGGATCGTATTGATGCAGGTGTTGTAAGGGAATCTATGTCTGACTATGCAAGTCCAGTAGTCCTTGTGAAGAAAAAAGGCGGTGATTATAGATTATGCATAGATTACAGAGCACTCAACGCACGCACTATCAAAGACCGTTATCCGTTGCCTCATATAGACGGTAACTCGTTTATCTGGAAAATCTTTATTCACTACTCTAGACCTTGCACAAGGCTATTACCAAGTTAGAATAGCCGAAGACTCGGTCCATAAAACCGCGTTTGTAACACCTTCAGGGCAATACGAGTTTTTGAAAATGCCATTTGGTCTGGCCAATGCGCCGGCGGTGTTCTCACGTCTCATCAAAATAGTTTTGGGTAGACTGGGCAATGATGTAGCTTCATATTTAGATGACGTAATGCTCCCGACAATCTCGGTCGATGACGGACTCAGATTATTGGGCGATGTCCTGCAATTTTTGTCAGAAGCTAATTTAAAACTGAATTTAAGTAAATGCTCGTTTTTGAAGAAAAGCGTAAATTATTTGGGACATGAGATTACCGCAGGTACAATACAACCAGGACAAGCTAAAATTCGTTGCGTAGCTGAATACAAAAAACCCCGTAATGTGCATGAAACCCGACAATTTATTGGTTTGACATCGTATTTTAGGAAATTTATTCGCGGATTTGCCCAAATAGCTAGACCCCTTACACAGTTAACAAAAAAGGATGTAGAATGGACTTGGGGTTCCGCCCAAGAAACTGCTTTTCAGACTCTAAAAGAACGTCTCATTGAAAGACCGGTTTTAGGCATTTACGACAGAAATGCACGTACTGAGCTCCATACCGACGCTAGTATGCTAGGACTAGGCGGTATACTCTTGCAGTACCAAACTGATGGTGTCCTGAAACCAATTGCGTATTTTAGTAGGATCACAAGTAAAGAAGAACAGTTTTATCATAGCTATGAACTGGAGACATTAGCAGTCGTAGAATCTATAAAACGATTTCGAATTTATCTCGTAGGTATTCCTGTCACTATTGTGACTGATTGTGCCGCGTTGCGAACTACCTTAGTTAAAAAAGACCTAATTCCTCGTATAGCCCGCTGGTGGCTTTCAATCCAAGACTACGATCTACAAATCGAGTATCGACCTGGTGATCGTATGAGACACGTAGACGCCTTGAGTAGGAATCCAGTACAGAATCCTGTTTTATTAATTGACGATTCTGACTGGCTGGTAACGTTACAGTTGCAGGACGAAAATTGCGCAATGCAGTTGCGTAATGGCACAAGCAATAATGATATAACTAGTAATTACGTAATAAAAGACGACCTTCTCTATAGACAAACAATCAACGGACATCGTTTTGTTATACCCAAATTAGCAAAATGGGGCTTACTACAAAAATTCCATGATCAAATAGGACATGTTGGCTTTGATAAGTATGAAAAGACCATTAAAGCACAATTCTGGTTTGAGGGCATGACTAGGTTTATTCGTAAATATATCAAATCATGTCTTCGATGTGCTTACGGAAAAGGAGACCATGGTAAATTGCAAGGGGAGCTACACCCAATTCAAAAGGCGGCTGTTCCCATGCACACACTACATGTTGACCATTTAGGTCCGTTCGTTAAGACTCGTAAAGGAAACTCTTATGTACTCGTTGTTATAGACTCGTTTACAAAATTTGTATTTTCAAAACCTTGTAAAAGCTGTAGTTCCATTGAAACTATAAAGCATTTGAAATATATTATTTCTCAGTTTGGCAATCCTAGCAGGATTATTACGGATAGGGGAAAAGCATTTACAAGTAGGTATTTTAAAGAATTTGCTGAGGAGATGCAATTCAAACATGTCTTAAACGCTATTGCAAGCCCTAGATCAAATGGCCAAGTAGAACGGGTAAACCGAACTTTGATTAATGGTTTAAATACTATGTCTGACAGCGAGTGCACCTGGGATGATCACTTGAATGATATAGTTTGGGGCATAAATAATACTCCTCATGCAACAACCGGTTTTCCCCCCTTTAAGCTTTTATTCGGCCATTCCAATTCACGGTTACCTGCTTATCCGACAGGGGATGCTAACGATTTTGAAGGTCAAGCAAAGGCTCTTGAGGAACGGCGATGTGCGGCTAAATTGCGTATTGATAGAAATATGACCCATATGAAGGACAGATTCGATAGATCTCATAAGCAATGCGTTAAGTACTCTGTAGGGCAATTAGTGTTATGGAAAGGAGGAATTACTAGGGAAAGCGCGAACGTAACTAGGAAACTTAACGGTTTGTACACAGGGCCATATAAAATATGCAAAGCTGATCACTCGTTAGATCATTACACGATATAAGTAGTATAAAGGGTATGAAAGGGTATAGAAAATTTTCAGCAGTTGTACGTGGTGAAGTCCTCCGACCTTATAATTCGTCTATACCTGATGAAAGTAGTGGTAGTGACCATGAAGTCGATAGGGATGATCTGATAGACCTGTTAGAAAGCTAATTAAAGTTATACTTAACTATTCATACTTGCAATGTACAAAAAAAAAAACCACACACGTAGGTAGGTAAATGATTCATATAATACAGATTAAGCACTAAGCTATAAGCAAAATAAAACACTTGTTTAAATTTGATTTACAGACTTATTTATTATAAACCTAGGTTGCACTCTTTCATAAATTACAGTTGCATAAAAGCTTATAAATAAACTAAAATTTTGTGAGGTAAGGGAAATTAAAGCTGTGTGAGTAATTAAAACTGTGAATAAAATAAAGCTGTGTGAATAAATAAAGCTGTGTGAATAAATAAGCTGTGTGAATAAATAAGCTGTGTGAATAAATAAGCTGTGTGAATAAATAAGCTGTGTGAGATATAACATACGAGTATGTATTATACACAATACAAACTGAGCGACATGAAATAAGCTGTGTGAAATCTTATTAACAACACAATAATATACCTAAAAGCTGTATGATCTAATATAAACTGCTATAATTTGCTACACTTTTGTTAATTAGAAGAATAAATGTACTGCCCATACTGTTTACTATTTCAGACGCCGAATACCAGTGACAGACCAAGCACAAGCACAGGCACAAGTGGCAATGCTGACCGCCGTGGGACACGTCAAATACAGGATGGCCGAGTGTTATCGACTTCCGGTCCTGCATATACCAGCTCGACTTAGTAATTTAAATGATCATTTTAACGTCAATATTTTAGTATTTAGTAGGTAATTGTTATGAAATTGTTTAGTTATGTTTGATTTATTCTTGGTGTTTAAAATAATCAAAATTGTTCATATCCATTATGGCGCCTTCAGGTTGTCAGCTTCCGGCGCGCCAAGTATTAAGTTTAAATTAATGATTGCTTAAGATTATTGATTCGGATACTTTATGTCATTTATTTCTTTGTTAATAATTGTTATTTAATTTTCTTCATTATAGTTAGTAATACAATCAAAATATTAAGTTATAGGGAAATCTATAAAATCCAATGTGTTAGGCAGTTCAAAAGAGTCGTTTTGTAACCGTCACCAAGTGCAAACGCCGTAGGTAAAACCCTGTCCAATTTAAAAAAAGAGTAATAAACGTATTATAGTGCAAATAGATCGTTTGTTGTGACCATCCTGATTCCTGACTGTGCCCACCGTTTCACACGCGCTAAGTCGTGTCAGAAGTTTGGAAGGCGTAGTTTTATCAGGTTTGGACGCCGTCGCCAACAAATTATTAAATCAACCACACGACGACAGATCGTTGACGAAATCTGTCTTCTGACAATCAAGGCCACACATAACATACAGCTCAAGTAGCGCGATTTGAAGCATATTACCATTAAAATCATTTGTTTTATTACGGAGTTCCGGTGCCTACCTTCCGGCTTCATTAGCAGATCAGGTCATTGGTACCAGTTTCATCAGAACTATTTATTTAAATTTGCTTCGTCATAGTCGCATAACTCGAGATATCTTATAGCTACCCGTGAAATACATTGAGTCGTTCCCGTAGCCATCTGTGGTCTTCTTCGTCAGTTCCACTTCACCAAGTGATACTTTCAGAATGCAAATGCTTGACTTGTTGATGAAATTATCAAAATCTCTATGTGTATACCTATAATATTTGAGGAGTTCCCTCAATTCCTCATGGATCCTATCATCAGAACTGGATTTTGATAAAAATAGGACCAATCTGTATGCCCTTTCAAATAAAAAAATAAAATTCCAAATCGGTTTATAAATGACGGAGTACTGAGGTAACAAACATTAAAAAAATACAACCGAATTGAGAGCCTCCTCCTTTTTTGAAGTCGGTTAAAAACAACAGCCACATTTTAATAAAACTACTCCTTCGTCCCCTTCGACCCGCTGCGTTGCACCGCCCGCCTGTGCTATAACTTCGTTTTCGCTTAGTGTTCTTTCTTTTTTCATTTTGCTCGGCTCCTAAGGGTCGTAGTGTGATGTTAAATAGCCTATAACTATCCTTGAGAATTGGGCTACTAAATGCAAAAAAAAAAAAATTCTAATCCGACTTTTTGTTCACAATTTCATGGGTTTTAATTTTTTCGCGCGGAACCCTAATTATTTTTCTAAAATAAAAGTAGCCTATGTTACCCGCCGTAACATCAGCTATCTGCCAGTGTAAGTCGTGTCAAAATCGGTCTAGCCGTTTCGGAAATTGGCCGGAACAAACGGACAGACAAACAAAAAATTTTTAAATTGCTTTTCTTTTATAAGTGCCGTATGTACGTTCATATGCATTTAGTAAAAAGTTATCATTTTGATATTACAAACAGACACTTAAATTTTATCTACTTGTATAGATTGACTGTTTGTTGAACTCGCTAATCTATGTCACTACCAGTCGGATTTGAAAACTTATTTTTGCATTTTATATCCCAATTCTTGAGGAAGGTGTATGAGAGGGTATGTAACATTACGCTAGCTCATACGCTTAAATTTTATCTACTTGTATAGATTGACTGTTTGTTGAACTCGCTAATCTATGTCACTACCAGTCGGATTTGAAAACTTATTTTTGCATTTTATATCCCAATTCTTGAGAAAGGTAGATGAGAGGGTATGTAACATTACGCTAGCTCATACGGGCGACTCAGGCTCACGACACAGATGAAATTGCACTTAAATTATATATGTTAGATGACAATATAAGGGGCCATTTTAGTTTTGACCAATTATTGGATCTCTGCACACGCGGTTATTTTGATACCTATTCAAACATTTCTGCATAAATAAAAACAATTAAGAGTTCCTGTTAAATTAAATGGTGTGGGAAGTCGTCTAAAACATACAGCTATAAAAATGATGGCATATTTTTTCATCGGTAAGTAAAACACATTTATAACCAGCAGTCTGCCCGCGACTTTTTTTTTATCTTTATTTATTTTATAGAGGGTTTGATCAGACATGATCATGCCACCCTCAAAGGACTCACAACAAACAAACAAAAAAAAAACTATCTATCTACGCTTAATGGATAATTTAACTAATCTTAGAGAATTCTTAGAGGATTTGACAGCTGAGAGGGCGGGGACATAACGTCGCTGTAATGACGCTGTCAGTGGAGTGGGTGACACACCATGAGCCATGTGCTCACTCACCTCGGTCACTTTGCTGCGGAGCTCGGATGCGACGGACGCGTACTAGTGATCATATTTAAACTTATTTTTTGTAACGGTTTTTCTAATTTAAATAAATAGTTGTAGGTCGTTTTGCATTTTCTTTTAAAAAAAATAATTAGGCTTCTGATCCCTAAGATCAGAAGTGGGATTGGTTTAAATTACACGCGATTTAGATCGTTCGCCATCTTTTTAACCGGAAATAGTGTTTGTAAGACTGTTTAAAAATTTTCACCACGTGTTTTTGATTTCGTCCGTGATTAGTTTTTGTGCATTTTAACGTGATTCGCCAAGTGTTTCTACTCGATTAAATTATATGTCGTGCGTGTTTTCGAAGTAAACAACCACTTGTTCATTATTTTATTTCGCGCTTAGTTTGTTGTTCACGTTGTGGTAATTTACGTTGCCTATAGTCATAATCATATCGAGTCGTGAGTGCACGCCGCATGAGAATACACCTAGGCGTAATTCTCGGAAAAACGATTCTCATAACCGTCGCGATATTCATAAAAGGCGTCGTGACCGTTTTCGTCAATCGCGTAGGCGCCGGGATAGTTCGTATGGGCGCCGGGATAGCCCTCGTCGCGACCCTTTAAATGAAATACTGGTTCGATTGAGTGCTTTAGAGGAACGGTTGCCTTCAAACACTATGCGTACGTCTACCCCCATGTCGTCACATCCGGGCGGCACTCCGCCGCTGACAACTTCGGTGGTTGCCGAGGCACCTGTTACTAGTAATACGGAAACACGTGCCACAGATAGAACCGTGACCACTGAGGCATCGCGGGAGGTTGACGCTGCGGACAGGATTGTGGGCGCACTTTCTTCCCTAATTCAAGTAAGACCTAAGCATTACGAATATTTGAAAATGCCTTATGGGCTCGCTAATGCACCTATTGTCTATCAAAGAATCATCTCCAAAACCCTGAAGCACCTGCTGGATACCGGTAAGGTGTTGATTTATATCGATGGCGCGTTAATAATGTCGAATTCTGTCAGTGACGGTCTGAAAACTTTGCGAGAGGTATTAAAAACACTCACTGACGCGGGATTCTCAGTAAATCTAAAAAAATGCACGTTCTTAGACACCGAGTTAGAATACCTAGGTAGGCTTATTGGTCATGGTCAGGTACGGCCGAGTCCTGGTAAGACTGAAGCTTTAGTTAAGTCTCCTAAGCCATCTAATGTAAGAGGCGTTCGTCAGTTTTTGGGTTTGGCGGGCTATTTTCGGAGGTACATTGCTGGCTACGCTTCAAAAACTGCTTGTATTGCCAAATTGCTTAGAAAAGATCAGCCTTTTGTATGGGGCGCGGAGCAAGACTTGGCACGTGATTTTGTTATCAAAAGTCTTACCGAGGAACCCGTTGTAGCAATCTTCAATCCCAATCTGCTCACTGAGCTTCATACGGACGCCAGTGCAATCGGCTATGGTGCAATTTTATTGCAGGAACATGAGGGTAGACGGAAGCGAGTCGTAGGCTACTTTAGTAAATCCACACAGGGTGCCGAGTCCCGTTACCACAGTTACGAACTCGAGACGTTGGCAATCGTTCGCGCATTACAGCACTTTCGGCATTATTTAATAGGCATAAAGTTTAAAATAGTAACCGATTGTAATTCCTTGAAATTGACTGAGCGTAAAAAGGACTTGTTGCCTCGTGTGGCCCGTTGGTGGGTTTACATGCAAGGTTTTCAGTTCACGCTTGAGTATCGAAAAGGTTGCCTCATGCAACACGCAGACTTTCTAAGCCGTCAGCCCGCTACTGTTCTTCAAATTCGAAATCCGCGAAATTGGGCGAAGATTGCTCAGACGGCTGATTCTGAAACTCAAAGCTTGATGCAAAAGCTGAAGGATGGTCAATTGGATCCTACTCGGTTCTTTATAAGAAACGATTTATTGTTCTACAAGTATTCACCAACTGGTGAAGACTCTCGTCTCCTTTGTTTTATCCCTAAAGGGCATAGACTTAGTTTGTTAAGGGTGTTTCACGATGATCACAATCATATAGGAATAGACAAAACTACTGAGCTTATATTGCCATGTTTTCTCTCTGCATCACCCTAAGGTTGACTGGTAGAAAATGCCTCAGGAATTAAGTCCGCCTTTGTACGGTATTCTTTTTACTTGTGCATAAAGTTTTAATAAATAAATAAATAAATAAATATTGCGTCATTTTTGGTTTCCTGGGTTACGGGCTTTTATTAAGAAATATGTTGGTCATTGTATTGTTTGTCTGTCACATAAGAAAGTCCCTCGTGTTCCTAGGCAACCCATAGAATCTTGGACGAAGCCGATGGTACCCTTTTCAGTGGTTCACACTGACGTCCTTGGTCCCCTAACGGAGTCAAACGGTTTCCGATACATACTCCTCGTGGTAGATGCCTTTACTAAATACTGTCTGTTGTACGCCCTGTACAGACAAGATACCGTCGAGTTAAAACGCGTATTTTCCAATACCATTTTCCTATTCGGTACTCCGTCAACAATTGTGTGTGACCGTGGCAGAATGTACGAAAGTGCATCCTTTCAAGACTGGGTTACTGAGTTAGGCTGTAACATACATTTTATCACGCCTAAAATGCACCGTGAAAACGGGCAGGTTGAGCGTTATTGCAGGACTGTCCTCAACATGTTGCGGATAGAGGCGAACAACAAGGGTGCGCAGTGGTCTGATGCGTTGTGGAAGGTGCAGCTCACCTTGAACATAACAAGGCAAGCCACGACCCGCACCTCGCCTCTGCAGCTGTTGACTGGCGTTGAAGGGACTACTCCAGTGCTGAGGTCTCTTGTGCGAGACGTCGCGCTGAACGACTCGCACCCTAACCGAGAAGCTCTTCTGACGCTGAGAAGACAGAGGGCGTCTGAATTGCTTGCTGAAATCAACAGTGGCAGGATGCGTACGTCAACGAGCGTTGCCATCAGCCGCGTACATTTGTCGTCGGCAGTTTTGTGTTCGTGAGCAAGGGCTCGCAGAGCACGGAGAAGCTGGACTCCGGGATGCGTGGCCCGTACAAGGTGGTACGAGCGCTCCCACATCACCGGTACGAGCTCGAGCTGCTTGCTGGCTCGTACGACAAGATAACCCAAACCGTCGCAGAACATATGGTTCAGTGGCGTGGTGAGTGGACCCCGGATGCTTGCGAAGTATTCTTCGATCATCTCGGTGGTGTTAAGTAAAAGCAGCATGGTGGCAGCTTTTACTTATGCCCAAGTGGCAGTGGTCACTGGAACCCCGATAGTGGTTGCCAGGTGATTTCGATTACTGGAACCCCGATAGTGGTTGCCAGGTGATTTTGTTATTGTTTCAGTAATGATTGAGGTCCGGAACTCTTTCATTGGTGTTACGATAACCTATCTGTTACCCATTTTGATGTTATTGCCTGAAGTTGTAGTAAAACGCTTGTAGTTTCATTGTAATGGGTAGCTCCAAGTTAAGCTTTCAGAATGCTGTGTTGATTTTTCTATGTTGGCATGTTTTAGGTGATGAGTCAAATGATGATGACCAGGCGCAAGGAAGCCTACCATTGGAGAACCCATCCAGTGGTGGCCAGACTGACGAAGAGCTGAAGTCAGGAAGCCAAGCTGACGAGGACGTTCAGCTGTCAGGAGAGGCCGTCTTAGAGAATCCTTAGAGGATTTGACAGCTGAGAGGGCGGGGACATAACGTCGCTGTAATGACGCTGTCAGTGGAGTGGGTGACACACCATGAGCTATGTGCTCACTCACCTCGGTCACTTTGCTGCGGAGCTCGGATGGGACGGACGCGTACTAGTGATCATATTTAAACTTATTTTTTGTAACGGTTTTTCTAATTTAAATAAATAGTTGTAGGTCGTTTTGCATTTTCTTTTTAAAAAATTAATTAGGCTTCTGATCCCTAAGACTAATTTATAAATAAATTTTGCCTCATCTGACAGAGGATGGGCCAGAATCTAATTACCCGTGCCCATTTTCCGCAGATCCATAGCATATTCCAACATAAAGCTGACCCTCTCAATTTCGCTCCGGGCACATTCAGTCAACACATGGTAAACATCCTCAACCACGCCACACTCAGCACAATTAGGTGAGTTGGATTTACCCATCATAAAAGCAAATTTGTTTAGCGGTATGTGCCCGCACCGAAGTCTTAGGGCAGTCACAACATCTGTTCTAGACAAACCAGACTCTGCGAACCACGGTGAACGCATAAGGCAAGGCTGTATGGTCTTATACTAGATGCCTTTAGATTTAGACCTCTCGTCAAAACGCTCACTCCAAATCTCTGCGCACTTTTCCTTAACCAAATATAAACAATCCGTAAATAAGGGTAGGCAGTTAAGTGGTATTCCATTAAAACTAGCTTCTCTGGCCAGACTATCAGCTTCGTCATTACCTGTTATGCCCACATGTGAAGGCACCCATTGAATTGTAATTGTTGTATTACTAATCCTCAGTTTACGGAGCGATTCCAAAATATTATAGGCTATCGGTGTGCCTCGAAAATTCGAGGTGCATCGAGCCAAATAGAGAACAGCACTCTTGGAATCTGTCAAAATAACATATTTCCTAGCCATAAAGGAATCAATGTAAGAAATTGCCTCTGCTATGGCTATCAACTCCGTATACCTAATAGAAATTTTTACTTTAATCATCATTTGGATGGAGCTATTTGATTGAGGATCATAAAATGCCAAACTACTACTGCCATCATCGTTTTTCGACCCATCCGTGTATAATTTATAAAAATGTACATAAGTATTCATCAAAAATTCATTACAAATCTGTTGTAATTCGCAAGATTTATACTGGTGTTTCGGCTTACAAATGGTCTTAATATCCGGTTCTAGTACTTTAGAAAGTTCTATACCACTAACCCATAAATCCAACTAATACATTTCTAACTGTTTTGTTGAATAAACTAAGGTATTTTTAAAGTTCTCATGGATCGTAACTAAAAGGGGATTTTTCTTGTATCTCCAATACGCATTATGACAACAATTACTCAGCTTATCTAAGATGCTATAATTTCATTACCAGAAAAGGACTTTCATCTAAACCAAAACTTGCCAGCAAGATAATGTAAAGTTAATTAACCAAGATGAGGGTATTTTGATAATATCCTAGCTAGTATGTAATCGTATCAATCGTAATTGTATCGTTGTACATTGTGTTCGTATCTAAAGTAAAACCAAATTAAAATAGTAGTTGTTATAATTCTAGTCGAATATTAAATCGATTATTTAATTGTATCGAATCGAGAGTTAAGTACGACAACATTTTGTATGACAGTTTTGACGCAAAAACGAGGTGAAATGTATTCATTCTTGATTTGACGGCTGAACCGAACACTTGTTTTTAAATAAATCCGTATAAATCGTTACAATCCTCGTTTAATTTGCGAGATAAAGATTAGATCCTTTATCTCAGAAGTGGGATAAGTCAATTACGCCTACAATTTTGAAGAAATATCCCCAAATAACGTGTCCACGCATTGCCACGTGTTTTGTGTTGCGTACGCAAGTCATTGGTCTGAGTAACAATAGATAAAACTAGAACTAATCGGAAGAGCAATGAACGGAAACGTTGCCGTGACCGAAGCAGAGAAACAAGAACAAGCACTACGCATAAACGGAAGCAATCGCGATTCTTCGTCGGAGTCTCGTCGTAGTGGAGACCGCAGTTCCCGTGAGCAGACTATGAGGCGCCGTCACCAGCCGAACCGGAGTCGCAGCCGTGATGGATATCGCAGTTGGAGCAGCAGCTACGAGCAGCGTCGGTCCAGCCGGGGCGTGGAGAGGAGACGCAGTAGGCGAGGCTGCAGCAGGTGCCCAGAATCCAGCACCGAGCGACACACATCCCCACTTCCTGGTCACGTGAGTAGCGCCAATGTTTTTAATAATGACACGCAAGCGTTTTTTGCAACTTTAGTGGAAGCTTTAACCAAAAATCGATCTGAGGGTAATAAATTTCCTATACTAGGCAATGTGATTCCAGACTTTGACCCTATGGTAAAGAGTCAGACTATAGTTATGTGGATCAATAAAGTTGAAGAATGTGCTAGGCTCTATGGTTGGGGCGATGATCAGATAATACATTATGCGCTGCCTAAACTGTCAGGGATTGCCAAAACGTGGTACCAGGCCCTTCCATCTATGTCGTATTCATGGTCTGAGTGGAAGGACAAACTGGAGCAATCGTTTCCGAGCAGTGAAGATTACGCTGAATTACTAACCGAGATGTTATCAAAACGTGTGAAATTTAATGATTCGTTAGAACATTATTATTATGAAAAAACTAACCTACTAAATCGATGCGAAATACATGGTAAACGTGCGGTGGATTGCCTATTATATGGGATTGAGGATCGGTCATTGAGATTAGGCGCGAAAGCAGCAAAATGTCAGGAGCCGGAGCAGGTTCTCTCTCACATATTTTCAATCAATCAAGCAACATCTTCGCGAACCAGATAGGTCAAGGGCGAATTTTGATAAACGTAACAACACTACCCCTTTATCATGTAGTAATAATTCTAAGCAGATGGGTAATGGCAGCGAAACTAAGACTTCAAAGTCAAACAATATTGCGTCAATTGTTTGCTTTAACTGCAATGAACCCGGGCATTTCAGTTCCAGATGCACAAAAAAGATATTGAAGTGTAATGTTTGTGCCAAATTAGGTCATTTGTCAATTAACTGTCCCAGATTACCCTCTGACTCAGCTAATAAAATTGATAAACTTAAAGAAAAAGACGTGATGCGTATTGAAACAAATAGTACTAATGACACTAAATGTTTAATGAAACTAAAACTCAACGGTGAAGTTATTCAAGGCTACGTAGATTTGGGTAGCCAATGTACGCTGATTCATTACAGTGAGGCTGTTAAGAGGGGAATCACGTGGACTGATAGTAACTTACCGACTATGAGAGGCATAGGTGAGAGTATAGTAATACCAGTGGGCGTATCAAACGTCATTATTGAAATTCAAGGTATTGTGGAGGAGGTCAACGCGTACGTTGTCGACAATAGCGTTATTAAATATTCAGTTTTGATTGGGCACAGTTTTACAGAGAAACCAGGTATAGTCATAACGAAAACTACACATTCATTAATATTTACTCGTGATCAATCCGTTAAATTAGAATTAAGCTTGAAAACCGATATTGTAATACCTCCTAAGGAAATGTATCTATTACCCTGTATTTCTACAAACAAATATTCGGGTATAGTCCACGTTAGTGGCTCCTTACGTGGCATGCCACGGAATGAATATTATTTGATGCCTGGTGAATATGAAATAGAAAACGGAGAGGTTAGGTTACTGGTGCAAAACTTTAGCGATAGTACGATTGGTTTAAATAAGGATACTCTAATTACACGAGTCGTATGTGCCAGGAATAACTTGAGTATTAATTTATTAGATTTTGAAAATGCTGTCTGCCTTCAATTATGGCAAACAGCTAAGTGAATATGAACTTAACCAATTAAAAGAGTTGCTCAAAAGTTTCGAAACATGTTTCTCGGATAACCTAAACGACCTGCGTTTGACTAATGTAGTGTAACGGCTAGGGCTTCGCAGGTAGGCTACGGAGGCCGTTAACAAGTTAGGTTGTAGAAATAGAATGAAACTAAGGAGGTAGGTTAATACATATATTAAGTTATATAGGGTAACACGGCTAGGTCGTGGGTAGGTAGTCACTGAACTGTTTTGATTGAGCACTCGCACACTAGGTTAGGTAAGAAGGTACCGTCCTTGGCTGTAGCTGGCAGGTGTAGGGGCCTGTAGGACAGGCTCAGTGAGAGGCCCTCGTCAGATTGATAGCGGGCTGTAGGTCCCGCATGACGGCTTGCAGCGTCAGCACGTGCAGCGCGCAGTCTGGTCTAGGGTAGCTTGTATCAATTGAAGACCTGCCCTCAGCCTGGACGTAGAACCCTGGAAAGCGCGTTAGAGTGCGCATGTTAGATGCGGTGCGTAAGCAGCTAGCCGCATGCGATGTGCTCAGCTCCATTCCCCCATTCAGCAACCAAGGAACGGTGTGGGAAGCAGGGTAGGCAGGAAGCTCAACACATCGCAGCGGCTTACAGGCAGTCAGTTAGGCAGAAAGTTTGCAAAGATGGCGTGTCACAATGACAGATGCAATGTGAGGTTAAGTATGTGACACGCGAGTATAACACAAGGTAAATCAACAGGCATCTCAGCAGATGGCTTGCAATATCGCTTATAATACACAGTAAGGACTTGCACAGCCCGATGCAACAGCAATACACACATATTTCAGTCTCCTACGCACTGGATAATTCACAACCGCATGGTCAGAGATGGACCATTGTAAAATCAGATACCACATTTGGAGATGATAATAACATAGATTATCCAGCGCATAGGGTCCATTATAAATCCTAATTAATGAGGAACTCACCCTAGATTGGGGCACAAAGAATCTTAAGGTTCAGGGATTTACTCCTGTCAGCAAGGCGGTCAGCGATCGAAATGCACGAGTCTTCCTTAGGACACCTAGTGTTGTACCCCGCTTTTAGAGTTGTAACACTTTACGGTTAACTAGTGAAATAGTTAGCTCACTCGACTAATTGATATTGTAGAAGTAATACAACGCTACAGTAGTTCAAATGGAAATTCAATTAAGTGACTCGCAACCGGTAGTTTATCACCCGTATAGGCTCTCCCTTCCGGAGCGTAGACAGGTTCAGTCTATGGTGAAAGAAATGATCGATGCAAGCATAGTATGTGAGTCAAACTCGCCTTACGCTAGCCCAGTCTTACTGGTAAAGAAAAAGACTGGTGAAAAGACTGCTGAAAGCAAGCTATGCGTTGATTATCGTGCATTAAATAATAAAACAAAAAGGAACACTATCCGCTACCTTTAATTGATGATCAACTTGACCGGTTAGCTGGTAATTCTTTATTTGTAAGTTTAGACCTTGCATCTGGCTACTACCAAATTCCAGTAGAGGCAAAATCTCAAGACAAGACTGCGTTTGTTACTCCTGATGGGCAATATCAGTTTAAACGCATGCTTTTTGGTTTAGCAAATGCTCCTTCAGTATTTCAACGAGCAATGAGCAAAATACTTTCGAAGGACGGTTATACAATCGTTTATATGGATGACGTATTGATTCCTTCGAAATCTTTCGATCAGGGAATGAGACGGCTAGAAGAGGTACTTCAACTTGTAAAAGACGCAGGTCTTACACTTAAGATAAAAAATGTAGCTATTTCTGTACCGAGCTAGAGTTCTTAGGATTTCATGTTAGTGGTGAGGGGATACGTCCAGGGAAGCGCAAGACACTAGCTATAGAAAACTTCCCAATTCCGCGGAACGTTCATGATATCAGACGATTTATAGGCCTGGCTAGCTTTTTTCGAAGGTTCGTAAAAGACTTCGCCCTTATTGCCCGTCCACTAACAGACCTGTTAAGATCTAAGTTCGAATGGAAATGGACGGCAGTGGAGGCGGAGTCATTTAGAGTTTTGAAGGCAAAATTAGTTGAACGTCCTATATTAGCTTTATATGACCCCCAACTAGAGACCGAAATTCATACAGATGCGTCGAAGCTAGGTATTGCGGGGATTCTCCTACAGCGAGGTATTGTACATCGCCACAACGGCTTACTCAGGCCAGTGGCATATTACAGTCGTAAAACCACGGTAGACGAGCAAAAATTTCACTCCTTTGAGTTGGAAACTTTAGCGGTAGTCGCTTCATTAAATCGTTTCCGAGTCTACTTACTAAGACTAAGATTTAAAATAGTCACTGATTGTAACGCACTTCGTACTACCCTAACTAAGAGGGATCTTGTACCACAAATTTCTCGCTGGTGGATCCAGTTTCAGAAGTATGACTGCGAAATTGAGTACAGACCGGGTTCGCGTATGGCCCACGTAGATGTTCTCAGTCGTGCCCCTGTGAGTGACCCAACCGATGTGGATACGGAGCACGTTTTTGATGTTCTTCACGTAGACGTTCGTGATTGGATCGCTACTGTACAGTGTGATGATAGCGAAATAAAACGTATAAAAGACATCTTAGAAGATGACGAGACTAAGTTTGTAGCTGACGTGCGTAAGAATTATATGTTAAAAGGTAGTTATGTGTATAAAATTTTAGACGAAGGATTACGATGGGTAGTTCCGAGAGGGTGTAGGTGGCAGGTGCTGCGCATGAACCATGATGAGGTGGGACATTTTGGCTTCGAAAAAAGTTGAGCCGTATCAAAAACATATTTTGGTTTCCAAAAATGCGTAGGCTCACTAAGAAATATGTCTCAGCTTGTTTGGAGTGTGCGTATCATAAGGCACCTGGTGGGCCCAAAGAGGGAATGCTCCATCCAATACCTAAGTTAGAGAAACCATTTCATACACTACACGCCGATCATCTGGACCCATTCATTCGCTCTAAGAGGGGCAACATGTATTTGCTTGTTATTATAGACGCATTTACAAAATTTATCAATATACGAGCTGTTAAAGATACTAAGACGACTACGGCAATTAAGGCATTTAAGGAACATTTTAGTTATTTCGGCGTTCCTTC
Organism: Fissipunctia ypsillon; assembly: GCA_947568875.1. Taxonomy (NCBI): domain Eukaryota; kingdom Metazoa; phylum Arthropoda; class Insecta; order Lepidoptera; family Noctuidae; genus Fissipunctia; species Fissipunctia ypsillon. The sequence goes on from OX387668.1 coordinate 10,364,743, forward strand.
TCGTCTTGTAACAGATCGTGGCTCTTGTTTCACGAGTGCAAAATTTAAGAGTTTTATGGACCAATTAAAAATAAAGCACATTTTGAATGCAGTAGCCACTCCAAGAGCGAATGGACAGGTCGAAAGGTTTAACCGAACCATAACTGACGCTCTAAGTATAAAATGTCATGACGGAAATGACAACTTATGAAGACAACAGGGAAAAGTCCCTCTGAGCTGTTGTTCGGTTGTAGATTGACGAACGCGGCGGAGAACATATTGAGTGACGTAATTGCCGAAACAACTGAACGAATCGATGGCGATGCGTTACTAAAACTGAGGTCAAATGCTAGGGAAAGGATAGAAAAACAACAGGAATATGCTAAAAAGCAGTTCGATAAACGTAGGAAGAGTCGGACAACATATAATGTAGGTGATTTAGTCAGGGTAGAGAGGACAGTTATAAACAAAGATCATGTAGGAAAATCACATAAGCTCATCCCCAAATTCCAAGGGCCCTATCGAATCCTCAAAATATTACCTAATGATAGATTTCTCGTCGAAGACACTCCATTAACAAGAAAGGGTAACGAGAGATATGAAAATGTTGTCGCGCTAGCCAAAATCCATCCTTGGATGAATTTTAAAGGTTACGCGAGTGAGAGCACTGACAGTGAACAGAGTGAGAATACAGAAATAGAGGTAGACAGAGAGTGATCGATTACTCTACATAGTAGGTAGGAACAATACGATTATTGAAATTTGGCGACAGTAAAAAAATGCTGGGTTAATCAACTTCCCTGATGAAAATGAGTAGGAATTGCGTGTCATTATTAAGGTTACATATCTATACATGAGCAATCAGTGCAGATAATGAATGGCATTGAGAAATTGATGTCGCACGTATGATTGCAAGATAGTAAGTAAGATTATACGATGTGAGCACAATTTGTCATAGAGGTCAGTGCAGATTACGAATGGTACCAAGATAACGGTGCCGCACAGATGACCAAAGATCGTGACAGATTGTGCAAGAAACAAAGAATGAGAATACTGATCCTGATTTATGAATTTGAATTTTGATAAAGATTTTGACCTAGATAAAAATAAGCTGAATTGAGATAAACTTAGATGTAACATGAATATAAAGACACTTAAAATTTAGATTGTGATGAGATTTTTGAACACAGTACATTACTTGAACTAGAGAATTTACCTTACGATATGAATTATTATTGAAGAATGAAATTAGTTATAGAAGTATGTATGTATTGATAATCAAATTATTGCCTATGTTTTGTTTTATAATTTTATTATGTTTATCAAATTAGTTAAACAAGTGAGAGGACTCACTTACACAGGATGGCCGAGTTGTAAGGTTAATTAGCCAAGATGAGGGTATTTTGATAATATCCTAGCTAGTATGTAATCGTATCAATCGTAATTGTATCGTTGTACATTGTGTTCGTATCTAAAGTAAAACCAAATTAAAATAGTAGTTGTTATAATTCTAGTCGAATATTAAATCGATTATTTAATTGTATCGAATCTAGAGTTAAGTACGACAACATTTTGTGTGACAGTTTTGACGCAAAAGCGAGGTGAAATGTATTCATTCTTGATTTGACGGCTGATCTTCGTTTAATTTGCGAGATAAGGATTAGATCCTTTAATAATACCTACAAGTACTCAGTGGCTGAAGATGAAGTTCGCATTCCATCACGTGTATTGCGGTGCTTTTAATAAATCCTCCGATAATACGCATGCATTGGTTTTGTATTTTGTCCAGCTTGCACTGTGTTTTATAACTACTGTCATATAACGCGCTAGCGTAATCCAACCTACTTCGAAACATAGCTACATATGTAGATCCGTCTCAAAACAATTTGGTGTATTCCCCAACCTGCACCGGTTATAGCTTTAAAAATATTTAATAATTTCAGACTTTTACCTCTCAACTCATTTATGTGCTTCGCCCAGCGCAAGGATCTGTCTAACCATAACCCTAAATATTTAATGTTATCTGCCACTTCCAAAGTCATTCCGTTTATACATATTTACATCAACAAATTCACTCCGAAAACCTCTTTTAAAAACACATATTTTGCTCTTTGTTGGTGAAGTATCTAACCCAATTTTAGACAGCAGCTAAACCAATTTATTTAGGCCTAACTGTAACTGCTTGCTTCCTTCCCGCACATTATCACAATTTATGTATATCGAAAAATCGTCAGCGTATTGTGAAATGCAAACATTATTGATACTATTGCAAAGCTTTATAGTAGCTAAATTAAAAAGCAGAGGCGAAAAAGGGTCACCTTGAGCCAAACCGCGGCATGCATATCTACCAAATGAAACAGAGTCTACCTGCATTCTTAAATATCTCTTTTAAAAAATTCCACAGGTACCTACACATTAATCGATTGATCGGTTGATCGATGGCGATTGTAGTGAACGGACGTATCGATAATATTAATATAAACAAATAATCACTTGCAAAATCGCGACCTAGTTTTTATAAATAGCCGGTAGTAAAGCAAACTGAGTCATACTTTTGGTTTATGTAAGGTGGATTTATGAAGATGATCAGTGATTAACAATTAAATAACCTATTACACAATGGAGGCAAGTCCCTTCAGCCCGAAAAGTAGGTGTGCTCGCTCCCCACCGCCTACACCCGCGCGCGCAGCCACACCCGCTCCTGCCCCTCAAGCGCCGAGCCAAAGGCACGATGACTTCGAAGTAATAACGACATCAGAAATTAAGAACTGGATGACGATCATTGAACAGAGCCTTCAGGAGGTGTGTACTATCGCAGCAGATGGCAAGCTGAACTCGGACCAGAAAATGCTTTTTTTTTTTGTTTTTTTTTTTTTCCTTTTTTTTTGGTTTTTTTTTTTTTTTTTTTGGCGGTAGGTGTTAAAAAAGTATGTACGTTTTTTCTAATTCGGAATTTTAGTTAAAATATAATTAATAGTAACACTGATTAAATTTACTTCAGTACCTAGTCTACAATAGTTGTACATCAAGTACGCGCGTTTGTGACACATTTATGTGACATAGACACATTATAAACACCACCTGCTAGCTCATCAACCGCACTATCACACAACATTGGTCTCCACTTCACATCACAAAATGTCTCAATTTGCGGAAGTCCTTGCTGCACAGAAAGCCCTTGAAGATAACTTTTTGAGGAAGATGGGTGAACTTGAAGCACAAATCCAGTGTGCCGGTCCCGCCAAGGACACAGTGGCGAAGATAGCTGAGGAGTTCCGCAGTTTCCGTGAGCTCATCTTTTCTATGCTCGGACTGCTCCGAAGCCAGATTAGTGAGTGTGCCAGGCAAATTGATGGCTTGGAGACCAGGCATCGTCGGAAAGCATTGGTTTTCCAAGGTCTTGCTGAAGCGGAGAATGAAGACAGCACGGCAGTTATTCTTGATCTTCTCCATACCAAGCTTGCTCTCAAGAATCTTTCAGCATCCTCTATTAAAGCCTGTCACAGACTTGGTGCCCAAGGCAAAGAGCATCACACTGCCGTCAATAGCATAGTTGCAGTAAGTACGCTATAGACGGTTTCGAGAAAAACGCGGTAAAAGTTTTGGTGAGAAAATCTTCCATAAATCTTTTGTTTGTAATCAGATGATGATGGTTGATACGTTAAATGAAAGAGAACCTAAGCACCTATCTATTACTTATTTGGAAACCAATACTGAGTAATTGAAAGACAAAATAAGTTCATAAACTTAGTTATTCTAAGTATCTCCTAGAGGCTCTCTGATAGGTAACATTTAGCATAAACACAGTAAGTGCGTTTTTTACTGTATTTATGCTAAGTAACCATATAAATTTATGATTAAATTTATACCATATAAATTTATGATTAAATTTATATGGTTTATAAGTTTTATTTTATCAGGCTTTAGTGATAATAAAACAATTAGTTTTTAGTTTTAATTAATATATTTGGAAAATTTTATAATCTTGTTTTAGATAATATACTGTTTTTAACTGTTGCTAAAAATAACCTAGCAATAAAATTTGACAAATCATGACAAATCATGTGAATGAAATTGACATTTAGTTTAAATCAAACTTCTTTCTTACAATTATGTAGCCCTTAAGCGCAGGCCACACCGCCAGCTAGCGAGCGAGCGAGCGAACTAGCTGCATCGTCGTATATTACGTTCGTAGCATTTGTTTCGCTGACATAGCTTATCTCGTAGTTTACGGTGTGAACCGAAGTATGAAAAGAGGTGAACCGATGCCCGCTCGGCTTGCTCGCTCACTCACTAGCTGGCGGTGTGGCCTGTGCTTGATCACATAATAAATGACAAAATAACGTTTCTTAATTTTACTTAATTGAATCAGTCTTTTCAGTTAAAAAACGGCACAACTAAGAATTTAATTTTCTTCCATTAATCACTCAACTCAAGTTAACTTAATATGTATTATTCAGTCTTCTCAATACTAATTATTTTAGAAACACAGATGCTAATGTAAGGCAAAACGAATTATCCAAATTAGCTTTACATTTCTAATAAACTAAAAATCCTTTCTTCGGTATCAAATCAACACTTATAGATTAATCGAACAACACATAAGAATCTTAACCGTGAATAACAAAAGTTATAATCATTTAGGATAAAAAATAAAGCTTTCTTCTTTAACATTGAAACAAAATTAAAATATTCAATGAATTAGGGATCGTTGATTCTCCTACGAAAACAAGAAGGCGAGAACTAATTAATCGTCAAACTCCTTGGAAAGATTCAAGGATGCATCGTCAACTGGCAAGTCAAACCAGAATTGCCTTCGGCTGGGTAACATCAAGGGAACGAGATCTTTGACAATTCTCTCTTTTCGTGAAATGGCGATACCCCTTGGTGAACTTCTCTGTTCAGCACAAGGGAATTGTTTGTTTTTTAAAATTTTGGCTTGTAAAAAGTTTAAGGTCCTGAATTCCTCATCAGCGTGAGATTTTTTGTAGAACAAATTGTACTCTCCACGGACAACTTTGACCACAGTGAAATTCTTAACGTATTCCCGGTCTTTCAATGCTCGCATTTTCTGTTCAGAATGAAAGTCACAAAATTTGTAAAAATCCCGGACATCCATTAATTTTAGAATATTTAATCCTGAGTTAGAGGTTCGAACGGCTTCTACGTAATCATTAAAGTCGCAAACATTTTTCATTTTTTGAAGAGATTGCTCCACTTGGTGGTGGAAGCTGTCAGCTGAATTGAATGTATGTCCTGGTTCTAGGTACTTTATAGTGATAGAGCGTGCTTCAATTAAATCACTGTTGACAACATTGACAAGAAACGAAAAGAGTGTCCAGTTCTTGTTTTGTGACGAACAATTATCTGCCCAAATCACCAAATGACTTTTGTTCCGGTGGTGTATTAAAAAAGCTCTAAATGTTGAAACAATGTCATGACCATTTCGACCTGAAATGGCTTCGTGCCATAAGACAGCGTAGGGATTATTTTCTTTAGTAGATTTACCTAAAGGAGCAAAAGTCTCGTTGAATGCAATAATTCGAGGACAGAATATTGCTACTTTGTAACTGTCCATGCGAGGCAGCATTACCACTTTTTGAAGATCCACACATACATAAACGGTGTCATTATCTTTATGTTCTTCTACGTTTTTCTTGTCCAATTTGTACGCCTTCCTGCTCTCTGTATAGCGTTGGCGATGTTCAACTTGATTGTTACATGTAGCACAAGTTATATTAGGAGCCTTATTGAATTCGCAAGCATGTATGTCGTATACAGCACAAAGTTCACACTCTTCATTGCCCAGTACGGCGAAGGAAATGTTGTGGCTCTTTACGACTCTTCGGTAAACTTCGTAAGAGCATGCAGAGTCTGAGTATATTTTGTTAAAATCGGCATGCATCATTGTGACAGTGATATCGCTGGGTAAATACAAACGATGCGGGGCATGTTCACGGCGGTAATGCGATATTGCAGGGTTATAAGTCATTATGTGTGAAGTTATCAATGTTTTATCCTTTGACAGCGACGATCTGTTATAGTGTCCACGTTTGTCTTTGAGGTCATCGTTTTCACTTGCATGAAGAACTCGAAAAACTTTTGTGTCATTTTTAGGATTGTAACCTAATGTTGCTAAAAAAAACGTCTTGCATACCTGCACTGGACTTTCATGACCACGAACAGTAAAAAAGTAATTAAAGGTTTGGTTTCGTTTTGGCTCTATATTTATATTTTTTCGAGATTTGACATTCGCGACGCTGACATTGTTTTTGATGAACATGCCTTTTCCTGCTGCATCTAGGGCCGAGTAACTTGAATTAATCACCTGACGTTGTTCCATACTAATGTTTTTGGTACAGAGCTTCTTACACGTAGGTTTGCAGGGTTCTTTCAGAGAAAGTTTTTCTATCATACCTTTTTTTTTCTTTTCTTCTCTTTCCGCAGGCGATTCTTCTATTATTTTCCTCTTACGTATAGTACCTCTCTTAGTCAAAGTAGTCTTCTCAGCTTCAATAACTGTATCCTCGCTTTGAGTTATTGACGTAGCTTGCCTTTCTTCGTTGTTTGTTCTTTTATTGTTTGTATCTTGAACGATTTCCTTTTCAGTAATAGCTTGTTGTGAACCACTTATAATTGTCTCCGTTTCAACTCTGTTTTCCTGGGTATTTGTTTGTTGGTCTATTTGATCATCAGGATCTTGGATGTTTCCTTCAGCCTCAGCACGTTTATCACATTTTCTTTGGTTATGTAACTTTATTTTACTCTTATTAGTTTTGTGTTTTTTTATAACATCGTTTTCTTCAATCGAAGTATCTAAATCAGTAGTGTCAAGTTCTTTAGTTGTAACACAATAGTTTTTGTCTTTCACACTGTCATCGGAATCAAAATCTTTGTACAAATAAAAATCCTCATTATCAGAAAAATAATCAGTTGTATGTGAAGCTGATGGTTTGTTACATGATTTCCTCGGTGAAATACGCCTTTCAGTTGTCATTACAGGTGTAATTTTTGTAGTAGATGAAAATGGTGAGCTGGCTCTTTCAATAATAATAGAAGTTTCATGAATGGGTTCGACTTCGATGGTCTTTTTGCGACATAGTTTCAAAAAGCTATCATTTCTCAAATCATCTTCACTAAAATCTGAATTCTCCACAAATGAGTAGCTAGAATTAGGTGATATTGGCATTACCTCAGTGCATAGTAAATTAGGTACAGTTCCTGGATACTGAGAATTTTCTACCACTTGCCGAACTCTAGACATTATTAGATCTCGCCGAGAACTCATTGTTCCGCTGAAACAAAATAAATAATTTGCTTGCAGTTTGTTTGTTGGTATTACTAACAACGGTGGCCGAGCACTGTTTCCAGCCATAGGATAAGGAAATATTTAAGTTGTAACTACTAAGCACTTACCTTGATTTACATTAATTAGTTCAAGGCTTGTAAAATAACGATGCAGGCTGGTATGAATCTCCAGAAAGTTGTTGGTTTGCCTGATGCATGTAGTGTGGTGCAGAGGTGAATACTGGGACTAAAACATTACAATAAGTTTCTATTTAAAACCCCTGACACACATCTAATACGTTCCCTACACAAATTTAAGCATCCCGACCACATCAGATATTCAAAGAAAGAACATATCAAAATTAGTTTATTAATTTAGAAGCTATGTGACCTACTAACTTCCCAAATCAAGTAAACAAGAATAAAATATACGAGTAATTACCTTATGTTTTCGCGCCAACGCGGTGACAACCGGGCGTGCACTTTTCACTAAAACTAAGCAGAGACTGTCTGCCCCTCAATCAAGTGCCCCTGCCTCGCCTCCCCGCACACTCCCGCGCACCCCCGCGAATTGAAATTATTCTTTCTCCGGCCAAGTTACTGCTTGTATTATAAGACAAATTATATGACTTTTAGTTACAATTACTTATTATGCTCACAGTGAAGCAACTTTACTGCATTGTATTTATGACGTAGCATTATATCACAGCTACTTAGATATGCAGTAAAAACGACTTACAATTCTTATAATAAGTTATAAGATCATATTAAAAGTATGTACTTCTTAAGTATGAGTACAGTATAGCTGATTTACTGCTCCTATGGTAATTACACCTGACCGTTATCGCTACGCCTGCTGTCTAAACATGAACACAGGATGGCTACATGCTCTCAATATAATAAGTACCCTTATGTAAGACCTGATTACGTTACTTAACATAAACGCAATATCGCATCGAACTGTCTTTGTGGTAAGTAATCTGGAACCTACGCTTAAGATCGTTACTAAGCATACGTGCAGTATCGCAGCATACTGTTTTTAAGACTAGCTCACTCGTTTAGTAAATATTGTGAAACTGCTTAGGATCAAAACAGTATATCTTCTTAGTATCTATTTGCTAGGCTTATATCCAATTTTAATACAGTAAATGACTTAACATATTAGTAGTATAGATGTCATACTGTACTTTGGCCGAGAGACTCTGAAGAAGAACTTCTGCAGTAAGTGTACCCACTGTAATCATGCTTTGTGATGTAAAAAAAATGCTCGACTTACTGCAAATTTTGAATTGTTAAAATTGGTTTAAAAAGAGATTGAAACGAATGGGTAAGATAAAAATGTAGATCTCGATATCGTGATCACGGCTGTTTAACTAACTCATTTTTGACAAAAATCCGACTTACTGTAACTATGCTATTGAGGGCAGCACAGGCCTATCCTCGTTAGGTTCGGCAGTGTGGACATCAAGGCTTCAGTTTGGAGGGCAAACACTGGCTTGAAAGGTTCCTAAATATCAGTTAAGGAGTTTTTAACCAGGACCAGACAATCTGTCTTTGGAAAGGCGCGCGAGCACTTCAGTATGCGGTCGTGCTGGACTCAAGACGGCATCATTTTTATAAGGGCCTCTGATGGCAGTCGGCACAAGGTTACTTCCCTCGACGAGCTGAAGCCCTTGTTAGACAAGTACCCTAAGGCGCCGGGTGCGACTCCATCAACGAGACGAAAAAATGTTGACGCTGCCGGGAGCTGAAAAACACAATATTATAATGCGTAAACAAAGGGTGAATATTTGATTTCTTGTTAGTTTTTCCAATTTGTGGTTTCATAGTTTAGTAATCTTTGCTTACCGTTCTGTAGTTTTCCCGTCTCATAGTTATCCTTAGTTTTCGTATGTTTTATGCCCCATCTGTTGACTTATTTTATGCTCCAATTGATAAGGAGTGGCGTTTGATAACCTTGACAGTGTAACAACTTGTCGGATTGACGTTGGTAATATTATAATTGAATTGACTTTGACGTTCCAAGAATCCGTTCAGAAATATTTTCATTTTAAGTTTTTGTTTGTGCTTTTCACATTCAGTCTCACACAAATAATATTGCCAACGTTTCGGTTCTCATCGGATCAATCTGCAGTTGGGTGTGCCACTTTTGATTTTTATTTTGTATTTTTATATTTTTGGGAACTACGTTTTTGCTTTGCTTCTAGTTGAGTTGACAAAAATGTGAACTTACGTTTTGTTAATGCCATGTTTGTTTGTTGTATTAAGTGTTGGTGTTAGCTGGCGGGTAGTGCAGTGTCTTGCACCTGTTAGTTGCTTTGTTCTCAGTAATAGTACTTATAATTTATTATATTTATATATTTATTTCAAAATAATAACAACCTACTTAGATTTATGTCGGACAATGAGTCTTATTTATCTGCTAACGAATCTACTGCCTCTTCAAGCGATGAAAGCTTCTGTTGTTTCAGTGATACCGTTCGTGATTTTGTACTGCATAATTTCAAGGATCAGTCTAATCGGTTGGTGAATGTGTGTCACATTAACGCTCAAAGTGTTCCCAGCCACTATAGTGAGCTGTACGACGTGTTTAATAATAGCAACGTTCACGCTATCCTAATCTCTAAAACATGGCTCAAACCACATCTCCTGTCCACCACTTATCCTCTTACTGGTTTCGTTCTGATACGGAATGATCGGATTGGTAAAGGAGGGGGTGGTGTAGCCATATACCTTCGCAGTGACTTTCCTTATAAAATACTTGCAACTTCCTCTTCTCACTATTCTGCTTCTGCCAGGCACGTATACAGAGGGGGGGATAGTTGGGATTTATCCCCCCCCCGAAATCTGACTGAAAAAAAAAAACGTTTTAAGCCATCTGTTTATTTATTCGCTTGCGTGTTCTTTAATTATAGTATAGTACATTGAAAATTATAGTACAGTGATTACAGCGATTTTCACACAGTTCACATGGTTGTTTCAATGTTTGTCCCCCCCCGAACCAAAAGTCTGGATACGTGCCTGGCTTCTGCTGAGTTTATTTTCCTTGAAGTCTGTGTCAAGGGAGCCAAAACCGTTATTGGTGTTGTCTACTGTCCTCCCACTGTTGATTACTTCACTGAATTCGAATCGATACTTGAATCTTTGGGTTCAGAGTATGCACATCACATCATCATGGGTGATTTCAACACAAACCTCCTTGCCCACAACTCCCCTCGATCCCGTAAGCTCCTCCATATTATCGAGTCAGCTAGTCTGCACGTGTTGCCGCTCCAACCTACTCATCATAACATTGTCGGCGATGACACCTGGCTCGACATGATCTTCACCTCGAATCCTTCCCTCGTTTCTTCCCATGATCAACATGACGCCCCTGGCTTTTCCCATCATGACATGATTTTCATTTCCTATATCCTGAAACCTCCCAAACCTAAACCCAAGGTTCTGTACAGGCGTTGTTTTGCGCGGATGAATGTTGAGAAACTCAAGGAAGATGCGTCTGTAGTCGATTGGAACTCTATGACGGAAGTAATTTCGGTTGACGACAAGGTTGCGATCTTCAATGATGTGATGGTCAACCTGTATGACATCCATGCTCCCGTCAAAAAAGTGAAGTTAAAACGCCCACCTGCACCATGGATGACAAGAGGAATTCAGATGGCAATGCGACGTAGGGACCGTGCATTCCGTAAATTTAAAAGGGATCGTGCTGATGAGAACTGGACACTATACAAGGCTGCTAGGAATAGATGTAATCAGATGTTACGCAATGCTAAACGCCGCCACATTCTAGATACAGTGGATTTCATTTATTACGACCTTGGTTGTAGCGACCATTTACCTATAGCGACGTTAAATCTAAGTCCCTTGAATTTAAAGCATACTTTAGTACAAAATTCATGTGGCTATAGCGACTTTGGATGTAACGCCGAGTTCGGGTGTAGCGACTGTTTTTAATGAATCATTTGTAACAAATTCCTAGAAATCCCATGCAGATATTGCGACCGGAGTCGGCTGCCAAAGACACAAAGGATTTTTTTCTTTCACAAACATTTCTTATCTTTTGTTTACATCCATTGCACACAGATGGTCAGCAAGTGTGGAGACCTTTACCTTTTGTTTATAGATATCAACTAAGTAGGTAGGGGAAGCGTGTACGTTTCGGAGCTTTTATGGTTCAGTTACAAAGTGATATTCTGAGTAGCAACTGGGTTTAGTAAACTTTTGAATAAGTATGGCTGCTAGACGCACATTCACTGTTAAAGAAAAGGCGGAAATCATTTCAAAATTGAAAAACGGTGAAAACAATGCTGATTTGTGCAAAGAGTACAAAGTTTCCCATTCAACAGTATCTACGATGTGGAAAAACCGTGATAAAATATTAGAATGCTTTGAATCCAAATCCTTAAAAATTAAGAAAAACCGCAAACCGACGCATCAAGATATCGAAAATGCCCTTCTAATGTGGTTCAAAGCCCAAAGAAGCCAAAACGTACCTTTGAGCGGTCGTCTGCTGCAAGAAAAGGCTAATCAATTTGGCAGACTGTTTGGAAAAATGGATTTTGAGTGTTCGGAAAGCTGGATATACCGATTTCGTCAACGACACGATATTGTAGTAGGCAAAGTTTGTGGAGAAGCCGCTAGTGTATCGCAAAGTGACTGTGACAACTGGCTAAAAACAGTTTTCCCAAAATTGACTGAAGGTTATACTGATAGCCAAATATGGAACGCTGACGAGACAGGTTTGTTTTTTAAGTTAACTCCTGACAAAACCTTGAAATTTAAAGGGGAAAAGTGCGTTGGTGGAAAATTATCAAAAGATAGAATCACCGTGCTTGTTGCATCAAGTATGGCAGGGGAAAAAAGAAAATTATTGGTCATAGGCAAGGCAAAAAAACCCAGATGTTTCAAAAATGTTAAATCTTTGCCAGTTGATTACGAAGCAAACAAAAAGGCCTGGATGACTTCAGAGATTTTCGAAAAAGTTCTACGCAAATGGGACTCCCAGTTAAGAAATAACAAAAAGAAGATCATTTTATTTATTGACAATTGCCCAGCTCATCCTAAAATAGAGAATTTGACCAACATAAAACTGGCATTTTTACCACCAAACACTACATCAGTGATTCAACCGATTGATCAAGGGATAATTAAAACCCTCAAAAGTCATTATAGGAAGATTTTAGTACAGAAAATGATGAACGACATTGAAAACTCGGCAGGCCCGTTTTCCGTTAATATTTTAGATGCCATTGAAATGGTAACTACGGCATGGGCTCGGGTGACTCCAGATACGATCAAAAAGTGTTTTCTACACGCTGGGTTCCGTAAATCTTCGGCTATCACAACAATTGACGACGACTCCGATGATGAATTGGACATACCATTGGCACAACTGACTACAGTATCATCAAGCGGAACAAATGTTGCGGACTGGGCAACATATGTTGATATTGACAGTCAACTTATCACTACTAGCGATTTGTCCGATAGTGAAATTGTTGAAACTGTTGTTCCATCACATACGACGCAAGATGAGGAAAATGAGGAGGAAGAAGAAGATTGCAAGGAAGGTGAGATTCCTACAACTAAGGATGTGTTAGGTGTTGTAACAAAGCTTAAAAGATACTGTTTATTTGGTGATGGAAAGGATATTATAGATATTGAAGAAGTAATGAAAATAGAATACACCCTACAGCGTACACTAGCACAAAAAAATAAATTGAAGCAAACTAATATTACACATTTTTTTAAATGTACCGGTGAATAACTATGTGTGCAAATATTTTAAATAATAAATGAATATAAACTACACATGTGTACGTGTCTGTATCTCTTTACCTTTGCCTGTAACGACTTCCGGATATAACGACGAAAATAGAGTGGTCCCTTCATTGTCGTTATACCCGAAATCCACTGTACTATCAATTCTTCTTCTTCTGCCGATACTTGGAAATTACTTGAAACTCTTGGTATCGGTAAACCGCGACATTTAGATCTTCCTAATTCAATTGACTTGAACGATCTCAACCGTCATTTTTCCACTGTTCCATCCATGGATCGTCTAGTCAAGCAACAAACTTTGTCTCTAATTTCTGGTCCAACGCGTCCTCATATTAATCCTTTCAGATTCGTTCCAGTTGAACCGGAAGAGATCAAAAAGATCATCCTATCCATTAAATCAAAAGTGGTAGGATGTGATAATATTACCCGTGGTATGATCATAACTATACTGGATCATCTCCTACCCGCGATTACCCACATTGTAAATTTTTCCCTATACACCGGAGTATTCCCTTCCCTGTGGCGCAAGGCCTATGTTCGTCCGCTACCTAAGGTTCCTAATCCCTCTCTTTCTAGCGACTTCCGCCCCATTTCTATCCTTCCCTTCCTATCCAAAGTGCTCGAGGCCTGCGTCCGCAAACAATTCTCCACTTTTATTCATCTTAATTCACTTAAAGTGACTGGCGATATAAGGGCAGGACTGGAAGACACCAAAGTTACTGCACTAGTGTTGGTCGATTTCTCGAATGCCTTTAATACCGTCAGTCACGACATCCTGCTAGCCATTCTGTCCTATGTTTTGGTCTCTCCCGAGACACTGGGATAGTTCTCCTCTTACCTTCAGGAACGTCAGCAGTCCGTCCAGGTTGGGGATTCTTCATCATGCTGGTGTGATTTGGTAACGGGCGTTCCTCAAGGCGGTATTCTTTCTCCTCTTCTGTTTTCTATTTTTATTAATCTTATAACTTCCGAACTTCAGTGTGCGTATCATCTGTATGCTGATGACTTGCAGTTGTACTGTCAAGGGAAAGTTGATGAAATACCTGAAGCTATCGACAAATTAAATAGAGACTTGATAGCCATAAAAACGTGGTCTGATAGATTTGGTGTTGCAGTAAACCCTAATAAGTGTCAGGCAATCATCATCGGTAGTTCTCGGAGTATAAGTAAGGTGGATAGTACAACCTTGCTACCAGTTCTCTTCAATGGTACAATCGTTCCATTTAGTACTGACGTGAAGGACCTAGGCTTGCACATTGATAGTACCCTGAACTGGCGTATCCAAATCGCTAGGGCCAGCCAGAAGGTTACTGGAACATTGCGGGCTCTGTACCGACTGAAAAATTTATTACCAACGAGAACGAAGACAATGCTTGTGCAGTCCTTAATTTTCCCTATCATCGATTATGGTGATATGTGCTACTATGACCTCAATGCAGATCTCCTCGAAAAACTTGACCGTCTTCTCAATTACTGCATTCGATTCGTTTTCAATCTGCGTAAATATGATCATGTCTCTGCGCATCGGTCGCTTCTTAAGTGGTTGCCTATACGCCAGCGCAGAGAGCAAAGGGCGCTGACCACGTTGTTTTCATTTCTTGACTCTCCCACTTCCCCTAGTTATCTTGCCCTCCACTTTCAGTACATTTGTGCCAACCACAATAAAAATCTACGTTCATCAAATAATCGCCTTCTTCAATGTCCCTCTCATCGCACAGACTTTATTCACTCTTCCTTCTTCATTCAGTCTATCTCTCTGTGGAATGCGCTCCCCCTGGAAATCAGGATGGCTACCAACCGATTATCCTTTAAAATAAAAGTTCGCGAGCACATTCGTAAGAAGCTGGCAGTATCATCACAACGTTAACGTTTTCCCATTGTTTGTCTTATTTGTTTTAGTATATTCGTGTATTTATGTATATATTTATTTGCGCTTATTTATATATAATTAGGTATATATTATTATATTTATAGTTTGTAGTGGGTATATGTGTATCTTTATATTTAAATAAATATGTATTCCACAATTTCTCATAGTTGCACCTACCACTGTTTGTCTCTACATCACCCAAAGGTTGACTGGTAGAAAATGCATATGGCATTAAGTCCGCCTCTGTACTTTTCTGTGCATGAAGTATTAAATAAATAAATAAAATGCGCATCAATGCCTTATAGTTCTTGCCGGAAAGTTGGACATGGAACATCGCAGATGGCTGTACAGTACCAGTCCATCAAAGCTAAAGCCTTTCAAGCCCACAATGCTATGAAAGCACTCGAAAGCCAACTCGACCTTTCGCAGCAACTAAAGGAGCTCAAGTTAAAAGTCGGAGAGTCAAGTAAACCTGCACTGGGAACTTCCTTTTCTGATATGGCGAAGAAAGGTGCCAAGAACTATATCCAGCCGTCAAACGTAAGTTCTGTGGCCATTTATCCGCAAGATAAATTGAGGACCAGTGATGAGACAAAATCTCTCGTCCAAAAAATTATATGCCCCGAACAGATGAAGCTTCATGTTAGAAGCCCGCGCAAGACCAGAAATGGCGGTGTTATTATCAGCACCGAGACAAAAGACGACATTGAGAAGCTGAGGCAATCGGAGCAGCTAACAAAGTCAGGCCTAACAATCGACGAGCCTTATAAAAGGAAGCCTAGGGTTGTTATCAAAGGAGTGCCGACATCCATGGCAGAAAATGAGGTTTTTGCGTGTTTGTACAACAAAAATCTTGCCGAGAAACTACAGGACTGCAGCCTTAAGACGTTTTTGACCTCAATTAGGTTAAGCCATAAGTCAGGCAAGAAAGACGCTGAGTACTGCAACTACGTAGTTGAAGTACCTGCAGTCATACGCAAAGCCCTGATCTCAAAAGAGAGAGTATTTGTGAATTGGTCATCATGCCCTGTGAGAGATTTCACATTGGTCACACGATGCTATAAGTTCCAGCAGTATGGTCACGCTGCCAAGTTTTGTCAGCAGACGTCCTATACTTGTGGCCACTGGCGATCAAGGTCACTCAATCAAAGAATGTCCAAAAAAGGGAGATGAGCCAAAATGCGCTACTTGCTTTCATTACAAAAAGCCAGACAAGCACAACACAGGCGCTGCTGACTGCCCGGCGAAAATAATGGCTGAAAAAAGGTATATTAATTCTATTGATTATGCAGGCGCCTAAGAGCGCCGTTAATAAGTAATTTATTTAGTCCATTTAACTTTTTTCTTTCTATATTCATATTTTAGTACCACAGTTATGATTAACAGTATAATTAATGAGTTAGATAATTTCTCCGTATCCGAGTCAAAAGTTTGTGAAGCTGAAAATTGCAAACATTATCTGTCCGACTACAAAACTCCATTGACTGTACTAACACAAAATATTCGCAGTATTTTTAAGAATTTTCATAGCTTTTGCACCTTTCAACAACGGTTAAACATAAATTGTGACATTATTGTTTTAACCGAATGCTGGCTTGCTAAGCAATATAACATACCACTAATACCGGGATATAATATGTACAAAAGTAATAGGAATTACAATCAAAATGATGGAGTGATAGTTTATGTAAGGAAACATCTGGAGGTCTCTGTTGAGGAACCTAATATGCACGACTGCAACAGCCGATGTATTCTGTAAACATCACACGGTGAGCACTTAGGTGAAGTGAGTTGGAAGTGAGCTCAATCCCTATTAGAGTAAGGTGGAATGACAGCTCACATCACGCTCACTTCACCTAAATTTTCACGGTGGGATCTTTCCAGAATAGCACCACAGTTTGGTAGTGAAGATTGGATCAAACTTTGCAATATTAGCATTATATTGACCTCCCTCCTTTAAAAATATTAGCAATTTTACTGAATCACTGAATGATGTCTTGCAGAACCTGTCATCCATCAAAAACTCGATTGTAATTGGAGATATTAATATCAATATTCTTCCAGGAAGTACTGATGCATCTGCTCAGGACTACCTCAACCTATGCGCATATCATGGCTTACTCCCCGCACACAGCTTTCCTACACATCATAGTGGCTCCTGTTTGGATCATGTCATGCTAAAATCAAATTACCCCTCACTTGCACTCGTTGTTAACTCGACAATAACTGATCACGATGCTGCCCTACTAACTCTAGATTGTAACATACCTAAGCAAAACACTCACACAATTTCTAAATTGAATATAAATAAACTTGAGGAAGATTTGCGTGTCATCAATTTTGATCTAGTCTATAATTCCGCTGACCCGCAGTTTTGTATGTTGTATGTAATAGAGAATGTGCGACATGCAATTCAGAAAAATACGGTTATATCGCAGTTAAGCAACAAAAATTGCAACATAAAACCCTGGAACACGACAGGTCTTATCCGCTGTATGAAGCATAGAGATAAACTGCACATGAAAGCTAAATCTCAGTCAGATAATGCTATGCTTCAACTGTCATACAAAAGATATTGTAATTTTTGTAATGATCTACTCAAAAAAGTTAAAAGCAACTACAATAAAACTGCATTATAAAAAGCTGGAGCAAGTAGTAAAAACATCTGGAATTGTATTAAAAATATAACATATTCGGCGAAACAAAATGAGTCATCTTCAGGTTTATTACAACCGCACTCGTCACAGCTGACATCTGCTAACATAGCAAATAATTTCTTTGTTAACGTTGGAAAGTGTCTGGCAGAAAAAAAATCGGAGTCAATCACCTTATCTAACGAGCACTCCTATTACAGGGAGTTCCACTTTAACATCGTTTGCTCTGCTAGATACTGACGAGACTGAGATAGAAAGTATAATCATGACTTTGAAAGACGACTGTGCAGTTGGTTGGGATAACATATCAAATAAAATTATTAAACAGTTCAGGAAATACTATAGGCTTATATTTTTCGCATGTTTATCTTTGGGTATTTTTCCGGAGTGCCTCAAAAAAGCAGTTGTTGTCCCTATATATAAATAGGCAGTAGAGAGCAAGTAACAAATTACAGACCTATTTCTCTACTGCCTTCTATGTCTAAAATATTGGAAAAAATAATAAACAAAAGGTTGTTCAAATATCTGGAGGACAAATCAATTTTGTTGGAACGACAATTTGGATTTAGACCTAAACTTTCAACTGCCGATGCCGTTCATCATCCGACTGACTATCTGGCTCAAGAACTTGACAAGGGTAACTATACAATAGGAATTTTCCTGGACCTCGCCAAGGCCTTTGACACAGTTTCCATTTCTATTCTGTTGCGCAAGCTTGAGACAGTGGGCATAAGAGGCATTCAGCTGAAACTCTTCAAAAGTTACTTAGAAGGCCGTACTCAGTGCGTGAAGATTGGCAGTGTTCTCAGCGCAGACCAAAAAAATACGTCATTTGGTGTTCCCCAAGGAAGTATTTTAGGGTCCACTTTGTTTCTGATATACATAAATGACCTTTGTAATCTAAAGCTAAAGCATGGCACAATAATATCTTACGCTGATGACACTGCCCTCCTTTTTTCGGCTGAATCTGAACATGATGTCTACAAGCTTGCGCAAGACTGCTTTAGTGTTGTAAATAAATGGCTTCAGCTTAACTCACTAACTCTAAATGCAGACAAGACCAATTATATAAAGTTTTCGATGCGCAAACCAACTTCTAATATTCCTTCAACGTTGTATGCTCATTGCTGTACAGTACCTGTAGATTGCCCGTTTATGTGTCCCTATAAGTCTAATAAAATTAAATACTTGGGTGTTATAATTGATGAAACCCTAACGTTCAAACAACATATGGAAGCTCTAAATAGTAGAATTCGTAAGCTGATATACGTATTCAAAAAGCTACGATATATTGCAGACCCAATAATAATTAGGCAACTTTACTTTGCTCTATGTCAGTCAATTTTGACGTACTGCATTACCTCATGGGGTGGAGCATGTAAAACGTTATTACTACCCATCGAAAGAGCGCAAAGAGCGATTCTGAAGGTGTGTACTTGCCGCCCGTTCCTCTTTCCCACTAACCTGCTCTATAAATCTTGTGAAGTACTAACAGTTCGACAATTATTCATAATGAGCATTGTACTAAAACAACACGCAGCCCTTCGCTACCCCAGAGGGTCATGGCCATCCGGTTAGCCCGAGGATACCGCACGGACTCCGGGGAGGCGGCGAACCTACTTGCCGGATTACCGCCATAGGATCTGGAGGCAAAAGTCCTCGCGCACATGTGGGAGTGGCGCGAGGAGGCAGGACACTAGTTCACTAGTGTTATTTGCCTGAACTAGGACATCCTGTGTTTCAGGCGAGAGGAGGTAAAAATATTAAGAGAAAATCACTGTAATTTTACAAAATAAAATAGTCATCTAATAGATGTAAGTAAGGTGTAAAATCTTACTTTCTAAAATCTTATCATACTAACTTATCGAACTAATTAAAAATAAATAGTACACCAAACACTCTTTATTTCAATACTACTAACAACTTCTCTGTATCTTCATAGGACAAACTTTGAAGAGCTACCTTGAGAGTTTTCTTGCAATTTGCATAATTTAGGGAATAGATGTTTGCTTTTGCATTTAGTCTGTTATAGAGAAATTGGAGTGGTATTATATTTAGTGCAAAAAAATAATTTAGCGGGTTAAAAGATGTAAAGACGAAACGCGCTTAGCGGGCTGACATTTACCACAGGGATGAAAAATAGGAAAGGACTGACCTGGAAATCCTGATGCTCGTTGGTCTTCTGAAGGTCCTGGTGGAATCAGCTGTTCAGCTAAGACGACGGCCCAAGGGGAAGACGGCCCGAGGGGCGCCCCTGTCTATTAGGCGAGCGTACGCGGCGGAGTCATAATTCGAGAAGCCAGCGGTGGGGGTATGTGATTGGTTTTTATTTGGGAGTAAGGGGGCGGGAGCGGGGGGGGGGGGGTAACAGCAAATGTCAGCCTAATGACTATATATTTTTTTTCCTAATCGCGGGTTTCTTGATAAATTATTAGACAGACGGTTTGGCCGTTACATTCTCCACCGCCTTGAGAATACGCAGTATTCTCAAACAAAGCAAAAATAAATGAGTAGTTAATAATTAAGGGTAAAATAAGTTGAGTTAAAGTTAAACAACTAGTGCTAGAGCTTATGTTTATATAAAGTTATATATAACTTATTTATGTACAAATTGTCCCATTCCTAACAGAGCACCTGCCATCTAATCTCTTCACCACCCTTGGTTGACTGGTAGAGAATGCCTAAGGCATTAAGTCCGCCTTTGTACTTTTTTAAGTGTGAAAAGATTAAATAAATAAATAAATAAAGTTATTGGGATGGTAATGGACACAATTTTACAATAGGTCTTTTAAGGTGACCTGTAGCCGATTTAACTAACGCGACGCGAATATTACCGTCTTTGCCGGGATATACTTCCGTAATTATGCCCATTGGCCAACGTAGCGGGGGAATATCATCTTGATGAATGAGAACTACGGTACCGATCTTTATATTGTCTACTTGCGTTAACCATTTCTGTCTAACCTGAAGATTGTGAAGATATTCGGAACGCCATCTCTTCCAGTAGCTACACACCATCTGGTCTAACAATTGTTTCCGACAATTAAGGGACTTCGATCCATCGGGAACATTCCCGACAGGCAGTGAAGTTAGAGGTGAAGCCATAATAAAATGAGCGGGTGTAAGAGGTTCGGGATACGGCTCCTCAGATAAGAGACAGAGTGGTCGCGAATTCAGAACTGCCTCAATTTGAGTGAGAACAGTCAGAAGCTCCTCGTAAGTGAGAAGTTGAGAACCAATTATGCGATATAAATGGGTTTTGATTGATTTTATGTTGGACTCCCACAAACCCCCAAAGTGCGGAGCGCGGGGTGGAATCATTTTCCATTCAATGCGGTAACCATCTGACAGTAGATTTTGTAATTGTGTCTTTGTCCCAACGAAATTAGTTCCGTTATCGGAATATAAACATGACACGGGTCCACGGCGAGATATAAACCGTTTAAAAGCGGAAATGAATGTATCAGAAGATACATCAGTTACCAGTTCAATATGAACTGCTTTGGTAACAAGGCATATAAAAACACATACATAAGCCTTTTGACTTTTTTGACCAGCGTAGTCTACACCCGTATTTACGAACGCCTTTGTCTCCTGTACGCGACAAGTCGGCAAGTCGGCCATTTTTGGACTTATATTTGAAGGAGAGGCTCTAAAACAAAAGTTGCAAGCGTGAACTCTTTTCCTAATGACACTTCTAGATGAGAGTATCCAGTACTTCTGGCGCAGCAGTGAACTCAGAAGGTTGCTTCCAGTATGACAATGAACGCGGTGAAAATAATCTATTAAAATATGAGTAATATTATCATGTTTAGGTAATAAAGCGGGGTGCTTAGCTTCATAAGGAAGGTTTGCATTAGATAATCTACCTCCGATCCTAATGATGTTGTTTTCGTCTTTAAACTGATCGAGACGTTTAAGTGGCGAGCGTAAATTACCCTTTTGTATGTCTGTGTACAATTGTTTGAAGTGATGATTTTTCACAGAACGGATTAAGTATATTTCAGCTTTATTCAGCTCAGGAACGGTAATTACATTTGTACATTCGCTTCGTGGAATAATATGTAAAAATTGCAGTATGTAAACTAAAATGTGCAAGATTTTATTCCAAGATGAAAATTTCTGTGAAACAGTATAAATTAAATCTGATTCTAAAGAAGCGGTCGTAGTGTGTGTCAAAGATTTGAATTCAGGTAATTCTTCACAAGAGGTAGGGGTAAATGGAGTAATAGGCCATTCTGATATGGGATATTGAAGCCATTTGGGGCCGTGCCACCATAAATCATGTAACAGTAATTGTTTAGGCAGAAGACCTCTAGATAAACAATCACTCGGGTTCTCTTTACCACTAACATGATAAAAGTATTTCGAATCAAGATTCTCTTGACATTTAGCTACACGATTACTGACAAAGATATTCCACCTATGTGGGGAAGAATGAATCCACGAGAGGGCAATTTTAGAATCGGAGAAAGCAAATATATTATTAATTGTTACACGAGCGCGGTAAGTATCATTAATTAATTTAATAAGTTTAGATAATAGAAGAGCGGCGCATAACTCAAGACGAGCTAATGAGACAACCTTCACAGGTGCGACCTTGGACTTGGCACACACCAAACGTACGTGTGTGTTCCCAACGGAATCAGTTACATGCAAATACAGGACGCATCCGTAACCCTGCATACTTGCATCTGAGAAACCAACAATGTTTATTATGCAGTTATTAGAAACGGCCAAGTGACGCGGTATTTTTAATGAAGAAAGAAGAGGCAATTGCTCTTTAAATTTCTGAAAACGCGATACGACAGCTTGTGGTGGAGTGTCATCCCAATCGATATGAAGATCCCATAACTCCTTTATAAGTAATTTGGCAAACAGTACCACTGGCGCAGCGAAGCCCAGTATATCCCACAAGCGGGCGATCGCGGAGAGAATATACCTTTTGGTGCAAGTCTCGTCTAAATCAGATGTAGTAAAAGTGAAGCTATCCTCTGAGGGTATCCATTTAAGGCCTAAAATTTTTAAATTATCCCTATCTGAAAAATTAATGGACGCGCGGTTGGTTTGCGGAACGGTAGCTAACAATTCTTGTGAATTACTCGCCCACTTGTTAAGATCGAAACCACCAGCTTTAAATAAAGAGATGAGCTCGCTGGATAGAACCTTAGCTTCCTCCAAAGAAGGGATGGAGGTAGCCAGGTCATCGATGTACAGTTCTTGCGAAGCAGCCCGTGGGAAACGATGTTTTTCGTCCGCCGCTAACTGGCGCACCGTGCGCATGGCTAAAAACGGACTAGATTTAAGCCCAAATGCAACCCGATTAAATTTAAATTCGCGAACAGGCTCAGCGGTATTAAAGCGGACTAATATTTTCTGATGTCTTTGATGCTCATTAGTAACAGCAATCTGAAGATACATTTGTTTTATATCTGCGGTAATCGCGATTGGAAATAAACGGAATTTTAATAATAATAAAAATAAATCGGCCTGTAGATTCGGCCCTGTGTGCAAAATGTCATTAAGTGACACGCCATTATGGCATTTTGCACTAGCGTCGAGGACAATGCGAACCTTCGTAGTCACTTTATCTTGCCTACAAACAGAATGATGCGGTATGTAGTAACCCTTATCGCGATCCACGGTTGGATTGGAAACTATTTCCGTTAAGTAATTTTTATCCAAATATTCCTGAATAATCTCGTTATAACTAGCACGAAGCTCAGGATCTCGCAATCTAGAATATTCTAACGAAAGTAAACGGCGATACGCAACAAAACATGAGTTCCCTAATGTATCTAGATTCCTACAAAAAGGTAACGCGGTACAATACCTACCGGTGGAATCACGTGATATTGAAGCAGAGTATTGCTGTTCACATTCCATCTCTGACGGACTACAAAAAGTTTTCTCGGGAACTTCCTCGAGATTCCAGAATTTATGAAGCGAGTCATCCAACGAAATGAAACAATAATTATCACACGTTGTGAAATAAGTAGCGGTGTTGAACGCGGAGGATGCAGGGCTACGATCGTAACGAACAGCGGGAATATCACCCATTAAAATGTATCCGAATGCGGTTTCAATGGCTGATGGAGCGGGAGGTGATATAATTGTTTTACCTAACAATAAGAATGGGTACAATTGTGCCCCAATAAGCAAGTCAATATCCCCGGGAACATGCCACGTAGGATCTGCTAACGGCAAATTTACTATATGCTTTACTATAGAAGGATCAACATTTATAGTAGGCAGTTTATCTGTAATACAATTAACGACAAGAGCGGTTATGCAATAAGAATGTTGTTTATCTTTCGAGCTAATGACCATGTTCACGTAACCGTCTATGGGACGGGATGCCGATCCGACACCTTTTATAAAAGAATTCGTAAGCGGAACAATGTTCAAATTAAGCTTTTTGCAGCAGGCAGAAGTAATAATATTATTTTGCGAAGCGTTATCAATTAAGCACCTAACTAACACATGTTGATTGTTATTGTTGTTTACGTAAGCCTGGGCAGTAGATAATAGAACGGTATGTCGTGATGAATTAATGGCGCATAGCGTATTATTATTACTGACGGTAGCCACAGACGGCGACTCCGCCTTTACGACACCGTTCGGACTAGAATCAGACGGATTTGAAGAATTAACGGATGCAAACTCATTGTTATTTAAATGTAAGAGCGTGTGATGATGTTTACTGCATATTTTACAAACGTGGGTAGACTTGCATTTCGAAGCAGTATGCGTAATGCTAAGGCAGTTTACACATCCGCGTTTATTTTTCACAAACTCTAAACGGGATTTAGTGTCTAATGCCTTAAATGATGGACAATAATAAATTTGCGAATGCTCTGATTTATTGCAACATAAACACGCGGATTTAGAATTATTATTATCGCGGGTAATGAATGAGTGGACTGTATTCGGTGAGCGGCTATTGGTTTTATTAGATCCCGAAGTGGCTACCGAAGATCGGTCTACTATTTTAGCTTGGGATTTAATAAAATCAACAAGATCCTTATACGAAGGAATCTCAACATCTCGCTTATGCATTTCGAATAAATGCACAGTTGTGGAATCTAACTTTTTTAATGCTAAGTTTAATAAAAGGAAATCTTTTAAATCATGAATTTGCAATTGTTCTAAAGCCGAAACAGATGCGTGAAAATTTTCAATAAATGTATTTAAAGATGCGGAATTATTTGTGGCTGGTTTCATATTGAACCTATTTGAAATATAATGAGAACCTAGGACCCTTATATCTTGGTACTTATTAATTAATTAATTAATTAATTAATAAATTAATTAATTAATTAATTAATTAATAAATTAATAAATTAATTAATTATTGAACCCTATGGGCATCCGTGAGATTGCTATTGTTATGAATATTGGATTTGAATGATTCGTAATTTTTTTTATTTTTTTTTTATTATCTATTGTAAATTTAGGGGCTTTTGGTCACAATACGACCATACCAGCCCCATCATAACCTAATTCAATAAAAGCTTTACACTATTCAGATTTCAAAACCTTATATACTATTTTATAAAGTAAGATAGCTGCATTCGAGACAGGCTCTGATAATATGCTTTGAACAAAACCAACATCTATCAAATTAATTTTAAAGGTATTCATCAGCGCCTCTCTAGCAGCTCGGGTCCTGACGCACTCCACCAACAAGTGATGGACGTCCTCCATTGTATGACATTGTGTACAATTGGGGCTGTCACTTTTCCCCATTAAGTGTCGAAACTTGTTGAGCGGAACGTGCCCAGACCGTAGTCCATGCGCTATTATTATAAACTTTCTATTAAGCTTAGTATCAGAAAACCAAGGATTCGTAAAATACGGGCCAATTATCAATTTTACCATCAAACGAAGGAATTTGTATAGGCGGAAGTTTAACGCAAGCCTTATTTTGTGACGCGGTGTTGTTATCTATTTGCGCCGCCTGCCCACTTGAAGCGACAAGTGATCTCGATCTTTCCATACGGGTATAGATACCTTCGAACGCTGTTAAACTATTGTAGTTAATTTTATATTTGGGCCTAGATTTAGGTTAAGGATGTTTATTTGATCTAGGTTGGAACTGAACTCCTGCCTAATTTTTGACAAACTTTCAGTGTCTGCCATGAATGCTTCCGTGGACCGAAGCCCACCGGACGTTAGTACATTTTTATATGCGTTAAGCGTTCATAAATTGCCTGGTTTTTGGCTTCTAGAATTTTAATTTGAATATTTTCCATTTTGCAGGGAATAAAATCACGATGGCGGTACGTAGCAAAAAAGCGTTAGAATGCGGTGAAGCGTGATAATTTAAAGCAATATATTACGAAACTTCTAGATGAAGCAGAAATGATTCCCGTTCGAGACACCTATTATTCGATTACCTATAAAAAGCAACGAGTAACGATGATAATTATTTTCGTGCAATACAAAACGTGTGCATAATGCGCGGGAGCGAAAAGACGGTAGTGGTAACTTAAAATTAAGCGGTTGTAACTAGCTTAGGTATAGGACCTCACAGTTCGTGTCGACACGCGTACGAGTAGGACGTGCTTGTTGTTAAATCAATTAGTTATAATTCTCGGAACGTTAGTGTTTACGCGCGACGCAGCTGTGGCCCGCGCTCGACCCGGGCCGGGTCGCGAACGTGGGGCGCGGGTGAAGTGCGTAAACTACCTGCGTTATGGAGAACATTGCTGATTACCAGAAATCTGACGATGAGACTCAATCTATAAATGAGGTCGAAGAGATGAGCGATGCAATAATACAGGAGGAGTGCGGAGATGAGGAGGTTACCAACAAAGCGAGTAAACGATTAGCAGAAGAATCTGATGAAGAGTGGAAGGTAGTGGGACAAAATAGAAAAGAAAAGAGATTCAGGCAGTATAATCCTGATGAAGATATACATAGGCTGGAAGTAACTATAACATGCATGGATAAACTTCCGAAATCATTTGCTTTTGCGAAGCTTTTAACAACACATGGAATGAGTAATATAGTTCGTGTCAAGTATTTGAGCCCATTCAGAATTCGAGTACAATTTGGAGATTAATTAAATTTAAATAAGCTGTTCACGTGTGAAGCACTAATTGCTAAGGGATGGAGATTTAGTAAAGATATGGAAGTGAGCTACTCATACGGGGTTATAAGGGATGTGGAACTAGAATTAGAAGAAAAAGATATCCTGAATAACGTATCCTGCCCAGGAAACTTTGAACTCGTTTCAGCGATGCGATTAAATAAACGCGATCAGGACAAGGGGGGTTGGATACCCAGCGAGGTGGTGAGATTATGTTTCAAAGGTAATTCTTTACCGTCGTATGTTTCCACTGATGGTCTTAGGCTAAAGGTCGAGCCATATGTGTACCCTGTTTCTCAATGTTCACGGTGCTGGAAGCTAGGTCATAAAATTAAGGCTTGCCCATACAAGAAGATAGTATGCCCTAAGTGCGGCGACAATCATGAAAATTGCGAGACCAAAGAATACAAGTGTATTAACTGTTCTGGTAAACATATGGCCTTATCTAAGTCATGCCCCGCATATCTGAAAGAAAAACGCTTGCGAGAAATTATGGCTGAATTCAACTGTACATACAAAAAGGCCATAACCATGTACGTTTTACCTAGCACACCAGAATATAAGCCAGAAAAGCCGATGGAAGTTCACAATCCAATCCATAATACCCCGCAGTTTACAGTTGTCAATACACCTTCGTACGCAGAGAGAATTAAGACTATCGCAGATATTCACCAAGAGCAACCTTGTTCTAATGTACCTAAGTTCAAATTGGCATCACACAGTAAGATAAGGTTTTCTAAGCAAAAAACACAAGTTAATACATCGGAATGGTATAAATGTAACGAGGAACAGTGTGACTCATCACAGCTCAATGAAACCGGTATTGACGACTGTGATTTAACTACAAATAAAAACATAGGAGGTAAATCGGAATCTAAGATAATATTTAATGAGCTGCTTTCGCGGTTACAAGAGGTTATATTTATGAAGAATTGCGCAATCAACGTAAAAGTTAAAAAGGTGTTTAAATTATGTACTGAATGGTTTATACTTTTAATAGTGGACAGTATTGCAGATTCTTCAGTGGCGGGTTTAATTAAGAACATTTTCAATGGATAGTACAGAATGTATCCGGTTTAAATTTTTACAGTGGAATGCCCAGAGCCTCAAGCCTAAATTGTTAAGTTTTTTGCAGTTATTAGTACAGAACAAAATACATATTGCTGCAATTTCAGAAACCTGGTTATCACCTGACAAGCCAGTTAGAATTAGTAATTATAATATTTTCCGTCAAGATAGGAGTGACTCATACGGTGGTGTCGCTATTATTATTCATCAATCAATCAAAGCTCAACTTGGAGACTCTAATTTGTTTGCCTCGGGAATTGAAATGATTCACGTTAAAATATTTAACTACCCTCTATTAGAAAATATAATATCACTTTATTGTCCCCCTTCCGTTCGAACTAGTCAGGTGGATTGGAATAGATTACTTTCTACTTTTAATAGAAAAACAATAATAATGGGTGACTTTAACGCCCACCACACTAATTGGTCAAATAAGACAGATTATAGAGGAGTACAACTTTTGGATGCAGTGATAGATAGTAATTATGTGGTATTAAATAATGGTAACAGCACTAGAATGAAATTAGTTAACGGTGTTTTACAAGAGTCATCGCCTGATTTGTCCTTGGTGACGTCTGATATAGGGATAAACTTTGACTGGGCCGTGTTAAATGAAACCCTGGGTAGTGACCATCTCGTAATTCAGATGTCTAATGACTGTCAGTTAGAGAAGAACTTTCTGAATAAAAGAAATTTAAGAAATGCAGACTGGTTATCTTATAAGATGTGTCTCGACGAAATGTTTTCGAGTCTTGAAACGCCCCTTGACGACCTTCAAAGAGCTTATGACACTTTCGTTGACTATCTTAATATGGCGGCAGATATTCATATACCTATGATAAAAATGTCACAAAACCCTCATTCAAAATTCAAGCCGAAATCCTATTGGAAGCCTGAATTATCAAAAGCCGTGGCAGTTAGGAGACTAGTGTTAGCAAATTTTCGTGGTAACCCAACTCCTTCAAACTTGAGTATTTTGCAAGATAAAATAAGATTAGCACAAAAACTAATAAGAACAGCTGTACACGATGACTGGACAAAGTATTGCTCAACCGTAGACCACTCAACTTCGGCTTCTGAAGTATGGCATAGGATGAAATGGGTAAAAGGTTACAGGTCACCAAGAACTGTTGTAGACAAGGTAAAAGCCAATAATTTGCTTGTTAGTCTTACACCTGATTATGTCTCTCCAGATCAGCCGGTATTCTCAGTCCCGAATAAGAAGTTGGAAGAGGATATCTCCATGCAGGAGTTGATTAAATGTATTAAATCAAAGGATACATCTCCTGGATGCGATGGTATCTCATACTCTATGGTTAAAAACATACCTTACAATGGTTTATGTATTTTATTGAATTTATTCAATCAGTTTTTACATTCCGGTTTTGTACCAAGACAATGGCGTGATATAAAGATAATTGCTATCCCTAAACCGGGACGGGATCCTAATCAGACTTCATCCCTGAGACCAATCTCCTTAATGTCTTGCCAATGCAAAATTTTTCATTCCATTTTGAATAAGAGGATTGAGTGGTTCTTGGAGAAACACGAGTTGCTGTCAGATAATATGGTGGGCTTTAGAAAATCCAGAGGTTGTTTGGATAGCTTAGGTTGTTTAGTCTCTCGTATACAAGCAGGTTTTTCTAAAGGGTTACCTACTATTGGTTGTTTCATTGATATAGACAATGCATATAATAATGTCGATATAAAAACCTTACTAAATATTTTACATCGTTTAAATATATGATAGATGTTTTATGATAGATTTAAATAGATGTTTGCTTTTGCATTTAGTCTGTTATAGAGAAATTGGAGTGGTATTATATTTAGTGCAAAAAAATAATTTAGCGGGTTAAAAGATGTAAAGACGAAACGCGCTTAGCGGGCTGACATTTACCACAGGGATGAAAAATAGGAAAGGACTGACCTGGGAATCCTGATGCTCGTTGGTCTTCTGAAGGTCCTGGTGGAATCAGCTGTTCAGCTAAGACGACGGCCCAAGGGGAAGACGGCCCGAGGGGCGCCCCTGTCTATTAGGCGAGCGTACGCGGCGGAGTCATAATTCGAGAAGCCAGCGGTGGGGGTATGTGATTGGTTTTTATTTGGGAGTAAGGGGGCGAGAGCGGGCGGGGGGGGGGGGGGGTAACAGCAAATGTCAGCCTAATGACCTTTATTTGTACTTTTGAATATATTTTTTTTCCTAATCGCGGGTTTCTTGATAAATTATTAGACACGGTTTGGCCGTTACAGTAATGGTCCAAGGAAAACATGAAATTTGGCTGTGAAAGCATGTCTATTTATAGGGCAAACAATATCTTTCCGTCTCTTTTTAATAAATTCACTGCTGTAGCGAAGGGCTGCGTGTTGTTTTAGTACAATGCTCATTATGAATAATTGTCGAACTGTTAGTACTTCACAAGATTTATAGAGCAGGTTAGTGGGAAAGAGGAACGGGCGGCAAGTACACACCTTCAGCATCGCTCTTTGCGCTCTTTCGATGGGTAGTAATAACGTTTTACATGCTCCACCCCATGAGGTAATGCAGTACGTCAAAATTGACTGACATAGAGCAAAGTAAACTTGCCTAATTATTATTGGGTCTGCAATATATCGTAGCTTTTTGAATACGTATATCAGCTTACGAATTCTACTGTAACAATTGATTAAACACAGGGTTTATAATAAATGAAATTCAATCTACCTTAGCAAATTATTTTAATTAATTAAATAAAGAAAATCACAATAACTTAAATAGTATTCTATCCTCTATCTACCTATCTACTTATTTGAACTAAAATCCGTTATAATTTAATCACACGAAAAGCAAATTAACAATCGCTAATCACTATACATAAATATTAAACTACCGTCATTTTATTAGATACGATATAAATCAAAATACTAGGTATACTTATCAGATCAGCACAAACGGTAGAATCAAGTTGACAGAGGTTTGACCTGGTCAGTTGTCCTTGTAAAAAGAGAGCGAGAATGACACGTGCAGGCTTATTTAAGCACCATTCCCGTCATGGCGTCTTGAAGTGTGTGGAGGGGCTTGACAGTGATGAGGGCACGCTGACAGTGTTGCTAGCGTAGCCAGCTTAGCCGGCGAGTATAGATGTAACACTACTATTTAGAGCTTCCATATGTTGTTTGAACGTTAGGGTTTCATCAATTATAACACCCAAGTATTTAATTTTATTAGACTTATTATTAAAGGGACACATAAACGGGCAATCTACAGGTACTGTACAGCAATGAGCATACAACGTTGAAGGAATATTAGAAGTTGGTTTGCGCATCGAAAACTTTATATAATTGGTCTTGTCTGCATTTAGAGTTAGTGAGTTAAGCTGAAGCCATTTATTTACAACACTAAAGCCGTCTTGCGCGAGCTTCTAGACATCATGTTCCGATTCAGCCGAAAAAAGGAGGGCAGTGTCATCAGCGTAAGATATTATTGTGCCATGCTTTAGCTTTAGATTACAAAGGTCATTTATGTATATCAGAAACAAGGTGGGCCCTAAAATTCTTCCTTGGGGAACACCAAATGACGTATTTTTTTGGTCTGCGCTGAGAACACTGCCAATCTTCACGCACTGAGTACGGCCTTCTAAGTAACTTTTGAAGAGTTTCAGCTGAATGCCTTATAGAGGCATGAGGAACAGGGTGTAAAGTTCACTCATCCTCCATAGAAAAGGGAGGATCCTCCGACCAGACGGGTGTTGTGTCTGGTGGGCTACTGCCCGACGGTTGATGTCGGGATGTTGTATATATGCTAGTCGCGCGGTAAACTCTGTTTGCGCGATTCAGGATTTTGCGTGACGTCAGTGTGACGCGTTCCACTGTGGCGATGCCGCCACATCACTCCCCTCCGGAGACCGGAGGTCGATAGTGGGCAGAGTCATGTATCTTGCGATGCTTGCCGGGGCCAGTTGAGGTTCCAGTGAGTCGGAACCGGGTGCCGCATAGTTCGCGGTGAGTCGGAACTGTCTGCGGAGATGCCCCCAGTGAGTCGGGGTGGCGCTGCGTTATGCTCCAGTGCGTCGGATGAGGTATAGCGCCAGGTTGAGGCTGACTGCTGGCATCGACCAGGAGAGGTTTGAAGGGCTCTGCTTGTTGACCGGCCGAGAGTGCAGTGTGCTGTGCCAAGGTTGCTGATGAGGCTGAGGGTGATGACCAGGTGAACGCGGTCGCTGCATGCTGGTGGTCAGGATACCCGTTGAAGCCGTGGGTGCTGGCTGGCTGTGTGACTCGCTGCTCGAAAGCTCGAGGAAGTGATGCTGATGACGTCACGCTGTAGTAGTTGCACGAAGGCTGCGCTAACGTTCATGTACGGGGTCACCAGTATAGAGGCATGAGGAACAGGGTGTAAAGTTCACTCATCCTCCATAGAAAAGGGAGGATCCTCCGACCAGACGGGTGTTGTGTCTGATGGGCTACTGCCCGACGGTTGATGTCGGGATGTTGTATATATGCTAGTCGCGCGGTAAACTCTGTTTGCACGATTCAGGATATTGCGTGACGTCAGTGTGACGCGTTCCACTGTGGCGATGCCGCCACAGCCTCTTATGCCCACTGTCTCAAGCTTGCGCAACAGAATAGAAATGGAAACTGTGTCAAAAGCCTTGGCGAGGTCCAGGAAAATTCCTATTGTATGGTTACCCTTGTCAAGTTCTTGAGCCAGATAGTCAGTCGGATGATGAACGGCATCGGCAGTTGAAAGTTTAGGTCTAAATCCAAATTGTCGTTCCAACAAAATTGATTTGTCCTCCAGATATTTGAACAACCTTTTGTTTATTATTTTTTCCAATATTTTAGACATAGAAGGCAGTAGAGAAATAGGTCTGTAATTTGTTACTTGCTCTCTACTGCCTATTTATATATAGGGACAACAACTGCTTTTTTGAGGCACTCCGGAAAAATACCCAAAGATAAACATGCGAACAATATAAGCCTATAGTATTTCCTGAACTGTTTAATAATTTTATTTGATATGTTATCCCAACCAACTGCACAGTCGTCTTTCAAAGTCATGATTATACTTTCTATCTCAGTCTCGTCAGTATCTAGCAGAGCAAACGATGTTAAAGTGGAACTCCCTGTAATAGGAGTGCTCGTTAGATAAGGTGATTGACTCCGATTTTTTTTCTGCCAGACACTTTCCAACGTTAACAAAGAAATTATTTGCTATGTTAGCAGATGTCAGCTGTGACGAGTGCGGTTGTAATAAACCTGAAGATGACTCATTTTGTTTCGCCGAATATGTTATATTTTTAATACAATTCCAGATGTTTTTACTACTTGCTCCAGCTTTTTCTAATGCAGTTTTATTGTAGTTGCTTTTAACTTTTTTGAGTAGATCATTACAAAAATTACAATATCTTTTGTATGACAGTTGAAGCATAGCATTATCTGACTGAGATTTAGCTTTCATGTGCAGTTTATCTCTATGCTTCATACAGCGGATAAGACCTGTCGTGTTCCAGGGTTTTATGTTGCAATTTTTGTTGCTTAACTGCGATATAACCGTATTTTTCTGAATTGCATGTCGCACATTCTCTATTACATACAACATACAAAACTGCGGGTCAGCGGAATTATAGACTAGATCAAAATTGATGACACGCAAATCTTCCTCAAGTTTATTTATATTCAATTTAGAAATTGTGTGAGTGTTTTGCTTAGGTATGTTACAATCTAGAGTTAGTAGGGCAGCATCGTGATCAGTTATTGTCGAGTTAACAACAAGTGCAAGTGAGGGATAATTTGATTTTAGCATGACATGATCCAAACAGGAGCCACTATGATGTGTAGGAAAGCTGTGTGCGGGGAGTAAGCCATGATATGCGCATAGGTTGAGGTAGTCCTGAGCAGATGCATCAGTACTTCCTGGAAGAATATTGATATTAATATCTCCAATTACAATCGAGTTTTTGATGGATGACAGGTTCTGCAAGACATCATTCAGTGATTCAGTAAAATTGCTAATATTTTTAAAGGAGGGAGGTCAATATAATGCTAATATTGCAAAGTTTGATCCAATCTTCACTACCAAACTGTGGTGCTATTCTGGAAAGATCCCACCGTGAAAATTTAGGTGAAGTGAGCGTGATGTGAGCTGTCATTCCACCTTACTCTAATAGGGATTGAGCTCACTTCCAACTCACTTCACCTAAGTGCTCACCGTGTGATGTTTACAGAATAGATCGGCTGTTGCAGTCGTGCATATTAGGTTCCTCAACAGAGACCTCCAGATGTTTCCTTACATAAACTATCACTCCATCATTTTGATTGTAATTCCTATTACTTTTGTACATATTATATCCCGGTATTAGTGGTATGTTATATTGCTTAGCAAGCCAGCATTCGGTTAAAACAATAATGTCACAATTTATGTTTAACCGTTGTTGAAAGGTGCAAAAGCTATGAAAATTCTTAAAAATACTGCGAATATTTTGTGTTAGTACAGTCAATGGAGTTTTGTAGTCGGACAGAGACTGTTTGCAATTTTCAGTTTTACAAACTTTTGACTCGGATACAGAGAAATTATCTAACTCATTAATTTTATTATACTGTTAATCATAACTAGTATAGTTTGCATAAATATCGCAACCTTCTTAAACCTTTTTTAATAGCGTGTACTGATGGTTACATACTCGACGTGTTCAGACCGTACAAAGCTATTACGTCGGATGCCACAATCTTGAATGAACTAATGCGTGAAGAATCTCCACTACATGGTTTTTTGCTACCTGACGATGTGTTCATATTGGATCGTGGGTTTCGGGATGCAATTCAAGTTATCGAAGAATGCGGTTATATTTCACATATGCCCCCAACAAGACAAAGGCTAGAACAATTGACAACAATCGATGCCAATAAATCGAGATTAATCACAATGGTTCGATGGATCGTCGAGACTATAAATGGCAGATTTAAAAAAGATTTCAAAATATTTCGCAACGTTTATTTTAACGTTGCCGCGAGTCACACGATGGTAGACTTCAAAATAACTGCAGCAATTATAAACGTTACTCGTCGACCATATGAAAATCATGTCAGTTCTCTGCATAACCGGACCCATCTTCCATTCTTCTTCTTTGTATAAGAGGTCGGGTAATGCAGAGTACTGACCGTACACGCTGAACAGTTTGTAGTGATTATAAATAGAGGAGGGGAGTGATGCGGGGTCGGAATCCGACGCCGCATCTGGCGCGAAGGGCTCATGTAAGAGCCTGGAGCGCGAAGTGGCGGGGGCCACTGGGAAGAACCAAAAGTTCTTCAAGAAGCACCCCAAACCGGGGGATGGCCTGGGGTCTTCCTCGAATGGTGGGCTGAGCTCGGCCCGTAAAAAAATCAGCCGGCGGGGTAGGGCCCATGAAAGGGGTGTGGGCAAAGGGCTCACCAAGGAAGCCAGCAAGCCGAGCCGAGCCAGCCCGGCCGAGCCAGAGTCGCAGTTGGGGTCAATCTCGGCTGGGTCGGAGTCAGCAGGTAGTGAGCTGGACGCCGCTGGCGGCTCCAATTCGGAGCGAACGGTCAGGTTCGCAGAGGTCGTGGCAGCCGCGATCAAGAGTGTGGCCTTGAAGAGGACTCAGTCCTCTAAAGACAAGGCCATATCAGCAGCCAGGGCCTCCATTATGGCGGCAGCGGAGACCAGTCACCTCAGGCCTCCGTCGGACGGAATGTCAGAGATGCGGGTGGAGGTCGCTCGCTTGACAGCCGCCATGGAGCTTCTCCGAAAGGAGAATGAGGAGCTCCGAGCGGACCTGGCCAGGCTCCGAGGAGCTGGCCCCCGGGAAGTGCCACAGGGGGAGGCGCGGCATGGGCAGAGCGTACTCGAGCCAGCTGAGGACCGGGTTCTGGCCCTGGTGCGACGGGAACTGTCGGCCTTCCGGAGCTGGTTTTCCGCCCTGGAGGCCATAGTAGTGCGGCCCCCGCTAGCGGCGAGCCAGCCGGCCTCGGACCAGCGGAAGGCGGCATCGTATGCCGCCGCCGCGGCTGCCACTGTCAAGCCTGGATCAACGGGGCAAGCGAAAGGCGGGTCCGTGCAGGAACCCGCGAGGGCGCCAGCCCCGGCGGCGAAACGGCCGCCCCCGTCCCCTAAATCTCCTCCGGCTGACGCCAAATGGCAAGTAGCCGGGGAGAAGAGGAAGGCGGGTAAGGCAGCAAGGGCGGGCAAAAAGAA
This sequence comes from Fissipunctia ypsillon, assembly GCA_947568875.1. NCBI lineage: Eukaryota > Metazoa > Arthropoda > Insecta > Lepidoptera > Noctuidae > Fissipunctia > Fissipunctia ypsillon. The sequence goes on from OX387668.1 coordinate 10,400,667, forward strand.
GGAGAGGCGGCAGCGGTGCAAGGAGCGAAGCGTCGCGGCTAGGCTCCGTGCCCCGAAGTCCGCAGCTGTAGTGATCACACTACAGCCGGAAGCGGAGAAGAAGGGTGTGTCCTACCGCGACGTGCTTGCCAAAGCGAGGGCGGCGGTGAACCTAGACGAGCTTGGTATCGCATATGGCGTCCGGGTAAAGGTCACTGCGACTGGGGCCCGGATGCTGGAGGTCCCCGGTGCGGCCAGCGGCCCGACCGCTGACGCTCTGGCCGAAAGGCTTAGCGCGTCCCTAAATGCGGACGAGGCCCGACTGTCCAGACCCACCAAGTGCGCGAACATGCGTATACTGGGCTTGGACGACTCAGCGACGGAGGGAGAGGTGGTGGCCGCCGTCGTTAAGACTGGAGGGTGCTCTGCCGAGCAGATTAGGGTAGGCACCATCCGTCCTGACTTCACGGGGATGCGGACCGTTACGGTGAGCTGCCCCGTGGTGGTGGCACGAAAAATAGCCGGGGGGACCAAAGGCTCCGGGTGGGCTGGGTTTCCACGCAGGTGAAATTGCTGGAACCCAGACCTCTGAGGTGCTTTGCTGCCACGTGGGCAACCACGTGGGCAACCAAGTGGGAGCTAAATGCACCTCAGAGGTGGACCGTAGCAGCCACTACTTCTGCTGTGGTCAGCCCGGTCACATGGCCGGCTCGTGTAAAGCCGTGCCGCAATGCTTCGCGTGTGCGGCAGCTGGCAAGCCGGCCAATCACCGTGTTGGGAGCAAGGCCTGTGCTCCACCTGCCAAACCCAGGGGCAGGGGCAAGACCTCCGCCTCCGTCGTCACCACCGCAGCCACCGCCACTGCCACCGCCGCTGCCACCTCCACTGTCATCGCCGCCGCAATCACCGCGGCAGGGCCCTCACAGGGGGCTCGGGAGGGGGCTGATATGGAGTGCCAATAATGGCCCCATTACGTCTCCTCCAGGTGAACATCAACCACTGCGCCTCTGCTCAGGATCTGTTGCTCCAGAGCATGGCGCAGTGGTCGATTAACATCGCCGTGGTCGCTGAGCCGTACTTTGTCCCGCCCAGGGATGACTGGGTGGAGGACCTGAGCGGCTCAGTGACCCTAATTTCGTCGGCCGCCGCCGGTACCCTGTCCCTCGAGGCTGTCAATAGGGGACGGGGTTGCGTGGCAGCACGGTTCGGGGAGATGGTCGTGGTAGGGGTATACTTTTCCCCGAACCGAACTCTCGCCGAGTTCCACAACTCCCTTGCGGAGTTGAGAGTCGTCGTCGTCGGGTTCCCTGTGCTCGTCCTTGGGGACTTTAATGCCCAGAATGTGGCTTGGGGTTCCCGGCATACGGACACACGGGGCAGGATGGTGGAGGACTGGGCTCTGGAGACGGGCCTGGTCGTCCTAAACCGGGGCTCTGTCCCCACGTGTGCGCGGATGCGGGTTGAGTCAGTGGCGGACATTTCGTTCACCAGCCCCGCTCTGTCGCCGCGTGTCGTCGACTGGCGCGTCATCGAGGGGGTGGAGACCTACTCCGAGCACCGGTACACCCGGTTTGACGTCTCCGCCCAGACCTCGAGCGCACCGATCCGACAGGCCCCGAGTGGTCCGCGGTGGGCGCTGAAGCAGCTGGACCGGGAGCTCCTCCTGGAAACCTCGATCGTGCAGGCCTGGGTGTCACCACCGGACAGGCCTGCTGACATCAATGACGAGGCGCAGTGGTTCCGGGAGGCCATGTCCGAAGTATGTGTTGTGGCAATGCCCCGGATCCGGCCCGGACGCGCCCGGTGCCAGGTGTGCTGGTGGTCGCCGGAGTTGACGTCTCTGCGCGACGCGTGCATTGCTGCGCGACGCCGGTACACCAGGCACCGCAGGCTCCGTATCCGCCCTCCGGATACGGAAGCTATTCAAGCGGAGCTATACGAGGGATACAGAGCGGTGAAGACCGCCCTCCGAGCGGAGATCCTGCAGGCCAAGTAACTGGCCCGCGAGGAGTCACTGGGGACTCTGAACAGAGACCCGTGGGGACGCCCCTACAAAATGGTGTGGGACAAACTCCGCCCATGGGCTCCCCCGCTGACGCAGAGTCTCCGGCCCCGGCTCGTGGAGGACGTGGTGAGCGCTCTGTTCCCTTCGCGAGGGGAACATACTCCCCCGCCCATGGCTCCGCCTCCTGCGGTGCCCGATGCGGACTACGTAGCAGACGACGATGAAGATGCTCCGGAGGTGACCAAGGTAGAGCTGAGAGTGGCAGTGCGCAGGCTGAATGCCAGGAATACCGCCCCAGGACCCGACGGCTTACCTGGAAAAGCCTGGGTCCTGCCCTTAGAGGCTCTCGGGCCTCGACTAAGGGGGCTCCTAAGCGCATGCTTGAAGAGGGGCCGGTTCCCGCTTCGATGGAAGACGTGGAAACTGGTCCTCATTAAAAAGCCGGGGCGCCCTGCGGACTCTCCATCCGCTTACGGCCCATTGTACTGCTCGACGAGGTGGGCAAACTCTTTGAAAGAGTCATTGCAGACCGCCTCGTCGGGCGGCTGGTGAGGGTGGGGCCGAATTTGGCGGAGAATCAGTTTGGTTTCCGCAAGGGGCGCTCTACGGTGGACGCCATCATGCGCGTACGAGCCCTCACGACGGAGGATACTGTGGCCCGGGGTGGGGTCGTCTTGGCGGTGTATATAGACATCGCCAATGCCCTGGAGTTGCATCAGGGAGGCACTCCGGTATCACCGAGTGCCGACCTACCTCTGTCGCGTGGTCGAGGCCTATCTGCCGGCTGAATTAGCGACACGCGGGGTTGCGACAATTGTAGAGAGGATCCGGCTATTGGGACTCGAGGTGGCCTTGCACAAGTCCGAGGCTATGTGTTTTCATGGTCCTCGGAACGCGCCACCGTCGGGTTCCCAAATAACGGTAGGAGGGGTTCCCATCGGCGTCGAGTCGACGATGAAGTACCTGGGACTCGTCCTCGACAGCCGGTGGAATTTCGTGGAGCATTTCCGACGTTTGGCTCCCAGACTGGAGCGGGCCGGGGCTGCCTTGAGGCGGCTCCTGCCCAATCTGGGGGGTCCAAACGCCTCCTGCCGGAGGCTCTACGTGGGGGTCATGCGGTCCATGGCCCTTTATGGAGCTCCGGTGTGGGCGCGTTCCGTGAGGCGGCGACCGGTCCGTCGGTTGAACGCGTCCCAGAGGGTCATGGCGATCCGGTTAGCTCGGGGATACCGCACGGTCTCCGGTGAGGCGGCGAACCTCCTTGCCGGATTACCGCCATGGGATCTGGAGGCAAAAGTCCTCGCGCACATGTGGGAGTGGCGCAAGGAGGCAAAACGCTGGGGTGTAACTCCGCTACCGCGTGAAATTGCGGCACGGCGGACAGAGCTCCGGCAGGATCTCATGGCGGCATGGAGAGTGCGATTGTCGCAACCCAGCGCTGGGCACGCCACAATTGTGGCGATAAGTCCTCTTTGAGGAGTGGCTGGAGAGGCGCCACGGCGTCCTCACCTTCCGCCTGACGCAGGTCCTCACCGGACACGGGTGCTTCGGGAGGTACCTGTTCCGGATAAGGCGGGAGGAAACGCCCGGGTGTCACCACTGTGTGGATCGCCCGGAGGACACGGTGGAGCATACGGTGCAGGTCTGCCCGGCTTGGGCGGAGCACCGCCGTGTCCTCGCGGAAGCGATCGGCGGTGGCGATCTCTCGCGTCTGGCCCTGGTCCAGGCCATTGGACTGAAGCAGCCCACATACTAACGGGCTGACAGCACGTCCGTCCACACCGCCGCACGGCCAGGCACTGAGGGCCGACGCACCGACCGCTCTGTATCATGCGCCCGCGCCTCCTCCGCCGCACTGTGACATTATCGGACAACGTGCCGCCTACGAGCCAAGAGATGTACTGCCGCACCGCGAGCTGGAGCGAGCCTTATATAAGTTTGCGCGTTCATGGAGCCGACGCCCAAAAGTATAGACCCTGATTGGTCTATCCACAATCAGGGTAAGTTGTGCACTACCACTACTCAAGGAATTGTAAACACAATATATATGGGCTAAAATAAATGATTATTATTTGTAACGGTCACCCGATTGCCAGCCATGCCAAAGCCATGCCATGCCGTGTCGTCTTGGTGCAGCCAAAGCCACAGCCACAGCCTCAGCCAAAGCCATAGCCATGACAACCAAGTACGCCACGGCAGCCACAGCAAAGAAAAAGTCAATTGACCAGCACGTCATCTGCGCTTGTCAACCTAACGCGATGGGCGTTACCGAGCGGCGATCCCCTCCTCGATTTAGAGTGGGGAGTAAACTTATAAATAGGTCGCGCAGCGTATTTGGAGAGAATATTCTGATCTAGAACCTAGCCTAAGCCGAAACTCTGTTCGATTATAATTTATACAATAAATACCTACAATCGAGAAAATTGTTTTTCGCTATCCTGTGTTTCACTCAGAAGTGGGATGAAGCGAAATCGCCGTGAACTTCATGGACGTGGGGTGCGTCCACCCGGATGGGACCCCTCGAGCGACACCGAGCAAGATGAAGACGGCGATTCTACACCACCGCCCGCTAGAAAAATTCTGAAACGCCTCCTGCAAAATGAGGTCGACAAGGCCGTCCGCAAACTGGATTCAGACATCGGTACATCCAAAAATCATCGTGCTGCGTCCCTCATTCCTGAGTTCGACCCGGATGGCGAAGATTGCACAGTATCAGTATGGTTAAGAAAAATCGATCAACTCGGCGACATACATCGTTGGAGCGATGAGATAAAGGCATTCCATCTGCAAGACAAACTACGGGGACAAGCTCGCAAATGGTACAACCGACTCGACGAGTATAATTACTCGTGGGACGAGTGGAAACAGATGCTGCTGCGTGCCTTTCCAAAACATCGGGACTACAGTGCATTGTTAGACGAGATGATGCAAAGACGGAAAATGACTAATGAAACAATGACTAAGTACTATCAAGATAAAGTATCCATGTGCTTCCGTTGTAAGCTATCAGACAGCGCCAGTGTCTCGTGCATCATTCGAGGCCTACCCTCATCTTTGCAACCAAATGCACGTGCTTTTCAATGTGAACGCCCTGATGAACTATATGAAGCATTTCTCTGTGCCCTCGACGACTACCGCGGCCCCGCACCAGAAATTCGCCTACCGAGTAAGGATCCTCGCCCAATGCCTGCCGAAAAGAAGATTTTTACGGAGAATGATCCGTGCCCACGCTGTAAGAAGACTGGTCACATGTTGCGAAATTATACGCTTCCCGATCAACGTGTGTGCTTTAAATGTGGTAAGCAAGGCCACATCGCTACCCGCTGCAATAATTCATCTGCAACCACTCTTCAAAAATCTACGTTTGATGTAAACAACAGCGTCAGGGACATTAAGATTATCCAAAACTACAATAACACCTACAAGAAAATAGCCAAGATCAACGGAGTCCACGTGAAGACCTACATCGATACCGGAAGCCAGGTGAACGTCATGACCAGTCGGATCTCCAAATTATTATCTCTCGACGTCATACCTACGAGTACGATCCTAAAAGGCTTTGCCGGCGGGTTAATTACTTCCCGTGGAGAAGTAAAATTTAATCTGGAAATAGACGGTATTCGAGTTACTTGCGATGCGTATCTGACAGACATCGAGATGGGTGACATTCATTTACTCATCGGTCAACCCGTCATCAATGCCAGCGACATTGCACTCGTCGTAAGCAACGGAACAGCCACACTGATGCGCGAATCTGACTCCATGCCAAAGAAAGATGTGGTTGAAGAGCTCCACAAGTTCAAGATTGTAATGACTATGCGAGAAACGTTGCCACCAGGAGCTTCCATCATCAAGGTCCTGATAGTGGGCAACCGCCAGAACAACGAGGTCTGTACCGCTGCACGCCACTACGAGCTTCAAGGAGTTTCCTACTCCCTGCCCGCCACTCTCCTTCGAGGCGACAGCGGACACGTCAAGGTCATCAACACCGGGGCTGAGGACATCGTGTGGGAGGCTGGCCAGGTCCTCACACGCGCCGAGAGCTGCGACACATCACCCACCATAAGTCAGGTTAGCCAAGCCAAGCCATATTTGCCTTTAAAGCCTTCTGATTTGCCTAAATTAACTGTGCCGGAAAATATGCCTTTTGTTTTGTCTGTGGATAAAGATTCAAATCTGAGCATAGGTGGAGTTTTGTTAGACGACATAAAAATAGGCAATTTGAGTGAAATGGAACGTAAAGATTTAATCAAATTACTAATTAGATTCAAACAAAGTTTCGCAGTCAGCACTAAAGATCTCGGCTGCACAAATTTAATTCAAATGCCAATTACTTTGACTACCGATAAGCCCGTTTATCGACAACCATATAGACTATCGCACTGTGAACAAGAAATAGTAAAATCTAAAGTCTCTGAATTATTAGAAGCCGGTATTATTAAAGAATCAGAGTCCAACTATGCTTCTCCAGTGATATTAGTAAAAAAAAAGAACGGAGATAGCAGACTGTGCATAGATTATCGCGCACTTAACGCCATAACCGTTAAAGACAGATATCCGTTACCTAATATTGAAGATCATATTTCTAAGTTAGCCGGTAAAAAATATTTTACGTGCTTAGATATGTCTCAAGGTTACCATCAATTGGCGCTAAAACCCGAAGATACTCATAAAAGTGCATTTATTTGTCAGGCCGGTCAATTTGAATATGTCCGTGTTCCATTCGGTTTAGCTAATTCTCCGTCAGTTTTCATGCGTTTAATTAACAAAATAGTAAACTCCATCCATTTTTCCCAAAATGGCGGTAGTAGCGATTCATGCGAGATTTTAGCTTTTCTAGATGACATATTGGTACCCTCAGTCGACGTTAAATCTGGTCTTGACATGTTAGAGGTTGTGTTAAATGAATTCGAAACCGAGAATCTGAAATTAAATATGAAAAAGTGTACGTTTTTAGAAACTCGAGTAACGTATTTAGGACATGAAATTTCCGAAAGTGGTGTGCAACCGGCAGAGTCAAAATTAACCGCCGTGTCACAGTTTCCGGTGCCCAAAAATGTACACGAAGTTCGACAGTTTATCGGGTTATGTAGCTATTTCCGTAAGTTTATTCATAAATTTGCTCAAATTGCTCGTGCCTTAACAAATTTAACAAAGAAAAACGTTGCATGGGATTGGGGTAGTGAACAATCAGAGAGTTTTAACGAATTAAAAAAGTGTTTGTGCTCCAAACCGGTGTTAGCGATATACGATCCCGAGCTAGAAATAGAAATACATACGGACGCTTGCAAGTTAGGCATAGCGGGTATATTATTTCAAAAACAAATTGATGGCACTTTAAGACCGGTAATGTATTTCAGTCGTGTAACTTCTAAACAAGAAAGCGTATATCACAGCTACGAACTCGAAACACTAGCGGTTGTAGAATCTTTAAAAAAATTCCGCGTTTATGTAATTGGTAAACATGTAAAAATTGTTACGGATTGTACCGCGGTGCGTTCCACTTTGACAAAACGTGACATTATTCCGCGGATAGCCAGATGGTGGTTGATGATTCAAGATTACGATATAAGTGTAGAATACCGGCCGGGTGAGCGCATGAGACATGTCGACGCACTTAGTCGAAATCCTGTTGACGCGCTTAATGTTAATCGCCTAGAAGTATCTGATTGGTTCTTTACAGTTCAGTATCAAGATGACAAAGTCAAAAACATAATTGATCGATTAAAATCTGGTTCAGCAGAGCGCGACTTAACAAAGGATTTCGTACTGATAGATGATAGGTTATACCGGAAAACTCTGTGCGGTAATCGTCTTGTAGTGCCGGGACCAGCTAGGTGGAAAATGGTTCAAATGCACCATGATGAAATAGGCCATGTAGGGTTCAAGCGCTGCATCGAGCTTATTAAAAATGACTACTGGTTTCCGAGAATGACGCGGTTTATTCGGAAATATGTTGCGGCGTGTTTACATTGCGCTTACGGAAAAGGGGAGCACGGGAAAAAGGAGGGTATGTTGCATCCTATTCCCAAACCAACTGAACCGTTCAGAACAGTACATGTAGATCACTTAGGACCGTTCTGTAAGACGAAGAAAGGCTATGTGTACATGCTAGTGATAACCGATTCATTTACAAAGTTTGTAATTGCGGAACCAACTCGGACAGTAAACTCAATCGAGACGGTCAGGTTATTAAAACGAATTTTCGCTTTGTTTGGATACCCGGATAGAGTAGTGTCGGATCACGGAAAAGCCTTTACTAGTAGATATTTTAAGAAGTTTGCTACAGACAAACAGTTCAAGCATACTTTAACTGCTATAGCTTGTCCTCGAGCTAACGGCCAAGTTGAACGTACCAACAGAACCATTTTGAACGCATTACGAGCTACCGATCCTAGTGAAGCCGCGAACAATTGGTCTAATCATTTACCTGACGTAATCTGGGGTATAAACAACACTTTAAACGACACAACCGGATATAAACCTTACGACTTGATGTTTTCACGGAGTAGTAGGCCGGCATGTAATCTTTCTATTCCGGGGCGGGTAGTCGAATCGACTCACGTGAAACGCACCAAGGCTAGGCAGCGCATTGAAAAAGCTAGCGCTAAAATGAAACACCATTTTGATAAGCGTCGTAAGCCATGTCACATATATAAGAAAGGTGATTTAGTACTTTGGAAACAGGCTCCTACAAGTAGCGCGGCTAAAGTCAGTACTAAACTAGATGATCTCTATTCAGGGCCGTATATTATCACAAAAGTTGTTGGTAAGGACAGATACAGGATCAGGAGTATAAAAGGTTTGAGAGGATATAAGAACTTCATAGGTTTAGTATCTGCTGACTCCTTGCGACCCTATCAAAGTGTGGCTCCTGTATCTGACAGTGCCAGCAGCTCTGATGAGCAGTTAGAGACAGAGGTCCTAATTGATTTACTGGAAAGCTAATTGTGTTCCCTTTTCCCATTGCGGGAGCAATTGTTTCAGGATGGCCGACTGTAACGGTCACCCGATTGCCAGCCATGCCAAAGCCATGCCATGCCGTGTCGTCTTGGTGCAGCCAAAGCCACAGCCACAGCCTCAGCCAAAGCCATAGCCATGACAACCAAGTACGCCACGGCAGCCACAGCAAAGAAAAAGTCAATTGACCAGCACGTCATCTACGCTTGTCAACCTAACGCGATGGGCGTTACCGAGCGGCGATCCCCTCCTCGATTTAGAGTGGGGAGTCAACTTATAAATAGGTCGCGCAGCGTATTTGGAGAGAATAGTGGATTAGCCAGTGGTCGAACGACTGACTATCCTACGCAAATCAGTTTGCTCCGCGCGGACCGCATTATTTTAATCGTTGCCTCTGTGTTTGCACAAGTAACCTAGCCGGCACTTGTGTGGACACAGGGGGAGCCCCACCGTGCTGCCCGGTGAGCCGTCACCGGTGCGGTCGCGGAGGACCACGCCCACGGGATGCCGAAGCCCGACAAGCGCGGTTCTTTGGGCCGCGGTGTCGGGTCCCAGGAAGACCTTCCGGCGCTGGACCGGGCGATGTCGATGCCGAATATCGGTGACGCGTCGTCCGGTTCGTCGCCGGCCGGACCGTCCCAGCGAAGAGGAGGAGAGGAGGGAAGAAGAGGGGAGGGGAGCGCCGCTGTAGCTGCCGGCCCACCGACGACATCGGCGCCTGCGCGCGTTGCGCCGACGCCGCCGTCGGGCCGACAACAGGCGGTACCCATCCGCCCCGCCGCGTTCCGCCCGGTACCTATCCAGGCCCCGGGGCCGGCCGCGAGTATAGGCCATGCGCCGCATGCGCGCGCCGCGCTGCCTTCTGCGCGCGCGCCCGCACCTGTGCGCACCTCTGCGCCGGCCGCGCGAACTGTTGCGCCCGCCGCGCACCCTACCGCGCCCGCTGCGCGTACCATCGCGTCCGTACGCACCACCGCGCCCGCGCGTGCCGCCGCGTCGACCGCGAACCCCGCGACTACCGCGCGTCCCCGCGCACCGCCCGCGCGCATTGCCGCGCCGCCGCCGCGCTTTGCGCCGCCGCCCGCGCCTACCGGTGCTGCGCCCGCACAGGCGCCTAAAGCTGTGCCAGCTTCGCGCACCGCCACATCCGGTCCCCGCCTCTCGCTGGCGAGACCGGCGACGGCTAAGCAGGAGCGGCCAGCGCCAACACTGGAACCAGCGCCTGAATCACCGGCGCCACCACGAGCCTCAGCCTTCGACTCGCCCGCCATGCTGTCGGCTTGCTCGTCACGCGTAGGGTCGAGCATGTCGCTGGCATCCGTGGGCTCGGCCGCGTCCGGTCAAGAAGTAGTGTCTCGGGACACGTCCCTGCGATCCGGTACGCGGCCCACCGTGGGAGGAGCTGACGCCGCCGCGATGTCGCCGGCATCACCGACACCGTCGCTGGGGTTCGGCTTCGAATTTCAGTTTGAGGCCAGAGCCCAGCGACGCAGGAGGAGCTCCGGCGAGACTGCGGCCGAACAGGAGGAGGCGAAGCGGTACTGCCTCGACCCGCCGCGGCCACAGCGCGACAACGCGCCGCGGGGTCGGGGTACGCCCGCGTCGCCCACATTCGCCGACGCGGTGCGTCGCTCACCACCTGTGTCGCCGCCTCCACCACCACCTGAGCAGACTACAGCAGGGGTAAGTACTTCTAATTTACCCCCTGCCCCCACCATGACTACCGCACCCCCTACCGCTGCCCCCGGCGCCGCAACGTCGACTACGAAGCAACAGCCGGGGAAGAGGACGCCTAAGTATCCTCCGCTGGTGGTTGAGAGGCTGCCGGACTGGGCCGCCCATTTCAGGGCCATCAGCGCCAAGCTGGGCCGGCCTCCAAATGCGCGTCCATACGGGACGGGGGTTAGATTTTCCCCCTAAACCGAGGACGAGTACAGGCTGGTCCAGCGGTACTTGACTGGCCTTGAGAAGGATAGCGGCGTTTCCTGGTTCGCCTACTCGCTACCGGCGGACAGGAGCTTAAAGGTCGCCATTAGGGGGCTGCCAGCGGACACAGACCCCAAGAAGATTGAGGAGGAACTCCGAGCGTTGGGGTACCAGCCGGAGTATGTGCGCCATATTAAGGGCGCACAAGGACGACCCGGCTGCGTATTTCACGCGATTCTAAAAAGAACCCCCGACGTTCGGGCTATCTTTGACACCACCGTGTTCATGTACATGCGGGGTGTCAAGATAGAGGCTTGGCGAGGCAAACGTGGGCCCGCCCAGTGCCACCGGTGCCAAAAATTTAGGCACAGCTCGCACCAATGCCACCGCCCGCTCGCTTGTGTTCGATGCGGAGGCGAGCACGCGGCACGAGACTGCCCGCGCCCGCGGGAGGAGCCGGCCACCTGCGTCAATTGCGGTGGCCCGCACCCCGCGTGCAACATCAAGTGCCCCGTGTTCCAGCAGGAGATACGGAACAAGCGAGCGGGGACCGCCGCCATCACGGCCGCCTCACGCCGGCCAACAGCGGCCACCGAGAGGCCACAAACGATGCCGGAAGAGGCACAAGGCGCGTCGCTGATGAACGGGCCTACTGATAGAGCACAAGCCACCTCCTCGGGGCGGAGGAAGAAGCACCGTAGCGGGGGGAAGGGAAAAGGCAAGAAGGCCAAACCCACCCCCGCGGCGACCGAGGAAGAGATCCCGACGGCCAGCCCTGCCTCAAACAAGGCGCAGGCTGTGACACTACACCAACCTACCACTAGCGCCGGCATAGCGCAGCGGCAGGAAAAGGAAGCTCAAGATCTCGCCACAGACGCCACTGCCGCTGCCAGCGCCGCTACCGAGAAGCGGCAAAAAGTGGACCCACGCAGGTTCACTAAAGGAACGCATGGCGGCGCCACCGGCGCTATGTGCACGAAAAAGGATTTCACAGCCTGCGCCATTAAATTATTAATGGACCTAATAAAGGCCATTAGGCAGGGCGAAGACATCGAGACGATCATCCTTGATGGCCTGGCCAACCTACTCACACTTTATAATGGCTAGGTCGTTAAGGATGATACACTGGAACGCCCGCGGCCTAAGGGATAAGGTCGCCCCCCTCCGCCACCTCCTTCGGGAACAAAATATCGACGTGGCGCTCATAAGCGAGACGCTCCTGGGACCCGAAGACAGGGTTAGGTTCCCGGGATACCTCGTTTATAGGAAGGATGAACGGTCGGCTCACAACGTAAGATACCGTGGTCTGGCGGTACTTGTGAAGCGAAGAGTCGTCCATCAAGAGATCCCCTTGCCGTCGAACAGCAGCTTTTACGCGCTGGGTGTGCAGCTGCACATAGCCGGCGAGGACATCGACATCTACGCGTGTTACAAGCCGCCCGCGGCTCGTCTGGACCTAACAGAGCTGCGGGCCTTGTTAAACCGTGTTACACACGCCACGCTCCTCGCCGGGGATTTAAATTGTAAACACCCAGCGTGGAACTCGCTAAACCGGAATACCGAGGGGAGACGGCTCTTCGCGGACGCAGAAGCCTTCGGGTACACGGTGTCCGGCCCAGAGACGCCGACCCACTACCCAGATGCCGTACAATCAATGCCGGACGTGCTGGACATCGTAGTCCACCGGGGGCTATAATGCCAGATCACGGAGCAAGTGATAGACGACGAGCTACAGTCGGACCACCAACCTGTACTCGTCGTCTTATCGGGTATGCCGACCCGACTGATGCCACCAGCGCCACGTCGATCCATGGATTGGACAGTCTTCGCAGAGAAAGTAGAGACCACCACGCCGCCTCGGCCTATTGCCTCTTCCGCGGACGTAGACCAGACGGCGGATGACGTCACTGCTTGCATCCAAAGCGCCTTAGAAGCGGCGACTACAACGCAGCCGCAGGGGAGAGGGCTACTGCCGCCCCTGCCGGCGCATATCAGCGCGATGATCGCCGTGAAGAGGCGCCTTCGCAAGCAGTGGCAACAGCTCAGATGTCCCACGCTCAAGATGCAGCTCAACCGTCTCGCGGAAAGGGTAAAGGCCGAGTTACAGGCACACACCGCCGCGAGCTGGGAGGAACGAATCGACGCCACTACAGATAGTTGGCCGTCGGTTCACAAACTCTGCCGCCAACTAAAGAACACCCCAGCTCCGGTGCGTCCGCTGCTTAACAGCGACGGGGCGCTCAGATATGTAGCGGAGGACCGGGCGGAGGTCTTCGCCGAGCACCTGGAGCGTCAGTTCCGCCCCAACCCGACCAGCGACGTCGAGCATGTCGCAGCGGTCGAGCAACACCTGGGAGACTACTTCGCCACGCCGATAGCTCCCGATGAGGACCCTGTCTTCTTCTCGCCTGGCGCAGTTAGACGCGCCATCCTAAGAACGAAGCCTAGGAAGGCCCCCGGTGCTGACGGTATCACCAACACAGCGCTGCGCCACCTGCCGTTCCGTATGGTAGCGGCGCTGGCGCGCCTGTACACGGCGATACTGCGCACGGGGGCCTTTCCCGCCTCGTGGAAGGAAGGGCGCGTCATCATGCTGCCCAAGGCGGGGAAAAACACCCTGAAGCCGGAGAGCTATCGGCCGATCACTCTGCTGCCGACAGTCTCCAAGGTGTTCGAAGTACTCCTGCTGCGACACCTCCGACCACATATCGATCCGCGGCCGGAACAGTTTGGGTTTCGGGCGGAACATAGCACGACGCTCCAGCTGTCGAGGGTACTGCACCACCTCACAGCCGCGCACAACAAGAAGGAGTACTCGGTGGCAGTATTCCTCGACATGGAGAAGGCCTTCGACCGTGTGTGGCACGACGGCCTTATCTACAAGTTGGCCACGTCAGACGCGCCCCGTCGCGTTGTTAAAGTGGTCTCTACTTTTCTGTCCCACAGGAGCTTTAGGGTGGTGGTCGACGGAGCGCTATCAAGCGCCCGCCCGGTGTTGGCTGGTGTGCCGCAGGGTAGCTGCGTCTCGCCGGCGTGTTACTCACGCTACACCGACGACATCCCCACTACGCCCGATGCGACGCTAGCGCTGTATGCTGACGACGCCGCGTACATTACCACCTCGCTTAATGCGAAGCACGCGGCGGTCAAAATGCAGCGCGCCCTCGATCTTCTTCCCGAGTGGCTGTCGAAGTGGCGGCTGTCGGTGAACGTGGGTAAGACGCAGGCGATGGTCACCGGAGCCGCGCCCCTCCCACCACCCCTGAAGCTGCAAGGAGCCGACGTCGAATGGTCGCCCCGGGTCAAGTACCTGGGTGTCACTATCGACCGTCGGCTCACGATGGGGCCACACGTCCGCAAGGTCGCCGCACAAGGTAGGGTCGCCCGCAACCTCCTTAAACCGGTGCTCTCGTCCCGCCTCCCGGCGCGCGTCAAGTTGGGCGTGTACAAGTTGTACGTGCGCCCGATACTGACGTACGCCGCCCCTGCATGGTTCGTCCTCACGAGCGAGACGAACCGCAAGCTGCTCCGCGCGCAACAACACCTTGCGCTGCGGACTATTGTTGACGCCCCTCGCTTCGTGAGGAACGACATCATCCAGAGGGACCTCGGGATTGAGAGCCTGGACGAGTTTGTGAGGCGCCTCGCGAAAGGAATGTTCGCGCGTGCCGACGCATCTGCTTGGCCCCATGTCAAGCAGATTGCGCCCTGGCATACGCGCCCCCCTGACGCGAGGAGACCCCTACCCCGCGACCTGGTCGCGGACGATGACCCCGTCCACCCACCGGATTGACCTCCGAGTATGCCGCCTCCGGTCTACACGCGGCATACTTGTGACAATAGACTCCACACACTTTACATGCATCTGTTGCGTAGCGCGTGCTAGATTAATATAGGCGCGTTACGTAGCAAACATCAGACATTCACCTCTAGACAGGCACCCAACTCACACGTGTTGGTGCGGTGCGGGCCGCAGTTCACGTAGACACCGGACGGTGTTACACAATACAATACCGTCCTCACACACACGACAGCCTCTTAGCCCGGACTGTGATCGGCTAGCTCTGAGATCAGGACGGGCGGGGGCTATTCACCTTTTCTGTAGGAGCGTGGAGTCGGCACCTCTGTCGCTGGTCGTCCTCGTCGGGCCTCCCCCAGGTAACTGGGGGTCTCACCTGGCGGGGGCTGACCGCCGAGGTGTCGTGAAGCAAGCGGCGTTGTGGATCAACGTCGTAACGCGCCTACAGAAACACCAATAGCAATCACTCACATGGGCGTGCACGCACGCCCACTACCGCCAGCCGCTATAGGCGCAGATAGTGAGGGGCCCGTATTTGCGGGCCACTGTATAGCTTCCGCGGGAAGGGGGCCAAGCCCCGACACCGCTAGCCGCGCCCCCTGACGGGGACGTAGCGACATCCAACAATGTTGGAGAGAATATTCTGATCTAGAACCTAGCCTAAGCCGAAACTCTGTTCGATTATAATTTATACAATAGATACCTACAATCGAGAAAATTGTTTTTCGCTATCCTGTGTTTCATATTCATATTACCATAAACCGCTGTTTTGCTTACAAGTCACTACCGACCTCCTAAAGTGGCGACCCCGCGTTTGAACACCATGTTGAGCCAGGAAGAAATCGAGATGGTCAGCATCAAATCCCGCATTCCGCTGTTCTGGTCCGATAAACCACGACTTTGGTTTGCCCAGTTTGAGACGATGGTCGCACACCAAAAACTCTGCGATGAAGGCAAGTTCGGCCTCGTGGTGGCACAGCTGACGAAGGCCGACGTGGAGCGGATTGGCGACATTATCATGGCAGCGCCGAACACCGGTAGATACGAACTCGTGAAGAAACGTTTAATATCAGTTTACGAAGAAAGCGAGGGTAAACAGCTGCGCAAGTTACTAACTGAAATGGACCTCGGAGACCAACGTCCATCACATCTACTTCGGCGTATGAAGGACCTGGCGAGAGGCAAGATGATCGACCCCACCCTACGCTTGCTATGGATGGAACACCTACCTTCATCGTCCCGTGCAGTGTTAGCAGTCAGCAACGAGGAGAATTTGGATACCTTGGCGGCCATGGCCGATAAAATGCAAGAGCATCAAAAGGAGGTCAGTACAGTGTGTTCGTGCCAAAATCAACCGTCAGCGTCATAAACACCGGCAACTGAAGAGGGCCGTCTAATGAGCATGATCGAAGCCCTGACTAAAGAGGTTGCTTCACTCAAAATGAACCGTGCAAGTCATCATCCACGTCGACAGCGTTATTACCGAGATCGCTCCCGTTCCCGTTCAAGATCGCAGGGAAGACACAGCACAATGTGCTATTTCCACCGAAAATTTGGGAAAGCAGCATTTCGGTGTAGGAGTCCGTGCAATTTCAAGAAACAACAAGCAAGTCAGCCGGAAAACTAACGCAGACCGAAGCTGTGGTGGTAGCTGAAGTCGACGAAATATCCTCATACCGCCTATTCATAAAAAACACTATCACCGGATAGAAGTTCCTCGTCGACACGGGTGCAAATGTTTCCGTACTACCCGCAACCGCGCTTGAGAAAAAGAAGCAGACGCCGAACAATTACCTGTACGCAGCAAACGGAACAAAAATACCCACATATGGTGAGCGAACTGTGGCACTCAACATTGGCATGCGACGACCTTACAGCTGGAATTTTGTGATCGCAGTAGTCGCTAGGCCTATACTCGGCGCCGATTTCTTGCGACATCATGCCCTCATGGTAGATCTCCACGGGCGAAGACTGGTAGACAAGAAAACCAACTTATCGACATCTGGAAGCATGTCAAGCGCACCAGAAGGAAGCGTCAGGACGATCGACGACAAACTGCCCTATCACGACCTACTTGCAAAATATCCAGACATAACAGGACCCAGTATACGGAAGATATGTCACGGCGAGGTCGAACATTATATCGAAACTACGGGCCCGCCTATCTATACCAAGGCAAGACCACTGCCACCTCACAAATACAATCCCGCCAAAGAAGAGTACCAGATGATGATGGAACAAGGCATTTGTCGTCCATCCAATAGTCCATGGGCAAGTCCACTCCACCTCGTGATGAAGAAAGATGGCAAATATCGACCCTGCGGCGATTACAGAAGGCTCAATGCAGTGACAATACCTGATCGGTACCCAATACCCCGGTTGCACGATTTCACTCATAACCTACAAGGCAAGAACATCTTTACCAAGGTAGATCTGCAGAAAGCATATTTTCAAATAAAAAACCGAGAAGAAGACATCTATGTTCTATGTTACGGGACTTGGTTTCTGCACTTAATCCTACATGTGGACCATTGTACGTGGGCCATGGCGGCCGTCGGCGGTTATTCCAACCAGCCCACCTCCCTCCAGAACTTGATTATGTTTTCTGGTCTGTCTAGGATGTCTTTGAAAGATCTGGGTGACCCGAAGGTTACTGTTCTGATCTGGGCGACGTCTGTGCATTCAAAGAGCACATGCGCAACGGTTTCCTCAGCCTCCATGCATGCCCTGCACAGAGGACTGTGCGTTATGCCTATTGTGTGGAAGTGTTTGTTTAGCGAGCAGTGTCCCGTGATGGTCCCCGCCACCAGGCGCAGGCCGACCCTGTCTAGGCGTAATAAGCGGTCAGCCTGCCATCTAATGATGGCATAGCTTCCCTGGACTGCCTGCAGCCCGGTGCCGAGGCCCACCATTTCTCCGCTTGTGTGTGGGTGAACTCTTTTAGCCACCTGCGTAGTTGGTTGAACGGAATGGGTACAATAGGTTCGGGCCCACAGACTGACGTGCCGGATGCTCTCCTAGCTAATTCGTCAGCTGCGTCGTTACCTAATGATCCACTGTGTCCTTTTATCCATTGCAGTGTCACTGTATTGCGATTTGAAACCGTTAGACGTTCCAGTGCATTGTGACATTCTAGTGTTAGTCTCGATGTAATATGTTTCTTTCCTAAGGACTGGAGAACTGAGACGCTGTCAGACAGTATGCGTATGTGGGCATCCGTGACTCTCCTGGCTTCTATGGCGTAGGCCGCTTGTAAATATAATGCCCACACATTCCGCCTGGTAGACGGTGTTGAACATTCCCAGCGGACTGGATATATTTATGTTCAGGTCGTGTGAGAAAACTCCGACTCCGGTCCCAGAGTCGGCCTTTGATCCGTCAATGTATATTCTCATCTCTTTCAGGCCTGAGTAGTCACACTGTTCTTCCGTGAGTATTATGTTGTAACTCTTTTGAAAGTAATGAATTTTCGGGACTTTGTCGCAGGGTGATGCCATCATTGGTTGTCGTTTGATCGCATCTTCCTTTATGCGTATGTGCTTGACTCTGGAGTCTGTGCTTAGGGTTCCTGATGTATGGAGCCTAAAGGCAGCAAGGGCCGCCTCCTCCCTCACGATGAGGTGTAGGGATGGCAGTCCAAGCATTGCCTATAGGGCAGCTGTGGGTGTGGTTCTCATACTGCTAGTGATTGCCACACAGGTAAACCGCTGCAGTTTACCGAGATCCCTTTGGGCTGTGCCGAGGTCTGTCCTGGGCCACCAGACTAGTGAGCCATAAGTGATAATTGGTCGGATAACTGTGGTGTATAGCCAGTAACTAACCTTGGGGCTGATTCCCCAGTTTTTTCCAAGCAGTCGTTTGCACTGCGATAGGGATATGCTGGTTTTCGTAACGATGTGGTTGGTATGTTTTGCCCAGTTCAGCTGTTTATCCAAAAAGATGCCCAGGTATTTGGTTTCAGTTGATAGGCTTAGGGTAGTATTAAAGAATCGTGGTAGTTGTAGTGTCGTCACTTTCCTCTTTTTTGTGAAGAGGATCAGTTCGGTTTTTGTAGGGTTCACTGATAGTTGGTGTTTGATGCACCAGGCCTCTACTATTTTCAAGGCCTGGCGCATCAGGTTACATAAAGTGTTCTCGTGGGTGCCGTTTATTATTATGGTTATGTCATCAGCGTAGCCTACTGTGAAGTAACCATTATCGTTGAGTGTTTTGATGAGGCTGTCTATAACCAGGTTCCATAGGAGCGGCGAGAGAACGCCACCTTGCGGGCAGCCTTTTGCTACTATAGCCCTTGTAGTGTCATTCACTGTGACTTGTACAGCCTTCATTTTGAGCATGTTGTTGATCCATCCACTCAGGGTTGTGTCTATGCTGTGTCTGTCGAGGGCCATGTTAATACTGTTGAACATGGTTTTGTCGAAGGCGCCTTCGATGTCGATGAAGGCTGCCAGTGATGAGCATTTGTGATCCACTGCGCATTCAATCTTAGAAACCACGCTGTGCAGCGCGGATTCTGTTGATTTGCCCGTAGAGTACGCATGCTGTTGTTTATGAAGTGGTTTTGCCCGAAGGGGTCCGTCTCGAATGTGTCTGTCACAGAATCTCTCGAGGGTTTTTAGTAGAAAGGATGTGAGGCTAATAGGCCTATACGCCTTGGGTTGTGTGTAGTCGGTTTTGCCAGGCTTGGGTATGAAAATGACTTTCACTTCGCGCCAAGCTAGCGGTGTGTATTTTAGTGCTATACAGGCTCGATAAATCTCCACCAGCCATGGTGTCAGATGGTCTAACCCCCACTGCAGCAGGGCTAGGAAGATGCCATTCAGCCCTGCGGACTTGTATGGCTGAAAGGTGTTGATGGCCCACTTTATCCGGTCATTTGTTATTATATTGTGGGCTCTAGACCAGTCTTGGTCCGTTGGGGTCCAATCCGGCTCAGCTTCCCACGTTCTGTCTTCTAGGAGTTTACAGTCTGGGAAGTGAGTTTCCAGAAGGACCTTACTGGTCTCGTAGTCGATCGAAGAAGACATCAAGAAGACTGCAGTCATAACACCATTCGGCTTGTATGAATTTACTCGAATGTGTTTCGGTTTGAGAAACGCCGGTCAAACTTTTCAACGTCACATTGACAATGTCCTGCGCGGTCTACCCGCATTCCCATTCGTCGACGATATTCTTCTGGCATCAGACAACGAGGAAACGCACAGAAATGACCTCGAAGAACTGTTTAAGCAGCTCCACGAGTACGGTCTGCAAATTAACGTGGCTAAATGCGTCTTTGGGCAAACCCAACTCGAATTCCTGGGTTACACCATTAACTCAGAAGGTATCACGCCAACAGAAGAGAAAGTCAAGGCCATCAGATCGTACCCACTACCAAACACAGTCAAAGAACTTCGCCGTTTTATTGGCATGATAAACTTTTATCGTTTGAACATACCGCACGCCGCCGAACACCAATGTGAATTGAGCAAGTACTTTCACAACGCAAAAAGTAACGATAAAACCAAAATACGATGGACCACAGATCTCAAAGAAGCGTTCGCCAAATGTAAACAAGACATAGAAGACGCAGTATTGCTATCCTACCCATCACCGAGCGAACCCTTCGCGCTGATGACAGACGCATCAAATACCTGTGCTGGCGCCGTCATACAACAGAAGATCAATGGCAAATTGAGACCGCTAGGTTTCTTTTCAAAGAAATTTAGTGACGCGCAACAGAAATACAGCACATACGACAGGGAATTGCTGTCTATATACATGGCCATACGTCATTTTCGTCGAGTGTTCGAGGGACGTGAATTAATTATATACACGGACCACAAACCACTGTTGCACGCCTTAACAGCTGACAGTAAATCTGAGACACCACGACGAACCCGTTACCTCGAATATATCGGCCAGTTTACATCAAACATTCAACATGTGAGCGACAAGGACAACCAAATAGCGGACGCACTATCAAGGATAGAAACCATAACCTGCCCCACTCCAATCGATTACACCGAGTTAGAAAAAATGCAATCACAAGACTCAGAATTGAAGGCGTTAAAAAGTACTGGGAAATACATCTTCAAACATATTACGATGCCTAACTCGAACATCAAGATTACCTGCGAAATGTCTTCAAACACTACTCGGCCATACCTACCACCGGACTTCAGAAAAACCGCATACGATGCCATTCACAACCTTAGTCACCCGGGAATAAGGACTACAAGGAAGCTGGTTACGTCACGGTACTTTTGGCCGTCGATGAATCGTGACGTAAGCAACTGAGCGCGAGCCTGCGACCCATGCCAGCGAGCAAAAGTACAACAACACACGAAGTCACCAGTGGCAAGTTTCCCACAAGCAAATCGGCTGGAACACGTTCATATCGACATTGTTGGGCCGTTACCCACTTCCAACGGGTATCGCTATTTGTTGACCATGATCGATCGAGCTATCAAATGGTCAGAAGCCTGCCCGCTTGAGGACATAACCGCAGAAAAGGTCGCGAGTACAGTATGCGAGTGTTGGATTATCTTAACATGTCAGGACTATACTAACTTAAGGAATTGTGTTACTGATACTAATAAGTATAATTTTGTAAATACATATTTGTTACGGTCGCGAATCATACTTTAATCAACATACACCCAAACACTGAGCTGCAAATTGCAAATATCGTAATTTTTTTTTTTTTGGATGGGAAATCATCAAATGACTTCTCCCGCTCTGGGCGGAGCGGGAGGGCGTGTCAGACTTTTACTGACTAAAACCCACCCATGTTCCTACTGTTGCCTGTGCCGGGGCCACGGTAAGGCGTTGAGGCGCGCGTGGAACACGACGCGCCGTCGACTCGGGCTTGGTCCTTACCGGACGGCGAGCTACCCATTGCTCGCCGTCCGCAAGCCCGCGCCTACGGTGGCCGGGAATCAGCTGCCAATTCCCGACGCCCAGGGCGTCTCCTGCGGCGACTAGGGGCGTGAGGGTGCAAAGCTTGCCTCTCCCTCACGCGTCCCGCCTCCTCCTTCACGAGCATTACTGCTTCGCAGAAGGAGGTAATGGCTTCCCATGCACTCTCGCTCCGTACCATGGCCTGGACCAGGGCCGGACGCGAGAGATCGCCGCCGCCGATCGCTTCCGCGAGGACACGGCGGTGCTCCGCCCAAGCCGGGCAGACCTCCACCGTATGCTCCACCGTGTCCTCCGGGCGATCCACACAGTGGTGACACCCGAGCGTTTCCTCCCGCCTTATCTGGAACAGGTACCTCCCGAAGCACCCGTGTCCGGTGAGGACCTGCGTCAGGCGGAAGGTGAGGACGCCGTGGCGCCTCTCCAGCCACTCCTCAAAGAGGGGACTTATCGCCGCAATTGTGGCGTGCCCAGCGCTGGGTTGCGATAATCGCACTCTCCATGCCGCCATGAGATCCTGCCGGAGCTCTGTCCGCCGTGCCGCGATTTCTCGCGGCAACGGAGTTACGCCCCGGCGTCCTGCCTCCTCGCGCCACTCCCACATGTGCGCGAGGACTTTTGCCTCCAGATCCCATGGCGGTAATCCGGCAAGGAGGTTCGCCGCCTCCCCGGAGACCGTGCGGTATCCCCGGGCTAACCGGATGGCCATGACCCTCTGGGACGCGTTCAACCGACGGACCGGTCGCCACCTCACGGAACGCGCCCACACCGGAGCTCCGTAAAGGGCCATGGACCACACAACCCCCGCGTAGAGCCTCCGGCAGGAGACGTTTGGACCCCCCAGATTGGGCAGGAGCCGCCTCAAGGCAGCCCCGGCCCGCTCCAGTCTGGGAGCCAAACGTCGGAAATGCTCCACGAAATTCCACCGGCTGTCGAGGACGTGTCCCAGGTACTTCATCGTCGACTCGACACCGATGGGAACCCCTCCTACCGTTATTTGGGAACCCGATTGTGGCGCGTTCCGAGGACCATGAAAACACATGGCCTCGGACTAGTGCAAGGCCACCACCTCGAGTCCTAATTGCCGGATCCTCTCTACAGTTGTCGCAACCCCGCGTGCCGCTAATTCAGCCGCCGCCTGGTGCGACCTCCCCTGTACCAGGACCAGCGTGTCGTCAGCATAGCAAACTACGCTGACGCCACCAGGGAGGTCGGCGCGCAGCACCCAGTCGTACCCGATGTCCCACAGATGCGGTTCCAGAACCGATCCCTGTGGGATACCGCACGACATCTCTCGCCAGTTCCACTCTCCCCGGTGACCGGGGTAGATGACGGCCCTGTCCGTCAGATAGGCCTCGACCACGCGACAGAGGTAGGTCGGCACTCGGTGATACCGGAGTGCCTCCCTGATGCAACTCCAGGGCAGGGTGTTGAAGGCATTGGCGATGTCTAGAGACACCGCCAAGACGACCCCACCCCGGGCCACAGCATCCCCCGTCGTGAGGGCTCGTACGCGCATGATGGCGTCCACCTTAGAGCGCCCCTTGCGGAAACCAAACTGATTCTCCGCCAAATTCGGCCCCACCCTCACCAGCCGCCCGACGAGGCGGTCTGCAATGACTCTTTCAAAGAGCTTGCCCACCTCGTCGAGCAGTACAATGGGCCGTAAGCGGACGGAGAGTCCACAGGGCGCCTCGGCTTTAAAGCCTTAAGTTGAACGACCCCTTGTAAAACCGAACTTGTAAAAACGAAAGATTTTTTAATAAACCTTTAAAAAATCTTTGCAATTGTCCTAAAATTAATTTCTCAAAAATTTTACTAAAGGTAGGTAGTACTGAAATAGGTCTGTAATTTGTGGGGTCGGATGTACTACCTGATTTAAACAAAGGTATTATTTTACTATTTTTCATAAGGTCAGGAAACTCCCCACAGTCGATACATACAATTAATAAAGATAAGAGCTAAAGTAGGTGCTACAATGTCAATAATAGACTTGACAACTTCTACAGAATTACCCCACAGATCTGCTGTCTTTTTTACATTTAAAGTGTGAAAGGTTTTAATTATATTTCTACAGGTAATATGTTCAAAACGAAATTCCGTATCGCAAACATCAACATTTTCCTTAAGCAAAGACTCAGCAACAGAAGGTGATGAGTTAAGGGATTTAGTAGTTGAAACGGGAATATCTGCAAAGAAATTTTCAAAGGCCATGGCGACTTGTGAGTCTGATTTTAATATGTTGTCATTAATAGTATAATTAACAACTTCAGTTTATTATAAACCTTATCACTCAAACATAAAGTTTAAATCACAATTGCAAAATATTTTTGTTAGGTCCTTCTGTCATCGGGGAAAGGCAATAAAAAATGCCGCTCGAAAATAGTCATTTTTATAATAAGTACAATGGGTAATAGCTGTTAGCTGATCCACCCTAAAAACGAACGAATTTGAACTCTCTGCTTGTAACATTAAGGATTATCCAATTTGTATGAGTTTATCAGACTAACGCTACTCGATGAACAAATACAAGAATAATACAGATACGCAAAGGGAATTGACCAGTTTGTTAGGGTGCTCTGGCTTGACGTGGACATTAAGTATAATAATAAATGAGTTGTGTTTTTAATATTTCATTCCTAGTAGAAACGAAATATTATAATAAAGTTGCAGGAAGTTAAAAAAATGTACCATATTTAGCATGTGCAATATTGTGATCTTGTCGCTGAGAAACTTCTACTATGAGTATAGAGATTTTTTAAATTAATAATATAAATAGTGAAAATGAGTGTTTCTTTTGTAATATAAATTATTCTCGTTTATTATAGTGATATTAACTAACATATTTGTGCAATAGTTATAAGTTACGGGAATATTAGTAGATAAAATAAAACAAGCAGTTATCATTTTTACAATGGTTTTAATCGGAATCATAAATGATTAAAATATTATCTAAAAACTGGGCGGGAGGCGTAATATTATTCTCGTGCCTTGCCCAGCTTAAATACCACACTATGGTCATAATGTGAGCACAGCAACCTACCGTTCTTCGGCCTACGAGGCAATTGCAATAATATTGAATAATGGCTTCTCTGCCCTATTGATTATTATTATATAAACAAAATATGTTTTTCGGCTTATGTGCCTGCTTTGTATTTTGCCTCTTAATACTGAACAATTGCCTGCCAAGGGTAAACCTTCTAGGAGGTTGCTGGCTCTGTCCGTGCTTATTCCAATGGTATAGGAACCATCATTCCTAATATGTTCTCCATAATATGATCGTGCCTGTTTCAACTGGTATGTTCCACAACCAAATAAAATAAGTTCACTGTAAGTCAGTCTTGGAAATGATACATTATTTATGTTTACATTTATGTTTAGGAAATGTGTGTGTCTTCTATTTAAATTATTCTGTATCACAAAATCAGCGAGTGTGTTATTCAAATACAGTCTCTCATTCACTATTTCTAGAATTTGACCTGCATCTACTCTATCATTGATCCTTAGATGAAACTTATTTATCAACGCAGCAGCCACCTTAAAATCTAACATTGCATGCTTGGATGCCAAGTTAAAAAATTCGTGTCGGAATATTTTAAAAGAATGTTTGAATATTCCATTTACCACTTCTACAATCCACCTTACCATTGTAACGGTTCTAGATTTATTAGCTGCCAACGTTGATAATTGAGTTTCGCCTACTTGTAAAGATGCAGGCATATGTACAGAATAATTACACTGTTGTAATAGTGCCACACAGTCTCTAAAACCCCTATCCAGAATAAAAACGTCTCCTGCCTGAAAATATTGACTTAAGGCATTTGCCTCATCTCTAAATTCATGCAACATAATATTGGCATCAGATGTTGTTGCTGGATAGGGGCCTAATACATCTATAATGTATCCATCGGAGCATACCATTAGAAGTGGCTTGATTAGGTTCCTATACTTGTGTAAGGAGTAAGTATTCTTTTGATATAGATAGTTTGAACTCTTTTGAACATACAAATATGTACCATCAATTATAACAATTGGTTTTCTGTCATCACCACCGAACAGACCATTGGGGATAATAAGATTTCTATTTGCAATTTCTGCCCTTGTAATATGATTTATTCCCAAGTTATGGGGAATAAAATCCTCATTTAGAATGTCACGAGCTTTGCCCATTAGTCTGTTCAATGTTGTTCGTGGGATGTTCAGCAATGATGAAATTCTTTCATCGCTGTCCCCAGTTCGGAGTTTAATTAAATATGCAGTAAGAGCCAATGAACCATTGTGCATCTCAGATATCCTTGGAAGATCTGCTTTTAGGTTGATAAATTGATCTTTGGACAGCCCTATCCAGAAATGGACCAAATCATCAGACATTGCTTCAATGTCATGGAAGTCAAATGTCCGATTTCTTTCTTTGACAAATGTAGCAAAGTCCTGAATATGTTCTATTGTAAAGGTGTGGTTAGGATTTAAAATATTTGATAATAGTTCATCCCAATGATTATTCAATAAATGAAAACTGCATATTCTGCAGTTTTTCGGTACGTAAAAATTAAAATCTGTAAATAACTTAATCCTGAGCCATATTGGAACAGTCAATCGCTGCGGTGATTCACAATCTGGACAAAAACAATGGCCTTGTGTATCTGGTGCTCGTGAATAATCCGGTAGGTCAATTGTTTCTGTTGACGCTGCTGGTACATTAACAGCTACTGGAGCAAGAACTGGAACTCTGTCAGCTCGCTGCCATCACGGATGACAGATGCGATCTGATCCATGAATCTTTAACAAAATAATTCTAAATTAGTGGCATTTCAATATATTAACTACTTCTTTACACATAATTAAGTTCATTTCATACATAATATATCCTATTCATCATCAGCCTAGTGTTTTCCCAACTATGTTGGGGTCAGCTTCCAATCTAACTGGATGCAGCTGAATACCAGTATTTTACATGGAGCAACTGCCTATCTGACCTCCACAACCCAGTTACTGGGTAATACAATAACCCTTGGTAAGACTGGTTATTAGACATTCTGGCTTCTGATGACCCGTAACAGCTGTCAAAGATCCACAAATGATAGCCGGGACCAACAGCTTAAAATACTATCCGAGACTCGGACGGGTCTTGGTATGTAAAGATGGTCACCATTCACGGACCAACCGCGTCAAGCGTAGCTTAATGTGATCAAACGACCCGTGCGCCTGTTATTACTTAGTCACAAACCTCAAATAATATATCCTATCCATAGTACATAAGAGTTAAAATGTGCTCACCTGCCGTGGTGCTATCCACTCGCTAATCACATTTCTTATGTGTGTTTCTCTTTCTGTATTTGTATGCAGAACATGGGATCTGGTACGCAATACAGAACATTGACAGTTGACACATAGTTGTCGACGATGACCACTACTTGTGCTTGGTTCATTTTCTTGGTCTGTTGAGTAATTAAATGCCAACATCCAGCACGAAAGACAGACCAAGCTATGGGCTGTAACCTGTAAATAAGACAAGCATTTATAAATGCAGTTTGTTTAGACAATAGACATAATTAATATCTCTATCTATAAAACATTCAGAAACAGAAATGATATTAAACAACACAACTGAGTTTGTTTCAGATGCTTCTCAAGCAGGCGTCTAATTAAGAGATGTCGGACTCTCTAGTATGGGCTATTTTATATAAGTACTACCTACTGAAACCGTAATAGTTTGTGATAACCTATTTATTTTAATTAAACATATTTCAGTTTTGAAAATAGACAAGACTTACGATTTGAGGAGCAGTCCATTGTCGAATAGTTGATTGTATTTCAACCAGCTCCAGAGTGCGTCTTCTGCGATGCGTAATATCGATGCCACAGTTAACACATCGCAATTCTTCCTCATAATCCTCATTCCCACGCGAGGAAACTATACGATGCGTAGGAGTGTCCGCGTTCGTGCCAAGGTTTTCGCATAAAGCAGGTTCAATGTCCAAAATAATGCCAGGGTCAACGTTAGAAGCAGATTCGGTGTCCAAAAGTAAAGCCGGGTCTTCGTGAGGTGCGGTATCGGAATCCATTATAACAAAAACAAACGTTGGAAAAAAAAACAACAAGACAATATTCACTCACAAGTGGGTACTCACAACACGTAAGCCAAGCGAATAGTTTTTTTGTTCAGTATTGTTGACAGAAGATGCAATTGGTGTTGCCAGGTAATAAAAAAAATGTTTAACAATAATCGTTTTATG
This sequence comes from Fissipunctia ypsillon, assembly GCA_947568875.1. Classification (NCBI taxonomy): domain Eukaryota; kingdom Metazoa; phylum Arthropoda; class Insecta; order Lepidoptera; family Noctuidae; genus Fissipunctia; species Fissipunctia ypsillon. The sequence goes on from OX387668.1 coordinate 10,428,472, forward strand.
GATTTCATAATCGAGTCTTTAGTCAGATGTAAATTGATTTACACAGAGAAAGATAAATGTTTTGATTGTTTTCATCTATTCACAGATTAATAAGCATAAAAAAAAATGGTCCAAATCAGTAAACGTGCTCAAGAAAGACCACATTATTTAAACAAATATTTGAAATCGATTTTTTATCGAATAAAAACTGAAATCACATATTTTTTTACGTGTTAACCCAGAACCTAAGCCACCGAGAGCCTGCAACCAAAAAATGGCGAATTGGCGATGCTTTGCGCATGCAATCGGCGTGAATACTTTTAATACAACTTTTTTTATTTAAAACTTTCCTGCGACGAGGTTTACAAAAATATTTATTTCAGAATTAATCATATTTATTTGATAAAATACTTTTTACTGAACAGCTTGTCCAACGTTGAGCCGAAAATGGCGATACCCTTTGATCTTTAAAACTACTTGTTATGCAATTTTGATCTTTATGCTGTAAGCCAAAAAGTTTATTACAGTATTGTAATATAGTAGTGTTTGCTACTAATAGCTTATTTTTATTATAATGTTCAGGTAGATCTAGTCTCGTGGTCCGTGTATAAGGCTGAGACGAACAAGATGCGAGCTCAAGTCCTGCGTCGAGGGGTGCTTGGACAGGAAACCTCCCCGTGTGCCTGTGGGCTGGAATTCCCTTATGGATGCGTCCGGGGGGAAGGCCAGTCACCGGGACGGTGCACCCTGGGGTACGGGCAATGACTCCCCATTAGGTACTGTGTGCCTAAGGGGTCTTGTTGCCCGTATGCCAATATCCTGTCAGAAGTACGCTCCAACGTGTGTCTCTCTGCGCTCTAAGCAGAGACGCACAGCGGCGGAGTAAGAGCGGGCTCGGTGTGCACTAACTCTGCCGCCGGGCAGGCAGGAAGAGGCCTTCTCTTTCTGTCACCGTTATTCTCGTAGCCCCAAAGATTGTCAAGGTCATGTCTCTGACTTTTGGCGGGGGTCGAGGGTCTTGGCTTAACCGCCCGGGCCGCGAGGAAGAAAACCTCTATAAAAAATCACCCCAAACCTCCAAGCGGCGGCGCACCGTGAGGGAGGTTGGTAGCTTGACTAATGGGTAGCTAAATTAGTCGCTAGTGCGAACCACTGGTTTTTGAGAAGTTACAAAGTTTTTTACTCGTGGGAACAAACATGGATAACAAAACAAACAAAAATAGTAGTGAAGAGGAGGGGAGTGATGCGGGGTCGGAGTCCGACGCCGCATCTGGCGTGAAGGGCTCATGTAAGAGCCCGGAGCGCGAAGTGGTGGGGGGCGCTGGGAAGAACCAAAAGTTCTTCAAGAAGCGCCCCAAACCGGGGGATGGCCTGGGGTCTTCCTCGAATGGTGGGCTGAGCTCGGCCCGTAAAAAAATCAGCCGGCGGGGTGGGGCCCATGAAAGGGGTGTGGGCAGAGGGCTCACCAAGGAAGCCAGCAAGCCGAGCCGAGCCAGCCTGGCCGAGCCAGAGTCGCAGTTGGGGTCAGTCTCGGCTGGGTCGGAGTCAGCAGGTGGTGAGCCGGACTCCGCTGGCGGCTCCAATTCGGAGCGAACGGTCAGGTTCGCAGAAGTCGTGGCAGCCGCGATCAAGAGTGTGGCCTTGAAGAGGACTCAGTCCTCTAAAGACAAGGCCATATCGGCAGCCAGGGCCTCCATTATGGCGGCAGCGGAGGCCAGTCACATCGGGCCCCCGTCGGACGCAATGTCTGAAATGCGGGCGGAGGTCACCCGTTTGATAGCCGCCATGGAGCTTCTCCGAAAGGAGAACGCGGAGCTCCGAGCGGACCTGGCTAGGCTTCGAGAAGGCGGCCCCCGGAAGGTGCCACAGGAGGAGGCGCGGCATGGGCAGGTCAGGCCCGTGCCTACTGAGGACCGGGTTCTGGCCCTGGTCCGACGGGAACTGGCTGCCTTCGGGAGCCCGTTTTCCGCCCTGGAGGCCATAGTTTTACGCCCCCCGCTGGCGGCGAGCCAGGCGGCCTCGAACCAGCGGAAGGCGGCATCGTATGCCGCCGCTGCGGCTGCCACGGCCAAGCCGGGGTCATCGGGGCAGGCGAAAGGCGGGGCCGTGCCGGGACCCGCGAAGGCCCCAGCCCCGGCGGCGAAACGACCGCCCCCGCCTCCTAAATCCCCTCCGGCTGACGCCGAATAGCAAGTAGCCGGGGAGAAAAGGAAGGCGGGTAAGGCAGCAAAGGCGGCCAAAAAAAAGGAAAGGCGGCAGCGGCGCAAGGAGCGAAGCGTCGCGGCTAGGCCCCGTGCCCCGAAGTCCGCAGCTGTAGTGATCACACTACAGCTGGAAGCGGAAAAGAAGGGCGTGTCCTACCGCGACGTGCTTGCCAAGGCGAGGGCGGCGGTGAACCTCGACGAGCTCTGTATCGCAGATGGCGTCCGAGTAAAGGTCGCTGCGACTGGGGCCCGGATGCTGGAGGTCCCCGGTGCGGCCAGCGGCCCGACCGCTGACGCTCTGGCCGAAAGGCTTAGGGCGTCCCTATATGCGGACGAGGCCCGAGTGTCCAGACCCACCAAGCGCGCTGATATGCGCATACTGGGTTTAGACGAATCAGCGACGGAGGGAGAGGTGGTGGCCGCCGTCGTTAGGACTGGTGGGTGCTCAGCCGAGCAGGTTAGGGTAGGCACCATCCATCCTGATTTCACGGGGATGCGAACCGTTCGGTGAGCTGCCCCGTGGCGGTGGCCCGAAAAATTACCGGGGAGGGCCAAAGGCTCAAGGTGGGCTGGGTTTCCACGCAGGTGAAACTGCTGGAACCCAGACCTCTGAGGTGCTTCCGCTGCCATGTAGGCAACCACGTGGGAGCTAAATGCACCTCGGAGGTGGATCGTAGCAGCCACTGCTTCTGCTGTGGTCAGCCCGGTCACAAGGCCGGCTCGTGCAAAGCCGCGCCGCACTGCTTCGCGCGTGCGGCAGCTGGCAAGTCGGCCAATCACCGGGCTGGGAGCAAGGCCTGCACTCCACCCGCCAAACCCAGGGCCAGCAAGCCCTCCGCCACCGTCGTCGTCGCCGCAGCCGCCGCCACTGCCGCCGCTGCCGCCGCCGCCTCCACTGTCGCCGCCGCCGCAACCACCGCGGCAGGGCCCTCACAGTAGGTTCGGGAGGGGGCTGATATGGAGTGCCAATAATGGCCCCATTACGCCTCCTCCAGGCGAACATCAACCACTGCGCCTCCGCTCAGGATCTGTTGCTCCAGAGCATGGCGCAGTGGTCGATTAACATCGCCGTGGTCGCTGAGCCGTACTTTGTCCCGCCCAGGGATGACTGGGTGGAGGACCTGAGCGGCTCAGTGACTCTAATTTCATCGGCCGCCGCCGGTACCCCGTCCCTCGAGGCGGTCAAGAGGGGCCGGGGTTGCGTGGCAGCACGGTTCGGGGAGATTGTCGTGGTAGGGGTATACTTCTCCCCGAACCGAACTCTCGCTGAGTTCCACAACTCCCTTGCGGAGTTGAGAGTCGTCGTCGTCGGGTTCCGTTCCCTGCCTGTGCTCGTCCTTGGGGACTTCAATGCCAAGAATGTGGCTTGGGGTTCCCGGCATACGGACACACGGGGCAGGATGGTTGAGGACTGGGCTCTGGAGACGGACCTGGTCGTCCTAAACCGGGGTTCTGTCCCCACGTGTGTGCGGATGCGGGGTGTCAGTGGTGGACATTTCGTTCGCCAGCCCCGCTCTGTCGCCGCGTGTCGTCGACTGGCGCGTCATGGAGAGGGTGGAGACCTACTCCGATCAGCGGTATATCCGGTTTGACGTCTCCGCCCAGACCTCGAGCGCGCCGGTCCGACAGGCCCCGAGTGGTCCGCGGTGGGCGTTGAAGCAGCTGGACCGGGAGCTCCTCCTGGAAGCCTCGATCGTGCAGGCCTGGGTGTCACCACCGGACAGGCCTGCTGACATCAATGACGAGGCGGGGTGATTCCGGGAGGCCATGTCCGAAGTATGCGACGTGGCAATGCCCCGGGTCCGTCCCGGACGCGCCCGGCGCCAGGTGTGCTGGTGGTCGCCGGAGTTGACGTCTCTGCGCGACGCGTGCGTTGCTGCGCGACGCCGGTACACCAGGCACCGCAGGCTCCGTATCCGCCCTCCGGATACGGAAGCCATTCAGGCGGAGCTGTACGAGGGGTACAGAGCGGCGAAGATCGCCCTCCGAGCGGAGATCCTGCGGGCCAAGGGACTGGCCCGCGAGGAGTCGCTGGAGGCTCTGAACAGGGACCCGTGGGGACGCCCGTATAAAATGGTGCGGAACAAACTCCGCCCATGGGCTCCCCCGCTGACGCAGAGTCTCCGGCCCCAGCTCGTGGAGGACGTGGTGAGCGCTCTGTTCCCTTCGCGAGGGGAACATACTCCCCCGCCCATGGCTCCGTCTCCTGCGGTGTCCGATGCGGACCACACAGCCGACGATGACGACGATGCTCCGGAGGTAACCGAGGTAGAGCTGAGAGTGGCGGTGCGTAGGCTGAATGCCAGGAATACCGCCCCAGGACCCGACGGCTTACCTGGAAAAGCCTGGGTCCTGGCCTTGGAGGCTCTCGGGCCTCGACTAAGGGGGCTCCTAAGCGCATGCTTGGAGAGGGGCCGCTTCCCGCTGCAATGGAAGACGGGGAAACTGGTCCTCATTAAGAAGCCGGGGCGCCCTGCGGACTCTCCGTCCGCTTACCGGCCCATCGTGCTGATCGACGAGGTGGGCAAGATCTTTGAAAGAGTCATTGCAGACCGCCTCGTCGAGTGGCTGGTGAGGGTGGGGCCGGATTTGGCGCAGAGCCAGTTTAGTTTCCGCAAGGGGCGCTCTACGGTGGACGCCATCATGCGCGTTCGAGCCCTCACGACGGGGGATGCTGTGGCCCGGGGTGGGGTCGTCTTGGCGGTGTCTCTAGACATCGCCAATGCCTTCAACACCCTGCCCTGGAGTTGCATCAGGGAGGCACTCCGGTATCACCGAGTGCCGACCTACCTCTGTCGCGTGGTCGAGGCCTATCTGACGGACAGGGCCGTCATCTACCCCGGTCACCGGGGAGAGTGGAACCGGCGAGAGATGTCGTGCGGTGTCCCGCAGGGATCGGTTCTGGGTACGCATCTGTGGGACATCGGGTACGACTGGGTGCTGCGCGCCGACCTCCCTGGTGGCGTCAGCGTAGTTTGATACGCTGACGACACGCTGTTCCTGGCGCAGGGGAGGTCGCACCAGGCGGCGGCCGAATTAGCGGCACGTGGGGTTGCGACAATCGTAGAGAGGATCCGGCAATTGGGACTCGAGGTGGCCTTGCACAAGTCCGAGGCCATGTGTTTTCATGGTCCTCGGAACGCGCCACCATCGGGTTCCCAAATAACGGTAGGAGGGGTTCCCATCGGTGTCGAGTCGACGATGAAGTACCTGGGACTCGTCCTCGACAGCCGGTGGAATTTCGTGGAGCATTTCCGACGTTTGGCTCCCAGACTGGAGCGGGCCGGGGCTGCCTTGGGGCGGCTCCTGCCCAATCTGGCGGGTCCAAACGCCTCCTGCCGGAGGCTCTACGCGGGGGTCGTGCGGTCCATGGCCCTTTACGGAGCTCCGGTGTGGGCGCGTTCCGTGAGGCGGCGACCGGTCCGTCGGTTGAACGCATCCCAGAGGGTCATGGCCATCCGGTTAGCCCGGGGATACCGCACGGTCTCCGGGGAGGCAGCGAACCTCCTTGCTGGATTACCGCCATGGGATCTGGAGGCAAAAGTCCTCGCGCACATGTGGGAGTGGCGCGAGGAGGCAGGACGCCGGGGCGTAACTTCGTTGCCACGAGAAATCGCGGCACGGCGGACAGAGCTCCGGCAGGATCTCATGGCGGCATGGAGAGTGCGATTATCGCAACTCAGCGCTGGGCACGCCACAATTGCGGCGATAAGTCCCCTCTTTGAGGAGTGGCTGGAGAGGCGCCACGGCGTCCTCACCTTCCGCCTGACGCAGGTCTTCACCGGACACGGGTGCTTCGGGAGGTATCTGTTCCAGATAAGGCGGGAGGAAACGCCCGGGTGTCACCACTGTGTGGATCGCCCGGAGGACACGGTGGAGCATACGATGGAGGTCTGCCCGGCTTGGGCGGAGCACCGCCGTGTCCTCGCGGAAGCGATCGGCGGCGGCGATCTCTCGCGTCCGGCCCTGGTGCAGGCCATGGTACGGAGCGAGAGTACATGGGAAGCCATTACCTCCTTCTGCGAAGCAGTAATGCTCGTGAAGGAGGAGGCGGGACGCGTGAGGGAGAGGCAAGCTTCGCGCCCTCACGCCCCTAGTCGCCGCAGGAGACGCCCTGGGCGTCGGGAATTGGCAGCCGATTCCCGGCCACCGTAGGCGCGGGCTTGCGGACGGCGAGCAATGGGTAGCTCGCCGACCGGTAAGGACCAAGCCCGAGTCGACGGCGCGTCGTGTTCCACGCGCGCCTCAAAGAGATATCAGCACTATTGACGGGGTCCGCTAGGGCCGATGCCAGCTAGGGTTGCGGGATGTTCGAAAGAGTTACCGTGGCCCCGGCACAGGCAACAGAAGGAACACGGGTGGGTTTTAGTCAGTAAAAGTCTGACACGCCCTCCCGCTCCGCCCAGAGCGGGAGAAGTCATTTGATGATTTCCCATCCACAAAAAAAAAAAAAGTCCTGCGTCGAGGGAATATTGTTTTGCTTTGAATTTAGAATTTATTCAATAAGTATTTCTTGCATTTCTTGTAAAGAACTATAAGCGGACATATTCTTCAAATAAAATTTCTAAATTGGTAATATTTTCGCCTAACTTGTAATAAGCGGATAGTTAAACGACAAATATGCGTATTCATTATAAATCTGGTATTCAAATTTTACTAAGGATATGGGTAGGAAAATAAAAGTGAACCGTGACAATAAAGCTAAAGGCAGTCTGTGCATAATGCAGTGACTACGCGCGAACATTTTTTACCTTGCCTTACTAAACTGCGAAAAACAATGTATTTTTCCAATTTTTACATTTCTATTTTATAGTTTTATTATCATGTCTCAATTGAGTGATTATTTAAAATACAAAATAATCTATTTGCACGAGGAGAATGTTGGCATCAGAGAGATTGCTAGGAGACTTTATATAGCAGTAAGTGTATTTTTCTAATTTTATACTTTCTTCACCTAGCTATTCCTTATGCCGTGACGTAAGCAAACATATTTTTTATATACTTAAACGTAAAGTGATACCTGTTTCATTTCTTTGTTTCAGATAAATACAGTCAGATTGTGGTTATGACGTTTTGAAGAAACAGGAAATGCTCAAAAGGATCGTTCAGGACCAAAACCTTTTAAATTGGGATTCGTCAGAAGTCAGGACAAAAGAAAATTTGGCGCAACTTGTGATTTCAACATGGGAACCCATGAGAGGAAATGATGCTTGCTGGAACATGGTGTGCAGTATGTGAAGCAGCTTGCAACAAATTATAGAAAGAGAAGGTGCTCCACTTCGCTATTAAGACAGCACCACCGCCCGCAGTCTACAATACTTACCTAAGTGTCAGTGTGTGTGTTAACCCTACACTTGGCAATTTTTTTTTTTTGATATGTTGATAAATTTTACATATAATGTATTCTTAGGTATTCATTGAGGGGAGGAAAAATAAAAACAAAAATATAATTTTATTAGTTTATGATTTATTGAATGTATCACATAAGGCACATTGCCAGACTCTTAGCAATTAACCTTATAAAATGTATGTATCACATTTGCCGCACTACCAGGCTTTCAACAAGTTATAAAGATTATAATAGCAAAACAAAAAAAAATACATTCTATCGTGAAAAAAACATGAATTTGAAGACATAATTTTTTGTACTTCCATACATACAACTAAAAAACAGAACCTCCTTTTAGTATTAGTCGGTTAAAATCAACAATAATAGTTATAAACGGCCTTCGAACCTTATAAAAATCTTAATGATACTCTAAGAAACAATTACGTTCCAGCAATAAGCACAACCTCGTTTTGCATTTTTGACAAAACAATTTGGTCTGCCCTTTTGTGCAATACATGCACCTCCCTCTGATGGATGCTATAGTTAGAAAATGAACAATTTTCTGTATGGTCAAGTTTCTGTATGGTCTTGTTTGAAAAACGATTCCAGAGACACCAGCGCGAACAAATATTTTGAAACCCCATTTTTTAGGTTTATTTTTTATACATTGTTTGTAGCTGCCTGCTCTAGCTCCTTTATGTGGAACCATCATTTCATCAATACTGAAACGCGTCTCTTATTCTACTTTTAGACAGTTCTCACGGATTCTTTGAAGAAGTGGTCTCACTAAAATATAGTAAATATCGCCTCAGTAACTGAAACTTCTTCAGAGTCATTATATCGCCTACTTTGTTGTATCGTTGAATTTTGGACCAATAATTGGTATAAGCGTGCATTTTAACGACCCCCATAAATAAAAGAATCGCCAGAAAATCTTTGACATCATCTTCTGTGATATTTATTGAGCTGCCCTTTGTATGTGTGCTATAGATATTTGTTTGTTGCACTATGAGAGAGATGTCATCTGAAAAGAACAGCTTGAAGTATTCAATGGCACTCTTCTCTTCACGAGGCTCAAACGAGTTATCTTCCACTTCTGCAGAACCGGTAAACTTACAGCAATGCCAATTAGGTTGTAATCTTTTAGCAGGTATTACTTTTCGCTTTATCACGACAACTCGCGCGGTCTTTTTGAACGAGTAGCGGCTGAGGGAGCGGGTGCAAACAATGGTGACAGCACCTGGTTATAACGCGTCAAGTTGCTGGTTCGTGGTAAAGGTAGTTGCGAGGAGGTTGCCAGTGGTGAAGGTACTTGCGAAGAGGTTGCCAGAGGTGGTAAACTTACTTGATGTAACAAAGGTGGTACCGGAGACAATGGACGAGCCTCAGCACAATGAAGCTGCCTTATTAATTACAGATGGATTGGACGATAAAATTGATGACGAATAAGGGTTGGTTGACGGCGAAGACTGTGGGTATAGTACTAAAGATGTTAAAGCAACCAATTGATTAACCTCAATATCGTCATCTGATAAAAGTTTAAGGTTTTCTATCGAAGAAGGCAATGATGGAGGCGGCGAACTGCTGTCGGAGTGCGCTGGGCGGAAGCAATACTGCAGCTCATCCTCAGAAGATGATTCACTTTCATCCAAATCCGATTTTGCGTTTGGCTTTGGAACAAGAGGCACAAGTTGTCGAGCTCTTCTTTGTTGTTGCATACTAAGCTGATGGACCTGTGACAGAAAAATACGAATTAACAATAATAATATCTATAAAATAACAATAATAATATTAAAGAATTATAATAATAATAAAATTCACAAATAAATTCTAACCGTACAAATCAAGCAATGTCACGTATTTGATACATAGCAAAATATGTCTAGAAAGATAGCTACCTGGCAGTGTGTCATACCTGATACACTCGAAAAAAAACGGTAAATTACCGTCAATTTTAATCCAGTTTAGTACTCGAAAATAATGTTTCCGAGTAGCAAATATTGTAACCTATTCGAATTAAACAACTTTTGAAAATAATTTGATTAAAATATAATAAAAAAATAGTATTTTTACCTTGCGACGCGCAGACGCCTTCGATCAGTTCGTTATCTTGTTTTCTACTGCATATTTGGTGTTACAAGAAATAGAATAGTATTTTTTAGTAGAATTGGGATTATATTATGTAGCAAATTAAATAATAAATGTTTCGTAAATACGTGTCGGAACGTCTCCAGATTTTCGCAAAGTTCAATGTATCAAATTATCCACCGTGCCAAGAATAGGGTTAAATAAACTGTTGTTGTCATAATTTCTAAGGAAGTGTTTCATACAATGAACAAGCAGCACCCTAATTGCGTAACACACTATCAATCGGAATGTAAATCATTTTAAAGCAAATTACTGATCCATTGCTTTAAATACGCAATCGCCCAATATGAAGATCGCTGACTTGCTGCCCTACATTTTGTTCAATAGGTCGAAGTACAAATGCAAGTGCAGTGAAAGTGACGTCAATGAACATTTTCTTGTAAACTATAATTTAAATAATCTGGCATTCCATAATCATATTTCGATTAGGTCTCATCTCCTTTATTTTATAAGTAATTAATGTATTTTTCCTAATTAAATCTTTAATTAAATATTTTCCTAAGTTAATTTGGTTTTTTTTCGATCCTCTGACTGCAGCTAACGTAATTCTTTATAAGTTCGAAAATGTTGTCTGCTCAACACGTAAATAACGCAATGAATGTTGTTGAATTGTCAAAATGAAACCGATTTCGATTGATAATGTGTTACGCAATTGCCCCGCAGGTCCTTTTTACGATCATAAAACCATATTTAAAACTAAAAATACTTATAAAAAATCTATACTTAAAGTAGGTAAAACATCAAAGTATTAAGTGCTATTTTCACTTATATTTTATGAGTAGGTATGACAGTTAATGTGGTGATGTTATTGTTATAAAATAGAAATATTATATATTTATAAACATATAACATGTTGATTCACTACATTAAACACTTTGTAATGTATGTAACAGATTACTTACCTACTTACTTTAAAAATAAAAATGAGTATTTTATAGGCAATATTGAAACGAAGAAACTGCTTTTTGTCACGTTACCAATTAAAAAAATGAAGCTTATCATAAGTAGTTTAGTATTCGAACTTCTTTTATATGTTTTAGCTTTATATTTATTTGACAAGTAATTATTTTTGAAAGTAATTATTTTTTATTTATATTGAATAAAATCGTTATCATAATCATTATTGTTTTTATTTGTTGTTGTTATTTGTATTTAAATAGTTAATTTAAATTAACTATTTTAATATAAATAATATTTTGGATTCAAAAAACATAATTGAATAATGTAGTAAACAACAACATAAAGCTACAAAAACACAAGTGGAAGGTTAGTTTTGAACTCACAACCATGCTGATATTGGTTCACTGTTGCAACCACTAGACCAAACCGACCTAACAAATACTGTTGAAGTTAACAAGTGCATCATGTGACAAAAAAAGTATTCAAAGCTTACCTACCTTAACGTTACGTGTTAAAGATCAAATTGGCATAACTTTATTCTATAATATTTGCCTACCTTGAACAAGTCGTTCTAGTTCGTTAAGCTCGTACGTATCGAATAACGCTTATCTACTGCTAATGGCAGAAGGTTCAAATTCGTCAACTTTTAGTGCGTCAGGTAACAGCTATTACCCACTGTACAAAAATATTTATTCTAAAATGAAACATAACATCTAAGCAATAAGGTTAAAAACATTTTCTTGACAAGTTCGTTCTTACTCTATTTTGGAATTAGGCGTAGTTCTTGGTACTTATTACATTTCAATCCACAGATCATATAAATACAGCAGATATGGCAAGGAGGCGTGGCGCTTGCGAACGCATCTGGCCGCAAAGCGGCTTAAGGCGACCTAGTTATAGATACACCTCACCCGTCTGCTTTAGATTAAGCTAAGTACTTATATGTCTCTATTCTAGCAACTAGATATCATTTGCAAGCTCAGCTGTATGTGCCCACCGGATGAGCCATGTATGCATTGCATTTCAGAATAAAGCTCGCCTCCAAATCGGCAGTACGTATGTAGTACGTTAGGTGTACTAACTGTACTAACTGTACACGGGAATTTAACCCGTATGGTAAGGCTATTAAGCGTTATAATAGCAAGCTTGCGAAGCTAAGCAGGATGAGGATGATAAATGAATTACGACTAATGACAATGACGAACTAATGTAATGATTAAAATTAACTATTTACAAAATAAAAGGCAAGGCAAAATTATACAAAATAAGCAAGCGCGGCGCGAGTAGATAGGCTGGTAGCCAACGATGGACTGGTGCTCGCTGCTTGGCTCCCTCACAAGTTGACTGCGCGCAGTGGCTGCGTACGGCACGTGTAAGCGTCAGTGCATGCGCACTCGGTGACAAACAAGACATCACCTGATTTGTGAGTGTGGTACAAAATTCATAAGCGGAGCGATTCCGCTCCAGAATCAAAGGTGGCGGTCCAAGTAAAATTAATCGCGCCACAGTTCCCCCCTGCCAGACCGTTGCTACGGTCGATAATAGTCTGGGAATCTCACGCACCGCCCGCTTCTGGTTCTCTTTTCTTCGCCCGCCGCTTTAGACGTGGTAACGACAATAGGTGTTGGTGCTACCTCTGGCTTCGTCTCTTCACCCTTCATCATAAAGGCTGGTTTGAGTCTGTCAATAGAAACATTAGTTTTCTTCCCTTTTACCTCTATTGTGAAGTACTTTGGTTTTCTTTCTAGGACCTTGTATGGTCCAGCATAAGGTGGCTCCAGAGAACCTCGGACGTGGTCACGGCGAAGAAAGACGTGTGAAGTAGTATGGAGGTCCCGTGGAATGAAGAAAGGAGAAGTCGTGTGCCACGATGTTGGCTTTGGAGTGAGCTTGGCCATGTGTGCTCGGAGACGCGTGGCATACTGTGTGACATCGCCTGTGGTGAACTGCTCTGTGGGAGATAGGAATTGACCTGGTAGTCGTAGAGGTTCTCCATATACCAGATCCGCAGGCGTAGCTTGGATGTCTTGCTTCCATGAACTCCGCATGCCGAGTAGTACAAGTGGTAGGGCTTCTGTCCACTGTGACGAGGAATGACACATAATGGCTGCTTTAAGCTGACGATGGAGTCGCTCAACAATGCCATTTGCCGCAGGGTGGTAGGCAGTGGTGCGAAGATGGCGCGCACCAACCAGGGTAGTGAGGGCCTTGAATAGGTGGCTCTCGAACTGGCGACCCTGGTCCGTAGTCACACGTGCGGGACAACCAAATCTAGCTATCCAGCCAGACACCAAGGCAGCAGCGCAGGCCTCAGCGGTGATCTCCTTTAGTGGGTACGCCTCAGGCCACCGAGTAAATCGGTCGATGACAGTGAGGCAGTACCTGAAATCATAAGAAGGGGTTAGGGGCCCTATTATGTCGAGGTGAATGTGAGTGAATCTAGAGGAAGTGGTTGGGAATGTGGAAAGAGGTGATGTGGTATGGCGGGTAACTTTGCTAGTTTGGCATTGCAAACATTGTCTAGCCCACTCTCTACAGTTTTTGCGAATCCCAGGCCACACAAAGTTCTGAGTTACCAGTCGCACTGTAGCAGAACATCCTGGGTGGTGTAAGTTGTGTAGTGAGTTGAAGACTTGCTTCCTTAGCTGTGGTGTCACATATGGGCGAGGATTTGTAGTGGAAGTGTCACAAAATATGTGCTTGTTACTGTTTAGCGTGGTAATTTTCTCCAGCTTGAGGGATGAACCGTTTTGGATGAGGCCTTGCAGTTCTGAATCTTTGCTCTGAAATCTTGCAAGGTCCTCGTAGTTGATTGCTGGTGACACTTCTTCTACCCGTGACAAGGCATCAGCGACCACATTCTCTCTGCCTGGCAAATACCTGATGTCGGTTGTAAATTGTCCGATGTAATCGAGGTAGCGGAATTGTCTTGGCGGTAAATTATCCCTGTTTGCCTTGAATGCGTACACCAATGGTTTGTGGTCTGTAAATATGGCAAAGACTCTTGCTTCAACCATATGGCGAAAGTATTTCACAGCCTCGTACGCCGCCAGTAATTCGCGTTCGTAGGGACTGTACTTCTTTTGTGCGGGGCTGAGCTTGTGAGAATAGAAGGCTAAGGGTTGGTAGTCGTTACCGTTTCGTTGTTGTAACACGGCGCCTATGGCGGTGTCTGATGCATCGGTCACAATTGCCAACTCAGCTGATGGATCTGGATGAGCCAGTAGAGCTGTGTTGCAAAGTGAAGTTTTGGTTTCTTCAAAAGCCTTAAGTAGCTCTGGAGTCATAACCACAGGATGGTTTCCTTTTATTTTGGAGCCAGCGAGGACGGCATTTAACGGCACTTGAGTCTCAGCTGCTTGAGGAATGAATCGGTGGTAAAAGTTCACCATTCCTAAAAATCGACGTAGCTCCTTGACGGTCTTGGGTGCTGGGTAATCCTGGATGGCCTGTATTTTTGATTCCAGAGGCTTCGTACCTGCTGCTGACACACAGTATCCCAGAAAGGTTACCTCTGTGCGTCCAATATTGCACTTTGTAGTATTCACTACTATACCGTAGTCTCTGAGGCGCTCGAACAGTATTCGTAAATGTTGCTTGTGCTGTTCAGGAGTTCTGGAGTATACTAATATATCATCGATGTACCCATAGCAAAAATCTAGTCCGAGCAGCACTTCGTCGATAAATCTTTGGAAGGTCTGTGCTACGTTTCGCAATCCAAAAGTCATGTACCTGAATTCATAGAGGCCAAACGGTGTTGTTATGGCAGTCTTTGGGATGTCATCGGGGTTGATCGCAATCTGGTTGTATGCCTTAACTAGGTCTATCGTAGAGAAGACTGTGCACCCTGCCAGCTGGTGAGAAAAGTCATGAATATGGCGGATGGGGTACCTGTCTGGTATTGTTCTGGCGTTAAGTGCCCTATAGTCACCACATGGTCTCCATCCGTCGTCCTTTTTCCTCACCAGGTGAAGAGGTGCTGACCATGCACTCTCCGACCGTCTGGCTACCCCACTCGCCAGCATGTCTTCAAACTCCTTCTTGGCCACCAAGGTACGTGTGGGATCCATGCGCCGGGGTTTGCATGATACTGGTGGACCAGGCGTCGTCCTAATATGATGCATAGTGCTATGCTTAGCGGGTAGGTGAGTTCCTGGCGGCCGTGTTATCTCAGGGTATTCACGTAGTATTGTGTGGTATTCTGTGTCTCCTACTACTGCCTTCACTGATGCTATGTCGTCTGTTGACCTGCAGTGTATTCCAGACACTGATAGTGACGTTACATTGTCTATTAAGCGCTGGTTTCGACAGTCAACGAGTAGGTTGTAGAAGCTAAGGAAGTCTACTCCTATTATCGCTCGCGACACGTCAGCTATAGTGAAATTCCAGGTGTAGTTCCTCCGTAGACCTAAGTTTAGTTGTAGTTGAATGGGTCCAAAAGTATGAATGACAGTGTTGTTGGCAGCCACTAAGTCAAACTTTGATTGTATTACTGCCGTCTTGACTACCGACCGAGGAAAAACACACAAGTCCGAGCCTGTGTCCACCAGGAACTGAACTCCTGTTGTCCGGTCGGTTATAAATAGACGGCCTGTTGAAGAGGGGCAGTCGTTAGCCGCTACTTGCGACCGCCCTTGGCGTTTTCCGTCGTAAACGTGCAGGGCTGCTTGCATTTATTCGCCTTATCACCGTACTTGTAATGGTAGTAACAGTGCGGGTGATTTGGCGGAGGCTGTTGTGATCTAGAGCTATTAGAACGGTCATACCTTCTGTATCGGGCCTGTGAGCGTGAGCGTGAACGTGAATATCGTCTCCCTCGGTTCATCTTCGAGGTAAGCATGGCTACTTGCTTCGTGAGCTCGCTTACTTGCTTGGCCAAGTCGGTATCAGCAGCGCTGGTGGATGCTACTTGTGGGATTGACGGGGCTATCTCGTACACCCTGTCTGCGATCTCAGCTAGTTTGTCCACCTGTAATCCAGCTATCTGTGAAGCAATGACAGTTTGAATATTATGCGGTAAACGGTTGGTCCATACGCTCTTCACGAAATCTGATGCTCCGGAGGGTCCCGCTAAGTTTTGTAAATGCCGAAGAAACTGCGACGGCCTCCTATCACCGAGCTCCTCATGGACTAGCAGTTGCTGTATCCGCTTTTCCTGCGATGCAGACAGGCGACTAATTAGCTCTGTTTTGAGTTTATTATATTTATTTGTTTCGGGTGGTCTCGTTATGATGTCTTTAACCTGCAGTGCGTATTTAGTTTCCAGCTGTGTAGTTACATAATAATATTTGGTTGTATCGCTGGTTACCTTTGAGAGGACGAATTGTCCTTCCAACTGCGCGAACCATAATGCCGGTTCTTCTGGACAAAATGGTGGGCAGCGTACCCCCACTCTCGCTACTTCTCCGTGTAGCACCGCTACTGCATCTTTATTATCAGCGTCAGAAAATTCTTCGGCATCTGACATCTTCACTTATTAAAAAAAAATCGCTCACCGCTTATGCTTGGACCACAACCAACCTTCGATGTAAATGAACTTGGCTTCAGCTGGATCACTGCTCTTCTTTATTCGCCGGCAATGCTTGTGAACAGCTGCACCTGAGTCCTCCGTATGCGCGCGTCGGGGTCACCAATGTAGTACGTTAGGTGTACTAACTGTACTAACTGTACACGGGAATTTAACCCGTATGGTAAGGCTAATAAGCGTTATAATAGCAAGCTTGCGAAGCTAAGCAGGATGAGGATGATAAATGAATTACGACTAATGACAATGACGAATTAATGTAATGATTGAAATTAACTATTTACAAAATAAAAGGCAAGGCAAAATTATACAAAATAAGCAAGCGCGGCGCGAGTAGATAGGCTGGTAGCCAACGGTGGACTGGTGCTCGCTGCTTGGCTCCCTCACAAGTTGACTGCGCGCAGTGGCTGCGTACGGCACGTGTAAGCGTCAGTGCATGCGCACTCGGTGACAAACAAGACATCACCTGATTTGTGAGTGTGGTACAAAATTCATAAGCGGAGCGATTCCGCTCCAGAATCAAAGGTGGCGGTCCAAGTAAAATTAATCGCGCCACACGTATTTTTATTTTTTTTTTATCCTCAGTAAAAATCCTGAGTAGTTAATTTTACTATTAGAAAGGTTTCTCTCACTCCGAAACCAAAAGTGGCGCAGCCGGTAGGATTTTCTCCTAGAAATCCGCAGTTTTCGCGTTTTTCCGACGTCCAAATTCGTCCAAAAAAATTACGCGTAAAGTCTACGAAAGCAGAGGAAATCCTTCGAACCAAAGAAATATTCTGTTGTATCGCGTGAGTGCAGAAATCATCGAGTATGGGAGTCGCGGCCAGTTGGCGAGTCAATCTTTTCGCCAATTCTTTGTTCCCCTAATCCTCCTATATTTTTCATAAGTTTTAAATGTTATTTTCGAGATCAAAACTTGCTCATTATAACAGTGTTTAATGTGTGTTTAAGTATTTAGTTTGATAGCTCCGTATGAAATTTTATGGTCTTATCTCTATTCAATTCTTAGAACTTATAACATAGAGTAGTGTCAATGTCAGAGAGTTCACATTTTTTTTAACATTGAGTTTAATATTCTAATCTTGTTTTATTAAATCGAGTAAAATAAATAGTATTAACTGTAAATTAATTGAACAGTGTAGTAAGGTAAAGTAACTTTTAAGGAAAAACTTTTTACAAATTCTTTTATATCAGTTATACTTAATATAAGTTTCCAATTTTATTTTCCATATTTATCCAGTATTTCCGATTGTTGTAGTGCTTAATTGTGTGTTTGTTGTATTTTAAGTGTATGAAATTGAATAGGATTACTTTTAAAGCGAGTTGCAGCCTCTGAATAGTTCATTACTCTATAATCATGACGACGACAACAACAGTTGCAGTTGAACCAATACCAAATGAAATCGTACAATTAATTCCATGGTATAATGGAGATAAAAGACAGTTAAACCTTTATTTGAGAAAATGTCAGTATGTGGTTGATCGATTTAAGGGCAGTGTGGAACAAAATCTATATGTTTTTAATGTTTTAACGAATAGACTAAAAGAGGATGCAGCTGCGCTCTTATCGGAACGTGAAGATATTGTTACATGGTCCGCATTAAAAGAATTGCTGATTCAACATTTTTGAGACTCTTGTAGTGAAGCGAGTATTAATATTGTATTAGAATCTTTAAAAATTAATTCAGGGGAAAGTTTTTTAGACTTTTGTAATAGAATCCAAAATGTTCGTTCGTTATTAATGTCGAAGGTTAATACAATTGATGATGTGGAATTAAGACGTGCTAAGTCGGTTATCTACAACAATACGGCCCTGAATGTATTTTTGTACAACCTTCCTGAAAATATGGTGCGTATCGTGAGGCTTTTAAGCCTCACGATACGCACCGATACGCACGGTTGTAGGCGATTTATCGCCTACAACCTTAGAAGCAGCCTTGAGCATCGTACTTGAAGAGGTGAACTTCTTAGATCAATACAATATGCGTAACCGCATTCATGGTAATAGTCAAAATTCGGGATCAAGTTCAAGGTCACCGATAACCCAATCAGTGGAGAACAAACTCGCTTTACCGTTTCAGTCTAAAGTTAACTTCAATAATCCCCAAAATACACAAATTAAGATACCGCAAACTGTGGGTCAAGGTCAATCATTTAAGCCAGTATTAGAGTATCGTCGTCAACCGGGTTTGCAACTGCAACAGTTTGGTTATAGACCAGCTCAACAGATCGGATATAGGCCACCTGTGCAGTTTGGCTATGGACCACATCTATGGTTTGGTTATAGACCACCACAGCAGTTTGGTTATAGACCACCTCAACCGTTTGGCTATAGACCACACCTACAGTTAGGATATAAACCACCGCAACAATTCGGTTACAAACCACCGCAACAGGCTGGATCTAATCTTCCTCAGGTATTAAAGCCCCAAAATCAAGATAGTGACGTGTCTATGAGAACGGCCCAACCTAAACAGCAACAAGGTTTTAATTTAAATGAACTTACTATGAACGATTACGAATATGTATACGATCCCTATGGTGACGCATTTTACCATTATAATATAACAAATGACTATGACTACTTAAATGATATTAACTATTACTATGATAACGGAAGTTGCACGAAAGATTCTAACATACATACCTAATGACAAATTAGAACTAACAAATGACAATCAGAATGTGGATTTTCAGGAAAAAGCCTCGTTGAAGGACAAGAAATCTTAGAACTAAATTGCGATCCTAATTCAAAGCTTCCCTACATTTACTTAGAAGAAATAGACGCAAGAATGATGATTGATACCGGTAGCATGAGATCATTCATTAGTCCTCGAAAGGCTTATGAATTTTTCAGTGATTATATTAGGAAAGAACATTTTCAAGTGGTAAGCACCCATGCTTCTAGTAGACACGATGAAGTAATGGAAATTCCTCCCTTACCTACCTTTGTGAATAACGCTTGAAAGCAAAAGTTATAGGTCAAGCTGAAAGAAATATTTTACCAATACAAGTAAGAGAAAGAATTACTAAAACCCCTATTAAAAATGTAAAACGCCCTCCGCAGGTGGTGCGGCATCCTGTTGGTAGTGATACCCTCGCAGGCCCTTCATCTGCAAAATCTTGAAGGAAAGCCAGGTATATTCCCGGTAAAAGAAGGTCTAGCACACATTCAAACTGATCACTGGACTATAATCAAGCTTATAAGTTTAGAACAGATTTATAATGATTTAAATTACGTATCCAGCAACTACCAACAAATGTGTAAACTTATCGATTAGAATGCATCATATTCTCAAGAATTTACAAGTATGAAAACACATACAGAGTTTATACGCGAGATAACTATAGAAAAATATCGACAACTAGTTCCGCAGAAACGTTCTAAAAGAGGACTTATAAATCCATTGGGTTCTATTATAAAATTAATAACTGATAACCTAGATCACGATGACGCCGTTAGATACGAAGAACTTATTTCCAAGATGATCATAATCAAATAATTACTTCAAAAAAATTAACAATAGTCTCCAAGATGTTTGATAGTTTCATTAATGTAACTGAAACAATAAATCAGAATACTGTAAACTTTCACAATCGCCTAACAATGATTGAACTGCTTCTGAAAGATTTATCGGCTAAGCAAAACAATTGGATTTCTTTAACTTACTTTACGGGATTATTTTCTGTATTCACGAGTAGTTTTCGTACTATCTTTGCTAGGCTAAGTGAAATCGAAACAGCATTAGCGCTAAGCAAATTATCGATACTACACCAATCAATTGTGAATTCTACAGAATTATTGTATCATTTAGAATTGATTTCTAAGTCTGGAAACTTAGTGTACCCTCCACTAGAAACAAATTTATTGAAAATAGAGGAGACCATTTGTGTAAAATCATTTATTAAAGATAATCAGATAACATTTATAATGGAAATTCCACTTACGGATAACTCATCATATAACTATTTTAAGATATATTCCTTACCAATCTTTCATGAATCTGAAAATAAAACCTTAGCTATTATTCCCAAATATCCTTACCTTTTGGCAAAAGGAACGAAGTACTTACCGCTAATAAAACCATCTCGACCACTCTCCGCTGGCGATCAGTTTTTATGCACTGAGGATAATCAAGCGTTATACTACGAACTTACCTGTGTAGAACAGTTGATGAAATTCGAAGATGACCATACTGCCTGTAAACAACATGAAATCCAAATTGAGAAGGTCAGGGTCCAACAAGTCAACGATGTTAGCTGGCTCCTTTATAGTAGATTGAGAACAACATTGACTAAGCACTGCGGTGAAGAGATCAGTAAACAACTTGTATTCGGCACTTACCTGGTGACAATTGACGAGCCTTGTGACCTGCAAATCTATGGAATTCACCTTCACCGTCGTATTTTTGTGGAGTTGGAAGTTGTGGAGAAGATTCCCATTGTCACATTACCCCAGTTGCACGAGAATACCACTCTCTCCAAATCAAGTGTAATTAATATGAAAGGAATAAGTTTAGATGAAGTGAAATATATGGCCTTTTCGTTAAAACATAGTGAAGTGATTGAAAGTGTTTTGAATGAAAAGAAACACTAACTTCAGTGAAAATTTAGGATACGTCACCTTAGGTTTAATAATTTTAGGTTTTCTTACATTTTTGATTTATACTAAACGTTTATTATTTTGGCAAAATTGTCGGAACGACTCTCAAATCGAACCTTCCGATAATTTCGCTCTTAGGGTCGGAGGAGTTATAGATACACCTCACCCGTCTGCTTTAGATTAAGCTAAGTACTTATATGTCTCTATTCTAGCAACTAGATATCATTTGCAAGCTCAGTGGTATGTGCCCACCGGATGAGCCATGTATGCATTGCATTTCAGAATAAAGCTCGCCTCCAAATCATCAGTAGGTATTTTTATTTTTTTTATCCTCAGTAAAAATCCTGAGTAGTTAATTTTACTATAAGAAAGGTTTCTCTCGCTCCGAAACCAAAAGTACCTATACCCAATATTGCATCACTTTGATTCAATAATAAACAAACAAATAGTGATTGTTTAAAGCCAAAAAAATATATATTGTAGGTACGTATTATATGTACTTTGACTTTTTGTGGTTCAAAACATGATATCGAAAACTTCGCTCGATCAAAAAAAAAAATCGGAAGAGGAGTCTAATCGATGATTTTTTAAATGTTTTTCTAATTTTGTTTGAAGCTTATGAAAGCAATACTTCCAAAAAATATATCTGTAAAAAGTTCATAATAAATAGAAGAACAATTTGTGGTTACATTTTGCAAAATAGTAAAATACATTTAATAATAAAATATTATATAATACAGCGGCTTGCGCACTGCTATTCAGTCGCCCGCCGGGCCTTGACGAGGTAGGACTTATGTCCGTTTTGCTAGCGCACGGCTGTTCCGCTAATTTATCGAACAATTCATTCGTAGGACATAGTGTAAATAAGTCAGTATGTTTTTTTTTGGGTTTCGTATGTTCGAATGAAAAACGGAACCCTTATTTAGGAACGAAGTTCTGTAACGCGGCTTGCGGTAGGAGTTAATTGGTAGAAATCGTCACGACTCGACTTTCAAAGTGTAAATTTGGTCAAAATGAAAATCCAAGATGGCGGCCGTGAAAATTTCCAAATTTTCCTTCATGGGTGTCGTTTTCAAGGTTTTCGAGGGTGCTGAAACCGATAGTAAAGTCAAAATGAAAATCCATGATGGCGGCCGTGAAAATTATTAAATTCTTCATCATGGGTGTCGTTTTCATGGTTTTCGAGGGTGCTGAAGCCAATAATAAAGTCAAAATGAAAATCCAAGATGGCGGCTGTAAAACTTTTGTTTTTATTTAAAATCATGTAAGAGTCATCACGTAACAAGGATCTTTGGTCCTGTCGGAAGTCCCCCGACGCACTCGGTTTTATAATGTTTTACTATTTGAATTTTGTTTTCTTCTATAGCTTTCGCCAATCCTTGTTTTGATACTATTATGGGACACTTAATTTCGAAAATCGTATAATTTCCAATCAACCTATTAGGCATGGCCCCAATATAACACTGGGTTTCATCAATAAATAATCCGTAATAAATAATAAATATCCAAAACTAATTTGTATATAGGTACCTACTTTAAAATAAAACCACACCATCAGCATTACCTTTGTACGTATTTTTCTGTTCCTTTCTTCTGGTCTGTTTATATGTGTGTACGTAAACTGTTAAATAAATAAATAAAAAACATGTGCAGTCGGGAGACACAGTCAGTAAAAAAAGTTCATCTCACATTATGATTTAATACAAAAACAAAATTTTCATTTTACATTTTGACCTCACTGTCGACTTTAGTGTCCTCGAAAACTAGAAAAACTACACCCATGACGATAAATTTGAAAATTTCCGCAGTCGCCATCTGGATTTTCATTTTGACTTTACTATCGGCTATAGCACCCTCGAAAATGATGGAAACGACACCCATGATGAAAAATTTAAAAATTTTCACGGCTGCCATCTTGGATTTTCATTTTGACTTTACTGTCGGTATCAGCACCCGCGAAAACCATGAAAACGACACTAATGATGAAAAACTTGAAAATTTTCACAGCCGCCATCTTAGATTTTCATTTTGACCTTACTATCGGCTTTAGCACCCTCGAAAACCACTAAAACGACACCCATGATGAAAAATTTTAAAATTTTCACAGCCGCCATCTTGAATTTTTATTTTGACTTTACTATCGGCTTTAGCACCCTCGAAAACCTTGAAAACGACACCCATGAAGGAAAATTTGAAAATTTTCACGGCCGCTATCTTGGATTTTCATTTTGACTTTTCTATCGGTTTCAGCACCCTCGAAAACCATGAAAACGACACCCATGATGAAAAACTTGAAAATTTTCACAGCCGCCATCTTGAATTTTCATTTTAACTTTACTGTCGGCTTTAGCATCCGCGAAAACCATGAAAACGACACCCATGATGAAAAACTTGAAAATGTTCACAGCTGCCATCTTGAATTTTCATTTTGACTTTACTATCGGCTTTAGCACCCTCGAAAACCTTGAAAACGACACCCATGAAGGAAAATTTGAAAATTTTTACAGCCGCCATCTTGAATTTTCATTTTGACTTTACTATCTGCTTTAGCACCCTCGATAACCACGAAAACGACACCCATGATGAAAAATTTGAAGAGAGAGAGAGTGTGAAAGTGTGAATTTCAAAGAAGAAAGTATGTCGAGAATCGAACCTCGACATCTTCGGGCGCGCCAGGCGCAGCGCTTGTGAGCCACTGAGCCAAGCGGCGCAGCCGGGCGACCGCGGTGTGGTGCGCGGGCGACGGGCGGCGCGGACAACAGACCTCACGCACTCGCTCTTCAAGCGCATACATACTACTTGTCCTTGGGCCACCGCATTGTATACATGTAAACGGTTTCTCGCAATAAATCAGTTGTACCAGCAAAGTATACAGTCCACTCATTTCCTTCACCATCTTCGAGACCTTTACACTGTTCTAAACAGTTTTTGGTCCTTCGCGAAACTGAAGAACTGCCAGAAATTGTCGTCACAATCGTCGTCAGAATCATCGTCGTCGAAACTGTACGAGTGGACTTTGGACCCTCTTTGTTCGAGAAGGCTACGCGACACGTCGCGCGTCCACATTCATATGAGACGGAGGACAATTTGAAGAACAAAGGCGAAGAGGACAAATATTAGTGCTTGGATAAGACGTTTTGTGAGTTCGTTCCATTTTTCCTATTTTTCCCGCTTATCTCTTATACCAAATATTTCCGTTTTCTTCCTTGCCTAGCTTCAAAAATAGCCCAATCGAGCCATCATTTGGTGGTCTTGTCTACGCTAGTTCATTCGTCATCATCATTTTTTTTTTCTGCATTTTATTGAGTTGTAAATAATCGTATAATTTATTTTACGCACATTCAATTTATTTCATTAACGCTGTCGCTATTGCATAATCGGTCGCCGTCCTCTTCAATAAACAGATTTTTTCTAACGGCCCGAATAACGTGCGAACGGCCAGCTGTTTCCTTTGTTCCATTGTGTAGCTAATGACGGTTACTTTTATTTTTCAAATCTTTTTATTTAAAGTTATTGGTGCATTAGTTTACCTTTGCCTGCTTATATTCTTTATTTCAAAAGTTCATAATGCCTGACAATCTCAAAACTTTAATAAAGAAACGATCATCGTTGAAGGCTAAGCTTACAACTTTCAATAAATATTTAAATGTGCTTAACAGCTGCAAAGCGCTTAGCGATATGCAGATCGCTGAATTGGAGTGCCGACTAAGTAAAATTGAAGCGTTAAACAGTGACTTCGACACTTTGCAGGATGAGATCGAGATGCTTTGTGATGAATCGTCCGGCGAGGATCAGGAGTCGCCTTCTGAGCGTGAGCAGTTCGAAAACGAATATTTTGCACTGGTGGCAAGCGCACGCTGTTTACTCGCAGCTAAGCGTCGTGATTCTGCAGCAAGCTTCAATGACGCACAATCAGGTGAGGATTTCAAGGCCGGTCCTAGTGTTAGGTTACCTAAAATTGATTTGCCTCAGTTCAGCGGTAGCTATCAGCACTGGCTCGAGTTTAGGGATGTTTTCGCTTCGATCATTCACAATAATAAACATATTGATAATATCAACAAATTTCATTATCTTCGCGCTTCGCTTACTGGAAGTGCAGCTTACCATACCACATAAACATATTACCGTGTCTAGTGATACGTATAATATAGCGTGGGATTTATTGCTTGAGCGGTACGACAACAATCGTCTGCTTGTTAATAACCACGTACAAGCCTTATTTAATCTTGAACAGATACAAAAGGAATCTTGTAAGTCTATTCGTTACCTTATTGATACAACAACCAAAAATATAAGGGCGCTTACAATATTGAAGCAGCCTACTCAGTTCTGGGATACTTTAATTATTTATATGATGGCTTCCAAATTAGATAAAATAACCTTTCGTCATTGGGAAGAACATAGAAATAAGTTAAATGATAGCCCGACTTTAGATATGTTTATAACCTTTTTAAGAAACCGAGCTGATTTATTGGAAGGTTTGGAAGATCATGAGAGTCATTCGAATTCTACCCACACTAAATTAAAATCAAAAAATGAAATTTCATCATTATGTCCGTTATGTAATCAATCTCATTCGTTATATAACTGTGAACCTTTTAAGGTTCTTTCAATTGAATCTCGCATAGAAAAGGCCAAACAATTAAAAGTTTGTTTGAATTGCCTACGTCCTGGCCATACAAGTAACAGATGTAATTTAACGGGTTGTAAGTACTGCAAATATAAACATAACACGTTGTTACATCTCGAAAAACCCAATTCCGCTTCTAAATCTGCAAGTGAAGGTGTTGTACTTACTAGTGGTAATATCACAGATTTTACTGCGTCACGCATATTTCTATCCACAGCCATCGTGCGAGTGATAGACGGGAATGGTAAAGAACACAACGCGAGAGTACTGCTGGACAACGGGAGTGCAGTTAATTTGATAACTCAAAGCTACTGTGACCAGTTGCAACTGCCGAAGCGCTGCGTGTCAACAGCCGTGTCAGGTTTTAATAATCACGTTACTACTAGCACACAGTCTTGCACTGTAACAGTAAAGTCTCTTTGTAGTGATTACTTAATTAATTTAAATTGTACTGTTTTCCCCAACATTACACCACTCATTCCATCATCTTATATAGACGTGAGTAATATACGTTTACCACTAGGTATTACATTGGCTGATCCTACATATAACACGCCTTCAAACATAGACTTACTTTTAAATGCAGATATTTTCTGGGATATTTTGGGAAGAGAATCGATCGAGTTAGGTATAAACAAACCAACGTTACGCGAATCAAAATTAGGCTGGTTGGTTACTAGACATGTTTTAGCGCCACAACAATACTCTAATTTATGTATGTTTTCTCAAGGCGATTCTAATCCCGATCTTACGCGTTTTTGGGAACTGGATACTTTAGATTCTACACATACGAATATGTCTGTAGAAGAGATCGCATGCGAACAAAATTTTGCAGCGAATACCTTTCGTAATGACCAAGGCCGCTTCGTTGTGTCAATGCCTTTAAAACAAGAAATCAACGTCTTAGGCGATTCACTAAAGTTGGCCAAAATTAGATTTTTCTCATTAGAAAGAAAATTTTCACGTGACCCTAATTTTAAAGAAAAATATTTAAACTTTATGCGTGAATATGAGTCCTTAGGACATATGACGGAGAACAAAAGATTCTCGTCTGAGGATAACTCCGAAATTAAGTATTATTTTCCACATCATGGTGTCATTCGTGAATCGAGCACCACTACAAAATTACGCACTGTATTTGATGGGTCTGCGGCCACCACGTCAGGCGTCTCATTGAACGACCTACAAATGGTGGGCCCAGTCGTCCAAGATGATCTTTTTTCAATTATTATACGTTTTCGCCAGCATAAGTTTGTGGTTTCCGGCGATATTGAAAAAATGTACCGGGCCATAGAAATTAATCCTACTCAACGATCATTACAACAAATTGTTTTTCGTTATGATTCCAGTCAACCATTGAAAACACACTTACACTTACACACTTACACTTTAAACACATTAACTTACGGGACAGCATCCGCGCCCTATTTGGCGACTAAGTGTCTAACAAGTCTGGCTTCTACGGTAAGTGACCCACAAATAAAGAACGCCATTCAACATGATTTTTACGTTGACGATTTTTTAAGTGGGGGTTCATCAATCGAAGACACGATTAAATTAGCTAAAGGCGTGGCCACAACTTTGTCAGATGCCAAATTTAATATAAGAAAATGGCAGTCAAATAGTCTTGACGTACTACGGGCAATTTCAAATTGTGAAACATCTATCCCTCACGAGTTTACAGACACTAAGGTAAATGAAACATCTAAAACCTTAGGTTTAAGTTGGGAACCCAGTTCAGATCAATTGTCATTTTCAATAAATATTAATAATAGTAAACATGTAACTAAAAGGCACATTTTATCAATTATAAGTCAAATTTTTGATCCTTTAGGGTTAGTGGGTCCGTGTATAGTCGAAGCAAAAATCATTATGCAACAATTGTGGGTAAAAAAGTATTCTTGGGATGAGAAACTGCCCAAAGAAATAAATGATCGTTGGATTTCTTTTGTTGATAAATTAAAATATCTTAACTATTTGAAAATACCACGTTGGATTGTTTGTAATGATTATTGTTGTAGTGATATTCATGTTTTTACAGACGCGTCGGAGAATGCTTACGGCGCTTGTTTATATATTAGGTCCATTAACAGTTTAGGTCACATTCATATACAATTACTTGCTTCAAAAAATAGGGTTGCGCCAATAAAACCAATCACTATTCCGCGACTGGAACTGTGCGGAGCTTTACTGGGTGCAAGGCTGTTTGTCAAAGTTAAATCAGCATTAACATTAAATATCCAAAAATGTCGTTTCTGGTGCGACTCGACCGTTGTTTTAGGTTGGTTATCATCTCAATCAAATCAATTTAAACATTTTGTTAGTAATCGTGTAAACGAAATACAAAAGAAAACATATGGTCACATTTGGAGCTACGTACCTTCTAAATTAAATCCCGCAGATTTAGTATCGCGAGGCTTATCTGCTGATCAGATAAGTAATGACTCTTCGTTATGGTGGCACGGACCGCAATTTTTTAAATTAAACGAGGATATGTGGCCTACAATGCCAAACACAAATAAAAAACAAAAATGTGAAGAAAAAATATGTCTAGCTACAAATGAAATAAAAAATACCCACAATGATCAAAATAATAATATTGTTTGGAGATGAATGGAAATCTTCTTCGATAGTAATTAGGCGTATAATAATTTTTGGGTTTTACAAATTTTATGATGTTCCCTTTGCGTGTATGTCGAGCGAATAAGAATGCGACCGATGCGCCGCGCGTAGTTGAGTTTTTTACCACACCCCGCACTCCTCTCCTCTGCCGTCCAGTGGTAGTGGGCTCGCTCATAGTGACGATGCGTAGACATGCCCCCCGCCTTGGAGTAACAGCCTCCAACGATGAAGTAGAAGCAGGTAGAAGATGAGAGAAGTTAGGGTTCTTCCTCCTTTAGTAGCGGACACAATCTGGGGTATGATCTTCGTATCACTCCGTTAGCTGTCTTAATGTCAGCTACACGTGCTAGTCCATCCTTGCCAGGTGAAGTGCTTATGACTCGTCCAAGACGCCATTTCAAGGGTGGCAGATTGTCGTCTTTAATGAGCACCAAGGTATTAGGTGCTATTGTGTCGGTGTTGGACTGCCATTTACTCCTCGTCTGCAGCTCCGAAACGTACTCCTGCGACCACCGCTTCCAGAAGCTCTGCCTCATCTGTTCGATGCGCTCGTAGCGGACCAAGCGTGAAGTGTTTACAGCTGTGAGGTCTTCGTAGGTAGGAGCAATGAGCGGCCGGCCAATCAGGAAATGGGCTGGTGTAAGAGGGAGTAGGTCGTTTGGGTCTGAAGACATGGGATACATAGGTCTGGAGTTTAGGAGGGCTTCTATTTGTGTCAATAAAGTGGAAAATTCCTCATAAGTGAGGTTTACGTTTCCTACACGACGGAGATGATGTTTAAGGGATTTAACCCCTGCCTCCCACAAACCTCCAAAATGTGGTGAGTAGGGAGGAATAAAGCTAAACTTAATATTTTCGCCTGCAGCAAAATTTAAAATATTATTTTCATTAATAGTTAAAAATTGAGAGAATTCCT
Organism: Fissipunctia ypsillon; assembly: GCA_947568875.1. Classification (NCBI taxonomy): domain Eukaryota; kingdom Metazoa; phylum Arthropoda; class Insecta; order Lepidoptera; family Noctuidae; genus Fissipunctia; species Fissipunctia ypsillon. The sequence goes on from OX387668.1 coordinate 10,457,327, forward strand.
TTAATGCGCCTACAAACGTTTTTCCGTTGTCAGAAAATATTTGTGCGGGTTTTCCACGACGAGATACGAATCTTTTTAAAGCCAATAAGTATGCCTCAGAACTTAGACTGGTGACTAATTCTAAGTGTACCGCACGAGTAGTAAAGCATATGAATAGGCAAACGTAACATTTTTCCAGTTTTGAACCCCTTCCTTTGCGACTCAATATGAACATAGGTCCCGCATAATCTACACCGCAACGCAAGAAAGGATACCCCGGTTCTAATCTTTCAGGAGGCAAGTTACCCATTTTTACTGATAGTGCCTTCCCTTTCTGGCGAGTACATGTAATGCACTTATGCACTGTCTGCTTGGCTAAATCACGACCCTTGAGTGGCCACCAGCCTTCTCTAATAGTAGCCAAGAGCAATTGTGGACCAGCATGGAGTAGACGTTTATGTTCAAATTGGAAAAGAAGTCGCGTGAAAGTGTGTTTGGAACACAACAATATGGGATGTTTTTTACTATAGGAGAAGGTATGTGAATTTACTAATCTACCTCCTACTCTAATAATGCAATCAGAATCTAGGAACACATCAAGACTAGATATATTTCTCATCGATTTAACAGGTAAGTTTTTTATTAATGCATTAAAAATTAACGGAAATGATGTTTGTTGTGCTAAGCGTACTAAAACTAAAGTTGATTTACACAATTCATCAGAGGTAAGCGGACCAGCGCTACGTTCTGTGTTGACCTTGATTCGTGCATTATGAATGAATCGTAACAAGTAAGCTGCTGCACGTCTCATGCGATTAAAATTTGAAAAACGTTCAAATGTAAAAATACTAGTAAAAGTTGATTGTGTAAATAACGAATTAACATTTGATTTGATTTCTGGTAAATCGTGCAATTTAATTATTACATCGTGGTTATTTTGTTTAAAATTAGTGTTAATTTCGGTTAAGAATGCTGGCCCGTGCCACCAGATATCTGAATTTTGAAGCTCGTCGAGCGTGAGCCCGCGGGATAAAAGATCAGCCGGGTTGGTTTTACCAGCAACATGTAACCACGGTAACTCACCAGTCAACTCATTGATTTGCACTACTCTGTTCTGGACAAATGGCTTTAACAAATTAGGTGAAATTTTAATCCAATTTATGACAATCGTGGAATCAGACCAAAAGCATACGTTATCAAAAGTTAATCTCCATGATTGAATTATTTTTTGATATAACTTAGCACCAACTAAAGCTCCGCATAGTTCAAGTCGCGGTATTGTGACTGGTTTAATTGGTGCGACTTTGCTCTTAGCACAAAGTAACCTAACAGTGACTGGTGAATTGTCGTTGTATGAGCTGATGTATGCACATGCACCATACGCATCCTGAGATGCATCCGTGAAGATATGTAGATCTGTGTAGTTTGTGTTCACTTGTCTGACATGACGAGGAATTTTTATGTTTTGTAGGTGTTGAAGCGTGTCAATAAAGTTTTTCCACATAAACAAAATATTGTTAGGTACTGGATCGTCCCAACTTAACTTACAAAGCCATAACTTTTGTAAAATTATTTTTGCAATTATAATTGAGGGTGATAACAAGCCTAATGGGTCGTACACCTGTGACACAACAGACAAGATAACGCGCTTAGTCACCTGAGTGAAGGTTTGATCAATCTTTGTAGTAAAATATAACAAATCTAAATAATTCAACCAACCAAGACCGAGTGTTTTAGTTAAACAATTCTCGCCTAAAGCTAATTCCTTTGTTTGATCTGTTGTAGAAGTCTCCAAATTAAACAACCATTTACGTAAATGGAAGCAACCAGATTTTAAAACATCATTTACTTTGGTACAAATATCTAATAAACATTGTTTATTATCATGGCCAGTAATTAAATCATCTACAAACAGATCTTCATCTATTACTTGCTTTATGACGTCATCCTCGCACTCAGATGCCAGCTGTTTGATGCATCGAATACTTAGGTAAGGAGCGGACGCGGTACCATATGTCACGGTATTAAGCTGGTACACACCGAGTTCGTCAGATTTATTTTCACGCCAAAGAATTAACTGGAAATTTCTTTGATCCGGTTGAATATTAATTTGTCGATACATTTTCTCGATGTCAGCGCATGCAACAAATCTAAATTGTCGAAAACGTAACAAAATTGAGAAAACGTCATTATGTAAACTAGGGCCAATATGCTGAATATCGTTAAGTGATTTGCCCGATGTTGATTTTGCACTTCCATCAAAAACCACCCTAAGTTTGGTAGTACTACTATGAACTCTTAAAACACCGTGATGCGGTAGAAAATAGTTTGATGATGGATAGTGATTAACTCGACTCATGTGTCCTAAACTTAAATATTCATTCATAAAATCGCAATATAATTTTTTATATTCAGGTGTAGATTTATCTAATTTAAGTTCAAGTGCGTGAAAGCGATTTAGCGCGAGTGTATACGTATCTCCAAGTGTGTCACTAGACTCGGCTAATGGAATGCGCACAAAAAACCGACCTGTGTTATCGCGGTACGTAGTTTGCACAAACAAGTTTTCACATAACGACTCGTCCTTAGTTAATTTATTTTGCGGAACTATTTCTTCTAACTCCCAGAATTTTCTAAGTTGAGTATCTAATGATTGTGAGTAGTTACATTGAACTCGATTGTTGCGTGAAGTTTTATTATTCAACAATGAACCAGATATTACCCATCCCAACTTAGTATTCTGAAGATATGGACCGCTGCTTAGTCGAATTAGTCCGTCATTTAAAAGTTCCCAGAACTGGTCTGCCCCAATTAATATGTAATTCGATTCCTGATGGCGAATAAAATTTGGGATCTGCTAACTGTACATGTTCAGGGATATTTATGTTTGATTTTGTACCTAAAGATGGCAACTGAGCTGTGATTTGATTTAAAACTAAACATTTAAAGCGTGTACTATATTGTGTAGTTTTAGACCTTAAATGAATTTCGCATGATTGTGTGGAATTAGTCACCGAGTTACCTACCCCGGAGACTTGCACAGTGGACTGTATTAAATTAAGATTTAGTCGTTTGCATAAAGATTCTGCAATAAAGCAATGCTGACTGCCGTTATCTAATAAAGCGCGGGTAGTGTGGAAATTATTGCTTTTATCTGCGACCTCAACTAAAGCAGTGGACAGCAGTACCGTCTCTAATAATGAATGAGTAGTACTTTGATGTGTTGTGTGAGACGCAGAATGTAATGTGGTAGTGTTTGAAGAGTTAGCACTAGTTGTATCCTGCGGCGACGCCTGTGAATTAAACGTAACAGCTGACGATGTGGATGCACTCGCGTTATCGTCACATTTATCATGAATTAAATTGTTGTGTTTCTTATTGCATTGCCTACAAGGACCGAACCAGCACTCATCTACCGAATGACTAGCGCGTAAACAATTACAACATAACTTCTTTTCATTAATGAATTTAATTTTATCGTTAACTGATAATTTTAAGAATGAATCACAAGAATAAAGCGGATGGTTAGCTTGACACATAGTGCAAATACGAGAACGTTTGGAATTTTTATTAATAGATTGTTTACTGTGTGTTGATGTATAACTATGTGATTTGTTTGGTTGTATTGAATGTGATGGTTTCTTTACGTTATTGTCCGTGGTAGATTTACTATGTGCCAAATGAATAGTTTCAAGTACGTCAGCCCTATTTTTAAGAAAAGTAATCAAATAATCAAGAGATAAACGTGAATTTGACTGGTTATGACTATTTATAATTGAACTTTTATGAGTCTCCCATTCTCTTTCGGTAACTGAGTCAAGTTTAGATGTAATTAAGTAAATAATCAAGGTGTCCCAAGACTCAGTCGGTTCGCCGAGGTTTTTGAGGGAACGTAGGTTTTTGAGAAAGGTATCTATAAGTTTACGAATTTGATTGGATGATTCCTTATTAAGTGACGTAATAGAAAACAAAGCCTTTATATGGTTTTGCACAAGTAAACGGTTATTATTGAATCGGTTTTCCATTAACTCCCATGCTATATTATAATTATCGGAGGAGAATTCCAATGACTTAATCACCGATAATGCACTGCCAGTAAGAGAAGACCGTAAATAATGGAATTTTTGCACATTATCTATTTCTTTAGAACTATGGATGAGAGATAGGTAAGTATCGCGGTACTCTAACCAATGATCATAAGAGCCATCAAAGGAAGGAAGTGAAATTGTGGGTAATTGAACTTTACTAGAAACTTTAGAAGAATTTTGAGCGTTATCTGCGTTAATAATACACTTAGCTTTAGTCACATAAGCATAATAGTGGGTTTCAAAAGTTTCCCTCTCAGATAATTCCTTTTCTATTTGACTATCAGGAATTTTTAAATCTATTTCATCCTGAATTTCTGAAAACTGCTGTAACAATAAATCTGCTTTTTGTAAACGCGTTTGTAATTCTATTTTAATAGTTTCAGTAATAGGCATTATTTCTACAGAGTCCACATACTTCATGAATAGTCGAAATTTACCGCGAACAACACCTCTTCTTTTATTTAAATCTCTGAATATATCCTCACCACTACTACGACCCTCTTTTGACGGAGTTTTAGTCATTTTGGAGTTTGTGGAAGACAGTGGAAAATAGTATTTGTGAAGATTTGCAAACAATTTTTTGTATTAAATGAAGTTGAGGGTAGTGAGAAAACAAAATCTTTACGCGTTTTTAACTATTTAACGGGAATAAAAAACTATGATTTCGCACAATAGGTATTAACACAAATAAAGCACTGAATATAGAAAAAGGGATAAGGATGAAGAATGATGATTGACCTGACCGTTTTATGCTGGTACCGTGGATGACTTCGCGGATGGCCTCGTGCGTCCGATTAATGCTGGTCGCGACGATTTCTTCTGCTGCATCCGGCGTTGAAGGTCCAAATTATGTTTGGAGATGAATGGAAATCTTCTTCGATAGTAATTAGGCGTATAATAATTTTTGGGTTTTACAAATTTTATGATGTTCCCTTTGCGTGTATGTCGAGCGAATAAGAATGCGACCGATGCGCCGCGCGTAGTTGAGTTTTTTACCACACCCCGCACTCCTCTCCTCTGCCGTCCAGTGGTAGTGGGCTCGCTCATAGTGACGATGCGTAGACAAATATAATAACAAATACATTACAAAAATATTCTAATTTTAATAAATTACAAAGAAACATCGCTTATGTACAACGATTTATAAATAATTCTAAAAATAAAAGAAATAAACTTACTGACACATTTACTCCCCGAGAATTACAAAACTCGTTAAATATTATTATTCGTCAAGCTCAGTCTGAGATGTTTCCCACTGAGTCTGTTATCTTAAAAGCTGGCAAGGCTTTACCAAGCAATAACCGATTGCTAAGTTTGTCACCATTCATAGATGAAAACCAAATTATTCGCATTGGTGGCAGGTTGGACAATTCGCCCTATTGCTATGATGTTAAGCATCCCATACTTATTTGTAGTAAACATCATATAACAAAACTATTATTTCGTATGTACCATTTAAAGTTATTACATGCAGGACCGCAATTATTATTGTCTAATATACGTCAGACATCAATCTGCCTAGCCTTTTCCCAACTATGTTGGGGTCAGCTTCCAGTCTAACCGGATGCAGCTGAATACCAGTATTTTACATGGAACGACTGCCTATCTGACCTCCACAACCCAGTAACTGGGTAATACGATACCCCTTGGTAAGACTGGTTGTCAGACTTTCGGGCTTCTGACGACCCGTAACGACTGTCAAAGATCTACGAATGACAGCCGGGACCAACAGCTTAACGTGCTTTCCGAGGCACGGAATATACGTCAGACATATTGGCCACTAAAAGGGCGAAACTTATCGAAATCGACTGTAAACAACTGCATTAAATGTTTTAGATATAAGACTCAGACTATTCAACCCATAATGGGCCAACTTCCTTCTAATAGAACCAATTTAGAATTTCCCTTTTTACACTGTTGTGTAGACTATGCTGGGCCAGTGCTTATAGCAGATCGTAAAGGTCGAGGCTGCAGGCTCTTGAAGTTCTACCTGTGCATTTTTGTGTGTATGTCGGTTAAAGCTATTCACTTGGAGCTTGTTACAGAACTCACGAAGGAAGCTTTTTTGGCCGCACTTAACAGGTTTATTGCTCGCCGAGGGAAGCCACAAAGCATCTCGTCTGACAATGGGACGAACTTTGTCGGTGCATCCAATGATCTGCATAAATTCCTCAACAGTTCTAACATTCAATATGATATGGCACAAGAAGGTATTGATTTTAAATTTACTCCTCCATATAGTCCTCATTTTAATGGAATGGCAGAGGCAGCTGTCCGTTCGACTAAACATCACCTTAGACGTCTATTGCAAGTAGTTCATTTTACGTATGAGGAGATGGCCACATGTTTGGCTCAAATTGAGGCTATTTTAAACTCTCGCCCACTCACTGTCCTGTCTACTGATCCCTTCGACTTCTCCGCACTCACCCCTTCCCATTTCTTAATAGGACGACCACTCACGTCAATTCCACATCCACAAGTTTTGGAAAGAGATGTTAGCTGCACAGAGCGCTATAAGCGAATAGAATACATCCGACAACATTTTTGGGCCCGATTCCGAGACGAATACATATCAACTCTTCAGCAGAAAACAAAATGGTTGACGTCCTCGAACAACGAGCTCAACCCTAACGATGTAGTCCTCGTTAAAGATAAAACTCTTCCACCATTATTATGGCCATTAGGAAGAATCATTAACGTTCATCCAGGTGTCGACGGGATCAATCGAGTCGCTGAGGTGAAGACGAGGAGAGGCAACATTCGGAGAGCTTACAATAACATTTGCCCTCTTCCAGCTCAAGACCTTTAAAATCCATCTCAACGTGGGCGGGAATATGTCGAGAATCGAACCTCGACATCTTCGGGCGCGCCAGGCGCAGCGCTTGTGAGCCACTGAGCCAAGCGGCGCAGCCGGGCGACCGCGGTGTGGTGCGCAGGCGACGGGCGGCGCGGACAACAGACCTCACGCACTCGCTCTTCAAGCGCATACATACTACTTCTCCTTGGGCCACCGCATTGTATACATGTAAACGGTTTCTCGCAATAAATCAGTTGTACCAGCAAAGTATACAGTCCACTCATTTCCTTCACCATCTTCGAGACCTTTACACTGTTCTAAACAAAGTATGAACGCGCTTTTTCGTTAGTGACGATTTCTTGCAAGCCGCGTCTAAGCACTTCGTTCCAATGAGTTGACCTACTGCCTACACGACACGCTTACCTATACTGTGACACATTTTGGGTTAATGTAAGTTCACGCTGGCGACGTAAGCGCACGGCTCGCTCCGTGGGTAGGTTGGTAGCGTTAAATACCTACTTCGCAGGGTCTACTTCGCCTTAATGTCAGTTTTGGACATTAGTCGAATGTCAAATTTTTTTTTTTTGTGGATGGGAAATCATCAAATGACTTCTCCCGCTCTGGGCGGAGCGGGAGGGCGTATCAGACTTTTACTGACTAAAACCTACCCGTGTTCCTTCAGTTGCCTGTGCCGGGGCCACGGTAACTCTTTCGAACATCCCGTAACCCCGGCTGGCATCGGTCCTAGCGGACCCCGTCAATAGTGCTGACATCTCTTTGAGGCGCGCGTGGAACACAATGCGCCGTCGACTCGGGCCTGGTCCTTACCGGACGGCGAGCTACCCATTGCTCGCCGTCCGCAAGCCCGCGCCTACGGTGGCCGGGAATCGGCTGCCAATTCCCGACGCCCAGGGCGTCTCCTGCGGCGACTAGGGGCGTGAGGGCGAAAAGTTTGCCTCTCCCTCACGCGTCCCGCCTCCTCCTTCGCGAGCATTACTGATTCGCAGAAGGAGGTAATGGCTTCCCATGTACTCTCGCTCCGTACCATAGCCTGGACCAGGGCCGGACGCGAGAGATCGCCGCCGTCGATCGCTTCCGCGAGGACACGGCGGTGCTCCACCCAAGCCGGGCAGACCTCCACCGTATGCTCCACCGTGTCCTCCGGGCGATCCACACAGTGGTGACACCCGGGCGTTTCCTCCCGCCTTATTCGGAACAGGTACCTCCCGAAGCACCCGTGTCCGGTGAGGACCTGCGTCAGGCGGAAGGTGAGGACGCCTTGGCGCCTCTCCAGCCACTCCTCAAAGAGGGGAATTATCGCCGCAATTGTGGCGTGCCCAGCGCTGGGTTGCGACAATCGCACTCTCCATGCCGCCATGAGATCCTGCCGAAGCTCTGTCCGCCGTGCCGCGATTTCTTGCGGCAACGGAGTTACGCCCCGGCGTCCTGCGTCCTCGCGCCACTCCCACATGTGCGCGAGGACTTTCGCTTCCAGATCCCATGGCGGTAATCCGGCAAGGAGGTTCGCCGCCTCCCCGGAGACCGTGCGGTATCCCCGGGATAACCGGATGGCCATGACCATCTGGGACGCGTTCAATCGCCGTACCGGTCGCCGCCTCACGGAACGCGCCCACACCGGAGCTCCGTAAAGGGCCATGGACCGCTCGACCCCCGCGTAGAGCCTCCGGCAGGAGGCGTTTGGACCCCCCAGATTGGGCAGGAGCCGCCTCAAGGCAGCCCCGGCCCGCTCCAGTCTGGGAGCCAAACGTCGGTAATGCTCCACGAAATTCCACCGGCTGTCGAGGACGAGTCCCAGGTACTTCATCGTCGACTCGACACCGATGGGAACTCCTCCTACCGTTATATGGGAACCCGATGGTGGCACGTTCCGAGGACCATGAAAACACATGGCCTCAGACTTGTGCAAGGCCACCTCGAGTCCCAATTGCCAGATCCTCTCTACGATTGTCGCAACCCCGCGTGCCGCTAATTCGGCCGCCGCCTGGTGCGACCTCCCCTGCGCCAGGACCAGCGTGTCGTCAGCGTAGCAAACTACGCTGACGCCACCAGGGAGGTCGATGTCCCACAAATGCGGTCCCAGAACCGATCCCTGCGGGACACCGCACGACATCTCTCGCCGGTTCCACTCTCCCCGGTGACCGGGGTAAATGACGGCCCTGTCCGTCAGATAGGCCTCGACCACGCGACAGAGGTAGGTCGGCACTCGGTGATACCGGAGTGCCTCCCTGATGCAACTTCAGGGCAGGGTGTTGAAGGCATTGGCGATGTCTAGAGACACCGGAAAGACCACCCCACCCCGGGCCACAGCATCCCCCGTCGTGAGGGCTCGAACGCGCATGATGGCGTCCACCGTAGAGCGCACCTTGCGGAAACCAAATTGGCTCTCCACCAAATCCGGCCCCACCCTCACCAGCCCCACCCTCACCAGCCGCCCGACGAGGCGGTCTGCAATGACTCTTTCAAAGAGCTTGCCCACCTCGTCGAGCAGAACGATGGGCCGGTAAGCGGACGGAGAGTCTGCAGGGCGCCCCGGCTTCTTAATGAGGACCAGTTTCCCCGTCTTCCATTGAAGCGGGAACCGGCCCCTCTCCAAGCATGCGCTTAGGAGCCTCCTTAGTCGAGGCCCGAGAGCCTCCAAGGCCAGGACCCAGGCTTTTCCAGGTAAGCCGTCGGGTCCTGGGGCGGTATTCCTGGCATTCAGCCTACGCACCGCCACTCTCAGCTCTACCTCGGTCACCTCCGGAGCATCGTCGTCATTGTCGGCTGTGTGGTCCGCATCGGACACCGCAGGAGACGGAGCCATGGGCGGGGGAGTATGTTCCCCTCGCGAAGGGAACAGAGCGCTCACCACGTCCTCCACGAGCTGGGGCCGGAGACTCTGCGTCAGCGGGGGAGCCCATGGGCGGAGTTTGTTCCGCACCATTTTATACGGGCGTCCCCACGGGTCCCTGTTCAGAGCCTCCAGCGAGTCCTCCCGGGCCAGTCCCTTGGCCCGCAGGATCTCCGCTCGGAGGGCGGTCTTCGCCGCTCTATACCCCTCGTACAGCTCCGCCTGAATGGCTTCCGTATCCGGAGGGCGAATACGGAGCCTGCGGTGCCTGGTGTACCGGCGTCGTGCAGCAACGCACGCGTCGCGCAGAGACGTCAACTCCGGCGACCACCAGCACACCTGGCGCCGGGCGCGTCCGTGCTGGACCCGGAGCATTGCCACGTCGCATACTTCGGACATGGCCTCCCGGAACCACCCCGCCTCGTCATTGATGACAGCAGGCCTGTCCGGTGGTGACACCCAGGCCTGCACGATCGAGGCTTCCAGGAGGAGCTCCCGGTCCAGCTGCTTCAACGCCCACCGCGGACCACTCGGGGCCTGTCGGACCGGCGCGCTCGAGGTCTGGGCGGAGACGTCAAACCGGATATACCGGTGATCGGAGTAGGTCTCCACCCCCTCCATGACGCGCCAGTCGACGACATGCGGCGACAGAGCGGGGCTGGTGAACGAAATGTCCACCACTGACTCACCCCGCATCCGTACACACGTGGGAACAGAACCCCGGTTTAGGACGACCAGGCCCGTCTTCAGAGCCCAGTCCTCCACCATCCTGCCCCGTGTGTCCGTATGCCAGGAACCCCAAGCCACATTCTTGGCATTAAAGTCCCCAAGGACGAGCACAGGGAGGGAACGGAACCCGACGACGACGACTCTCAATTCCGCAAGGGAGTTGTGGAACTCGGCGAGAGTTCGGTTCGGGGAGAAGTATACCCTTACCACGACAATCTCCCCGAACCGTGCTGCCACGCAACCCCGTCCCCTATTGATAGCCTCGAGGGACAGGGTACCGGCGGCGGCCGACGAAATTAGGGTCACTGAGCCGCTCAGGTCCTCCACCCAGTCATCCCTGGGCCGGACAAAGTACGGCTCAGCGATCACGGCGATGTTAATCGACCACTGCGCCATGCTCTGGAGCAACAGATCCTGAGCGGAGGCGCAGTGGTTGATGTTCGCCTGGAGGAGGCGTAATGGGGCCACTATTGGCACTCCATATCAGCCCTCTCCCGAACCCCCAGTGAGGGCCCTGCCGCGATGGTTGCGGCGGCGGCGACAGTGGAGGCGGTGGCGGCAGCGGCGGCATTGGCGGCGGCTGCGGCGGTGACGACGGTGGCGGAGGGCTTGCTGGCCCTGGGTTTGGCGGGTGGAGCGCAGGCCTTGCTCCCAGCCCGGTGATTGGCCGGCTTGCCAGCTGCCGCACACGCGAAGTAGTGCGGCGCTGCTTTGCACGAGCCGGCCTTGTGACCGGGCTGACCACAGCAGAAGCAGTGGCTGCTACGATCCACCTCCGAGGTACATTTAGCTCCCACGTGGTTGCCTACGTGGCAGCGGAAGCACCTCAGAGGTCTGGGTTCCAGCAGTTTCACCTGCGTGGAAACCCAGCCCACCTTGAGCCATTGGCTCTCCCCGGTAATTTTTCGGGCCACCGCCACGGGGCAGCTCACCGTAACCGTTCGCATCCCCGTGAAGTCAGGACGGATGGTGCCTACCCTAACCTGCTCGGCTGAGCACCCTCCAGTCCTAACGACGGTGGCCACCACCTCTCCCTCCGTCGTTGAGTCGTCCAAACCCAGTATGCGCATGTTCGCGCACTTGGTGGGTCTGGACACTCGGGCCTCGTCCGCATTTAGGGACGCCCTAAGCCTTTCGGCCAGAGACCTCCAGCATCCGGGCCCCAGTCGCAGTGACCTTTACTCGGACGCCATCTGCGATACCGAGCTCGTCGAGGTTCACCACCCTCGCCTTGGCAAGCACGTCGCGGTAGGACACGCCCTTCTTTTCCGCTTCCGGCTGTAGTGTGATCACTACAGCTGCGGACTTTGGGGCACGGAGCCTAGCCGCGACGCTTCGCTCCTTGCGCCGCTGCCGCCTCTCCTTTTTTTGGCCGCCCTTGCTGCCTTACCCGCCTTCCTCTTCTCCCCGGCTACTTGCCATTCGGCGTCAGCCGGAGGGGATTTAGGAGGCGGGGGCGGTCGTTTCGCCGCCCGGGGCTGGGGCCCTCGCCGGTTCCGGGACGGCCCCTTCTTTCACCTGCCCCGATGACACCGGCTTGGCCGTGGCAGCCGCGGCGGTGGCATACGATGCCGCCTTCCGCTGGTTCGAGGCCACCTGGCTCGCCGCCAGCGGGGGGCGTAGAACTATGGCCTCCAGGGCGGAAAACCGGCTCCGGAAGGCAGCCAGTTCCCGCCGGACCAGGGCCAGAACCCGGTCCTCAGCAGGCACGGGCCCTGATCTGCCCATGCCGCGCCTCCCCCTGTGGCACCTCCCGAGGGCCGGCTTCTCGAAGCCTAGCCAGGTCTGCTCGAAGCTCCGCGTTCTCCTTTTGGAGAAGCTCCATGGCGGCTGTCAAACGGGCGACCTCCGCCCGCATTTCGGACATTGCGTCCGACGGGGGCCCGATGTGACTGGCCTCCGCTGCCGCCATAATGGAGGCCGTGGCTGCGGATATGGCCTTGTCTTTAGAGGACTGAGTCCTCTTCAAAGCCACACTTTTGATAGCGGCCGCCACGACCTCTGCGAACCTGACCGTTCGCTCCGAATTCGAGTCGCCAGTGGCGTCCGGCTCAACACCTGACGACTCCGACCTGGCCGAGACCGGCCCTAACTGCGACTCTGGCTCGGCCGGGCTGGCTCGGCTCGGCTTGCTGGCCTCCTTCGTGGTGAGACCTCTGCCCACACCACTTTCATGGGCCCTACCCCGCCGGCTGATCTTCCTACGGGCCGAGCTCACCCATCCGTCCGAGGAAGACTCCTGGCCATCCCCTGGTTTGAGGCGCTTCTTCAAGAACTCTAGGTTCTTCTTAGCCGCCCCCACCACTTCGCGCTCTTGGCTCTTATATGAGCCCTTCGCGCCAGATACGGCGTCGGACTCCGACCCCACATCACTTCCCTCCTCTTCGCTACGGTTTTTGTTTGTATTTGTTGGATCCATATTTGTTCCCACGAGTAAAAACTTTGTATTGTCTCAAAATTTTGTGGTTCGCACTAGCGACTAATTTAGCTACCCATTAGTCAAGCTATCAACCTCCCTCACGTTTGGGGTGATTTTTTATAGAGGTTTTCTTCCTCGCGGCCCGGGCGGTTAAGCCAAGACCCTCGACCCCCGTCAAAAGTCAGAGACATGACCTTGACAATCTTCGAGGCTACGAGAATAACGGTGGCAGAAAGAGAAGGCTTCTTCCTGCCTGCCCGGCGGCAGAGTTAGTGCACACCTAGCCCGCTCTTACTCCGCCGCTGTGCGTCTCTGCTTAGAGCGCAGAGAGACACACGTTGGAGCGTACCTCTGACAGGATATTGGCATACGGGCAAGAAGACCCCTTAGGCACACAGTACCTAATGGGGAGTCATTGCCCGTACCCCAGGGTGCACCGTCCGGGTGACCGGCCTTCCCCCCGGACGCATCCATAAAGGAATTCCAGCCCACAGGCACACGGGGAGGTTTCCTGTCCAAGCACCCCGTCGAATGTCAACTTGCGACGTCTTCGCTGCTTATGATTTTTAACAAAATTCCGCGTTATTCAGTGATTGTTTGCAAAAATAACAGCTGTATTGTGAATATACATGAAAGATGGTATCTCATTTCACACGTAAGTACTAAAATATTATTGTTTTTCATATTAAATTAACTACAACATTACTTTGTGATACTAGAAACACGATGATGTACAGTCGGTGATAGCAGTTCACTGACCCCCTAAAAATTACTCGATTTTGCACCCTCTGCTCATAACATTAAAGGTTATTCAATATGTATGAGTTTATCAGGCTAACACTACTCGAAGAACAGAAACAATAAATAATTTTGATACGCAAACTTGAGCTATAAGATGTTGGTGTTAGGTCATTTACTATGTATGGGTATTTGTTACGCAATTTTCATTTTTATGCAGCAAGCCTTAAAGGTTAGGTTAATGTTCTGATAATTTGTGTCATTGCTACTAATACCTTATTTCATTTATCTCACTCAAGTTAATCTGGTGTCGTGGTTCGTGTAAGGCCGAGACGTGGAAGATGCGAGTTCAAATCCTGTCTCGGTGTTTAATTTTGTTTTCAATATATAAATTGTTCGTTAAGTATTTCTTGCATTATTGTAAAGAACAAGCACATCAAATAAATTGATAAACTTTTCACCTTTTTCAATAAGTGGGTAGTTAGACGTCATTATGGGTATTCAACAAAAACTGCTATTGAAATGATTTTAGGAATATGGGGTAGAAGAATAAATTTAACAAGACATTCTATGCACAAATAGCAGTGAATACGCGCGAACATTTTTACCTTGCCTTACTAAATTGCGAAAATCCACGCCTTTTTTTCCTTTTTATTAATTATCAGTTTTGATAGTTTAATCGTCATGTCTCAGTTGAGTGATTATTTAAAATACAAAATAATCTATTTGCATGAGGAGAATGTTAGTATTAAAGCGATTGCTAGGAAACTTAATATAGCGGTAAGTGTAATCTTTTTTATGCTATTCCTTAATTTGTTAGTTGGCTTAAAAACGCCGGTGAATGAATAATAGAAAATTAACTGTGTTTCATTATGAGATCATGTATAGGTCTAATGTGGTTTATCTAAACGTATTTTTGCAAACTTATTCGAAAAGTTATGCTTACTTCATTACTAAAATTATGCTTATTGTGTTGCTTCAGAGAAATACAGTCAGATTGTGGCTAAGACGTTTTGAAGAGACAGGGAATATTCAAAAGGATCGTCCTGGACCAAAACCTGTAATGTATACTCCTGTGTCAGAACGTCACCAAGCAGCAGAAGGTTCAAATTCGTTTAATTTTAAGGGGGTCAGTTAACTGCTATCACCGACTGTACCAAAAGCAATTATTTTCATTAGGAACAAAAACCATTGTTTGCTTAGTACACGTCGATCAATGAATCGGCTGGTCTAATAGCGCAATGGATAAGTGTTTTACTGATACCCTCACTCACATGATAGTTTCGTGAAGCGGCCGCTGCCGGCTTTTGTTAGCTAGAGATGTGATGTGACGTTTGTGATTGTCGATATTTTATACAATCCTACTTATGTGTAATACAAGGGAATAAAATTAGCCTTTTTTTTGTTGCATGGAATTTTATGGCTGTTGTTTAATACTTATGCATCATTGATATCATCATCATCATTCACACCTTGCTTTTATTTTAACACTTTAGCTATCCGAAGGATCAAAAAATAAAAGAAAAGTGGATAAATACGACAGGAAGGGGTCCAAACTGGTTTCCAACTAAAAATAACACAATAGGTTCGTCTCACTTTGAGCCAAAGTGCTTTCAACCATTGAAGAAAGTTCGTCGGCTCTTCGAATGGTCAGTCTCAACATTGAAGTTGCGTATGGTGTTGACGAATTATATGGAACCTTCCACATCTAAAGTGTGCTTTTATTCTGAAATGGATAAAAAGGATCCTAATTTGGTAAGTTAAACTATTCTACAACACTAGAAACTTGCAAAAATAATGTTTTTTATTTCTTGATATAAATATAAAACTAAGTAAGTTTTTTTTTACAATTCGTATTTTTTTTTTAACTTACAGACTGTTGCTTCAAAACCTCCAATCGATGATTCGGAAATTACTCCTCCAATGACTACAACAGATGGTGTCGGTACCAACTTGAACGCTCGACAAAATAGCATTTTGGAGAAACAAGAAAATCTGGGCAAAAACGATCTCATCGATATACCTCGAAAACGTAAATTACGCCAAATGATTTCAGCACAAGAAAATTTAATAAAAACACAAAAAATACAAATTAAAAGGCTTCAAAAGAAAACCAGCCGTTATCAGAAAAAAATCGCTAATTTAAAAGAAATTTTAAATAATCTCAATGAAAAAACTATATTAGCGCTGATCACGTTACGCAATTAGAAAACATCGGTGTGACCGACCTTATCCAGCGTTATGAGAGAAATGTTTCATCGGGGCAATGCGCTAACCAGAAGTATTCTCCTGCTTTAAGAATTTTTTCAACTACTCTTCACTTTTACTCGCCAAAGGCGTACGCGTATGTACGGAAAAAATTCCAAACAGCTCTGCCTCATGTTCGAACAATAAAAAAGTGGTACCAATCTATCGATGCTCAGCCTGGATTTACACAAGAATCATTAAAAGCAATAAAACTTGAAAGTGCCTGCACTAATCACAAATTGTTGTGTAATTTAGTTTTAGACGAAATGGCAATCAAACAGCGTGTGGAGTGGGACGGAAAACAAATGCACGGGTATGTCGATATATCAAATTCAGCAGAACAAGGGGATTGTTTACCTGAAGCCAAAGAGGTTCTTGTGTTTTTAGTTACCGCAATTAATGTGGCTTGGAAAATACCAGTTGGGTATTTTCTCGTTGACGGTGTCACAGGGGAACAACGGCCCAATCTTGTTTTAAAATGTTTGGAATTGCTAGAAGATACAGGTATTCAAGTAACCTCGATGACTTTTGACGGCTGACCAGCCAACATCACCATGGCTAAGAAACTCGGATGTTGTTTTGAAGTTGAAAACTTAAAATCTTATCCAAAGACATTATATGTGTATATAATGTATGTACAGTCTTTGGTAAATCCATACAAGGAGCTGCCTGGTTCTCTTCTTTTCTCTGGCAAAAACTCGGGCGGAATTTCTCTTTTATTCTTCTTTAGAGTTCCCAGGTAAGTCAACTTCTTGGCTTTCAAAAGCTGCATTAGTTGAATGGAGCTGAACCAGTTATCAGCAGTAATATTTCTGTTGCTGTTTTCGATAGGCTTCGCCAGTCTAAGAACAGACTGAGTAGGAACTCCTAGGGTTTTCTCAGCAGGTGACAGGCCTTCTCCATCAGAACCTTTACCGGTGTAAATATAAGCGTTGTACGTATAGTATGTTTGAGCATCAGACAGTACAAGAACTTTTATCCCATACTTGGCAGGTTTGTTAGGCATATATATAAGGAACTTGCACCTACCTCTGAACGGAATAAGCATCTCGTCAATACTTGTGTTTGGTCCAGGGATGTAGTTTTGTTGAGAGTTAGAAACAAATTTGTTAAATAACCATGATACTGCTGCTGATTTATCAGACTTCAAACGTTCTTGGCGATCGGTTCCGTTGTCAAATCTCAAACAATTGAGTAATGTACAGAATCTGTATTTAGACATCACACAGCGGAAAATTTCATGACCGGTGCCATCTGTAGCAAACAAGTAGTTAGCGTTTGCGCCGTTGCATTTGAATACAGAGCTATAGTACAAAAGACCAAATAAACTTCGCATTTCAGTTTCATTTGTATCTTTGAGTTCTTGCCTGTTTGTATTGCGAAAGCGTTCTCGATAGGTTTGTAATTTTTGGTTGGTGTGCAGAACAACAGTTTCTAGCATTTCGTGGTCGAAAATTTTAGACCAAAGTTCTTGAAAACTTCTGAAAACAAGCACTTCTGACGGCCGAGATACTTGAATAATATTATGTGCAGGAGTTCTGCTTGTCCTCGCTATTTCCTTCTTAGACCATAAAAATCCGTTTTTTCCAATGTAGTTTGGACCATCTTGGTCACCAGAAGCTAAAGAGCTAAGGGGCTCCTCATCTTCAGAGCTCTCACTCGATTGAGCATCCTGTTCCTCGAGGTCTTCGTTTTCCTCTTGCTGTACATTTCCTTCCTCATAATTAACATCTTCTACCGAATCATCAAAGTCACTAAACTCATTTTCTTCTTCTAATCCTTCAAGCCATTCCTCGATCTGCTCATCATCATTTGTATACCTGCCACTGCTATCTCGTTTTGGTGGCCTACTATCTGTACTTTGAGTCGCCATCTAAAAAATTATGAATATTATAAGCTTAGCAAATTAAATGTGAGGTTATGTCTGAGAGACACTATGGTAGTATTAATATATTACTGATGAAACGATTAATAGACACTATGAAATTAAAAAGATATTGGTGAGGTGACGTCTATCAGAATCGACGTTTATTGCTGTACTTACGTCTGTGGGACACCGGCAGTCGAAAACTCCAAGCGTGCGCACCGCAGCGCCGCCCGCGCCTCACTGGTCGCTAGCGCGAGCCGTTGTAAGAAGGTACTGAGCGAGACAGAGCTACATCGCGCGA
The DNA here is from genome assembly GCA_947568875.1 of Fissipunctia ypsillon. Lineage (NCBI taxonomy): Eukaryota > Metazoa > Arthropoda > Insecta > Lepidoptera > Noctuidae > Fissipunctia > Fissipunctia ypsillon. The sequence goes on from OX387668.1 coordinate 10,475,343, forward strand.
GGTTACAAACTGGCAACGCTTTTTGTGATTGGTGGTGTCCGATAGACTACCACCTCAGTCGCAGAAGGTTAAAAAAGTAGTAGGACTAAACTAGTACAATATTTAGTTATTTTATTACAACATTGCTATTCATTATATTCGGGTTGGCTCATTGTAATCAACCCGTATAAAAAAATGGGTGCGTCTATTATGTACGCCATTTAGAAGTTATAAAAAAAAAATATTTGTATTAAATTAATTTGATTTAAATCAAACTATTTTTTCATTTAAAGTACGTGCGAGGGTGGATGCTTTAAATAATGAATAATAGTAATCGGTCTGTTTAAACGTAATGTATGTTTAATTACCTTTAAACAGATTCAGCTTGTTATAAAGTTGTCTTTTAGAATCAATTTTTAATTGAGCGGTTTCTTTTTTACAAATAAAATGTAATCAATTAAATGTGTGTGCGTTAGTGTAATTGTGTGTATCTGTGGCGGCACATCTACATCGCCACATTGAAACGCATTACACTGACGTCATACAAAATCCTGCATCGCGCAATCAGAGTTTACCGCGCGACTAGCATATATAGGGTGACTGGTAATTAGTGACCGATACTTAAACACATGATTTTACACATGATAACAAGCAACTTTTACTATGGCACCAATCCTGAAATCGCGAAAAAAAAATCGGCTCATTTATGTTCGCATAACTCGTCAAAATATAGGGACCAGCTAATTTTTTTTTTTTTTTAATTAACTACAATAGTTTAACAGCGTTCGAAGGTATCTATACCCGTATGGAAAGATCGAGATCACTTGTCGCTTCAAGTGGGCAGGCGGCGCAAATAGATAACAACACCGCGTCACAAAATAAGGCTTGCGTTAAACTTCCGCCTATACAAATTTCTTCGTTTCTTGGTAAAATTGAAAATTGGCCCGTATTTTACGAATCCTTGGTTTTCCGATACTAAGAGTAGGGTATAATTGGGGGTTCTGCATCACTTGCTCTCGCTGCGCTCGAACTGCGTGATGCAAAAACCCCCAATTATACCCTACTGATATTCTGATCTGGTCTGTTTTCTGGATGAATCGTCTTGAGTAAATAGAATCTCATCACTAGCATTCTTGAAAATAAGTTTAGAAATACCCTCCATTATAAGGTGAATAATATTAATTTATTCTTTTTGTTGATGAAACAAACGTTGATTAAGATCGTACCGTTGTACTACAAAGCTAAGAGTTTAATGCTGTGTTGGAGATAAGCGTTTTCAATTATATATTCTCTTCCTTTTACAGCATTCAAATAAACACACTCAGGATAATGTATAGCATGTTGCATCCAAGGATCATCATAAATCTCCCAATCTTCGATAACACCTCCACATGAGAAACATGCTGCAATATCATGTATACTATTTCCACAATAAAAGAATCCTGCATCAGCCATTTCCATCGCTAATCTTTTCTTTTTATTAAACGTTCCCCAGTAATAATTAAATGAAAATTCTCGCATTTTAAACGTATTATACATGTCATATCGAGGTTTGTATTCATTTTGAGACATGTTCACTTTCTCATTCAATGATAAACGCATAATGATATCGTTTAGCGTTTGTCAACAACATATAAAGACCGGATAGAGGTAGGAGGAGGGATAAAAATCTTAAGATGCGCTTTTCTTAATTATAGAAATAAAACAAAAATAATTAAAATAGAATTCTATTATCAAAGCACCACTTATTTAAGCACAATACATTTTTTAAAGCACATACATAGTCATGGTAAATACAGTTATATAAATCATCACAATATTTATATTGATCGTATAAACTTATTAAACTAGGACAACCTTTATCTTCTAAATTGAATATATTACAATTACTATTTTCTAAAATATGCTTTAACCACAACACTTTTTCTGAACCTTTGACGTAGATACATTTATCTCTTAAAATATCTATAACCAAATTCTGGTAATTAGAATAGGATACAAATCCTTCACGCCAGTGTATTTTTCTGTTACGTTCTATCCAAGTCACTTGTTTTTTTTCTTGTTTCGTTAATTTTGAAAATGGAAATGGTGGCTTAATTAAAATCACTTGTATTTTTTTATAAAACGATATAGCGATTTCTTTTATTATAAATTCATTTGTTTCTGTTTTAAATCCTTGAATATCCACAATAGCAATCATGATAACCTTCGCACAATGTTGCTGAGAGGTTTGTATTCCACAAGTCGATCGTTTATAATCAAACAATATGCAGTCGTCTTATCTGGTATTGCTGTAGAACATTCAATTTCCAACCTCACGTCCACTGGACCTGTTTTCAGGCTATCATTTTGTCTTGAACAGTCTAAGATAAAGATAGGAGCTTTTTCTTTAAACTCTGTTAGGCTGAGCAGTGGATCTACTGGACAGTTGTAATACGACTGACGAAATTTCACAAACATTTCATATAATATACTATATTTGTTCTCAGAAAACTTTAAACCTAAAGGTTCATATGGATAATATTGTGAATTCAAAAAGAGCGTGACGTTTGTTACTTCACAATTATCGAATACTGAACTGTCTTTAGTTTTATTATTTTTTCGATTAGTTTGTAAACAAAAAATTACATATCTGGGCTTTTCCAATTGTGAAGCAGTTTTTACTGACCAAGAATGCTTTGTGGTTTTAGGTAGTAACGGATACTCATATAAATCCCAATTTCTAAACGCCATCTGAATAGGTTTATCTCTTTCTAAATGTTTTAAAAGTGACAATCGTTCACGGTCTGACACTTTTATGTGTGGTACACGCCATTGTATTCTTTGCACATCTATTTGAAAATGAACAACATCATCAGTTATTATGACGCTGTTTAAGTTAGGGTTACTTCTATTTAGTATAAGTTCATGTTTACAATTTATCACAATTTTATTATAATCCTCTGCAAACCCTAAAATCTTATTTAGAGGTATAATAGCACTAAAATTACCCTCGCTTTTAATTCCATCCATATTCCAACCCCACAAGGCAGCAACTTTATTTTCTCCTTCATTCATTGATACGTATGACTTTATTGTTGATGTTATTCCAGAATTTTTAATACGATCTATTTCGATACCGTTAACTTCATATCTAATATCTTGAAACAAGAACATAACTGGGTTATTACTAAACGTAATAGTTTTCTTAATCGGATTCCCATCTTTACCGAAGAGTTTTGCTTGACCTTCGATGTAAATTGAACTGGCTGACGGTAGCACGTACACATCTTGCTGGTGGATGGGGATTCTGATTTCATCGTTTTCTCTGAAGCTGTTGTTGTAGGGATTGTAAGAATGGACTTCATAACTTTCAATCGAAGTATCGAAGTGTGGCGATTCAGTAATCTGTAGTATACTCATACTTTAAAACCTAAGGCTTTAAGGAAATCTTTATTTGTTTTAGTCAATTTCTTAACTTTTTTCTTACGTCTTTGCCCTTTCGTGGTCGTAGAAGTAATAGGGCGCTTTATATTGATCGCCGGATTTTTATAATATAATATCATGTTATTTTTCTTAAATGAAGACTTAGTTGAATATCCGCTTTGCCGAAATGAATATAGCGACCAAATTGATCCACAATCTTAATAGATATAGATGAAATTATATTTTTGTTCACAGGAAAGTAAATAACGTTTTGCGGTCTTTCTATGTACTGATGACCTGCAGTATTATTAGTTAAAAATTCGTGGATAATATGGGTTGGTAATCCATCAGAATATGAACCATGAATAAGATCACATTCGATTCTCACCACAGACAAAATGTTGTTATCAACGTGTGCGTCTCCTGGCTTTAAGTTTAATACTGAAAAGTATAACAAACCGCACTCGTATTGACCAGATAAACTTATAGGTGGTTGAAAATATGATATCAATTCTGATTTACTTCCAGAAATGGTTACCGTTAGAGACATGCTTGCATACTGAACACTTCTGGATGATTCTGTTTATTTTATTCCTAGCTACTAGACCAAAAATTATGTAAACATTTTAAACAAAGATGTCCGCAATTGTAAGGGTGATCGCGTTGTATATTATCAAAATTATAGTGAACTTTAGAACCTAAGTATTTTATAAATTCCTTTGGGGGCTTAAGATTTCCGTAACTGTCGAAATATTCTACGTAATCATTGTGTTTTACATAGGCTACCCAATGAGAACCAGGATTTCTAGAATCATCTAAATTTATAACTCCACATTCTTTTTTGAAAGGTTCTTTAGGGAGTTCGTCTCTCATAAAGACACCTCGAAAATAGGGAATTTTATTACCATACTTCAGAATGTCAATGTTAGTTAAGGCTCGTTTGGGTAGCCTGTATTTTAGTTTTTTTCTTTCGATACAAAAATTCCAAGTCCATTTTTATGAGGTTTAAGATGTAATCCCTTTCCGATGCAAAGAGCCTCCATTTTTTCATTGTGTCTCTTCAGTTCAGCAAAACGCTTTTTTACCATCTTGAATTCATTTATGGTTTTAGCTATTCCAGTTACACCTCCTGCTAAGGCTCCCGCAGCTGATAGTCCCGCAAAAATAGGAATCAAAGGTAATACTCCACCAGTTTTTGGTATAGGGATAATACGAGGAAGTTTTATAGATGAATCATCAACTAATTCTCTTGCAGCAGCCATAGCTAATTCTATCGCCATTTTCTTACCTTTTGGTTTTAATTTCCGTATATGTCTTTTCGTTTTATTAATAACATTTTTTAATTTATTTTTAAATCCATTACCAGATTTATTTTTTTTTTAACTATTTTTAGCACAGTTAACATTTTTTAAGCCCGCCCCAGTTTTAACTTTTGTCAACATTGCTTTGCTTACTAAATGGGCAGCGAATTTTTCCCCTACACTTGCATCAGAGGCAACAGCCCGCTTTTTAGCCATTTTTAATAAAACTAAATCTGCCTTATGCCGATCCCTTAAGCTTGACGACTTGTGATAAGCAATATCGTGTTCTTTACAATATTCGTCTAATTTATTCACAGCTTTATCTCCACGTGTAAGTCTTTTAATCAGATTTGTTCCAGGGCCACAATAATTATATCCAGGTAAATGTAATTCAAATGGTAAATGATTTATAAGCCAATTCAGAAGACTACTCTCTCCAATACACATCCTAAGACTGATTAATCATACATTGAACACTTAATAAATATAAAATTATTCTCATCTATGACTTTGAAATGCTATAATTTTTTTTCTTTGTTATAGTATATTCGACTTATCAATCCAGCTATTTTCAGCACAAGACAATCCTAACCATTTAACTAAAACCTTATTTCCTTTCCGTCTTAAAACTTTTTCAACTAGATATACGTTAGGATGTTTCGTCTTTTGAAGCTCCTGTACATAAAATGCACCTAAAATAGGCTGACATCTGATTGCATCTTCTATCAAGTAGGTTATAGGAATTGTATTCTGTATTTTTCGAATTTTAAATATTTCTGTCGACCAGTTGGGAGTATACCCTTTTTCAAATGTTCCTTTGTATTTACTGATACGTACATAATCACCCACCTTAAACTTACTTTTCGAACCAACTTTTTTTTCAGACTTTACATATTTTTCTAATATTCGTTTTTTATTAGTATTATCTACATTTGCAGGAATTTCATCAATTGTTCGATGATAAGTATGGTTGTATTTAAAAATGACATTATCAAGAGTGCCATTAATCCAATTGTAGTTGCCTTTTAAACTAAATTCTTTGTACAACTTAGACTTTAATGTTCTAATTAATCGTTCAACTATTGAGGCTTTTTTTGTTGAGAAGGTTGAATAATGGTTAATGCGAAAACATTTCATAAGTTTATTAAATTTATTATTATAAAATTCTGTTCCATTATCAGTTTGTAGATTTTTAGGTACACGCCTTTTGTCCAGCAACGTCTTAAAAGTGTCACAGACAATATCCTTGGATTTGGTTTTAAGAGGAAAGATCCAGCCATATTTGGAAAATGTATCGATAACCACAAGGATAAACCTAAAATTCTTATTTTCAGGGGCATGAGATTGCATATCAATTAAATCTGCTTGCCATAAATCATCTATGTCTTTCATAATAACACGTCTTCGAAGAAAGTTTATTCTTGCATTTTTATGAATTTCATTTACCACATCTGCTTTGCTCATGTTGATATTTGATATTTTTTTTAAGGCAACACTTAATATCTGTCTTCAACTCGCGTACATAAAAGAAAAGTGTAAATTTTATATTTTTAAGCTAATTCAGTGATGAACTTTGCTTATGCTCATGATGAATAAGTCTGTAATACTGAATCAAAATCTTGTTACTGTCACTTTTTATTCCTTAATTATGTCAGCTTCTTTTAATTCTTCAATTATAGATAAAATTTCATTATCATGATTTGTATTGCCAGCATCTCTCGAAGCGACTAATAACTTTAATCTCTCAACCAATTCATTAGGATCATCCCAATATACTAAATCAGTGTTAATTTTATATTTTTTTAGCTTTGGTAAGTTTCCTCCTACTTTAGTCTCACTTTTATCGTTTGACGTTTCAGAAAATAATGGTCTGATTATCTCCCTATATTTCGTAGCTTTATCACCTCTTATTTGACCTTTAGGGTTAAAATCTCTTTTATGTGCATTTGTATAATATAACATATCCTTATAGACAAGTTTATCTTTGTTCGATACCAACTTTAAATCAGGTTTTCTTCGTAGTAAAAGTTCTTTCAGGCCAGCGGTCATATTGTAAGTTTTATCACCGATTTTAATTAAAATTATAGTATCGTTATTTAAACTATCAAATTTTGAAAATGATACTACTGAATTACCCATCAGTAAAGTTCTATTTTCACTTCTTATTCCGAACGGTATATTAACACCATCATAAATACCATGGATATCATCACCTTCTAATGAAATTTCTAAATTATCCGGGAAATCACTTTTAGGATTTTGTTCCAACAATTGTGCAGAATTAAGTTTTGGTTCGTAATAATCATTGAACTTTGTAGATGAACTAGCATTATTTTCATCCGATTCCATTTCTACAGAATGAGTCAAGGTTGAATTTTCTATATTTTTTGTTTTTTCTAAGTACCTTTCAACATTTGAATCAACTAGAGTTTTAAGTGGATCTGTCACAGGTTTTAGCATTTTATCAAGTGACATGTTCATTGTATGTTCCTGATTTTTCATTTGTTTTAATTTATTTTTTATGGAGTCAACAGACTTAATCAATTCCATTTTAATATTTTTCTCCATCTTAAGTAATAACAACTGTTTTCAACTAAGAAAGGAATAACACTAAAAATGTTTTTATGCAGAACTCATTTATATGTACATCTTCATTCAAAGCTTAAATATATATCAAAATTTTGTCTGTACCTTCCATTATTTAATGGTGAATCTTTGTTAATAAGAAGGAAATTATAAAGGTTACTCCAAACTGTTTTACAAATATCTTTGAACTGATTCCATGATAGATCTGAATTGACATGTTCTTCATAGATGTGCTTCAAGTTCACATCATCTTGTTTAAATATTATAAGAAAATTGGCGTTATCACGTAACAACTGCTTTGGTATTTTTGAGTACGTTTGAGATAAGTAAAAGCAATCAATTTGTTTATGTCTACCCATAGAGAAATAATTACGGATATTTATTTGATTTTCACATGCAACATCATCAAATATAAATATAGAATTTGGTAAAGCTTCACTCGGAGATATGACATTTTTATCGTCATTGAACTCATTGAACTTAATCTGCGGCACTCTTCTTAATACTTCACTCAAGAAACGATATTTTGACTGGAAAGTAGTTTTCGAATAAAGATAAAGATTTTTAAATTTAAGACCATTTTCATGCAGCAATAAACTGATCATAACGTTTGTTTTACCGCAGTTCGAGGGTCCACATATTATGCAACGAATCGTATTAGGCAATAAAGCACTATGTCTTATCTGACGAACGGAGTTACTAAAATTGATATTATTCACGTTCAGGGATATGGGTTGTTTGACCAACTTCATCTTGCCTAATACTTATTTTCATTTCCTAGTATCCTTTATATATGAATATATTTTATTAGATGTAACACGTGCAGTGAGTACACCCAGTAGTCATGCAACAGGTTTGAACCTGCCTCGTAATTAAGATGATATTCTCGTCTTACTTACATATTTGTGACTAATAACTGAAATGAGAACTTATTCGAATTACATGCTTAAATAATTTCAATTCTAGGTATGTAAAAGTAATTAAACATCTCACTTCATTGCAGTAGCTGGTCAAAGTAGGACCATACACTGTTGTTTACGATTTTAATAATAGTTTTGCAGTATTAAGGTAAGTATTGGAATAATAATCAGTCAACCAAAAATAATAAATAAAATCTATTTTTATGTTTATTTATAAATAGTTATTTCTTTTCAGAATTATGTCATTCACACCAAGATCACCATCTTACAGCCCCAGCATTTTGGACAACGAAAATGTGATTTCTGTCGAACTCGGTCAATCCCAATTACGCAAGGTAATCTTTTTGTTTTATTTTATTTTATGGGAGTAGATAAATATATATTTTCTTGTTGTAATTTATTTTTAATTTCTTCTGCAGTGGAACTCTGAGGTCCTGGCTGAAATGCCTACAGTTAGCCCATATTTTTACTCCCAGGGCAACTACGAACCATATTTTGAAGGTTTATTACATCAGAGGGATAACGATGAAAAGCTGCTCACTGGAAGTGATCAAGCTCAAACCTTGAAAAAGAATAAAAAAAAGAGAAAATGTTCATTGGGATCATCAACATCATCACACATTGTACGTCGTGGAGGTGGAGGTGGTGACGGAGGTTATTTAATTAAATTAGAAGTACATAAACTAAAAGACTCTAAGAATGAAAACGATTATAGTGATAGTGACAATGCGTGTGTAAATGTACAATATGTGGTACGTGAAACTTATGATGAAATTATGGAAGCGACAGAGACCCTTATTAAAAAAATTGGGAAAAAGTTGTGTGACCCTGAGTAGTTTTAGGTCATTTTTGTATAGTAATTATTAATTAGTCGTAGTTTGTATCATTAAACTCATACTGTAGTTAATAAGACTGACAAAAATTATTATTTTGTTATTATTATTTTAACTTAAAATGTATTCATCAAGTACATATGTAATGTCAATAAAAATATATAATAAACTATCGGAACATCTTAAGAATATATATAAATATAATATGTTTAGTAATAAATTAAAGCTATTTCTAATAAACAAAAGCTACTATAATGTAAATGAATACATGACTATATAACTATGACTGGAATTGCAATAGATTTTGAATATTTAATTGAGATTACATGAATTGCATGATTATTACATTTACCTATTACATTCACGCATATAAAATAAACAATAACTATTGTATAATTATATAATTTATTATCCATATTCTGAATTATATTATTTAATTTTATTATTTAATTTAATGTTTAATTTTAATTAATTAGTTTATCCCTGTTACTTATGTTGCTGTGCCCTTACAGGGTCCATAACTGTATCTTAGCTTTAAGCCAATTTGTAACACCTTTATTCACATTAAGGTATGCAAATAAATGAAATGAAATGAAATGAAATTTTAATAGTTTTGACATTGGAATATTTTATTTTATATAAGTAAGCCAATTGTATATTATCTATATAGGTATAACTAAGATAAGATGTAAGAAAATTAAAAGGGGTGTATTTCTGTAAAACAATAATAAATGTTATGACTATCAACTATTACTGGGTTTAATTTTTTTTTTTGACTTGTTTTAACAGTCCTAGGAAGATATAAAATAACACATTTAAACACCTTTTTTTTTTTAATACAAACCATTTATTTCACATAATAAAAAAATACATTTTGCCTTATACATTTATGCTTATTTACCTTAAATTAATGCATTGCAATCTTATATAGCACTTAATTAAAATACTGTTTTATGATGCCCCCAAGGCAAAGTTTTGCAACCATCTTCCATTATTTGTCTTTTATCATCATCCCTACTCAAAACAAGCTTATTAATTTTTTGAGTAAAAATATTATGATTTTTCGACTTTATAATACACATGTCATCTCTTAAACATTCATTATATCGTAGAGCTCGTTTATATTTTTTAATATCTAGTTTTTTTCACAGTCGAGCTTTTTACACCTTTTGCTTTGATAACTGAAGAAGCTAGTGAGTCTATACAATATAATTTTGCTCTTAAACCTACAAACTCGGATATAATATCACCACCCATTTCATCTTTAAAAAATCCTGGTATTTTAGAATTAGCTTTATGTATATTAAACTGATTTCCATTTTCAAAGTTGCTTGTATCAAAGTATTTTATATTATTTTTCATGTCCTCGTAAAAATTTTCTGTATATATTAAGTACAAAAGGCTGTCTGTGTCAGTATAACATAGTTGAATACGATTTTGGTATAGACGTTTCATCACAGAGTAATGAAAAGAATACAAATGACTCTTAGCCAATTCCAATATTGTGAAACCAATGTAAATCGGTCTATCAAGCACGATTTTCGTTTGTTGTAACTGAATTGCTACTAAAGAATCAGAAAATATAGATAAGTTTTTGAAATTTGGTGCACTTACATATTTTTCAGCTCCACAAAGTTTGTTAGGTGGAAAAGACATATCATTTATGTTTAAAAGAAACGTATAGTGCGGGTACGATTGCATTCTATTAGCATTCAATTTTTTAGGAAACATGTGGGCAATAATACACCACAAAAAACAATGATTGTCATTGTTACGTATATTCAAACATGACTTTGTGTTTTTTATAAAAGTAGGCAATTCTAAGTAAGTGCCAGCTCTCAAAGGATTGTATTTGTTTATGTTTATTTCCAAATGGCTTATAAAATTAATAGTCCACCCAGATTCGCCAAGTTCAAATTCTAAACATTTAGATATTAATTTTTCAGAGCATTGAAAATAGATATCAGAAATATTTGTATTCGGAACTGCTATCATATATTTGGTGTTGAAAGATTTCATAGAGCTTTCATTATTTTTTGGCAAAACGTATGAAACAAATAATTCAAAATTGACATTAATTGCTTTATGTTTTTGAATCATAAGATTGATAATTTTACATACAGATTTTGAAACTTGATTTAAAAATATTTCTGGAGTAATTGTTATGTCACTGGGTTTAATTGGATTCACTTTGTAACTTATGATTCTATTCTTAAAGGCAGTAGCAATAACTTGAATATTATCGAATTCGGAGCAGAGCAATACATTAGATTTATGAATATTTGTTCTACTATGTGCTGATAATTTTGAAACATAAATATTACAGTCTTTACAAAAAAACATGTTCATTAACAATTGGCTAATACTAATTTTATAATTTCTCATAATATCAGATTTTAATTTTAGAATTTCTTATTTCGGGTTTTTATATTTCTCAGTTTTAATTTCTTATTTCAGGTTTTTAAATTTCTCAGTTTTAATTTCTTATTTCAGGTTTTTAAATTTCTCAGTTTGAACCTCTGAAAATTTTCTTAGTTTGAACCTCTGAAAAAGTACATGTGTAATATAAAATAATTATTTATTTAAAATATTTGCACGTGAATGTATATAAATATAAAAATACTTATTGATGTTGTTGTGATGTATGTTGTTGTAATATAGAAAACTTTGTTTAAATAATATTCTCACAATTTTTTTATAAAGACTGTATATGTTTCCATAAATGAGATTAAACAAACTTATAATTAAAACGATTAAACAGATTTATATTATAGTTATTTGCAAATTAAAAAAACTTGCGCAAAAAGAGCGCATAAGTAGTACCTATAGACAGGGTATGAAAAGTAAACAATTGTTTTTTAATATTAAATCTAAGAAGGTTTACTGTATATAACAGGCTGGATATCTTTAAATTCAGCCCTTCCAGTATTTACAAGGTGTGTTAAAGCCTTCCACACAGCATTATCTTTATCAGTTGATAATTTTAAAGTTACAAAAGAATGTTTCCAACGCTCGTTTGGAGCAAGTTTTTCCACTTCGTCAGTATTATAAACTCTCAATTCAAAATAATACTTTCCTACCCTTCCTGGATCTGACTGGAAGGTGTGGCCAGTAGCTACACGCTGAGTGAAGCAGCTCTTTAGGGTAGCAGCACGAATCAACGGTCGAGACGATTCATCCTGAAATACATAAAAATAACTAGTTTTAATTAAAACAATAAAGCGCGAAATTTTTTAGACTTCTACGTTGTTTAATCTATTACTACTTTAATAATAGATAATCTATTAGAAAGTTTATATAAACTCTTATGTCCACAAACAAGTATAATTTTAATGGATAAAATCACCCACTCGTCGTCTGCCTAGCCTTTTCCCAACTAAATGTATTGAGGTCGGCTTCCAGTCAAACCGGATTTAGCTGAATACCAGTATTTTACGTGGAGCGGCTGCCTACCAGACCTCCACAACCCATTATCTGGGTAACACGGTACTTCAGGGCAAGACTGGAGTCAGATTTACTGGCTTCTGACTATCCGTGACGACTGCCAAAGATCTTCAAATGATAGCCGGGACCAACGGCTTAACGTGCTTTCCGAGGCATGGAGGAAACTCGTTATGTAAAGATGGTCTCCCATCCACAGACCAACCTTGGCAAGCGCTGCTTAACCTTGTAGATCGACCCGTGCGGCTGTTATTATCTAGCCACGAGCTCCTCATAAAATCACCCACTAAAACACTAAATATGTTCATGAATGTTTAATCAATACGTTTGAAAAAATACCTTACCTCAGAATCTGAAGCGATGATATTCCGCTTTCTTTTTGGAGCTGATGTTGCAACAATTTGCTGTCCGTCGCTATCAGACTCTGTTTCTGAAGCGAATGGGTTTTTAGAAAGCAAAGCCTTCTTTTTTGAGACACTTTTTTGTCTCTCTTCACAGCTTTTTTTTTTTTCGAGCTGCCGCTTATTTTCTCTTTAGGAGCTCGAGATATTGGAGGGGTGGAGTCGTCTTCTTCAACCCAAAAAGGATTATTCGCCGAATGAGCCCTGAAGACATAATTAAAATGCAATAAATATTTTTGTTATACCAACATTCCTAACAACATGAAACAATAAACATGTTTCGAATATCGAATAGGGAATAATATTTTAACAGTCTAAAAAGAAAATACATTAAATTACTTAGAAATCGACCTAAGGTCTTGTATTAATTGCTTGTTATACCAATCAAATGTAAATAAGCATTCAAAAAAAATATTATCTGTTCATGTTATCAAATACTAGCTGTTTCCCACGGTTTCACCTGCATCCCGAAGGAACTACTTCCCGCACCTATGTGTTAATCCAAGTTAACCTCTATGTGCGTGTGTGTGCCAAATTTCATGAAAATCGGTTCAGTAGTTTTTGTGTGAAGGAGTAACAGATGAACAAACTTTCGCATTTATAATATTAGTAGGAATAATTAATAATATGAAACTAAAAAATACAGCGCCAGTACATAATTTAAATAAAATATAATACTCACATACTTTTTCTGCAACACTTGTAGTGCAACACACCCAACAAAAAAATAATCACGATACCTCAGTGAAATGCTTTTCAGCACAACAATGACAAAATGTAAGGAATAATCTCAGATGCTTATTTTTTATAGACCTAAATTCTAAAGCCATAGTCATAATGTTACTTTCTAAAAATAATTACTTGAAAAATATAATTCAAACTATATTTGTTAATAGAATTTCATCTCTATTACCGGAGCACTTAAAGTAGATTTTATTTTAATCATTTCTAGTAATGAAATCGCACTGTGAATGCTTCCGAATACTCTCGTTAAGGAAAGTGCTCTCACAGCATTTTATCCTTATTCGAGTTTTTTAATGCAACTGGAGACGAAAATCTTAAAAGGAATGATATGTCAAATAGCTTTGGTGGAATAGAAACAAACATATACGAAAACCAATAAAATGAGATCTCCGCTAGTTATTTGCTATGTATACAGAAATGCTGGCTTATTCTGTAAAGTCTCAAGTCGTAAAGGTTGTGTTAGATATAGCTATCCTGTTCATTTTAATGTTAATAGAAAGAGATGTCAATGGATTTCAAAATGATATTCCCTTATGCAACTCTTATTTGATATTACAGAATTAGGCTGCGTGAATATTGAACTTTGGTAAATGAAACAAACAATTTTAGCAAACGCATTCTATTAAAACAGCCGTTAAATATTAAGCTCACGAAACAGATCAGATCTGATCGAGTTAGCATACATTTCCAAAAATTTAAAATATTCATCCAGAAAACAGACCAGATCAGAATATCAGTAGGGTATAATTGGGGGTTTTTGCATCACGCAGCTCGAGCGCAGCGAGAGCAAGTGATGCAGAACCCCCAATTATACCCTACTGAGCACAGAGAGACACACGTTGGAGCGTACCTCTGACAGGATATTGGCATACGGGCAATAAGACCCCTTAGGCACACAGTACCTAATGGGGAGTCATTGCCCGTACCCCAGGGTACACCGTCCCGGTGACTGGCCTTCCCCCCAGACGGATCCATGAGGGAATTCCAGCCCACAGGCACACGGGGAGGTTTCCCGTCCAAGCACCCCATCAGTAGTGACTTGTTAAGGAAAGTAAGAAACAATATCACAAGACGTTGTCACATGTGTATTAAACGGTGGACAATATCAGCAATTAAAAATTTAATTTTATGTATCATGACCAGAGATCGGAATAGGTAGAGCTGTTTTATGTACTTGCCATAGGTTAGAATAATATGGATATTCCCCGAGTCCCTGGATTTGGTTTTTAAGTAGTAAAATCATAAAAAAACTATTCTCGCCTTCGGGACTAATGAAAGATTACACGTCTTCCTTTCTGACGGGTAAATATAAGAAGGACGGGATTAAGGATAGTATAATAAATAGATAAACTTGATTCATTAAACCACATATATTTTTTACGTAACAATTTCTTATTCAAGAATCAACAATCATTTAAACATTTTTATTCTGAAGTTGTACAAAAACATATTACCATACAAATTATTTGTTCCTCAGAAAATCAAAATATTATCAATGTTTACGCCTGGCTTAATTGTGTAGGCGTTCAGTGCGTGTCGCATTTGCTAATTTAAAGGGCCAAGCGCCTGTACAATTTAATTTTATTTTAGTTATACCTTCAATATTTATAATTCGAGTAAAAATTTTTCACCATCATCGAAACATGTACGCTCCGCATATTTTATTGTAAAAATACAGTTTTATACACCACCTCGATACGGGAGTTTCATTGAACCAACTAGAAGCCTCAACATCTGGCGGGGTCCGTAACTTAACTTCGAGAGTCATATGTTCGATTAATGGAAAGTCGACTGAACAATTGTTCGAATGGAATTTATTGCGAAACAACCTTTTATCGCCAAACGCTACTTCAACTGAACGATTCATCGAATATTTTTTAATCGACGGACTGCTCCTTCGAATGAGTTTTAGTTATTATATAGTTTAATAACGGAAAAACTAATTTAAAAAAAACTTGTTTTGTCACATATTAATTCATACATAATCGAGGAAATCATACAATTTTAAGATACCGTACGTTCTTCCCATAGATTTAGAAACATGAAATTTGGTAGTAACACTTTTAACCTAATAACTAAATGTTATTATGAGAAGCGCCTTGGCTTCATTTGTTCCCGCGAGAAATATTATGTTTGCTTTTAGATTGCAGTAGGCACTTTGCTTATACGAGATTAAGTAACTACCGCATCATTATCAAAGACAGGATGCATGTAATTTCATACGATATTAATTATCAGTTCACATTACCCGTTGTTGTTTCTATAACTATTGAATAAATGACATCCTATTGTAATGGAGAAATACTTATGTGATTTTATAAAACGAAACTAAATATGAAATTACCCTCATTGTTTTTTGTTTTGCGTTAGCATGGTGCATTACCATCTTTCTTGTTACTACGTGTTTTTGTCTCAATCTTAATATTCTATTAAAATGGAGGAACTAAAGTTTGTGAAATCAAAAAGAGGGAAGAATTTATTGGTATTAGAGGGGTATACATATTCCTTAAATAAAACAGTGACTGATAAGTGTTATTGGGCCTGTACAGAAAAAACATCATTAAAATGTAGTGCTACGGTTAGAACGGTAATAGAACATTCTAAACATATTTTGAAGACTGAAATTGGATTAGTAGACCACCTTCATCCACCGCGCCCTGAAGAAAACATCGCCAGAGAGGTAAGGACTAATTTGAAGAGAAAAGCGGATCAATCTATGGAAAGCCCATCACAAATTATCCAGGCATGTAAACAGGAAGTACCGCATAATACAGCTCCTTACATTCCTACTAATGACGCTATGCGAATGATAATAAATAGAGCGCGATTAAAAAAAACCCCATCTATACCAAAGGAATTAAGTGAAGTAAATTACTCTGATATATACTGGGACGTCAATTAAACACGGAGATGGATAGCTGACTGGTTTATTCATAGCGCATACGCACATTACAGAATAATAAAGCAGACACAAATACCTTACACTTTTCCCCCTTAAGATTACAGGATAACTAAATAACTTATCAGAACTAATAACTATTTAGACACATTGTCTTTATTAACGGCGCGCGCGTACGCACGTATTGCTCGGGCCGAAGCCCCCGGCAGCGGCGGCGGCGGCGGCGGCGAGCGAGGTGCCGCCGGTGCGGCCGGACTCGTCAAGCCCACGCTAGCCGCCTCCCTCTCCTGCTCACTGGATGCGTCTGATGCATCCTCGAAAGCATCATCGTCATGATCATTACTCTCCCCCTTGTGAGTCCCGATGCTCGCTCGCGATAGTGATAACCGCGACTTGTTCCCAACTGGAATTATTTGGTCGCGATGTCTGCGCCACTCGACACCGTTTCCCATGTCAATGCGATACGATACCGGTCCCGTATTTTTTGACACTGTTCCCGTGGACCATTTATTTGTGTTCGAGGTGTAATCGCGTGCGAGCACTGGTTCTCCTACACGGATAAGGGGTTGGGGCGTGCCTCCTGCATGGGCTACCTGACGTTGCTGTGCCGCGCGCGCCACTTGCGCGACGTCGGGCCGTAACGCATCCAGTCGTGTCCGCATACGACGCCCGGTTAGCAACACTGCCGGTGGCACGCCCGTAGTTGCATGCTCACAATTGCGGTAAATTAATAAAAATGTATTTAACGCTTGTAGCACATTTTCGCCACTAAGAACCGCTCTTTTAATGGTTTTTTTAATAGTCTTTACCGCATTTTCAGCGGCGCCATTACCCTGTGGCCTATAAGGTGCCGTTGTCACATGTGCAATACAATTGTATTTGCAATAATTTTTAAATTCAATTGATTGGAATGGGGGTCCGTTATCCGTAACGATTTGCGAAGGTAATCCAAACCTACTAAAAACTGCAATTAAAGCTGTGATTGTTGACTGTGCATCCGTACGACCCATAGGAAGTGCCTCAATCCACTTCGAATGTGCGTCGACTATAATGAGAAATTTTCTTCCCGAATACTCTGCAAAATCTGCATGTAAACGTTGCCATGGAAACAAAGGATATTCCCATGGATGCAAGTCAGCACGCGGCGCTGCATCGCGCACCATACGACAGGCTCACACGAACGACACATTACTTCAATATCATTATCTAATGTTGGCCAGTAAACATAATTGCGTGATAAGCTTTTCATTTTTCTTACTCCTAAATGACCTTGATGAATTTCTTCTAGAATTTTAGTTTGTAGTGGTTTTGGTATTATAATTCGATATTTATATATTAAACAACCAAAATCCATTGTAATATCACTGTTTCGTGCAAAATATGGTTTTTCTTCTTCGCAACTAGGTACGGATGGCCATCCAAATTTTACAAATCCCAATATTCGCGATAATATGGCATCTTTATTTGTTTCCTTACCTACGTCATGGAAATTAACTGGCATATATTGATGTACCAAGTTAACATAACTCATCGATTCGGTGGGACGGCGCTCCTGTGCTAACGGTAAACGTGACAACGCGTCCGCTGGTCCGTTTTGCTTTGAGGTTATGTATTTTATAGTAAAATCATATGCGGCTAATCGGGCCGCCCAGCGTTGTAAGCGACTGGCGGCAGTTTGGGGTATACCCACTTTCGCTCCGAAGATGTAACTTAAAGGCTGATGATCTGTACGTAATTCAAATTTTCTACCATATAGGTATTGATGGTGTCGAGTGACGCCATAAAATATTGCCAGAGCCTCGTTATCAATCTGACTGTAATTGCGCTCTGCGTCATTGAGTGTGCGCGACACACAGCTGACCGGTCGCTCACTGCCGTCTGAGAAACGATGCGCCAATACTGCGCCCAACCCGTACGCACTGCTGTCCACCGATAGCACTAAGGGCCGCCCCTCCTCATAATGTGCGAGTACCCTCTCACCTGATAGCACTCGCTTCGCTTCCGTAAAAGCCCGATCGCACTCATTACTCCAATTCCAACTGACTCCCTTTTTTAAAAGTTCATGCAACGGATGTAATAAAATACTTAATTTGGGAATAAATTTGCCATAATAATTAAGTAAACCTAGGAAGCTTCTTAACTGTGTGATATCGATAGGTGTTGGTGCCTTCACAATGGCCTCCACCTTCTGGGGATCCGGGCGCAGACCACTTTGGTCAATAATAAACCTGAGATATTTAACGCTCGCTTGTAGGAAACAACATTTGCTTAGTTTAACGGTCAAACCCATATCTCTTAATCTAACCAATACTTGTCTTAAATTAAGCAAGTGTTCTGCTCTCGAAGCCCCCGTCACACAAATATCATCAAGAAACACCACCGTGCCACGCACGCCGCGCAATGTCTCCTTCATTAATTTTTGAAAATTTTCCGGAATGCAAGACAATCCGAATGGCGTACGGCGATAAACAAATGTGCCGATGTGTGTAGTGATAGCTGTACAAAGTTGTGAATCATCCGTCAACATCGTCTGTTGATATGCATGGGTTAAATCAATTTTGGTAAATTGTCTTCCCCCACTTAGGCTGGTGTTCACCAACACTAAACCGTCTGTTTAAATATTAAAACAGTTGTTTAAGCAATATTTCCTGTTCACCACAACCTAAACATCGGTTATTGACGTTAACCGGATGATTATCTTAACCGAGCATCACGACATTGTTTAAACGTTGGTTACAATAGTTTTACAGAACTTTTGTAGGTTATATTGTTCGATTTTCCTAACGAAGTACTTATATATTTGTGAAAAATAATGGCTTTTAATTTTATAATGGATGGTGAATACAATCTCAATATGTTAAATTATTTGGATGAGTTAGAAACGTTGACGAGAAGACCTAGGATCTTTCAAAATCGTCATAACTTTTATGAAGAATACGACGAAATTTCATTCAAGACCAGGTTTCGTTTATCCAAGCGCAGTGCTCTTTATATTCTGGGATTAATTGAAGATTATTAGAATTTAACACTGATAAGTAAGTACCTATAATACTACTTAATTATAACATAAATATAATACTACGAAACTTCACGAGAGAATCAAAATGAATGACATTGACAGACCAGAAAGAGCGCGCTAATAAACCTTCCAACGCAACATGTTTCTCGTAAAGCGAAAGAAACAATGAACAGCAACTTTCACATTTTATGGCATAAGCTATTATCCGGCCATATTTAAAAGTTGTAAGCGTGTATGAGATTTCGTGCTGTAACTTTACATTTTATTTGGTAGTGTTGCATTGCATTCAAAAACGCTCGGTTATGTCTCGGTTATGCAACCGAACGCCGAAAGATGATGGTGAACAGGAAAAAACCGCTCCTTGTTTAACAATTGATTAAATATTAACAACCCGGTTACAGAATCAATGTTTAAGTTTGTTTCGGTGCACATGGCCCTTATTAGCGCGCTCTTTCTGGTCTGTCAATGTCATTCATTTTGATTCTCTCGTGAAGTTTCGTAGTATTATATTTATGTTATAATTGTAAACAAAAGTAATAAAACCTCAATGTTAACAGTAACTGGTTTATGGGAGATAGTGAATTATTCCTGAAAACAAATCAAAGAAATTAATTTACCTTTCTGGTATGTGAATAATAAAAAAGAGTCAGCGAGTAGTATTATAGGTACTTACTTATCAGTGTTAAATTCTAATAATCTTCAATTAATCCCAGAATATAAAGAGCACTGCGCTTGGATAAACGAAACCTGGTCTTGAATGAAATTTCGTTGTATTCTTCATAAAAGTTATGACGATTTTGAAAGATCCTAGGTCTTCTCGTCAACGTTTCTAACTCATCCAAATAATCTAACATATTGAGATTGTATTCACCATCCATTATAAAATTAAAAGCCATTATTTTTCACAAATATATAAGTACTTCGTTAGGAAAATCGAACAATATAACCTACAAAAGTTCTGTAAAACTATTGTAACCAACGTTTAAACAATGTCGTGATGCTCGGTTAAGATAATCATCCGGTTAACGTCAATAACCGATGTTTAGGTTGTGGTGAACAGGAAATATTGCTTAAACAACTGTTTTAATATTTAAACAGACGGTTTAGTGTTGGTGAACACCAGCCTAAACCTTCCAACGCAACATGTTTCTCGTAAAGCGAAAGAAACAATGAACAGCAACTTTCACATTTTATGGCATAAGCTATTATCCGGCCATATTTAAAAGTTGTAAGCGTGTATGAGATTTCGTGCTGTAACTTTACATTTTATTTGGTAGTGTTGCATTGCATTCAAAAACGCTCGGTTATGTCTCGGTTATGCAACCGAACGCCGAAAGATGATGGTGAACAGGAAAAAACCGCTCCTTGTTTAACAATTGATTAAATATTAACAACCCGGTTACAGAATCAATGTTTAAGTTTGTTTCGGTGCACATGGCCCTTAGAGTGGCAAACAACTCTTCGATGCGTGGGAGTGGGTAAAATTCACGTTTATGTTTAGGATTGATGGTAACTTTATAATCGCCACATATTCGTATATCGCCGTTCGTCTTGATAACCGGCACGATGGGTGTGCCGTAGTCCGAGTGCTCGACCCGGTAGATAGTGCCCTCGGCCTCCAGGCGCTCGAGCTCGCGCTCCACACGCGCGCGGAGTGCCAGCGGCACGGGGCGCGCCCGCACGTACACGGGCTCATTATTTATTAGTTGCAATTGGAGTAATTTTTTACATTTTCCTAATTTATCAGTAAAAACCTCGGGAAATTCTGTTGCTAACTGACTAATACATGAATCAGCAATAATATCATGGAAATTTATTTGTTTGACATTGAGGGACTTTAACCAATCCCTACCCAATAATGGGCGTCCACCATTTTTAATAACATAACAATACAAATTGTTTGCTGTTACATTACCAAGCTTAACATTGACCAATATATAACCTAATGCCTCAATCCGCGTTCCTGAATAACACCGTAACATTATATTATCTGATTGAATTGTTTTATTTGGAAACATCTGCTTATAAAAATCTTCACTAATCGCCGAAATGCGACTTCCAGTGTCGATTTCACATTTAATTTCGTAACCGTCAATGTTCCCGTTAATAAAGTAAGGTTTGTTACCTTTAGCCGCCAGTAATTCGATGCTAAACAAATCCTCGTTCCCCGAGTTATCTTCACTTACGTAGTGTTGCCTACCAGACCGACCACTATCACGCACCTCTTTGCACATCACTTTCAAATGTCCACGTTGGTTACACTCATCGCAGTTGTAATTGATGTAACGACATCTTTCCGGTCGATGCGGCTTTCCACACCGCCAGCACTGTTGAGTCGATGCGGCCTGCGCCGGCGCCGCAGGGGCGCCCCCTCTCGACGCCGCGCCGTCAGCCCTAGCGCCTGGGTTGCGCCCCGGCCGGCGCGCGCCTCCGCCACGTGCTCGGCCCGCATCGGTCCTGTGTAGGCCTTCACCCGCGTCACCGCCTGCACCTGAGGTCGTGGCTGCGGCGACTGTCGCCGCACTCACCTCCGCGTGCCTCTCTGCGGCCTCTAACGCCAGAGCCAGCTCCACCGCCTCCTTATATTTAATATTTTTCTCTGCAAAAATACGCGATCGCATCGCGCTGTTGGACAGTCCCGAAACAAATTGATCGCGAAGGTTTTCTTGTAGCATTGTGCCAAAGTTACACGTGGTCGCGAGGTGTTTTAAATCTTGGAGATAGTCCGTCATGGATTCCCCAACACGCTGTCTACGTAAGCGGAACATGTGACGCTCGGCAATTTCCGATCTCTGTGGTTCTAGATGATCGGTCACCAAACGTACCAATTCGTCAAATGTCTTCGTCTCTGGATCCGCCGGAGCACATAGATCGCACATTAACGAGTATGTAGTTTCACCCACTATCGTAAGTAACAACGGCACGCACAAGTTATCTTTGATCTCATTTAGTACTATGTACTGTTTGACCCGGCGAATATACGATGGCCACTGCTTCGAATTAATGTCAAATGGTTCTAGTCGACCAATCGGCATTGTTAGGAACACTTTTACACGCAATTGGAATTCGAATTTCTCATCGCCAAATGGGACGTCAATTAAACACGGAGATGGATAGCTGACTGGTTTATTCATAGCGCATACCCACATTACAGAATAATAAAGCAGACACAAATACCTTGCATATACATCGTGATCAACAACAAGAATTTTTTGATTGGTCATTATTTTTACGAAAATGAAAGTGTCCTCGTTTTCAGCACCGAAAATAATCTGCGCTTGCTTAACAATTCCCCATATTGGCTTTCAGATGGAACATTTATGTGTTGCCCCAATCCATATACCCAAATGTATACTATACATGGATTTGTGGGTAATAAGGAAGGCGCTTTTAAATTCATACCGTTAGAAACTGAAAATTGTTATTATATTTTCTTTGAGATAATTGCGCGACATGCTTTTAATGAATATAGTCTGGACTTAAGACCACAATATGTGTTGACAGATTTCGAGATTGCTGCTACAAAAGCACTTAAAAGAGTATTTCCTGATACTAATCAAAAATATGGTTATTTTCATCTTCGTCAATCTATTTGGAAACATATCCAACAAAGCGGATTTGCAAAGAGGTATGGCAAAAATATAAGTTTCGCACATAAATTGAGACATATACCTGCTTTGGCGTACTTAAAACCAGAGGAAATTCGCGACACATTCCTTTTGCTTCAAAAAAAAAGAAATGCTACCGAAGGAAGTCAGTTCAATTGTTTCTTGGTTTTCTAAATATTATGTAAATGGCACTTTTAAGAATATTACTAATACTGCCACTACTAATAAAACTGACACTAATACTACGATTTCTTTAAATGTGTCAATTCAAAAAGTTCCACCTTTGTTTCCACCTGAAACATGGTCTATCCATGATCGTTTGGAATTAAACACGCCTAATTCCCAAAATTCAGTCGAATCATGGCATCACCGCTGGAATGGGCTCCTAGGAAGAAAGAAGTGGAACTTATTTAAAACCATAAAAGAAATGGAAAAAGAACAAAAAAGTAATGAGTTAATTATAGAAAAAATTAGAGCCCAAGATGTCGGTTTCTCCTACCAAAAAGAAAAAACAGGTTGGGAAAGAAGAAAAACTGAGAAAACTTTTAAATCAAAAGGAACACATGGACAGGCTTGACTTTATGAGCTCGATGGCTTACATTAGCCACTTCAAAAAATAAAACAACATTTTATTTTGATGATTAGTGATTATTATTTCATGTTTGGATTTTTAGTGGAGTTCTCAGGGCGTTAAAGAACTCTAATCTATTGAAAAGGATTTTGATTACCTACCTTAATTTTGTGCGAAAATCGTAAACGTAAATGTTTTTTTTTATAATAAACATTTTTCCCTTCATTTGTGCTTTATTATCTTCCTTTTCACCAAGCATGCTTCTAAATCTACGGAAATAACGTACGATATCTTAAAAGTGTTTGATTTCCTCGTTAACCCTTTAATTCGCAACGTTGCACCGATGCAACTATCCAAACAAAAAAAGATATTGCAAGAACCATCATTATTTTTTCTTATTTACATAAATTTTAATAATGGATATACTGCTGCCATCTATAAAAAAAAATATTGAACCAACTCACGCGCATCATTACGTAGCACAGTGTGATAAGATCCCGGATTTTGTGTCATCGCGTTTTTATTGAGTTAATCGATAGAGTCTACAATTCCGACGATTAGAGTAAAACTCCGGGTTCGCTAAGACTTGTACTTTTTTTTTTAAATGTCAAAGTTTCGCAATATCCGACTTGAAAAACGAAAAAAAAATTGGAAGTATTTATTCCAGAATTTATTTATTTTATCGAGAAAAGGTATAATAGCCGACCGTTCTACCAATTCCTGTTGCTTTAGTATGAATGGGTCGAGAGATATGATTTTTTTTCTCATTTTTCGTTTTCATTTTTTTATTCATCTAAACCGCAGTAGTAGGTGGTCACTCCTACATCAAAAAATTGCTGATACTTTCTATTATGTGTAGTATTAATTCCAAAACCAAACTCGTTGGGTTCCAGGAGTTATTGGACATTTTAGTAATATCCGAAATATCCGCACTTAGGGCTGCCACTTCAACCAAAACATAATTTGTCAATTTTTATTAAGTTTTAGCTTCCTTATCACGACCATAACAAGATATCATTATTTTGTGGCTTAGATGGCAAAGATTGAGTAATTTTATAAAAGAAATTAAAAAACAAATGGAGAAATTGGTATCATGTTGACTGATACACCTTTTTTTGGAAACCGCCTATAAATTCTAACTCAAAAGACTCAACTATTAGTAAATAGAAGAAAATCTTTTCCGATGTCTCATAAGCAGTGGTCGGAGTAGGTAGAGCTGTTTTGGTTCAATGACCGCAAACGTTGATGTTAATATGGGCATTCCCCGGGATTCTAACTGAAACTCCGGAATTCGATAAATTAATTGTTTTTTTGTTAATACGGTCAAAAGAAAGCTTGTCTTATGTACTGACAGTGAGCGCACGACGTTGTCAAACTAACGTCAGCGACGCGTTGCTAATTTCCAATGTGCACACGCGCGATGTTGCCGCTCAGGTGTAACCCGCAACATGACTAGTGGAAACAAAAGAATACAATAGCGGGCTGCGCCGCTAGACAAACGCACCTGTTTTTGTCCCTTTCTACAGTATTTAAATTGTTTTTCCACAATGGTGCCGATTCCCTTTCACCGAACTAAACTATGAAAACTATCACTAGAATTCCTTACTTTTGGCTATGACAATCTTAAAGCTAAGCTGAAAAAAAAAACTAAAATTAAAAATAATTTTGACCCAACTAAAATCGTATTTGACAATCGTGAATCCACGTGGTACTTGTTTGCCCTACCCCGTGTCGCGCGGGGGGGCAGCCTCAACGTGTTTTATATGGAATTTTCACTTTTTGTATGGAAAATATGAAAAATGGTTACCTACATGTTGAGTTTTAGGGGTTTATGGGTATCATAAAGGGGGTCGAAATTTTCATTATTTTTGCAATAGGACACACCATTTTCAAGATATAATCAAAAGAAGAAAAAAAAGACAGTACTGTTTTTGCACCTGAAGTCAAGGTGTTGGTGTGAATGTTCATGACATCTAAATTTATTCCACACCTTTTTAATCGCGATTAAAAATAGATTTAATTTTAAAAAGATGTGAATAGCTTTTTACAAAGTAATTTCTAGCTTATTTAATAATATATATT
Organism: Fissipunctia ypsillon; assembly: GCA_947568875.1. Taxonomy (NCBI): domain Eukaryota; kingdom Metazoa; phylum Arthropoda; class Insecta; order Lepidoptera; family Noctuidae; genus Fissipunctia; species Fissipunctia ypsillon. The sequence continues at coordinate 10,501,132 of OX387668.1, forward strand.
TCAAATCCCGGGATTCCGGGAGTGTCCATATTAGGATAACGTATCGCAAGTACAAAAAATAGCTCTACCTACTCCGACCACTGCTCATAAGTATATCAATCAACATTTAACATGAGTAATCAAAATATCAAATTTTTTTTACAATTTTTTAAATATTTTTAGTCAATTTAGTTCTTTTTATTATTAATTTTACAATTCTTTTAAATCAATTTTGTTTTACTTTTTGATTTTACAACTTATTTTGAATCAATTTTAGTGTATTTTTATATTTTACAATTCTTTTAAATCAATTTTATTATATTTTTTGATTTATAACAATTCTTTACAATAATTTATTTTGTTTTTTTTTTTTTATCCACATGAATTATATACCTATCTAATTATTTTAAATAAATTTTCATCATGTATTATTCTTTTAAATCAATTTAATTATATTTTTTGATTTATAACAATTCTTTACAATAATTTATTTTGTATTTTTTTTATCTACATGAATTATATACCTATCTAATTATTTTAAGTAAATTTTCCTCATGTATTTACATCAATTGTATTGATTTTTCATATATATTACGCTGAGAATGCGCCCCTGCTTAAATTATTTACGTTGACTACACATTATTTATATACAATATGTAACTATATTTATTAAAGTATAGTTTTTGCTATAAAGCAAAATCAATGGTTGTTCCATCTGGAGTTGGAACAATTTCAGGGGACTGAGCGCCAGTCAACCTTTATACCGTAACCGTACTCTGCACTTCAACAACCTCAGTAAGGCGTGACTGAGGTACGTCGTGCACAACTACGGCCGGGGGGCTTGCCTTAACTGGCCGACCCGCGAGAAGGAACACTATAAAACCCGACAGCGAAGTCGTTTAAACCCTACGGATATCTGGCGACCTCCGTAGTATGTAGCCTTACCCCCGGAATGGGCGTCACCCGGGGGTGGACCTTCTATCGACCCTACTCGTGGGAACAACAATGGAAACTAATCAAAAACCAACAAATAAACCTGGAATTTCAACACAGACGACTATAGCATTGCCAACTGACACCGATTCAGACGACGAGATGTTTTTAACTAACCAACAGAGCCCTAACTATGCGTATCAACAGACAGATCATCGTGAAGGACATTCTTCTGGTACAAAAATATTAACTCGAATGGAAGCCTTTAAGCTGTTTAAGGGTAAAGCAAAGGAGCTGCCGCTTTCCGAACGATTGAGTATGGTTGTCAATTATTTTGGCTCTGAATATCAACTTTCACAAACTGACGAGGAGTTGAAACAAACACTTTCACGGTTTTTATCAAAGAGTCAAGATTACTTTAAGCGTTGTAAGTTTAATGAGTCCTATTTTATTAAAACAAAACGAGATTGGCTTAGTGGTACTCTTGTTAGTGGTCATTTGATATCAGTCCTTGATAATGATGAAACTTCATCAGCAACGGTTTCTAATAACGAATCTCTCTTTTCTCCGAAATCCAAGAGGTTTATGGCTTTAAGCAGAAGCCAACAATATAGATCTAAGCGAAAACTTTCGGAAGCCTTAGACAACGAACCAAATGTCCAGAAAATACAAGCGTTTGTACAATCTATTAAAATCGGAGGACAAAATCTGCCACATTCATCTGCTAAAGATTTAGAGACACTATTATGTCTCTGTCTAGAATCTGAGACTGCTCCAACAGAAATTCTTAAAAAAGTTCAGACATCTCCAGAACCATGCACACCTGTCGAAGCTCTGGCTATGATAACTGATAGAAATATGTCTGTCGAAACATACAGTGCAATTCGATTAGATCTTAAAAGACGTGGATTTGATGCATACCCCCCGTATAATAAAATTCAAGAGGCTAAAAAAACATGTTATCCTGACCAGGTGCAGGTGTCTGAAAGAGAAGCATCTGTGCCTTTTCAAAGTTTAGTCAACCACACTTTTACTCAGGTGATTAAATTATGTGATGAAGTCCTCATCAACTATTGTACCAAAAAAAGCATTCAAGCAGTAGATTGCATTTTAAGGGGTAACTGGGGCTTTGATGGAAGCACTGGGCAATCTTTATATAAACAATCATTCTCAGATGCAGAAGGTGACGAAAATAGTCTTTTTGCGACGACATTTACGCCATTGCAGGTTGTAACTAAAGACAGCAATGATGTTATTTGGGTAAACCCTGCACCGTCATCTTTTCGTTACTGTAGACCGTTACACTTTTTTTTTTTTTTTTTTTTGTGGATGGGAAATCATCAAATGACTTCTCCCGCTCTGGGCGGAGCGGGAGGGCGTGTCAGACTTTTACTGACTAAAATCCACCCGTGTTCCTTCTGTTGCCTGTGCCGGGGCCACGGTAACTCTTTCGAACATCCCGCAACCCTAGCTGGCATCGGCCCTAGCGGACCCCGTCAATAGTGCTGACATCTCTTTGAGGCGCGCGTGGAACACGACGCGCCGTCGACTCGGGCCTGGTCCTTACCGGACGGCGAGCTACCCATTGCTCGCCGTCCGCAAGCCCGCGCCTACGGTGGCCGGGAATCGGCTGCCAATTCCCGACGCCCAGGGCGTCTCCTGCGGCGACTAGGGGCGTGAGGGTGCAAAGCTTGCCTCTCCCTCACGCGTCCCGCCTCCTCCTTCACGAGCATTACTGCTTCGCAGAAGGAGGTAATGGCTTCCCATGCACTCTCGCTCCGTACCATGGCCTCGACCAGGGCCGGACGCGAGAGATCGCCGCCGCCGATCGCTTCCGCGAGGACACGGCGGTGCTCCGCCCAAGCCGGGCAGACCTCCACCGTATGCTCCACCGTGTCCTCCGGGCGATCCACACAGTGGTGACACCCGGGCGTTTCCTCCCGCCTTATCCGGAACAGGTACCTCCCGAAGCACCCGTGTCCGGTGAGGACCTGCGTCAGGTGGAAGGTGAGGACGCCGTGGCGCCTCTCCAGCCACTCCTCAAAGAGGGAACTTATCGCCGCGATTGTGGCGTGCCCAGCGCTTGGTTGCGACAATCGCACTCTCCATGCCGCCATGAGATCCTGCCGGAGCTCTGTTCGCCGTGCCACGATTTCTCGCGGCAACAGAGTTACGCCCCGGCGTCCTGCCTCCTCGCGCCACTCCCACATGTGCGTGAGGACTATTGCCTCCAGATCCCATGGCGGTAATCCGGCAAGGAGGTTCGCCGCCTCCCCGGAGACCGTGCGGTATCCCCGGGCTAACCGGATGGCCATGACCCTCTGGGACGCGTTCAATCGACGTACCGGTCGTCGCCTCACGGAACGCGCCCACACCGGAGCTCCGTAAAGGGCCATGGACCGCACGACCCCCGCGTAGAGCCTCCGGCAGGAGGCGTTTGGACCCCCCAGATTGGGCAGGAGCCGCCCCAAGGCAGCCCCGGCCCAGTCCAGTCTGGGAGCCAAACGTCGGAAATGCTCCACGAAATTCCACCGGTTGTCGAGGACGAGTCCCAGGTACTTCATCGTCGACTCGACACCGATGAGAACCCCTCCTACCGTTATTTGGGAACCCGATGGTGGCGCGTTCCGAGGACCATGAAAACACATGGCCTCGGACTTGTGCAAGGCCACCTCGAGTCCCAATTGCCGGATCCTCTCTACGATTGTCGCAACCCCGCGTGCCGCTAATTCGGCCGCCGCCTGGTGCGACCTCCCCTGCGCCAGGACCAGCGTGTCATCAGCGTAGCAAACTACGCTGACGCCACCAGGGAGGTCGGCGCGCAGCACCCAGTCGTACCCGATGTCCCACAGATGCGGTCCCAGAACCGATCCCTGCGGGACACCGCACGACATCTCTCGCCGGTTCCACTCTCCCCGGTGACCGGGGTAGATGACGGCCCGGTCCGTCAGATAGGCCTTGACCACGCGACAGAGGTAGGTCGGCACTCGGTGATACCGGAGTGCCTCCCTGATGCAACTCCAGGGCAGGGTGTTGAAGGCATTGGCGATGTCTAGAGACACCGCCAAGACGACCCCACCCCGGGCCACAGCATCCCCCGTCGTGAGGGCTCGTACGCGCATGATGGCGTCCACCGTAGAGCGCCCCTTGCGGAAACCAAACTGGCTCTCCGCCAAATCCGGCCCCACCCTCACCAGCCGCCCGACAAGGCGGTCTGCAATGACTCTTTCAAAGAGCTTGCCCACCTCGTCGAGCAGTACGATGGGCCGGTAAGCGGACGGCGAGTCCGCAGGGCGCCCCGGTTTCTTAATGAGGACCAGTTTCCCTGTCCTCCATTGAAGCGGGAACTGGCCCCTCTCCAAGCATGCGCTTAGGAGCCCCCTTAGTCGAGGCCCGAGAGCCTCCAAGGCCAGGACCCAGGCTTTTCCAGGTAAGCCGTCGGGTCCTGGGGCGGTATTCTTGGCATTCAGCCTGCGCACCGCCACTCTCAGCTCTACCTCGGTCACCTCCGGAGCATCGTCGTCATCGTCGGCTGCGTGGTCCGCATCCGACACCGCAGGAGGCGGAGCCATGGGCGGGGGAGTATGTTCCCCTCGCGAAGGGAACAGAGCGCTCACCAGGTCCTCCACGAGCTGGGGCCGGAGACTCTGCGTCAGCGGGGGAGCCCATGGGCGGAGCTTGTTCCGCACCATTTTATAGGGGCGTCCCCACGGGTCCCTGTTCAGAGTCTCCAGCGACTCCTCACGGGCCAGTCCCTTGGCCCGCAGGATCTCCGCTCGGAGGGCGGTCTTCGCCGCTCTGTACCCCTCGTACAGCTCCGCCTGAATGGCTTCCGTATCCGGAGGGCGGATACGGAGCCTGCGGTGCCTGGTGTACCGGCGTCGCGCAGCAACGCACGTGTCGCGCAGAGACGTCAACTCCGGTGACCACCAGCACACCTGGCGCCGGGCGCGTCCGGGCCGGACCCGGGGCATTGCCACGTCGCATACTTCGGACATGGCCTCCCGGAACCACCCCGCCTCGTCATTGATGTCAGCAGGCCTGTCCAGTGGTGACACCCAGGCCTGCACGATCGAGGCTTCCAGGAGGAGCTCCCGGTCCAGCTGCTTCAACGCCCACCGCGGACCACTCGGGGCCTGTCGGACCGGCGCGCTCGAGGTCTGGGCGGAGACGTCAAACCGGATGTACCGGTGATCGGAGTAGGTCTCCACCCCCTCCATGACGCGCCAGTCGAGGACACGCGGCGACAGAGCGGGGCTGGCGAACGGAATGTCCACCACTGACTCACCCCGCATCCGCACACACGTGGGGACAGAACCCCGGTTTAGGACGACCAGGCCCGTCTCCAGAGCCCAGTCCTCCACCATCCTGCCCCGTGTGTCCGTATGCCGGGAACCCCAAGCCACATTCTTGGCATTGAAGTCCCCGAGGACGAGTACAGGGAGGGAACGGAATCCGACGACGACGACTCTCAACTCCGCAAGGGAGTTGTGGAACTCGGCGAGAGTTCGGTTCGGGGAGAAGTATACCCCTACCACGACAATCTCCCCGAACCGTGCTGCCACGCAACCCCGTCCCCTATTGACAGCCTCGAGGGACAGGGTACCGGCGGCGGCCGACGAAATTAGGGTCACTGAGCCGCTCAGGTCCTCCACCCAGTCATCCCTGGGCGGGACAAAGTACGGCTCAGCGACCACGGCGATGTTAATCGACCACTGCGCCATGCTCTGGAGCAACAGATCCTGAGCGGAGGCGCAGTGGTTGATGTTCGCCTGGAGGAGGCGTAATGGGGCCATTATTGGCACTCCATATCAGCCCCCTCCCGAACCCCCTGTGAGGGCCCTGCCGCGGTGGTTGCGGCGACGGCGACAGTGGAGGCGGCAGCGGCGGAGGCGGCAGCGGCGACGGCGGCAGTGGTGGCGGCTTCGGCGGTGACGCTGGTGGCAGAGGGCTTGCTGCCCCTGGGTTTGGCGGGTGGAGCGCAGGCCTTGCTCCCAGCCCGGTGATTGGCCGGCTTGCCAGCTGCCGCACACGCGAAGCAGTGCGGCGCGGCTTTACACGAGCCGGCCTTGTGACCGGGCTGACCACAGCAGAAGCAATGGCCGCTACGGTCCACCTCCGAGGTGCATTTAGCTCCCACGTGGTTGCCCACGTGACAGCGGAAGCACCTCAGAGGTCTGGGTTCCAGCAGTTTTACCTGCGTGGAAACCCAGCCCACCTTGAGCCTTTGGCCCTCCCCAGTTATTTTTCGGGTCACCGCCACGGGGCAGCTCACTGTAACAGTTCGCATCCCCGTGAAGTCAGGACGGATGGTGCCTACCCTAACCTGCTCGGCTGAGCACCCTCCAGTCCTAACAACGGCGGCCACCACCTCTCCCTCCGTCGCTGAGTCGTCCAAACCCAGTATGCGCATGTTCGCGCACTTGGTGGGTCTGGACACTCGGGCCTCGTCCGCATTTAGGGACGCCCTAAGCCTCTCGGCCAGAGCGTCAGCGGTCGGGCCGCTGGCCGCACCGGGAACCTCCAGCATCCGGGCCCCAGTCGCAGTGACCCTTATCCGGATGCCATCGGCAACGCCGAGCTCCTCGAGGTTCACCGCCTCCCTCGCCTTGGCAAGCACGTCGCGGTAGGACACGCCCTTCTTCTCCGCTTCCGGCTGTAGTGTGATCACTACAGCTGTGGACCTCGGGGCACGGAGCCTAGCCGCGACGATTCGCTCCTTGCGCCGCTGCCGCCTCTCCTTCTTTTTGGCCGCCCTTGCTGCCTTACCCGCCTTCCTCTTCTCCCCGGCTACTTGCCATTCGGCGTCAGCCGGAGGAGATTTAGGAGGCGGGGGTGGCCGTTTCGCCGCCAGGGCTGGGGCCCTCGCGGGTTCCTGCACGGCCCCGCCTTTCGCCTGCCCCGTTGATGCAGGCTTGACCGTGGCAGCCGCGGCGGCGGCATACGATGCCGCCTTCCGCTGGCCAGAGGCCGGCTGGCTCGCCGCTAGCGGGGGCCGCAGGACTATGGCCTCCAGGGCGGAAAACCGGCTTCGGAAGGCAGCCAGCTCCTGCCGGACCAGGGCCAGAACCCGATCCTCAGCAGGCACGGGCCCGACCTGCCCATGCCGCGCCTCCCCCTGTGGCACCTCCCGGGGGCAGCTCCTCGGAGCCTGGCCAGGTCCGCTCGGTGCTCCTCATTCTCCTTTCGGAGAAGCTCCATGGCGGCTGTCAAGCGAGCGACCTCCGCCCGCATCCCTGTCATTCCGTCCGACGGGGGCCTGAGGTGACTGGCCTCCGCTGCCGCCATAATGGAGGCCCTGGCTGCCGATATGGCCTTGTCTTTAGAGGACTGAGTCCTCTTCAAGGCCACACTCTTGATCGCGGCTGCCACGACCTCTGCGAACCTGATCGTTTGCTCCGAATTGGAGCCGCCAGCGGCGTCCGGCTCACCACCTGCTGACTCCGACCCAGCCGAGACTGTCCCCAACTGCGACTCTGGCTCGGCCGGGCTGGCTGGGCTCGGCTTGCTGGCTTCTTTGGTGAGCCCTCTGCCCACACCCCTTTCATGGGCCCCACCCCGCCGGCTGATTTTTTTACGGGCCGAGCTCAGCCCACCATCCGAGGAAGACCCCAGGCCATCCCCCGGTTTGGGGCGCTTCTTGAAGAACTTTTGGTTCTTCCCAGCGCCCCCCACCATTTCGCGCTCCGGGCTCTTACATGAGCCCTTCACGCCAGATGCGGCGTCGGACTCCGACCCCGCATCACTCCCCTCCTCCTCACTACTATTTTTGTTTGTTTTGTTATCCATGTTTGTTCCCACGAGTAAAAAACTTTGTATCTTCTCAAAAACCAGTGGTTCGCACTAGCGACTAATTTAGCTACCCATTAGTCAAGCTATCAACCTCCCTCACGGTGCGCCGCCGCTTGGAGGTTTGGGGTGATTTTTTATAGAGGTTTTCTTCCTCGCGGCCCGGGCGGTTAAGCCAAGACCCTCGACCCCCGTCAAAAGTCAGAGACATGACCTTGACAATCTTCGGGGCTACGAGAATAACGGTGGCAGAAAGAGAAGGCCTCTTCCTGCCTGCCCGGCGGCAGAGTTAGTGCACACCGAGCCCGCTCTTACTCCGCCGCTGTGCGTCTCTGCTTAGAGCGCAGAGAGACACACGTTGGAGCGTACTTCTGATAGGATATTGGCATACGGGCAACAAGACCCCTTAGGCACACAGTACCTAATGGGGAGTCATTGCCCGTACCCCAGGGTGCACCGTCCCGGTGACTGGCCTTCCTCCCGGACGCATCCATAAGGGAATTCCAGCCCACAGGCACACGGGGAGGTTTCCTGTCCAAGCACCCCAGACCGTTACACTTGCAGTATAAAAAAGAAACGAAAGAATTAATTATTTGGGAGAAACAGTCTATTCAGGATCAAATACAAAATCTTACCCCCATTATAACTGAAACTTCGAGAGGGCATACAATAAAAGTTGTTGAATATGAATTATACTGTGCAGCTATTGATGGGAAAGTCCTGAATGCAATTCTTTGTACGCCATCTCAGTTACGTTGCCCATATTGCGATTTGACCTCATCGCAATTCAACAATTTAGAGTTAGCATTCTCCAAACCAGTAATAGAAGAACGTTTGGTGCATGGCATAAGTCCACTTCATTCTTGGATAAGGGCCTTAGAATTTTTATTAAACCTGGGATATAAAGTAGAGGTTAAAAAATGGAGGATCCCTCAAAGGTCAGAAGAGAGCCGATTAGTCGAGGACCGTAAAAAAATAATCCAGGCTAAAATCAGAGAAGAAATGGGACTTTTGGTAGATGTTGTCCGTCCAACTTTAGGGACCACTAACGACGGAAACACTGCACGCACTGCTCTTTCTGATAGAAACCGAGGAACTTTTGCAAACATTCTGAACATTGAACAGTGGCTATTAGATGGATTATATGTTATTTTAACAGTTTTGTCTAGTAACCTGCCAATTGACTTTGAAAAATTCGTAACTTTTTGCAAAGAGTTGGCATACAAATATGTTGCGAAGTATGGATGGCATCCTATGACTATCACGCTTCACAAAATTTTAGTACATGGGTCGAAAATTATAGAAAAATCAAATTTACCTATTGGCATGCTCTCTGAACAAGCGGCTGAGTCACGCAACAAATTTTGGAGGTTTGACAGAGAGCACCATACCAGAAAAAAATCTCGTGAAGCAACTATGTTTGACCTTTTTCACAGAGCTTTAGTCTCATCGGATCCCATTATCTCTGATTACAACCTCTTAGAGAGAAAAAAAAAGGCTAAAAAAATCCCATTGCCACCGGCCGCATCGTCTTTGTTGAGACCTGTTAATGAACAAAATCTAGCCATCGATGATTATTCACATGTTGAATTAATTGTAACTAACAATGAAGATGAATTTTAGTTCGGTTAGCCCACATAATATTTTAAAAATTCATATACATTTTCCTTTCGAATAGCCAACTCCATATTAGTTATTAGATAAAAATTAAAACACATTTTTTTTTCAAATAAAATATATTCGTGTTGGTTTTTTTTCGGATACATGAAAGTGACAACCCTAAGGAAAATTTTGAATTTCCAATAACTCCTGGAACCCAATGAGTTTGGTTTTGGAATTAATACTACACATAAAAGAAAGTATCAGCAATTTTTTGATGTAGGAATGGCCACCTACTACTGCGGTTTAGATGAATAAAAAAATGAAAACGAAAAATGAGAAAAAAAATCATATCTCTCGACCCATTCATACTAAAGCAACAGGAATTGGTACAACGGTCGGCTATTATACCTTTTCTCGATAAAATAAATAAATTCTGGAATAAGTACTTCCATTAAATTATAATGATTTTTTTTTCGTTTTTCAAGAGTCGGATATTGCGAAACTTTGATATTTAAAAAAAAAAAGTACAAGTCTTAGCGAACCCGGAGTTTTACTCTAATCGTCGGAATTGTAGACTCTATCGATTAACTCAATAAAAACACGATGACACAAAATCCGGGATCTTATCACACTGTGCGTAGTTGTGACCAAAATGGCGTCGCGTCAACACTGCGCTCGTGGACGGCCGGTGAGTTTTAATAAATATAAATAGTTTTTATGCATTTATTGACAACTATTGCTTGAAATATTATTGTTTATGAGTGTTTACAATTGTGTCATATAACGCCAATGTCAAATTCATATTCTACTATGAAATATAAGCACGTATTTACCGACGTTGCACATTTGCGACACTGCAAAGCTTTAGCATAAGTACTTTTAATTTCGTACGTTGCACGGGTGCCACGTCGCGCTTTTACTAACACTGAATAATTATTATTTTCTTTGCAAGGGTTTTGTGTTTTTTTTTATATTTATGGGAGTTAACGGTATTATGTTTTTGTATTGACTGTTCTGAAAGTTTGCTAATGTACGAGTAAGCTATATTAATAAATAATGAATGATATCGCGTTATATATGTTATGATATTACTAATATGGTCGTTTTGTCGTTTTTTACTAAAACTTGTGTTAACTTATGTTTGGTGTTTGGTGATTGCTGCATGTTTGTTTTTTGCTTATTACCAGGGAGGCTTAAAATGGCAGAGAGCAAGACAAATTTTAGCTTTGGTTCCACCAGAAGCGGCCTCGTCTACCGATAGCTCTTCGTCTGAAGATGAAGTTATTATTCAAAACATCACCGAACGTCAAGACGATGTACCTTCTGACTTCAGCTCAGAACCAAGGTCCCTTCGTTCGTCTTTAGAAAACTTGGATCTTATTCTTGATAGTCCAATGCAAGAAGAAACCTTTTCGACATTATCTGATGAAGACACGGTTCCACTGACTCCAGTAATACGTAGTATTTTTCCTTCGGACACACCACCCAATCCGCTCCCAAATTTAAATTCAGTTTCGTCAATTTTATCACCGCTGAATACTCCATTAAACCAAAGAGTTCGCTCAAAAAGGAGTGCTAACTGTGAACCAAGAGTTGTAGCTAAAAGAGTAAAAAAGTACAAGAGACCTCTTCTTAGTTTCAAGTGGCAGCGTGGGAAATTCAAATATCCAGCAGAGTTTGATATGCCTGATCTTAGTACTAGTAGTACCGCAACAGAATCTCCGTTAGACTATTTTCTAAAATTTTTTTCTGAAGATATAATAGATTATATTACGGAGCACACCAATTTATATTCCGTGCAAAGCAAAGAAGGTAAATCTATAAACGTTACCAGAGATGATATGCGTGATTTTCTAGCTATCACAATTATGATGGGTATTGTAAGAATGCCGTCATATCGAGACTACTGGAGTAATGATTTCAGATACCCTCCTGTCGCTGATGTGATGAGTCTAAAAAAGTACGAGCTAATGAGAAAATATTTGCATTTCGTGGATAATTCGGATCTGAATAACGATCGTTATTTTAAGGTTCGGCCGATATTAGAAAAAGTAAGGACTAATTGTTTACGACTAGAAGAAGAAGGAAGATACAGCATAGATGAAATGATGGTTCCTTACAAAGGTACTAGAGCAGGAAATAGACGACAGTACTTGCCTAAAAAGCCCAAGAAATGGGGTTTTAAATTATTTGTAAGGGCTGGAGTTTCTGGCTTAGTGTATGATTTTCATCCATACGGAGGTGACGATACTTTCAGATTTATTTCTTTTTCTGATTATGAAGACAGTCTCGGATTAGGAGCCAAAGTAGTTATAGCTCTCTGTAAAACGATTGTCAACAAGCCCGCTGTCGTTTATTTTGACAATTTCTTCACGTCATTAGAGTTGATACATTTACTTCGCGAGGATTATGGCATTTTTAGTTTGGGTACCATCAAAGGGAATCGTCTCAGGGGTTGTGCAGATTTATTAGCTTCAGATAAAAAATTAGCTAAGAAAGGCAGAGGTTCCAGTCATCAAATTGTGTGCAATAGTAACAAAATTGCCATTGTCAAATGGTTTGACAACAAGGTAGTTACTTTAGCTAGCTCATTCGTGGATTCGCATCCCATGGTAAAAATAAAACGCTGGTCGAAGGAAACTAAAACTAAAACAGATGTTGATTGTCCACAAATTGTGAAACAATATAATGCCCATATGGGTGGAGTGGACCTCGCTGATATGTTGGTAGCTTTATATCGATCTACCTTCAAAACCAAACGTTGGTATATGGCAATCTTTTCACAGGTCATTGATATATCTGTGAACAACGCCTGGTTACTATATAGGAGAAACCTCTCACCAAATCGAAAACACGGCATCACGCTGAAAAAGTTTCGATTCCAAATTTTTACGGAATTGTTACAAAAAAATCGAGTGCAGGGTTGTGTGCAAGAGAAAGACATTCCTTTAAAGAAAAAAATTACTGCGCCTACTGTGTCTAGACCTACAGATGCTGTAAGGTTTGATAAAATTGGCCATTTTCCAGTTTTTGTACAGCGAGGTAGTATATTTGGATATATAATTATGTATACCAGATTTTTATTATTATTTTTTTGAGCACCTGTAACATCTAAATAAACAATAAATGAAAAAATAATAATAAATAAATGAAATTTTTTTTTTGAGCTTTGTTACAGTACAATATCTTTGTGCTGTATCTACAATCTACATCGCATCTTATGTTCTTTATCGCACGTTCAATATCTATTAAATGTTTCTACTATCTGTTATCAACACGAAGTCGTTAGTATATAAGATGCACCTTTGGATAATTATAACCAGATTATACTACATCTTTTGTCTCATTTATACCTAATCATATACTGCCAAGAAGTTTGGCAAATTGGTGACCCCGACGAACGAATACGCAGCAAGAAACATGGCACAATCACCGTGCAAGGCGAACATAAATCAGCAAGGAACACTTGAAGTAGCTGCTGGCACCTCGGTTTTATCCCGCATTCCGGAATTTTGGAAAGACCAACCAAGATTATGGTTCACGCAACTAGAAGCCATATTAGCACCACAGAAGCAAGGAGACGAATACAAATACTGTACAGTAATAGCAAAGTTATCCAAGGAAGAAATACTACAAGTTAGTGACCTAATCACTTCACCACCGACTACAGATAAATACAAAAACATCAAGGAACGTTTAATTGATTGTTACGAAGAAACAGAACAGCGACAGTTTCAAAAATTAATATCAGAGACAGAACTCGGTGATCAAAAACCTTCGCAGTTATTACGTCAAATGCGAGTCCTCGGGAGAGGAAAAATCAGTGACGAAACAATTAAACTACTATGGTTCAGGCTTTTACCAACATCAGTTACTACGGTTCTAGCAGTTACGGAAGACATGGAAATTGACAAACTGAGCCAAATTGCAGACAAAATAATAATGAATTCAAAAGTAACCGAAATATCAGCTGTTAGCAACGACACTTCAAACGACAACAATACAGCATACATTTTAACCCAGCTAGCAAAATTACAGATAGATATTGACGCAATTCAGCAAGGTCAATATGGCTATCGACCCAACACGCACAATCATTTCAAGAAACGTCAACAATTCCCGATTATGAGGCCGAGAACAAACTATAGAGGAGCAAATCGATTTTGTTACTACCACGAAAGATTCGGAAAATATGCAAGGAACTGCATTAAACCATGCGGTTGGAAACCAATGACTTACGTACGGAACCAGGGAAACGAATAAGAGCACAGACAACGGCGAAACTCTGTGCAATCCACCCATCCAATCGCCTCACCATTACCGACCGAAAAAGTGGTATGAAGTTTTTGATTGACACGGGCGCAAATATCTCAGTCATTAGCAAGCAACAGAGATATTCAATTTTACAAAATGAACAATACACACTATACGCTGCAAATGGGACTAAAATTAGGACTTACGGCGAGAAGACGCTTACCTTGAATTTAGGACTACAACGATGTTATAAATGGAATTTTATAATCGCCGATGTTACACAACCAATAATTGGAGCAGATTTTCTAGAGCACTATAAACTATTAGTCGACATAGCAGGTCGCAAACTTATCGACAAAGTTACAGAGCTGACAACGCATGTAACTTCAGAAAAAGCGACACAACAAACAATTCGTACTATCGCAGTGGGAACGAATCCACGTATTACGCAACTTTTAAACAAATACGAAGACATCACGAAAGGGTCCTCTCTACGCAATGCGCCCAAACATAAGATTGAACACCACATTATCACTACAGGACCACCCGTCGCAGCTCGGGCAAGACCATTACCTCCAGAAAAATACGACATAGCCAAAAAGGAATTTCAAAATATGATAGAACTCGGAATTTGCCGACCGTCAGATAGCCCATGGGCAAGCCCATTACATATGGTAAAAAAGAAAAATGGCGAATGGAGACCGTGCGGAGACTATCGAATGCTCAATAGCACGACAGTACCGGACAAATACCCACTACCAAGATTAACTGACTTTACATACATATTAGAAAATAAGAAGATACTAAGCAAGATAGATATACGCAAAGCATACCACTGTATTCCTGTTAAAGATATAGAGAAAACAGCCATCATCACACCTTTCGGACTTTTTGAGTACTTAAGAATGCCTTTCGGATTACGCAATGCGGCACAAACATTTCAACGATTCATGGATTCCTTATTTAGAGATTTAAATTTCGTATTTATATTTGTAGACGACTGTCTCATCGCATCGGACAACGAAGATTTGCATTATCAGCATTTAGAAACGGTTTTCAAACGTTTACACGAGAATGGAATAACCATTAATCTCGAAAAATGCGAATTTCTCAGAAGGGAAATAGATTTCTTAGGTTATCATATAACGAGCCAAGGAATACAACCTACCGAAGAAAATTACAAAGCAATCATGGAATTTCCCAAACCGAAAACAATTCAAGAATTAAGAAGATTTTTGGGCATGGTCAATTTCTACAGAAGTAATATTCCACGCGCAGCGGAAAATCAAAGAATTTTAAACGAATATCTACATGGTTCAAAAAAGAACGATAATTCACCTGTTCCTTGGACAACGGAAGCAGACAAAGCTTACGAAAAATGCAAGGAAAGCATGAAAAACGCAGTATTAACAGCGCATCCTTCCCGCAACGCATCACTAGCGCTCATGACCGACGCTAGTGCTACTTGCGTTGGTGGAGTTTTACAACAAAAATCCGGACGCAATTGGGAACCATTAGGATTTTTTTCACAAAAATTTAGCGAAACTCAACAAAAATATTCTACGTTTGACAGAGAGCTGTTAGGAATATACATGGCCGTCAAACATTTTCACAGATTAATCGAGGGAAGAGAATTTACAATATTTACGGATCACCGACCTTTGACATACGCATTCTCCCAAAAACCATCATCAAACGATACACCGCGACGGGTCCGGCAGTTAGATTTCATTTCACAATACAGTACCAACATCCAACACATAAACGGACGTGACAATATTACCGCCGATGCCTTATCTCGAATAGAGGAAATATACGTGCCATCACCTATCGATTACGCTGAATTGGAAAAATGTCAATCAACAGATAATGAACTAAGTAAATTACATGACAATAAGAGATTAAAATTCAAAAACATTACGCTTCCGGGTTCCACAATAAACATCACCTGCGACACGTCTACTGGAAAAAGCCGCCCCTACTTACCAAAGCATTTTCGCAAACAAATTTTCGATACCATTCATGGTATGAGCCATCCAGGAAAAAGAACTACGAGAAAAATGATAACCCAAAGGTATTTATGGCCGTATATGAACAAAGATATCAATAATTGGTGTAGATCATGTATAGCCTGCCAAAAATCAAAAATACAACGACATACGATATCACCTCCTGGTACATTTATGACAGCGCAACGTTTTGAACATTTACATATTGACATCGTCGGACCACTTCCGATTTCACAAGGGAAGAGATATTTAATCACAATCATAGATCGTTGTACGTCATGGCCCGAAATTTTTCCGGTAGAAGATATAACTGCAGAAACAGTAGCCAAGACACTTTTCGAAGGATGGATTACTCGTTTTGGATGTCCATTGCGCATTACTACGGATCAAGGCCGACAGTTTGAATCAAGAATATTTGAGTCACTCTCACAATTTTTGGGAATACATAAAATTAGGACAACACCTTATCATCCGCAATCCAATGGAATGATAGAGAGATTTCATAGAACTTTAAAGGTAGCGTTAATGACAAGAGAATCCAACGAAAATTGGTTAAAAGAAATCCCAACAGTTTTACTCGGGTTGCGGAGTAGCTTGCGAGAAGACACAGGTTATAGTTCAGCAGAGATGACATATGGAACGCCAATACGACTCCCTGGAGGATTTTTTGAGTCATCAGCAGCACAGTTATCAACGTACGAAGAATTTGTAAAACAAATTCAAAAGGACATCACACAAATGACATCAATTCCGAAAAGAAAAAACCATAACCAAGCTATATTTGTGCATCCCGAACTCAAAGAATGCTCACACGTATTTGTTCGGTGTGATAGAATGAAGAAAGCCCTGACACCGCCGTATGAAGGACCCTACCCAGTAATTAGTAAAACAGATAAAACATTTTGCATTAGAATTAGGGATAAAGAGACAGTGATATCAATTGATAGATTGAAACCAGCATTCATGATCAATGACGAATCAAACTACGTGCCAGATTCAAAGGATTGCGACAGACATTCACACACGTACACTACACGATCGGGACGTAAAGTAAAGCCAGTAGTACGTCTATAAAAAATCGCTGATAGAAGCAAGTTATTCGTATATATATTAACATAGATCTTAACATATACCATTAATTCACAACTACTCGTAACAGCAAGACATCTAAAATGGGAAATCAAAGTTCTAAGGACCAGATAACATACAATACGGACAGTTGCCTCAATCAAAACGAAGCGGACAAACTCCGTAACCTGATCCAGGAGGACTTACGGTGGACAAGAAATGTTGCAATGGGACAGATTATTTTAACAATCGGTGCGATCCTAATTTACGGCATAATGAAAACACTGGACAGAAGAATGAAGAGTTTAACGGAAAAAAATAATAAACACTCGTGCAACAGATAAGTCAAAATTACAGACGTCAGCAAATCACACCACAACAGGCGTCATCAAATTCCACCGCGTACAATAGCATTATTATTTATATACATCAGCAAATAACTAGTAAGGTCTAGATCAAATTTATATTGTAAACACTATTACCATAATATTTATTTTTTCTTTTAAAGGGGGGTGTACTGTTACAGTACAATATCTTTGTGCTGTATCTACAATCTACATCGCATCTTATGTTCTTTATCGCACGTTCAATATCTATTAAATGTTTCTACTATCTGTTATCAACACGAAGTCGTTAGTATATAAGATGCACCTTTGGATAATTATAACCAGACTATACTACATCTTTTGTCTCATTTATACCTAATCATATACTGCCAAGAAGTTTGGCAAAAGCTTTAAAGGGTTATGTATGAAATAATATGTGACGAAAAATCGTTTCTTTTTTAAATTTTTTCCCCGTTATTAAACTATATAATAACTAAAACTCATTCGAAGGAGCAGTCCGTCGATTAAAAAATATTCGATGAATCGATCAGTCGAAGTAGCGTTTGGCGATAAAAGGTTGTTTCGCAATAAATTCCATTCGAACAATAGTTCAGTCGACTTTCCATTAATCGAACATATGACTCTCGAAGTTAAGTTACGGACCCAGTTAAGTGTTATTATCAAATTTCATGTTTCTAAATCTATGGGAAGAACGTACGGTATCTTAAAATTGTATGATTTCCTCGATTATGTATGAATTAATATGTGACAAAAAAAGTTTTTTTTAAATTAGTTTTTCCGTTATTAAACTATATAATAACTAAAACTCATTCGAAGGAGCAGTCCGTCGATTAAAAAATATTCGATGAATCGTTCAGTCGAAGTAGCGTTTGGCGATAAAAGGTTGTTTCGCAATAAATTCCATTCGAACAATTGTTCAGTCGACTTTCCATTAATCGAACATATGACTCTCGAAGTTAAGTTACGGACCCCGCCAGATGTTGGGGCTTCTAGTTGGTTCAATGAAACTCCCGTATCGAGGTGGTGTATAAAACTGTATTTTTACAATAAAATATGCGGAGCGTACATGTTTCGATGATGGTGAAAAATTTTTACTCGAATTATAAATATTGAAGGTATAACTAAAATAAAATTAAATTGTACAGGCGCTTGGCCCTTTAAATTAGCAAATGCGACACGCACTGAACGCCTACACAATTAAGCCAGGCGTAAACATTGATAATGTTTTGATTTTCTGAGGAACAAATAATTTGTATGGTAATATGTTTTTGTACAACTTCAGAATAAAAATGTTTAAATGATTGTTGATTCTTGAATAAGAAATTTTTACGTAAAAAATATATGTGGTTTAATGAATCAAGTTTATCTATTTATTATACTATCCTTAATCCCGTCCTTCTTATATTTACCCGTCAGAAAGGAAGACGTGTAATCTTTCATTAGTCTCGAAGGCGAGAATAGTTTTTTTATGATTTTACTACTTAAAAACCAAATCCAGGGACTCGGGGAATATCCATATTATTCTAACCTATGGCAAGTACATAAAACAGCTCTACCTATTCCGATCTCTGGTCATGATACATAAAATTAAATTTTTAATTGCTGATATTGTCCACCGTTTAATACACATGTGACAACGTCTTGTGATATTGTTTCTTACTTTCCTTAACAAGTCACTACTGATGGGGTGCTTAGACGGGAAACCTCCCCGTGTGCCTGTGGGCTGGAATTCCCTTATGGATCCGTCTGGGGGGAAGGCCAGTCACCGGGACGGTGTACCCTGGGGTACGGGCAATGACTCCCCATTAGGTACTGTGTGCCTAAGGGGTCTTGTTGCCCGTATGCCAATATCCTGTCAGAGGTACGCTCCAACGTGTGTCTCTCTGTGCTCTAAACAGAGACGCACAGCGGCGAAGTAAGAGCGGGCTTGGTGTGAACTAACTCGGCTGCCGGGCAGGCAGGAAGAGGCCTTCTCTTTCTGCCACCGTTATTCTCGTAGCCCCGAAGATTGTTAAGGTCATGTCTCTGACTTTTTACGGGGGTCGAGGGTCTTGGCTTAACCGCCCGGGCCGCGAGGAAGAAAACCTATATAAAAATCACCCCAAACCACCAAGCGGCGGCGCACCGTGAGGGAGGTTGATAGCTTGACTAATGGGTAGCTAAATTAGTCGCTAGTGCGAACCACTAGATTTTGAGACAATACAAAGTTTTTACTCGTGGGAACAAATATGGATCCAATAAATAAAAACAAAAACTGTAGCGAAGAGGAGGGAAGTGATGCGGGGTCGGAGTCCGACACCATATCTGGCGCGAAGGGCTCATATAAGAGCCAAGAGCGCGAAGTGGTGGGGGCGGCTAAGAAGAACCTAGAGTTCTTGAAGAAGCGCCTCAAACCGGAGGATGGCCAGGAGTCTTCCTCGGACGGAGGGGTGAGCTCGACCCGTAAGAAGATCAGCCGGCGGGGTGGGGCCCATGAAAGTGGTGTGGGCAGAGGGCTCACCACGAAGGAGGCCAGCAAGCCGAGCCGAGCCGGCCCGGCCGAGCCAGAGTCGCAGTTAGGGCCGGTCTCGGCCGGGTCGGAGTCGTCAGGTGGTAAGCCGTACGCCACTGGTGGCTCGAATTCGGAGCGAACGGTCAGGTTCGCAAAGGTCGTAGCAGCCGCTATCAAAAGTGTGGCCTTGAAGAGGACTCAGTCCTCTAAACATTGTTTTAAGTTGTTAAGCAAGACAAAATCCCAAAGAGTCTGATCTAAGCCTGTACAAATCTTTTGAGGAGCTCCTATAATATCACCACCTGTACCAAGCCAGTTAATAGTTTTCATATTAAAGTCACCAACAATCAAGCATTCATTGGCATGTTCCAAGACATTGTTAGTATTATCAACAAAATGCTCCAGTACTCTGGGCTGTATCGTCGACGGCAAGTATACAGTACATAGATAAATTACTCTAGCATTCTTACCCCCTTTAAGTGACAACTTGACCCAGAGATCATCGCAAGAACTTTCGAATTTGATCAGTCTCTGTGATTCAAATTTTGTAGATACAGCGATAAGAACTCCACCACCGTCGGTTTTATTATTCAAAACATTATTGGATCTATCTCGCCTATAGACAGTGTAACGCCCATCCATGATCTCTGAGTCAAAAATAGTATCCCGTAGCCAAGTCTCAGTAAACATTATAACATCGTATGAACAGCACGCCACTTTTTGGTAAATGTCACTCAGCTTTGTCCTAATACCCCTTTCATTCTGGTAGTAAATTTTTAACTGCTCGAATTTAAATCCTTATCAAACTTATACGTTATTTTATACATCTTTTTCATTGTTTACCGCAACCTGTCCAACGAGTCGGCATCCCTGATATATTTATAATCTGAACCATCATGTTTTCTAACAAAAATCTTACCGCCACGGACTCACACATACTTGTAACCCAAACTCTTAGCTTTAATCCTGGTCGCAGCATGCAACGCCTTGTTTGCTGGTGATAAATGCTCTACTATATAGACGTTTTCTTTTTTACCGCCAATCCCAAGAAGAGCGGTGTTAAGCTTTTCTTCACAAGTTTTTTTATTTTTATTAAAATTGATAGAAGCAGCCAAAAAGTGGTCTCGAACACGTGGACTGCTGAATTGAACGACAATAGACTTCGGGCGGGAACTAGTAGGGGTTTGTTTTGCAATTCTTGTAACATGATGTATGTTATTCTCAGTTAAATCGCCAGATATCACCTTACTAATATTCATGACAGTTGACACAAGATTTTCATTGTTGTGTTCGGGCAGACATTGAATTTCCACATTCGTAGAACGTGCTTGTTGTTCTATCTGAGTTAGCCTCACGCCTAGGTCCTTGACAGTAGTTTTTAGCTGCTCGTTCTCCTTTTTGAGATCATTAACGACTTTGGTGTTTAAGGAAAACTCAGTCTTCATTTCCTCAAACTTTACGTTCATAAATTCCATTGATGTATTAAGCCCTTCCAATTTGTCCGTAATCACCTTCATCTGTTTGTTAACATAGTTCGCCAAAGTTTGGTTGAGGTTCCGCATAAGGTCGTCTATCTGTTTTTTCATAATGCGAGAAATATCGCTAGTCGTAACAGGAGTGTCATCGTTGAGGATGGTTACCGAAGTCTCTTTCTTTCTATGAGTTACATTAGGATCACTCGCCTGACTATTGCGCACTGGGGTATTATCTGCGTTTCGCTTCTTTGGCTTACAGGTCGGACACATCCAACTATGTAATTTGGTTAGTTGGAAGTCACAACCCAGCTGCGTGAGACAGGAAAGGTGGTAGGGTTTTTGGCACAATAAGCATTTAACCACAGAACTTCCTTCAGCTATGTCTTCCGAGCAACAGTCACAATTCATAATGGTGCTACAGTGTTTTGGATTCACTTAAATCATCAATGAACCAATGCACACCAATAAGTCGCCCGCTAATAAAGGCCCACGCCTGGTGATGAGCTGTCGATGCGTAAGTCGGCGAGAAGAACGTCGTAAGCGCTGTGGATATCGCGTCACTTACGCGTTGCGCTCATTTAGTTGGTTCTCACAAATAATTTTTGAGTTAATGGCGGTATAATAAAATCACTAGCTGATTGTTTTTAGTCACTATGTAATTGTTACGAGTATTTATCACAAAATATATAACGCTTCACATGTATTAGACTTTACGCTATTAAACTTTATAAGAATCCGTACACAACATTCACTATTTTCCGGGTTTTTAAATTATTTATACTGAACAATTTGACGCAGGTATTACTCGCGCAATTATCTGACTACATACATTCAGAATTCATTCATTCATTCAGAATTCAAACATTCATTCATTCAGAATAAATGTACTCTTTTGATCTTTTATCACATACGGTAGCTTCTACAAGGTCACTTAATTCATGAAACGATGTTAATATATTTTTTTTTTTCAATGCAATAAAGGAGAATGAGCAAAATGGTACCCGGCTCCAATAGATATGATTGTAGTGTCGTTTAAAAGGTCTTACCAAGAGGAACAATATTTACTATAGCCGCCAGTCTCAAATCTGATTGCGTTTAGAGATAAACGACAGTCTTACTAACTAATAAAAACCCTGTTCCTTCGGTTGCCCTTTGTGTTCCAGGGCCACGGTAACCTGTTTAGACAGTCCCGTGGCCCCGGCGATAAACATACATATACGAGTATATTAGGTACCACTTATCTATGTAAGAAAATGAGTACCTACCAAGGTAATATTTTCTGCATTTCCGTTCATGTTTTCTATTAATAACGCTTTTACGTAAGACTGCCATGCACCCCTCCTTTTAACTCGAGCCCCGCTGCTCCCGAGCGCGGGGTGTGCGCAGGAGCAGTGGGGGAGGCGTCGGTGTCCGCGTCAGTCGCTCGTTCGTTTTGCGCTCGTGACGACGTTTAGCTGCTGTTTAAGTTTCTTTTGTGCTTTCATATCTCGGTTTTATTAACTACTGACCCCTGCGCTCCTACTGGACTTGTTACCCGCTATTAACGTTGACCTGTGCTACCTAGTGTTGTGGACTATACTGATTTGCTTTTCGAACTGGAATATCGCAATGGAACGTCTCAACTGTGTAATGTGTCGGCGAGCTTTATATGCCAGAAGATACCAACAACATGTTTTGACAGCTAATCTGTCAAGAACGCGCCCTGAGTTCACTGCGTTTATTCATGAACATGCTGTTCTGGAGGTAAGCACTTCCATTATTATAATCTAAGTGTAGTTTTATTTCACCATTCCTTCGTCCGTGCCGTTTATTCTCTTAATCTAAGTATATTATGTTCTTCATTTTAAATAAGCACAGGTGATGCCACTTTAGACGGTCATTACCAATAACAATAGATATAGGTTAGCAGTACAAACAAAAGGGCCTATCCTTTCTAACTCGATATTAGCTACCTGGACACTGTGCGCACGTGTGGAGTCATCGGACCTTCGAAAGTCACTTCTATTATTCTAATGCGCTATTATTTTGTATTAGCGTTCCATAAGCTCTGTAAGTGCAAGCGAGATGGACATAGAGAAATGATTTATGGCCCGACGACTTTGTTGAATCTGCGCTTACTATAACAAAAATGTTGTTACGATCGACACTTTAATATTTTGTATTTACGTGATATTGTTTTCTCAGTATTTTTTATCTTAGTTCCAAAAAAATAAAGTACTTTTACAAAAAAAAAACATTAAATCATATTTTTACTACTTTCAGGTGGTATTCGATGGCACACGACGTGTGTGTCACCGATGTTGGCAGTCCGCTGATAATGCAGTGAGAAGACATGCGAACCCTGCCGTACCCGGAGCAATGCCGGAAGCAGTGTCTGAAGCAATGCCAGATGCAGTGCCGGAAGCAATGCCGGAAGCAGTGCAAAATGTTCAAGAATTTCAAGTTTCGGAGTATACACGTGCTCCAAACACACCACGGCATTGTATATTTAACGACTGTCCAAACGCAACTCGCCATCGAATCCCAATAACAATAAAAACTCACATCTTTTGTGAATATAAGCTTTATATTCCAAATGGTGCAAGAGTGTGTACACAGCACTTAGAGAACAATGTTTGGGATGAGCTATCTCAAACATGTAATGTCACTCATGATTTTAATACAGACCAGTTTACTGACATTTGTGACATGTTAAGAACGGCCTTACAACGTGGACCTCAGCTAGACTTCAACACGAGAGGTGCTTTAACCAACGAGGAGATGCACTTTTGGACAGGACGCAAGTGCGAAGAGTTTGATGCTATGTTGGTACAAACACCTACACTAAATGAAAGATGTAGAGAGCCGAGAACTGCATTAGGTATTTATCTTACAAAACTGCGTACCGGGGAGCCAGATGAAAGACTTGCGACATTATTTAACATGTCACGACGAAAGCTTGAACGTTTGTTGGTTATTGTGAGGGAGTGTCTCAATATCAATTATGTCGGGCTGCATTTGGGAGTGGATCACATTGGCAGACCACAATTATTGGAAAAAAATCTCACTATACCAAAAGCATTATTTGGAAATGAAAATAATGATAAGTTATTATTGATTGGCGATGGTACTTACATTTACATCAATAAAAGCTCGAACTTCTTATTCCAAAGATTGTCCTACAGTTTACACAAGTTTCAGAATCTACTGAAACCGTTCCTACTTGTATGTACTGATGGATACATATTAGATGTAATGGGTCCATACGCTGCAACAAAAACAGATGCGCAAATAATGGGCGACATTATGAATGATGGACAACATCCACTACATTGCTTACTCCGAACAAACGATGCTTTTATATTAGATCGAGGTTTTAGGGACAGCTTGGACCTCATTGATGAATGTGGGTATGAATCCTATGTCCCACCAACAAAGAACCGCCAAGAGACACAGCTGACCACTGAACAATCCAACGAAGTTCGATCGGTAACGCTATGCCGGTGGGTTGTGGAAGTGGTAAACGGCCGGTTTAAACGTGATTTTAAGCTCTTGCGGCAAAAATATTTTAATAAGTCACTGCCCAATATGTTCACTGATTTTAAGATTGTCGCAGCTATCACGAATCACTTCCACCAACCCATCGTGGATAGCGTACTCGCAGACGAATTCGTCAATATCATAAGGCAGAAAATAGATACCCCAAATCTTCTGCATATGTATGTAGAGAGAAAACGGCTTAATCACAGAAGAGTAGATTTTCAGAGGATGGAAGCGAGCCAGATAGAAAACTTCCCTTCAATGACGGAGGAGGATATAATTCTACTAGCACTAGGTACATACCAACTCAAGCTGGCAAGATCTTACTGTGCCGAGCATTTATCAAATGGTCTGTATATAATTGAAACGTACAGAGAGGGAGCACTTGAAGATCTGCCAGACTATGGCATACACGAAGATGCCTGGCTTTTGCGTGGACGAATCCAGTCGCGACATGTCCGTATAAAAACATATTTTTGTTATATATTGATCAACAGTGCAAATAATATTGTCCAACAGTATTGCACATGTTTAACCGGGCGACGTACGATGGGCACTTGTGCACATATAGTGTCCATCGTATGGTACCTAGGCTATGCGAGGCATACGGGATTTACTGCTCCGGCATCTTTCCTCAATGCTGTTATAGTTGATACCGATATGTAATGTTTTAAATCTACTCACTTATTGCTAAAATATATGATTTTTATTTGAAGAACGCTTGTTTTCTTACTTCTTTTAATAATAGAATCCTAAGTGTGTTATATCATCGTCTAAGTCTATCTTATTCCAGCTTTATTTTACTAATCTAAGTAGTTTGTAGTAAATTCTCATTTATAAAACTTAGTGAGATTACTGCTTCCCAAACGTGAATAGGGACAGGCGCCATGGTAGACGTTTTTCTGCATCAAAATGTCTTTTCAATAATATATTAATGATGACTATTGGAGCGGGTACCACGTTCCATACATTTTTGCCCATTCTCCTTTGAATTCCATGTTAGCATGAATTTTACAAACACAAGTATCTCGGTCTCTAAGGTGTGGGCTGACAACATGGAATGGCTTGTTTCTGACAAATGTGACGTAAGATATTTGGATACCCGTATCTTCCTTGAATTTTTTGTGTAAATTAATTAAAGTATCAAGAAGATAACGCTTCTGCATCTTTATTTTTTTCTGTGTCTTTGTTTCTTTCTTCCCTGCAGAAGAGCGACTTACATCGTCTTGGAAATAAAACTGACGAATTTTCTTGGCTAATATACTGCGCTTGGTGATTTGCGTTTTTTTTTTTGTGAACCGGATTCTTCCTTTTAAGCCAATGCAATACCCTAATCGAGAGCGTAATTTATATTTTCTGGCTATATCTGTGTTAAAAATATTTTTCAAAATGTTTTTTTCCTTATTGCTTTTAGCAGCTTTGTTTTGCTAAAGCTTCATTCAAAACCACGTTTTCTAGAATAACTTTATTTACTTTGTCTCTATCTTTTTCTTTGTTAATCGTTAATTTTTGTATAATTGAATTTGCTTTTGATTCAGGTGTTAAAATTGGTTCGGGAATTTCTTCTTCACCGTAAACTTTTGCATCGACAATTTTTTGACATTGTAAAAGAATTTTTTGTCTGTATACTTTCTTTTTGAGAGCCACTATTTGTTTTTTTTGTTTTTCTATTTTGCTAGCCTGCTTTTTTACTCTCTTCTTCAAATTATAGTAATTTCGTAGTAACTTCCGTGATTTTGTTTGCTTGTCATCTTTATTTGTATCTTGACATTTTTGTTTCTGATTTTTCTTCAGTCTTCTCCAATTCCTTCTTCTTAAAGCTTTTTGACTCTCCGTTAGCTTGGACACTTTGACATATTTACTTTTGATCCTTTCTAAGTTCTTTTGTTTTATTTCATTATACTTTTCAGGATTGTTTAACTTAAGTCTTTCTCTGTACTTACGTTGTCTTTCTGCGCATCATCATTCCTCATCATCATTCATCATTCATCGGCATTCCTGTATAATATAACACACGGTCTCATTAATTAAATATTAATATTTATGACAAAATTACTTATACATAATACTTTTATTTACTTTAAATACTTTTATTCTGACTTTAATTTAATTTCATTACTATGAATTTTCGTACTAAATTATATTACCACACTAAACACTAAAAATTGATCTTTAAAAAAAATCATTAAAGTCGATTTTTTTGAATGTCATACGTAATCCTGATATTGGTGGGCTACTATTTTTAATTTTTTAAATATTTTTTACTTATTTGAAATATTTAAAAAATAATTGCAAATAAAATGAATAAACGAATCATTATCTGTCAAATTATATAGGGTGACTGGTAATTAAACACGTGATTGTACTCATGATAACAAACAACATTTACTATGGGACCAAACCTGATATCGCGAAAAAAAAATCAACTGTTCATGTTCGCCTAACTGAAGATTTATGTGTATAATACATGCAAAATATAGGAGAGAAACACTGATCATTTTAGAGGTTTCTTATGTGATGTCGTAAATAAGCACATTTTTTTGCGCTTACATTGCAAACGCTGGCTGAACCCTACGAGATAGATCAAAATAATGTACTACAGTATTGTACACGTTATAAAGGTATGTCAAAATGTACTGAACAGCTGTTTATTTTTCGCGATTTTCGGTTTGGTCCCATAGTAAAAGTTGTTTGTTACCATGAGTACAATCAGGTGTTTAAGTATCGGTAACATAATAATTCTGTATGAAATCGGCTTTACTTCATTTTTGTTGCATCATTTTTGTTACGCAACAAAAAAACATAACAAATCGTTAGAAAAATGAAATCAACCATGAGTTGAATTACAACCTCAAACATTTGGAGGTTAGAAATAATCTTATTGGATTTATCCAGCTTCTTTTTAGTAGTTGGTCAAAATTCTTATTTAAATTTACGCTAAAATGTAAAGAGGAAGGCTTACCTTTGTTTTTATAGCTGATCAACCAAAATGAAAGATTTATTGTTGAAAAAACACTGCACAGGAACAAACACACTTTTCTTGTTGGTGGCACCCGCTGTCAAAATGGTGGACAGACGTTCTGTTGTCATCTGATTGGACGGTTTTAAATAGATAATGTTGCCAGTTGAAAACCCTAATTTTCTACTAATATTGGTGTTACAATAACGAATAACAAAAATGAACGAAATGGAAGACATATTTTAAAACAATGTTATTATTATTATACATTAGGTTATTTATTTATATTTTATGTCATTTACATCATTATTAGAGTCATAAAGATATTGTACAACTAGAACATGTAAAAATGTGAGGAGTTTCTTCTTTATGCTTTTCTTTCTTACGCGCTTGTGCTTACAGACATGAGGTTGTTATATGAAAATGTTATGAGACTGAAGAAGTAAACATCGTTTTTTTTTTAAATCACCTAATATTATGATCTGAAATATTGAAACCCATCTGGAAAACATGTTGCTCAAGGATAATAATACTAGTTTGATCACTGCAATGCATTTTTCTTGGATAATATTCACGTGGACGTTTTCGCACATCAAAATGTACAAAAATTTTGAAAATCACCCATATATATGCCAGTCGCGCGGTAAACTCTGATTGCGCGATGCAGGATTTTGTGTGACGTCAGTGTGATGCGTTCCAATGTGGCGATGTAGATGTGACGCCACATCGCTCCCCTCCGGAGACCGGAGGTCGATAGTGGGCTGAGTCGTGTATCTTGCGATGCTTGCCAGGGCCAGTTGAGGTTCCAGTGAGTCGGAACCGGGTGCCGCATAGTTCGCGGTGAGTCGGAACTGTCTGCGGAGATGCCCCCAGTGAGTCGGGGTGGCGCTGCGTTATGCTCCAGTGCGTCGGATGTGGTACAGCGCCGGGTTGAGGCTGACTGCTGGCGTCGACCAGGAGAGGTTTGAAGGGCTCTGCTTGTTTGACCGGCCGAGAGTGCAGTGTGCTGTGCCAAGGTTGCTGATGAGGCTGAGGGTGATGACCAGGTATGCGCGGTCGCTGCATGCTGGTGGTCAGGATACCCGTTGGAGCCGTGGGTGCTGGCTGGCTGTGTGACTCGCTGCTCGAAAGCTCGAGGAAGTGATGCTGATGACGTCACGCTGTAGTAGTTGCACGAAGGCTGCGCTGACGTTCGTGTTCGGGGTCACGAGTATAAAGGCATGAGGAACAGGGTGTAAAGATCACTCATCCTCCATAGAAAAGGGAGGATCCTCCGACCAGACGTGATGTTGTGTCTGGTGGGCTACTGCCCGACGGTTGATGTCGGGATGTTGTATATAGGATGACTGGTAATTAGTGACCGATACTTAAACACATGATTTTACACATGATAACAAGCAACTTTTACTATGGCACTAATCCTGAAATCGCGAAAAAAAAAATCAGCTGGTCCCTACATTTTGACGAGTTATGCGAACATAAATGAGCCGATTTTTTTTTCGCGATTTCAGGATTGGTGCCATAGTAAAAGTTGCTTGTTATCATGTGTAAAATCATGTGTTTAAGTATCGGTCACTAATTACCAGTCACCCTATATATGCTAGTCGCGCGGTAAACTCTGATTGCGCGATGCAGGATTTTGTATGACGTCAGTGTAATGCGTTTCAATGTGGCGATGTAGATGTGCCGCCACAGATACACACAATTACACTAACGCACACACATTTAATTGATTACATTTTATTTGTAAAAAAGAAACCGCTCAATTAAAAATTGATTCTAAAAGACAACTTTATAACAAGCTGAATCTGTTTAAAGGTAATTAAACATACATTACGTTTAAACAGACCGATTACTATTATTCATTATTTAAATCATCCACCCTCGCACGTACTTTAAATGAAAAAATAGTTTGATTTAAATCAAATTAATTTAATACAAATATTTTTTTTTATAACTTCTAAATGGCGTACATAATAGACGCACCCATTTTTTTATACGGGTTGATTACAATGAGCCAACCCGAATATAATGAATAGCAATGTTGTAATAAAATAACTAAATATTGTACTAGTTTAGTCCTACTACTTTTTTAAATCGGTCAAAAATATTTGCCACCATACAAACGAACCTTCGCCTAAAAAAATATATTCTGCAACTCTACGTCTTTCAATACTTACTTTGTTCTGAGGATTGAAACACAGATCATATAAATACAGAGATATGTTTTGTAAACAAATGTATTCGTGTTCAGATGTCTCTGCTTTTCTCCCACTTAATTCACTAATGCAAAAGCAAACACTATAAGAACGGCACACTAGCTCACATTTCCCCCGCACACAAAGAAACTTACAGCACCACTAATAAACTCACTAATAGAACACATGCAAACAGGGGGCGGCGCTTTTACCTGTAGCTACGGACTCAGAATAAACACACATATACAAGTTACACAAATAGTGATGTTAAGTTGTAATCGTAGAAAAATATCGATGAAATTCAATTACCTTTAATATCTGCTGTTTTTCCTAAAGATTATAATGACTGTGAAAATAAACTGATACAGGAGTTTCCCTCGAACATAGCTACTCTATACAAGTGAAGTTTTATCATAATTGGAATATTAATTAGCTAAAATTTGTGAAATTTAGTCGTAAACGCATGGTAAACGCAACAATGACGCAGCAATGATCTAGAAGCTATAAAATACAATACTACAATATGTCTATGTCTGTGGTTTGTCAAATTTCCAGTTGACTTCTAATATTAATCAGTGTAACTTCAAAACTGTATATTATAACGGATATCTGATAAATCACGAATATAGATATTAGTTTCTAGAGTTCTAATTATTTAGTATTCAAATTATGATCAAACTTCATTTGTATGGAGCATGTTCGGGGGAAACGGAAATTCCTCTTAAAGTATGTGTCAGGACATGCTACAAAATCACAGTTAATCGTCTTACTACTATTACAAAAGCGAAAGTTTGGATGGATGGATGGATGTTTGTTACTCAATCACGCCAAAACGGCTGAACGGGCCTGAAATAAATATATTACGGTCTGGAATAGCACATAGGCTACTTTTATCCCGGAAAAATGTACGGTTCCCCTGGGATAATTTTCTACATCTACGCCGGCGAATCGGCTGGCAAAAGCTAGTAAGATACATAACAACTTATTTAAACTACAAGAAACTATTATGATGTCAACTTCTCGAATCTAGATTAGAAAAACACAAGTAAAACTTCAAGATTTATATTGATATGGCTATTATTGACCAGTAAAATGTAAATATTTATTTAAAACTTGCCGCTTTGACAGTTTAAGTGTTGCGTTCTTAGTTAAATAGTGTAATCTTACGTTTATATATTTTTCCATTACGGCTTTTATGAGTATTATTAAATGGTTATTCATTGGCGATTGGTTGTATTGGTGAAAATTTATTTTTTCAAAAAGATTCATGCCTATAAAATGCGATAAGGATTTTGACATGAGCTCCTGTCTAATATTTTTTGATGAAATTTTCGTGTTATCAGATGAAAGAATAGAAGTTTTTATTATTACTTCCATCCGTTTACATATGGTTATTACGTCATTAGATGGAAATATAAGGCCGCCTTTATCCTTCAATTTTATAAACCTGTGGTGCTTCTCGTCAACTGTATCTGCAATCAAACCGCTACAGCATGTATCACACTTCAATAGTTTTAGCAAGCGATGAGCTATAAATCCTGCTATGTATGACACTACCTGGCTACTAAATTCTGTGATGTCTTGTACAAGTATACTAATTTCCTCATCAAATATGGCTTGTTCATACAGCAAACTCATCTCGTCTTCATCATTACTTTCGTCTAACTTACATGGTTCGATTGTCAGATTTTATTTTTGACAGCAGAGGAGCACGCCAAGAATGAAACCTCCTCAAGAGCTGTGCAGTTTGCCTGATCTACATCCCTAAGCTCTGACTTTACCAATAGCTTTTTATATATCACTTGAAACTGTCGCGCCGTTGGGTTGGTGCTGCATCCACTATGAGACCTTATATGCCCAAACATAAGCTCCAAATGATCTTGGCTGATCTTGTAAACTGGAACGTACTTAAGTTTTTGCTCCTTGTCAACTAGTTGAATATACAATGCCTTGAGGCTTTCTATGCACACTAAAAAACCAATAAAACCGGTTTTTCTTGGTGAACTGATGACATTCCATGGCCATCTGGAAGCTTTATAGATGTTAGATACCGTTTTGCATTTTCTAAAGTTTCAAATACCTTGTCTTTGTTGCCTTGGTAAACTGTTTTTTTTTTTTTTATAATGGAGTTGGGCCATATGCCTTGAATTTAACACATCGAACAAGTTGTTGACAGTTTTTAAATATTCGACAGTGCCTTCTACATGATGAAAACCAGTCATTTAAAGTTCACAGCAAAAAATCAGGGCATCTGCAACACTGTTGCTAAATAATTGCGACGCCAATCGAACTTTCATTTTTTGGTTCTTGAAACAGATGTGATTTTTTTTTTAGTTTGTTTGCTAAGTGCAGTTTTTCTTTGTCCTGGATGTCATACAGGTTTTTTAAATGACTCCATTTTATGTACCTATTTGAAGCATCCATAAAGCACCCATATGCTTCGAAAGCATTCCTCAATAACTTCAGCATGTGGCATGGATCGAGAAAAATATATACAGGTTGACGAGTAACGGGGTGTTCAAAATAAGATTTTAAGTTTTCAACTTCAAAACAACATCCGAGTTTCTTAGCCATGGTGATGTTGGCTGGACAGCCGTCAAAAGTCATCGAGGTTACTTGAATACCTGTATCTTCTAGCAATTCCAAACATTTTAAAACAAGATTGGGCCGTTGTTCCCCTGTGACACCGTCAACGAGAAAATACCCAACTGGTATTTTCCAAGCCCCATTAATTGCGGTAACTAAAAACACAAGAACCTCTTTGGCTTCAGGTAAACAATCCCCTTGTTCTGCTGAATTTGATATATCGACATACCCGTGCATTTGTTTTCCGTCCCACTCCACACGCTGTTTGATTGCCATTTCGTCTAAAACTAAATTACACAACAATTTGTGATTAGTGCAGGCACTTTCAAGTTTTATTGCTTTTAATGATTCTTGTGTAAATCCAGGCTGAGCATCGATAGATTGGTACCACTTTTTTATTGTTCGAACATGAGGCAGAGCTGTTTGGAATTTTTTCCGTACATACGCGTACGCCTTTGGCGAGTAAAAGTGAAGAGTAGTTGAAAAAATTCTTAAAGCAGGAGAATACTTCTGGTTAGCGCATTGCCCCGATGAAACATTTCTCTCATAACGCTGGATAAGGTCGGTCAAACCGATGTTTTCTAATTGCGTAACGTGATCAGCGCTAATATAGTTTTTTCATTGAGATTATTTAAAATTTCTTTTAAATTAGCGATTTTTTTCTGATAACGGCTGGTTTTCTTTTGAAGCCTTTTAATTTGTATTTTTTGTGTTTTTATTAAATTTTCTTGTGCTGAAATCATTTGGCGTAATTTACGTTTTCGAGGTATATCGATGAGATCATTTTTGCCCAGATTTTCTTGTTTCTCCAAAATGCTATTTTGTCGAGCGTTCAAGTTGGTACCGACACCATCTGTTGTAGTCATTGGAGGAGTAATTTCCGAATCATCGATTGGAGGTTTTGAAGCAACAGTCTGTAAGTTAAAAAAAAAAATACGAATTGTAAAAAAAAACTTACTTAGTTTTATATTTATATCAAGAAATAAAAAACATTATTTTTGCAAGTTTCTAGTGTTGTAGAATAGTTTAACTTACCAAATTAGGATCCTTTTTATCCATTTCAGAATAAAAGCACACTTTAGATGTGGAAGGTTCCATATAATTCGTCAACACCATACGCAACTTCAATGTTGAGACTGACCATTCGAAGAGCCGACGAACTTTCTTCAATGGTTGAAAGCACTTTGGCTCAAAGTGAGACGAACCTATTGTGTTATTTTTAGTTGGAAACCAGTTTGGACCCCTTCCTGTCGTATTTATCCACTTTTCTTTTATTTTTTGATCCTTCGGATAGCTAAAGTGTTAAAATAAAAGCAAGGTGTGAATGATGATGATGATATCAATGATGCATAAGTATTAAACAACAGCCATAAAATTCCATGCAACAAAAAAAAGGCTAATTTTATTCCCTTGTATTACACATAAGTAGGATTGTATAAAATATCGACAATCACAAACGTCACATCACATCTCTAGCTAACAAAAGCCGGCAGCGGCCGCTTCACGAAACTATCATGTGAGTGAGGGTATCAGTAAAACACTTATCCATTGCGCTATTAGACCAGCCGATTCATTGATCGACGTGTACTAAGCAAACAATGGTTTTTGTTCCTAATGAAAATAATTGCTTTTGGTACAGTCGGTGATAGCAGTTAACTGACCCCCTTAAAATTAAACGAATTTGAACCTTCTGCTGCTTGGTGACGTTCTGACACAGGAGTATACATTACAGGTTTTGGTCCAGGACGATCCTTTTGAATATTCCCTGTCTCTTCAAAACGTCTTAGCCACAATCTGACTGTATTTCTCTGAAGCAACACAATAAGCATAATTTTAGTAATGAAGTAAGCATAACTTTTCGAATAAGTTTGCAAAAATACGTTTAGATAAACCACATTAGACCTATACATGATCTCATAATGAAACACAGTTAATTTTCTATTATTCATTCACCGGCGTTTTTAAGCCAACTAACAAATTAAGGAATAGCATAAAAAAGATTACACTTACCGCTATATTAAGTTTCCTAGCAATCGCTTTAATACTAACATTCTCCTCATGCAAATAGATTATTTTGTATTTTAAATAATCACTCAACTGAGACAT
Organism: Fissipunctia ypsillon; assembly: GCA_947568875.1. Lineage (NCBI taxonomy): Eukaryota > Metazoa > Arthropoda > Insecta > Lepidoptera > Noctuidae > Fissipunctia > Fissipunctia ypsillon. Next base: position 10,535,447 of record OX387668.1, read on the forward strand.
GACGATTAAACTATCAAAACTGATAATTAATAAAAAGGAAAAAAAGGCGTGGATTTTCGCAATTTAGTAAGGCAAGGTAAAAATGTTCGCGCGTATTCACTGCTATTTGTGCATAGAATGTCTTGTTAAATTTATTCTTCTACCCCATATTCCTAAAATCATTTCAATAGCAGTTTTTGTTGAATACCCATAATGACGTCTAACTACCCACTTATGAAAAAGGTGAAAAGTTTATCAATTTATTTGATGTGCTTGTTCTTTACAATAATGCAAGAAATACTTAACGAACAATTTATATATTGAAAACAAAATTAAACACCGAGACAGGATTTGAACTCGCATCTTCCACGTCTCGGCCTTACACGAACCACGACACCAGATTAACTTGAGTGAGATAAATGAAATAAGGTATTAGTAGCAATGACACAAATTATCAGAACATTAACCTAACCTTTAAGGCTTGCTGCATAAAAATGAAAATTGCGTAACAAATACCCATACATAGTAAATGACCTAACACCAACATCTTATAGCTCAAGTTTGCGTATCAAAATTATTTATTGTTTCTGTTCTTCGAGTAGTGTTAGCCTGATAAACTCATACATATTGAATAACCTTTAATGTTATGAGCAGAGGGTGCAAAATCGAGTAATTTTTAGGGGGTCAGTGAACTGCTATCACCGACTGTACATCATCGTGTTTCTAGTATCACAAAGTAATGTTGTAGTTAATTTAATATGAAAAACAATAATATTTTAGTACTTACGTGTGAAATGAGATACCATCTTTCATGTATATTCACAATACAGCTGTTATTTTTGCAAACAATCACTGAATAACGCGGAATTTTGTTAAAAATCATAAGCAGCGAAGACGTCGCAAGTTGACATTCGACGGGGTGCTTGGACAGGAAACCTCCCCGTGTGCCTGTGGGCTGGAATTCCTTTATGGATGCGTCCGGGGGGAAGGCCGGTCACCCGGACGGTGCACCCTGGGGTACGGGCAATGACTCCCCATTAGGTACTGTGTGCCTAAGGGGTCTTCTTGCCCGTATGCCAATATCCTGTCAGAGGTACGCTCCAACGTGTGTCTCTCTGCGCTCTAAGCAGAGACGCACAGCGGCGGAGTAAGAGCGGGCTAGGTGTGCACTAACTCTGCCGCCGGGCAGGCAGGAAGAAGCCTTCTCTTTCTGCCACCGTTATTCTCGTAGCCTCGAAGATTGTCAAGGTCATGTCTCTGACTTTTGACGGGGGTCGAGGGTCTTGGCTTAACCGCCCGGGCCGCGAGGAAGAAAACCTCTATAAAAAATCACCCCAAACGTGAGGGAGGTTGATAGCTTGACTAATGGGTAGCTAAATTAGTCGCTAGTGCGAACCACAAAATTTTGAGACAATACAAAGTTTTTACTCGTGGGAACAAATATGGATCCAACAAATACAAACAAAAACCGTAGCGAAGAGGAGGGAAGTGATGTGGGGTCGGAGTCCGACGCCGTATCTGGCGCGAAGGGCTCATATAAGAGCCAAGAGCGCGAAGTGGTGGGGGCGGCTAAGAAGAACCTAGAGTTCTTGAAGAAGCGCCTCAAACCAGGGGATGGCCAGGAGTCTTCCTCGGACGGATGGGTGAGCTCGGCCCGTAGGAAGATCAGCCGGCGGGGTAGGGCCCATGAAAGTGGTGTGGGCAGAGGTCTCACCACGAAGGAGGCCAGCAAGCCGAGCCGAGCCAGCCCGGCCGAGCCAGAGTCGCAGTTAGGGCCGGTCTCGGCCAGGTCGGAGTCGTCAGGTGTTGAGCCGGACGCCACTGGCGACTCGAATTCGGAGCGAACGGTCAGGTTCGCAGAGGTCGTGGCGGCCGCTATCAAAAGTGTGGCTTTGAAGAGGACTCAGTCCTCTAAAGACAAGGCCATATCCGCAGCCACGGCCTCCATTATGGCGGCAGCGGAGGCCAGTCACATCGGGCCCCCGTCGGACGCAATGTCCGAAATGCGGGCGGAGGTCGCCCGTTTGACAGCCGCCATGGAGCTTCTCCAAAAGGAGAACGCGGAGCTCCGAGCAGACCTGGCTAGGCTTCGAGAAGCCGGCCCTCGGGAGGTGCCACAGGGGGAGGCGCGGCATGGGCAGATCAGGGCCCGTGCCTGCTGAGGACCGGGTTCTGGCCCTGGTCCGGCGGGAACTGGCTGCCTTCCGGAGCCGGTTTTCCGCCCTGGAGGCCATAGTTCTACGCCCCCCGCTGGCGGCGAGCCAGGTGGCCTCGAACCAGCGGAAGGCGGCATCGTATGCCACCGCCGCGGCTGCCACGGCCAAGCCGGGGTCATCGGGGCAGGTGAAAGAAGGGGCCGTCCCGGAACCGGCGAGGGCCCCAGCCCCGGGCGGCGAAACGACCGCCCCCGCCTCCTAAATCCCCTCCGGCTGACGCCGAATGGCAAGTAGCCGGGGAGAAGAGGAAGGCGGGTAAGGCAGCAAGGGCGGCCAAAAAAAGGAGAGGCGGCAGCGGCGCAAGGAGCGAAGCGTCGCGGCTAGGCTCCGTGCCCCAAAGTCCGCAGCTGTAGTGATCACACTACAGCCGGAAGCGGAAAAGAAGGGCGTGTCCTACCGCGACGTGCTTGCCAAGGCGAGGGTGGTGAACCTCGACGAGCTCGGTATCGCAGATGGCGTCCGAGTAAAGGTCACTGCGACTGGGGCCCGGATGCTGGAGGTCTCTGGCCGAAAGGCTTAGGGCGTCCCTAAATGCGGACGAGGCCCGAGTGTCCAGACCCACCAAGTGCGCGAACATGCGCATACTGGGTTTGGACGACTCAACGACGGAGGGAGAGGTGGTGGCCACCGTCGTTAGGACTGGAGGGTGCTCAGCCGAGCAGGTTAGGGTAGGCACCATCCGTCCTGACTTCACGGGGATGCGAACGGTTACGGTGAGCTGCCCCGTGGCGGTGGCCCGAAAAATTACCGGGGAGAGCCAATGGCTCAAGGTGGGCTGGGTTTCCACGCAGGTGAAACTGCTGGAACCCAGACCTCTGAGGTGCTTCCGCTGCCACGTAGGCAACCACGTGGGAGCTAAATGTACCTCGGAGGTGGATCGTAGCAGCCACTGCTTCTGCTGTGGTCAGCCCGGTCACAAGGCCGGCTCGTGCAAAGCAGCGCCGCACTACTTCGCGTGTGCGGCAGCTGGCAAGCCGGCCAATCACCGGGCTGGGAGCAAGGCCTGCGCTCCACCCGCCAAACCCAGGGCCAGTAAGCCCTCCGCCACCGTCGTCACCGCCGCAGCCGCCGCCAATGCCGCCGCTGCCGCCACCGCCTCCACTGTCGCCGCCGCCGCAACCATCGCGGCAGGGCCCTCACTGGGGGTTCGGGAGAGGGCTGATATGGAGTGCCAATAGTGGCCCCATTACGCCTCCTCCAGGCGAACATCAACCACTGTGCCTCCGCTCAGGATCTGTTGCTCCAGAGCATGGCGCAGTGGTCGATTAACATCGCCGTGGTCGCTGAGCCGTACTTTGTCCGGCCCAGGGATGACTGGGTGGAGGACCTGAGCGGCTCAGTGACCCTAATTTCGTCGGCCGCCGCCGGTACCCTGTCCCTCGAGGCTATCAATAGGGGACGGGGTTGCGTGGCAGCACGGTTCGGGGAGATTGTCGTGGTAGGGGTATACTTCTCCCCGAACCGAACTCTCGCCGAGTTCCACAACTCCCTTGCGGAATTGAGAGTCGTCGTCGTCGGGTTCCGTTCCCTCCCTGTGCTCGTCCTTGGGGACTTTAATGCCAAGAATGTGGCTTGGGGTTCCTGGCATACGGACACACGGGGCAGGATGGTGGAGGACTGGGCTCTGAAGACGGGCCTGGTCGTCCTAAACCGGGGTTCTGTTCCCACGTGTGTACGGATGCGGGGTGAGTCAGTGGTGGACATTTCGTTCACCAGCCCCGCTCTGTCGCCGCATGTCGTCGACTGGCGCGTCATGGAGGGGGTGGAGACCTACTCCGATCACCGGTATATCCGGTTTGACGTCTCCGCCCAGACCTCGAGCGCGCCGGTCCGACAGGCCCCGAGTGGTCCGCGGTGGGCGTTGAAGCAGCTGGACCGGGAGCTCCTCCTGGAAGCCTCGATCGTGCAGGCCTGGGTGTCACCACCGGACAGGCCTGCTGTCATCAATGACGAGGCGGGGTGGTTCCGGGAGGCCATGTCCGAAGTATGCGACGTGGCAATGCTCCGGGTCCAGCACGGACGCGCCCGGCGCCAGGTGTGCTGGTGGTCGCCGGAGTTGACGTCTCTGCGCGACGCGTGCGTTGCTGCACGACGCCGGTACACCAGGCACCGCAGGCTCCGTATTCGCCCTCCGGATACGGAAGCCATTCAGGCGGAGCTGTACGAGGGGTATAGAGCGGCGAAGACCGCCCTCCGAGCGGAGATCCTGCGGGCCAAGGGACTGGCCCGGGAGGAGTCGCTGGAGGCTCTGAACAGGGACCCGTGGGGACGCCCGTATAAAATGGTGCGGAACAAACTTCGCCCATGGGCTCCCCCGCTGACGCAGAGTCTCCGGCCCCAGCTCGTGGAGGACGTGGTGAGCGCTCTGTTCCCTTCGCGAGGGGAACATACTCCCCCGCCCATGGCTCCGTCTCCTGCGGTGTCCGATGCGGACCACACAGCCGACAATGACGACGATGCTCCGGAGGTGACCGAGGTAGAGCTGAGAGTGGCGGTGCGTAGGCTGAATGCCAGGAATACCGCCCCAGGACCCGACGGCTTACCTGGAAAAGCCTGGGTCCTGGCCTTGGAGGCTCTCGGGCCTCGACTAAGGAGGCTCCTAAGCGCATGCTTGGAGAGGGGCCGGTTCCCGCTTCAATGGAAGACGGGGAAACTGGTCCTCATTAAGAAGCCGGGGCGCCCTGCAGACTCTCCGTCCGCTTACCGGCCCATCGTCCTGCTCGACGAGGTGGGCAAGCTCTTTGAAATAGTCATTGCAGACCGCCTCGTCGGGCGGCTGGTGAGGGTGGGGCTGGTGAGGGTGGGGCCGGATTTGGTGGAGAGCCAGTTTGGTTTCCGCAAGGGGCGCTCTACGGTGGACGCCATCATGCGCGTTCGAGCCCTCACGACGGGGTATGCTGTGGCCCGGGGTGGGGTGGTCTTTCCGGTGTCTCTAGACATCGCCAATGCCTTCAACACCCTGCCCTGAAGTTGCATCAGGGAGGCACTCCGGTATCACCGAGTGCCGACCTACCTCTGTCGCGTGGTCGAGGCCTATCTGACGGACAGGGCCGTCATTTACCCCGGTCACCGGGGAGAGTGGAACCGGCGAGAGATGTCGTGCGGTGTCCCGCAGGGATCGGTTCTGGGACTGCATTTGTGGGACATCGACCTCCCTGGTGGCGTCAGCGTAGTTTGCTACGCTGACGACACGCTGGTCCTGGCGCAGGGGAGGTCGCACCAGGCGGCGGCCGAATTAGCGGCACGCGGGGTTGCGACAATCGTAGAGAGGATCCGGCAATTGGGACTCGAGGTGGCCTTGCACAAGTCTGAGGCCATGTGTTTTCATGGTCCTCGGAACGTGCCACCATCGGGTTCCCATATAACGGTAGGAGGAGTTCCCATCGGTGTCGAGTCGACGATGAAGTACCTGGGACTCGTCCTCGACAGCCGGTGGAATTTCGTGGAGCATTACCGACGTTTGGCTCCCAGACTGGAGCGGGCCGGGGCTGCCTTGAGGCGGCTCCTGCCCAATCTGGGGGGTCCAAACGCCTCCTGCCGGAGGCTCTACGCGGGGGTCGTGCGGTCCATGGCCCTTTACGGAGCTCCGGTGTGGGCGCGTTCCGTGAGGCGGCGACCGGTACGGCGATTGAACGCGTCCCAGATGGTCATGGCCATCCGGTTATCCCGGGGATACCGCACGGTCTCCGGGGAGGCGGCGAACCTCCTTGCCGGATTACCGCCATGGGATTTGGAAGCGAAAGTCCTCGCGCACATGTGGGAGTGGCGCGAGGACGCAGGACGCCGGGGCGTAACTCCGTTGCCGCAAGAAATCGCGGCACGGCGGACAGAGCTTCGGCAGGATCTCATGGCGGCATGGAGAGTGCGATTGTTGCAACCCAGCGCTGGGCATGCCACAATTGCGGCGATAATTCCCCTCTTTGAGGAGTGGCTGGAGAGGCGCCAAGGCGTCCTCACCTTCCGCCTGACGCAGGTCCTCACCGGACACGGGTGCTTCGGGAGGTACCTGTTCCGAATAAGGCGGGAGGAAACGCCCGGGTGTCACCACTGTGTGGATCGCCCGGAGGACACGGTGGAGCATACGGTGGAGGTCTGCCCGGCTTGGGTGGAGCACCGCCGTGTCCTCGCGGAAGCGATCGACGGCGGCGATCTCTCGCGTCCGGCCCTGGTCCAGGCTATGGTACGGAGCGAGAGTACATGGGAAGCCATTACCTCCTTCTGCGAATCAGTAATGCTCGCGAAGGAGGAGGCGGGACGCGTGAGGGAGAGGCAAACTTTTCGCCCTCACGCCCCTAGTCGCCGCAGGAGACGCCCTGGGCGTCGGGAATTGGCAGCCGATTCCCGGCCACCGTAGGCGCGGGCTTGCGGACGGCGAGCAATGGGTAGCTCGCCGTCCGGTAAGGACCAGGCCCGAGTCGACGGCGCATTGTGTTCCACGCGCGCCTCAAAGAGATGTCAGCACTATTGACGGGGTCCGCTAGGACCGATGCCAGCCGGGGTTACGGGATGTTCGAAAGAGTTACCGTGGCCCCGGCACAGGCAACTGAAGGAACACGGGTAGGTTTTAGTCAGTAAAAGTCTGATACGCCCTCCCGCTCCGCCCAGAGCGGGAGAAGTCATTTGATGATTTCCCATCCACAAAAAAAAAAAATTTGACATTCGACTAATGTCCAAAACTGACATTAAGGCGAAGTAGACCCTGCGAAGTAGGTATTTAACGCTACCAACCTACCCACGGAGCGAGCCGTGCGCTTACGTCGCCAGCGTGAACTTACATTAACCCAAAATGTGTCACAGTATAGGTAAGCGTGTCGTGTAGGCAGTAGGTCAACTCATTGGAACGAAGTGCTTAGACGCGGCTTGCAAGAAATCGTCACTAACGAAAAAGCGCGTTCATACTTTGTTTAGAACAGTGTAAAGGTCTCGAAGATGGTGAAGGAAATGAGTGGACTGTATACTTTGCTGGTACAACTGATTTATTGCGAGAAACCGTTTACATGTATACAATGCGGTGGCCCAAGGAGAAGTAGTATGTATGCGCTTGAAGAGCGAGTGCGTGAGGTCTGTTGTCCGCGCCGCCCGTCGCCTGCGCACCACACCGCGGTCGCCCGGCTGCGCCGCTTGGCTCAGTGGCTCACAAGCGCTGCGCCTGGCGCGCCCGAAGATGTCGAGGTTCGATTCTCGACATATTCCCGCCCACGTTGAGATGGATTTTAAAGGTCTTGAGCTGGAAGAGGGCAAATGTTATTGTAAGCTCTCCGAATGTTGCCTCTCCTCGTCTTCACCTCAGCGACTCGATTGATCCCGTCGACACCTGGATGAACGTTAATGATTCTTCCTAATGGCCATAATAATGGTGGAAGAGTTTTATCTTTAACGAGGACTACATCGTTAGGGTTGAGCTCGTTGTTCGAGGACGTCAACCATTTTGTTTTCTGCTGAAGAGTTGATATGTATTCGTCTCGGAATCGGGCCCAAAAATGTTGTCGGATGTATTCTATTCGCTTATAGCGCTCTGTGCAGCTAACATCTCTTTCCAAAACTTGTGGATGTGGAATTGACGTGAGTGGTCGTCCTATTAAGAAATGGGAAGGGGTGAGTGCGGAGAAGTCGAAGGGATCAGTAGACAGGACAGTGAGTGGGCGAGAGTTTAAAATAGCCTCAATTTGAGCCAAACATGTGGCCATCTCCTCATACGTAAAATGAACTACTTGCAATAGACGTCTAAGGTGATGTTTAGTCGAACGGACAGCTGCCTCTGCCATTCCATTAAAATGAGGACTATATGGAGGAGTAAATTTAAAATCAATACCTTCTTGTGCCATATCATATTGAATGTTAGAACTGTTGAGGAATTTATGCAGATCATTGGATGCACCGACAAAGTTCGTCCCATTGTCAGACGAGATGCTTTGTGGCTTCCCTCGGCGAGCAATAAACCTGTTAAGTGCGGCCAAAAAAGCTTCCTTCGTGAGTTCTGTAACAAGCTCCAAGTGAATAGCTTTAACCGACATACACACAAAAATGCACAGGTAGAACTTCAAGAGCCTGCAGCCTCGACCTTTACGATCTGCTATAAGCACTGGCCCAGCATAGTCTACACAACAGTGTAAAAAGGGAAATTCTAAATTGGTTCTATTAGAAGGAAGTTGGCCCATTATGGGTTGAATAGTCTGAGTCTTATATCTAAAACATTTAATGCAGTTGTTTACAGTCGATTTCGATAAGTTTCGCCCTTTTAGTGGCCAATATGTCTGACGTATATTCCGTGCCTCGGAAAGCACGTTAAGCTGTTGGTCCCGGCTGTCATTCGTAGATCTTTGACAGTCGTTACGGGTCGTCAGAAGCCCGAAAGTCTGACAACCAGTCTTACCAAGGGGTATCGTATTACCCAGTTACTGGGTTGTGGAGGTCAGATAGGCAGTCGTTCCATGTAAAATACTGGTATTCAGCTGCATCCGGTTAGACTGGAAGCTGACCCCAACATAGTTGGGAAAAGGCTAGGCAGATTGATGTCTGACGTATATTAGACAATAATAATTGCGGTCCTGCATGTAATAACTTTAAATGGTACATACGAAATAATAGTTTTGTTATATGATGTTTACTACAAATAAGTATGGGATGCTTAACATCATAGCAATAGGGCGAATTGTCCAACCTGCCACCAATGCGAATAATTTGGTTTTCATCTATGAATGGTGACAAACTTAGCAATCGGTTATTGCTTGGTAAAGCCTTGCCAGCTTTTAAGATAACAGACTCAGTGGGAAACATCTCAGACTGAGCTTGACGAATAATAATATTTAACGAGTTTTGTAATTCTCGGGGAGTAAATGTGTCAGTAAGTTTATTTCTTTTATTTTTAGAATTATTTATAAATCGTTGTACATAAGCGATGTTTCTTTGTAATTTATTAAAATTAGAATATTTTTGTAATGTATTTGTTATTATATTTGTCTACGCATCGTCACTATGAGCGAGCCCACTACCACTGGACGGCAGAGGAGAGGAGTGCGGGGTGTGGTAAAAAACTCAACTACGCGCGGCGCATCGGTCGCATTCTTATTCGCTCGACATACACGCAAAGGGAACATCATAAAATTTGTAAAACCCAAAAATTATTATACGCCTAATTACTATCGAAGAAGATTTCCATTCATCTCCAAACATAATTTGGACCTTCAACGCCGGATGCAGCAGAAGAAATCGTCGCGACCAGCATTAATCGGACGCACGAGGCCATCCGCGAAGTCATCCACGGTACCAGCATAAAACGGTCAGGTCAATCATCATTCTTCATCCTTATCCCTTTTTCTATATTCAGTGCTTTATTTGTGTTAATACCTATTGTGCGAAATCATAGTTTTTTATTCCCGTTAAATAGTTAAAAACGCGTAAAGATTTTGTTTTCTCACTACCCTCAACTTCATTTAATACAAAAAATTGTTTGCAAATCTTCACAAATACTATTTTCCACTGTCTTCCACAAACTCCAAAATGACTAAAACTCCGTCAAAAGAGGGTCGTAGTAGTGGTGAGGATATATTCAGAGATTTAAATAAAAGAAGAGGTGTTGTTCGCGGTAAATTTCGACTATTCATGAAGTATGTGGACTCTGTAGAAATAATGCCTATTACTGAAACTATTAAAATAGAATTACAAACGCGTTTACAAAAAGCAGATTTATTGTTACAGCAGTTTTCAGAAATTCAGGATGAAATAGATTTAAAAATTCCTGATAGTCAAATAGAAAAGGAATTATCTGAGAGGGAAACTTTTGAAACCCACTATTATGCTTATGTGACTAAAGCTAAGTGTATTATTAACGCAGATAACGCTCAAAATTCTTCTAAAGTTTCTAGTAAAGTTCAATTACCCACAATTTCACTTCCTTCCTTTGATGGCTCTTATGATCATTGGTTAGAGTACCGCGATACTTACCTATCTCTCATCCATAGTTCTAAAGAAATAGATAATGTGCAAAAATTCCATTATTTACGGTCTTCTCTTACTGGCAGTGCATTATCGGTGATTAAGTCATTGGAATTCTCCTCCGATAATTATAATATAGCATGGGAGTTAATGGAAAACCGATTCAATAATAACCGTTTACTTGTGCAAAACCATATAAAGGCTTTGTTTTCTATTACGTCACTTAATAAGGAATCATCCAATCAAATTCGTAAACTTATAGATACCTTTCTCAAAAACCTACGTTCCCTCAAAAACCTCGGCGAACCGACTGAGTCTTGGGACACCTTGATTATTTACTTAATTACATCTAAACTTGACTCAGTTACCGAAAGAGAATGGGAGACTCATAAAAGTTCAATTATAAATAGTCATAACCAGTCAAATTCACGTTTATCTCTTGATTATTTGATTACTTTTCTTAAAAATAGGGCTGACGTACTTGAAACTATTCATTTGGCACATAGTAAATCTACCACGGACAATAACGTAAAGAAACCATCACATTCAATACAACCAAACAAATCACATAGTTATACATCAACACACAGTAAACAATCTATTAATAAAAATTCCAAACGTTCTCGTATTTGCACTATGTGTCAAGCTAACCATCCGCTTTATTCTTGTGATTCATTCTTAAAATTATCAGTTAACGATAAAATTAAATTCATTAATGAAAAGAAGTTATGTTGTAATTGTTTACGCGCTAGTCATTCGGTAGATGAGTGCTGGTTCGGTCCTTGTAGGCAATGCAATAAGAAACACAACAATTTAATTCATGATAAATGTGACGATAACGCGAGTGCATCCACATCGTCAGCTGTTACGTTTAATTCACAGGCGTCGCCGCAGGATACAACTAGTGCTAACTCTTCAAACACTACCACATTACATTCTGCGTCTCACACAACACATCAAAGTACTACTCATTCATTATTAGAGACGGTACTGCTGTCCACTGCTTTAGTTGAGGTCGCAGATAAAAGCAATAATTTCCACACTACCCGCGCTTTATTAGATAACGGCAGTCAGCATTGCTTTATTGCAGAATCTTTATGCAAACGACTAAATCTTAATTTAATACAGTCCACTGTGCAAGTCTCCGGGGTAGGTAACTCGGTGACTAATTCCACACAATCATGCGAAATTCATTTAAGGTCTAAAACTACACAATATAGTACACGCTTTAAATGTTTAGTTTTAAATCAAATCACAGCTCAGTTGCCATCTTTAGGTACAAAATCAAACATAAATATCCCTGAACATGTACAGTTAGCAGATCCCAAATTTTATTCGCCATCAGGAATCGAATTACATATTAATTGGGGCAGACCAGTTCTGGGAACTTTTAAATGACGGACTAATTCGACTAAGCAGCGGTCCATATCTTCAGAATACTAAGTTGGGATGGGTAATATCTGGTTCATTGTTGAATAATAAAACTTCACGCAACAATCGAGTTCAATGTAACTACTCACAATCATTAGATACTCAACTTAGAAAATTCTGGGAGTTAGAAGAAATAGTTCCGCAAAATAAATTAACTAAGGACGAGTCGTTATGTGAAAACTTGTTTGTGCAAACTACGTACCGCGATAACACAGGTCGGTTTTTTGTGCGCATTCCATTAGCCGAGTCTAGTGACACACTTGGAGATACGTATACACTCGCGCTAAATCGCTTTCACGCACTTGAACTTAAATTAGATAAATCTACACCTGAATATAAAAAATTATATTGCGATTTTATGAATGAATATTTAAGTTTAGGACACATGAGTCGAGTTAATCACTATCCATCATCAAACTATTTTCTACCGCATCACGGTGTTTTAAGAGTTCATAGTAGTACTACCAAACTTAGGGTGGTTTTTGATGGAAGTGCAAAATCAACATCGGGCAAATCACTTAACGATATTCAGCATATTGGCCCTAGTTTACATAATGACGTTTTCTCAATTTTGTTACGTTTTCGACAATTTAGATTTGTTGCATGCGCTGACATCGAGAAAATGTATCGACAAATTAATATTCAACCGGATCAAAGAAATTTCCAGTTAATTCTTTGGCGTGAAAATAAATCTGACGAACTCGGTGTGTACCAGCTTAATACCGTGACATATGGTACCGCGTCCGCTCCTTACCTAAGTATTCGATGCATCAAACAGCTGGCATCTGAGTGCGAGGATGACGTCATAAAGCAAGTAATAGATGAAGATCTGTTTGTAGATGATTTAATTACTGGCCATGATAATAAACAATGTTTATTAGATATTTGTACCAAAGTAAATGATGTTTTAAAATCTGGTTGCTTCCATTTACGTAAATGGTTGTTTAATTTGGAGACTTCTACAACAGATCAAACAAAGGAATTAGCTTTAGGCGAGAATTGTTTAACTAAAACACTCGGTCTTGGTTGGTTGAATTATTTAGATTTGTTATATTTTACTACAAAGATTGATCAAACCTTCACTCAGGTGACTAAGCGCGTTATCTTGTCTGTTGTGTCACAGGTGTACGACCCATTAGGCTTGTTATCACCCTCAATTATAATTGCAAAAATAATTTTACAAAAGTTATGGCTTTGTAAGTTAAGTTGGGACGATCCAGTACCTAACAATATTTTGTTTATGTGGAAAAACTTTATTGACACGCTTCAACACCTACAAAACATAAAAATTCCTCGTCATGTCAGACAAGTGAACACAAACTACACAGATCTACATATCTTCACGGATGCATCTCAGGATGCGTATGGTGCATGTGCATACATCAGCTCATACAACGACAATTCACCAGTCACTGTTAGGTTACTTTGTGCTAAGAGCAAAGTCGCACCAATTAAACCAGTCACAATACCGCGACTTGAACTATGCGGAGCTTTAGTTGGTGCTAAGTTATATCAAAAAATAATTCAATCATGGAGATTAACTTTTGATAACGTATGCTTTTGGTCTGATTCCACGATTGTCATAAATTGGATTAAAATTTCACCTAATTTGTTAAAGCCATTTGTCCAGAACAGAGTAGTGCAAATCAATGAGTTGACTGGTGAGTTACCGTGGTTACATGTTGCTGGTAAAACCAACCCGGCTGATCTTTTATCCCGCGGGCTCACGCTCGACGAGCTTCAAAATTCAGATATCTGGTGGCACGGGCCAGCATTCTTAACCGAAATTAACACTAATTTTAAACAAAATAACCACGATGTAATAATTAAATTGCACGATTTACCAGAAATCAAATCAAATGTTAATTCGTTATTTACACAATCAACTTTTACTAGTATTTTTACATTTGAACGTTTTTCAAATTTTAATCGCATGAGACGTGCAGCAGCTTACTTGTTACGATTCATTCATAATGCACGAATCAAGGTCAACACAGAACGTAGCGCTGGTCCGCTTACCTCTGATGAATTGTGTAAATCAACTTTAGTTTTAGTACGCTTAGCACAACAAACATCATTTCCGTTAATTTTTAATGCATTAATAAAAAACTTACCTGTTAAATCGATGAGAAATATATCTAGTCTTGATGTGTTCCTAGATTCTGATTGCATTATTAGAGTAGGAGGTAGATTAGTAAATTCACATACCTTCTCCTATAGTAAAAAACATCCCATATTGTTGTGTTCCAAACACACTTTCACGCGACTTCTTTTCCAATTTGAACATAAACGTCTACTCCATGCTGGTCCACAATTGCTCTTGGCTACTATTAGAGAAGGCTGGTGGCCACTCAAGGGTCGTGATTTAGCCAAGCAGACAGTGCATAAGTGCATTACATGTACTCGCCAGAAAGGGAAGGCACTATCAGTAAAAATGGGTAACTTGCCTCCTGAAAGATTAGAACCGGGGTATCCTTTCTTGCGTTGCGGTGTAGATTATGCGGGACCTATGTTCATATTGAGTCGCAAAGGAAGGGGTTCAAAACTGGAAAAATGTTACGTTTGCCTATTCATATGCTTTACTACTCGTGCGGTACACTTAGAATTAGTCACCAGTCTAAGTTCTGAGGCATACTTATTGGCTTTAAAAAGATTCGTATCTCGTCGTGGAAAACCCGCACAAATATTTTCTGACAACGGAAAAACGTTTGTAGGCGCATTAAAGGAATTCTCTCAATTTTTAACTATTAATGAAAATAATATTTTAAATTTTGCTGCAGGCGAAAATATTAAGTTTAGCTTTATTCCTCCCTACTCACCACATTTTGGAGGTTTGTGGGAGGCAGGGGTTAAATCCCTTAAACATCATCTCCGTCGTGTAGGAAACGTAAACCTCACTTATGAGGAATTTTCCACTTTATTGACACAAATAGAAGCCCTCCTAAACTCCAGACCTATGTATCCCATGTCTTCAGACCCAAACGACCTACTCCCTCTTACACCAGCCCATTTCCTGATTGGCCGGCCGCTCATTGCTCCTACCTACGAAGACCTCACAGCTGTAAACACTTCACGCTTGGTCCGCTACGAGCGCATCGAACAGATGAGGCAGAGCTTCTGGAAGCGGTGGTCGCAGGAGTACGTTTCGGAGCTGCAGACGAGGAGTAAATGGCAGTCCAACACCGACACAATAGCACCTAATACCTTGGTGCTCATTAAAGACGACAATCTGCCACCCTTGAAATGGCGTCTTGGACGAGTCATAAGCACTTCACCTGGCAAGGATGGACTAGCACGTGTAGCTGACATTAAGACAGCTAACGGAGTGATACGAAGATCATACCCCAGATTGTGTCCGCTACTAAAGGAGGAAGAACCCTAACTTCTCTCATCTTCTACCTGCTTCTACTTCATCGTTGGAGGCTGTTACTCCAAGGCGGGGGGCATGTCTACGCATCGTCACTATGAGCGAGCCCACTACCACTGGACGGCAGAGGAGAGGAGTGCGGGGTGTGGTAAAAAACTCAACTACGCGCGGCGCATCGGTCGCATTCTTATTCGCTCGACATACACGCAAAGGGAACATCATAAAATTTGTAAAACCCAAAAATTATTATACGCCTAATTACTATCGAAGAAGATTTCCATTCATCTCCAAACAATATTATTATTTTGATCATTGTGGGTATTTTTTATTTCATTTGTAGCTAGACATATTTTTTCTTCACATTTTTGTTTTTTATTTGTGTTTGGCATTGTAGGCCACATATCCTCGTTTAATTTAAAAAATTGCGGTCCGTGCCACCATAACGAAGAGTCATTACTTATCTGATCAGCAGATAAGCCTCGCGATACTAAATCTGCGGGATTTAATTTAGAAGGTACGTAGCTCCAAATGTGACCATATGTTTTCTTTTGTATTTCGTTTACACGATTACTAACAAAATGTTTAAATTGATTTGATTGAGATGATAACCAACCTAAAACAACGGTCGAGTCGCACCAGAAACGACATTTTTGGATATTTAATGTTAATGCTGATTTAACTTTGACAAACAGCCTTGCACCCAGTAAAGCTCCGCACAGTTCCAGTCGCGGAATAGTGATTGGTTTTATTGGCGCAACCCTATTTTTTGAAGCAAGTAATTGTATATGAATGTGACCTAAACTGTTAATGGACCTAATATATAAACAAGCGCCGTAAGCATTCTCCGACGCGTCTGTAAAAACATGAATATCACTACAACAATAATCATTACAAACAATCCAACGTGGTATTTTCAAATAGTTAAGATATTTTAATTTATCAACAAAAGAAATCCAACGATCATTTATTTCTTTGGGCAGTTTCTCATCCCAAGAATACTTTTTTACCCACAATTGTTGCATAATGATTTTTGCTTCGACTATACACGGACCCACTAACCCTAAAGGATCAAAAATTTGACTTATAATTGATAAAATGTGCCTTTTAGTTACATGTTTACTATTATTAATATTTATTGAAAATGACAATTGATCTGAACTGGGTTCCCAACTTAAACCTAAGGTTTTAGATGTTTCATTTACCTTAGTGTCTGTAAACTCGTGAGGGATAGATGTTTCACAATTTGAAATTGCCCGTAGTACGTCAAGACTATTTGACTGCCATTTTCTTATATTAAATTTGGCATCTGAATAGAATAGAATAGAATAGAATATTTATTTGCGTAAAACATGGTATACAAGGGTGTTAAATACAAATTGAGGCACAATCATGTTTAGCTAGGATAAAAACATAGCATGCAAAATTTTAAAGACAAGTTTAAGGCAACAACAATTTGTTTTTTAAAAAAAAACATCAACCTTTTTTATCTATAAATTCTTTTAAACTATAAAAACTACACTCCAGTAACCACTTATGAAATTTAATTTTAAATAACTTTATATTCAAAGCTTTGAAATGCCTTGGTATTTTATTATAAATGGACACACACATTGCCAAGCAGTTACTATTGTATTTAGACAGTCTAGGCAAGTCATTTAACACCAGTTTATATGGATCTCGTCGGTTCCTAGGATTGACATCATTTGCAGTCTTAAACAGGTGCTTATTTTTTATAACAAACATACATATTTCGTGAATGTAAAGCGACGGTAACGGTAACAAACCAAGTTTTTTAAATATTGGTCGACATGAATCGTCGGGCTTAAGTCCACAAATTGCTCTCATGCACTTTTTTTGAGCGATGAATGCTCTTTGGAAGTCAGTGCTGTTACCCCACATTATTAGTCCATAACGTAACAACGATTCGACATACGCGTGGTATGACATTACAGCAGTTTTTATATTAGTTACATTTTTTACTTGTTTTAATGCATAAACAAATTTGTTAATTTTAGTGCTAACATTGTCAATGTGCTCTTTCCAGTTAATGTCTTTATCTATTATTACACCTAAAAATCTGGTACGCGTTACTTCATTGATTTTATTAATATTTAGTTTAATGTCGTTTTTGGAATTATTTGATCGATTAAATTGGATGTAAACGGATTTGTCTAAATTTATCATCAAATGGTTAATGTCAAGCCAATGCAATAATTTGTCAATTGTATTATTAATGTCAAGTTCATGTTCTGAAATGGTGTTAATTTTTTTATTAGATGTCACTATAATAGAAATATCGTCAGCAAATAATACGCATTTATGGTTAGTTATTTTTATGATGTCATTTATATAAATGAGGAATAATATCGGGCCTAGCACACTTCCCTGTGGAACGCCATATTTATTATGTTTATATTCCGATGAGTAGGATATTATTACGTTATTTTCATTTTTTTTAT
Source organism: Fissipunctia ypsillon (assembly GCA_947568875.1). Lineage (NCBI taxonomy): Eukaryota > Metazoa > Arthropoda > Insecta > Lepidoptera > Noctuidae > Fissipunctia > Fissipunctia ypsillon. Next base: position 10,552,834 of record OX387668.1, read on the forward strand.
TGATGATGACACATTGTTTTCTATTGCTTAAATAGGACGACAGCCACTGAAGTGCCGGTCCTCTAATACCAACAGCTTCCAATTTTTGCAGCAATATGTCATGTGACACCAGATCGAAGGCTTTCGATAGATCAAAAAAAAGGCCTGTAGTTATATAATTATTATTAATATTTGAAAGTATAGCTTGCATGAGGGAAAAAATAGCTAACGATGTGGACTTGTTCTTTTGGAATCCAAACTGCTGGTCACTTATAATATGAAATTTATTGCAAAAGTCAGTTAACCTTTTAAACATACATTTTTCAAAAATTTTAGATAATATGGGTATAAGAGTTATAGGTCGGTAATTGTTGATGTCACATTTATCTCCCTTCTTGAATAAGGGCTTTATTAAAGACAGTTTTAATTTTTCAGGAAAGATACCTTGTGAAAATGACATGTTTATTAAATGCGTCAGAATACCAGTCAGTTCGTTGCAGCAGGCTTTGACGATTTTTGTATTGATCTCATCATAGCCCTCCGATCTAGTGTTGGACAGAGACATTATTTCCTGTCTTACCTCGTTAACCTCCATTGGTCTTAGAAACATAGAGTTGACACATGTATTTTTGAAGCGGTTTTCATTTGTGCTTTTTTCCCCTTCTTCATGCGTTAAATTAACATAATTGTTATTAAATATAGTAGCCATTTCTACAGGGTCTGTAGTTATTGTTTCATTGAATTTAATACTTTCTATGTTGTCTTTATGAGTGTTACTGTTTATTTCGGTTTTAATGACATTCCATGTGGCTTTACACTTATTATCATGATTATGAATATATTTTATATTTGCACTCTTTTTTGAATTATAAATGCATTTATTTAGCAGACTGGAGTAGTTTTTATATTTGGTTTTATTAATTAAATTTTTATTTTTATAATATCCATACCGTAGCTTCCGTTTAGTTTTACAACTTTGTCTCAAACCTTTACTTATCCACTTTTGTTTGCTTTCCTTATTACTATTGACTTTAACTCTTACTTTAGGAAAACAGAGACCATATAACAGACACAATAGCTCATGAAAATCATTGAATGCACAGTTAGCGTCCATTTTGAGATAAATATCGGACCAAGAAAGATTTTCCAGACATTCTTTAAATTTTCGGATGTTGTCTACGTTATAGTCTCTTTTATAAATATAGTATATTGTTGATTTCTGTGGTTTATTTTTGATTGGAAAGCTTAGCATTTGTGCTGTGTCGTGATCAGACAGATACAGGGGCAGTACAGTGGCAGTTGCGTTGGCAATGTTGCTTAAAATATGGTCAATACAAGTCAATTTGCGAGTTGGTACATTGATGTGGATTTTTAAATTATGATTGTTAGATAAATCTTGCAATCCATTTGTGATGTTACCTTTTTTAAGTGTATTTATGTTTAAATCACCGGCCACAACTATATTTATTTTGGACTTGTATTTATTTGACAAATCGTGCAAAATATTGTGTAATTTTTTCAAAAACAGATTTGGATCAGATTGTGGTGTTCTATAAACACATATTACTATTAATTTATTATTCATAATTTCTATGCCACAAGCTTCAAACGTGTTTTGAGTTGCATAGTTTTTCATGATAGCTCTTTATAAACTAAACCCATTTTTACTAATATGCATGTGCCACCTCTTTGCTTCTCTCTACAGTAGTTGGTAGCCAGCTGATAGTTGCAGATTTTCACATAATTTTCATAACCTTTTTTTACAAAGGTTTCAGATAGACATATAACATCTGGATCATTATTCGCTTCTTTTAACTCCTGAATAGTAATTTCTAGTAGTTCTTGTTTAGATAATAAACTCGCTATATTTTGATGGAGTATTCTAAACTGGTGTGTTTTATCAGTTTGAGATACGAAAAAAAGAGACACGCTTGTTTAACACAGGAAAGTAATAAGGTATAGTCCCTATTTGACCTTTCGAGTTGTGTTGCAAAGAGGAAATATGTTCGTGGGGAGTTGTACCCTCAATACGGCCAAAGTAGTAAGGGATTGTCCCTTTTTTGGGTTTATCTGTAGGAACGTTTAATTTGGAACTTGATTTGTTACTCACTATTATTTTTCGTATTTCGCTCGGATTTAAATACTTATCACTATAATCACAACAATCTATAACATAATTTATCGACTTACATACATCGGATAGATTCGTGGATGTTTGATTTACGAAGTGACAATTTTTATAACTATTACAAACATGTTTTATAGAGTAGTTTAGCTTACGGACATTGAGGTACATGTTATTGACGACATTTAACACAATAATAGTGTTATTTATAAATGTATTTAATACAATTTGCAATTGAGACAACAGGAGGTTAGGGTTGTTGTCATTTTCACCTATGCATATTACAAGTTTGTCTTGAGTGGTCAAATTGGTATTTCTGCAGTTTGCTATAATTTCGTTGCTAGGCGCATTTGGCTTTGTTTCAGCAACGAGTCTGTATTTTTCATATTGCGTATTAGTTCTTGAGTGTGAGATGGCTGCTGCTAGTCCGACGCACCGCTGAGTACCAAAGATAAACATCTTCCTTTCGGGGATATTATTCCCGTCTGTGGCAACACATGTCTGAGCACTGGCGGTGGTCACAGTGTCTCGCTCCAGTTCTTGACTTACGGCAGGTTCACGGACCTTGTAACTACTTTGCATTATGATTGCAATGCGTTCTTGGAGAGCTGCAATCTCCTGCTGTGCAACCTTTAATTGCTGCTGTAAGGTTACGATTTCCTGTTCCAGGGATGACACATTTGCGTTGTCATTGGGTTTGGATTTCAACTTTCTGGATGATGATGGTAAAGAGGATGGTGTAGAAAGTATGTTGTACGGAGTTGACAGAGCTGGCCTCTTTTTCTTAGCGTTTGGACCCGGACTTGAGAATATGGAGGGCGACTGACATAAAGATTTTAATGTTTTGTTTTCTGTAGTTAACTTGTTTATTTGCTTGTGTAGATCGGTGTTTTCCAACAGTACATTTCCTAGTTCATTTTCGGTAATTTCAAGTTTTAATGTGAGCTGTGCAATTATCTCCTTCATTTCTGAGGGTGACACTAAGTCAGACACAGTACCATCAACACTCATTGACAATTTGTTGGGAGTACTATGCGATTCAGTAGATGTTTCGCACTCAGTCAATATGTGGGAATCAAGTATATCTCCAGCATTTTGAACCGTAGATTGACGTTTAAACGAATCATCACGTACATCCTCAGTGCTTTGTGGTTGTTCCGTTGGTGAGGGTGTTTTCTTCGATGTTACTTTCTTCCTCACGGTAATATTGGGTGTACTGTCGGTATTAGCGTATTTTTTGCTTCTAATGCATACCTTACATCTCCACTTTTTTCTTGATTCCGCGTCTTTGAGGCGATACGTATGTTCTGGATAACCATCGCAATCCAATTCATACCGGTTATCACAGGCAGAACACAAAGCAGTACTTTTTATGTTTACTAATTTTTTGCATTTATGACATGTCACTAGTGCTGCCATCTTGCAATAATTGTTGTACTAGTTTCTTTATAAATTCCAAATATGAATTTTGGAACTTACGAAAAGTGATGTAGTCACTGAGGTTTGAACCGGCGGTCACTCGTGAGAGGCTAGTAAAACTGCAAAAGTTGAAACGTTAGCTATTACGCCAACTGCGCATTACTTAAGTTAGTCAAATTTGTCGATCTATTGCACCAGATGTTTTTTCGTTTGAATAGACAGTTCAGCTTGACAGTTTAAATTCAAATCACTGTGTGAGTCACTTTTTCACTTTGTCTTTGTTGTTATTGTTTTGTTTGCACACTTTTTTCTTTGAATTAAGTCACAGAATATTATAGATTTTGCAATCTTAGGTTTATTTTCATTGTTATTGTTGATTTTATGGTCGTGTTTGTTATTTTAAAGCACAGTTTATTGTTCAGAATATAATCTGTATTAACTTCACAGTTTATGCATGAAATCTGTGGATAACACTGTCACTTAAGTATTAGGTGATGTTTTATTAGTTCACTTATTTTTATTCACTTAAAAGCACAAATAGTATTTTTAACTGATATTTAATAACAGAGCGATTTTTTTAACGTTTGGCTAGACGCAGCGCCATCTAGCGAGTCTTCTGACAAAGTTGTGGCCACGCCTTTAGCTAATTTAATCGTGTCTTCGATTGATGAACCCCCACTTAAAAAATCGTCAACGTAAAAATCATGTTGAATGGCGTTCTTTATTTGTGGGTCACTTACCGTAGAAGCCAGACTTGTTAGACACTTAGTCGCCAAATAGGGCGCGGATGCTGTCCCGTAAGTTAATGTGTTTAAAGTGTAAGTGTGTAAGTGTAAGTGTGTTTTCAATGGTTGACTGGAATCATAACGAAAAACAATTTGTTGTAATGATCGTTGAGTAGGATTAATTTCTATGGCCCGGTACATTTTTTCAATATCGCCGGAAACCACAAACTTATGCTGGCGAAAACGTATAATAATTGAAAAAAGATCATCTTGGACGACTGGGCCCACCATTTGTAGGTCGTTCAATGAGACGCCTGACGTGGTGGCCGCAGACCCATCAAATACAGTGCGTAATTTTGTAGTGGTGCTCGATTCACGAATGACACCATGATGTGGAAAATAATACTTAATTTCGGAGTTATCCTCAGACGAGAATCTTTTGTTCTCCGTCATATGTCCTAAGGACTCATATTCACGCATAAAGTTTAAATATTTTTCTTTGAAATTAGGGTCACGTGAAAATTTTCTTTCTAATGAGAAAAATCTAATTTTGGCCAACTTTAGTGAATCGCCTAAGACGTTGATTTCTTGTTTTAAAGGCATTGACACAACGAAGCGGCCTTGGTCATTACGAAAGGTATTCGCTGCAAAATTTTGTTCGCATGCGATCTCTTCTACAGACATATTCGTATGTGTAGAATCTAAAGTATCCAGTTCCCAAAAACGCGTAAGATCGGGATTAGAATCGCCTTGAGAAAACATACATAAATTAGAGTATTGTTGTGGCGCTAAAACATGTCTAGTAACCAACCAGCCTAATTTTGATTCGCGTAACGTTGGTTTGTTTATACCTAACTCGATCGATTCTCTTCCCAAAATATCCCAGAAAATATCTGCATTTAAAAGTAAGTCTATGTTTGAAGGCGTGTTATATGTAGGATCAGCCAATGTAATACCTAGTGGTAAACGTATATTACTCACGTCTATATAAGATGATGGAATGAGTGGTGTAATGTTGGGGAAAACAGTACAATTTAAATTAATTAAGTAATCACTACAAAGAGACTTTACTGTTACGGTGCAAGACTGTGTGCTAGTAGTAACGTGATTATTAAAACCTGACACGGCTGTTGACACGCAGCGCTTCGGCAGTTACAACTGGTCACAGTAGCTTTGAGTTATCAAATTAACTGCACTCCCGTTGTCCAGCAGTACTCTCGCGTTGTGTTCTTTACCATTCCCGTCTATCACTCGCACGATGGCTGTGGATAGAAATATGCGTGACGCAGTAAAATCTGTGATATTACCACTAGTAAGTACAACACCTTCACTTGCAGATTTAGAAGCGGAATTGGGTTTTTCGAGATGTAACAACGTGTTATGTTTATATTTGCAGTACTTACAACCCATTAAATTACATCTGTTACTTGTATGGCCAGGACGTAGGCAATTCAAACAAACTTTTAATTGTTTGGCCTTTTCTATGCGAGATTCAATTGAAAGAACCTTAAAAGGTTCACAGTTATATAACGAATGAGATTGATTACATAACGGACATAATGATGAAATTTCATTTTTTGATTTTAATTTAGTGTGGGTAGAATTCGAATGACTCTCATGATCTTCCAAACCTTCCAATAAATCAGCTCGGTTTCTTAAAAAGGTTATAAACATATCTAAAGTCGGGCTATCATTTAACTTATTTCTATGTTCTTCCCAATGACGAAAGGTTATTTTATCTAATTTGGAAGCCATCATATAAATAATTAAAGTATCCCAGAACTGAGTAGGCTGCTTCAATATTGTAAGCGCCCTTATATTTTTGGTTGTTGTATCAATAAGGTAACGAATAGACTTACAAGATTCCTTTTGTATCTGTTCAAGATTAAATAAGGCTTGTACGTGGTTATTAACAAGCAGACGATTGTTGTCGTACCGCTCAAGCAATAAATCCCACGCTATATTATACGTATCACTAGACACGGTAATATGTTTATGTGGTATGGTAAGCTGCACTTCCAGTAAGCGAAGCGCGAAGATAATGAAATTTGTTGATATTATCAATATGTTTATTATTGTGAATGATCGAAGCGAAAACATCCCTAAACTCGAGCCAGTGCTGATAGCTACCGCTGAACTGAGGCAAATCAATTTTAGGTAACCTAACACTAGGACCGGCCTTGAAATCCTCACCTGATTGTGCGTCATTGAAGCTTGCTGCAGAATCACGACACTTAGCTGCGAGTAAACAGCGTGCGCTTGCCACCAGTGCAAAATATTCGTTTTCGAACTGCTCACGCTCAGAAGGCGACTCCTGATCCTCGCCGGACGATTCATCACAAAGCATCTCGATCTCATCCTGCAAAGTGTCGAAGTCACTGTTTAACGCTTCAATTTTACTTAGTCGGCACTCCAATTCAGCGATCTGCATATCGCTAAGCGCTTTGCAGCTATTAAGCACATTTAAATATTTATTGAAAGTTGTAAGCTTAGCCTTCAACGATGATCGTTTATTTATTAAAGTTTTGAGATTGTCAGGCATTATGAACTTTTGAAATAAAGAATATAAGCAGGCAAAGGTAAACTAATGCACCAATAACTTTAAATAAAAAGATTTGAAAAATAAAAGTAACCGTCATTAGCTACACAATGGAACAAAGGAAACAGCTGGCCGTTCGCACGTTATTCGGGCCGTTAGAAAAAATCTGTTTATTGAAGAGGACGGCGACCGATTATGCAATAGCGACAGCGTTAATGAAATAAATTGAATGTGCGTAAAATAAATTATACGATTATTTACAACGCAATAAAATGCAGAAAAAAAAAATGATGATGACGAATGAACTAGCGTAGACAAGACCACCAAATGATGGCTCGATTGGGCTATTTTTGAAGCTAGGCAAGGAAGAAAACGGAAATATTTGGTATAAGAGATAAGCGGGAAAAATAGGAAAAATGGAACGAACTCACAAAACGTCTTATCCAAGCACTAATATTTGTCCTCTTCGCCTTTGTTCTTCAAATTGTCCTCCGTCTCATATGAATGTGGACGCGCGACGTGTCGCGTAGCCTTCTCGAACACAGAGGGTCCAAAGTCCGCTCGTACAGTTTCGACGACGATGATTCTGACGACGATTGTGACGACAATTTCTGGCAGTTCTTCAGTTTCGCGAAGGACCAAAAACTGTTTAGAACAGTGTAAAGGTCTCGAAGATGGTGAAGGAAATGAGTGGACTGTATACTTTGCTGGTACAACTGATTTATTGCGAGAAACCGTTTACATGTATACAATGCGGTGGCCCAAGGACAAGTAGTATGTATGCGCTTGAAGAGCGAGTGCGTGAGGTCTGTTGTCCGCGCCGCCCGTCGCCCGCGCACGACACCGCGGTCGCCCGGCTGCGCCGCTTGGCTCAGTGGCTCACAAGCGCTGCGCCTGGCGCGCCCGAAGATGTCGAGGTTCGATTCTCGACATACTTTCTTCTTTGAAATTCACACTTTCACACTCTCTCTCTCTTCAAATTTTTCATCATGGGTGTCGTTTTCGTGGTTATCGAGGGTGCTAAAGCAGATAGTAAAGTCAAAATGAAAATTCAAGATGGCGGCTGTAAAAATTTTCAAATTTTCCTTCATGGGTGTCGTTTTCAAGGTTTTCGAGGGTGCTAAAGCCGATAGTAAAGTCAAAATGAAAATTCAAGATGGCAGCTGTGAACATTTTCAAGTTTTTCATCATGGGTGTCGTTTTCATGGTTTTCGCGGATGCTAAAGCCGACAGTAAAGTTAAAATGAAAATTCAAGATGGCGGCTGTGAAAATTTTCAAGTTTTTCATCATGGGTGTCGTTTTCATGGTTTTCGAGGGTGCTGAAACCGATAGAAAAGTCAAAATGAAAATCCAATATAGCGGCCGTGAAAATTTTCAAATTTTTCATCATGGGTGTCGTTTTCATGGTTTTCGGGGTGCTGAAACCGATAGTAAAGTCAAAATGAAAATCCAAGATGGCGGCCGTGAAAATTTTCAAATTTTCCTTCATGGGTGTCGTTTTCAAGGTTTTCGAGGTTGCTAAAGCCGATAGTAAAGTCAAAATAAAAATTCAAGATGGCGGCTGTGAAAATTTTAAAATTTTTCATCATGGGTGTCGTTTTAGTGGTTTTCGAGGGTGCTAAAGCCGATAGTAAGGTCAAAATGAAAATCTAAGATGGCGGCTGTGAAAATTTTCAAGTTTTTCATCATTAGTGTCGTTTTCATGGTTTTCGCGGGTGCTGATACCGACAGTAAAGTCAAAATGAAAATCCAAGATGGCAGCCGTGAAAATTTTTAAATTTTTCATCATGGGTGTCGTTTCCATCATTTTCGAGGGTGCTATAGCCGATAGTAAAGTCAAAATGAAAATCCAGATGGCGACTGCGGAAATTTTCAAATTTATCGTCATGGGTGTAGTTTTTCTAGTTTTCGAGGACACTAAAGTCGACAGTGAGGTCAAAATGTAAAATGAAAATTTTGTTTTTGTATTAAATCATAATGTGAGATGAACTTTTTTTACTGACTGTGTCTCCCGACTGCACATGTTTTTTATTTATTTATTTAACAGTTTACGTACACACATATAAACAGACCAGAAGAAAGGAACAGAAAAATACGTACAAAGGTAATGCTGATGGTGTGGTTTTATTTTAAAGTAGGTACCTATATACAAATTAGTTTTGGATATTTATTATTTATTACGGATTATTTATTGATGAAACCCAGTGTTATATTGGGGCCATGCCTAATAGGTTGATTGGAAATTATACGATTTTCGAAATTAAGTGTCCCATAATAGTATCAAAACAAGGATTGGCGAAAGCTATAGAAGAAAACAAAATTCAAATAGTAAAACATTATAAAACCGAGTGCGTCGGGGGACTTCCGACAGGACCAAAGATCCTTGTTACGTGATGACTCTTACATGATTTTAAATAAAAACAAAAGTTTTACAGCCGCCATCTTGGATTTTCATTTTGACTTTATTATTGGCTTCAGCACCCTCGAAAACCATGAAAACGACACCCATGATGAAGAATTTAATAATTTTCACGGCCGCCATCATGGATTTTCATTTTGACTTTACTATCGGTTTCAGCACCCTCGAAAACCTTGAAAACGACACCCATGAAGGAAAATTTGGAAATTTTCACGGCCGCCATCTTGGATTTTCATTTTGACCAAATTTACACTTTGAAAGTCGAGTCGTGACGATTTCTACCAATTAACTCCTACCGCAAGCCGCGTTACAGAACTTCGTTCCTAAATAAGGGTTCCGTTTTTCATTCGAACATACGAAACCCAAAAAAAAACATACTGACTTATTTACACTATGTCCTACGAATGAATTGTTCGATAAATTAGCGGAACAGCCGTGCGCTAGCAAAACGGACATAGGTCCTACCTCGTCAAGGCCCGGCGGGCGACTGAATAGCAGTGCGCAAGCCGCTGTATTATATAATATTTTATTATTAAATGTATTTTACTATTTTGCAAAATGTAACCACAAATTGTTCTTCCATTTGTTATGAACTTTTTACAGATATATTTTTTGGAAGTATTGCTTTCATAAGCTTCAAACAAAATTAGAAAAACATTTAAAAAATCATCGATTAGACTCCTCTTCCGATTTTTTTTTTTGATCGAGCGAAGTTTTCGATATCATGTTTTGAACCACAAAAAGTCAAAGTACATATAATACGTACCTACAATATATATTTTTTTGGCTTTAAACAATCACTATTTGTTTGTTTATTATTGAATCAAAGTGATGCAATATTGGGTATAGGTACTTTTGGTTTCGGAGCGAGAGAAACCTTTCTAATAGTAAAATTAACTACTCAGGATTTTTACTGAGGATAAAAAAAAATAAAAATACGTACTGCCGATTTGGAGGCGAGCTTTATTCTGAAATGCAATGCATACATGGCTCATCCGGTGGGCACATACCACTGAGCTTGCAAATGATATCTAGTTGCTAGAATAGAGACATATAAGTACTTAGCTTAATCTAAAGCAGACGGGTGAGGTGTATCTATAACTCCTCCGACCCTTTTTTTTTTTTTTTTTTTTTTTGTGGATGGGAAATCATCAAATGACTTCTCCCGCTCTGGGCGGAGCGGGAGGGCGTGTCAGACTTTTACTGACTAAAACCCACCCGTGTTCCTTCTGTTGCCTGTGCCGGGGCCACGGTAACTCTTTCGAACATCCCGCAACCCTAGCTGGCATCGGCCCTAGCGGACCCCGTCAATAGTGCTGACATCTCTTTGAGGCGCGCGTGGAACACGACGCGCCGTCGACTCGGGCTTGGTCCTTACCGGACGGCGAGCTACCCATTGCTCGCCGTCCGCAAGCCCGCGCCTACGGTGGCCGGGAATCGGCTGCCAATTCCCGACGCCCAGGGTGTCTCCTGCGGCGACTAGGGGCGTAAGGGTGCAAAGCTTGCCTCTCCCTCACGCGTCCCGCCTCCTCCTTCACGAGCATTACTGCTTCGCAGAAAGAGGTAATGGCTTCCCATGCACTCTCGCTCCGTACCATGGCCTGGACCAGGGCCGGACGCGAGAGATCGCCGCCGCCGATCGCTTCCGCGAGGACACGGCGGTGCTCCGTCCAAGCCGGGCAGACCTCCACCGTATGGTCCACCGTGTCCTCCGGGCGATCCACACAGTGGTGACATCCGGGCGTTTCCTCCCGCCTTATCCGGAACAGGTACCTCCCGAAGCACCCGTGTCCGGTGAGGGACTCCTCCGACCCTAAGAGCGAAATTATCGGAAGGTTCGATTTGAGAGTCGTTCCGACAATTTTGCCAAAATAATAAACGTTTAGTATAAATCAAAAATGTAAGAAAACCTAAAATTATTAAACCTAAGGTGACGTATCCTAAATTTTCACTGAAGTTAAAGTCTTTCTTTTCATTCAAAACACTTTCAATCACTTCACTATGTTTTAACGAAAAGGCCATATATTTCACTTCATCTAAACTTATTCCTTTCATATTAATTACACTTGATTTGGAGAGAGTGGTATTCTCGTGCAACTGGGGTAATGTGACAATGGGAATCTTCTCCACAACTTCCAACTCCACAAAAATACGACGGTGAAGGTGAATTCCATAGATTTGCAGGTCACAAGGCTCGTCAATTGTCACCAGGTAAGTGCCGAATACAAGTTGTTTACTGATCTCTTCACCGCAGTGCTTAGTCAGTGTTGTTCTCAATCTACTATAAAGGAGCCAGCTAACATCGTTGACTTGTTGGACCCTGACCTGCTCAATTTGGATTTCATGTTGTTTACAGGCAGTATGGTCATCTTCGAATTTCATCAACTGTTCTACACAGGTAAGTTCGTAGTATAACGCTTGATTATCCTCAGTGCATAAAAACTGATCGCCAGCGGAGAGTGGTCGAGATGGTTTTATTAGCGGTAAGTACTTCGTTTCTTTTGCCAAAAGGTAAGGATATTTGGGAATAATAGCTAAGGTTTTATTTTCAGATTCATGAAAGATTGGTAAGGAATATATCTTAAAATAGTTATATGATGAGTTATCCGTAAGTGGAATTTCAATTATAAATGTTATCTGATTATCTTTAATAAATGATTTTACACAAATGGTCTCCTCTATTTTCAATAAATTTGTTTCTAGTGGAGGGTACACTAAGTTTCCAGACTTAGAAATCAATTCTAAATGATACAATAATTCTGTAGAATTCACAATTGATTGGTGTAGTATCGATAATTTGCTTAGCGCTAATGCTGTTTCGATTTCACTTAGCCTAGCAAAGATAGTACGAAAACTACTCGTGAATACAGAAAATAATCCCGTAAAGTAAGTTAAAGAAATCCAATTGTTTTGCTTAGCCGATAAATCTTTCAGAAGCAGTTCAATCATTGTTAGGCGATTGTGAAAGTTTACAGTATTCTGATTTATTGTTTCAGTTACATTAATGAAACTATCAAACATCTTGGAGACTATTGTTAATTTTTTTGAAGTAATTATTTGATTATGATTATCTTGGAAATAAGTTCTTCGTATCTAACAGCGTCATCGTGATCTAGGTTATCAGTTATTAATTTTATAATAGAACCCAATGGATTTATAAGTCCTCTTTTAGAACGTTTCTGCGGAACTAGTTGTCGATATTTTTCTATAGTTATCTCGCGTATAAACTCTGTATGTGTTTTCATACTTGTAAACTCTTGAGAATATGATGTTTGTTGGTAGTTGCTGGATACGTAATTTAAATCATTATAAATCTGTTCTAAACTTATAAGCTTGATTATAGTCCAGTGATCAGTTTGAATGTGTGCTAGACCTTCTTTTACCGGGAATATACCTGGCTTTCCTTCAAGATTTTGCAGATGAAGGGCCTGCGAGGGTATCACTACCAACAGGATGCCGCACCACCTGCGGAGGGCGTTTTACATTTTTAATAGGGGTTTTAGTAATTCTTTCTCCTACTTGTATTGGTAAAATATTTCTTTCAGCTTGACCTATAACTTTTGCTTTCAAGCGTTATTCACAAAGGTAGGTAAGGGAGGAATTTCCATTACTTCATCGTGTCTACTAGAAGCATGGGTGCTTACCACTTGAAAATGTTCTTTCCTAATATAATCACTGAAAAATTCATAAGCCTTTCGAGGACTAATGAATGATCTCATGCTACCGGTATCAATCATCATTCTTGCGTCTATTTCTTCTAAGTAAATGTAGGGAAGCTTTGAATTAGGATCGCAGTTTAGTTCTAAGATTTCTTGTCCTTCAACGAGGTTTTTTCCTGAAAATCCACATTCTGATTGTCATTTGTTAGTTCTAATTTGTCATTAGGTATGTTAGAATCTTTCGTGCAACTTCCGTTATCATAGTAATAGTTAATATCATTTAAGTAGTCATAGTCATTTGTTATATTATAATGGTAAAATGCGTCACCATAGGGATCGTATACATATTCGTAATCGTTCATAGTAAGTTCATTTAAATTAAAACCTTGTTGCTGTTTAGGTTGGGCCGTTCTCATAGACACGTCACTATCTTGATTTTGGGGCTTTAATACCTGAGGAAGATTAGATCCAGCCTGTTGCGGTGGTTTGTAACCGAATTGTTGCGGTGGTTTATATCCTAACTGTAGGTGTGGTCTATAGCCAAACGGTTGAGGTGGTCTATAACCAAACTGCTGTGGTGGTCTATAACCAAACCATAGATGTGGCCCATAGCCAAACTGCACAGGTGGCCTATATCCGATCTGTTGAGCTGGTCTATAACCAAACTGTTGCAGTTGCAAACCCGGTTGAGGACGATACTCTAATACTGGCTTAAATGATTGATCTTGACCCACAGTTTGCGGTATCTTAATTTGTGTATTTTGGGGATTATTGAAGTTAACTTTAGACTGAAACGGTAAAGAGAGTTTGTTCTCCACTGATTGGGTTATCGGTGACCTTGAACTTGATCCCGAATTTTGACTATTACCATGAATGCGGTTACGCATATTGTATTGATCTAAGAAGTTCACTTCTTCAAGTACGATGCTCAAGGCTGCTTCTAAGGTTGTAGGCGATTTAAGCCTCACGATACGCACCATATTTTCAGGAAGGTTGTACAAAAATACATTCAGGGCCGTATTGTTGTAGATAACCGACTTAGCACGTCTTAATTCCACATCATCAATTGTATTAACCTTCGACATTAATAACGAGCGAACATTTTGGATTCTATTACAAAAGTCTAAAAAACTTTCCCCTGAATTAATTTTTAAAGATTCTAATTCAATATTAATACTCGCTTCACTACAAGAGTCTCCAAAATGTTGAATCAGCAATTCTTTTAATGCGGACCATGTAACAATATCTTTACGTTCCGATAAGAGCGCAGCTGCATCCTCTTTTAGTCTATTCGTTAAAACATTAAAAACATATAGATTTTGTTCCACACTGCCCTTAAATCGATCAACCACATACTGACATTTTCTCAAATAAAGGTTTAACTGTCTTTTATCACCATTATACCATGGAATTAATTGTACGATTCATTTGGTATTGGTTCAACTGCAACTGTTGTTGTCGTCGTCATGATTATAGAGTAATGAACTATTCAGAGGCTGAACTCGCTTTAAAAGTAATCCTATTCAATTTCATACACTCTTAAAATACAACAAACACACAATTAAGCACTACAACAATCGGAAATACTGGATAAATATGGAAAATAAAATTGGAAACTTGTATTAAGTATAACTGATATAAAAGAATTTGTAAAAAGTTTTTCCTTAAAAGTTACTTTACCTTACTACACTGTTCAATTAATTTACAGTTAATACTATTTATTTTACTCGATTTAATAAAACAAGATTAGAATATTAAACTCAATGTTAAAAAAATGTGAACTCTCTGACATTGACACTACTCTATGTTATAAGTTCTAAGAATTGAATAGAGATAAGACCATAAAATTTCATACGGAACTATCAAACTAAATACTTAAACACACATTAAACACTGTTATAATGAGCAAGTTTTGATCTCGAAAATAACATTTAAAACTTATGAAAAATATAGGAGGATTAGGGGAACAAAGAATTGGCGAAAAGATTGACTCGCCAACTGGCCGCGACTCCCATACTCGATGATTTCTGCACTCACGCGATACAACAGAATATTTCTTTGGTTCGAAGGATTTCCTCTGCTTTCGTAGACTTTACGCGTAATTTTTTTGGACGAATTTGGACGTCGGAAAAACGCGAAAACTGCGGATTTCTAGGAGAAAATCCTACCGGCTGCGCCACTTTTGGTTTCGGAGTGAGAGAAACCTTTCTAATAGTAAAATTAACTACTCAGGATTTTTACTGAGGATAAAAAAAAATAAAAATACGTACTGCCGATTTGGAGGCGAGCTTTATTCTGAAATGCAATGCATACATGGCTCATCCGGTGGGCACATACCACTGAGCTTGCAAATGATATCTAGTTGCTAGAATAGAGACATATAAGTACTTAGCTTAATCTAAAGCAGACGGGTGAGGTGTATCTATAACTAGGTCGCCTTAAGCCGCTTTGCGGCCAGATGCGTTAACAAGCGCTACGCCTCCTTGCCATATCTGCTGTATTTATATGATCTGTGGATTGAAATGTAATAAGTACCAAGAACTACGTCTAATTCCAAAATAGAGTAAGAACGAAATTGTCAAGAAAATGTTTTTAACCTTATTGCTTAGATTATATTGCTTAGAGAAAAATGGCCGACTTGCCGACTTGTCGCGTACAGGAGACAAAGGCGTTCGTACATACGGGTGTAGACTACGCTGGCCCAATTAAAGTAACCTTATGTAGGCGACGCGGTCAAAAAAGTCAAAAGGCTTATGTATGTGTTTTTATATGCCTTGTTACCAAAGCAGTTCATATTGAACTGGTAACTGATGTATCTTCTGATACATTCATTTCCGCTTTTAAACGGTTTATATCTCGCCGTGGACCCGTGTCATGTTTATATTCCGATAACGGAACTAATTTCGTTGGGGCAAAGACACAATTACAAAATCTACTGTCAGATGGTTACCGCATTGAATGGAAAATGATTCCTCCCCGCGCTCCGCACTTTGGGGGTTTGTGGGAGTCCAACATAAAATCAATCAAAACCCATTTATATCGCATAATTGGTTCTCAACTTCTCACTTACGAGGAGCTTCTGACTGTTCTCACTCAAATTGAGGCAGTTCTGAATTCGCGACCACTCTGTCTCTTATCTGAGGAGCCATATCCCGAACCTCTTACATCCGCTCATTTTATTATGGCTTCACCTCTAACTTCACTGCCTGTCGAGAATGTTCCCGATGGATCGAAGTCCCTTAATTGTCGGAAACAATTGTTAGACCAGATGGTGTGTAGCTACTGAAAGAGATGGCGTTCCGAATATCTTCACAATCTTCAGGTTAGACAGAAATGGTTAACGCAAGTAGACAATATAAAGATCGGTACCGTAGTTCTCATTCATCAAGATGATAATCCCCCGCTACGTTGGCCAATGGGCATAATTACGGAAGTATATCCCGGCAAAGACGGTAATATTCGCGTCGCGTTAGTTAAATCGGCAGAGCTATTGTAAAATTGTGTCCATTACCATCCCAATAACTTTATATAAACATAAGCTCTAGCACTAGTTGTTTAACTTTAACTTAACTTATTTTACCCTTAATTATTAACTACTCATTTATTTTTGCTTTGTTTGAGAACACTGCGTATTCTCAAGGCGGTGGAGAATGTAACGGCCAAACCGTCTGTCTAATAATTTATCAAGAAACCCGCGATTAGGAAAAAAAATATATTCAAAAGTACAAATAAAGGTCATTAGGCTGACATTTGCTGTTACCCCCCCCCCCCCCCGCTTCCGCCCCCTTACTCCCGCATAAAAACCAATCACATACCCCCACCGCTGGCTTCTCGAATTATGACTCCGCCGCGTACGCTCGCCTAATAGACAGGGGCGCCCCTCGGGCCGTCGTCTTAGCAGAACAGCTGATTCCACCAGGACCTTCAGAAGACCAACGAGCATCAGGATTCCCAAGTCAGTCCTTTCCTATTCTTCATCCCTGTGGTAAATAGAAAGAAAGAAAGAAAAATATTTTATTTGGGACACGCACAGGAAATACAACAATAAAAAGAACTTTAAAACTAACAATATCATAGACACAAATAAAATAAAAGGAAAAAAAAAAAAAACAAAACAATGAAGACCTGTGTGAGGCCAAAAAAGCTCCTATCTCAGCATGATGCTGCGATATTTGAAAATACAAAAACAAATACCGCAGCGCTGATATTCTGACAGGGCCCACTGTGATGCCACGGACACACCTACGGACATAAAATAAATAAATAAAATAAGCAATAAAATATATTCTAAAAAACAAAATTCTGTGCAAAACCGTAATTGATGACGAACTAAATAAAAAAAAAAAAAAAAAACTTACATTACGATCGACCCACACCCGACGCTTCAACGTCGCTTGTCCATGTTACAGACTATTATCTGTGGTCAGTGACAAACGAAGGGACGCGAGCGCAGGCGATGCACTTGTATTGTACAATTTAGCGGAGCCTCATTATGTCAAGAAGAAAGAGAAATAATGATTAAAAAAAAAACAAAGGATGTATAATACACTGCAATAAACATCATCAGAATAATTAAGTGATACTTCAGATTCAAGTGAATAAGAAGATAAGGTGGCTCAAATATATGTAAATGTCAGCCCGCTAAGCGCGTTTCGTCTTTACATCTTTTAACCCGCTAAATTATTTTTTTGCACTAAATATAATACCACTCCAATTACTCTATAACAGACTAAATGCAAAAGCAAACATCTATTCCCTAAATTATGCAAATTGCAAGAAAACTCTCAAGGTAGCTCTTCTAAGTTTGTCCTATGAAGATACAGAGAAGTTGTTAGTAGTATTGAAATAAAGAGTGTTTGGTGTACTATTTATTTTTAATTAGTTCGATAAGTTAGTATGATAAGATTTTAGAAAGTAAGATTTTACACCTTACTTACATACCTATTAGATGACTATTTTATTTTGTAAAATTACAGTGATTATCTCTTAATATTTTTACCTCCTCTCGCCTGAAACACAGGATGTCCTAGTTCAGGCAAATAACACTAGTGAACTTGACATAGATTTAAGCAAAATTGTATTTTCTGTTTTACTTTATAACTTGAATAAATATATTCTTATAAATAAAACATTAAAAAAATAATTTTAATCATAAAACACAAAAATTACAAAGAAAATAATTTTAAATAAAAACGGGCACACAAATGACGTAACGCAAGGATGCGACGAGATGTTGCTTCTTCGAAGTCCAATGGCGAAAAAAAGGGGCGATTCCCTCCAACTGGCCCATATTTATAGGTATGGCCGATTTGGTGGGGAGCGTGGAGTGTTGCCATCTTACAATCTTACACGGCCTCTCCTGACAAGGCAGCGTCCTCGCAGCCCTCGCCAGCCCTCAATGACGGTTCAGCATCAGTGTCGTTACAGTCGACAACGTCTTGGTCTCCATCGCAACCTGTAACCACACACTGTACACGTTAAGCTCACGTATTTTATTTTATTCAAAGTTAGTACATCAAATTGCAAAATAGCACCTATGTACCGAACAACACTACCATAATGCACACAATAATCAAACAGTCGTACACTAACGACTCGACACCATCAGTAGGATTTACTCGGGTCATATTCCCACACCAAATACCATGCGCAATCAGGATTTACATTGGTTACAGCAGGTCAATCCACGAGACCTACTCAGGAATTACACTCGGTCTATAGTCAGCCTGGGCCCCACCGACATCAACCTCGTTACCATATCTGCGGGCCTAACTCTCAATAGTATAGACTCACAGTCCACCTGTGTCGAGGTCAACTCAAAAACATGTCCACTCAGGACCACACGAGTCTATTCCAAGAACACAATCAAACAAAACCGTGCGACTTGTGAATGTTTGGTACATAGGTATATCTAAAGTGTAAGCAGAAGCTGAGTGCATACAACAAAAAATAAAATCAAAGAAAGTTCTCAACTAACTTTCAAAGAAACCAGCACACGTGTCGGGTGTCCATTCACCACGCCACAACACCATGTACCCAGCAGCTGCTTGACTAGTTTTTTCCATAAGAGCCAGCTAATAATTTCAGTTCGTACCTATCGTTAGGTAAAACTTTCACAACCCTGTACGGGCCCCGCATACCACAATCTAATTTCAAATTTGCCAGTACTTTGAGATCTTTTTATAACAAATACCAAGTCATTAACATTGAACTTCTTAGGAGGGCTTCTATTCTTATTAACATATGCGTCTTGTTTATTTTTATTTTGATTTATTAGTTCATCCGCGCGCTGCCTACGTAGCTCGCGGATCGCTTCACGGTTTGGGTTTGAGCCCTCAAGCGTTACATCCCTTATTAAAGAATTTATTACGGGCGTTGTGGACTCCGTGCCAACCAAAAGGCTTAACGCTGAATACTGTGTTGTTTTATGTTTGGTAATATTTAGTACTAGCTGTAATTTCCACAAAATTTCTGACCATTCTTTTTCGTTATTATTGACTTCAGTTCTAACCATATTTAACACAGTGCGACAATACCGTTCGACTTGACCGTTCTCCTGGTGCATTTCAGGCGTTATGAAGTGCACTTCAATACCGAAATCTGCTAACCAATGTATGAAATTATGGTTGTCAAACATTCGACTGCGATCGCACACCAGTCGCTTAAAAGTGCCAAACAAGGATATCGTTTGAGTTATCACATGCTTTAACTCGTCACAATCCTGTCGGTATAAGCCATACAGCAAGCAATATTTCGTGTACGCATCAACTATTATTAGCACGTACTTAAAACCCTTACTTTCTCTAAGCGGTCCAAGCACATCCGCATGCACCGTATCAAACGGCACCGGGGCCTTTTGCCATGAAGATATCGGCTGTAAAGGTGCACGGGGCACTTGTTTATGCGATATACATACAACACAGTGTGTTATATACTTGTAAACAAAACATCTCAAACCCGGGAACCAAAAATGCTTGAGAATCAAATCAACAGTTTTGTCTATACCTAAGTGCTCATGTTCGTCGTGGAATACACGTAACAAGCTCAAACGAAACGCCTTAGGGACATAACATAGGTAACGCTCCTGCTCGCCCTCAACACTATACTTGTAATATAAAAGATCATTACGTTTTACATAGCGATTTGAATCTAACTCACTGTTATTCAATTTTTCTAACAACAACAAGGTCTCCTCGTCACCTGTCTGAGCTACCTGCGCCCAATTAAGGGGTTTCTTTACGGCATTTACGACATAAACTGGGTTACGACTCAAATAATCTACGTGAGACATTAAACAACCCTTACGATATTCTAAAGTAAAATCGAAATCTTGCATATAAATCCACCAGCGCGCAACTCTGGGTTGAAGATCCTTTTTACGCTGGGTCATTTTTAATGCATTACAGTCGGTTATTATTGTAAAGTGTATACCAACGAGGTATTGACGAAAATGCTGCAAGGATTTTACAACAGCTAGGGTCTCGAGTTCGTAACTGTGGTATTTTGACTCCGCACCTACCGTCAATTTACTAAAATACGCAACGACTCGCTTACGACAGTTTTTATTTATTTGCATCAATATACCGCCATAACCTATCGCACTCGCGTCAGTATGTAATTGAGTAGGTAAGTCGGGATCGAATATCGCCAGTACAGGCTCGCTAGTTAAATATGAAATAATTTCCTGCCTAGCTTTTTCTTGTGCATCGCCCCAGTTAAATACTACACTCTTTCGGGTTAAAGCTGCTATGCAAGCGGTTTTAATTGAGTAACTGGGTATGTACCGCCGAAAATAGCCAGCCAAGCCCAGGAATTGGCAAACTTGCTTTACAGTACTTGGTTTTGGAGACTTAACCAAGGCCTCAATTTTGTTTTCGCTCGGCCTAACCTGACCCTGACTGACTATCCTACCCAGATACTCGATTTCTTTGGTTAGAAAGTTACATTTTTTTTAAATTTATAGAAAATCCGGCTTCTGTTAAAGTTTTTAGGACTTCGTCTAGCAAAATAAGGTTCTCGTTAATGGTATTAGTCAATAAAAGAACGTCATCTATGTACACAAGTACTTTACCCGATTCGACAAAAGGTTTCAGAGTTTTACTGATAGTTTTTTGGTAAATAACGGAGGCATTGGCAAGACCATAAGGCATTTTACAATATTCGTAATGCCCTTCAGGTGTGATGAACGCAGTCTTATGAATAGAGTCCTCACTTACACGTAACTGGTGGAAGCCAGAAATCATATCTATAGCACTAAAGCAGTTAGCCTTCCCAAGCATATCTACATGATCGTTGATTAAAGGGAGCGGATGTCTAACTTTGACAGTTATTTGATTCAAGGCTCTGTAATCGACTACCATTCTATCTGAACCGTCTTTCTTTTTAACGAGCAATATCGGGCTAGCGTACTCAGACTCAGATTCGCGAATGATACCTTTATCTAATAAGTCATTAACAATACCACGAACACGTATTTTCTCGTCATGAGATAACTTGTATGGTTGGTAATATATTGGCACATCACTAGTCAACTTAATCTGCATTTCGCTATCTTTAACTGTAGTGGTAGCGGTACCCGTTAAAAAATACTCGGAGTATTTATTTAATACGTTTAGCAACTGTTCTTTAATGTTACCAGTAACAGGCGTTGATACATTTGCTAAAACCGACGACGAATCTAACTGAGTAATATTATTTACAAATGTACTACTGTGAACGATACACTGCGTATCACCAGTACGTATGTACGCAACACCTTTTCTATTTAGAACATCGGTACCAATAATAACGGGCACGCTTAAATGTTTTTTTTCCACAACATAAAAATCAACTTCTAAAGTAATTTTATTTAGTTGTATCGGTAACGTAACCATAGACGTCGCTATAACTTCCATACCACCCAAACCTCGCAATAATTGGTAAGCTGGTTTAATACAACACGAAAAGTATTTAATCAAATCGGAAATAATTAAAGAAACGCCGGAACCGCTGTCAATAAGTACATCGATGGGTATATTCGATATTACAGCCGTAACAACATCGGGATTTTTACACATACCCTCGTTTTCGCGACAAAAATTGACGGTGTTATTATTCCTAACGCGTTCTTTTGCAAAACATTGACTTTCCGTATGACCTATTTTTTTACAAAAACTACACTTATCAGGTCGAGATTTTGATGACGAACTACCTTCGTTATTTTCAGATTGTTTAATTTGCGAATCTGTTTTAGGTCGCTTGGGACAAAAGTCGCGTTTATGCCCTACTTCGTTACAGTGATAGCAGCGAAATTTAGAGGTGTCAAAAGTCTTGCGTTTTAACTGGCTATTACCGTTACGATTGCTGGCACTATGAGCACTATTTTTCTTATTGGAGTTAGGCACACACTTTGCAAAGTTTGACAAGTATTCCACTACACTTTCAGGGGTTAACTGAGCGTTTGTGGCGGTTGCACGAATCTGTGGGTCAGTAATACCCCGTATAATGATTGCAGTTAATAGCTCAGGGCTCAAGCCTTTAACGATACGTAATTTTAGCAAAGATTTACGCGCGTACTCGGCGTAGGTAGAATACTTGTCAGATTCGATACACATAACATCATACAGAATGTTCGCGACGTTGACAGACCGTGGGCACAAAGTTTTTAACTCTAACTTGAAATTGGACCAAGTTCGCATGGTGCTAGTCCATTCGCTAAGCCAGGTGCGAGCTTCGCCCTTAAGGCAACGACCTACGCGAGCAAGGCATTCACTATCTTCCCAACGGTTGTGAGAACGAGCTTTGTCAACCTCCTCGCACCACGTGTCGACATCATGAACACTCGGGTCAAAATCAGAGACAAAATATTGGTTTGATCTCACCGGGAATGATATGATGGCGTCCATGAGGCGTTCAGCTGCGCTTTTGGCATCGTTCTCCAACAGCGACGGTGTGGCGGCAAACCCTTGAGTCGAGGCAGCAGGCACTGGGGGTGCGCGCGCAGGTGTTGTGGCAGGCTCCATGGCTGGTAGCAGCGTGCTCGGTGGGGCTGGGGTTTGACAAGGCTCCGAGCTCACAACCGAAGCAGGCCGTAGCTCGTTCCCACGTGTCCGCTCCTCCAGATCTTGAAGTCTCTTCAAAATCTCGTTTAGCGCACGAGGAGGTGAGGGTGTCCGAGTATGACGACGCCTCTTCTTCCTCTTGGTATCCTTGCTATCAGAAAGCATTGTGTGCCCAACTTAACCTCAAAACTACAATTACCCGATAAGGAATAGAACTACTAATGTAAATTTACAAAATCAGAGCTGGCATACGAGCGGGTAAGGCTTTCAGATCCCACTTCTGATCTTATAAATAAAACATTAACAACATTAAAAAAAATAATTTTAATCATAAAACACAAAAATTACAAAGAAAATAATTTTAAATAAAAACGGGCACACAAATGACGTAACGCAAGGATG
Source organism: Fissipunctia ypsillon (assembly GCA_947568875.1). Taxonomy (NCBI): domain Eukaryota; kingdom Metazoa; phylum Arthropoda; class Insecta; order Lepidoptera; family Noctuidae; genus Fissipunctia; species Fissipunctia ypsillon. Next base: position 10,576,142 of record OX387668.1, read on the forward strand.
CGACGAGATGTTGCTTCTTCGAAGTCCAATGGCGAAAAAAAGGGGCGATTCCCTCCAACTGGCCCATATTTATAAGTATGGCCGATTTGGTGGGGAGCGTGGAGTGTTGCCATCTTACAATCTTACAATATTATTATTATTAAAGAACTAACTCGTAATTGTTGCATAATATATATTAAACTTTTTACATCAACGTTATTGTATGCATTATCGATATCCATAAAGGCAGCTATAGTCTTCTGATTATTAGAGAAACCGGTTTGAATTGATAACACCAAGCTTGACAGATTGTCTAAAGTTGAGTGATGTTTTCTAAAAGCCTGATGTTTTATAAGATAAACAGTTATTTTTCTCAATGTGCCACTCTAAACGTTTCATTAAAATACTATGAAAGGTTTTGCAAATACACGATATCATTGATATAGGTCGCAGAGATCCAGATGACTGAGGATCACGTCTATGTCACTCAAAGAGAAATGTCCCTGCGACCTGAATTGATGAAACCCTTCATCAATTATAACACCCAAGTATTTAATTTTATTAGACTTATTAATATAGGGACACATAAACGGGCAATCTACAGGTACTGTACAGCAATGAGCATGCAACGTTGAAGGAATATTAGAAGTTGGTTTGCGCATCGAAAACTTTATATAATTGGTCTTGTCTGCATTTAGAGTTAGTGAGTTAAGCTGAAGCCATTTATTTACAATACTAAAGCCATCTTGCGCGAGCTTGTAGACATCATGTTCCGATTCAGCCGAAAAAAGGAGGGCAGTGTCATCAGCGTAAGATATTGTTACATCTATACTCGCCGGCTAAGCTGGCTACGCTAGCAACACTGTCAGCGTGCCCTCATCACTGTCAAGCCCCTCCACACACTTCAAGACGCCATGACGGGAATGGTGCTTAAATAAGCCTGCACGTGTCATTCTCGCTCTCTTTTTACAAGGACAACTGACCAGGTCGAACCTCTGTCAACTTGATTCTACCGTTTGTGCTGATCTGATAAGTATACCTAGTATTTTGATTTATATCGTATCTAATAAAATGACGGTAGTTCAATATTTATGTATAGTGATTAGCGATTGTTAATTTGCTTTTTGTGTGATTAAATTATAACGGATTTTAGTTCAAATAAGTAGATAGGTAGATAGAGGATAGAATACTATTTAAGTTATTGTGATTTTCTTTATTTAATTAATTAAAATAATTTGCTAAGGTAGATTGAATTTCATTTATTATAAACCCTGTGTTTAATCAATTGTTACAGTTTCAGAAGTGGGATAACTCCGCTTATCATGAAGAGGCACCGAGCTAGACGCAGTAGCAGTGAATCTGATGATTCTGATGTGCAACACGCAGCGAAGCGGGCAGTACCGTCTACCTACGGAGAATCTGCGAGCAGTAAGCTAGAACAGTTGGTAAATGAAAAAGTTGAAGGTATGATGAACAAATTCTTTAACAGAACGTGTGAAAATGGAAGTGACAGTGTTAAAGGCGACATAATAATTCCACTATTTGACCCGGATGATAAAGATAATAACGTTTGTTTGGCTGAAGAAAATTAACCAGTTGGGTGATATTTATGGCTGGGATGAGGCAAAGCGCTCGTATTATATGCAGACTAGATTAGATGGTTCAGCTAGACGTTGGTATAATAGGCTAGATAATTACGATCTTACGTGGTGCGAGTGGCAGGAACTTTTGAAACGTACATTTCCTAGGATGTTTGAATTTGCGGAATTAATTGAAGAGTTAGTCGGTCGTAAGAAAGAACCAAAAGAGACCATGAGTAAATACTTTTACGATAAGTTAGCGATGTGCCGTCGATGTAGGTTCGATGACAGTGCCGCGGTCTCTTGTATTGTTCGCGGCCTACCCTCTGAATTACAAGCTAGTGCTAAAGCATTGAAAAGTACAAACCCAGAAGAATTGTGTTGTCAGTTTTTAGTATCAATGGAAAATTACCAGTCGTATTCATCGCGATTCCGTGAGAATGATCAACGTGCTTTGAGACATTCTCCTAATGCTATCAGTACTTTGAAACCGACTGAAAGAAAAACATACCATTCTCCTTCCAGTACAATTAAATGCTACCGCTGTAATACTGAAGGCCAATTGGTTAGGGATTGCACTAACCCTGATACACGGTTATGTAACAACTGTGGGAAGACCGGGCATATTGCAAGATTTTGTAGGCAGAATGTTTATACTGACTCGAATAAAATAAAAGAAGTGAAAGTTGTACAAAGCTTTAACGATTTATACTTTAAAGATATAACGGTTAATGGGTCAAAGGCCATTGCATATTTAGACACTGGAGCACAAAGTAATGTCATAAGTTATAGTTTTGCGAAAGTATTACAGAGCATTATCGAACCAAGTGATAATATTTTAAAAGGTTTTACTGGTAGTCCAATACCCGCACTGGGCGAAATAAAAATCAATATTTCCTTGGATGGTCTCTCTATAAAAACTAGCGCTTTAGTTACTCATGCCGACCTGGGAAAAATCGATGTATTGTTAGGGCAGCCTGTCAGTAATAGAGATGATTTATCCCTTGTAGTAAGTGGTAATTCTGTAATCCTTTCCCAACATCACAATAATATCCAAGGCATAGTCGTAGAAAATCCTGAACAAAGAATAGACCTCGTTTCCAAAAATAGTTTGACTATCCTACCCAACGAGGCAGCAATGGTTCCGGTGCTAATTAACGGTGGATCAAGGGGAGTTGTAAATACTAATCCTCGTTATTTCAACCTCGCAGATCATGAATACATTATCCCGGCGTCTGTGGTGGAGGGCTCCGAGGGTTTGCTCAGAGTTTACAACCTGGGTGCGAAAGCTGTGGAGTTTGCAGCTGGCCAAGTGGTGGCAAGAGGGCAATGCTGTGCTGAAATATTGCAAGCTGAAGCTGGCTTGGTGAGTCAAATCTTTCTTTGTTGTTGGTCCAATTCTGACGCTGGGCTTAAAAACCAAAATAATATAGCTGTTGGTGGTTTCGTACCGAATTTTGCTGATGTAGATGTGACAAAATTGGACCAAAATGATATACTTTTAGTTGATGATGGTTTATGTGCTGATATGTATATTGGTGGTGTTAATTTGGCAGACATAAGCGTGGGTAATATTAGCGACGGCGATAAGCTACGTTTGTTTACTATTTTGTCTCATTATAGATCTTGTTTTGCGTCTAAAACGTTGGAATTAGGACTCACAAGCCTAGCAGAAATGGAAATCAATTTGAACACTGATAAGCCTGTGTATCATCGCCCGTATAGACTTTCAATACCAGAACTTTCAACAGTTCGTGAAAAAGTTAAAGACCTCTTAGAAGCCGGCATTATTAGGGAATCGAATTCAGATTTTGCATCACCCGTTGTGTTAGTCAAAAAGAAAAACGGAGACGTAAGGCTATGTGTAGATTATCGGGCCTTGAATGCAGTTACTAAATATAAAAGATAGGTTTCCTTTGCCTATAATTGATGATGAAATTTCTAATTTAACAGGTAAAAACAGATAGGTTTCCTTTGCCTATAATTGATGATGAAATTTCTAAATTAACAGGTAAAAACTTCTTTACTAGCTTAGATTTGTCACAATCTTATCATCAATTACCCGTTTCCAAAAATTCTATTCACAAAACTGCCTTCATTACACCGGACGGGCAATATGAATACGTTCGGGTTCCGTTCGGTTTAGCCAATTCACCTGCGGTTTTTCAACGTTTAATGAATAAAATTATTAATAAGGTTAACAAAATGGGTGATGGTGATCATATTCTGGCATTCATGGACGATATTTTGTTACCAAGCAGCGATATTCCACGAGGTTTAGAGCTACTATAACTTCTCCTGAAAGTATTACGAGAGGCCAATCTTAAACTTAATATGAAGAAGTGTTCTTTTCTTCAAACTGAATTAAATTATCTCGGTCATTACGTTTCTAAGGATGGCATTAAGCCAGGTGATCATAAAATAAAGTCTGTGCGTGATTTTCCTACCCCATCTAATGTTCACCAAGTCGGGCAATTCGTTGGTCTTTGCTCTTTCTTTAGAAAGTTTATACGTAATTTTTCTCTTATTGCTAAACCTCTTACAGACCTTACAAAGAAAAATATGACCTGGTCATGGGCAGAAGCCCAAGATAAAGCTTTCAAAGATCTTAAGTCTAGTTTAGTCTCGCAACCAGTTTTAGCAATCTATGATAGAAATTTGCACACAGAACTCCATACGGATGCAAGTAAATTCGGTGTTGCAGGAATTTTGCTTCAGCGTCAAATACTCTTAGATGACGCCTTAAAACCTGTAATGTACTTCAGTTGCACAACTACCCGTGAAGAACAGAATTATCACAGTTATGAATTGGAGACACTAGCAGTAATAGAGTCGTTAAAAAGGTTCAAAGTTTATTTGTTAGGTATTAAAGTAAAAATATTAACGGATTGTGTTGCTATTCGTCATACATTTGTCAAAAAAGATTTGGTTCCGAGAATTGCACGCTGGTGGCTGCAAATTCAAGAGTTCGATTTAGAAATAGAATATAGGGCTGGAGACAGAATGAGGCACGTTGATGCGCTGAGCCGTAACCCCGTAGATGCCCACGGTTATGCTCTGTCTGCTGATGATTGGTTTCTTACTCTTCAAATGCAGGATCCTAAGCTATGTAACATTATCAACCAATTGCGTGAACCTAATGCCAATCCAGACATATTGAATAATTATAAAATAAATAACGAACGTTTGTATAAGAAAACTTTACATGGGGATCGTTTGTTAGTCCCTTGTAATGCTCGTTGGAAGCTTTTGCAAAAATATCACGATGATATGGGGCATAGTGGATTAAAAAAATGCGATAGCGCTATAAAAGAAAAATTTTGGTTCCCTAAAATGACTAAGTTCATTAGAAAATATGTCACTTCGTGTCTGGATTGCGCTTTTCGGAAAGGACATTATGGAAAACTGGAAGGAAAATTAAATCCTATCCCAAAACCGGAGGTACCAATGGATACTATACATATTGACCACTTAGGGCCTTTTCCGAAGTCTAGTAAACACAATCAATATATTTTAGTAATTACATGTTCCTTCTCAAAATTTGTTATTGCCAGAGCCACACGCATTTTAAGTTCAGCTGAAACTATTCATATTTTACATGATGTATGTCCGATCGTGGTCTTGCGTTTTGTAGCCGTTATTTTAAAGACTTTGCAGTTAAAAAACCTTATAAAACATGTGCTGACATCAGTTGCAACACCAAAAGCTAACGGTCAGGTTGAGAGGGTTAATAGAACAATTTTAAATGGCTTAAGAACTAGCAGTGAGGAAAGTAACTGGGACTATTGCTTGCCTGATGTAGTTTTTGGTGTTAACAATACGTGCCATGAAACCACAGATCAAGCCCCCTTTAATTTAATGTTCAAACATAACAGTAAAATATCAAATTTGGAAAATAGCGAAAGCAATTTAAATATAGACCATAGAAGAGCGAGGGCCACTGCTAACATTAAACGTAAACAACAATTAATGAAACTTCAATTTGATAAGAAACGTAAAGAGGGTCGTATCTACAAGAAAGGGGACTTGGTCTTATGGCGTAATCCAAAAGGCTGTGGTCAGTCTGGAGTAAATACGAAGCTTGATGCTACGTATGCTGGGCCGTATAGTACATCTAAGTCGCTTGGTCATGACCGGTATATGATACACAGCGTAAAAATGTTTAGAGGGTACAAGAAATTTAGTACAGTGGTGGCTGTAGATTCTTTGAGGCCTTATGTAGCTGTTGTTGGTTCTGATAGTGATGACGCTGGCAGTCAATTAGATACAGAAGATCTTATAGATCTACTAGAAAGTTAACTAATGCACATCGTGTGGACACTTTGTTTCAGGACGGCCGAGCTGTTACATCTATACTCGCCGGCTAAGCTGGCTACGCTAGCAACACTGTCAGCGTGCCCTCATCACTGTCAAGCCCCTCCACACACTTCAAGACGCCATGACGGGAATGGTGCTTAAATAAGCCTGCACGTGTCATTCTCGCTCTTTTTTTACAAGGACAACTGACCAGGTCGAACCTCTGTCAACTTGATTCTACCGTTTGTGCTGATCTGATAAGTATACCTAGTATTTTGATTTATATCGTATCTAATAAAATGACGGTAGTTCAATATTTATGTATAGTGATTAGCGATTGTTAATTTGCTTTTCGTGTGATTAAATTATAACGGATTTTAGTTCAAATAAGTAGATAGGTAGATAGAGGATAGAATACTATTTAAGTTATTGTGATTTTCTTTATTTAATTAATTAAAATAATTTGCTAAGGTAGATTGAATTTCATTTATTATAAACCCTGTGTTTAATCAATTGTTACAATATTATTGTGCCATGCTTTAGCTTTAGATTACAAAGGTCGTTTATGTATATCAGAAACAAAGTGGACCCTAAAATACTTCCTTGGGGAACACCAAGTGAAGTATTTTTTTGGTCTGCGCTGAGAACACTGCCAATCTTCACGCACTGAGTACGGCCTTCTAAGTAACTTTTGAAGAGTTTCAGCTGAATGCCTCTTATGCCCACTGTCTCAAGCTTGCGCAACAGAATAGAAATGGAAACTGTGTCAAAGGCCTTGGCGAGGTCCAGGAAAATTCCTATTGTATGGTTACCCTTGTCAAGTTCTTGAGCCAGATAGTCAGTCGGATGATGAACGGCATCGGCAGTTGAAAGTTTAGGTCTAAATCCAAATTGTCGTTCCAACAAAATTGATTTGTCCTCCAGATATTTGAACAACCTTTTGTTTATTATTTTTTCCAATATTTTAGACATAGAAGGCAGTAGAGAAATAGGTCTGTAATTTGTTACTTGCTCTCTACTGCCTATTTATATATAGGGACAACAACTGCTTTTTTGAGGCACTCCGGAAAAATACCCAAAGATAAACATGCGAAAAATATAAGCCTATAGTATTTCCTGAACTGTTTAATAATTTTATTTGATATGTTATCCCAACCAACTGCACAGTCGTCTTTCAAAGTCATGATTATACTTTCTATCTCAGTCTCGTCAGTATCTAGCAGAGCAAACGATGTTAAAGTGGAACTCCCTGTAATAGGAGTGCTCGTTAGACAAGGTGATTGACTCCGATTTTTTTTCTGCCAGACACTTTCCAACGTTAACAAAGAAATTATTTGCTATGTTAGCAGATGTCAGCTGTGACGAGTGCGGTTGTAATAAACCTGAAGATGACTCATTTTGTTTCGCCGAATATGTTATATTTTTAATACAATTCCAGATGTTTTTACTACTTGCTCCAGCTTTTTATAATGCAGTTTTATTGTAGTTGCTTTTAACTTTTTTGAGTAGATCATTACAAAAATTACAATATCTTTTGTATGACAGTTGAAGCATAGCATTATCTGACTGAGATTTAGCTTTCATGTGCAGTTTATCTCTATGCTTCATACAGCGGATAAGACCTGTCGTGTTCCAGGGTTTTATGTTGCAATTTTTGTTGCTTAACTGCGATATAACCGTATTTTTCTGAATTGCATGTCGCACATTCTCTATTACATACAACATACAAAACTGCGGGTCAGCGGAATTATAGACTAGATCAAAATTGATGACACGCAAATCTTCCTCAAGTTTATTTATATTCAATTTAGAAATTGTGTGAGTGTTTTGCTTAGGTATGTTACAATCTAGAGTTAGTAGGGCAGCATCGTGATCAGTTATTGTCGAGTTAACAACGAGTGCAAGTGAGGGGTAATTTGATTTTAGCATGACATGATCCAAACAGGAGCCACTATGATGTGTAGGAAAGCTGTGTGCGGGGAGTAAGCCATGATATGCGCATAGGTTGAGGTAGTCCTGAGCAGATGCATCAGTACTTCCTGGAAGAATATTGATATTAATATCTCCAATTACAATCGAGTTTTTGATGGATGACAGGTTCTGCAAGACATCATTCAGTGATTCAGTAAAATTGCTAATATTTTTAAAGGAGGGAGGTCAATATAATGCTAATATTGCAAAGTTTGATCCAATCTTCACTACCAAACTGTGGTGCTATTCTGGAAAGATCCCACCGTGAAAATTTAGGTGAAGTGAGCGTGATGTGAGCTGTCATTCCACCTTACTCTAATAGGGATTGAGCTCACTTCCAACTCACTTCACCTAAGTGCTCACCGTGTGATGTTTACAGAATACATCGGCTGTTGCAGTCGTGCATATTAGGTTCCTCAACAGAGACCTCCAGATGTTTCCTTACATAAACTATCACTCCATCATTTTGATTGTAATTCCTATTACTTTTGTACATATTATATCCCGGTATTAGTGGTATGTTATATTGCTTAGCAAGCCAGCATTCGGTTAAAACAATAATGTCACAATTTATGTTTAACCGTTGTTGAAAGGTGCAAAAGCTATGAAAATTCTTAAAAATACTGCGAATATTTTGTGTTAGTACAGTCAATGGAGTTTTGTAGTCGGACAGATAATGTTTGCAATTTTCAGCTTCACAAACTTTTGACTCGGATACGGAGAAATTATCTAACTCATTAATTATACTGTTAATCATAACTGTGGTACTAAAATATGAATATAGAAAGAAAAAAGTTAAATGGACTAAATAAATTACTTATTAACGGCGCTCTTAGGCGCCTGCATAATCAATAGAATTAATATACCTTTTTTCAGCCATTATTTTCGCCGGGCAGTCAGCAGCGCCTGTGTTGTGCTTGTCTGGCTTTTTGTAATGAAAGCAAGTAGCGCATTTTGGCTCATCTCCCTTTTTTGGACATTCTTTGATTGAGTGACCTTGATCGCCAGTGGCCACAAGTATAGGACGTCTGCTGACAAAACTTGGCAGCGTGACCATACTGCTGGAACTTATAGCATCGTGTGACCAATGTGAAATCTCTCACAGGGCATGATGACCAATTCACAAATACTCTCTCTTTTGAGATCAGGGCTTTGCGTATGACTGCAGGTACTTCAACTACGTAGTTGCAGTACTCAGCGTCTTTCTTGCCTGACTTATGGCTTAACCTAATTGAGGTCAAAAACGTCTTAAGGCTGCAGTCCTGTAGTTTCTCGGCAAGATTTTTGTTGTACAAACACGCAAAAACCTCATTTTCTGCCATGGATGTCGGCACTCCTTTGATAACAACCCTAGGCTTCCTTTTATAAGGCTGGTCGATTGTTAGGCCTGACTTTGTTAGCTGCTCCGATTGCCTCAGCTTCTCAATGTCGTCTTTTGTCTCGGTGCTGATAATAACACCGCCATTTCTGGTCTTGCGCGGGCTTCTAACATGAAGCTTCATCTGTTCGGGGCATATAATTTTTTGGACGAGAGATTTTGTCTCATCACTGGTCCTCAATTTATCTTGCGGATAAATGGCCACAGAACTTACGTTTGACGGCTGGATATAGTTCTTGGCACCTTTCTTCGCCATATCAGAAAAGGAAGTTCCCAGTGCAGGTTTACTTGACTCTCCGACTTTTAACTTGAGCTCCTTTAGTTGCTGCGAAAGGTCGAGTTGGCTTTCGAGTGCTTTCATAGCATTGTGGGCTTGAAAGGCTTTAGCTTTGATGGACTGGTACTGTACAGCCATCTGCGATGTTCCATGTCCAACTTTCCGGCAAGAACTATAAGGCATTGATGCGCATTTTATTTATTTATTTAATACTTCATGCACAGAAAAGTACAGAGGCGGACTTAATGCCATATGCATTTTCTACCAGTCAACCTTTGGGTGATGTAGAGACAAACAGTGGTAGGTGCAACTATGAGAAATTGTGGAATACATATTTATTTAAATATAAAGATACACATATACCCACTACAAACTATAAATATAATAATATATACCTAATTATATATAAATAAGCGCAAATAAATATATACATAAATACACGAATATACTAAAACAAATAAGACAAACAATGGGAAAACGTTAACGTTGTGATGATACTGCCAGCTTCTTACGAATGTGCTCGCGAACTTTTATTTTAAAGGATAATCGGTTGGTAGCCATCCTGATTTCCAGGGGGAGCGCATTCCACAGAGAGACTGAATGAAGAAGGAAGAGTGAATAAAGTCTGTGCGATGAGAGGGACATTGAAGAAGGCGATTATTTGATGAACGTAGATTTTTATTGTGGTTGGCACAAATGTACTGAAAGTGGAGGGCAAGATAACTAGGGGAAGTGGGAGAGTCAAGAAATGAAAACAACGTGGTCAGCGCCCTTTGCTCTCTGCGCTGGCGTATAGGCAACCACTTAAGAAGCGACCGATGCGCAGAGACATGATCATATTTACGCAGATTGAAAACGAATCGAATGCAGTAATTGAGAAGACGGTCAAGTTTTTCGAGGAGATCTGCATTGAGGTCATAGTAGCACATATCACCATAATCGATGATAGGGAAAATTAAGGACTGCACAAGCATTGTCTTCGTTCTCGTTGGTAATAAATTTTTCAGTCGGTACAGAGCCCGCAATGTTCCAGTAACCTTCTGGCTGGCCCTAGCGACTTGGATACGCCAGTTCAGGGTACTATCAATGTGCAAGCCTAGGTCCTTCACGTCAGTACTAAATGGAACGATTGTACCATTGAAGAGAACTGGTAGCAAGGTTGTACTATCCACCTTACTTATACTCCGAGAACTACCGATGATGATTGCCTGACACTTATTAGGGTTTACTGCAACACCAAATCTATCAGACCACGTTTTTATGGCTATCAAGTCTCTATTTAATTTGTCGATAGCTTCAGGTATTTCATCAACTTTCCCTTGACAGTACAACTGCAAGTCATCAGCATACAGATGATACGCACACTGAAGTTCGGAAGTTATAAGATTAATAAAAATAGAAAACAGAAGAGGAGAAAGAATACCGCCTTGAGGAACGCCCGTTACCAAATCACACCAGCATGATGAAGAATCCCCAACCTGGACGGACTGCTGACGTTCCTGAAGGTAAGAGGAGAACTATCCCAGTGTCTCGGGAGAGACCAAAACATAGGACAGAATGGCTAGCAGGATGTCGTGACTGACGGTATTAAAGGCATTCGAGAAATCGACCAACACTAGTGCAGTAACTTTGGTGTCTTCCAGTCCTGCCCTTATATCGCCAGTCACTTTAAGTGAATTAAGATGAATAAAAGTGGAGAATTGTTTGCGGACGCAGGCCTCGAGCACTTTGGATAGGAAGGGAAGGATAGAAATGGGGCGGAAGTCGCTAGAAAGAGAGGGATTAGGAACCTTAGGTAGCGGACGAACATAGGCCTTGCGCCACAGGGAAGGGAATACTCCGGTGTATAGGGAAAAATTTACAATGTGGGTAATCGCGGGTAGGAGATGATCCAGTATAGTTATGATCATACCACGGGTAATATTATCACATCCTACCACTTTTGATTTAATGGATAGGATGATCTTTTTGATCTCTCCCGGTTCAACTGGAACGAATCTGAAAGGATTAATATGAGGACGCGTTGGACCAGAAATTAGAGACAAAGTTTGTTGCTTGACTAGACGATCCATGGATGGAACAGTGGAAAAATGACGGTTGAGATCGTTTAAGTCAATTGAGTTAGGAAGATCTAAATGTCGCGGTTTACCGATACCAAGAGTTTCAAGTAATTTCCAAGTATCGGCAGAAGAAGAAGAATTGATAGTATCTAGAATGTGGCGGCGTTTAGCATTGCGTAACATCTGATTACATCTATTCCTAGCAGCCTTGTATAGTGTCCAGTTCTCATCAGCACGATCCCTTTTAAATTTACGGAATGCACGGTCCCTACGTCGCATTGCCATCTGAATTCCTCTTGTCATCCATGGTGCAGGTGGGCGTTTTAACTTCACTTTTTTGACGGGAGCATGGATGTCATACAGGTTGACCATCACATCATTGAAGATCGCAACCTTGTCGTCAACCGAAATGGCTTCCGTCATAGAGTTCCAATCGACTACAGACGCATCTTCCTTGAGTTTCTCAACATTCATCCGCGCAAAACAACGCCTGTACAGAACCTTGGGTTTAGGTTTGGGAGGTTTCAGGATATAGGAAATGAAAATCATGTCATGATGGGAAAAGCCAGGGGCGTCATGTTGACCATGGGAAGAAACGAGGGAAGGATTCGAGGTGAAGATCATGTCGAGCCAGGTGTCATCGCCGACAATGTTATGATGAGTAGGTTGGAGCGGCAACACGTGCAGACTAGCTGACTCGATAATATGGAGGAGCTTACGGGATCGAGGGGAGTTGTGGGCAAGGAGGTTTGTGTTGAAATCACCCATGATGATGTGATGTGCATACTCTGAACCCAAAGATTCAAGTATCGATTCGAATTCAGTGAAGTAATCAACAGTGGGAGGACAGTAGACAACACCAATAACGGTTTTGGCTCCCTTGACACAGACTTCAAGGAAAATAAACTCAGCAGAAGCCAGGCACGTATCCAGACTTTTGGTTCGGAGGGGGACAAACATTGAAACAACCATGTGAACTGTGTGAAAATCGCTGTAATCACTGTACTATAATTTTCAATGTACTATACTATAATTAAAGAACACGCAAGCGAATAAATAAACAGATGGCTTAAAACGTTTTTTTTTTTCAGTCAGATTTCGGGGGGGGGATAAATCCCAACTATCCCCCCCTCTGTATACGTGCCTGGCAGAAGCAGAATAGTGAGAAGAGGAAGTTGCAAGTATTTTATAAGGAAAGTCACTGCGAAGGTATATGGCTACACCACCCCCTCCTTTACCAATCCGATCATTCCGTATCAGAACGAAACCAGTAAGAGGATAAGTGGTGGACAGGAGATGTGGTTTGAGCCATGTTTTAGAGATTAGGATAGCGTGAACGTTGCTATTATTAAACACGTCGTACAGCTCACTATAGTGGCTGGGAACACTTTGAGCGTTAATGTGACACACATTCACCAACCGATTAGACTGATCCTTGAAATTATGCAGTACAAAATCACGAACGGTATCACTGAAACAACAGAAGCTTTCATCGCTTGAAGAGGCAGTAGATTCGTTAGCAGATAAATAAGACTCATTGTCCGACATAAATCTAAGTAGGTTGTTATTATTTTGAAATAAATATATAAATATAATAAATTATAAGTACTATTACTGAGAACAAAGCAACTAACAGGTGCAAGACACTGCACTACCCGCCAGCTAACACCAACACTTAATACAACAAACAAACATGGCATTAACAAAACGTAAGTTCACATTTTTGTCAACTCAACTAGAAGCAAAGCAAAAACGTAGTTCCCAAAAATATAAAAATACAAAATAAAAATCAAAAGTGGCACACCCAACTGCAGATTGATCCGATGAGAACCGAAACGTTGGCAATATTATTTGTGTGAGACTGAATGTGAAAAGCACAAACAAAAACTTAAAATGAAAATATTTCTGAACGGATTCTTGGAACGTCAAAGTCAATTCAATTATAATATTACCAACGTCAATCCGACAAGTTGTTACACTGTCAAGGTTATCAAACGCCACTCCTTATCAATTGGAGCATAAAATAAGTCAACAGATGGGGCATAAAACATACGAAAACTAAGGATAACTATGAGACGGGAAAACTACAGAACGGTAAGCAAAGATTACTAAACTATGAAACCACAAATTGGAAAAACTAACAAGAAATCAAATATTCACCCTTTGTTTACGCATTATAATATTGTGTTTTTCAGCTCCCGGCAGCGTCAACATTTTTTCGTCTCGTTGATGGAGTCGCACCCGGCGCCTTAGGGTACTTGTCTAACAAGGGCTTCAGCTCGTCGAGGGAAGTAACCTTGTGCCGACTGCCATCAGAGGCCCTTATAAAAATGATGCCGTCTTGAGTCCAGCACGACCGCATACTGAAGTGCTCGCGCGCCTTTCCAAAGACAGATTGTCTGGTCCTGGTTAAAAACTCCTTAACTGATATTTAGGAACCTTTCAAGCCAGTGTTTGCCCTCCAAACTGAAGCCTTGATGTCCACACTGCCGAACCTAACGAGGATAGGCCTGTGCTGCCCTCAATAGCATAGTTACAGTAAGTCGGATTTTTGTCAAAAATGAGTTAGTTAAACAGCCGTGATCACGATATCGAGATCTACATTTTTATCTTACCCATTCGTTTCAATCTCTTTTTAAACCAATTTTAACAATTCAAAATTTGCAGTAAGTCGAGCATTTTTTTTACATCACAAAGCATGATTACAGTGGGTACACTTACTGCAGAAGTTCTTCTTCAGAGTCTCTCGGCCAAAGTACAGTATGACATCTATACTACTAATATGTTAAGTCATTTACTGTATTAAAATTGGATATAAGCCTAGCAAATAGATACTAAGAAGATATACTGTTTTGATCCTAAGCAGTTTCACAATATTTACTAAACGAGTGAGCTAGTCTTAAAAACAGTATGCTGCGATACTGCACGTATGCTTAGTAACGATCTTAAGCGTAGGTTCCAGATTACTTACCACAAAGACAGTTCGATGCGATATTGCGTTTATGTTAAGTAACGTAATCAGGTCTTACATAAGGGTACTTATTATATTGAGAGCATGTAGCCATCCTGTGTTCATGTTTAGACAGCAGGCGTAGCGATAACGGTCAGGTGTAATTACCATAGGAGCAGTAAATCAGCTATACTGTACTCATACTTAAGAAGTACATACTTTTAATATGATCTTATAACTTATTATAAGAATTGTAAGTCGTTTTTACTGCATATCTAAGTAGCTGTGATATAATGCTACGTCATAAATACAATGCAGTAAAGTTGCTTCACTGTGAGCATAATAAGTAATTGTAACTAAAAGTCATATAATTTGTCTTATAATACAAGCAGTAACTTGGCCGGAGAAAGAATAATTTCAATTCGCGGGGGTGCGCGGGAGTGTGCGGGGAGGCGAGGCAGGGGCACTTGATTGAGGGGCAGACAGTCTCTGCTTAGTTTTAGTGAAAAGTGCACGCCCGGTTGTCACCGCGTTGGCGCGAAAACATAAGGTAATTACTCGTATATTTTATTCTTGTTTACTTGATTTGGGAAGTTAGTAGGTCACATAGCTTCTAAATTAATAAACTAATTTTGATATGTTCTTTCTTTGAATATCTGATGTGGTCGGGATGCTTAAATTTGTGTAGGGAACGTATTAGATGTGTGTCAGGGGTTTTAAATAGAAACTTATTGTAATGTTTTAGTCCCAGTATTCACCTCTGCACCACACTACATGCATCAGGCAAACCAACAACTTTCTGGAGATTCATACCAGCCTGCATCGTTATTTTACAAGCCTTGAACTAATTAATGTAAATCAAGGTAAGTGCTTAGTAGTTACAACTTAAATATTTCCTTATCCTATGGCTGGAAACAGTGCTCGGCCACCGTTGTTAGTAATACCAACAAACAAACTGCAAGCAAATTATTTATTTTGTTTCAGCGGAACAATGAGTTCTCGGCGAGATCTAATAATGTCTAGAGTTCGGCAAGTGGTAGAAAATTCTCAGTATCCAGGAACTGTACCTAATTTACTATGCACTGAGGTAATGCCAATATCACCTAATTCTAGCTACTCATTTGTGGAGAATTCAGATTTTAGTGAAGATGATTTGAGAAATGATAGCTTTTTGAAACTATGTCGCAAAAAGACCATCGAAGTCGAACCCATTCATGAAACTTCTATTATTATTGAAAGAGCCAGCTCACCATTTTCATCTACTACAAAAATTACACCTGTAATGACAACTGAAAGGCGTATTTCACCGAGGAAATCATGTAACAAACCATCAGCTTCACATACAACTGATTATTTTTCTGATAATGAGGATTTTTATTTGTACAAAGATTTTGATTCCGATGACAGTGTGAAAGACAAAAACTATTGTGTTACAACTAAAGAACTTGACACTACTGATTTAGATACTTCGATTGAAGAAAACGATGTTATAAAAAAACACAAAACTAATAAGAGTAAAATAAAGTTACATAACCAAAGAAAATGTGATAAACGTGCTGAGGCTGAAGGAAACATCCAAGATCCTGATGATCAAATAGACCAACAAACAAATACCCAGGAAAACAGAGTTGAAACGGAGACAATTATAAGTGGTTCACAACAAGCTATTACTGAAAAGGAAATCGTTCAAGATACAAACAATAAAAGAACAAACAACGAAGAAAGGCAAGCTACGTCAATAACTCAAAGCGAGGATACAGTTATTGAAGCTGAGAAGACTACTTTGACTAAGAGAGGTACTATACGTAAGAGGAAAATAATAGAAGAATCGCCTGCGGAAAGAGAAGAAAAGAAAAAAAAAGGTATGATAGAAAAACTTTCTCTGAAAGAACCCTGCAAACCTACGTGTAAGAAGCTCTGTACCAAAAACATTAGTATGGAACAACGTCAGGTGATTAATTCAAGTTACTCGGCCCTAGATGCAGCAGGAAAAGGCATGTTCATCAAAAACAATGTCAGCGTCGCGAATGTCAAATCTCGAAAAAATATAAATATAGAGCCAAAACGAAACCAAACCTTTAATTACTTTTTTACTGTTCGTGGTCATGAAAGTCCAGTGCAGGTATGCAAGACGTTTTTTTTAGCAACATTAGGTTACAATCCTAAAAATGACACAAAAGTTTTTCGAGTTCTTCATGCAAGTGAAAACGATGACCTCAAAGACAAACGTGGACACTATGACAGATCGTCGCTGTCAAAGGATAAAACATTGATAACTTCACACATAATGACTTATAACCCTGCAATATCGCATTACCGCCGTGAACATGCCCCGCATCGTTTGTATTTACCCAGCGATATCACTGTCACAATGATGCATGCCGATTTTAACAAAATATACTCAGACTCTGCATGCTCTTACGAAGTTTACCGAAGAGTCGTAAAGAGCCACAACATTTCCTTCGCCGTACTGGGCAATGAAGAGTGTGAACTTTGTGCTGTATACGACATACATGCTTGCGAATTCAATAAGGCTCCTAATATAACTTGTGCTACATGTAACAATCAAGTTGAACATCGCCAACGCTATACAGAGAGCAGGAAGGCGTACAAATTGGACAAGAAAAACGTAGAAGAACATAAAGATAATGACACCGTTTATGTATGTGTGGATCTTCAAAAAGTGGTAATGCTGCCTCGCATGGACAGTTACAAAGTAGCAATATTCTGTCCTCGAATTATTGCATTCAACGAGACTTTTGCTCCTTTAGGTAAATCTACTAAAGAAAATAATCCCTACGCTGTCTTATGGCACGAAGCCATTTCAGGTCGAAATGGTCATGACATTGTTTCAACATTTAGAGCTTTTTTAATACACCACCGGAACAAAAGTCATTTGGTGATTTGGGCAGATAATTGTTCGTCACAAAACAAGAACTGGACACTCTTTTCGTTTCTTGTCAATGTTGTCAACAGTGATTTAATTGAAGCACGCTCTATCACTATAAAGTACCTAGAACCAGGACATACATTCAATTCAGCTGACAGCTTCCACCACCAAGTGGAGCAATCTCTTCAAAAAATGAAAAATGTTTGCGACTTTAATGATTACGTAGAAGCCGTTCGAACCTCTAACTCAGGATTAAATATTCTAAAATTAATGGATGTCCGGGATTTTTACAAATTTTGTGACTTTCATTCTGAACAGAAAATGCGAGCATTGAAAGACCGGGAATACGTTAAGAATTTCACTGTGGTCAAAGTTGTCCGTGGAGAGTACAATTTGTTCTACAAAAAATCTCACGCTGATGAGGAATTCAGGACCTTAAACTTTTTACAAGCCAAAATTTTAAAAAACAAACAATTCCCTTGTGCTGAACAGAGAAGTTCACCAAGGGGTATCGCCATTTCACGAAAAGAGAGAATTGTCAAAGATCTCGTTCCCTTGATGTTACCCAGCCGAAGGCAATTCTGGTTTGACTTGCCAGTTGACGATGCATCCTTGAATCTTTCCAAGGAGTTTGACGATTAATTAGTTCTCGCCTTCTTGTTTTCGTAGGAGAATCAACGATCCCTAATTCATTGAATATTTTAATTTTGTTTCAATGTTAAAGAAGAAAGCTTTATTTTTTATCCTAAATGATTATAACTTTTGTTATTCACGGTTAAGATTCTTATGTGTTGTTCGATTAATCTATAAGTGTTGATTTGATACCGAAGAAAGGATTTTTAGTTTATTAGAAATGTAAAGCTAATTTGGATAATTCGTTTTGCCTTACATTAGCATCTGTGTTTCTAAAATAATTAGTATTGAGAAGACTGAATAATACATATTAAGTTAACTTGAGTTGAGTGATTAATGGAAGAAAATTAAATTCTTAGTTGTGCCGTTTTTTAACTGAAAAGACTGATTCAATTAAGTAAAATTAAGAAACGTTATTTTGTCATTTATTATGTGATCAAGCACAGGCCACACCGCCAGCTAGTGAGTGAGCGAGCAAGCCGAGCGGGCATCGGTTCACCTCTTTTCATACTTCGGTTCACACCGTAAACTACGAGATAAGCTATGTCAGCGAAACAAATGCTACGAACGTAATATACGACGATGCAGCTAGTTCGCTCGCTCGCTCGCTAGCTGGCGGTGTGGCCTGCGCTTAAGGGCTACATAATTGTAAGAAAGAAGTTTGATTTAAACTAAATGTCAATTTCATTCACATGATTTGTCATGATTTGTCAAATTTTATTGCTAGGTTATTTTTAGCAACAGTTAAAAACAGTATATTATCTAAAACAAGATTATAAAATTTTCCAAATATATTAATTAAAACTAAAAACTAATTGTTTTATTATCACTAAAGCCTGATAAAATAAAACTTATAAACCATATAAATTTAATCATAAATTTATATGGTATAAATTTAATCATAAATTTATATGGTTACTTAGCATAAATACAGTAAAAAACGCACTTACTGTGTTTATGCTAAATGTTACCTATCAGAGAGCCTCTAGGAGATACTTAGAATAACTAAGTTTATGAACTTATTTTGTCTTTCAATTACTCAGTATTGGTTTCCAAATAAGTAATAGATAGGTGCTTAGGTTCTCTTTCATTTAACGTATCAACCATCATCATCTGATTACAAACAAAAGATTTATGGAAGATTTTCTCACCAAAACTTTTACCGCGTTTTTCTCGAAACCGTCTATAGCGTACTTACTGCAACTATGCTATTGACGGCAGTGTGATGCTCTTTGCCTTGGGCACCAAGTCTGTGACAGGCTTTAATAGAGGATGCTGAAAGATTCTTGAGAGCAAGCTTGGTATGGAGAAGATCAAGAATAACTGCCGTGCTGTCTTCATTCTCCGCTTCAGCAAGACCTTGGAAAACCAATGCTTTCCGACGATGCCTGGTCTCCAAGCCATCAATTTGCCTGGCACACTCACTAATCTGGCTTCGGAGCAGTCCGAGCATAGAAAAGATGAGCTCACGGAAACTGCGGAACTCCTCAGCTATCTTCGCCACTGTGTCCTTGGCGGGACCGGCACACTGGATTTGTGCTTCAAGTTCACCCATCTTCCTCAAAAAGTTATCTTCAAGGGCTTTCTGTGCAGCAAGGACTTCCGCAAATTGCGACATTTTGTGATGTGAAGTGGAGACCAATGTTGTGTGATAGTGCGGTTGATGAGCTAGCAGGTGGTGTTTATAATGTGTCTATGTCACATAAATGTGTCACAAACGCGCGTACTTGATGTACAACTATTGTAGACTAGGTACTGAAGTAAATTTAATCAGTGTTACTATTAATTATATTTTAACTAAAATTCCGAATTAGAAAAAACGTATATACTTTTTTAACACCTACCGCCAAAAAAAAAAAAAAAAAAAAAAAAAAAAAAAAAAAAAAAAAAAAAAAAAAAAAAAAAAAAAAAAAAAAAAAAAAAAAGCATTTTCTGGTCCGAGTTCAGCTTGCCATCTGCTGCGATAGTACACACCTCCTGAAGGCTCTGTTCAATGATCGTCATCCAGTTCTTAATTTCTGATGTCGTTATTACTTCGAAGTCATCGTGCCTTTGGCTCGGCGCTTGAGGGGCAGGAGCGGGTGTGGCTGCGCGCGCGGGTGTAGGCGGTGGGGAGCGAGCACACCTACTTTTCGGGCTGAAGGGACTTGCCTCCATTGTGTAATAGGTTATTTAATTGTTAATCACTGATCATCTTCATAAATCCACCTTACATAAACCAAAAGTATGACTCAGTTTGCTTTACTACCGGCTATTTATAAAAACTAGGTCGCGATTTCGCAAGTGATTATTTGTTTATATTAATATTATCGATACGTCCGTTCACTACAATCGCCATCGATCAACCGATCAATCGATTAATGTGTAGGTACCTGTGGAATTTTTTAAAAGAGATATTTAAGAATGCAGGTAGACTCTGTTTCATTTGGTAGATATGCATGCCGCGGTTTGGCTCAAGGTGACCCTTTTTCGCCTCTGCTTTTTAATTTAGCTACTATAAAGCTTTGCAATAGTATCAATAATGTTTGCATTTCACAATACGCTGACGATTTTTCGATATACATAAATTGTGATAATGTGCGGGAAGGAAGCAAGCAGTTACAGTTAGGCCTAAATAAATTGGTTTAGCTGCTGTCTAAAATTGGGTTAGATACTTCACCAACAAAGAGCAAAATATGTGTTTTTAAAAGAGGTTTTCGGAGTGAATTTGTTGATGTAAATATGTATAAACGGAATGACTTTGGAAGTGGCAGATAACATTAAATATTTAGGGTTATGGTTAGACAGATCCTTGCGCTGGGCGAAGCACATAAATGAGTTGAGAGGTAAAAGTCTGAAATTATTAAATATTTTTAAAGCTATAACCGGTGCAGGTTGGGGAATACACCAAATTGTTTTGAGACGGATCTACATATGTAGCTATGTTTCGAAGTAGGTTGGATTACGCTAGCGCGTTATATGACAGTAGTTATAAAACACAGTGCAAGCTGGACAAAATACAAAACCAATGCATGCGTATTATCGGAGGATTTATTAAAAGCACCGCAATACACGTGATGGAATGCGAACTTCATCTTCAGCCACTGAGTACTTGTAGGTATTATTAAAGGATCTAATCCTTATCTCGCAAATTAAACGAAGATCAGCCGTCAAATCAAGAATGAATACATTTCACCTCGCTTTTGCGTCAAAACTGTCACACAAAATGTTGTCGTACTTAACTCTAGATTCGATACAATTAAATAATCGATTTAATATTCGACTAGAATTATAACAACTACTATTTTAATTTGGTTTTACTTTAGATACGAACACAATGTACAACGATACAATTACGATTGATACGATTACATACTAGCTAGGATATTATCAAAATACCCTCATCTTGGCTAATTAACCTTACAACTCGGCCATCCTGTGTAAGTGAGTCCTCTCACTTGTTTAACTAATTTGATAAACATAATAAAATTATAAAACAAAACATAGGCAATAATTTGATTATCAATACATACATACTTCTATCTAATTTCATTCTTCAATAATAATTCATATCGTAAGGTAAATTCTCTAGTTCAAGTAATGTACTGTGTTCAAAAATCTCATCACAATCTAAATTTTAAGTGTCTTTATATTCATGTTACATCTAAGTTTATCTCAATTCAGCTTATTTTTATCTAGGTCAAAATCTTTATCAAAATTCAAATTCATAAATCAGGATCAGTATTCTCATTCTTTGTTTCTTGCACAATCTGTCACGATCTTTGGTCATCTGTGCGGCACCGTTATCTTGGTACCATTCGTAATCTGCACTGACCTCTATGACAAATTGTGCTCACTTCGTATAATCTTACTTACTATCTTGCAATCATACGTGCGACATCAATTTCTCAATGCCATTCATTATCTGCACTGATTGCTCATGTATAGATATGTAACCTTAATAATGACACGCAATTCCTACTCATTTTTATCAGGGAAGTTGATTAACCCAGCATTTTTTTACTGTCGCCAAATTTCAATAATCGTATTGTTCCTACCTACTATGTAGAGTAATCGATCACTCTCTGTCTACCTCTATTTCTGTATTCTCACTCTGTTCACTGTCAGTGCTCTCACTCGCGTAACCTTTAAAATTCATCCAAGGATGGATTTTGGCTAGCGCGACAACATTTTCATATCTCTCGTTACCCTTTCTTGTTAATGGAGTGTCTTCGACGAGAAATCTATCATTAGGTAATATTTTGAGGATTCGATAGGGCCCTTGGAATTTGGGGATGAGCTTATGTGATTTTCCTACATGATCTTTGTTTATAACTGTCCTCTCTACCCTGACTAAATCACCTACATTATATGTTGTCCGACTCTTCCTACGTTTATCGAACTGCTTTTTAGCATATTCCTGTTGTTTTTCTATCCTTTCCCTAGCATTTGACCTCAGTTTTAGTAACGCATCGCCATCGATTCGTTCAGTTGTTTCGGCAATTACGTCACTCAATATGTTCTCCGCCGCGTTCGTCAATCTACAACCGAACAACAGCTCAGAGGGACTTTTCCCTGTTGTCTTCATAAGTTGTCATTTCCGTCATGACATTTTATACTTAGAGCGTCAGTTATGGTTCGGTTAAACCTTTCGACCTGTCCATTCGCTCTTGGAGTGGCTACTGCATTCAAAATGTGCTTTATTTTTAATTGGTCCATAAAACTCTTAAATTTTGCACTCGTGAAACAAGAGCCACGATCTGTTAAAAGACGAGAAGGAACGCCGAAATAACTAAAATGTTCCTTAAATGCCTTAATTGCCGTAGTCGTCTTAGTATCTTTAACAGCTCGTATATTGATAAATTTTGTAAATGCGTCTATAATAACAAGCAAATACATGTTGCCCCTCTTAGAGCGAATGAATGGGTCCAGATGATCGGCGTGTAGTGTATGAAATGGTTTCTCTAACTTAGGTATTGGATGGAGCATTCCCTCTTTGGGCCCACCAGGTGCCTTATGATACGCACACTCCAAACAAGCTGAGACATATTTCTTAGTGAGCCTACGCATTTTTGGAAACCAAAATATGCTTTTGATACGGCTCAACTTTTTTTCGAAGCCAAAATGTCCCACCTCATCATGGTTCATGCGCAGCACCTGCCACCTACACCCTCTCGGAACTACCCATCGTAATCCTTCGTCTAAAATTTTATACACATAACTACCTTTTAACATATAATTCTTACGCACGTCAGCTACAAACTTAGTCTCGTCATCTTCTAAGATGTCTTTTATACGTTTTATTTCGCTATCATCACACTGTACAGTAGCGATCCAATCACGAACGTCTACGTGAAGAACATCAAAAACGTGCTCCGTATCCACATCGGTTGGGTCACTCACAGGGGCACGACTGAGAGCATCTACGTGGGCCATACGCGAACCCGGTCTGTACTCAATTTCGCAGTCATACTTCTGAAACTGGATCCACCAGCGAGAAATTTGTGGTACAAGATCCCTCTTAGTTAGGGTAGTACGAAGTGCGTTACAATCAGTGACTATTTTAAATCTTAGTCTTAGTAAGTAGACTCGGAAACGATTTAATGAAGCGACTACCGCTAAAGTTTCCAACTCAAAGGAGTGAAATTTTTGCTCGTCTACCGTGGTTTTACGACTGTAATATGCCACTGGCCTGAGTAAGCCGTTGTGGCGATGTACAATACCTCGCTGTAGGAGAATCCCCGCAATACCTAGCTTCGACGCATCTGTATGAATTTCGGTCTCTAGTTGGGGGTCATATAAAGCTAATATAGGACGTTCAACTAATTTTGCCTTCAAAACTCTAAATGACTCCGCCTCCACTGCCGTCCATTTCCATTCGAACTTAGATCTTAACAGGTCTGTTAGTGGACGGGCAATAAGGGCGAAGTCTTTTACGAACCTTCGAAAAAAGCTAGCCAGGCCTATAAATCGTCTGATATCATGAACGTTCCGCGGAATTGGGAAGTTTTCTATAGCTAGTGTCTTGCGCTTCCCTGGACGTATCCCCTCACCACTAACATGAAATCCTAAGAACTCTAGCTCGGTACAGAAATAGCTACATTTTTTATCTTAAGTGTAAGACCTGCGTCTTTTACAAGTTGAAGTACCTCTTCTAGCCGTCTCATTCCCTGATCGAAAGATTTCGAAGGAATCAATACGTCATCCATATAAACGATTGTATAACCGACCTTCGAAAGTATTTTGCTCATTGCTCGTTGAAATACTGAAGGAGCATTTGCTAAACCAAAAAGCATGCGTTTAAACTGATATTGCCCATCAGGAGTAACAAACGCAGTCTTGTCTTGAGATTTTGCCTCTACTGGAATTTGGTAGTAGCCAGATGCAAGGTCTAAACTTACAAATAAAGAATTACCAGCTAACCGGTCAAGTTGATCATCAATTAAAGGTAGCGGATAGTGTTCCTTTTTGTTTTATTATTTAATGCACGATAATCAACGCATAGCTTGCTTTCAGCAGTCTTTTCACCAGTCTTTTTCTTTACCAGTAAGACTGGGCTAGCGTAAGGCGAGTTTGACTCACATACTATGCTTGCATCGATCATTTCTTTCACCATAGACTGAACCTGTCTACGCTCCGGAAGGGAGAGCCTATACGGGTGATAAACTACCGGTTGCGAGTCACTTAATTGAATTTCCATTTGAACTACTGTAGCGTTGTATTACTTCTACAATATCAATTAGTCGAGTGAGCTAACTATTTCACTAGTTAACCGTAAAGTGTTACAACTCTAAAAGCGGGGTACAACACTAGGTGTCCTAAGGAAGACTCGTGCATTTCGATCGCTGACCGCCTTGCTGACAGGAGTAAATCCCTGAACCTTAAGATTCTTTGTGCCCCAATCTAGGGTGAGTTCCTCATTAATTAGGATTTATAATGGACCCTATGCGCTGGATAATCTATGTTATTATCATCTCCAAATGTGGTATCTGATTTTACAATGGTCCATCTCTGACCATGCGGTTGTGAATTATCCAGTGCGTAGGAGACTGAAATATGTGTGTATTGCTGTTGCATCGGGCTGTGCAAGTCCTTACTGTGTATTATAAGCGATATTGCAAGCCATCTGCTGAGATGCCTGTTGATTTACCTTGTGTTATACTCGCGTGTCACATACTTAAACTCACATTGCATCTGTCATTGTGACACGCCATCTTTGCAAACTTTCTGCCTAACTGACTGCCTGTAAGCCGCTGCGATGTGTTGAGCTTCCTGCCTACCCTGCTTCCCACACCGTTCCTTGGTTGCTGAATGGGGGAATGGAGCTGAGCACATCGCATGCGGCTAGCTGCTTACGCACCGCATCTAACATACGCACTCTAACGCGCTTTCCAGGGTTCTACGTCCAGGCTGAGGGCAGGTCTTCAATTGATACAAGCTACCCTAGACCAGACTGCGCGCTGCACGTGCTGACGCTGCAAGCCGTCATGCGGGACCTACAGCCCGCTATCAATCTGACGAGGGCCTCTCACTGAGCCTGTCCTACAGGCCCCTACACCTGCCAGCTACAGCCAAGGACGGTACCTTCTTACCTAACCTAGTGTGCGAGTGCTCAATCAAAACAGTTCAGTGACTACCTACCCACGACCTAGCCGTGTTACCCTATATAACTTAATATATGTATTAACCTACCTCCTTAGTTTCATTCTATTTCTACAACCTAACTTGTTAACGGCCTCCGCAGCCTACCTGCGAAGCCCTAGCCGTTACACTACATTAGTCAAACGCAGGTCGTTTAGGTTATCCGAGAAACATGTTTCGAAACTTTTGAGCAACTCTTTTAATTGGTTAAGTTCATATTCACTTAGCTGTTTGCCATAATTGAAGGCAGACAGCATTTTCAAAATCTAATAAATTAATACTCAAGTTATTCCTGGCACATACGACTCGTGTAATTAGAGTATCCTTATTTAAACCAATCGTACTATCGCTAAAGTTTTGCACCAGTAACCTAACCTCTCCGTTTTCTATTTCATATTCACCAGGCATCAAATAATATTCATTCCGTGGCATGCCACGTAAGGAGCCACTAACGTGGACTATACCCGAATATTTGTTTGTAGAAATACAGGGTAATAGATACATTTCCTTAGGAGGTATTACAATATCGGTTTTCAAGCTTAATTCTAATTTAACGGATTGATCACGAGTAAATATTAATGAATGTGTAGTTTTCGTTATGACTATACCTGGTTTCTCTGTAAAACTGTGCCCAATCAAAACTGAATATTTAATAACGCTATTGTCGACAACGTACGCGTTGACCTCCTCCACAATACCTTGAATTTCAATAATGACGTTTGATACGCCCACTGGTATTACTATACTCTCACCTATGCCTCTCATAGTCGGTAAGTTACTATCAGTCCACGTGATTCCCCTCTTAACAGCCTCACTGTAATGAATCAGCGTACATTGGCTACCCAAATCTACGTAGCCTTGAATAACTTCACCGTTGAGTTTTAGTTTCATTAAACATTTAGTGTCATTAGTACTATTTGTTTCAATACGCATCACGTCTTTTTCTTTAAGTTTATCAATTTTATTAGCTGAGTCAGAGGGTAATCTGGGACAGTTAATTGACAAATGACCTAATTTGGCACAAACATTACACTTCAATATCTTTTTTGTGCATCTGGAACTGAAATGCCCGGGTTCATTGCAGTTAAAGCAAACAATTGACGCAATATTGTTTGACTTTGAAGTCTTAGTTTCGCTGCCATTACCCATCTGCTTAGAATTATTACTACATGATAAAGGGGTAGTGTTGTTACGTTTATCAAAATTCGCCCTTGACCTATCTGGTTCGCGAAGATGTTGCTTGATTGATTGAAAATATGTGAGAGAGAACCTGCTCCGGCTCCTGACATTTTGCTGCTTTCGCGCCTAATCTCAATGACCGATCCTCAATCCCATATAATAGGCAATCCACCGCACGTTTACCATGTATTTCGCATCGATTTAGTAGGTTAGTTTTTTCATAATAATAATGTTCTAACGAATCATTAAATTTCACACGTTTTGATAACATCTCGGTTAGTAATTCAGCGTAATCTTCACTGCTCGGAAACGATTGCTCCAGTTTGTCCTTCCACTCAGACCATGAATACGACATAGATGGAAGGGCCTGGTACCACGTTTTGGCAATCCCTGACAGTTTAGGCAGCGCATAATGTATTATCTGATCATCGCCCCAACCATAGAGCCTAGCACATTCTTCAACTTTATTGATCCACATAACTATAGTCTGACTCTTTACCATAGGGTCAAAGTCTGGAATCACATTGCCTAGTATAGGAAATTTATTACCCTCAGATCGATTTTTGGTTAAAGCTTCCACTAAAGTTGCAAAAAACGCTTGCGTGTCATTATTAAAAACATTGGCGCTACTCACGTGACCAGGAAGTGGGGATGTGTGTCGCTCGGTGCTGGATTCTGGGCACCTGCTGCAGCCTCGCCTACTGCGTCTCCTCTCCACGCCCCGGCTGGACCGACGCTGCTCGTAGCTGCTGCTCCAACTGCGATATCCATCACGGCTGCGACTCCGGTTCGGCTGGTGACGGCGCCTCATAGTCTGCTCACGGGAACTGCGGTCTCCACTACGACGAGACTCCGACGAAGAATCGCGATTGCTTCCGTTTATGCGTAGTGCTTGTTCTTGTTTCTCTGCTTCGGTCACGGCAACGTTTCCGTTCATTGCTCTTCCGATTAGTTCTAGTTTTATCTATTGTTACTCAGACCAATGACTTGCGTACGCAACACAAAACACGTGGCAATGCGTGGACACGTTATTTGGGGATATTTCTTCAAAATTGTAGGCGTAATTGACTTATCCCACTTCTGAGATAAAGGATCTAATCTTTATCTCGCAAATTAAACGAGGATTGTAACGATTTATACGGATTTATTTAAAAACAAGTGTTCGGTTCAGCCGTCAAATCAAGAATGAATACATTTCACCTCGTTTTTGCGTCAAAACTGTCATACAAAATGTTGTCGTACTTAACTCTCGATTCGATACAATTAAATAATCGATTTAATATTCGACTAGAATTATAACAACTACTATTTTAATTTGGTTTTACTTTAGATACGAACACAATGTACAACGATACAATTACGATTGATACGATTACATACTAGCTAGGATATTATCAAAATACCCTCATCTTGGTTAATTAACTTTACATTATCTTGCTGGCAAGTTTTGGTTTAGATGCAAGTCCTTTTCTGGTAATGAAATTATAGCATCTTAGATAAGCTGAGTAATTGTTGTCATAATGCGTATTGGAGATACAAGAAAAATCCCCTTTTAGTTACGATCCATGAGAACTTTAAAAATACCTTAGTTTATTCAACAAAACAGTTAGAAATGTATTAGTTGGATTTATGGGTTAGTGGTATAGAACTTTCTAAAGTACTAGAACCGGATATTAAGACCATTTGTAAGCCGAAACACCAGTATAAATCTTGCGAATTACAACAGATTTGTAATGAATTTTTGATGAATACTTATGTACATTTTTATAAATTATACACGGATGGGTCGAAAAACGATGATGGCAGTAGTAGTTTGGCATTTTATGATCCTCAATCAAATAGCTCCATCCAAATGATGATTAAAGTAAAAATTTCTATTAGGTATACGGAGTTGATAGCCATAGCAGAGGCAATTTCTTACATTGATTCCTTTATGGCTAGGAAATATGTTATTTTGACAGATTCCAAGAGTGCTGTTCTCTATTTGGCTCGATGCACCTCGAATTTTCGAGGCACACCGATAGCCTATAATATTTTGGAATCGCTCCGTAAACTGAGGATTAGTAATACAACAATTACAATTCAATGGGTGCCTTCACATGTGGGCATAACAGGTAATGACGAAGCTGATAGTCTGGCCAGAGAAGCTAGTTTTAATGGAATACCACTTAACTGCCTACCCTTATTTACGGATTGTTTATATTTGGTTAAGGAAAAGTGCGCAGAGATTTGGAGTGAGCGTTTTGACGAGAGGTCTAAATCTAAAGGCATCTAGTATAAGACCATACAGCCTTGCCTTATGCGTTCACCGTGGTTCGCAGAGTCTGGTTTGTCTAGAACAGATGTTGTGACTGCCCTAAGACTTCGGTGCGGGCACATACCGCTAAACAAATTTGCTTTTATGATGGGTAAATCCAACTCACCTAATTGTGCTGAGTGTGGCGTGGTTGAGGATGTTTACCATGTGTTGACTGAATGTGCCCGGAGCGAAATTGAGAGGGTCAGCTTTATGTTGGAATATGCTATGGATCTGCGGAAAATGGGCACGGGTAATTAGATTCTGGCCCATCCTCTGTCAGATGAGGCAAAATTTATTTATAAATTAGTCTTAGGGATCAGAAGCCTAATTAATTTTTTAAAAAGAAAATGCAAAACGACCTACAACTATTTATTTAAATTAGAAAAACCGTTACAAAAAATAAGTTTAAATATGATCACTAGTACGCGTCCGTCCCATCCGAGCTCCGCAGCAAAGTGACCGAGGTGAGTGAGCACATAGCTCATGGTGTGTCACCCACTCCACTGACAGCGTCATTACAGCGACGTTATGTCCCCGCCCTCTCAGCTGTCAAATCCTCTAAGGATTCTCTAAGACGGCCTCTCCTGACAGCTGAACGTCCTCGTCAGCTTGGCTTCCTGACTTCAGCTCTTCGTCAGTCTGGCCACCACTGGATGGGTTCTCCAATGGTAGGCTTCCTTGCGCCTGGTCATCATCATTTGACTCATCACCTAAAACATGCCAACATAGAAAAATCAACACAGCATTCTGAAAGCTTAACTTGGAGCTACCCATTACAATGAAACTACAAGCGTTTTACTACAACTTCAGGCAATAACATCAAAATGGGTAACAGATAGGTTATCGTAACACCAATGAAAGAGTTCCGGACCTCAATCATTACTGAAACAATAACAAAATCACCTGGCAACCACTATCGGGGTTCCAGTAATCGAAATCACCTGGCAACCACTATCGGGGTTCCAGTGACCACTGCCACTTGGGCATAAGTAAAAGCTGCCACCATGCTGCTTTTACTTAACACCACCGAGATGATCGAAGAATACTTCGCAAGCATCCGGGGTCCACTCACCACGCCACTGAACCATATGTTCTGCGACGGTTTGGGTTATCTTGTCGTACGAGCCAGCAAGCAGCTCGAGCTCGTACCGGTGATGTGGGAGCGCTCGTACCACCTTGTACGGGCCACGCATCCCGGAGTCCAGCTTCTCCGTGCTCTGCGAGCCCTTGCTCACGAACACAAAACTGCCGACGACAAATGTACGCGGCTGATGGCAACGCTCGTTGACGTACGCATCCTGCCACTGTTGATTTCAGCAAGCAATTCAGACGCCCTCTGTCTTCTCAGCGTCAGAAGAGCTTCTCGGTTAGGGTGCGAGTCGTTCAGCGCGACGTCTCGCACAAGAGACCTCAGCACTGGAGTAGTCCCTTCAACGCCAGTCAACAGCTGCAGAGGCGAGGTGCGGGTCGTGGCTTGCCTTGTTATGTTCAAGGTGAGCTGCACCTTCCACAACGCATCAGACCACTGCGCACCCTTGTTGTTCGCCTCTATCCGCAACATGTTGAGGACAGTCCTGCAATAACGCTCAACCTGCCCGTTTTCACGGTGCATTTTAGGCGTGATAAAATGTATGTTACAGCCTAACTCAGTAACCCAGTCTTGAAAGGATGCACTTTCGTACATTCTGCCACGGTCACACACAATTGTTGACGGAGTACCGAATAGGAAAATGGTATTGGAAAATACGCGTTTTAACTCGACGGTATCTTGTCTGTACAGGGCGTACAACAGACAGTATTTAGTAAAGGCATCTACCACGAGGAGTATGTATCGGAAACCGTTTGACTCCGTTAGGGGACCAAGGACGTCAGTGTGAACCACTGAAAAGGGTACCATCGGCTTCGTCCAAGATTCTATGGGTTGCCTAGGAACACGAGGGACTTTCTTATGTGACAGACAAACAATACAATGACCAACATATTTCTTAATAAAAGCCCGTAACCCAGGAAACCAAAAATGACGCAATATTTATTTATTTATTTATTTATTAAAACTTTATGCACAAGTAAAAAGAATACCGTACAAAGGCGGACTTAATTCCTGAGGCATTTTCTACCAGTCAACCTTAGGGTGATGCAGAGAGAAAACATGGCAATATAAGCTCAGTAGTTTTGTCTATTCCTATATGATTGTGATCATCGTGAAACACCCTTAACAAACTAAGTCTATGCCCTTTAGGGATAAAACAAAGGAGACGAGAGTCTTCACCAGTTGGTGAATACTTGTAGAACAATAAATCGTTTCTTATAAAAAACCGAGTAGGATCCAATTGACCATCCTTCAGCTTTTGCATCAAGCTTTGAGTTTCAGAATCAGCCGTCTGAGCAATCTTCGCCCAATTTCGCGGATTTCGAATTTGAAGAACAGTAGCGGGCTGACGGCTTAGAAAGTCTGCGTGTTGCATGAGGCAACCTTTTCGATACTCAAGCGTGAACTGAAAACCTTGCATGTAAACCCACCAACGGGCCACACGAGGCAACAAGTCCTTTTTACGCTCAGTCAATTTCAAGGAATTACAATCGGTTACTATTTTAAACTTTATGCCTATTAAATAATGCCGAAAGTGCTGTAATGCGCGAACGATTGCCAACGTCTCGAGTTCGTAACTGTGGTAACGGGACTCGGCACCCTGTGTGGATTTACTAAAGTAGCCTACGACTCGCTTCCGTCTACCCTCATGTTCCTGCAATAAAATTGCACCATAGCCGATTGCACTGGCGTCCGTATGAAGCTCAGTGAGCAGATTGGGATTGAAGATTGCTACAACGGGTTCCTCGGTAAGACTTTTGATAACAAAATCACGTGCCAAGTCTTGCTCCGCGCCCCATACAAAAGGCTGATCTTTTCTAAGCAATTTGGCAATACAAGCAGTTTTTGAAGCGTAGCCAGCAATGTACCTCCGAAAATAGCCCGCCAAACCCAAAAACTGACGAACGCCTCTTACATTAGATGGCTTAGGAGACTTAACTAAAGCTTCAGTCTTACCAGGACTCGGCCGTACCTGACCATGACCAATAAGCCTACCTAGGTATTCTAACTCGGTGTCTAAGAACGTGCATTTTTTTAGATTTACTGAGAATCCCGCGTCAGTGAGTGTTTTTAATACCTCTCGCAAAGTTTTCAGACCGTCACTGACAGAATTCGACATTATTAACGCGCCATCGATATAAATCAACACCTTACCGGTATCCAGCAGGTGCTTCAGGGTTTTGGAGATGATTCTTTGATAGACAATAGGTGCATTAGCGAGCCCATAAGGCATTTTCAAATATTCGTAATGCTTAGGTCTTACTTGAATTAGGGAAGAAAGTGCGCCCACAATCCTGTCCGCAGCGTCAACCTCCCGCGATGCCTCAGTGGTCACGGTTCTATCTGTGGCACGTGTTTCCGTATTACTAGTAACAGGTGCCTCGGCAACCACCGAAGTTGTCAGCGGCGGAGTGCCGCCCGGATGTGACGACATGGGGGTAGACGTACGCATAGTGTTTGAAGGCAACCGTTCCTCTAAAGCACTCAATCGAACCAGTATTTCATTTAAAGGGTCGCGACGAGGGCTATCCCGGCGCCCATACGAACTATCCCGGCGCCTACGCGATTGACGAAAACGGTCACGACGCCTTTTATGAATATCGCGACGGTTATGAGAATCGTTTTTCCGAGAATTACGCCTAGGTGTATTCTCATGCGGCGTGCACTCACGACTCGATATGATTATGACTATAGGCAACGTAAATTACCACAACGTGAACAACAAACTAAGCGCGAAATAAAATAATGAACAAGTGGTTGTTTACTTCGAAAACACGCACGACATATAATTTAATCGAGTAGAAACACTTGGCGAATCACGTTAAAATGCACAAAAACTAATCACGGACGAAATCAAAAACACGTGGTGAAAATTTTTAAACAGTCTTACAAACACTATTTCCGGTTAAAAAGATGGCGAACGATCTAAATCGCGTGTAATTTAAACCAATCCCACTTCTGATCTTAGGGATCAGAAGCCTAATTATTTTTTTTAAAAGAAAATGCAAAACGACCTACAACTATTTATTTAAATTAGAAAAACCGTTACAAAAAATAAGTTTAAATATGATCACTAGTACGCGTCCGTCGCATCCGAGCTCCGCAGCAAAGTGACCGAGGTGAGTGAGCACATGGCTCATGGTGTGTCACCCACTCCACTGACAGCGTCATTACAGCGACGTTATGTCCCCGCCCTCTCAGCTGTCAAATCCTCTAAGAATTCTCTAAGATTAGTTAAATTATCCATTAAGCGTAGATAGATAGTTTTTTTTTTGTTTGTTTGTTGTGAGTCCTTTGAGGGTGGCATGATCATGTCTGATCAAACCCTCTATAAAATAAATAAAGATAAAAAAAAAGTCGCGGGCAGACTGCTGGTTATAAATGTGTTTTACTTACCGATGAAAAAATATGCCATCATTTTTATAGCTGTATGCTTTAGACGATTTCCCACACCATTTAATTTAACAGGAACTCTTAATTGTTTTTATTTATGCAGAAATGTTTGAATAGGTATCAAAATAACCGCGTGTGCAGAGATCCAATAATTGGTCAAAACTAAAATGGCCCCTTATATTGTCATCTAACATATATAATTTAAGTGCAATTTCATCTGTGTCGTGAGCCTGAGTCGCCCGTATGAGCTAGCGTAATGTTACATACCCTCTCATCTACCTTTCTCAAGAATTGGGATATAAAATGCAAAAATAAGTTTTCAAATCCGACTGGTAGTGACATAGATTAGCGAGTTCAACAAACAGTCAATCTATACAAGTAGATAAAATTTAAGCGTATGAGCTAGCGTAATGTTACATACCCTCTCATACACCTTCCTCAAGAATTGGGATATAAAATGCAAAAATAAGTTTTCAAATCCGACTGGTAGTGACATAGATTAGCGAGTTCAACAAACAGTCAATCTATACAAGTAGATAAAATTTAAGTGTCTGTTTGTAATATCAAAATGATAACTTTTTACTAAATGCATATGAACGTACATACGGCACTTATAAAAGAAAAGCAATTTAAAAATTTTTTGTTTGTCTGTCCGTTTGTTCCGGCCAATTTCCGAAACGGCTAGACCGATTTTGACACGACTTACACTGGCAGATAGCTGATGTTACGGCGGGTAACATAGGCTACTTTTATTTTAGAAAAATAATTAGGGTTCCGCGCGAAAAAATTAAAACCCATGAAATTGTGAACAAAAAGTCGGATTAGAATTTTTTTTTTTTTTGCATTTAGTAGCCCAATTCTCAAGGATAGTTATAGGCTATTTAACATCACACTACGACCCTTAGGAGCCGAGCAAAATGAAAAAAGAAAGAACACTAAGCGAAAACGAAGTTATAGCACAGGCGGGCGGTGCAACGCAGCGGGTCGAAGGGGACGAAGGAGTAGTTTTATTAAAATGTGGCTGTTGTTTTTAACCGACTTCAAAAAAGGAGGAGGCTCTCAATTCGGTTGTATTTTTTTAATGTTTGTTACCTCAGTACTCCGTCATTTATAAACCGATTTGGAATTTTATTTTTTTATTTGAAAGGGCATACAGATTGGTCCTATTTTTATCAAAATCCAGTTCTGATGATAGGATCCATGAGGAATTGAGGGAACTCCTCAAATATTATAGGTATACACATAGAGATTTTGATAATTTCATCAACAAGTCAAGCATTTGCATTCTGAAAGTATCACTTGGTGAAGTGGAACTGACGAAGAAGACCACAGATGGCTACGGGAACGACTCAATGTATTTCACGGGTAGCTATAAGATATCTCGAGTTATGCGACTATGACGAAGCAAATTTAAATAAATAGTTCTGATGAAACTGGTACCAATGACCTGATCTGCTAATGAAGCCGGAAGGTAGGCACCGGAACTCCGTAATAAAACAAATGATTTTAATGGTAATATGCTTCAAATCGCGCTACTTGAGCTGTATGTTATGTGTGGCCTTGATTGTCAGAAGACAGATTTCGTCAACGATCTGTCGTCGTGTGGTTGATTTAATAATTTGTTGGCGACGGCGTCCAAACCTGATAAAACTACGCCTTCCAAACTTCTGACACGACTTAGCGCGTGTGAAACGGTGGGCACAGTCAGGAATCAGGATGGTCACAACAAACGATCTATTTGCACTATAATACGTTTATTACTCTTTTTTTAAATTGGACAGGGTTTTACCTACGGCGTTTGCACTTGGTGACGGTTACAAAACGACTCTTTTGAACTGCCTAACACATTGGATTTTATAGATTTCCCTATAACTTAATATTTTGATTGTATTACTAACTATAATGAAGAAAATTAAATAACAATTATTAACAAAGAAATAAATGACATAAAGTATCCGAATCAATAATCTTAAGCAATCATTAATTTAAACTTAATACTTGGCGCGCCGGAAGCTGACAACCTGAAGGCGCCATAATGGATATGAACAATTTTGATTATTTTAAACACCAAGAATAAATCAAACATAACTAAACAATTTCATAACAATTACCTACTAAATACTAAAATATTGACGTTAAAATGATCATTTAAATTACTAAGTCGAGCTGGTATATGCAGGACCGGAAGTCGATAACACTCGGCCATCCTGTATTTGACGTGTCCCACGGCGGTCAGCATTGCCACTTGTGCCTGTGCTTGTGCTTGGTCTGTCACTGGTATTCGGCGTCTGAAATAGTAAACAGTATGGGCAGTACATTTATTCTTCTAATTAACAAAAGTGTAGCAAATTATAGCAGTTTATATTAGATCATACAGCTTTTAGGTATATTATTGTGTTGTTAATAAGATTTCACACAGCTTATTTCATGTC
Organism: Fissipunctia ypsillon; assembly: GCA_947568875.1. NCBI lineage: Eukaryota > Metazoa > Arthropoda > Insecta > Lepidoptera > Noctuidae > Fissipunctia > Fissipunctia ypsillon. The sequence goes on from OX387668.1 coordinate 10,612,169, forward strand.
GCTCAGTTTGTATTGTGTATAATACATACTCGTATGTTATATCTCACACAGCTTATTTATTCACACAGCTTATTTATTCACACAGCTTATTTATTCACACAGCTTTATTTATTCACACAGCTTTATTTTATTCACAGTTTTAATTACTCACACAGCTTTAATTTCCCTTACCTCACAAAATTTTAGTTTATTTATAAGCTTTTATGCAACTGTAATTTATGAAAGAGTGCAACCTAGGTTTATAATAAATAAGTCTGTAAATCAAATTTAAACAAGTGTTTTATTTTGCTTATAGCTTAGTGCTTAATCTGTATTATATGAATCATTTACCTACCTACGTGTGTGGTTTTTTTTTTTGTACATTGCAAGTATGAATAGTTAAGTATAACTTTAATTAGCTTTCTAACAGGTCTATCAGATCATCCCTATCGACTTCATGGTCACTACCACTACTTTCATCAGGTATAGACGAATTATAAGGTCGGAGGACTTCACCACGTACAACTGCTGAAAATTTTCTATACCCTTTCATACCCTTTATACTACTTATATCGTGTAATGATCTAACGAGTGATCAGCTTTGCATATTTTATATGGCCCTGTGTACAAACCGTTAAGTTTCCTAGTTACGTTCGCGCTTTCCCTAGTAATTCCTCCTTTCCATAACACTAATTGCCCTACAGAGTACTTAACGCATTGCTTATGAGATCTATCGAATCTGTCCTTCATATGGGTCATATTTCTATCAATACGCAATTTAGCCGCACATCGCCGTTCCTCAAGAGCCTTTGCTTGACCTTCAAAATCGTTAGCATCCCCTGTCGGATAAGCAGGTAACCGTGAATTGGAATGGCCGAATAAAAGCTTAAAGGGGGGAAAACCGGTTGTTGCATGAGGAGTATTATTTATGCCCCAAACTATATCATTCAAGTGATCATCCCAGGTGCACTCGCTGTCAGACATAGTATTTAAACCATTAATCAAAGTTCGGTTTACCCGTTCTACTTGGCCATTTGATCTAGGGCTTGCAATAGCGTTTAAGACATGTTTGAATTGCATCTCCTCAGCAAATTCTTTAAAATACCTACTTGTAAATGCTTTTCCCCTATCCGTAATAATCCTGCTAGGATTGCCAAACTGAGAAATAATATATTTCAAATGCTTTATAGTTTCAATGGAACTACAGCTTTTACAAGGTTTTGAAAATACAAATTTTGTAAACGAGTCTATAACAACGAGTACATAAGAGTTTCCTTTACGAGTCTTAACGAACGGACCTAAATGGTCAACATGTAGTGTATGCATGGGAACAGCCGCCTTTTGAATTGGGTGTAGCTCCCCTTGCAATTTACCATGGTCTCCTTTTCCGTAAGCACATCGAAGACATGATTTGATATATTTACGAATAAACCTAGTCATGCCCTCAAACCAGAATTGTGCTTTAATGGTCTTTTCATACTTATCAAAGCCAACATGTCCTATTTGATCATGGAATTTTTGTAGTAAGCCCCATTTTGCTAATTTGGGTATAACAAAACGATGTCCGTTGATTGTTTGTCTATAGAGAAGGTCGTCTTTTATTACGTAATTACTAGTTATATCATTATTGCTTGTGCCATTACGCAACTGCATTGCGCAATTTTCGTCCTGCAACTGTAACGTTACCAGCCAGTCAGAATCGTCAATTAATAAAACAGGATTCTGTACTGGATTCCTACTCAAGGCGTCTACGTGTCTCATACGATCACCAGGTCGATACTCGATTTGTAGATCGTAGTCTTGGATTGAAAGCCACCAGCGGGCTATACGAGGAATTAGGTCTTTTTTAACTAAGGTAGTTCGCAACGCGGCACAATCAGTCACAATAGTGACAGGAATACCTACGAGATAAATTCGAAATCGTTTTATAGATTCTACGACTGCTAATGTCTCCAGTTCATAGCTATGATAAAACTGTTCTTCTTTACTTGTGATCCTACTAAAATACGCAATTGGTTTCAGGACACCATCAGTTTGGTACTGCAAGAGTATACCGCCTAGTCCTAGCATACTAGCGTCGGTATGGAGCTCAGTACGTGCATTTCTGTCGTAAATGCCTAAAACCGGTCTTTCAATGAGACGTTCTTTTAGAGTCTGAAAAGCAGTTTCTTGGGCGGAACCCCAAGTCCATTCTACATCCTTTTTTGTTAACTGTGTAAGGGGTCTAGCTATTTGGGCAAATCCGCGAATAAATTTCCTAAAATACGATGTCAAACCAATAAATTGTCGGGTTTCATGCACATTACGGGGTTTTTTGTATTCAGCTACGCAACGAATTTTAGCTTGTCCTGGTTGTATTGTACCTGCGGTAATCTCATGTCCCAAATAATTTACGCTTTTCTTCAAAAACGAGCATTTACTTAAATTCAGTTTTAAATTAGCTTCTGACAAAAATTGCAGGACATCGCCCAATAATCTGAGTCCGTCATCGACCGAGATTGTCGGGAGCATTACGTCATCTAAATATGAAGCTACGTCATTGCCCAGTCTACCCAAAACTATTTTGATGAGACGTGAGAACACCGCCGGCGCATTGGCCAGACCAAATGGCATTTTCAAAAACTCGTATTGCCCTGAAGGTGTTACAAACGCGGTTTTATGGACCGAGTCTTCGGCTATTCTAACTTGGTAATAGCCTTGTGCAAGGTCTAGAGTAGTGAATAAAGATTTTCCAGATAAACGAGTTACCGTCTATATGAGGCAACGGATAACGGTCTTTGATAGTGCGTGCGTTGAGTGCTCTGTAATCTATGCATAATCTATAATCACCGCCTTTTTTCTTCACAAGGACTACTGGACTTGCATAGTCAGACATAGATTCCCTTACAACACCTGCATCAATACGATCCTGAACTTTTTCGTTAACAATCTCATTTTCCTTATAAGAAAGTCGATAAGGTTTGCAGTAAACAGGTTGTTCAGTTGTTGTCTGAATATGCATCTCCAGCACGTCGGTACATCCTAAATCTTTGGTATTTTCCGCAAACAAGTGTCTGAATTTATTTAATAGCTGTAGCAATCGATTGCTATCATTGGTTTCTAAATCACCTACATCTAAATCAGATAACTGTAATTCTCTGTCAGTAGATTGATCAATTGTCATTACATTCGTATGCGTACTACTATTCATATCACCAGCTAGTTCCGCGCGAGCTACGAGTCTATTTTGTTGCCACTCTATAATATCATCCCCAATGTTAACTACTCTTAAAAAACAATCCCTCGACCTTACAAGTCCTCCTATAATTTTTTATTTATTTTTATTTTATTTTATTTTATTTTGGCATCAAACAGTCGTATACAAACAATATAATTCTTCAGACAATTGGTTCCTTACAATAGACCTATAGTGCCGACAATGTGATATAATGGTAAACATGAGTACAATAAACTCATAATAAGGAAAGACGCGCAAGAAATACATGTTCATTTTTGTATCAAAACATAAGTTCAATTAGACATAATCATTATCAGTTTACAAAGTAAAGTGAAGGTAGACAAGGTAAAAATAGTAAGTTTTAACTAGGTGATTTATCTACTTTTAAGTTTTAGTTTAAGGCTATTAAGAGAAATGTTAAAAATATCTATGTCTGTAAATTCTCTATTATAATTGTTAGTGGAACGGTATATAAATGAGTTACGAGTGTATGTTTTATTTAGTCGAGGAGGAACAAAAAGTGGTGTGGTACGTGAGGGGCGTACGGGTAGGCGAGCGTGTGCTTTTAGTGATATTTTACCAAGTAATGATGGTGAATCGGTCAACGAGTTTAAAATTTTGAACAATTGAATAATTTCGAACATATCACGCCTGTTACGTAGACTTATCAGTTTATGCCTACGCATTGCATCTTCATACGCAGGGTCGTAAATATTATTGCGATAGTTAAGTGATTTTAAAAACTTTTTTTGTATCCTTTCTATCCTGTTTATATGTATGTTAAAACATGGGCTCCATACAGTGCTACAAAAGTCTAGAATAGAGCGGACAAATGAAAAATAAAGAATTTTTAGAGTGATAACATTCTTAAAAGGTTTACTAATTCGCAAAATAAATCCTAGGCTGCGAAATGCGGAGCTGACTATGCGGTCTATATGATGAGTAAATGTTAATTTGGAGTCCATAACGAGACCTAGGTCTCTAATGGTGGAAACTCTTTTAAGAATTAAGCCATTTATGGTGTAGTTGAAATTTAATGGGTGAGTTTTCCGCGTATATGACATAATGAAACATTTATCTATGTTGAGATAGAGCTGATTAGTTGTACAGTAATTGTGCAAATTTATTAAATCACTTTGTAATTTAGAGCAATCTCTAACGGATTTAACCACTCGGAATATTTTCGTATCATCAGCGTAAAGTAAGTGATTACTGTGATCAAATATGGTTCCTATGTCATTAATGTAGAGGCTGAAGAGCAAGGGTCCCATATGGGAACCTTGGGGAACTCCGGAGGGAACGGGAAGGAATTGAGATGAGTAACCTTTAACACAGACCGCCTGACTTCGATTTTTTATATAGGATTGGATCCATCGTAGTAAGTTGCCGTGCACACCGGCCCTCGCTAGTTTTTCAATAAGCATATCATGGTTAATTTTGTCGAACGCCTTCGAAAAGTCGGTGTACACGACATCTACCTGTAGATTATTGTCCATAGCGTCCACTAGAAACTCCGAGAAAGGAGGATGGGCACCAATGTATGGAAACTGGTACCGGCACCAATTGGTATGAATGATACACCGTTGGAAATGTATTTTTGTGTAGATTAAGAATAACCATGGCGCTTGTCCCTATTCACTGTCCGATCGGAGTAATCCTACTTGAAAGTTATTTATTTTTGTTACGTCCTATTAAGTACACATACTTTTATTGACTGTTTTCTCCATTTGGCATGGTATTTTCATAATTATTATTAATATTTTTCATTGTCTAGGTAAATAAAACAAGTTCGAAGTAAGTTTTATCATTTATTGTATATAAGTATATAAATGTGTGTCTATAGATCGACAATAACATAAAAAGATAATGAATAATATGATGTATTATATATACTATACATCATTCATTATCTATAACGATGCTATTTAAAAATAATGCTGGCTCATTAAAACTCTCGTGTCTAGCATATCCTAAATACCAGACAATGGATACTATATGCGCACAGGAACCTACCGTGCGGCGTCCCGTCAAACATGTACAATAATGATGTAATATTATGTTTTCATTTCTATTTAGCAATATGTAACAAAAGTATTGTTTTGCTCTCACATGTCGGGACTGTATACGTGCACGCAAAAGCCACGCATCTTCGTCAATTCCGTATTCAATAATGTCTTCCAAAGCGGCTTCTCTATATGTTTCGATGAGATATAAGCCGTTGTTTAGGTGTTCGCTGCAGTAAGATTTTGCGAGTTTTAATTGGTATGTCCCTAATGACAGCAATATCACGTCCTGTTCACTCAATCGTGGAAAATCGGGCACATCATTGGCTTCCAATCTCTGGAAATCGGCTCTTCTGTTATTTAATCGTTTTTCTTCTACATAATTGTACAACACGTTTGGGGTTTGCATTTTTTTCAGATATTTTTTGTAGAAAAGCTTCTGCGTATTGGCTATCTGCGATTGGCGTGTGGAAGTGATTTGTTATTGCTGCTGCAATTTTAACATCCACAAACATATTAGGCATTGTATTATTAAAATATCTTTGCCGCAACAGCTTAAAATCTCTTTTAATCCGCCCGTTAACCACTTCCACTGCCCATCGGCATATTGTAACTAGTCGGGAATCATTCGCTTGGGAAGTAGTGAGCTGTGACTGGTCTGGCTTCAATATTGCCCAAACTGTCTCTAAACCCACGGTCTAAAATAAATACATCATTGGGATGAAACAATATGTGCAAGGGGTTTTCCTCGTCATTAATTAAATCGCTCATTATCTGGGCATCAGTTTTAGTTGCAGCGTATGGTCCTTTTACGTCTATAATGTATCCGTCAGTGGTTACAATTAAAAATGGCTTTAACAAGTTTTGGAACTTGTGCAAGTTGTAGGATTGCCTCTGAAACAAAAAGTTTGTGCTTTTGTGAATATAAATATACGTGCCATCGCAAACAATAATGGCTTTAGAGTTTTCTTCATTTCCATACAGTGCTTTTGGAATCCTCAGATTTCTCTCCAGTATATTGTCTCTACTTATGTGATCCAGTCCCAAGTGAAGCACAACACAGTCAGTACTAAGACACTCTCGTGCAATGGCCAACTGGCGTTCGAGTCGTTGAGGCTCAGAATGTCAACTTCCCAAAATGTCTCCTGGTACCAAAATGTCAACTTCCCATAATGTCCCTTTCCCAAAATGTCCCTTTCCCAAAATGTCTCTTTCCCAAAATATCTTTTTCCCAAAATGTCCCTTTCCCAATAGTCCCTTTCCCAATATTTATATAATAAACCTTACCTTTTGACTCTGAATGCCGATACACATGTTGTGGAAATTCTGCCAATTGTCCGTCAGTGAGAGGTAAGTCCATCAAATTCAAAGGTCAAATCTTGGAATATTACCTTTTGACAAACTCTGAGGTCAAGGGCATCAAGGTCAATAATATATTTCTCGAAGTAAGGCGTGGTCGACGGAGCCCCGCTTCGCGGGGCTCCTACTTCTGAGAGGTTTAAAAAAAAATAACCACGAAGGAGATGGCGGGGTCTGAAAGACCCCGCCATCCCCTTCTAACCTAACCTGTCCGAGTCGGGGTGCCCCAAGTCCCAAACTCGCTTTACTCGCTCTTGCATCCTTATTTTTTAGTTGGGTTATAACGCTTAATTCTAAGAATGGGGGACATTTTGGGAAAGCGGCATTTTGGGAAAGGGACATTTTGGGAAAGAGACATTTTGGGAAAGGGACATTTTGGGAAAGGGATATTATGGGAAGTTGACATTTTGGTACTAGGAGACATTTTGGGAAGTTGACATTCTGAGCCTCAACCGTTCGAGTTTTCTTCTTGATATATTAAACAACGTCGCAAGTCTTACGTTGGATTCTCCTGTGCGTAGTTTTTTCAGTAAAATACCCAAAGTAGTTCTGGGATCTGCACTTGCATCTCTTAATGAAGTGGTTTGCTCTAAGATAGCGTTAAATTGTTCTGTAGTACGTCCAGTCCAAAAGTGCATTTCTTCTTCAGTTAATCCTCTTAGCTCGCTAAAACGCAATCTGGGTTCGTTTAAGGCATTTCTCAGTAGGTCACGAAGGTCACTGAAGTGGGCGGCCGTAAAGTTATGGGAAATGTTGCATGCCTGAGGTAGTTCATCCCAGTCATTTCCATTTAGGTGATCGCGGCATACTCTGGCAGCATCAGGAATGTAGATTTTGTGTTGAGTAAATACATGAATTTTAACAACGTTTGGGATTCGATGGCGGGTTGTATTAGGGCAGCCACGAAAAAGACAATGCCTCGGGGTATTTGGTGCTCCCATATATTCGGGCACGTGTATCACTTCTAGTTGAGGTTCTGCTTCTTCTTGCGGTTCTACTTGTTCTTGCGGCTCTGGCTCGGGTTGAGGTTGAGCTCTAGTCGCATTTTCTGCTCTTTGCCAGCATCGGTAACATACTCTCCGAGTACCATCAAACACGACCTGAAAATCGGTAATAATAATGTAAGGAAAATAAATAAATACAACATACCTAGAAAGCGTACCTGGGGTATTATAAACAATACGCTTAGCCGCTAAAATGCGCATGGGATCTAGAGTACCAAAAGAGAGAAAACGTTTTTGCCTCTAAGTGCACATTGGATGACGTTCTATTATGCCGGATTCTCAATTAACTAGTTTGTATTTCTCTATGGTAATAGTACCGTAAAATTCCTTACCAAATAAACTACATTTTAACATATGACAACCCTACGATCTGTCATTTCAGAAATAAAAATATTTCTTTCTCGTCCGTGAATCTTTGTTTTGGTTCTCCGTTACTTGTAAATAATGTAAATTGTACTGTGAAATGTGATTTTATTAATGTTTTACGTTAACAACTTCCCTGTCCAATGAGTCATATATGACTCACGAGAGAAGTTTTCGCCCTACGTCCATGAGTCACATATGAGTCATAAAATAACCAAAATAGGATAAATCTACATGTTATAATTTATGAAAATTATATTTTATGGTATATAAGAATGTTATATATAACTCATCAGAAGAAAAAACTGTGAAAAATGCGTTGTATGGGGACAGGGAAGTTGTTAAAAATAAACACAACATGGATTTCGAACCTTAAAACATATAAGGTTACCATTTGAATGTTTGTTTAAAAAATGTTTTTTTTTGTTTATGTTCTCAAAACAATGTTATAAATGAAGATAATCATACATTCAAACGAAACCAACACAAAAGCAAAATACCCAGAAACAGAGTCATAAATAGGGTTTTTGTGAAACATCTGCGTGCCAACCGGTGCGCGCGGTCTGTGACTCATCGGTCGTGTGCATTTAAGGGGTAAAATAGATAAAAATTATGTGCGCTTTAGCGGCCGAAAAATAACAAACAAGGCATCCCTAAAAACAAAGAGATCAAAGGCTAACCTAAAGTCTAACGCACATGCGGGCACAACGAGGTAAAATGATCGATTTTTATTTCTATGTGGTATTCTATGCTGTTGTCTGTACTGAGTCAACGAGACACGTAATACAATAAATGCTCATAAAGATAACAACATAACAATAAATAGATTAACATCTAAGACCCAGGATTTTTTCGTTGCTCTAACTGGGGATCAAACCCGGAACCAATGGTTTCAATGGCAAGAACATTAGCACTATACTATACAGGTTATTAACAATAAAATAAATGCAATAAAACTGTCAAATGGAAAGTTAAAAAGTTCAATAAATACTAACCTCCAATGCAGCATTTTCTCGAATAAAAGCTGCTAGGTATGCGCGCATTCTTGGTAAGTTTTCCGATAGAACGCGCACTTGATATCTGCCTCGGTATAGACCTCTTCGGCACATTACACAGGTACGAAAACGTTCCATTGCAATCAAAATAACTCAAGCACTCAAGTCCAGTAGAAAGCCGCAGTCAAAAATAAAACAGGTAACAGAGTCCAAGTTAATGCCAGGGTCTAAAGTCGACGTGAACAATGAGGAACGAGACAATGTAGTAACTTACACAACAATTATCAGCAAACGACTACCAAGGGAGCATGCACAAGCGCCGCAGCATGCCCACCCTCGCCCCCGCCCCCTCGCTGAACGCGCTAACTACCGCGCTGCGTAAGATAAGAGAGCGAGAGAGAGATAACAATACCAGTTCCAACTTACTAGTCATCTACTTACGTATACTCAGGGTTAATAGTAATAAAAATATTGCTCCAATCTGACGTGTAAATCCAAAACACTGTAACTCGAGTTACAGTGTTTTGCCTTAATAGCGCTCATTTGATTATTTCGAGGCAGTTACGTATCCCTATATTGATATTTTTTCGTTTTATAGTATGTAGAAGGAGATATGAGCATTTAAAAAACACTGTATTTCAGTTACATTTATAGTTTGTTATGGCATAACACTGTGATTGAAGTTACAGTGTTTTGGCTGGATAAGTTTAGGCGAGATTAGTTGAAAGTCTGAGATACAGTGTTTTGAGTAACCAAACAAACTGGAGACGTCGCGCGCGGCGACATGTCCCTACGTGTAGTAGGCGCACGACACGCGGGGGGCAGGGGTCAGAGTTCAACGGTTAGTGGTCGCGAATCATTCCTGTTGCCTGGACGCACGCACGGTGTTTTTGATCGACAGCGCGTACGCTGCGTTCTGTTTACGTTCGTTTTGAAAAGTTTGTGTTACTGAGTAAGAATAATTATAACAATGAGTGGATACCGCAATAGACTATTAGTGAAATTATCACAAAACAATATACAACACCACAACAATTTGTCATGTACTACAATGGCTTCAGAGCTTAACAGTGAGTTAAATGAAAAAGAGAATATCAGCGGCAGTAATAAGGAGCGACCTGGTATCAATACATCATACGATTTTGATAACGTTGAATTTGATTGTTCCTGTTATGTATTCGACACACGTAATATCAGCCCTTTGATACCCCTTAGTGAATCTCAAATAAATGAATGTATTGCTGACAATCTCGGCAACGATGTCAACTACGCTGATCTGTTACCAGTACCTACTTCTAGTGCCATTCAAGAGTTATCTATGGATTTAAGTAGCCAAACACGCCCAGAAAGTTCGTCATTGCAAAAGACAAATTCTGATACTGGAGCAATAATTAATGTAGACACGGTTTCCTCTTCTAATTCTAACGCAGAATGCCGTGATACATCAAGTGCTGTATTGTCATTTGAAGCGCTAGAAGAATCTTATTCTCTACCAGCCAAAAGAAGTCGAGATCCTAAAGTTATTTTGGCAAATAAAAAAAAAAGCATCCTATGAGACCTCCTTGCCGAAATTGCAAAAAAAAATTGTTCCGTTAAAATCTTGGAATCGGACAGAGAAACCATTTACAATCTGTTCTGGAGTATAGATAGACAGAGACGACGGGATTTCTTGTCAAGGCAGGTACACAAAATGCCCACGGCGAGTAAAACTGCTGGCCCCAACTCAAGAAGATACAATACTTTGACATGGACTCTTAATGAGTTCAAAATTTGCAAAACATTTTTTTTTAAATACCTTAGGTTTTAGTAACGATGAAGCAGTCCAAGCTGTCCTAAAGCAAAATCACATGATGCAAAATAAAAATCCGAAAATTTGTGCTGCTCCTGATCCTAGAGGTCGTCACACACCATATAACGCTTTTCCTGCGGAGTACGAAAACGAAATGAAACAATTTATATTAAAATATAACCCCACGCCATCCCACTATAATATAAATCATGCGCCGAACAGAAGATATCTTCCAGTAGGTGTGAATTTTACAGGCATTTACAAAGAATTTCAACTATACTGCTTAGAACAAAATTTGAAAGTTTGTAGTTGGACACATTTTCACCATATGATCAAACAACTTAATCTTTCAACAGCAGAACCAGCTCAAGACATTTGCACAAAATGTAGAAACCATGAATTAAAACATAAAATGTTACCATTGCCGTGTAATTGTAATGACTGTTTAGACTTAGGGAAACATCTCGAAAACAAAAGAGATTCAAGAAGAGATTTAAAATCAATAGAAGAAAAGTGTGAAAATTCTGAGGGGCAAGACATGCTATATACTGTAGATATGCAAAAAGCTATTTGTATGCCACTGTTGACCACAAAAGAATATTTTTTCTCAAGAAAACTCGTTCTTTTCAACGAATCTTTCGTGCCCCCAGGAAAAAACAAACAAGCTGTCTGCGCAGTTTGGCATGAGGGAGAAAGTGGAAGAAAAGCACATAATATAGCCTCCACATATACACATTTCCTCAGGAAATATTGCAGAGACCTTAGGTCTGTGACATTTTTCTCGGACAATTGTAGTGCGCAAAATAAAAATAAGATCCTTTTGTCTGCGCTGATAAGAGTCATTAATGACAAAATGACAAATTTAGATAAAATTACCCTAGAATACTTCGAGCCAGGACATACGTTTATGGCTGCAGATGCAGTTCACGCAGCAATTACAAAGAAATTGAAATCTAAGGGCCAAGTTTACGATATGGATGATTTTATATCCACCATCAAAACTTCACGAAAAAACCTGCAAGTCGATTTATTAGCTCACAAAGACATGATTATCTTCAGTAATGATTCCAAAGCAGCATTTCCCAAAGGATATAATATACATAACCTGAAAGTGATCGAATTTAGAAGAAACGAACTAACAATATTTGTCAAGAATACATATAACGCAGATTTTAAGGAGATATATTTTTTGAAAAAGAAGATAGAACTTGATTTGCGGAAGAAACTTACAAATGGTATAACTGTTCTTTTGAAAGAGATACCTAAAGAGACTGAACCTAGAGGTATTAACGAGACAAAAAAGAGAGAGTTATTGGCACTGTGCAAATCAATGCCTCAAACAAGAACGAGTTTTTATGAAAATCTTGTTATCTCGGAATCACCCGATCTCGAGGAACATATTGACACTGAGTTAGTATAGTAGGTAAACCTACCTCAAAGTACTTAGTTCATAGACTGATTATATTAATAAAACATTGATCTCATTATTTAAAAAGAATTCATTCCTGAGTTGAGTTTTTTTAATTTTATATTTTTGTTCGTATTTTAATATTTGTTTTATATTTTTTGTGTTAATGTGACTTGATTGATACTTTTTAATATTTTTATTGATCTATTCGAAGAGATAATTATTTGTTTTGAAAAGATTACAATACTACTACTGACTTGAGTTTTTTTTAAATAAATATTTTTTAAATACAAATATAGATTTATTGTCTTTGACCTAAACAACATTGAACAAGCAAAATACACTATGTTATTGCAAACTGTGGTTGCTATAGTCAATTTTCTTTCGGAAGCCTTGTGGTAATTCCTGTCAGTGTTCAAAAACAGTGTATTACTACACTGTTTTAGAAAATACAGTGTTTTTGTATGACTTATAAGCTCTGTTCTCATAAAACCAATACACTGTAACTAAACATACAGTGTTTTGCTCAAACAATCGGGAATATATCAGCTTTTTTTAAAGAAACAATACACGTTTACTTAGTTTATTCTAATTGTATGGATTGTATGGTTGTAAAATGTACATGGCTAGATAAAACATAAACATACCTTTAATTTGGTACCTAACACACGATTAAATGTTACAATAATATTACTAAAACTTGCCAAAAACCAAAAAAAGTTTTAACAGCCCTTTTCACGAAACAGGTATTTCTGAGATACAGTGTTTTGGATTCACACGTCAGCAATGTCATGCATCAATATCAATTGATGTATTTGTATGTTTAGTGTTTAATAAATAGCTCACCCCTAACTGAAAAAATACCAAACCGATTTTGTTATGATTTTCATCCGTTAACTGAATTTTACTTAGCTCAAAATCTGTGCAAATATCATCAAAATCTGTCAAGATAAACCGGCGATATGATTTTTTTAAATTCCATTTCGAACTAAATATCCAGTATCTTCTAAAGACTATATTTCAAAACGGACAATTTATACGGGATTGGTGCCATAGTAGTTTTTTGTGCTCTTGAAGAGAGCTATCCAACGATGGTAAATTCATTTTGATTGGACATGGGTACCAAAATGCCCATCCTCCTTTAACATGTTACTATCTACGCTGCGATGCTTAAAGAAACCATGCTGTTGCTGAGAAATGTGATTACGAAAAGCGAATGAGATTTGAGAAGTTACAATTTTTTCTAAAATTTTTCCTAGAACACACAATTTAGAGATCGGTCTGTATTCAGTTACAATATCTTTTCTATTGTTTTTGGGTATAGGGGTTATAATTGATTTTTTCCATTTACTAGGAAACACTCCAGTTCCAATAGATGTGCGAAATATTAAGGTTATTGGTCTTGCAAGTACCTCAGCGCACCTGGATATGAAAACTGGATGAAGGTCATCGGATCCAGCACCTTTTTTAATATTAACCTTTTTTAATTCATTTAATACTTGTTCAAAAGTAAGGTTGATTGTGCCTATATCTACAGTAGAAGATGTGTTGTAGCTGTAAGGGTAGGTTTGAGATGTGGACGAAACAAAAACTGAGTTGAAGTACTGATTAAAAGCATCACAAATTTCCTCGCCAGTAGAGAGTATTTTACTGTTGTACATCATCCTTTCAGGGATGGTATTAGATGCATTTTTTGATTTGACAAATGACCAAAAAGAATTAGAATCTTTCTTTATATTATCTTCAGAATACTTGATAAAATTATGATAGCAATCTTTAGACATTTTTTTAAACCTACTCCGTAATAACGAGAACGTGTGGTAGTCGTGAAGGTTACCATATGTTTTCCATTTATGGTGAAACTTGCATTTTTCTTTGGATAACTTAATAAGTGGTTTTGTGTACCAAGGCGGATATTTTTGTCTAAAATTTAAATTGCAGGTAGGCACAAATTCATCCAAAATATTTTGGAGAACACTATAGAAGTAATCAATCATGGAATCTACATGGGTCATACTAGAAAAAATATTCTCCCAATCCACAGACGCAAGGGCAGTTTTAATTGAGTCATAGTTTGCTTTATAATATTGTCTTTTCATTGTAGATGGGAGCTTGAGTGCGGGGCAGAAGTTTAATTTTAAGTCAATTTCTAATGGGTTGTGATGCAAATCGTGTCGTACAAATGGATGTTTGCACAGTGAGATAAGGCACAATTCATTACTAAAAATTAAATCTAATATTCTATTATTATGGTTAAATTGATTATTGTATTGTAGTAAGGATGAGAAATTCATGAAATCGGCGGTAAGGCTAGCTAATTTGTCATTATTAGTGAATATATCCATAGAATTTGAGTCATAATTGCAAGACCAACAAGCGTGGGATACATTAAAGTCTCCAAGTATAAGAAATTTATCATTATGGTTACGTAAAATAAATTCACTCACTCTGTCGTAAAAGGATGCTAGCAATGATTCATGACTAGTACCGTGCGGTATATACGTAGCAATAATGTGTAAGTAATTAGAAGAACTGATGCAGAGGCAGAGAGACCCATACCTCGTCCGACAGCGGTGACGCACGAATGTCGCTGCGCTGCCAAGGACAAAGGTCGCGACGCACGGCAATCATAACACCTCCGCCGCGATCGCTGCCGGCCGCTTGGTAATTACGGTCACAGCGGTATAATTCGTATCGGCTATCAACATATTCGCTACTGTTAAAGTTATCATTAAGCCAGGTCTCTGTTATACATATAATGTCAAAGTTGTTCCGCAAGACTTCGGAGAGAAATATGTGTGATTTAGTACGTAATCCCCTCACGTTTTGATAGTAAATGGATAAGTTATTGTTATCGAACATTGATAATTATGACCGCTACGAGTAAACAAGTTCCACTAACATTACATTTAAGGGTTTTATGTGTTAATGATGAACGGTAGTGAGCTTTATTAATGAATGTACATTCCTTCTTAATATCAAAACAAAAAAGTATTTTACAGTAAAGTACTACAAGTAATATCGAAGTAGGTAATGAAATAAGCATGCAGATATAATGAATATGAGTGGATAGTCATTTTATTTTAGCTAAATCAGTATCACTAGACACACACATGATTTTGGACGTATCATTTTTACGTAGTAAGATTTTATACTCTGACAACCATACATACTTATAGTCATTTTCTTTTGCAAGCAGACGGGCTTGCTTATATAATTGTTTATTCTGTGGAGTTAAGTGATCATTTATGAAAATGGGTTTCGCCGGACCGTCCAATCCAGCATCAGCTGTTGTCAGACCTCGCCGAGCGCGAACAGCAGCCATCATATCACTTTTGCATTTCCTTTGAGTGAACTTGACGATGATATTCGGGATGGGTGTAACATTGGAAGCTGACTCACCGATATCTACCCTAGAATTATTATTTGCTGTAAATCGTCGAACTCGGTGAATATAATCGATGTCCGTCATTGCAATGGGGAAATTAATCTTTTTAGCTATGTTGTGTACGATATTGATTAAATTTTCACCCTTTGTGAGAGGAATTCCAGCTATTTCGAGGTTATTCATTCTTCCCTGCTGTTCTTTGACACGCAGCTGATCCGATAAGCTTGCAACGGTCGCCTGAAGTGCTACAAGATCTGTGATACAGTCTGTATTTTGCTATTGTTGGTAGTATTTGTTGACTTCAAATCGCTCACATCCTTCTTAATGCATGCTTGTTCTTCAGATAACATAACAATTTTGCTATTTACCGTCTCCAAATCGTGTCTAAACCCATTTACATCCTGACTCAATGCTTCCAAAGTGGTAATAATATTTTGATTTTGAGTTTCAAGAGTAGATGTAATCGTCTGCATAATTTTATTTTGAAATTCAAGTAATACTTCAGAGTGATCACAGTTACATTCGGTATGTTTTCTCTTTCTAAACGTAACACCAATGGGCTCATCACGCAACTTGGAAAGGTCTGGTTGTGATCCCGTGCTTACCATGGGAGGAGATCTTTGGACATTCATTATGCTGTTGCAGACAATATCCAAGAAGTAGGTAGATCTTGAGAAAAGTTGGAGGTATCAGTGACTAAGTGACTGTGGTGTCGCCAAGCAGCGAGCAGGACGAAACGACGGATGTCCCGTTCACACGTATTACGAAAGTTTACATTCACCACACGAGTCGACACGAGCGTTTACGATGTATGTTGTGAGGGAGATAAACGATTAGACTTCTCACTTGTTTAATTAATGTCTTGACAATGTATTAACAACCGTATAGCACATTAACAGAGTTCCGATTGCGAAAAAGATTATTTGATTAAAAAATATAAAACCGAACACACGTCTGTCCCGACAAGAGTTTTGAGCAGAGTGAAAAATGACATAAGATATACTTCCTAGCTCAAAATAAACAGAACGCACAAGAAAAGTATGGTTAGGATTAACATCGACATAAACTTGTACAAAAGCGGTACTTCGTTGTGGTATTACACTATGATATTTTAAATAGAGAGGGAATTTTGAGATGAAATCCGTTTCATTCAACTGCATATGACATAGTTCATTATTTAAATCAAAATTACACAAAAACTTAACAGAGTTCTCTGAAGTAAGTAAGCTTATGTTTCTCTGGTTTATCATTGATTGGCCGATTATTAGATCTATATCAGCTAGATCATTACTAGTTAGTTCAACAGAACCACTCAATATTATATTATCTATTTTAACATCAATATGAGTTGTTCCCAATGAGTTTGAGTATGCACCACCAAAGCCTTTCATTGTAACTGCAGAAGGCATGATTTTTAAGTTTAAATTATTAGCTTGTGACACTGTGAGAATATTTAATTTACTGCCCGTATCGATATACGCAATAAGATTATGTCCATTAATTACCACTGCCTTTTTGTACAGGTCTATAAAAATATTGTAGGTTGTAAACATAACGTTACTAACCTTTTGTCGTTGTTGCTGTGAAGAGCTGGCCGCAAACCAGCAGCTGGCGGCAGTGTGGCCCGGACGTTGACACACCTCGCAACGTGGAGTCCTGCAGTCCTTTGCCTCGTGTCCTGGTCTTCTGCAGGCGTAGCATATCTTCGGCAACAGTTCGTTTTCTTTAAAAATTGGAGCAATGTTGCCCCCTCTCCTCCATGTTGAAGTCGGCCGCTTGGAGTTACTTGCTTCCACTTGCTTGTAGTTTTCTAGAGATGATAAATCGCTCATTAAATTCAAAAAGGCCACATTCCGAAAAAAATCAAAATCGTTTTTATTGCATAAAACGTATCAAAATTGGTCAAATTTTTATATTCGAAAAAGACACCCATTGCTTTAGCGTTTAAAATGGTCCAATCAAACAACTGCCCGTTGGTCATTTTGACACATTGACGACTAACTGCAGAGCAAAACGGCCATATTGTTAGTTGCGAACCGGCAGTCTGCGTGAGCGCACGTCATCTTTATTTAAAAAGGCCACATTCCGGAGAGCAACTGGTGTTGAAGTGATAAATTATAGTGAAAAGTGCCATATTTTGAAATGTGACCGTCTTTAATAAAGAAAACACGTGAGTACAATATTATGTAATAAGGAAACGTGCCATATTTTGGAATGCGTTTCTTTTGATTTTAAATACTATAATTTTGATAATCATTTATTGAAACAAAAGTGCAGTATTTGGAATATGTCTGTGTTGCGTATAAAATTACCTTAATTGTGGTAAGAATTGTTTGAACAATAATGTACTTTTTGTTTAATGGCTGTTTTGATGTTCGTGAGCTATGATGTCTAAAAAATATGTTTATAACAAAGTGCAGTATTTTTATTAAACGGTTTCTTTATTGCTAGATGACCCGACAGAAGTTGTCCTGGTCAAATTTCAATTGGCTGAGCAAGTTTTTTAATTTTTCCTACCTACCAGCTACCTACCTACATCATCGTATGACATTTTCGAACGATTCTGTACCTCAAAATGAAATGATGAAAATATGAATAGAAGATCTATTAAAGGGTATGTGCCTATTTGTGGTGCTATTTAGGTAGGTATTTGGTAACTTGCTAAAGTTACTTTTGGGGTTTAAGTACCTACAGCGACTCACAATTTTTTTCTTTGTTCATAGAATGAATAGTCGCGCACATCGGATTTTGAACATGGTCAGAACAAAAAACGAAGATCTTCAAACTTCAACACACAATAACACAAAGTTTGTCTCAACTTCCAACTTCGCCGATCAAAGCTTGCCGTCCCTGTCCGTCTTGTCTGATAGTTCTTGTGATACGAATTCCATAGCAGACAGCCTAAATAATCTTAATCTTTCGATACTTGATGAAAGTACTAAACTGATGTGAGAAGTCCAGAAAAAAGAGGTAATTTCGTTGTTGAGGAAAGTACAGAATGTGAATCAGATAGCTCCAGTGAATCTTCATCTACCAGTTCAAGCTGCAGTATGGAAGATTTCTCGTCAGATGATAGCGTAAAGGATCCTGACTTCAATCTTCGACCTGACGCAGAAGCTATTTCAGTCTCCGATGAAGATTCATCACCAAAAGCTGGATGTTCCGTGAATCTTTCTAGCTTCATTGACTTACAAGCGGTAATGCCTTGTCCGCGAGGTGAAGTATCAAGCTTCTATTACGTCTCAAAGTTGAATTTATTAAATTTTACAATAACTGAGCTTGGCACTAAAAACACAACTTGTTTTGCTTGGCATGAAGGAGAAGGAAATCGAGGCGCCAACGAGATAGGCTCATGCGTATATAAATACCTAAAAAGTTTACATGACAGAGTCACCGAAGATTTTGACGTGGTTTTTAGAGTTATAATTGCTGTGGCCAGCAAAAAAACAAATTTATGTTGGCAATGTATCAACACTCCATAAATGAGTTTCCGAAACTGAAATCAATAACCCATAAATTCTTAATCAAGGGGCATACCCAAAATGAGGGTGACTCTGTACACTCCGTTATTCAGAGGAACATCTCAAGAGCGCTAAAGTCTTCTCCGATTTTTGTACCTGCACAGTACATCAAATTATTAAAAACCGCAAAGAAGAAAAGAACACCCTATACTGTTAAGGAACTTGCACATGATAATTTTTATAACTTTAAATTGCTGGCGGTTGGAAACTACACAACCAATGATGATGGTGAAAAGGTGAAATGGGCCGACATTAAAGTTATGAAAATTGACAAAGAACATAAAAATATGTTTTTATACAAAACTTCCTACGAGGATACAGTTTTTGCCCAAGTTACCACTTTAAAAAGAAGACAAAATGCATCTGGTACTCCGCGGACATTAAGAAAACTTTATAACAATAAGCTGCAAGTTGCTGAGACAAAAAAACAGGGCATTCTAAAACTAATTGAAAAGGATGTGATCCCGAAATACTACGAATCTTTGTATAAGAATCTATAAGAAGATGTTATTAGTCTCCTAAGACTGATACTGTTTATTAAAAAAAAAAAAAAAATTAACATAACTGTTATGTAGGTAAGTATGTTCAGACTTGTGGTTCTACAAATTTAGAAGATGTTTTAAAACTGATGTTTCACTCTGTTATGTTAATTGCAACCTTGTATTGTATGTAAGTTGAGACTGATGGTTTTACAGACTGATTTAAGAAGATGTTTAATTTTTAATACCTATTAGATAAAGAGTTTATTGTAACTACTCGGAAAATAATTATCGTAGATCCCATCGTTATTATTAGTATCTAAGTAAAGACTTTATTTTATTTTGTAAGTGACATTGCTTGAATAAAGAGGTGATAGTTGTTGTTTGTTGCTGCATTTACTCGTAGTAACAACATTGATCTCATTGATAGTTTGTTAACGTGGTGTATTCTGTTATTATTTTTAAGAATTTTATTTTGTGTAAGAATTTTAACATGTTGCCTGTTTTGCAGTCTTTTTATTAGTTACTTTAATACTACATAGTCACCTTTATTGATTAATTTTGTTGAAACTTTAATAACATCACAAACTAGACTTACAAAGTGTCAGAAATAGCATTATCACTATAAAAACGATTACTTTTTAGATTCTTACATGTTTTTTTTTTTCAATGATTTTGCATGTTTGTAAGGTTTTTTTTTGTTGTAACACAAGTGTGTGACTCTTTATTTCATGTTTTTTAAAACATTTAACAAAACTGCGACATAAAATTCGAAATTAAACTTAATTTTTGTATGACTTGTGGCCTTTCATTTAATAAATTCATATGACATTTTGACCATTTTTATATACAATAGGGACTTATTTGACTTTGTACGTTTCTGGGTGAAAGTTACAGTAAAAATTATACTATAGGTAAGTAACGGTTTAAAATACGCATCGAATGATATATCCCACATGTATATATAAAATATGATTTGCAAAATAATATGAAAAAACGACGGCCAAAACTTCAAAACGCTCTCCTGTAAAAAATGAAGTTTTTGTAATGTGGCCCTTTTGAATTTAATGAGCGAAATATCCATAGTACAGCTTTTTTTTTTTTTTTTTTTTTTTTTTTTTTTTTTTTTTTTTTTTTTTTTTTTTTTTTTTTGTGGATGGGAAATCATCAAATGACTTCTCCCGCTCTGGGCGGAGCGGGAGGGCGTGTCAGACTTTTACTGACTAAAACCCACCCGTGTTCCTTCTGTTGCCTGTGCCGGGGCCACGGTAACTCTTTCGAACATCCCGCAACCCTAGCTGATCCATAGTACAGCTGCGTTGGGGTTTCACACTGATAGGCTTTAGCGTTGGCTCTTATTTCCACTGGTAAACCTTTGATAATGCATGAAATCGCAGATTCACCGATAATATTGCATTTCTTGAGTAGGGATGCTTTGTCGTGAAAATATTTGGTCATTGTTTCAGAGTCCGTTTTTTTCGAGCGAGCATAGTCTCTAATAATTCAACATAATCGGTAGAACGTGGGAAGGCGGTCTCTAATTCGTCTTTCCATTCCTTCCAAGTGAGGTTATAATTTTCTAAGTCGTTATACCAATCACGTGCGGATCCACGAAGACGAATTTGCATGATGAACTGCCGATCCTTGTTATCCCAACCGTATAAATCGCCAAATTGGTCAATCTTGTGCAACCACGCTTTGACGTTGCTTGATTTTTCATCCGGCCGGTACTTCGGGATAACTTCAGCATCGGTTTGGGTAACGCGGTGCCTTTTGCGTCGACGGTATCTTCTATCGATAGACTCGCCATCAGAAGAAAAAAAATCCGTGTTTTCATCACTTTCCGACGACTCTGTTTGATAGTGTCTCCTTTTCTTGGCGCCAATTCCATCAATATATGGGCCTGACATATCCCACTTCTGACTGTGAAACGGTGGGCACAGTCAGGAATCAGGATGGTCACAACAAACGATCTATTTGCACTATAATACGTTTATTACTCTTTTTTTAAATTGGACAGGGTTTTACCTACGGCGTTTGCACTTGGTGACGGTTACAAAACGACTCTTTTGAACTGCCTAACACATTGGATTTTATAGATTTCCCTATAACTTAATATTTTGATTGTATTACTAACTATAATGAAGAAAATTAAATAACAATTATTAACAAAGAAATAAATGACATAAAGTATCTGAATCAATAATCTTACACACACACACATAACATAACAATCAATCAATAAGCAATCATTAATTTAAACTTAATACTTGGCGTGCCGGAAACTGACAACCTGAAGGCGCCATAATGGATATGAACAATTTTGATTATTTTAAACACCAAGAATAAATCAAACATATAACTAAACAATTTCATACCTTCTAAATACTAAAATATTGACGTTAAAATGATCATTTAAATTACTAAGTCGAGCTGGTATATGCAGGACCGGAAGTCGATAACACGCGACTTAAACATATTTGCCTTTTTGCAAAGTTTTTATTTGAAAGGTTATCCTGTGGTCGCATATAAATTTGGTCAAATTCTAATGAGTGGTTTTTGAGTTAGCTCCAATAATATGTATTTTGTTCCATTTAGTGTATGATGTTATAATAATTTCCTGTCACTGTTATTTACTTAGCAAGTAGTGGTAAACAAATTCCGGTAGGGTAGGTACCGCAACTAAAAAGTGGAAAATAAAAACTTAGTAATTAATTCATTATTTTTCACTTCGTATTTTTTTAAATGGGTTGTTTTTTGTAAATAAGTTTTAGTATATTGTGTATCTTACGACTTCCTCGCGAACGAAGTCGCGGGGCACAGCTAGTAAAAAATAAAATGTGTAGATAACTAAGTGCATAAGCGGTAGACTACACGCATTTTTCTTAGTTTAAGGGGGAAGCGCCAGGTAGCCGGTGAAATTCAAACTTTCTTATGTTTTTTGCAATTTGCAAGTCAGTATTAAGTTGTATACTGATTAAAGTATCATTCGCGACCATAACAAATACGCATTTACAGAATTATAATAATTAAAATCAGCAATACAACTCGATAAGTTTGTATAATCCTAATTGTCAAGATTTAATGAAATAGTCATTCAATAGAATTACAGATATTCTATTTCACGAAATCCGTTCGGCTTTGATTGTAGGTAGTAGTGACGTATCCCGACAAGCGCGAGTTAAATGTAGCAACCCTGCTACAATTAGCTTCGTCAGCAGCGTAGCTTCTTCCAAATCTAGCGAATAAGTAATTATTATGTTGGACTTTGTCGTCATGCCACAAATGTCATCTTAGCATTAATTAGCTATAAATACCTTGTATCTTTAGAATTAAGACATTATTATCTTCACCGTTACTCTGTCAGTTAAATAAAGTTATTTTTATAAACTCTTCGATTGTAGTTAACTTAATTGGCGAAGCCGGTAGGATCTCTGTAGTCACTCAGTACAGTATAAAACTCTACCAGTTACTGTGACGTCTGTTCCAACAGTTTGACAGAGATCGCCGAACAAATAAATTTATTGAGCAACTTCATCGAGAGGCTGACGCTGAGTGTGGTGATAATAGTCCAAGGAGGAGATGGGAGTAACTTCGGGACTGTGAGTAGAACTTTTTCACTATCCTTTCTGTTTTCCTTTGTGTTTTCCTCTTTGTTTAGATATATGTGTTTGTGTTATTAGGGGTCAGACAATACCTGGATAACATACATAGCCTGTTACGATATAACTTTCGCGATAGGTAAACATAATTGTTTTAGTTTAGTACGTTTTATGACGTTTCAATTCTCGTGATAAAATAGGTAATAGGTAGGCATAATTACAGTTTATAAAATTTTTAAATTATATATATATTTTAAATTATAAAATTATTAAAAATAAATAAGAAAATATAATAAGTAAGAAAATTTTCTCGGTCTGCGTAGCGTTTTGAATTACAATAACAAAATGGATCAAATCGTACCAGTTCCGTCAACAATGGCTAGCATTATTCCGGAATTTGGCGGCGATGCTAGACAGCTCCCACTGTTCATCAAGAAATGCGAATACATATTAAATAGATTCCGAGGAGGAGACGCTCAGAATGAATACTTGTATCACGTCGTAACTAGTAAACTTTCGGGTGACGCCGCGAATCTAGTAGGAGAACGGGATCAAATAAGTAATTGGGACGAATTAAAGGATTTGTTAGTGCAACATTTTGGGGATCCTAGGACCGAAGAATGTTTAGTACTGGAATTGGAATCTTTGAAAATTAACCAAAATGAAAGTTATTTAGATTTTTGTCATAGGATACAAAACATACGTAGTATTCTTATTGCAAAAATCAATGAAACAGTAGGCGATGTCAATTTACGTCAAGCCAAACAACAGATCTATACTAATTCATCACTGAATGTTTTCTTGTATAATTTACCAGCATATTTAGTGAGGCTAGTTCGATTAAGAAATGTAACGACTTTGGAGGATGCCCTAAGGGTTGTGTTAGAAGAGCAAAACTTCCAAACGGTTTATGATCAAAAAAGTAGTAGAATCAAGCCGGCGAAAAAATTTACGGAAAACAATAATAATAACCCCCAAAGATCGCATAATTCCCAAAAAAGAGAGGCAAACCCGAATACACATAATAGTTCACAAAATAATGTAAACCAGCCAAGCTCAGCAAACGCGTCATTTCAATCAAGGAATCCACATTTTGCACAAAATCGAGTTCCGCAACAGACTAGGTCAACTTCAGGGACGCCGAGTCAGCAGGACCGGCGATTGACGACGGCGAATAATGCACCAGTTGCAAATACGGGTGCAAACACCGATGTTACTATGCGAACGGCGAGTTCTAGACGTGTCAATTACGAAACAATGACTCATACAATAACAATAATTATTATGAGTTTGAAAGGGAACTACAACCAAATACTTCGGACGAGCCTATATTGGCGGAAAATTTTCACCTAAGGGCCTCGAACAGAGAGAACATATAGTTCTAAATTGTACCAGTTTCCGTTCTTTACCATATATTGTTATTCCAGAGTTAGGTAATGCAGTTTTTATGTTAGACTCTGGCAGTACTAGATCGTTTATCGGACAGCGTATAGCGAAACAATACTTTAAAAATAATATATATAATGAGCGTTTTAATGTGGTCAGCACACATGGTATTAGTGAACATACACAAGTCATTTGGACGCAGTTGCCTAAAATTTTTAGATGTTCTGAAGGTCATAAGTTTTATCTTTACGATGTCGATAGTAATTACGATGGTTTGATAGGAAGTAATCTAATGAAACAGTTAGGCGCTAAGATTGACTACGAAACGTCAACGTTGTGCACAAAAAAAAAAACGAACATACCGTTCGTCTATTCGTCAACATTCACATATGTGTTACTTACTTGTCCTTTGAGTGCACCTGTTCATTTAGTTCCGAAAAAGCTAGACGCGTCAGGCCAACAAAAGTGGAGAATGGTGGTGGATTATAGACGATTAAATGACATAACCATAGACGATAAATACCCCTTGCCAAATATCAATGACCTTTTTGATAAGTTAGGAAAGAGTATGTATTTTTCAACATTAGACCTTGCCTCAGGGTACCATCAGTTACAAATTCAAGAGGAGGATAGGCAGAAAACTGCGTTTACAACACCATTTGGGCTATATGAATTTAACAGAATGCCCTTTGGTTTAAAAACAGCACCTGTTACTTTCCAACGAGCAATGGATAATGTACTTAGAGGATTACAAGGGTTACATTGCCTTATTTATTTAGATGACGTAATCATATTTTCGACTAGTCTACAGGAACACGTCAGTAAACTCGAAGCAATCTTTGAACGATTTAGAAAAACAAATCTAAAATTTCAGCTAGACAAGTCCGAGTTTCTAAGGAAAGAAGTTATGTACCTTGGACATACAATTACAAAAGATGGTCTTAAGCCTAATAATGATACGATAGAAGCTATTTTAAAATACCCAATACCTAAAACAGTTACGGAGATAAAAGTTTCTTGGGTCTAATAGGATATTATAGGAAATTTATTAAGGATTTTTCTAAGATAACGGGACCTCTTACAGCATATTTAAAGAAGGGAAAAAGTATAGTAATAGATGACGCATATAGAAAAAGTTTTGAAACATGTAAAGAATTACTAACAAATGCGCCTTTACTGCAATTCCCCGACTTCAACAAGCCTTTTATTCTAACAACTGACGCATCAAATTTCGCTGTTGGCGCCGTTTTGTCTCAAGGCAACATAGGCTCAGACAAACCAATTGCGTTTGCTAGCAGGAAATTAAGTGATACGGAATCTAGATATAGCACTATAGAAAAAGAGTTATTGGCCATAATATGGGCGGTTAAATATTTTAGACCCTATTTATATGACAGGAAGTTCACTATATATAGGTACTGACCATAGACCATTAGCTTGGCTGAATTCGTTAAAAAAACCAAATAGCAAGTTAACTAGGTGGAGGTTGCGACTAGAGGACTATAATTTCGATATCCATTATAAAAAGGGTCAACAAAATACAAATGCGGATGCCTTATCACGTATCAAAATTAACGTTACAAATGATTGTGAGGCGATGATTGTAAATGTGGATGAAAAGGAAAGAAAGTTGCAGGAGCATTTAGATGAAGTGACTAACGAAATTGTGAAACTTAGTAAAAAGGAACCTGAATTAGAGACTATCGAAATATCAGATTCAGAAAGTGACGCTGCCACAGCTAATTCTATATCCAATAGAGAGCATGAAGGTATACCTATCCTCAAAGAAGCGATAGACACCAAACCTAGACAAATTCACATTTTTACATGGTTTAAAGATAGCTTAGCTGTAAAAGATATCTCTAATGATAAACAAAAAATTTTGGAAGTTCATTTACCAACGAACAACCAGGATTTAGTAAAGAATTTTCTTAAGGAATACGTAGACTACAAGCATAAATATTTCATATATTTTGAAGATCCCATCCATAGGAAAATGTTTGTTAACGTCATTACTTCACTCTATAAAAAGGGAACCCAACAATTTGTTGAATGTACTGAAAGAGTGGTGAACGTCACAGATGAGGATGAACAAAAGAATTTAGTCTTAAAATATCATGAGGGTAAAACCTGTCATAGAGGTATTAGGGAGACATTAATTAAACTAAAAAGGTCGTACTGGTGGAGTAAGATGCAAGAAACAGTTACTGCCATCATTAATGCCTGTGAGGAATGTAAAAAAATTAAATATGACAGGAAACCCCTGAAACCATTTATACAGTTAACACAGACTCCAGATGGTCCATTACAAGAAGTTTTTATCGACCTTTTATACATTGAAAAGAACCAATATCTGACAGTAGTAGACTCATTCAGTAAGTTAGGACAAGCTATTCATATCCCAATTAAAAGTACACCAGAGGTAGTAAGGGCCTTAATTCAATATTTTAGTATGTATGGAATACCCAAGAAGATAAGTAGTGATTCAGGCACAGAATTTAATAACAAACTGCTCAAAGAAATGTTGAAACTTTACAAAATAGATCAGCATATCGGGACACCCAATAATCCGAATTCAATGGCAATAGTAGAGCGTTTTCATTCTACTATAATAGAAATTTATAGATTAGCTAAATACGAGCGAAGTAACCTAGATTCTACATCTGTAATGACTTATGCGATCATGGGATATAATAACACAATTCACAGTGCCACAAATTTCACACCTTTTGAGGTAGTTTTTGGACATACAGAGTCAGGAAATGTTTTTGATATCGATAGGGACAAAAACTTAATGCAAAAGATTTTGCAAGACCATCGTAAAAGACTGAAAATTCTTTACGAACACTTGAGTAGCCAGATGATTGAGCAAAAAAGTTTAGTTAGGGAAAAGAAAGGAGGCGAAGATAAGATACCTAATGTGATAGATGGGGATACAATTTTCATGAAAAATACCAGGACTAGAAAAGCTGAAGAGTTGCCTCGTTTTGAAAAAGCATCTGTCATGGGAAATATTAATAGAAATATAATCCCAGTTAAGCTTAAAAATAGACGTACTGGAGTAGCATTAAAAAACGTAAAACGTCCTTCACAGATGGTGGTCGATACTTTTCGTCCTAGTGGATCAAGGGACAACGTTGAACATCCAGAAAATCGATCAGAACTCCGGGATAGTTCCGATCAGGATTGGGACGGCTCGGATGAAGAATAACCACTGGGACATCATAAAAACAATAGATTTAAACTCTCTAGCTCTTCAATTAGAGAATAATAATCAAGAATATAATAAGTTAAAAATTATTTGTAATAGTAATAGCGAGATATATAGGGAACTTATAGGATTAACCGTACAGATTGATTCTCTGATAGAATTAACTGAGGATAGATTACAGCAGATATTACCGTCAAAAAGAATAAAAAGAGGTATTTTAAATCCGTTAGGCTCTCTCGTTAAAGTAATAACAGGAAATTTAGATAACGAGGATGCTAGAAAGTATGATTTAGAGATAAGTAATTTAGGAAAAAGGGAACATTCCATCGAAAGAAGAGTATCATTAATGCAAAGGGCTTTTGACAAATTGCTTAATGTTTCAGACGATATAAATTTCAATACTAGACATTTAAATAAAAAAATTAAACAATTCCAGTCTCTTGTTCAAAATCAAACAAAATACTCCAATTTGATATCAGTCATGAATAGTATGAATCAAATATTAAATAATTTTCGTACTATTTATACCATCATTTATGAGCTAGAAACAACCATCGCCTTTAGCAAGATACACATATTACATCAATCTATAATTAACGCTACAGACCTATATAATATTTTGAAGGTAATCAATACGCACCATAGTTTAGTTTACCCATTAGATGTTCATAACTTAGTTAAATTAGAGGGAAGTATAAACATTAAGGGGTATATAGATAGTAGTAAAATAGTTTTTATTTTGGAAGTCCCGCTAGTAGACATTAACACATATATCTATTATAAAGTTATCCCTGTTCCAATACTCAACCCTAGCACAAAAAAACCCTATGTCATTATTCCGAAATACCCTTACCTACTGGTGAAAAAGTCGAAATACAGACCCGTAGTCGACAGCTGCGAGGAAATAAATGACCTCACATACCTTTGCTCCGAAGACAACGTACTTCAGTACCCAGAGAAAACATGCATCGAGCAGCTTATGTTACTAAAACATAATTTCACTGATTGCCAACAACACCAGGTGAAAATAGAAGAATCCAAAATACAACCCATATCTGAAACCACTGGTTAGTGTATGCAGAAAAGGGGATTCTGACAACGGAACATTGCGACGACGAAACCAGGAAATACACCTTGCAAGGTACATACATCTTAGTGCCAAGTCAGCACTGCACACTGCAGATTGCGGACATCACCATCACAACGCTGACGAACAGTAGCACAGTCTCCTTTAGCCTGCCAGCAGCACAGATGCCCGAGCTTCATCGTGACGTCAGCCCACCGGCCAAGCAGATGGATCTCCGAGGGGTGGACTTAGGTGACATCAAGGATTTACTGAACCGAGCAAAGTACAGTGAAAGTGTCAGTGATTTCGAGTCATATATACGTGTAACAAGTGACAACATCAGTGTATGGACCTTAAGCATTTACGTCATAATCCTAGTTTCTGTTATTGGTTTCATTATTTATAAATGGGACTTATATAAAGTTTGTAAAAGAAATTCTCCAAAGACAACAAAGTTGCCTTTAGATAATTTCTCTCTTAGGGAGGGAGGAGTTAAGTGTAGCAACCCTACTACAATTAGCTTCGTCAGCAGCGTAGCTTCTTCCAAATCTAGCGAATAAGTAATTATTATGTTGGACTTTGTCGTCATGCCACAAATGTCATCTTAGCATTAATTAGCTATAAATACCTTGTATCTTTAGAATTAAGACATTATTATCTTCACCGTTACTCTGTCAGTTAAATAAAGTTATTTTTATAAACTCTTCGATTGTAGTTAACTTAATTCGCGCTTGTGTGTGTAAAAGTGGATAGCGTTAGCAAAGAAATCTGATATATAATCAAGTCGAGATTTAATAATCGAAATAAAATTTTGGTTTTAAAAGTATATACTTTTTGTAAATAAATTAGATTAGGTTGCAATAAATACAAAAATATTAAGAAGATGTAGGCATTTAATTAAGCATTGGTATTACAGAATGGAAACGAAACAAGTAGGACTATTCAGTATTTTCAATCACTATCAGATAAATTTTCGATATCCGATTCCGTTTTGCTGTCGTCAGAATCATTGTGTACATTGATTATAAATTCAAAATCGAGATCAAAATATTTCAAGTAGTCTTTTTCAATTTTTTCAACATGATCACAAGTTGTCTGCCACGTTTCACTGCTAACTTGGCCCAAACTTTCATTGATCAGTCTTTCCGTATTCGTCATGTTTTGCTCGATATTTTTAGATGCGACGTAACTTTTAACGATCCCCCAAATATTTTCAATCGCATTTAATTCTGGGTGATAGGGGGGAAGGCGTAAGACATCAAAACCCTTGCTCTTTATAAATTCGTCAATCTTGTAGATTACGTGTTGGGCTTTGTAGTTCTTTATTATATCGTACAATTCCAATTTAAGAAGAGATTCATATACCCTTATCCCTGAGCCATTGCTACATATTGGCTTTCTTTGTAGATTGCGTCGGTAGTCGTTCAGCCCGTGTGTTGTGATAAGATGCATTGTCTAAAACAATGACAGAGCGTGGAGGTAAATTGGGTAACAATTTTTCATTTAGCCACAATCACCAGCTGTTGAGTTGGCCTTATAAACCAAAGAAGCATTTTCAATAAAACCATCCTTGGTTCCCGCGTGCACTAAAATAAAGCGAGTGCCTGTGCTATTTTTTTTTAAAAGCGGAGTGCTTTCCTTTTTTTTTTTGCCCAGGTGTTGTTTCGCACGTGTGTCGAAAGGACGTAGCTGTCATCGGTGTAGACAATGGGCCGACTTTGAGAGCGGTACTCTGTTATTTTTTTAAATATTTTAAACGCCACATTTGTATATCATGACGCTCCGTCAAGACTTTACGGTTGTTCTCTGTTTTGCGCCACTTGTAACCTAATTTCAATAGTAACTTGCGAACAGTTTCTAAACAACCTTCGAATCCGATTTTTTCATTCAATGCTGTTCTTAACTTAGCTAATGTTGGAATTTCTTTATGGACAATATGGAAATCTTGTACAGTACTGCGAACCACATCGGCTGTAAAATTATCTATATCCACTTTATTATCTCGCTTTCTCCTTTTCTTCATAGGTGAAGTGAATTTTGATGAAGTGGATGGCAATTCCTTATCTTCTTTTAATATTCTTTGAACTGTTTTTTGGCTAACACCCGTAGCTTCAGCTGTACGCCGTGTAATGTCTCGTAAATGAGACAAATCACAGTTGGGTTCCATGAATGATTTTGTAAATTCATATTCTTCTCGCAGAAAATGATAAACACTAGCTATCATGTTTCAACCCTAAAACAAAATGTAATCAAAATAATTAAGAAATATAAACATTTTATAACAAAAAAAAACATTCATTTTATAAATACTTCTATTGCTATATTAAGTATCTTTGTATAAAATTTTAATTGAAAACGTATAAATAAATATTACCTCACTATGGACAACTCTTCTTCGTTTTGTTGCCATGCTGACCTTACTCCGTGAAACAATTTGGCGCGAACTAAAAACACTACTGATCCGGACCGTGTCCCGATCGACACTGAGCGCTCTCGAGGTTACGCACACAAAAACAATGTGCATGTGCACGCTTGACAACATTCATAGCCAAACGGACTTCGTGACATAGAACATCTGTACCTGGTCTTAAAGAGTTGTATTGATATAACATAACATCACGCCTTGTTTCCCCGAAGGGTTAGGCAGAGGTGTAGTACCTATAGTAGTACACCCACATTTCACCAGTTATGTTTAAGTCCCATGTAATAGGGGGCGAGCCTATTGCCATCTACCGGGCACAGATCCAGACTCCGGGCTGCTACTGAAATTATGACGGGTATAAAAATGCTTAAGGCGAAAGCGCCAGGTTAGCCCGCGAAATTCAAATTTTCTTACGTTTTTTGCAATTTGTGGTCAGTATTAGGTTGTATATTGATTAAAATATGATTAGCGATCGTAACAAATATGTATGGCTTTAAACTATCTCCATATTTTTCATCACAGTTGCTCAGCGGTAGAAGTACTTAACAAATTTACTTTCGCATTTGTTAGTACATCGCGCGCGGATCGGTGAGTCAAGCGCACGCGTTAGCCCAACCGTTCCGTATCGGCAATGATTTTTAGTATATTTCGTCGTACTTACGTTACTTATAATAATGAGTGATAAAAGTAATCAAAGTGTATCTAGTTTGCCTAGATTATTGAGTGATAGTGGTGAAGATGAAGCTGAGGTTTTAGTTAGTCAACCTGATGAAGGTACATTGAGAAAAACATTAGAAATTGATGAAATACAAAGAAGCAAGAGAATGAGAAGTGAAAGCAATGAATATGAAGGAGATGCAGATGAAGAAGGCTTTATAACTGTGAACAGGAAAGCAAAACGATTAAATCGGTGTTTGTCTAAGAATAGTGACGCGCAAAGTGAGATGACTACCCACACATTTGAAAAAAAAATTGAAGTTTGTATTACTGCTAAAGAACCATTACCAAAACAGATTGCCCTAGCTAAGATGCTGAGAAGATATAATATAGAAGAGATACAAAGAATCAAATATAAAAGCAGCTTTAAAGCCCTAATTTTATTTGAATCACAAGAAAAAGCGAATTCCTTATTAAATTGTACAGAAATAACAGAGTTGGGGCTAAGATGCCAAATGACATTTGATTTGAGCGTTTCATATGGAATGATTAAACAAATAGATTTAGAAACTGAAATGGAAGAGCTTCAAAATATGTTAAAATGTGATACAGAGATTATTTCTTTATTACGACTCAAACGATTAAATAATGAGGGCAGTTGGGTTGATAGTGAGACCTTAAGGATTGTTTTAAGGGCCCGACTTTACCTCCGTATGTTTATGGATACGGATGTAGGTTTAAAGTCGAGCCATATACTTTCCCAGTCTCACAATGTTCTGGCTGTTGGAAGTACGAACATATAAGAAAGTATTGCCCGGGGAAAAAGGTCCTATGTCCCAAATGTGGCCAAAATCATATTAATTGTGAAACTAACACTTTTAAATGTCTAAACTGCGGTGGTCCTCATATGTCCTTTGATAAAAGTTGCCCTACGTTCCAGAGAGAGAAAGAGATTCGGAATATTATGTGTAAAGAAACTTGTTCATATAGAAAAGCTTTGGAACTGTTATCAAAAAATGAGAAGAACTCAAATAAAAACAGTGCAGAACTAAATAATTTTGATAAATCTGGACAGACCCCAGCGTCTGGATCTAGAAGTTATAGAGTTGTGTAACGAGGTAATGTTCCGGACACATCTATGAATCAGGAAATAAATAATGAAGTGAGTGACATATTAGTAACTGAGGACGATTACGAACAGAATGGATACACAGTACAAAGAAATAAGAAAAACAAAAAAGCTAATGCAAACAAAGATCAAGATATAGAGGTGCTGAATGTGGAAGGGATCGAAAATACCGTTTTTGAAAACCAAGTTCAAGGCAAGAAGGAAGAAAGAAAAAGAAGCAGATTTGAAATAATATTCTATAAATTAATACAACAAATGAAAGAAATTATTATGTCGAATTCGGGATTTGAAGATAAGTTGAAATGCTTTTGTAAAACTATATTTGAAGAACTCTGTGCATATGTTGTAGAAATAATTAAAAATGGAGATTTGATGAATAAGATTTTCTGTGGACTTAATGGATAATAAAGTAAGGAATTTTTGTGTTAATCTTTTGCAGTGGAACTCACAGAGCTTAAGACCAAAATTTACAGAATTTGAGACACTTTTGATTAAAGACCAAATACATATTGCAATTATTTCTGAAACATGGTTGAAGGAAGGAAGTCGCTTAAATATGTCACATTATAATATTTATAGAAGAGATAGACAAGATGGTTATGGCGGTGTTGCAGTGATAGTACACAAGTCAATAAAATCCGAAATAAGGCCTACTAGAATCAATAATACTGCCATAGAAATGCTACATGTAAAGATTCATAATTGTAAGTATCTAGAAAATATATTTTCTATTTACTGTTCACCCTCGGCAACAACTAGAGAATCTGATTGGGATGAACTTTTTGCATTGCACACAAGTAAAACCATAATAGCTGGAGATTTTAATGGACATCACTCGAATTGGTCATCTAAAAACGATACCAGAGGAAATGAAATCATGGACTCTGCATTGGGATATGGCTATATACCCATAAATGATGGCAACGCAACTAGAGTAAGACTTGTAAACAATGTACTACAGCAAACGTCCCCTGATATCACTTTCACCTCATCTGATATTGCAATTCTTTGTAAGTGGCGTGTATTTAATGAGAACTTAAGAAGTGACCACTTAATGATAAAAATAAAACTAAACTATCAAGATGCGCCACCTTTTACTAAAAGGAGGAATTTTAAGATGGCTGATTGGTCAGCATTCTCTAAGGATATTGAAAACACTCTCACCGAATTGTTCATGTGTAGCGGTAATACGCAAGAAAGGTATACGAACTTTATTTCTATTATTAATAAATCAGCGGATAAAAATATAGCTCCAATTAAAACTTGCAATGACCCAGAAAGGGATTTCAAGCCAAAACCTTATTGGAATCAGTGTCTATCCAAAATAGTGGCGGAGAGAAGACTCGCACTGGCTTAGTTTAGACGAAATCCTACGCCTAGAAACTTAACTGTGCTGGAAGATAAAACTTTAAAGGCCAAGGAAATACAACGCGCTAGGACAAATGGTTTCCAACGTTTTGTACAGATGTGGACAGTAGTGTGATGTCTTCAGAAATGTGGAGAAGAATGAGATGGATCAAGGGCTACAGAAAAGATAAGTATCACTTTTCAATTGAGAGGAAACAGGAATTATTGCGTAATTTAGCCCCTGATTCAGTTCAATCTTCCAAACCTGTAATTACATCAACAAATGTATTACTAGAATCCGAATTTACCTACCAAGAGCTAGAAGCGTGCATTAAGAAAAAAGATACAGCACCTGGCGATGATGCCATTACATATTCTATGATCTTTAATCTCCCTATTACAGCGAAAAAATATTTACTTGCTTTATATAATGAAATATTTTGCACCAGTTGTATCCCTATTGAATGGCGTAACATTAAAATTATTGCAATACCAAAACAAAATAGTTCATCTAGTACGGACATTAAGTTAAGACCAATATCATTGATATCTTGCTTATGTAAAATTTTTCATTTGATGCTAAATAAAAGGTTGCGAGTGGTTTGTCGAACATAATACGATATTGTGTTCTAGCACAACGGGCTTTCGGAGAGGACGTTCACGTCTAGAATCCCTCACTCAAGTAGTCACTAGTATTCAGATTGCTTTTACTAAGAATATCCCAACTTTGGCATGTTTTCTCGATATTGAGAATGCATACAATAATGTTTTAATTGAAAGTGTTGTTCGAAAATTAGATCAACTAAAAGCAGGAAGTAGAATATGTAACTACCTTTGGGATTTCTTGTGCGAAAGACATTTAATTATTGGAGACGAATTAGGTCTGGAGAAAGATATCGTTAGATGGACGAATCGAGGTCTTGCACAGGGCGATCCAATTTCACCATTATTATTTAATATTGTCACTATGGATATTGAGAAATAATGGTGGGAACATCGTACAAATATGTCAATACGCTGATGATTTTGCAATATTGACGAGCTGTAAAAAACTAAATGATAGCATTATTCATATACAAACGTCCATAAATATTATTACTAAAATACTACTCAACATTGGCTTAGAACTATCAGCAGCAAAATCCCAACTATGTTTGTTTAGTAGAGGACACAGAAGGCAACATATTCACATTCTAGTCAATAATTTAACATTAGAGCGAGTCGATAATGTTAAGTATTTGGGTATGTGGCTGGACTCCTCACTCCGTTGGGGCCGACATATCAATGAACTCAATCAAAGATGTCAGAAAATGTTAAATATCATCAAAGTTCTGTCTGGACCCGGGTGGGGAGTATACCCCATACATTTAAGACGTCTATACATAGCTTTGATAAGGAGTCGTATGGATTATGGTTGTTTTCTATATGATAATAGTATTAAATCAAGAGTTTATAAAATAGATAAGGTTCAAAACAAAGCTATGAGAACTATAGGTGGTTTTATTAAAACGACCCCTATACATATAATGGAAAGTGAATTATGTTTGCCTCCATTGTGTATCCGGCGTATGTTTTTAGCATTTAAGTTCTGTTCTAAAGTTAAGTCTTGGGCGAATGATGTCACTAATAGGCTGCTAGATAGACTCTGTACACTTTCAACAAATAGATACTGGTTAAATAAAAAGAAACCTTTGCTAATGACTGCATTCAATTTTATTATAGAAGAAAAAATATATTCAACGTGTCCTTTAGACATGTATAAGCTAAATATTTGGTGTAGTTACATTGATGTTAGTAGTGTTATTAAAATCAATTTAAAAAGTGTCGTAAAACCTAAAATGTCTTATGAAATTAATTTGTTAAGAAATGATGTAATCTTAGAACTTAATGAAAAGTATGGTCAATGGTATAAATTGTATACAGATGGATCAAAAAGCACCGAAATAGGAGCAGCCTACTATGATCCAGTTGCTAAAAGAAGTGAGTGTTTTAAAATAAACTCGCCAATATCTATTATGACAGCAGAAATGTTAGCGATTTCAGTAGCGTTGTCTTACGTTAAAACACTGACACATACTTCATATTTTGTCATTTTTACCGACAGCAAAAGTGCTCTCCAGCATCTGGTACGATGCGCCTCTGGACACAGAGGTGTACCGATAGCCTATGATGTGCTGAGAAAAGTACACTCACTTCTTTTAGATAACGTCAACATAGTACTGCAGTGGATCCCGTCACATATTGGCCTGAAGGGAAATGAGGAGGCAGATGGGTTAGCAAAAATAGGGTCAATTTCGGGTGTTGAAATTTATATTCTTCCGTTTTTTTCGGAAATATTGCGTAAATTTAAAAATTATTGTTATAATAAATGGAAAGATCACTTTAATGAGCAAAGTAAACTAAAAGGTGTATGGTACAAGATCATACAAAACGAGCCTCCTCATATCCCCTGGTTTGATAGCAATACCATTAGCCGAGGTACTGTTGTAATTGCTCATTGGGTTCGTTCTGGACACATGCCATTAAGAGCCTTTGCGTACCTTATGAAAAAGGTAAGCTCACCCAATTGCGATGTTTGCGGTAAAAGAGAAGATGTACAACATCTTTTGATGGAGTGCGTCAGGAACGAATCTGAGAGAAACAAAGTTATTAGGAAGTTAGGAATAAATAGGCTAGACTTAGGCATGTTTTATAGTTTTTTATCTCGACCTTTGTCCCGGGAAGCAAAAATGATTTATACATTAGTTAATATTTAAGATTTTTGTTTAGCTTAGTTTTTTATTGCTTTTTGTTTGTAATCTAAGATAAGTTTATGATGGGGCTGGCATGAACTGAGTTCAAAAGTCCCTTAAAATAAAGATTTAAAAAAAAAAAATTTGTTAGTAGGTATAGATTTCTTCGAAACCGGTGACGCATAGCGGGCTGAAATTCGCGTTTCATAGACATTACATTTTTTTTAAGTGCCGCTTTTTTTTGCTTGAAAACGATTGAGAATACCTATTATATGCCTTATATAATAAGCTTTCAGGTTTATAATCGTAAACAGCGAGCACAGAATTTTTTTCGAGAAAATTTGTATGGAGTCGGCATAATAAATGATGATATCTCCATTATCGCACAATTGCGCCTAATATTCTATTAGGTTATTAAAATATGAATTATTTTGGATTTTTTGAGATACTTACTCCATGCTAATATTAAACGTGCGCCTTTTTTAAATCTTTAAAAAAAATACAATATTTTTTGTTTATTTTTTCGTTTTTAACTAATATTAAGCTTAATATGAATGTGTTATAGACTAGACATTTATGCACATTAATTGTGTGCAATATTGGAAAGTGAAATTCGTTAAAAACCATAAAAAAGTGCTTAATATCTTTATTCTTTATCCTTATATTTATGTCATAGATACATTTACACATAACGAATTACATTTAATGAACAACTAAGTAGTAGACATGGTGAGCTGACAAAGTAATTATCTAACGACTCTCAAAATCCCTAATTAATTAAGACGAAAGCGCCAGGGTAATCCGCGAAATTCAAATTTTCTTACGTTTTTTGCAATTTACAGGTCAGTATTAGGTTGTATGCTGATTAAAATATGATTCGCGACCGTAACAAATATGTATTTACAGAATTATAATCATTAAAGTCATCAATACAACTCTCTAAGACCAAGTAATTCTATTGAATGACTATTTCATAAAATCTTAACATGTCAGGACTATACTAACTTAAGGAATTGTGTTACTGATACTAATAAGTATAATTTTGTAAATACATATTTGTTACGGTCGCGAATCATACTTTAATCAACATACACCCAAACACTGAGCTGCAAATTGCAAATATCGTAAGAAAATTTAATGTCGCGAGCTAACTTAGTGTTTCACCCTTTTTTTTTTTTGTGGATGGGAAATCATCAAATGACTTCTCCCGCTCTAGGCGGAGCGGGAGGGCGTGTCAGACTTTTACTGACTAAAACCCACCCGTGTTCCTTCTGTTGCCTGTGCCGGGCCACGGTAACTCTTTCGAACATCCCGCAACCCTAGCTGGCATCGGCCCTAGCGGACCCCGTCAATAGTGCTGACATCTCTTTGAGGCGTGCGTGGAACACAACGCGCCGTCGACTCGGGCCTGGTCCTTACCGGATGGCGAGCTACCCATTGCTCGCCGTCCGCAAGCCCGTGCCTACGGTGGCCGGGAATCGGCTGCCAATTCCCGACGCCCAGGGCGTCTCCTGCGGCGACTAGGGGTGTGAGGGCGCAAAGCTTGCCTCTCCCTCACGCGTCCCGCCTCCTCCTTCGCGAGCATTACTGCTTCGCAGAAGGAGGTAATGGCTTCCCATGTACTCTCGCTCCGTACCATGGCCTGGACCAGGGCCGTACGCGAGAGATCGCCGCCGCCGATCGCTACCACGAGGACACGGCGGTGCTCCGCCCAAGCCGGGCAGACCTCCACCGTATGCTCCACCGTGTCCTCCGGGCGATCCACACAGTGGTAACACCCGGGCGTTTCCTCCCGCCTTATCCGGAACAGGTACCTCCCGAAGCACCCGTGTCCGGTGAGGACCTGCGTCAGGTGGAAGGTGAGGACGCCGTGGCGCCTCTCCAGCCACTCCTCAAAGAGGGGACTTATCGCCGCAATTGTGGCGTGCCCAGCGCTGGGTTGCGACAATCGCACTCTCCATGCCGCCATGAGATCCTGCCGGAGCTCTGTCCGCCGTGCTGCGATTTCTCGCGGCAGTGTTTCCCTCCTAAATAAACAATAATTTCCTTAGTTTTATTCGGGATTTTGAGGATCATTAGATGAATACTATTTCAGATAATGAGGTTTTAAGCAAATTTTACTTTCTAATATGGCTTGTAAATTGATTTGCGTAAATGTCGCCTCTATACAAGGTGTAACAGGATGATTGACATCCCTTTAAACCACGTAAAGACACATGCATCATGCTCATGCTTATGAATCATGCTCTTTATTTGTATACAAAAAATCAATCAAATCCAATGAATACTTTAGTCAGGAAATTATTTTTCATTTTCTTATTTTTCAACATAATGTAGCTCTGAGTCCGTAATAATAGTAAGTAAACATTGTAAGGTCAAGAACCTGTGCAAAACATATGATTCTACTCTCTGCGTTTGTATTGTTCTCCGACTAAGTGCCTGCGCCTACCTACCTGCGCCCCGCACCGCCGCCGCCACGCCCCGCACCGCACCGTTGATCAGTGACTTTTCGTAGGTAAATTGCTTGTAGACAACCAAATCCAGTCTTTTACCCTAGAATTAAACAAAACGTTACAAGCATGGCGATCTGACATCGATCGTACCATGGCATTGTTTAAGGAAGATATTAAAAACACTTTGAAGGATTGGCGAGATGAGATGGATGCTGGCATGCTCAGATATCACGAAAGTGTCAAAAGCAGTTTAGCCGATATGAAGCAGGAGTTGGGGTCTGTTTGCGCTGCCCAAGCTGACCTCAAAAAGGATGTGAAGGGAATGAATGATGACATTTTCAGTCTCAAATATTCGCTTCAGTTCCACGCTAGCGAACAGATTGACCTTAAGAAGCAAGTTGAAGACTTTTCACGTCTGCAGGCAGAACAATCAGCCACTTCCATAATCTATTTAGAATCTAAAATTGAAGCGCTTGAACAGCAAGCGAGGCAATGCAATTTGGAAATCTGCAACGTACCAGACAAGCGTGGTGAAAACCTTTTGCAGATGTTGGGGGCGATTGGAGATGCCATTGGCTTTTCCATACCTCAAAAGGACATAATATCCGTCCACAGAGTACCACACGCCCATCAACAAACTAACAGGCCAAAGAACATTATTGTAAAATTCTCCACGCGCATATTGCGCGATAATGTTCTTAGTGCATTCCGGCAGACTAAGTCACTGAAAACGGATCAAGTAGGCATAACTGGGTCTTCAAAAAATATTTATATTAACGAACATTTAACTTTAAAAAAACAAAATATTATTTCGTAAAAATGTAAGGAAGCGGCAAACCTTCACCAGTTTAATTATGTCTGGATTAAAAATTGCACTATCCTTGTACGTAAGAAAGACGGCGAAGCTGCTTTTGCCGTTAGATCAGAAGCAGATTTCGCTAAAATCAAAAGTGATGGTCATAGCGTCGTTAGTGGGACCAATGTTCAGTGATCATTGTAGTTCTACTTGTTCACTCGATAGTTGTAGTTACTGCCTGATTGTGTTGACTGTCCTTAGTCTGTTAAAATTGTTGTCTGTGCTGTGTATGTTTTATTGTGTTCGTAAATTGTGTACCGTTTTTTATCATGTTATAAATCATAAATCGACTCCGATTTCATATCTATTAAATTCAACCTATTTGTTTGTAAATTTCAAAATTATGATTACCGTTGCTAAGAAATATGTTGTTGTCGTTCTTAAAAAGTGTTGTGATCTATACTGCCTCCTGCTTCAGCCAATTTTGTTTTCCATTACTATAATTTTTGATATTTTGTTTATAAGATTGTATACATATTTTCTGCTTGAACACACTCCTATCATGAATACATATTTATATTTTAATATTAACAATGTCGAATAAAAATATCACCATTTACTACCAGAATTGTAGGGGTATTCGCACAAAATTATACCAGTTACTCACAAATATCCTTATGAATACATACGAAATTATTGTCTTAACTGAAACTTGGCTAACACCTGAAATTTATGACAGTGAGTTCATAGACCAGCGTTATAGTGTTTACCGTTGTGATCGTGATCGCGCTGCTACTAATAAACGAGACGGTGGAGGTGTACTGGTTGCTATTTTACGCACTTTAAAACCTTCTGAATTAGATGTCTCATTAACACAGTGTGATCTCTCATACACTCAAATTGA
Organism: Fissipunctia ypsillon; assembly: GCA_947568875.1. NCBI lineage: Eukaryota > Metazoa > Arthropoda > Insecta > Lepidoptera > Noctuidae > Fissipunctia > Fissipunctia ypsillon. The sequence goes on from OX387668.1 coordinate 10,653,379, forward strand.
ACACATTATGGTTGAGTTGCCCAGCACTGTCAACAATAAAAGACACATTGTGAGTGCTGCCTACATTCCACCTAAGACTTCTACTTTAGTATATGACAAGCATTTTGAAATGCTACAAGAAGTGTTAGGCCGCCCTAGTGTTGATAGTTTCTTTGTTTTAGGAGACTATAATCTTCCTGAAGCTAATTGACTAGTATCGTCTGCGGCAGATATTTCAAACTTTGCTTCATCATATCCTGGAGGAGGTTTGGCTTGCGCAAATTTAAATATCATGATCTCACTTCTGGGTGCTGCTCAACTGAATAACATAGTAAATGACAAAGGTAAAATTCTTGACCTAGTCATCTCTAATAACCCCTGCAATATTTCTCATATCACAACTGCATTACTGCCGATTGACACCTACCATCCTGTCTTGACGTGTGAGACCTGTTTAAACGTCAAAATAACCCCAATGACTAAAGCTCCTCTTCACAAATATTCTTTTCATAAGGCAAATTTTGAGAATATTAATTGTAACATTCAGAAACTGAACTGGTCTGAACTGCTATGCTCTATGAATTCTGAAGAGGCTCTGGATAAATTCTACGCTGAGATGGATAATATCATTAAACATGACACCCCACTGGCCCGGCCTAGATCAGTTAGCTATCCCATATGGTTCTCTCGTACGCTTATAAATATTTCTAAAAAGAAACAAAGGGCATGGATTAAGTAGAAGAAATATAATAATATTCTGATTATGAATCATTTTCAAACTACAGAAGACAGTTTAAGGATACACGTCTTAAGTGTTTCAGTTCGTACATCAGCTGTGTAGAGGATAATCTAAGTGGAAACATGAAACACTTCTGGACCTATGTTTCGAATCGTAAGGATAAACCTGGAATCCCATCTAAGCTTCAATACAAACATGCTGAAACAAATAGTCCAGAAATGGTATGTAATATGTTTTCCGACTTTTTTTACTCAGTTTATGAACCGACATCTCCTTCGTTGTCTCAATGGAAGCCTTCACAGGACAACAACGCACAACACGATGTCTCTATTTGCAACCTTTCTTTTAGTGAAGACAGTATGTTGAAGGAGCTTAAATCCCTAGATCCAGCAAAGGGCCCTGGACCTGATGGACTTTCTCCTTACTTCCTTAGGAACACTGCGGCTTCCATCTGCAAGCCTCTATTTATTATTTATAATAAATGTATTTCTGAAGGAGTTGTACCTAAATTGTGGAAGCATGCGTATGTTGTACCCGTTCACAAAAGTGGATCCAAGCGCAGCGTAGAACACTATCGTCCCATCTCCATTCTGTCTGCCTTGTCAAACTCTTTGAAAGGTTAGTCCATAACGAAATTTATCCCGTACTCCACAACATCATATGTCAACAACAGCACGGCTTCGTCAAGCGGCGGTCGACAAATACCAATTTATTATTATTTTCGAGCTTCTTGTTTGATTGTGTTGACAGCCGTGTACAAGTGGATGCGGTATATACGGACTTCTGTAAGGCTTTCGACAAGGTAGACCATGAAATTCTGCTAAATAAAATAGCGTTCAACGGAATTCGTGGAAATCTTCTGAGGTGGTTTACTTCTTATATAACTAATCGCAGTCAGAGGGTTGTAATCAATGGTAACCAATCTAACATCGCGCAGGTGACCTCTGGCGTGCCTCAAGGCTCTATACTTGGTCCCCTTTTGTTTATTTTATACATTAATGACATCAGCTAATGCTTTCGCAATACCAAGTTTCTGCTATATGCCGATGACCTCAAGGTATACAGAGCCATACGACAAACAAATGATTGCCTTCTGCTGCAACAAGATTTGGACCGGCTATCCTGTTATTGCCAGGAAAATAAGTTGCAACAAGTTTATCCAAATGTAACTACTTAAATTTTACAAAAAATAAAAATATAATAAACTACGCATATACGTTGTGCAATGCCCCCCTACTTAAAGCGGACTACATTCGTGATCTCGGTGTTATCCTTGATTCTAAGCTTTGCTTGGACCTACACATAGGAAATATAGTTAATAAAGCGTATCAACTATACGGATTTGTAATGCGAACAACTCTCGATTTTAAAAAGCCTTCTTCTTATATTTGGTTGTAGTCTCTAGTACGCTCTCAACTGGAATATGCCGTGTCCGTCTGGAATCCATACTACAAAAAGTACGTTGAAATGATTGAGCGTGTTCAATACAAATTCCTGCGTACCATGCATTATAGATGCTATGGAAATTATTTGCCATACCATGATTTGCTTGCAAAGTATAAGATCGCAACACTTGAAAATAGACGTAAGTTCTTAGAAGCCATGAATTTATTTAATATTGTTAGAAATAAATTTGATTGTATTGAATTGTCCAACATGTTGTGCTATGCGGTTCCTAGGACAGTCCACAAGCGACAGGTGCGCGCTGGCAGATTATTTTCTGTGGGTACTTGTAAGTCCAACTCTGGCTTGCGTTCGCCTGTTCGCAGAATGGTCGATTCCTACAGTGGGACTTTTGAACATATAGACATTTTTGCATGTACATGCTCCTACATGTACACGCTCGTACTCCCTATAACTTCAAAAGTCTTATACTTAAGGAGCTTTCTTGAACACTTTTATTTTTTGTTTTGTGCCTTTTCTTAAAAATTATATAGACATACTAAACATTTTCAACACGTCAGTTATACAAAAAAAAAAAAAAACATTATATATTTATTTATATTTGTAACCCTAGCGATTACTTTCACTGTTTTGTATCCCGTAGCTAATCTGTGATCAGCGTTGTGGGCTGCAATATTATTTATATTTTTTTGTATATTTATTGTTTCTATGTTTTATATTGTAGCTGTTTGTTGTTCCTTTTGAATAAAATTAAAATTAATCGTGTTTACTTTTTATGCAGTTGATTCTGCTATTTATTTTGTTCGAAAACTGCAATTTTTAAATTTTCCATTAACTACATCTTCGTGTTTTAAAATGTTTCGATGGATTAGTACTGTGCTCGTTTTCATTTAATGTCATACATCCAGATCCACGTTGTATACATCCATGTTAAGCTTAATATTAGTTAAAAACGGAAAAATAAAAAAATGCGGGAAATAAAATGAATGGTCATTAACTGGTTGGTCACAAGCGTATGTATAGCACATACTAATGAAGACAGAAGTGCATGGAGAGTTCCAAACCAAAATCGTTTGTACAGGGTTTCATCGCCTTAATAATATGTCTTGGATGACATAGATGGCGCTAATATAGTAGTTGGATTGGAAAATATACAAGAACATTATCTTGTTTTTTGCTAGTTACAATATTACTCAATTTTAACACAAATTCTCCTACGACATTACAAACCTTATAAAGCAAAGCACGTAATAACTAGGATTCGAACTCGGTGGCATAAAATTTACCGATACCATTAGCCACTGGACCATTGCGTCATTACGCATTGAGTTGAAATTATCCTTCTCTTTATTATATTGAAGTTGTTAAGTGACTTTAACCCGTATCATAAATCTCAAAAGAATTGAGGGTAGTTTAATATTGACTGTGTAAAAATTAAATCTTTTTGTTCAATCATAATGTTCTTTACTATCTTTGAGTGAGTTCAGTTACGATTGCGTTTACAAGTTTTTAATATTTATTTTTATCATGAGTTCGCGTTCAAATATTGATATGGCTACGAGGGCCCAAATAATAGCATTGCATAATCAAGGCTTAAATTATTCTGAAATTTCGAGAGAAACTGGCTTAAACGTAAGTAATGTTTTAAAATCACCGTTCGTTATTTATTTTATTATCCATGGTTATCGATACACGAAAATAATAAATAATATATTTCCCTTATAGGTAAAGACTGTTACAGTACAATATCTTTGTGCTGTATCTACAATCTACATCGCAATCTTATGTTCTTTATCGCACGTTCAATATCTATTAAATGTCACGTAGTCGCTAGTATATAAGATGCACCTTTGGATAATTATAACCAGACTATACTACATCTTTTGTCTCATTTATACCTAATCATATACTGCCAAGAAGTTTGGCAAATTGGTGACCCCGACGAACGAATACGCAGCAAGAAACATGGCACAATCACCGTGCAAGGCGAACATAAATCGGCAAGGAACACTTGAAGTAGCTGCTGGCACCTCGGTTTTATCCCGCATTCCGGAATTTTGGAAAGACCAACCAAGATTATGGTTCGCGCAACTAGAAGCCATATTAGCACCACAGAAGCAAGGAGACGAATACAAATACTGTACAGTAATAGCAAAGTTATCCAAGGAAGAAATACTACAAGTTAGTGACCTAATCACTTCACCACCGACTACAGATAAATACAAAAACATCAAGGAACGTTTAATTGATTGTTACGAAGAAACAGAACAGCGACAGTTTCAAAAATTAATATCAGAGACAGAACTCGGTGATCAAAAACCTTCGCAGTTATTACGTCAAATGCGAGTCCTCGGGAGAGGAAAAATCAGTGACGAAACAATTAAACTACTATGGTTCAGGCTTTTACCAACATCAGTTACTACGGTTCTAGCAGTTACGGAAGACATGGAAATTGACAAACTGAGCCAAATTGCAGACAAAATAATAATGAATTCAAAAGTAACCGAAATATCAGCTGTTAGCAACGACACTTCAAACGACAACAATACAGCATGCATTTTAACCCAGCTAGCAAAATTACAGATAGATATTGACGCAATTCGGCAAGGTCAATATGGCTATCGACCCAACACGCACAATCATTTCAAGAAACGTCAACAATTCCCGATTATGAGGCCGAGAACAAACTATAGAGGAGCAAATCGGTTTTGTTACTACCACGAAAGATTCGGAAAATATGCAAGGAACTGCATTAAACCATGCGGTTGGAAACCAATGACTTACGTACGGAACCAGGGAAACGAATAAGAGCACAGACAACGGCGAAACTCTGTGCAATCCACCCATCCAATCGCCTCACCATTACCGACCGAAAAAGTGGTATGAAGTTTTTGATTGACACGGGCGCAAATATCTCAGTCATTAGCAAGCAACAGAGATATTCAATTTTACAAAATGAACAATACACACTATACGCTGCAAATGGGACTAAAATTAGGACTTACGGCGAGAAGACGCTTACCTTGAATTTAGGACTACAACGATGTTATAAATGGAATTTTATAATCGCCGATGTTACACAACCAATAATTGGAGCAGATTTTCTAGAGCACTATAAACTATTAGTCGACATAGCAGGTCGCAAACTTATCGACAAAGTTACAGAGCTGACAACGCATGTAACTTCAGAAAAAGCGACACAGCAAACAATTCGTACTGTCGCAGTGGGAACGAATCCACGTATTACGCAACTTTTAAACAAATACGAAGACATCACGAAAGAGTCCTCTCTACGCAATGCGCCCAAACATAAGATTGAACACCACATTATCACTACAGGACCACCCGTCGCAGCTCGGGCAAGACCATTACCTCCAGAAAAATACGACATAGCCAAAAAGGAATTTCAAAATATGATAGAACTCTGAATTTGCCGACCGTCAGATAGCCCATGGGCAAGCCCATTACATATGGTAAAAAAGAAAAATGGCGAATGGAGACCGTGCGGAGACTATCGAATGCTCAATAGCACGACAGTACCGGACAAATACCCACTACCAAGATTAACTGACTTTACATACATATTAGAAAATAAGAAGATACTAAGCAAGATAGATATACGCAAAGCATACCACTGTATTCCTGTTAAAGATATAGAGAAAACAGCCATCATCACACCTTTCGGACTTTTTGAGTACTTAAGAATGCCTTTCGGATTACGCAATGCGGCACAAACATTTCAACGATTCATGGATTCCTTATTTAGAGATTTAAATTTCGTATTTATATTTGTAGACGACTGTCTCATCGCATCGGACAACGAAGATTTGCATTATCAGCATTTAGAAACGGTTTTCAAACGTTTACACGAGAATGGTATAGCCATTAATCTCGAAAAATGCGAATTTCTCAGAAGGGAAATAGATTTCTTAGGTTATCATATAACGAGCCAAGGAATACAACCTACCGAAGAAAATTACAAAGCAATCATGGAATTTCCCAAACCGAAAACAATTCAGGAATTAAGAAGATTTTTGGGCATGGTCAATTTCTACAGAAGTAATATTCCACGCGCAGCGGAAAATCAAAGAATTTTAAACGAATATCTACATGGTTCAAAAAAGAACGATAATTCACCTGTTCCTTGGACAACGGAAGCAGACAAAGCTTACGAAAAATGCAAGGAAAGCATGAAAAACGCAGTATTAACAGCGCATCCTTCCCGCAACGCATCACTAGCGCTCATGACCGACGCTAGTGCTACTTGCGTTGGTGGAGTTTTACAACAAAAATCCGGACGCAATTGGGAACCATTAGGATTTTTTTCACAAAAATTGAGCGAAACTCAACAAAGATATTCTACGTTTGACAGAGAGCTGTTAGGAATATACATGGCCGTCAAACATTTTCACAGATTAATCGAGGGAAGAGAATTTACAATATTTACGGATCACCGACCTTTGACATACGCATTCTCCCAAAAACCATCATCAAACGATACACCGCGACGGGTCCGGCAGTTAGATTTCATTTCACAATACAGTACCAACATCCAACACATAAACGGACGTGACAATATTACCGCCGATGCCTTATCTCGAATAGAGGAAATATACGTGCCATCACCTATCGATTACGCTGAATTGGAAAAATGTCAATCAACAGATAATGAACTAAGTAAATTACATGACAATAAGAGATTAAAATTCAAAAACATTACGCTTCCGGGTTCCACAATAAACATCACCTGTGACACGTCTACTGGAAAAAGCCGTCCCTACTTACCAAAGCATTTTCGCAAACAAATTTTCGATACCATTCATGGTATGAGCCATCCAGGAAAAAGAACTACGAGAAAAATGATAACCCAAAGGTATTTATGGCCGTATATGAACAAAGATATCAATAATTGGTGTAGATCATGTATAGCCTGCCAAAAATCAAAAATACAACGACATACGATATCACCTCCTGGTACATTTATGACAGCGCAACGTTTTGAACATTTACATATTGACATCGTCGGACCACTTCCGATTTCACAAGGGAAGAGATATTTAATCACAATCATAGATCGTTGTACGTCATGGCCCGAAATTTTTCCGGTAGAAGATATAACTGCAGAAACAGTAGCCAAGACACTTTTCGAAGGATGGATTACTCGTTTTGGATGTCCATTGCGCATTACTACGGATCAAGGCCGACAGTTTGAATCAAGAATATTTGAGTCACTCTCACAATTTTTGGGAATACATAAAATTAGGACAACACCTTATCATCCGCAATCCAATGGAATGATAGAGAGATTTCATAGAACTTTAAAGGTAGCGTTAATGACAAGAGAATCCAACGAAAATTGGTTAAAAGAAATCCCAACAGTTTTACTCGGGTTGCGGAGTAGCTTGCGAGAAGACACAGGTTATAGTTCAGCAGAGATGACATATGGAACGCCAATACGACTCCCTGGAGGATTTTTTGAGTCATCAGCAGCACAGTTATCAACGTACGAAGAATTTGTAAAACAAATTCAAAAGGACATCACACAAATGACATCAATTCCGAAAAGAAAAAACCATAACCAAGCTATATTTGTGCATCCCGAACTCAAAGAATGCTCACACGTATTTGTTCGGTGTGATAGAATGAAGAAAGCCCTGACACCGCCGTATGAAGGACCCTACCCAGTAATTAGTAAAACAGATAAAACATTTTGCATTAGAATTAGGGATAAAGAGACAGTGATATCAATTGATAGATTGAAACCAGCATTCATGATCAATGACGAATCAAACTACGTGCCAGATTCAAAGGATTGCGACAGACATTCACACACGTACACTACACGATCGGGACGTAAAGTAAAGCCAGTAGTACGTCTATAAAAAATCGCTGATAGAAGCAAGTTATTCGTATATATATTAACATAGATCTTAACATATACCATTAATTCACAACTACTCGTAACAGCAAGACATCTAAAATGGGAAATCAAAGTTCTAAGGACCAGATAACATACAATACGGACAGTTGCCTCAATCAAAACGAAGCGGACAAACTCCGTAACCTGATCCAGGAGGACTTACGGTGGACAAGAAATGTTGCAATGGGACAGATTATTTTAACAATCGGTGCGATCCTAATTTACGGCATAATGAAAACACTGGACAGAAGAATGAAGAGTTTAACGGAAAAAAATAATAAACACTCGTGCAACAGCTAAGTCAAAATTACAGACGTCAGCAAATCACACCACAACAGGCGTCATCAAATTCCACCGCGTACAATAGCATTATTATTTATATACATCAGCAAATAACTAGTAAGGTCTAGATCAAATTTATATTGTAAACACTATTACCATAATATTTATTTTTTCTTTTAAAGGGGGGTGTACTGTTACAGTACAATATCTTTGTGCTGTATCTACAATCTACATCGCAATCTTATGTTCTTTATCGCACGTTCAATATCTATTAAATGTCACGTAGTCGCTAGTATATAAGATGCACCTTTGGATAATTATAACCAGACTATACTACATCTTTTGTCTCATTTATACCTAATCATATACTGCCAAGAAGTTTGGCAAAAAGACTGTCACTTTATGGATAAAGCGGTTTCAAGAAGAGGGTTCGTTGGAACACCGTAGTAGATCTGGCAGAAGACGCCATATTGACTCAGACCAGCGTCAACTTATGGTGCAAGGTTATGAGGAAAATGGCTTTACACCAACAAGATATTACGCAGAGTTGTTTGATACATCTTTGCGCACGGTGTATCGTGCTCTTCATAGTGAAGGTCTGCATTATCGTCGACATGCTATTAAGCCATTGCTAACCGAAGCTAATAAAAGAGCACGATTGGAGTTCGCTTTGAAATACAGAAATTTCGACTGGAGCAACGGAGTCATCTTCAGTGATGAAAAGACTTTCAAGTCTAGCCAGCATGGGCGAGTTAGGTTGTGGCGTAGGAATAATACGCGTTATGATAGTGATCACGTTGTGCCTAACTCTGAATCCGGTCGTATAACAGTGAACATTTGGGGATGGATGAGTGCTGCAGGACCAGGAGAACTTACTGTAATACCCAGTCGTGCAAACAGTGTAAACTACATAGATGTGCTGAATGACGTCATGTTGCCCACCGTGCGGAATGTTTTTCCTGTAGAAGACATGCCAGTGATAACGTTCGTGCAGGACAATTGTCCTATACACCGTTCCATAATTGTGCAAGAGTGGTTTAGCCAGCAATCGGATATACAGATTATTCCTTGGCCTGCGAGATCGCCAGATTTAAACCCCATTGAAAATTTATGGGGCGTTATGGTTCAAAGGTGGGACAATAGGAACGAAAGGACTAAGGAAGTACTGAGTACTCACTGCATGCAGGTATGGGATTCTATACGGGGTCTAAATTTATGTGAAAAATTAATAAACTCCATGGGTTCGCGGTTGCAAGCTGTAATCGATCAAAATGGCGGACACGAAATATTAAAAAAATAATATAAAGTGTTGACTATTGGATTGAGTAATAACAAAGACCGGGGTAGCTATAATTTATTTGATAAATTACAGTGATCAAACTTAGTGTAAGTGGGATAAATTTATTCACTACTTTATAACAACAAAATGTTTTTACACTAATGATTTTGATTTCTTATATAATATAAGAAATTAAAATAAAAACAATATAAATATAGATTCCTTTCTAATATAATTAATTATTTATTTATTATTATAAACAACTTGGTCCCAAAATGACAGCTATAACCCGGTCTTACAATTGTTATTGATTTGAGGTTTAGCTTCAATTTCTTCCTCGTTCTGGAACGAATACTTAAGCTGTGAACCTTAGTCATAACATAATGCACAAATCAATCATTATAGTCAATACCACTAACCATAATTATGCAAAACGTAATTTTTTTATAATTTGTGAGTAGGTAAAATATTTACAGAACTAAGGTTGCATATATAGTGTAAGGTATTATAACATTATGTAAATAAAACTAAATACTATAAGAATAGCACAACACAGTTTTGATTTAGAATACTTATAACATCTATTATACAGTTTTACTTTGTTAATGTCTTCCATTTTGTAATAGAGTTATTCAGTTATAAATTTTACTTGTATTTCTCATAACAAGTGAATTAAATAATTGTCAATTGGGTGTAAAACTGTTAGGTTAGATTATACACTGTATAAGAAAGAAAGAAATAAATTGTATTCTTCTTTGAGAATTAAATGTCTTAAACTATAATATCACTAAAATAGTTTCATTTCTTATCCTTTACGAGAACTAAACTTAGTAAATCTTAATCTGTAAGAAAAATATATCTAAATCTTCTTACATAAATGTTTCTTACTAATAATACTAATACTTACCACCAATTACGAAAGTAATTTATATATATTTATTTATACAATGTTATATATAGTAGAGTAGTATATGTATACAGTGGATTTCGGGTATAACGACAATGAAGGGACCACTCTATTTTCGTCGTTATATCCGGAAGTCGTTACAGGCAAAGGTAAAGAGATACAGACACGTACACATGTGTAGTTTATATTCATTTATTATTGAAAATATTTGCACACAGAGTTATTCACCGGTACATTTAAAAAAATGTGTAATATTAGTTTGCTTCAATTTATTTTTTTGTGCTAGTGTACGCTGTAGGGTGTATTCTATTTTCATTACTTCTTCAATATCTATAATATCCTTTCCATCACCAAATAAACAGTATCTTTTAAGCTTTGTTACAACACCTAACACATCCTTAGTTGTAGGAATCTCACCTTCCTTGCAATCTTCTTCTTCCTCCTCATTTTCCTCATCTTGCGTCGTATGTGATGGAACAACAGTTTCAACAATTTCACTATCGGACAAATCGCTAGTAGTGATAAGTTGACTGTCAATATCAACATATGTTGCCCAGTCCGCAACATTTGTTCCGCTTGATGATACTGTAGTCAGTTGTGCCAATGGTATGTCCAATTCATCATCGGAGTCGTCGTCAATTGTTGTGATAGCCGAAGATTTACGGAACCCAGCGTGTAGAAAACACTTTTTGATCGTATCTGGAGTCACCCGAGCCCATGCCGTAGTTACCATTTCAATGGCATCTAAAATATTAACGGAAAACGGGCCTGCCGAGTTTTCAATGTCGTTCATCATTTTCTGTACTAAAATCTTCCTATAATGACTTTTGAGGGTTTTAATTATCCCTTGATCAATCGGTTGAATCACTGATGTAGTGTTTGGTGGTAAAAATGCCAGTTTTATGTTGGTCAAATTCTCTATTTTAGGATGAGCTGGGCAATTGTCAATAAATAAAATGATCTTCTTTTTGTTATTTCTTAACTGGGAGTCCCATTTGCGTAGAACTTTTTCGAAAATCTCTGAAGTCATCCAGGCCTTTTTGTTTGCTTCGTAATCAACTGGCAAAGATTTAACATTTTTGAAACATCTGGGTTTTTTTGCCTTGCCTATGACCAATAATTTTCTTTTTTCCACTGCCATACTTGATGCAACAAGCACGGTGATTCTATCTTTTGATAATTTTCCACCAACGCACTTTTCCCCTTTAAATTTCAAGGTTTTGTCAGGAGTTAACTTAAAAAACAAACCTGTCTCGTCAGCGTTCCATATTTGGCTATCAGTATAACCTTCAGTCAATTTTGGGAAAACTGTTTTTAGCCAGTTGTCACAGTCACTTTGCGATACACTAGCGGCTTCTCCACAAATTTTGCCTACTACAATATCGTGTCGTTGACGAAATCGGTATATCCAGCTTTCCGAACACTCAAAATCCATTTTTCCAAACAGTCTGCCAAATTGATTAGCCTTTTCTTGCAGCAGACGACCGCTCAAAGGTACGTTTTGGCTTCTTTGGGGTTTGAACCACATTAGAAGGGCATTTTCGATATCTTGATGCGTCGGTTTGCGGTTTTTCTTAATTTTTAAGGATTTGGATTCAAAGCATTCTAATATTTTATCACGGTTTTTCCACATCGTAGATACTGTTGAATGGGAAACTTTGTACTCTTTGCACAAATCAGCATTGTTTTCACCGTTTTTCAATTTTGAAATGATTTCCGCCTTTTCTTTAACAGTGAATGTGCGTCTAGCAGCCATACTTATTCAAAAGTTTACTAAACCCAGTTGCTACTCAGAATATCACTTTGTAACTGAACCATAAAAGCTCCGAAACGTACACGCTTCCCCTACCTACTTAGTTGATATCTATAAACAAAAGGTAAAGGTCTCCACACTTGCTGACCATCTGTGTGCAATGGATGTAAACAAAAGATAAGAAATGTTTGTGAAAGAAAAAAATCTTTGTGTCTTTGGCGGCCGACTCCGGTCGCAATATCTGCATGGGATTTCTAGGAATTTGTTACAAATGATTCATTAAAAACAGTCGCTACACCCGAACTCGGCGTTACATCCAAAGTCGCTATAGCCACATGAATTTTGTACTAAAGTATGCTTTAAATTCAAGGGACTTAGATTTAACGTCGCTATAGGTAAATGGTCGCTACAACCAAGGTCGTAATAAATGAAATCCACTGTACTTGTATATTATGCTTTTATTCATTTATACATCTTATACCTTATATTATTTATAACAAAAAATAAAATAAAAAACGTTTAAAAATATAAAAAATAGAATATAAATTACATTATATAATAATAAAATTAAAAAAAAACCGACTGTGAACTGGGTTTCGAACCAGTGCCCTGTGAAACGAGCTTTGTTATTCTGTCATGCTTATCCACCTGAGCTACGATCTACTTATTGTAGAATGCGAAAATGAGAGCTAGTTTGTGAATGTTGGGATTTTTATTATTTATGATCTACGCCATCTGTAGTCGAATTAACTAATATACCAATTGGTTTACATATTTGGTTTGGTTTAGATGGCGCTGTATTAAGTACTCGGATATAAGAAAATAAAATAATTTATGTTTATTTGAATATAAATATATTATTATTTCTTAGTAATTATTTTAGGTATTAAAAACCTTATTATGTGCCTCTGCATAATAAGGTTTTTAAGCTTTGCGGTGTTATTTTCATGTTTGAACAGCGCCATCTAGTCGTCTCATGAAAGTCATGAAACGTAATGCAAAACCTCAGTCAAAAGTCGACCTTAGGCTCTCCATGCACTTTTGTCTTCAATAGTACATGCGGTTCTGACCAACCAATTAATGTTAATATGCCTACGCTTATACGCGGAAGTGAATGTTGGGTGTGGCAAAAGTAGCATGAAGGTAGAATAAATGCTGTGGAAATGCGTTCCTTGCGAAGCATGTGTGGTGTGACTATGAGGATAGGCTGAGGAATGATGTGATAAGGCAACGGTGCGGTTTAAAAGAAGATGTAGTGACAAAAATTGAAAAGAGTATGCTTAGATGGTTTGGTCATGTTGAGAGGATGAATGAAAGTAGACTAACAAAAGGTATTTACACGGCAGATGTCAGTGGAAACGCCGGGAGGGGACGCCCTAGGAAGACATATAGTGATCTTATTGGTGATGTTCTTCAGAAAGTTCTAGTGCGTAGTACGCGCAACCGGTGTGCGTGTATGACCAGATGTATGAACGTAAACGAGGCAAAAGGAGTATGTAAGGATCGTAGTAGCAGGTGGCGTTCTGTCCCTTACAAAATGGTGCGGGACAAACTCCGCCTATGGGCTCCCCCGCTGACGCAGAGTCTCCGGCCCCAGCTCGTGGAGGACGCGGTGAGCGCTCTGTTCCCTTCGCGAGGGGAACATACTCCCCCGCCCATGGCTCCGCCTCCTGCGGTGTCGGATGCGGACCACGCAGCCGACGATGACGACGATGCTCCGGAGGTGACCGAGGTAGAGCTGAGAGTGGTGGTGCGCAGGCTGAATGCCAGGAATACCGCCCCAGAACCCGACGGCTTACCTGGAAAAGCTTGGGTCCTGGCCTTGGAGGCTCTCGGGCCTCGACTAAGGGGACTCCTAAGCGCATGCTTGGAGAGGGGCCAGTTCCCGCTTCAATGGAGGACAGGGAAACTGATCCTCATTAAGAAACCGGGGCGCCCTGCGGACTCGCCGTCCGCTTACCGGCCCATCGTGCTGCTAGACGAGGTGGGCAAGCTCTTTGAAAGAGTCATTGCAGACCGCCTTGTCGGGCGGCTGGTGAGGGTGGGGCCGCATTTGGCGGAGAGCCAGTTTGGTTTCCGCAAGGGGCGCTCTACGGTGGACGCCATCATGCGCGTACGAGCCCTCACGACGGGGGATGCTGTGGCCCGGGGTGGGGTCGTCTTGGCGGTGTCTCTAGACATCGCCAATGCCTTCAACACCCTGCCCTGGAGTTGCATCAGGGAGGCACTCCGGTAACACCGAGTGCCGACCTACCTCTGTCGCGTGGTCGAGGCCTATCTGACGGACAGGGCAGTCATCTACCCCGGTCACCGAGGAGAGTGAAACTGGCGAGAGATGTCGTGCGGTGTCCCACAGGGATCAGTCCTGGGGCCGCATCTGTGGGACATCGGGTACAACTGGGTGCTGCGCACCGACCTCCCTAATGGCGTCAGCGTAGTTTGCTACGCTGACGACACGCCGGTCCTGGCGCAGGGGAGGTCGCACCAGGCGGCGGCCGAATTGGCGACAAGCGGGGTTGCGACAATTGTAGAGAGGATCCGGCAATTGGGACTCGAGGTGGCCTTGCACAAGTCCGAGGCCATGTGTTTTCATGGTCCTTGGAACGCGCCACCGTCGGGTTCCCAAATAACGGTAGGAGGGGTTCCCATCGGTGTCGAGTCGACGATGAAGTACCTGGAACTCGTCCTCGACAGCCGGTGGAATTTCGTGGAGCATTTCCGACGTTTGGCTCCCAGACTGGAGCGGGCCGGGGCTGCCTTGAGGCGGCTCCTGCCCAATCTGGGGGGTCCAAACGCCTCCTGCCGGAAGCTCTACGCGGGGGTCGTGCGGTCCATGGCCCTTTACGGAGCTCCGGTGTGGGCGCGTTCCATGAGGCGGCGACCGGTCCGTCGGTTGAACGCGTCCAGAGATATTTCTCTTTGAGTGACATAGACGTGATCCTCAGTCATCTGGATCTCTGCGACCTATATCAATGATATCGTGTATTTGCAAAACCTTTCATAGTATTTTAATGAAACGTTTAGAGTGGCACATTGAGAAAAATAACTGTTTATCTTATAAAACATCAGGCTTTTAGAAAACATCACTCAACTTTAGACAATCTGTCAAGCTTGGTGTTATCAATTCAAACCGGTTTCTCTAATAATCAGAAGACTGTAGCTGGATTTATGGATATCGACAATGCATACAATAACGTTGATGTAAAAAGTTTAATATATATTATGCAACAATTACGAGTTAGTTCTTTAATAATAATAATATATTTATTCAAGTTATAAAGTAAAACAGAAAATACAATTTTGCTTAAATCTATGTAAAGTTCACTAGTGTTATTTGCCTGAACTAGGACATCCTGTGTTTCAGGCGAGAGGAGGTAAAAATATTAAGAGATAATCACTGTAATTTTACAAAATAAAATAGTCATCTAATAGGTATGTAAGTAAGGTGTAAAATCTTACTTTCTAAAATCTTATCATACTAACTTATCGAACTAATTAAAAATAAATAGTACACCAAACACTCTTTATTTCAATACTACTAACAACTTCTCTGTATCTTCATAGGACAAACTTAGAAGAGCTACCTTGAGAGTTTTCTTGCAATTTGCATAATTTAGGGAATAGATGTTTGCTTTTGCATTTAGTCTGTTATAGAGTAATTGGAGTGGTATTATATTTAGTGCAAAAAAATAATTTAGCGGGTTAAAAGATGTAAAGACGAAACGCGCTTAGCGGGCTGACATTTACATATATTTGAGCCACCTTATCTTCTTATTCACTTGAATCTGAAGTATCACTTAATTATTCTGATGATGTTTATTGCAGTGTATTATACATCCTTTGTTTTTTTTTTAATCATTATTTCTCTTTCTTCTTGACATAATGAGGCTCCGCTAAATTGTACAATACAAGTGCATCGCCTGCGCTCGCGTCCCTTCGTTTGTCACTGACCACAGATAATAGTCTGTAACATGGACAAGCGACGTTGAAGCGTCGGGTGTGGGTCGATCGTAATGTAATAGTTTTTTTTTTTTTTTTTTTATTTAGTTCGTCATCAATTACGGTTTTGCACAGAATTTTGTTTTTTAGAATATATTTTATTGCTTATTTTATTTATTTATTTTATGTCCGTAGGTGTGTCCGTGGCATCACAGTGGGCCCTGTCAGAATATCAGCGCTGCGGTATTTGTTTTTGTATTTTCAAATATCGCAGCATCATGCTGAGATAGGAGCTTTTTTGGCCTCGCACAGGTCTTCATTGTTTTGTTTTTTTTTTTTTTCCTTTTATTTTATTTGTGTCTATGATATTGTTAGTTTTAAAGTTCTTTTTATTGTTGTATTTCCTGTGCGTGTCCCAAATAAAATATTTTTCTTTCTTTCTTTCTATTTACCACAGGGATGAAGAATAGGAAAGGACTGACTTGGGAATCCTGATGCTCGTTGGTCTTCTGAAGGTCCTGGTGGAATCAGCTGTTCTGCTAAGACGACGGCCCGAGGGGCGCCCCTGTCTATTAGGCGAGCGTACGCGGCGGAGTCATAATTCGAGAAGCCAGCGGCGGGGGTATGTGATTGGTTTTTATGCGGGAGTAAGGGGGCGGGAGCGGGGGGGGGGTGTAACAGCAAATGTCAGCCTATTGACCTTTATTTGTACTTCTGAATATATTTTTTTTCCTAATCGCGGGTTTCTTGATAAATTATTAGACAGACGGTTTGGCCGTTACATTCTCCACCGCCTTGAGAATACGCAGTGTTCTCAAACAAAGCAAATATAAATGAGTAGTTAATAATTAAGGGTAAAATAAGTTAAGTTAAAGTTAAACAACTAGTGCTAGAGCTTATGTTTATATAAAGTTATTGGGATGGTAATGGACACAAATTTACAATAGGTCTTTTAAGGTGACCTGTAGCCGATTTAACTAACGCGACGCGAATATTACCGTCTTTGCCGGGATATACTTCCGTAATTATGCCCATTGGCCAACGTAGCGGGGGAATATCATCTTGATGAATGAGAACTACGGTACCGATCTTTATATTGTCTACTTGCGTTAACCATTTCTGTCTAACCTGAAGATTGTGAAGATATTCGGAACGCCATCTCTTCCAGTAGCTACACACCATCTGGTCTAACAATTGTTTCCGACAATTAAGGGACTTCGATCCATCGGGAACATTCTCGACAGGCAGTGAAGTTAGAGGTGAAGCCATAATAAAATGAGCAGATGTAAGAGGTTCGGGATATGGCTCCTCAGATAAGAGACAGAGTGGTCGCGAATTCAGAACTGCCTCAATTTGAGTGAGAACAGTCAGAAGCTCCTCGTAAGTGAGAAGTTGAGAACCAATTATGCGATATAAATGGGTTTTGATTGATTTTATGTTGGACTCCCACAAACCCCCAAAGTGCGGAGCGCGGGGTGGAATCATTTTCCATTCAATGCGGTAACCATCTGACAGTAGATTTTGTAATTGTGTCTGCCCCAACGAAATTAGTTCCGTTATCGGAATATAAACATGACACGGGTCCACGGCGAGATATAAACCGTTTAAAAGCGGAAATGAATGTATCAGAAGATACATCAGTTACCAGTTCAATATGAACTGCTTTGGTAACAAGGCATATAAAAACACATACATAAGCCTTTTGACTTTTTTGACCGCGTCGCCTACATAAGGTTACTTTAATTAGGCCAGCGTAGTCTACACCCGTATGTACGAACGCCTTTGTCTCCTGTACGCGACAAGTCGGCAAGTCGGCCATTTTTGGACTTATATTTGAAGGACAGGCTCTAAAACAAAAGTTGCAAGCGTGCATTCTTTTCCTAATGACACTTCTAGATGAGAGTATCCAGTACTTCTGGCGCAGCAGTGAACTCAGAAGGTTGCTTCCAGTATGATAATGAACGCGGTGAAAATAATCTATTAAAATATGAGTAATATTATCATGTTTAGGTAATAAAGCGGGGTGCTTAGCTTCATAAGGAAGGTTTGCATTAGATAATCTACCTCCGATCCTAATGATGTTATTTTCGTCTATAAACAGATCGAGACGTTTAACCTTCCGTGCACCACGTGGGGTTTAATAAACCCCAGCGAAACAAAAATCGTCGTATCTTTTTAAAAAGGCTGCCCGAATTCCACGAAACGTCGAGTAGCTGGAGTTGCGACGTTGCCGAGTCGCATAGTAACAGTGATTTAGTAGTAGCGTCGCAGGCGCAGCGGACGGTCGCTCGCAAATTGTGGCAGGGTGTCACAAACTCCACATATTTCGGCACGTCGTCTGAAAGGTAAGCAGTTTGATATGCAAAATATACCTATTTCTACATAAATATTTATTTATTTTGTTTTTTTTAATTACTTTAATCCTTTGTGTATCGCAAAGATAATCCACGAATTCCAAGGGATTCTCGTAAGCGCATACATGTCTTACTTGGTGAACCAAGTGTGGAACCACCAAAGAAGATGCCAAGACGTAAAACAAGATGTTCAGAATGCGATAGAAGAAAAGATCGAAAGACCAAGTACGGTTGCGAGCGATGCGAAGTACCTATATGCTTAGAGCACGCATATTTTTTTTGTAAAATTTGTGCAGATTTGAACCAACTGGGATCTCATGAAGACTAATTATGTCTAGTTATTTTTATTTTATTATTGTTTCTTATCTCATTAGGCCCTGAAATAAAGGGCAATAAGAAGTTTTTAGTTAAGTTTTTTTTTATAAGGCTAAACCAAATAAGATTCTCCTTTTAGTTATTAAAAAAGTACTATTTTTGTTACAATGCCTACAGATATTAAAAATGTTTATTTTACATAACAAATTTATTTTATTTCTCTCTCCTAATAGTCCAAAAACAATATAAATATGCATAAAATAAACTTTAAAAAAATATTCTCTATATACAGATAGAATGATGTTGGGGTATAGGAAACCCCACATAGTGCAGGACGCAACTTTTACCCACGTGGTTTACGGAAGGTTAAGTGGCGAGCGTAAATTACCCTTTTGTTTGTCTGTGTACAATTGTTTGAAGTGATGATTTTGCACAGAACGGATGAAGTATATTTCAGCTTTATTCAGCTCAGGAACGGTAATTACATTTTTACACTCGTCTCGTGGAATAATATTTAAAAATCGCGGTATGTAAACTAAAATGTGCAAGATTTTATTCCAAGATGAAAATTTCTGTGAAACAGTATAAATTAAATCTGATTCTAAAGAAGCGGTCGTATTGTGTGTCAAAGATTTGAATTCAGGTAATTCTTCACAAGAGGTAGGGGTAAATGGAGTAATAGGCCATTCTGATATGGGATATTGAAGCCATTTGGGGCCGTGCCACCATAAATCATGTGACAGTAATTGTTCAGGCAGAAGACCTCTAGATAAACAATCACTCGGGTTCCCTTTACCACTAACATGATAAAAGTATTTCGAATCAAGATTCTCTTGACATTTAGCTACGCGATTACTGACAAAGATGTTCCACCTATGTGGGGAAGAATGAATCCACGAGAGGGCAATTTTAGAATCGGAGAAAGCAAATATATTATTAATTGTTACACGAGCGCGGTAAGTATCATTAATTAATTTAATAAGTTTAGATAATAGAAGAGCGGTGCATAACTCAAGACGAGCTAATGAGACAACCTTCACAGGTGCGACCTTGGACTTGGCACACACCAAACGTACGTGTGTGTTCCCAACGGAATCAGTTACATGCAAATACAGGACGCATCCGTAACCCTGCATACTTGCATCTGAGAAACCAACAATGTTTATTATGCAGTTATTAGAAACGGCCAAGTGACGCGGTATTTTTAATGAAGAAAGAAGAGGCAATTGCTCTTTAAATTTCTGAAAACGCGATACGACAGCTTGTGGTGGAGTGTCATCCCAATCGATATAAAGATCCCATAACTCCTTTATAAGTAATTTGGCAAACAGTACCACTGGCGCAGCGAAGCCCAGTATATCCCACAAGCGGGCGATCGCGGAGAGAATATACCTTTTGGTGCAAGTCTCGTCTAAATCAGATGTAGTAAAAGTGAAGCTATCCTCTGAGGGTACCCATTTAAGGCCTAAAATTTTTAAATTATCCCTATCTGAAAAATTAATAGACGCGCGGTTGGCTTGCGGAACGGTAGCTAACAATTCTTGTGAATTACTCGCCCACTTGTTAAGATCGAAACCACCAGCTTTAAATAAAGCGATGAGCTCGCTGGATAGAACCTTAGCTTCCTCCAAAGAAGGGATGGAGGTAGCCAGGTCATCCATGTACAGTTCTTGCGAAGCTACAGTAGCAGCCCGTGGGAAACGATGTTTTTCGTCCGCCACTAACTGGCGCACCGTGCGCATGGCTAAAAACGGACTATATTTAAACCCAAATGCAACCCGATTAAATTTAAATTCGCGAACAGGCTCAACGGTATTAAAGCGGAATAATATTTTCTGAAATCTTTGATGCTCATTAGTAACAGCAATCTGAAGATACATTTGTTTTTATATCTGTGGTAATCGCGATTGGAAATAAACGGAATTTTAATAATAATAAAAATAAATCGGCCTGTAGATTCGGCGAGCCTATACTACCTCAGCTAAAATTCACTCTTTATCTCGCTCGCACGATACTGCGCGCGGACTGAGTGAGAGCGGGACTGAGTGCGGTGCTGAGCGGCAGGCAGCGCCGATAGTTTAGGTAATTGCTTTTTACGGTGAAAATAATAGTAATTTAAAAAAAATTAATAACATAAGACCTGCTTTATAGTTAGTTCAGTAAGTATAAAAAGTTTCATGATCTTATTTGAAGTATTGTAGGATTGCCAACGGTTTATAGTTCAGTTTAGAGGTAACTTTGAGATTTTTTTCTATCGAGAAAATTTTATGGAATCGTGTTTTCGCCAAACATAAGACTTAACATTAATCCTCAACTTTACCATATATTTATTTCAAAATTAATGCTGCAGTATTTTCGACATAACGGAGGATCGTGCTAAGCCATTTGAGGTAGTATAGGCCCTTAAGTGACACGCCATTATGGCATTTTGCACTAGCGTCGAGGACAATGCGAACCTTCGTAGTCACTTTATCTTGCCTACAAACAGGATGATGCGGTATGTAGTAACCCTTATCGCGATCCACGGTTGGATTGGAAACTATTTCCGTTAAGTAATTTTTATCCAAATATTCCTGAATAATCTCGTTATAACTAGCACGAAGCTCAGGATCTCGCAATCTAGAATATTCTAACGAAAGTAAACGGCGATACGCAACAAAACATGAGTTCCCTAATGTATCTGGATTCCTACAAAAAGGTAACGCGGTACAATACCTACCGGTGGAATCACGTGATATTGAAGCAGAGTATTGCTGTTCACATTCCATCTCTGACGGACTACAAAAAGTTTTCTCGGGAACTTCCTCGAGATTCAAGAATTTATGAAGCGAGTCATCCAACGAAATGAAACAATAATTATCACACGTTGTGAAATAAGTAGCGGTGTTGAACGCGGAGGATGCAGGGCTACGATCGTAACGAACAGCGGGAATATTACCCATTAAAATGTATCCGAATGCGGTTTCAATGGCTGATGGAGCGGGAGGTGATATAATTGTTTTACCTAACAATAAGAATGGGTACAATTGTGCCCCAATAAGCAAGTCAATATCCCCGGGAACATGCCACGTAGGATCTGCTAACGGCACCGTTCGGACTAGAATCAGACGGATTTGAAGAATTAACGGATGCAAACTCATTGTTATTTAAATGTAAGAGCGTGTGATGATGTTTACTGCATATTTTACAAACGTGGGTAGACTTGCATTTCGAAGCAGTATGCGTAATGCTAAGGCAGTTTACACATCCGCGTTTATTTTTCACAAACTCTAAACGGGATTTAGTGTCTAATGCCTTAAATGATGGACAATAATAAATTTGCGAATGCTCTGATTTATTGCAACATAAACACGCGGATTTAGAATTATTATTATCGCGGGTAATGAATGAGTGGACTGTATTCGGTGAGCGGCTATTGGTTTTATTAGATCCCGAAGTGGCTACCGAAGATCGGTCTACTATTTTAGCTTGGGATTTAATAAAATCAACAAGATCCTTTATATACGAAGGAATCTCAACATCTCGCTTATGCATTTCGAATAAATGCACAGTTGTGGAATCTAACTTTTTTAATGCTAAGTTTAATAAAAGGAAATCTTTTAAATCATGAATTTGCAATTGTTCTAAAGCCGAAACAGATGCGTGAAAATTTTCAATAAATGTATTTAAAGATGCGGAATTATTTGTGGCTGGTTTCATATTGAACCTATTTGAAATATAATGAGAACCTAGGACCCTTATATCTTGGTACTTATTAACCAAACTGTTCCAAATGTCTGGATAATTATCGCCTGACGGTATTATTCCTGCGGTTAAATGCAAAGCGGTACCCGATAATTTACCTATTAAATATTGAACCCTATGGGCATCCGTGAGATTGCTATTGTTATGAATATTGGATTTGAATGATTCGTAAAATACGGGCCAATTTTCAATTTTACCATCAAACGAAGGAATTTGTATAGGCAGAAGTTTAACGCAAGCCTTATTTTGTGACGCGGTGTTGTTATCTATTTGTGCCGCCTGCCCACTTGAAGCGACAAGTGATCTCGATCTTTCCATACGGGTATAGATACCTTCGAACGCTGTTAAACTATTGTAGTTAATTTTATATTTGGGGTCTAGATTTAGGTTAAGGATGTTTTTTTGATCTAGGTTGGAACTGAGCTCCTGCCTAATTTTTGACAAACTTTCAGTGTCTGCCATGAATGTTTCCGTGGACCGAAGCCCACCGGACGTTAGTACATTTTTATATGTATCATAAAGCGACGTTAAGCGTTCATAAATTGCCTGGTTTTTGGCTTCTAGAATTTTAATTTGAATATTTTCCATTTTGCAGGGAATAAAATCAAGATGGCGGTACCTAGCAAAAAAGCGTTAGAATGCGGTGAAGCGTGATAATTTAAAGAAATATATTACGAAACTTCTAGATGAAGCAGAAATGATTCCCGTTCGAGACACCTATTATTCGATTACCTATAAAAAGCAACGAGTAACGATGATAATTATTTTCGTGCAATACGAAACGTGTGCATAATGCGCGGGAGCGAAAAGACGGTAGCAGTAGATTAAAATTAAGCGGTTGTAACTAGCTTAGGTATAGGACCTAGCCTATATAAAATGCGGTTTTTTACACTAAATAGCGGTAATCCGGCCGAAGGCGAACCAAACAATGGAGTGGTATTATATTTAGTGCAAAAAAATAATTTAGCGGGTTAAAAGATGTAAAGACGAAACGCGCTTAGCGGGCTGACATTTACCACAGAGATGAAGAATAGGAAAGGACTGACCTGGGAATCCTGATGCTCGTTGGTCTTCGGTGCGTAGGTCCTGGTGGAATCAGCTGTTCTGCTAAGACGACGGCCCGAGGGGCGCCCCTGTCGATTAGGAGAGCGTACGCGACGGAGTCATAATTCGAGAAGCGAGCGGTGGGGGTATGTGATTGATTTTTATGCGGGAGTAAGGGGGGGGGGGGGGGGGGTAACAGCAAATGTCAGCCTAATGACCTTTATTTGTACTTTTGAATATATTTTTTTTTCCTAATCGCGGGTTTCTTGATAAATTATTACACAGACGGTTTGGCCGTTACAGATGACTTGCAGCTTTACCGACATTTTACCGACGCGGGTTCTGCAATTGCTGCTATGAATCGTGATCTGGCTTGTATCAGCACTTGGGCTCAGTCTTTTGGTTTGAAAGTTAACCCTACTAAATCCCAAGCCATGATCATAGGCAGCAGATTCGTTCGTAATGCGGCTGATATTGCATCTCTGATGCCTTTATATCTCGATGGTGTTCCCATTGACTATACCGAAACCGCTAAAGATTTGGGTGTTATTATTGACTCCAGTCTTTCGTGGCGTGCTCAGGTCAATGAGGTCAGTAGAAAGGTACATTTCTCTTGTCATTCGCTGAAATGCCTTCAAAGTCTCCTGCCGTTGAAGACTAAAATTTCTTTGGCACAAACACTTATTCAGCCGATTATAGATTATGCCGACGCCTGTTACCTGGATGCTACTGAGGAGCTATTAAACAAGCTTGAGCGCTTGCAAAACTTGTGCATTCGCTTTACTTTCGGTCTGCGAAAGTATGACCATGTTTCTCACCTTCGCAAGGAACTCAAGTGGCTCCCAATCCGCCTTCGCAGGAACACTCGAATTTTATGTCTCCTCTTCAACATCTTACACAACCCGTCTTATCCTTCCTATCTGCGTGAGCGACTTTCTTACGCTCGCCCTAGCGACGCACCGTGTAGATCACACCTCAGATCCCTCCTTAAATCCCATCCTCATAAAACAAGCTACTATTCTTATTCCTTTTCTATCCACGCTGTAAGATTGTGGAACTCACTTCCGCCTAGCATTCGAGATTTAAAATCTATTTCGCAATTCAAATATCGAGTAAAAGAGCATTACCTCTCCTCTCAACTGTGATAATTTACATACTATATATATAGGTTTATAGCATATTTATTTATTTAAGTATTTGTTAATTTTTGCTTTATACTATATGTGTAGGTATATATATTTTTTAGTTTAAGACGTCACTAATCATATTCTTCTCTTCTTGTTCTCACACACTATTGTCTACATTTCTTTTTTAATTTCTCCTTTCGCAGGTCTGCTGGAAGAAATTTCTTAAGAAATAAGCAGTACCTTTGTACTCAATGATCATAATTTCCTAACTATATAATATTTTATTGTGTGTACATAAATAGTAAAATAAATAAATAAATAAAATAAATAATTTAGAGTAGGT
This sequence comes from Fissipunctia ypsillon, assembly GCA_947568875.1. Taxonomy (NCBI): domain Eukaryota; kingdom Metazoa; phylum Arthropoda; class Insecta; order Lepidoptera; family Noctuidae; genus Fissipunctia; species Fissipunctia ypsillon. The sequence continues at coordinate 10,678,508 of OX387668.1, forward strand.
ATTTGTTTTTATGTTTTCAATTTTATTAATATTAAGGGATCAATTTTATTATTACACCTTGCTCGATGCCCTTAGAGATTTGACCTCTGTAGTAGTATTTGTTAATTTAGCGCTACCTACCGACCAACGACCATACTATAATAATATGAACTGAAGATTAAGCATTAACACAGATGTGTCGCAGAGTTGTCATAGTTTTTGCCTATTTTATTCGCTCTCTGAGAGATCGTTCCTCTAGTTTTTGTAGTCTTAGACGAGTACCTACCTACTTCATAATTTATATGTAGAGTGGGATATCCAGAAAGGAAACAATATTGCACATTAATTACTATTTTTAATTTCACCTTCGATACAAAACGTACTTAGCTTAAACATCGTTGGTTGCCATCCTTCTTTTCCTTCCGTCATTCATTCCTTCTCTTTCACTCACACATTCATTCGTTCTGAAACTAAATTCTTTAGCGTTCAGAAATGTTTAATTAATATTAATCCTACAACTCGGCCATCCTGCCGCTATTTCTGGCCTCAGAAATGATACAGCACTAACAAGAATACAGTCTTACACCTTGTTACAGTTTTATCAACTAAAATTATGTTGGATACACAGAATAAAATAATAATGAAGCTAAGCTAAAATAATAAGCTGAAATGATATTGGTTCAGTCATTGGGCCATCTCTTCATGAAGTCAACTACAGTGGATGTCTTACCTGGTCCTTCTGCCGTGGGGTCCACCTTCTGTACATCATACCGGTCGTTCCCTTTGACTTTAGTGATGCTATAAGGTCCAAGGTATTTAGGCTTAAGCTTCATCCCAGACCCAAACTGAGTTCGTTTGATTGCTACTAAGTCACCTTCTTTATACTTAGTACTTTCTTTACGTTTTCTGTTAAAAGCTTGAATATTATATTTCTGCACCTGCAAGATGTGCTCTTTCGCCTTTCGTCGGTTTTCTTCTCTATCTTGAACAAACATATCTCTTCCCTCTTGCATTAGTAAGTCGTAGATTTCAATGTCTTCTTTGGTTTTCATAGTCGTTCCTACAAGTAGTTCAAATGGGGTACAATTGATGCTTCTCTGCCAAGTACTATTCAATGCTCTTTGCACATGACTAACATGCTTATACCATTGGGTAGGGTCTTCAATGCATAGCTTTGTAAGGATTGATATTATGGTTCTGTGTATTCTTTCTACCTGCCCGTTTCCCCTAGGCACTCCTGTAGTAATCTTGGGATGTTTGATTCCTTCTTCTTCACAATATTGTTGAAATTCTTGACTAGTGAATGCTGTTCCCCTATCACTAATTATTCTAGTAGGATTTCCAAAGTGCTGCTGGTGAATTCTCAATTTCTCAATGGTTTCCGTACTCGTAGTACTTCTTGTGGGAAATATCCACACAAACTTTGTAAATGCATCCACCATTGTGAGTAGATGATTGTACATCTTCTTTGTCTCCGTCATTGGCCCAAGGTGGTCAATGTGGACAGTATGTAGGGGAGTATCTTCCTTCTCTAAAAGGTGTAAAAATCCCTCCTGCTTGCCCTCTTTTCTACTGCCAAGTATACATGGGATACAAGTGACGATAAAATCTTCTAATTTCTTTGATAAATCTTTAATGTAATAATCTTTATTTATAAGTTCCGTCATCTTCTTTTTACCAAAATGTCCATTGGAGTGCACTCTCTTTATGACCTCCATCTCCATGTTCTTAGGTACCATCAATTTTCTTTCCAGGCCTTTGTACAGCACACCGCCTTCCAAGTAGTAGTCGAGATAGGGTTTCTCAGAAAGTACCTCTATGACAGCTTTTAATCCTTCAACTTGCTCTTGTGCCTTCTTTATTTGTTCATGTAGGCTATTAGTTATCACTCCTATGTATGGGTTGCGGCTCAATGCATCTACATGTTTCATCCTTGTACCAGACCGGTGTTCAACCTGAAAATCAAATTCTTGTAATAACAATGCCCATCTTGCAACTCTAGTTGAGAGATCTTTCTTTTGTAGCGTCATCTGAAAAGCTTGGCAATCTGTTACAATTTTAAATGGGATGCCATATAGATAGTGTCGAAACTTCTTTACACCTTCTATTATAGCAAGAGCCTCCAACTCATAACTAGAATATTTCTTTTCTGCATCGCTGGTCTTCCGGCTCATATAATATACAGGATGTAGGCCACTGTCTTCACACCACTGCATTAATACTGCTGCATAAGCCAAACTCGAAGCATCTGTGTGTAGTTCTGTACGCCCTTTTGGGTTGAAAATCTTCAGTACTGGACCACTTCCTAATTTTTCTTTTAAAATATTAAATGCATACTTGTGTTCATCTTCAAATGTAAAACTTTGATCCTTTTTTAGTAAATCAGTCAATGGACTAGCTACTTTAGCAAAGTGAGGTATGTACTTCCTGAAATATGATGCTAGCCCTATAAAGCTTTGTAGTTGTTTCACCGTCTTGGGTTCAGGGAACTTGACAACCGCTTCAGTTTTCTCAGTGGAGGGTTTGATTTAACCACCTTGCACAATGTGACCCAAATACTCAACTTTTGTCGTCAATACTTCACTCTTCTTCCAGTTTATTTCAAGTCCATAATCTGATGCCACTTGTAGTGCCTCTCGTAGCCTCTCAACTGCTTCTTTATAGTCATTCGCTGGAATTATGGCATCATCAATGAATATAAGAATGTGACCTTTGGCTATAAGATCACGGAAAATTATAGTTATAAATCTTGTGAAATACTTAGGACAAATTGACAATCCGAATGGTGCTCTGAGGAACTCAAATTGACCATGGTGTGTTACAAAAGAGGTATATGGAACTGAGCTTTCTTCTATCTTCAAATGAAAGAACGCGTCTTTTAAATCCAATTTTACTGAACACCTTAGCCCCTGATAACTTGTCAATATGATCTTCTATCACTGGAAGTGGAAATTCGTCCTTGACCATCTTTTTATTGATCATTTGATAGTCAACACATACCCGTGTAGATCCATCTTTCTTCTTTACAAGTACTAATGGACTCGCATATTCAGAAAAACTTGGCCTAACAATACCATCTCGTAACCATTCACTAACCTGTCTTTCTACTTCCCTCTGCTCAGCGAGTGACAGCCTTCGCGGACGCTGTGCAACAGGAATGTCATCCTTCAATATAATCTTCATTTCTATCGGAGCCTCCTTTATCCTCTTAGGTTGGTAATTGTCAACCAAATTCCGAGCCACCTCTCGTATCTGTGGATCAGAAACATAACATACGGATTCTGGAACCTCGGCAAGCATACACTGCAGCAAAACATCATTATGCTGAGGCATAACAGTGACTGAACCTTTATCAATGACAGCAGTAACATTTACTAAGAATGGTTGGCCTAAAATAACTTTATATGGCATAACTTCTTGTGGAACGATGTAAAAACACACATCGAAGCAATAACCATCAATTTCTGTGTTTACATTGAACTTTCCTAGCGAATACACGCTTGCAGAACCAAGTCCTGACAATGTGACTCTTACCTTTTCGTAGGATGTTACATTCAACTCAAAAAACAAGTTAGAAGCTATTAAATTTAAATCACTACCAGAATCTACAAGGCTATCAACATTTATTCCACTAATCTTAATGTTTTTAACTGATTTGTTACTCGCAAAGTCTTTGTTTACACTTAACACCATTTCACTTTGACACTTATGACACTGACATGATTGACAGAAGTTTGACGTTAACGCTGATTCGTTCACGCGGTTCACACCTGTCATTCGTTCGTTCCTTCCTCGTTCATCTTCACCGTCGCCGCCATGTTTTCTTGCCGGATCCGTGACGTCATCTCCGAGTGCCGGCGAAATCTTCGTACACAGCATGGAAGTACGAGAACTATGACCGCCGCCGCCATCTTTATGCTTACCCTGAGAATCTGTATTCGAGATTGGCTCCTTGCACTCTCGTCCGATATGACCGAACGAGTTGCAGCGGAAGCATTTTACACCTTTCTTGCATGCGTTTGCGACGTGATCTGTCTCACCACACTTATAACACCGGTGACTCGACTTTTCCGAATGACCCTTCTTTTCCAGGTCCTGCTTCTGCTGCTTCGTCGTATCATCTTGCCTTTTCTTATTTTTACTCTTCATGGTTTCGTAGATGACGATTCTTTCCTTTAGCACCGGGTATGTGGTCGCGCCGTATAGGATCGTTTTATTCGATTCATAGTCTTATATTCCGTCTATAATATACTGTATCGCCACATAATCCGGGAATTTAGCACGCTTACCCAATTCCTTCATCGTTAACATATACTCGTAGTATGTTTCAGTGCTTTTCTTTTTGCGGGACGCCATGAGCTCGTGCATTTCTTTGCTGTTGACGGTTTCTGGGAATTCTTTATGTAATGCATTCCGTAATTCTTCGTAACTTTTGAAGGCTTTTTCCGACTTGAGCCATAATTCTGCTGTGCCCGTTAGTGACCTTCTCGCCAGAATGAGTTTTTGAGCCGCCGTCCATCCGAATATCTCGGCGTTGTCCTCGATATCTTGCGCCAATTTTGCCGACGAGTACGTCTTGTCGACGCCGTTGAATTTCGGGATTATATCAGCGTAGTTGAATGTCGGAACGGGATTCTTCTCGTCGCACATCGTCGTATTTTGAAATTTTGAAACTTCGTCGTCGTTAATTTGCCACCCGGCGCACGTGGTCGCGGCTCACCTTACCGCGATGCACACACAAGGCAATCTTCTTAAGTATTGTTTTTCTGGTATCCCGGACGAGCCCCCAAGTTGTAGAGTGGGATATCCAGAAAGGAAACAATATTGCACTTTAATTACTATTTTTAATTTCACCTTCGATACAAAACGTACTTAGCTTAAACATCGTTGGTTGCCATCCTTCTTTTCCTTCCGTCATTCATTCCTTCTCTTTCACTCACACATTCATTCGTTCTGAAACTAAATTCTTTAGCGTTCAGAAATGTTTAATTAATATTAATCCTACATATATTTATCTTGAACTACACGATACACTATGCATGCTGACATAGCTTTAATTCGGGTGCTACTACATGATACAGTCTAAAGGTCTGATGATGACCAGGTAAGTGCTTATCGGTTCTCAGTAATGGAAATAGTTAGGATGACCTAGATTTCAACATTTATCTAACTGACCACGGGTGCTACTACATGATACATTCTGAAGGTCTGATGATGATCAGGTAAGTGCTTATCGGTTCTCAGTAATGGAAATAGTTAGGATGACCTAGATTTCAACATTTATCTAATTGACCACGGGTGCTACTACATGATACATTCTGAAGGTCTGATGATGACCAGGTAAGTGCTAATCGGTTCTCAGTAATGGAATTAGTTTGGATGACCTAGCTTTCAACATTTATTTAATTGAGCACGGGCGCTACTACATGATACATTCTGAAGGTCAGATGATGACTAGGTAAGTGGTTATCGGTTCTCAGTAACGGAAATGGTAAGGATGACCTAGCTTTCAACATTTATTTAATTGAGCACGGGCGCTACTACATGATATATTCTGAAAGTTTGATGACGACCAGGTAAGTGCTTATCAGTTCTCAGTAATGGAAATAGTTAGGATGACCTAGCTTTCAACATTTGTGTGTGCGGCACGTATGCTGACGATGCTTGTAATTGTCCTACTTTAGCAAAAGCCGATCATATGAAATATCTTGGTGTAACGATTGACACAAATTTGAATTTCCGTAAACACATTGATTTGTTATGCACTCGAATGCGTAAATTGATATACATTTTTAAGAATTGACGATATATATCGGACTACAAATTGATTAAACAGGTCTATTTAGCTCTGTGTCAATCCATTCTCACTTATTGTATAACTTCATGGGGTGGGGCTGCTAAATCAATCCTACTGCCATTAGAACGTGCGCAGAGAGCTATCCTTAAGGTAGCCACCTTTCACCCATTTAGATTTCCCACACACGAGCTTTACACGGCATGTAAGGTTTTAACCGTGCGACAACTATTTATATTGAATATAGTACTGCACCAGCATAGCAGACTTCCTTATGTCCCAATACCTATAGATAAGAGAAAAAAAGACTTAGTGTGCATAAAGCCTCAAACTAGACATACTTTTACAAATAAGTTTTATGTATTTTTAGGTCCGTTCTTATATAATAAAATCAATAAGTCTCTAAGTATACAGGCTGTAAGGGACAAGATACCGCAAACTTCGCGAAAAGGTTACACCTAATGCCAGTAACAAAATTATGATAGTCATTAATCTCGGTAATGATCGGTTACAGAAATTGACATTTTCAAGCACGCAATGTATCGTGAATAATGCGATCTCAACGCTTCGCAATGAATGTAGGCGCGCGAGAGCGCGTAGTAGGTACGTAATTACCTACACGTCTTACACACACAGACACGGACGTGGAGACGCGCGCGACGCGGGCCGCCTCGCTCCGTTTGTATGAATGTACCTACCTACAAGGTCGAACAAAAGTTAAAGACATCTTTGAACTTGGGGTGCTTGGACAGGAAACCTCCCCGTGTGCCTGTAGGCTGGAATTCCCTTATGGATGCGTCCGGGGGGAAGGCCAGTCACCGGGACGGTGCACCCTGGGGTACGGGCAATGACTCCCCATTAGGTACTGTGTGCCTAAGGGGTCTTGTTGCCCGTATGCCAATATCCTGTCAGAAGTACGCTCCAACGTGTGTCTCTCTGCGCTCTAAGCAGAGACGCACAGCGGCGGAGTAAGAGCGGGCTCGGTGTGCACTAACTCTGCCGCCGGGCAGGCAGGAAGAGGCCTTCTCTTTCTGCCACCGTTATTCTCGTAGCCCCGAAGATTGTCAAGGTCATGTCTCTGACTTTTGACGGGGGTCGAGGGTCTTGGCTTAACCGCCCGGGCTGCGAGGAAGAAAGCCTCTATAAAAAATCACCCCAAACCTCCAAGCGGCGGCGCACCGTGAGGGAGGTTGATAGCTTGACTAATGGGTAGCTAAATTAGTCGCTAGTGCGAACCACTAGATTTTGAGACAGTAAAAAGTTTTTTACTCGTGGGAACAAAAATGGATTCTATACACAAAAACAAAAACCGTAGCGAAGAGGAGGGAAGTGATGCGGGGTCGGAGTCCGACGCCGTATCTGGCGCGAAGGGCTCGTATAAGAGCCAAGAGCGCGAAGTGGTTGGGGCGGCTAAGAAGAACCTAGAGTTCTTAAAGAAGCGCCCCAAACCAGGGGATGGCCAGGAGTCTTCCTCGGACGGATGGGTGAGCTCGGCCCGTAAAAAGATCAGCCGGCGGGGTGGGGCCCATGAAAGTGGTGTTGGCAGAGGGCTCACCACGAAGGAGGCCGGCAAGCCGAGCCGAGCCGGCCCGGCCGAGCCAGAGTCGCAGTTAGGGCCGGTCTCGGCCGGGTCGGAGTCGTCAGGTGGTGAGCCGGACGTCACTGGCGGCTCGAAGTCGGAGCGAACGGTCAGGTTCGCAGAGGTCGTGGCAGCCGCTATTAAAAGTGTGGCCTTGAAGAGGACTCAGTCCTCTAAAGACAAGGCCATATCCGCAGCCACGGCCTCCATTATGGCGGCAGCGGAGGCCAGTCACATCGGGCCCCCGTCGGACGCAATGTCCGAAATGCGGGCGGAGGTCGCCCGTTTGACAGCCGCCATGGAGCTTCTCCGAAAGGAGAACGCGGAGCTCCGAGCGGACCTGGCTAGGCTTCGAGAAGCCGGCCCCCGGGAGGTGCCACAGGAGGAGGCGCGGCATGGGCAGGTCAGGCCCATGCCTACTGAGGACCGAGTTCTGGCCCTGGTCCGACGGGAACTGGCTGCCTTCGGGAGCCGGTTTTCCGCCCTGGAGGCTATAGTCCTGCGGCCCCCGCTAGCGGCGAGCCAGCCGGCCTCGGGCCAGCGGAAGGCGGCATCGTATGCCGCCGCCGCGGCTGCCACGGCCAAGCCGGGGTCATCGGGGCAGGTGAAAGGCGGAGCCGTCCCGGAACCCGCGAGGGCCCCAGCCCCGGCGGCGAAACGACTGCCTCCGTCTCCTAAATCCCCTCCGGCTGACGCCGAATGGCAAGTAGCCGGGGAGAAGAGGAAGGCGGGTAAGGCAGCAAGGGCGGCCAAAAAAAAGGAGAGGCGGCAGCGGCGCAAGGAGCGAAGCGTCGCGGCTAGGCTCCGTGCCCCGAAGTCCGCAGCTGTAGTGATCACACTACAGCCGGAAGCGAAAAAGAAGGGCGTGTCCTACCGCGACGTGCTTGCCAAGGCGAGGGCGGCGGTGAACCTCGACGAGCTCGGTATCGCAGATGGCGTCCGGGTAAAGGTCACTGCGACTGGGGCCCGGATGCTGGAGGTCCCCGGTGCGGCCAGCGGCCCGACCGCTGACGCTCTGGCCGAAAGGCTTAGGGCGTCCCTAAATGCGGACGAGGCCCGAGTGTCCAGACCCACCAAGCGCGCTGATATGCGCATACTGGGTTTGGACGACTCAGCGACGGAGGGAGAGGTGATGGCTTTGCCAAACTTCTTGGCAGTATATGATTAGGTATAAATGAGACAAAAGATGTAGTATAGTCTGGTTATAATTATCCAAAGGTGCATCTTATATACTAACGACTTCGTGTTGATAACAGATAGTAGAAACATTTAATAGATATTGAACGTGCGATAAAGAACATAAGATTGCGATGTAGATTGTAGATACAGCACAAAGATATTGTACTGTAACAGTACACCCCCCTTTAAAAGAAAAAATAAATATTATGGTAATAGTGTTTACAATATAAATTTGATCTAGACCTTACTAGTTATTTGCTGATGTATATAAATAATAATGCTATTGTACGCGGTGGAATTTGATGACGCCTGTTGTGGTGTGATTTGCTGACGTCTGTAATTTTGACTTAGCTGTTGCACGAGTGTTTATTATTTTTTTCCGTTAAACTCTTCATTCTTCTGTCCAGTGTTTTCATTATGCCGTAAATTAGGATCGCACCGATTGTTAAAATAATCTGTCCCATTGCAACATTTCTTGTCCACCGTAAGTCCTCCTGGATCAGGTTACGGAGTTTGTCCGCTTCGTTTTGATTGAGGCAACTGTCCGTATTGTATGTTATCTGGTCCTTAGAACTTTGATTTCCCATTTTAGATGTCTTGCTGTTACGAGTAGTTGTGAATTAATGGTATATGTTAAGATCTATGTTAATATATATACGAATAACTTGCTTCTATCAGCGATTTTTTATAGACGTACTACTGGCTTTACTTTACGTCCCGATCGTGTAGTGTACGTGTGTGAATGTCTGTCGCAATCCTTTGAATCTGGCACGTAGTTTGATTCGTCATTGATCATGAATGCTGGTTTCAATCTATCAATTGATATCACTGTCTCTTTATCCCTAATTCTAATGCAAAATGTTTTATCTGTTTTACTAATTACTGGGTAGGGTCCTTCATACGGCGGTGTCAGGGCTTTCTTCATTCTATCACACCGAACAAATACGTGTGAGCATTCTTTGAGTTCGGGATGCACAAATATAGCTTGGTTATGGTTTTTTCTTTTCGGAATTGATGTCATTTGTGTGATGTCCTTTTGAATTTGTTTTACAAATTCTTCGTACGTTGATAACTGTGCTGCTGATGACTCAAAAAATCCTCCAGGGAGTCGTATTGGCGTTCCATATGTCATCTCTGCTGAACTATAACCTGTGTCTTCTCGCAAGCTACTCCGCAACCCGAGTAAAACTGTTGGGATTTCTTTTAACCAATTTTCGTTGGATTCTCTTGTCATTAACGCTACCTTTAAAGTTCTATGAAATCTCTCTATCATTCCATTGGATTGCGGATGATAAGGTGTTGTCCTAATTTTATGTATTCCCAAAAATTGTGAGAGTGACTCAAATATTCTTGATTCAAACTGTCGGCCTTGATCCGTAGTAATGCGCAATGGACATCCAAAACGAGTAATCCATCCTTCGAAAAGTGTCTTGGCTACTGTTTCTGCAGTTATATCTTCTACCGGAAAAATTTCGGGCCATGACGTACAACGATCTATGATTGTGATTAAATATCTCTTCCCTTGTGAAATCGGAAGTGGTCCGACGATGTCAATATGTAAATGTTCAAAACGTTGCGCTGTCATAAATGTACCAGGAGGTGATATCGTATGTCGTTGTATTTTTGATTTTTGGCAGGCTATACATGATCTACACCAATTATTGATATCTTTGTTCATATACGGCCATAAATACCTTTGGGTTATCATTTTTCTCGTAGTTCTTTTTCCTGGATGGCTCATACCATGAATGGTATCGAAAATTTGTTTGCGAAAATGCTTTGGTAAGTAGGGGCGGCTTTTTCCAGTAGACGTGTCGCAGGTGATGTTTATTGTGGAACCCGGAAGCGTAATGTTTTTGAATTTTAATCTTTTATTGTCATGTAATTTACTTAGTTCATTATCTGTTGATTGACATTTTTCCAATTCAGCGTAATCGATAGGTGATGGCACGTATATTTCCTCTATTCGAGATAAGGCATCGGCGGTAATATTGTCACGTCCGTTTATGTGTTGGATGTTGGTACTGTATTGTGAAATGAAATCTAACTGCCGGACCCGTCGCGGTGTATCGTTTGATGATGGTTTTTGGGAGAATGCGTATGTCAAAGGTCGGTGATCCGTAAATATTGTAAATTCTCTTCCCTCGATTAATCTGTGAAAATGTTTGACGGCCATGTATATTCCTAACAGCTCTCTGTCAAACGTAGAATATTTTTGTTGAGTTTCGCTCAATTTTTGTGAAAAAAATCCTAATGGTTCCCAATTGCGTCCGGATTTTTGTTGTAAAACTCCACCAACGCAAGTAGCACTAGCGTCGGTCATGAGCGCTAGTGATGCGTTGCGGGAAGGATGCGCTGTTAATACTGCGTTTTTCATGCTTTCCTTGCATTTTTCGTAAGCTTTGTCTGCTTCCGTTGTCCAAGGAACAGGTGAATTATCGTTCTTTTTTGAACCATGTAGATATTCGTTTAAAATTCTTTGATTTTCCGCTGCGCGTGGAATATTACTTCTGTAGAAATTGACCATGCCCAAAAATCTTCTTAATTCTTGAATTGTTTTCGGTTCGGGAAATTCCATGATTGCTTTGTAATTTTCTTCGGTAGGTTGTATTCCTTGGCTCGTTATATGATAACCTAAGAAATCTATTTCCCTTCTGAGAAATTCGCATTTTCCGAGATTAATGGTTATTCCATTCTCGTGTAAACGTTTGAAAACCGTTTCTAAATGCTGATAATGCAAATCTTCGTTGTCCGATGCGATGAGACAGTCGTCTACAAATATAAATACGAAATTTAAATCTCTAAATAAGGAATCCATGAATCGTTGAAATGTTTGTGCCGCATTGCGTAATCCGAAAGGCATTCTTAAGTACTCAAAAAGTCCGAAAGGTGTGATGATGGCTGTTTTCTCTATATCTTTAACAGGAATACAGTGGTATGCTTTGCGTATATCTATCTTGCTTAGTATCTTCTTATTTTCTAATATGTATGTAAAGTCAGTTAATCTTGGTAGTGGGTATTTGTCCGGTACTGTCGTGCTATTGAGCATTCGATAGTCTCCGCACGGTCTCCATTCGCCATTTTTCTTTTTTACCATATGTAATGGGCTTGCCCATGGGCTATCTGACGGTCGGCAAATTCCGAGTTCTATCATATTTTGAAATTCCTTTTTGGCTATGTCGTATTTTTCTGGAGGTAATGGTCTTGCCCGAGCTGCGACGGGTGGTCCTGTAGTGATAATGTGGTGTTCAATCTTATGTTTGGGCGCATTGCGTAGAGAGGACCCTTTCGTGATGTCTTCGTATTTGTTTAAAAGTTGCGTAATACGTGGATTCGTTCCCACTGCGATAGTACGAATTGTTTGTTGTGTCGCTTTTTCTGAAGTTACATGCGTTGTCAGCTCTGTAACTTTGTCGATAAGTTTGCGACCTGCTATGTCGACTAATAGTTTATAGTGCTCTAGAAAATCTGCTCCAATTATTGGTTGTGTAACATCGGCGATTATAAAATTCCATTTATAACATCGTTGTAGTCCTAAATTCAAGGTAAGCGTCTTCTCGCCGTAAGTCCTAATTTTAGTCCCATTTGCAGCGTATAGTGTGTATTGTTCATTTTGTAAAATTGAATATCTCTGTTGCTTGCTAATGACTGAGATATTTGCGCCCGTGTCAATCAAAAACTTCATACCACTTTTTCGGTCAGTAATGGTGAGGCGATTGGATGGGTGGATTGCACAGAGTTTCGCCGTTGTCTGTGCTCTTATTCGTTTCCCTGGTTCCGTACGTAAGTCATTGGTTTCCAACCGCATGGTTTAATGCAGTTCCTTGCATATTTTCCGAATCTTTCGTGGTAGTAACAAAATCGATTTGCTCCTCTATAGTTTGTTCTCGGCCTCATAATCGGGAATTGTTGACGTTTCTTGAAATGATTGTGCGTGTTGGGTCGATAGCCATATTGACCTTGCTGAATTGCGTCAATATCTATCTGTAATTTTGCTAGCTGGGTTAAAATGCATGCTGTATTGTTGTCGTTTGAAGTGTCGTTGCTAACAGCTGATATTTCGGTTACTTTTGAATTCATTATTATTTTGTCTGCAATTTGGCTCAGTTTGTCAATTTCCATGTCTTCCGTAACTGCTAGAACCGTAGTAACTGATGTTGGTAAAAGCCTGAACCATAGTAGTTTAATTGTTTCGTCACTGATTTTTCCTCTCCCGAGGACTCGCATTTGACGTAATAACTGCGAAGGTTTTTGATCACCGAGTTCTGTCTCTGATATTAATTTTTGAAACTGTCGCTGTTCTGTTTCTTCGTAACAATCAATTAAACGTTCCTTGATGTTTTTGTATTTATCTGTAGTCGGTGGTGAAGTGATTAGGTCACTAACTTGTAGTATTTCTTCCTTGGATAACTTTGCTATTACTGTACAGTATTTGTATTCGTCTCCTTGCTTCTGTGGTGCTAATATGGCTTCTAGTTGCGTGAACCATAATCTTGGTTGGTCTTTCCAAAATTCCGGAATGCGGGATAAAACCGAGGTGCCAGCAGCTACTTCAAGTGTTCCTTGCTGATTTATGTTCGCCTTGCACGGTGATTGTGCCATGTTTCTTGCTGCGTATTCGTTCGTCGGGGTCACCAATTTGCCAAACTTCTTGGCAGTATATGATTAGGTATAAATGAGACAAAAGATGTAGTATAGTCTGGTTATAATTATCCAAAGGTGCATCTTATATACTAACGACTTCGTGTTGATAACAGATAGTAGAAACATTTAATAGATATTGAACGTGCGATAAAGAACATAAGATTGCGATGTAGATTGTAGATACAGCACAAAGATATTGTACTGTAACAATGGCCGCCGTTGTTAGGACTGGAGGGTGCTCAGCCGAGCAGGTTAGGGTAGGCACCATCCGTCCTGACTTCACGGGGATGCGAACCGTTACGGTGAGCTGCCCCGTGGCGGTGGCCCGGAAAATTACCGGGGAGGGCCAAAGGCTCAAGGTGGGCTGGGTTTCCACGCAGGTGAAACTGCTGGAGCCCAGACCTCTGAGGTGCTTCCGCTGCCACGTAGGCAACCACGTGGGAGCTAAATGCACCTCGGAGGTGGATCGTAGCAGCCACTGCTTCTGCTGTGGTCAGCCCGGTCACAAGGCCGGCTCGTGCAAAGCCACGCCGCACTGCTTCGCGTGTGCGGCAGCTGGCAAGCCGGCCAATCACCGGGCTGGGAGCAAGGCTTGCACTCCACCCGCCAAACCCAGGGCCCACTAGAACGAAGCCATGCTACTCTTAAGGAGTACTTAAGGTGCCAGCTAGGGTTGCGGGATGTTCGAAAGAGTTACCGTGGCCCCGGCACAGGCAACAGAAGGAACACGGGTGGGTTTTAGTCAGTAAAAGTCTGACACGCCCTCCCGCTCCGCCCAGAGCGGGAGAAGTCATTTGATGATTTCCCATCCACAAAAAAAAAAAAAAAAAATCTTTGAACTTAGCTGCAAGTGCAGGTACAGTCAAGTCAGTAATTTAGGCTGCATTTTAAAACTAAAGTTCTGTGAATATTTTAAGAGCTTTAAGGTACCTACTACCTACCTAATGTTAGCGCCGTCTACTGCGAAGGGAATGTAAACAAATGTAACTATGTCTTTGTTTCTCCTAATGTAAACAAAAAACAACAGCTTTCAAAGTACTTTGTCATAAAATACATTTACGTTTACGACAAACGAACACTAAGTATTTAACGCACAACCAACAACAGTAAAAAAAACTTAACGTAATTAATGTACTGATGAAAACAAAACATTTAATAACAGAAGACCTAGTATGTAACCTAGATTGTATTAAACATTATTATTAAGTACCTAGTATTTGCGCTTGTTTTTTTTTGTGTTTTTGATAATTTTTTATCACTCAGGACTAAGTTTATGACTAATTAGCCATAAGCTTATTCTTAATACGATTCCGACAAGGGTTAGAAATAATAAAGAAGCTTGTAAGTAGCTACCTACATTGCGATCCAGTGATGTAGGTATAAATTAATGAACTTACCTCAAGCTCGCTCACCTCTAACCAAATAGGGTTCAAAGTGTCCGCCACCAACTCGCTCGCAAATCTGAGCACGGCGCAAAGTTTCGGCGTGGACACGTGGCAGAAAGGTGGGGTCCTGGATACACTCCTCACGCAGTGTCGTGAACACGTTCTCGATACGATTCCTCATATCTGCTGCTGAATTACACTCGGACACAAACACTTTATCTTTGACGTAACCCCAAAGAAAAAAATCTAATGGGGTCAAGTCCGGTGACCGAGCTGGCCATGGCTCCGGACCAAATCTTCCGATCCACTAATTTTCAAAAAAATCGGTGAGGCATCGTCTAACGGGAAGAGTCACGTGTGGGGGAGCGCCGTCGTGCTGAAACCATAACACTCGATACTGGCTTAGAGGCATGTCGTCCAGAAGTATGTCCGAGAGAGTTGTTCTCAGGAACTCGTGATATCGGGTCCCATTTAATCGTTCCGGGAGAAAAATGGGTCCAATCACGAGGTCTTTATAAATGCCAGCCCAGACATTCACTGACCATCGAGTTTGGTGTCCCGTCTGCTGCAATGCGAACGGATTGGTATGAGCCCAGATATGAGAATTGCGCCTGTTCCACATTCCGTTTCTAGTAAATGTGGACTCATCCGTCCATATCACATTTGCATTAAAGTCGGAGATTTCGTCGTGCTGTCGTTGCAGCCACCGGCAGTACCTAACGCGGGATACCCTGTCTGTAGGTAATAACGCTTGCATCTTGTGGATGTGATACGCACGCTGCCGATCTCTGCGTAAAACCCGATGGACAGTCCAGTGCGAGACGCGGGTCCTGTAACGGTTACGAATTACACGAGCTGCCGTGCGTACTCCCAGTCGTGGGTTCTGCCGCACGACAGTCAGGATGCGGTTCGCTACAGCCGGTCTTATGGGCCTTCCAGCTCCCTCGCGCTGAGGCACAATTGGTTGGTTGTCCAAGATACGTTGGTAAGCTCGTGTTATTACGCGAGAATCTCGTGGATGACGAGCGTCTGGATATCTTTGGACATAGATACGCAGTGCTTGACGTGCGTTTCCACGTGCTTCTCCATAACACATAAGCATACTTCCGTATTCTTGGGCACTGTAAATATCGTTAGGTCCAGAAGGCATCTTAAAAATCACACACAAATAAAACACAGAAACAATACACAAATAACACACAAAACGATTAACACACTTTTTTACATAGAAAGATTAACACACGAAAACAGAACAACATACAAATAAAACACAGAAAGATTGTTTTGATAAATTTCCGATAGCCGTAATTCGCAACGAGTAGCACACGTTCACGATCAACTTCAACGAGGAACTGACAAAAATCCGTTAAAATCGGCGAAATGCAAAAGAAATGTACTTTACCTAAGTTTTCATCATTCTTTTGAATTCACCGCACAGTGCCTACAATACCTAGTCTGCTTGGCGCAATGGCCCTTTGTCGGCAATTTGCGGCGCGTTTGAAAGTTCCCGATAGGTATTAGGCAATGACCTCACAAAGGAACTCTAGTGAAACAGCTGAGCGGGTATCGATTTCGAGTTTTGCGTTTTGTTGTCGTCATAAAATAAGTCTTATAACAACTAGCAAAAGTTATTATTTTACATTGTCACAATCAATAAATTTCAGCAAACGAGTATTTAGAACGCTAACGTCTTTGAAATAGATGTCATATTCGCATGCATATGGTCA
Source organism: Fissipunctia ypsillon (assembly GCA_947568875.1). Classification (NCBI taxonomy): domain Eukaryota; kingdom Metazoa; phylum Arthropoda; class Insecta; order Lepidoptera; family Noctuidae; genus Fissipunctia; species Fissipunctia ypsillon. The sequence goes on from OX387668.1 coordinate 10,694,795, forward strand.
CAATCAATACATTTATAACGTGTTCAACTACTCAACGCTAGAGAGAGCTTAAACCAAATTATTATTTTAGAACGCTAACGTCTTTGAAATAGATGTCATATTCGCATGCATATGTTATCTCTTTTGCCACTTAGCTAGAGATATCGAACAACATCGATATTTCAATTTCAACGTTTATTTTTTTATGCGTATGAATGTAATAATTATTGTTAGCATCACTCAAATGTTTTGAGTTATGGAAAAAGATGATTGTCTTTAAACAGGTCTAAATGTTAAATAAAACGAACGGAACGTAGTAACGTAGATAGAACTATTAAAATACACATTTATTCACCTTAAAATAACACATACTTGTTTAATAATTGCCGTTTTGATATTTTAATTTTAATAAGTGATGAAAATTTCATTAAGTCGGTAATATGATTTGACGTAGGAAATTTTCCTAACAGATGATAGACTATTTTTGGTATATCGACGACCCAATAAATTAGTGCATTATTTTAGTAATGACAATATCTTTATGTGACAGTCTTTTAAAAATACTTCAGACGGGACGTCTGGCATATCTTAATGACATCTTCTGATGTCTATGTAATGATTGATTTTTTTCTGTTACTAAAGCACCAACTCAAATTACCCACTTATTTTTTAAATTAGTTTTCTTGTTATGTAACCAGCCTCCCCTAGCCATATTACTTTTCTATTATCGTTTACGCTAACGCTTAGTACAAAATGTATGGCAATGACATTACCCGCGTAGATGTGTCACGTGACTTATTGCAGGTAGGTAATGTCATCGCATCGCCATACATTTTGTACTAAGCGTTAGCATAAACGATAATAGAAAAGTAATATGACTAGGGGGGCAGTTAAGTTAGTTTCCTTGCTAAAATCGGACAGATGAAGATCAATTTCTTCTAAGTCTTCATCCTTCTGTTCATTGTCTTCCTTGCTTAAGTCTTGTCGTACTGTACTTGGAAAATATCGATTCCGATCTAGTTTATCGACGTGTCCCATCCCCAATTGAGTAGCGTCGAACCACGTAGTTTCGTGGCGGAGTACTTTGTCGGTGTCTGTGTGTACTATCGCAATGACCTCCGGTGAACTCAGAAAATCAGCTGAGCGAGGAGCTTCTTTATGTTTTATTTACATTGCGTTTTTTTGTGAAAAAATTGAATTAATTATTTTTTCATTTAAAATGTCTTTCGGGTAGATAGGTATAACGACTTTATACAGTTTAAAGTGGAAAAAAAATTTTTTTTTTTTCAAAATTTGGAAAAAGCCGACGAAAAATTCCAACGCTACGGGGTCCAGAATCATGTACTGAATCACTGGAACACGTATGTGCGTTCATGTACCTTACACCCTGTATATAGTGTAAATTGTAAAAAATGTAGTGAAATGTTAATTACTCAGACACTGAAAAATTGCTAGAAGTAATGCAATAAGTTTATTAATGTTAAGTCAATTTTTATTTTAAAATATAATTATTATGTATCAATGCTAGCTCTATGTTAAGTAACATCCACTAAAGTACTCAGCGTTGTCAAGTAATGGTGTGACTGATATACAAGTAGCGTCCTCTGTTGTCGCGCAGCGGAAGCAGTCTAACAAGCATCCTAACGTGTGTGTCACTCGCCAATAGAGGGCGTCAGCATCAACGAACGATTTACGCCTAATTTCGATAACTGCTTGCGCTTCCCGACACTGGAGGCGCTGTTTTCTGAATGAGTTGATGTTATATTATGAATGAATGTCGTAGTAATCGCCTCTCGACACTAGAGGCAGCACTGTAGAACCAGTTAGAATCTTCTAGAAACTTCCAGAACCGGAAATAGATTGTAAACGCGTGTTCCTTCCGCCCACATTGTATTACAGACTCGATTTTCATTGTATTGTTCTGTTCGCTTCCAGACTCCAAAGAGTGCACTAGTCTAGTCGTAGTCTCGTAAGTTTAACCGCGTTGATAAAAAGATTGTACTGCAGCCCTCCTTACCCGAATTCAGTGAATTGTAATAGTTTAAAACCTGTGGATACTGACAATAAATCTTGTAGTAGTGTTCGTGTGCATTTCATTGCTGCTAGATTAGTCCTCTGTCCTCAACAGTTGGTCCATTCGAGCCGGACGCTCCAGTGTATTGTTTCTTCGATAGTCTGATTCGGGCAGGTAGGGCTTCGGTTTAATCTTACGCGAAAGTGGTAGTGTGGTGTATGCAATACCGTCGACATGGTGAAAACACGCGGTATGCAAGAACCCGTCACAGCGGCCTCGGATGGGGACGAGCCCGTCTCCACGGAATTGGCAACAGCGGTGGGACTGGCAGACCCGCCCAACTATTCCGTCACAGAGTCGGACCAGACCCAACCTCACAGCCCTGGGGCGACGACACCCCCACACAGACAACCACGAGGCGAGACGAAAGCCGACAGGAAGGCGTTGGCCCGAGCGAGATTAGAACTCGCCGCCGCTAGGTTGGCGCTCTTGGAAGCAGAATCAGCAGAAGAAGAACTGTTAGAGGGAAGCTCTAGTGCGACATCGAAACGTCAGGCGGACGCCGCGGACACACTCGGCGAACACCGCGGCCACATCCACCCGCCGCAATCACTAGTCGTGTCGCCTCACAGGGAGGCACCCACTCAGCCGCGACACGACGACTCACGGACGACGACGCCAGACGACGCGCCGCCGCCGCCGCCCTTGCCGCAACGTAGCGACGAGGGGAGCCTGCTGCAAGGACTGACTCAGGCATTATTAGAGGTAGCGCGGGGCAAACCCGCTGCCAGCAGGTATGAATTTGATTTACCTATTTATAGTGGCCACCCCGGCGAATGGCTGCATTTTAAAGCAGCGTATAATGAGTCCGCGTCGACTCACACAGAGGCAGGGAATTTAGCCCGTCTCAGAAAATCCTTGAGAGGGCCCGCGTTTGAGGCAGTTAAATGCCTATTCCTGGGGTCCACAGCCGTTCAAATTATGCAAAGGTTAGAATCTCGATTTGGACGACCCAACGCATTAATAACTTACGAATTAAATAAATTACGTCAGTTGCCTAAAGTATCAGATAACCCTACAGATATATGTGTGTTTGCATCGAAGGTCACAAACGCTATTGCCGCGGTGCAAGCTCTGAAAAGAACAGAATATTTATATAGCCCGGAGATGATTTCTGCAATTTCAGAAAAGTTGTCAGTTACGTTAAAGAGCCGGTGGTACGATTTTGAGATGGCTGCTGGTGACGCCGAGCCTGGCCTAGTAGTGTTGGGACGATTTCTCGAAAGAGAGGCCGATCTCAATGCGCGTCACGCCTCAGCGGAGGTGGAACATAAACGAGACCGTCCACAACGACCGGCTCACAAGACATTTAAAATAGAGACTGAGAAAACACCTTGCATAATATGCAATGGTAATTGTAGTAGCGTGGTTATCTGTTCCAACTTTAAGAAAATGTCAATAAATGATAGATGGGAAACTGCACGTAAAAATAAATTATGTTTCAGGTGCCTAAACCGACGAACATGGAAGCATAGATGCAAAAGCAAGCAGTGTGAAGTGCAAGACTGCGAGCATTATCATCACAGGCTACTGCACAGTGACAGCGGACAGGGAACGCGCGCCGCAAACGACTCCGAAGAGCGTCCTCGTGTCACAGCGACCGGGCACGTGGCGCCGCGCACGTACAACCAAGTTTTGCTGAAAGTAGTACCCGTAACACTATCGGGACCAAACGGTAAAGTAGACACATTTGCTTTGTTAGATGACGGATCGACAATAACCCTACTTACCACTGACGTCGCGCAGCAGATAGCCGCAAAAGGCCCAAATGAGCCATTTTACATCGAGGCCGTGGCAGGCGCACGCATTGACGCCACGAACTCGCAACGAGTCAAGGTAAATATACGAGGAAAGTACACAACCGAAGGCATAGACATCGAAGCCAGAACCATCGACAGACTCAAATTATCAGGCCAGTCGATACGTGCAAAGGACCTGTCGGGCTTCGAGCATCTGACACCAATAGCCGAGCAGCTAGTATACGATGCTGGCGTACCAACTGTCTTGATAGGCCAGGACAATTGGGCACTCCTGCTCGCCTCTGAAGCGCGAGTAGGCACAAAGGATGAACCAGTAGCATCACGCACACCACTTGGCTGGATTTTACATGGCAAAACCTGCGGCCTGACAAAAGTACATGTATTACCACAGATTGGAGAACGCTGCGGTCATGTAAGTACAGATAAATCTATTGAAAAGCTCATACAAGAACATTTTAGCCTGGAGTCGTTAGGAGTGCAGCCACGTCGGCCGCAAGCAGACTCGGAGATGAGAGCATTGAAAATATTAAAGGAAACTACGCGCGCTCTGCCTGAAGGTGGCTATGAGACTGGTTTATTATGGAAGAATGAAGATAGGTCTTTTCCAGATAACTACGCCTCCGTGCTCAGTCGACTACAAAGCACTGAATCCCGTTTACGTAAAGACCAAACTCTGAAACAAAAATATTCAGAGCAGATGAAGGCGCTGATAGCAAATGGGTATGCAGAACTAGCACCGCCGACGCCATCTAGCGGTCACAAGTGGTACTTACCACATTTTCCTGTAATTAATCCATCTAAGCCAGGTAAGGTCAGAATTGTGTATGACGCAGCGGCACGCACGCATGGAGTGTGCCTAAATGACTATCTTCTGACGGGTCCTGATCTCCTACAATCACTCCTTGGTGTGTTAATGCGATTCAGACAAAAACCTGTTGCCGTTTCAGCAGACATAAAAGATATGTTTTTACGCATAACGGTGAGAGCAGAAGATAGAGACGCACTACGTTTTCTATGGCGCAATGATACGACTTTAACGCCCATCGAATATAGAATGAAAGCGGTGTTGTTTGGTGCGACCTCTTCCCCGAGCACTGCGATTTACGTTAAAAATCTTAACGCACAAGTTCATGAAGCTGACTACCCCGAAGCCGTTAACTCTATAGTACGGAATCATTATATGGACGATTTCTTACAGAGCTTCGACAACGCAGAAGAAGCAAACCGGGTGTCTAAAGCAGTCGACGCGGTACATCGGCGAGGAAACTTCGTGTTGCAGAAGTGGGCGTCCAACGAGCCGGCCGCTGTCGCTGGCCTCTCGACCGAGCCCGCAGAGGCAGACACTCTGCTCAACAAGGAGGAGAAAATTCTCGGTCTTATTTGGCGACACCAGAATGACACTTTAGGATTCAACTTCAGGAAAGTAGACCCTTCTTATTTGAGCAAGCAGGTTACGAAACGTCAGTTGTTAAAAACGACAATGTCTTCGTATGACCCGCTGGGTCTAGCCGCACCATTTACGACACAAGCAAAGTGCATATTGCAAGACGCTTGGCGTTTAAAAATCGGTTGGGACGAGCGCCTACCTAAAAGTCTAGAACGTAAATGGCACGACTGGATAAATGCTCTGCAAATTCTGAAAGGCGTTCATATTCCACGTTGTCACCCGGGTTATAATGACTCGACTAGGTTAGAGTTGCACGTATTCGTGGACGCGAGCGAACGAGCCTATGCTGCAGCAGCATATTGGCGTTCAGTGACCGGCATAGGTCAAGTGAATGTGTCGCTCGCGGCAGCGAAAGGGCGCGTTGCGCCCCTTAAGGTCACATCTATACCTAGACTTGAATTACAGGCTGCCGTGCTCGGCGGGCGACTGGCACGCTGCGTGGAAGAAGAGCACGATCGTCGCGCCGACCGCCGAGTCTTCTGGTCCGACTCGCGCACCGTGCTGGCGTGGCTGCGCGCCGGCGCACGCACTTTCAAACCGTTCGTCGCGCACAGAATAGCGGAATTAGAAGAAACCACGGAGCGGAACGAATGGCGCTGGGTCCCCACCGCTCACAATGTCGCCGACGACTCTACTCGCGATACACCGACTGACTTCACGGCAAGCCACCGCTGGTACATCGGCCCTTCGTTTCTCTATGACAACGAAATCGACTGGCCACAGGAAACGGACTCACACCCCTACATCGACACGGGCGAGGAGCGTGTCACCGTTACTACTGCTCACGAACAGTCTACATTAATAGAGGCGCTACCTGATGTTACACGTTTCTCTTCCTGGCTACGACTCATCCGGACCACGGCCCGCGTTCTTCAATTCATCGACCGACTTCGAGTTCACACCACAACAGCTGCACGCAAACGCAATAAAGGCGTTAGTGTAGACGACCCGAACTGGACGGTGAAGCAGCGGGAGGGTACGAGAAAGCGATCCAGAGTGCAGAGTCGCAACCTCAGCGTTACTCCGACAGTCTACATACCCCTTGGTACACAGTACACACGTCGAGCGGAGATACTTTGGACGCGTACTATACAGGAAGAAAGTTTCGCAAATGAGTTACGTTACGTCACCAGCGGGAGAATGGTACCGGCTGACAGCCGGTTGAAGCGGCTATCTCTGACAGTCGACGAGCACAAGATAATGAGAATACGCTCACGCATCGCAGCAGCAGTCGATATATCACGTGAAACACAGTCACCAGCAGTATTAGACGGCGACCACCGTTACTGCCGCTTGTACATAGACTGGATCCATCGGAAGTTACACCACAGCGGCGTGGAATGCGTCGTGAATGAAGTACGACAACACTACTGGATTATACGTTTGAGACCATCCGTCCGTGCAGTAATCAAGCTTTGCCAACCCTGTAGACTTCGTCGAGCCGTACCGCCAGAGCCGCTGACAGGTGACTTACCACCCTGTCGACTGGCACACCATCAACGTCCATTCACGCACACAGGACTGGACTACTTCGGATCACTCTCTGTTACAGTAGCGAGACATCATGAGAAGCGCTACGTGGCATTGTTCACGTGCCTCACTACGCGTGCTGTCCATTTAGAAGTCGCCGCCTCGCTGTCGACGGATGCTGCTATACTCGCATTGAGGCGTATGATGGCACGTCGTGGGTGTCCTGAAGTCATTTGGAGTGATAACGGCACCAATTTCCATGGGGCAGATGCTGAGCTCCGTAAGGCCGCCCTAGAATCACTTCAACACGAAGCGGAGGTACGTCACATCGACTGGCGCTACATTCCACCAGGAGCGCCGTTCATGGGCGGCGCGTGGGAAAGATTGGTACGCACGGTAAAGACCGCATTGAATGCTACACTTGTTGATCGGCATCCGTATGAAGACGTGCTTCACACACTTCTGACAGAGGTAGAACACACGGTCAATTCCCGACCCTTGACCCATGTATCGGTTAACCCAGACGACGAAGAAGCTTTGACGCCTAACCACTTTCTGCTCGGCGCTCCCTCTAAAGTCCCGTTGCCAGGGACTTTCACAAGGCCGGACGAACTACGCCATTCTCACTGGAGAGCGTCGCGACGACTAGCGGACTTGTTTTGGCAACGATGGGTACGCGAAGTATTGCCTACGCTTCAAAACCGGCGGGAGCCGCATGGACGCGGCGACACGATCAAGGTGGACGATCTGGTTGTCGTAGTGGACTCAAACTTACCAAGAAACATATGGCCAAAAGGGAGAGTCGAACGCACGTACCCAGGCGCAGATGGTGTCGTAAGAGTCGTCGACGTCAAAACCAAGAGCGGTGTAATGCGTCGTCCTGTTAAACGTCTCGTCGTTATACCAGTAGAAACTTAGTTGTTATTATGTTGCATTGTATTGTATTTGTAGACACTGCTGTAGAGTAGAATAAGTTCTCATATTATGTGTCTCCTTGTTTGGCGTCACTCCAGGATTCTGCTACAAGGAGGAGTTTGTTTTAGTTGAATTTGTTACTAATATATAGCAGAGCAAGGGATCCTGGGGTGGCTACCCTTAATTGTTATGTTATATAGTTTATTGAATTGTTCATTGCATTCAATTGTTAATATTGTGCATTGTATACCAGTCACTAGTGTGGTATCTATGTACATGGCATGTACACAGCGGGAGAAATGTGACTGATATACAAGTAGCGTCCTCTGTTGTCGCGCAGTGGAAGCAGTCTAACAAGCATCCTAACGTGTGTGTCACTCGCCAATAGAGGGCGTCAGCATCAACGAACGATTTACGCCTAATTTCGATAACTGCTTGCGCTTCCCGACACTGGAGGCGCTGTTTTCTGAATGAGTTGATGTTATATTATGAATGAATGTCGTAGTAATCGCCTCTCGACACTAGAGGCAGCACTGTAGAACCAGTTAGAATCTTCTAGAAACTTCCAGAACCGGAAATAGATTGTAAACGCGTGTTCCTTCCGCCCACATTGTATTACAGACTCGATTTTCATTGTATTGTTCTGTTCGCTTCCAGACTCCAAAGAGTGCACTAGTCTAGTCGTAGTCTCGTAAGTTTAACCGCGTTGATAAAAAGATTGTACTGCAGCCCTCCTTACCCGAATTCAGTGAATTGTAATAGTTTAAAACCTGTGGATACTGACAATAAATCTTGTAGTAGTGTTCGTGTGCATTTCATTGCTGCTAGATTAGTCCTCTGTCCTCAACAAATGGCCTGAAACACAGGTTTGAATAAACCTACATCAGGCAGGTCGCTATTGAATTCAGTAGGCCTTTAACCAATATAACTTATATATAAGTTATACACTAGATTTATTTTAAGCATAGTTTAATATTTTCTTCATAATATTAATATTTAACTTTGTAATGATATAACTTCTATGTAATTTATACTTATGTGATCTTATGAACGCAGTTTTTTCGAGCGTACAGACGTGTTTATTGGTCAGTCGTAGTTATTGACCGTATAAGTCAGTGAAGTCGCTCTGAATGCCTGTGTATCTAAAGGAAACATTAGGAAACATTGGTTCGAAGATAATTCAATATGGATAAATCACCAACACCCAGTGATTATGTGAACACCGAGCGCGGTAGTCGAAACCCAAATATTCCATATAGGGGTTATAAAGAAGACAGGATTATGGAAGAGATTCGTGAGTTTCACTTGGAAATGAAAGCTCTTATGGATGATCAAACTAAGGAGTATAAAATACTACTAAATAGGTTAATAAACACCGAATCAGAGCTAAAAGAACTAAGAAAACAAATGAAGGTACTTCTAGATAAGATAGATGAAGTACAAGTGTCGGAAATAAAGCGCAGAAATATAGAACCCAAGGATGAAATAGTAGAAAGCAGCATTATTACGGTTCGTCCTTCAATAGACAAAAATGTCGAAACAAAAGCTCAAAAAGGATCTAATCGAATATTTGCAGCGGCCACTAAGCAAAACCAAAATCGGGTAATTAGAAATAAAGTTCCGACAAAAGAGTGTGTGGCCACGAAACCAACTAACAAAGAAAGAATCGAAAAAAGTACAGTTGGAAAGGAGAGAAATGGCCCAGAAAATGGAAGGAATCAGTCTGAAAAAATTGCAGAAACGGAGGATGTAGCATCTCAAGAGGAAGGAAACTGGATAACAGTAAATAAGAAAGAAAGTAGATATCCAAACACAGAAGTAAAAAAAGGTGGGAGCACGAGTGTAGTAGATATAAAGGGAAATGAACGTAAAAAGTTTTTGCACGTGTGGCGTCTTTGTAAGGAAACTACAATAGAAAACTTAGAAAAATACGTGAAGAATATACATATGTGGATCGTTAGTGCCAGTCACGGTGGAAGCAATAAAACACAAGACTGAAAGAGATTATGCTTCTTTTATCATTAGTGTACCTGAAAGCAGTTATGATACCTTATGTCAATCGGAAAATTGGGTAGTAAACATCGATCACTAATAAAAAACTAGATACACAATCAGCGGCGAAAAATGTCCTCACCGAATGTCCACTCATTTCAAGATTTGGGCGCTCATTTAATCTAGTGGCGTTCGAACGCTCCGACTGTAAACATGCCTAAGTGCTCGTTTAAAAACTGCAAAAATCACACATCCAGGACGCTAAAAAAGGACGGAGTTTCATATTTTCGGTGAGTATTAATATTATCATTATAATTATAATTGTTATCACTGTATTGTAAATACTGATATTTTGTCAAGAAATCATCGTAAAAACATTTTTTAAATTAAGTCGTAATAAACATCAGGAGTTAAAAAGCATCTCAATTGTAAAGACTCTGACTTAACGTAATAATCATAATATCGCATGCCCACTTGAATTGTTCGGGTTATGTGCGTTGATTCTGTTCCAATAGTGGAGACGCTATTGTTTCTTTTTTTTTATTATGATTATTATAATGAGACTTTTTTATTGTTTCTATAAATAGCATAGTAACATTTTATAGATTTAATTTTGACTGATTAAGTACATGTTAATATAATTAAAGATGCGAAATTTTGTTTTTGTTTTTTTAGCTTTCCTCGAAATCCAGTGAGGTGTGGAGAATGGATATCAGTTACAGCACGTCAAAGATCCGAAGAATTCTTCAAGCCTACCCAAACGAGCGTTGTGTGTTCAAAGCATTTTAAAAATACTTTATTATGTACACCAATTTTTTTAATACATTAAGCTTAACAAAATTGAAAAAAAGTACCATTTATAATCACAGAATAAACCAAAAAAATATTGGACAATTCGACTCCACTCTTACCTTGTCCTAGCGGCGAGCCTCGGTCGTAAAATTTTATGTTTATTTTGGCACTTTGTAATTCTGACTTTAACACATTGAAGTTAAGGTTGGATTTGTTTTGATGTATGTTGAGCTTTGTGAATACAACTTTAAGTATTGTGTTTAAGGTTGAATTTACATTAACGCTTATTTATTTCAACTAGAATAGGTAAACACAATTGGCGACCGTTTTAGGAGAACTTTTGCATGGCATTGTGTATCTAGTTTTTTATTAGTGATCGATGGTAGTAAACATCGAATTCTGTGAATGGGTGTGGTTTCGCAGGACAGCCAAAAAACCATAAAATATCTAGCACAGCTATTGAGATTTATTACCAAAACGTGAGAGGTTTGCGTACAAAATTGGAAGAGTTCTATGTAGGTGTGTCATCTTCAGAAGCAGATTTGTTCGCAATTACCGAAACAGGCTGCAACAAATCTATTCATGACGCAGTAATAGTGCCACCTGGATATACAATACTGCGCTGCGATCGCGCGAACGGACGAAAGCAGGGCGGCGCGTGTCTCGTGGTCACACCGCGTTTAGAACTGCGGCGAGTGTCCGGCCCGAGTGACATCAACATTGACGATAGGGTGTTCGAACTGGTTTGTGCTACCGTTTATTTACAAAGTAGACTTTTATTTTTATTGTGTGTTACACACATTCCGCCAAACAGTTGTGAGAATGAGTATATGATATTGTTTAGGATAATAGAACAGCTGTGTAGTAAATATAGTGATATCGTCGTAATTGGTGACTTCAATATGCATTCCTGTTCGATAAACGTATGTAATTATTTTGAATACTTTTTATCATATTGTGGATTTACTCAGTGCAACACGATCGTTAATTGTAATAATCGATGTTTGGATTTAGTGTTAAGTACATTTCCGAAGGGAGAGAGTGTGAAAGTGCGCGGGGCGGGGACGCCCCTCTTGCCTGTGGATGCGTACCATCCGCCACTCGACGTGTTAGTCGAACTGCGGGCGCACCGGGTTGCGGGTTCATTCGCGTACGAGTCGAGTACTGTACCCACAGGTTGGAATTTTAATAAAGCTGATTTTTTAACATTGTACTCATCAATAGCGGCAATAGATTGGACTGATATCTACGACCTTGATTTAGATATGAGTTTAAATTATTTTTATGAAACAATTAATGCGACAATAGATGACTGTGTTCCCAGAAAACAGCGAAGTCGTGTAAGCTCGAAGTATGTTTACCCCGAGTTTTACACTGCTGAACTAATTCGCAACATACGTTATAAGGCCATTCAACACAAACGGTACAAGGCAAGTAGGAGCCAGGATGATTACGAGGCGTTTGCTCTGTGTAGGGCTAAAGTAAAACAGTTGATTAAATTAGCACAAGAACAACATAGCTACAGGGTTCAAAATCAACTGCAAAAAGACCCAAAATCATTTTGGAACTATGTAAAGTCCAAAAGGGGTAGTCGAAATCCACAAAGGATTTTAAAAAACGGGGAGGTTATGACTGGTGAGCAATGTGTGAAAGAGTTTGCTCAGTACTTTCACTCGGTCTACAGCACAAGACAGGCCGAGTTGAATGTTGCCGCGGCGATAGAAGGGGCGGGTGGTGAGAATGGAGCGGTGCGGGTTCATCTGCAGGAATTGCAGTTGACGGAGGTGCAAAGTGCGCTTGAACAACTTAAGCCGAAGAGATCCGCGGGACCGGACGGTATTCCGCCTTACATATTCAGAGACTGTAGATCTGTGCTGGCTGAACCGTTGCTCCATATATTCAATAAGTGTCTGAAGGCAGCCGTGTTTCCAGAGAGATGGAAAACCACTCGTGTCGTACCGGTACCGAAAGGAGGTATAAGTAACGACAATGTTAGTGGGTACAGACCTATTGCAGTACTGTCATCACCGGCTAAAGTGTTGGAGTGCGCCATTCATAACAGTATTTTTATGCAAGTGAGAACGCACCTCTCAGATACACAGCACGGGTTTCGACCAATGAGGAGCACCACCAGTAACTTACTGAGTTACATGGCTCATGTGCTGCCGATTGTGGACGGTGGGGGACAAGCTGACGCTGCTTACTTCGACTTCAGAAAAGCATTCGACCTAGTCGATAATGACGTATTGCTCAAGAAGTTAGCAGCTGTTGGTTTCACTCCACATCTGCTTAATTTCTTCGCCAGTTACATGAGGGATAGGCAGCAATACGTAGAGTACGAGGGACACAAGTCAGAGCCGTACTTTACGTGGTCTGGTGTAAGCCAAGGGAGTAACCTCGGACCTCTGCAATTTATAATTATGATAAACGATTTACCCAAAGTCGTTAAGGATGCAAATTGTTTATTATTTGCAGACGATCTTAAGTTGTCCCTGGCAGTGAGGGGTGATGATGACTGTGTACGCTTACAGAAGGCCATAGATAGCGTAGTTACTTGGAGCAAGGAAAACCTTCTGCAATTCAACGCCCAAAAATGTGTCACCATCACTTTCTCGCGTGTACGTAGTCCTATTGTACATGATTACAACATTGATGGGATGCCAATGATCAGGGTTACAGAGGTTAGGGACTTAGGAGTTAGTCTTAACGCGGGGCTAACGTTTCGTGATCATATAGTCAAGTGCTGTAAAAAAGCCTACAGAAATTTAGGGTTTATTATACGTACTGTTCGTGGTTTCACAAATATTACGGCGATTATCGCTTTATACAACACTTTAGTGAGAAGCCAATTAGAATGCAACGCAGTCATCTGGGCCCCACATGAGACTAAATATAGTCTCATGTTGGAGCGAATACAAAATAAATTTGTTAGATTTTTATATTTGAGGCTCTATGGAGTATATCCTTTTTACCCGCTTATGTATCCAACCTTGTTTATATTAGGCATGGTTGGATACAACGAGCTGAGAGTTAGGCGTGAGTTCGCGCTTGTCTCATATTTATTTAAATTAATTAGAGGCAAGATACATAACGCCAACATATTAGAGTTAGTGTGTTTGAGTGTGCCCGACAGATATGTGTGGCGGCGACGGCGGCCTCCGCTGCTGGCTGTACCTCGTGGCCGCACTAATCTGTTGAATGAGGCGCCCCTGACGCGGGCGCTTCGCATTCTTAACCTTGTAGCAGAGGAGATAGATATTTTTGCTTGTACACGGAGTGAATTCACAAGGATAACATTATATGTAATAAGTTTTAGAAAATAAGTTGTTGTTGTTGTTAGGTTTGCTTCACTATTGCATTGGGTTGTACCTGTAATGATAGTGGTTGTAAGCGATTATATAAATAAATAAATAATTCTATTCTATTCTATTTATCTAATTGACCACGGGTGCTACTACATGATACATTCTGAAGGTCTGATGATGACCAGGTAAGTGCTAATCGGTTCTCAGTAATGGAATTAGTTAGGATGACCTAGCTTTCACCATTTATTTAAATGAGCACGGGCGCTACTACATGATACATTCTGAAGGTCAGATGATGACCAGGCAAGTGCTTATCGGCTCTCAGTAACGGAAATGCTAAGGATGACCTAGCTTTCAACATTTATTTAATTGAGCGCGGGTGCTACTACCGGCCGCTTGCCAGCGGTTGACGCAGGTAGGCCTCAATATTCTGCCGAATTCGAAGATGATGTGCTGGACTTCTTCCGGCATCATCCTCTTGCGAGCACCAGGGACGCTGCTAGAGTCTTCGACGTGAGTGACAACTACGTGTGGCGACTTCTAAATCAGGAAGGGCTCCGTCCTTACCACTTTACAAGAGTTCAAGAATTGCATCCACATGACTACGCGGCTCGCCTCGCGTTCTGTAATTGGATTCGAGAAAAACGCCGCAACATTCTGTGGACTGACGAGTCCACATTCACAAGGATTGGTATGTTCAACATACACAATGCGCATTATTGGACTAAGACAAATCCTCGTGTTGTGCGGCCTGACCACTTTCAGACTCGGTTTACTGTTAATGTGTGGGGCGGGATACTCGGCAACAGAGTGCTAGGACCAGTGTTCTTGGACAGACTGAATGGGGATACGTATCTTCGCTTACTGCGAACCCGTGTGAGAAGAATGTTGGAAGGTATTTCTCTTGAAGAGATAAGAGGACTGCACTTTCAACATGATGGAGCACCACCTCATTTCACCATGAGCGTACGGGAGTATTTAAATGGTGTGTGGTACGGTGGTGAGAGGTGGATAGGACGAGGAGGGCCAATCACCTGGCCTCCTCGCTCGCCGGATTTGACCCCATTAGACTTTTTTTTTATGGGGTTGTGTAAAGGACCTTGTGTACGGCCAAACCGGACATGACATAAGAACTAAAAAGGCGCATCAAGCGCGCTTTTGTGCAAGTAAAAAGTGAAACGGAAACATTAAATAAAGTGCAAAGACATGTACGCAAGCGTGCCTACATTTGTGTTCAACACGAGGGTGAACTTATGCAACAATTTTGTAGATAAGTAGGTAGTGTTTTGTAAATAACTGTAAATACGGTGCAATTGGTGTAAATAAGGTGATTAACTTTTAAACACGCCAGGTAATTTATCGTTATTTGATATTGATCTAAGTCCTATTTGTTTAAAAATAATAATAAGAAAAAAAAATGTAATTCTTACAGGAACTTGACAGTCCAAAGCTTGTTTTAAGTGTGATGGGGAGTTTAACATGTTATTTACGTCAGTTTTTTGGAGAAATGCGGTAACTGGTAAGTGCACTTTTAAAACACTTGTTTGCCTGCGTATTATTGCGTACCTACCTAGTAGATTAGATAGTTACGAACTGTGGGGTAATTGCGTAACACACTATCAGTAGCAATGGGTTTCATATTAACAGTTCAACAACATTCATTGCGTTAGTTACGTTGTTGTGCAGACACATTTTTCGAATGGAGCAATGGATTAACAATAGGCTTAAAAATTATTCAAACTGAGAGTATTATTAACCCGTGCGCAATAACTTGGGACCTTCTAGGAATGCTACTCCCCCGCCCGCTTCCCGCGCACTTCCCCGATGGCGCCCGTATTGTAACCGTTAGCATCGCACACGCCACTGTGACGTCACCCGCTCAGGTCAGCTGATTTCAGTGTTCGTTCAAGAATAGTTAGAAAGAGATAGCAATTGTTTTCATTGAAGAAGCGTTACATCGCGCGTAGTGTGTGAACCACGTTATGCAGAATAGAGTAAATGTTTATTTAATAACTTTACTTTCTCAAATTGATTTAACTATTCCGGGGTACAAAATTTCTTCACTACTGTAATCTCTAGACAAAATACTGTCTCCCATTGAAGCCGTGGCAGATATTTTTATAGTACCTTATATGTATATATAAGACTAGCTGTGCCTCGCGACTTCGTTTGCGTGGATGTCGTAAGATACACAGTATACTAAAATAACAGCCACATTTTAATAAAACTCCCTCTTCCCCCGACCCGTCGCGTTGAATCGCCCCGCGACCGCCCGCGCTATCACTTCGTTTTCACTTAGTGTTCTTTCTGACTTTTTACTCGGCTCCTAAGAGTCGTAGCGTGATGTTAAATAGCCGATAACTATCCTCGAGAATTGGGCTACCAAATGCAAAAGAAGTTTTCAAATCCGACTTTTTGTTCATAATTTCATAGGTTTTATTTTTTTTTGCGCGGAACCCTAATTATTTTTCAAAAATAAAAGTAGCTTAAGTTACCTGCCGTAACATCAGCTATCTGCCAGTGAAAGTCCTGTCAAAATCGGTGCAGCCATTTCGGAGATTAGCCGGAACAAACAGACAGACAGAGACAAAAATTTTAAAAATTGCTTTTTTGTTATAAGTACCGTATACAACGTGTATCTGGATGTACGACATTAAATTAAAACGAGCACAGTACTAGTCCATCGAAGCATTTTAAAACACGAAGATTAATAGTTAATGGAAAATTTAAAAAAATGCAGTTTTCAAACAAAATAAATAGTAGAATCAACTACATAAAAAGTAAACACGCTTTATCTACGAAAAGTCACTGACCAACGGCACGGTGCGGGGTGCGGATACCTTGTATACTTTCTTATGCATTTAGTAAAAAGTTGTTATTTTGACATTACAAACAGACACTTCAATTTTATTTATTTGTATAGATATAGATATAATCGGATGAGCCTACTACGCGATGACGTCAACGACGCTCGAGCCTCGGGGATTCCCCCAGGGCCGCGCTGTCGGAATTCTCCGACGGCGCGGTATGTTTTTGACTGCGTGCACAAAAATTGCCATATGGATATTTTTGGTTTGGAATGATTTAGTTGACGAGAATATGATTTAATAATAATGAAAATACTTCTAAGTATTTCATAATAATTACCTACACTATTCTTATGCAATATGTCGACGCAAGGCTGACGTAAACTTTCAAAATATTAACTTTAAGTTTAAATTTAACAGTTAAAATATGACTGGATAGGTTTAAATTAGTAGATTGGATTATTGTAGTCAGTTTGCTACTTTTCAATATAAAAAGTCGTGTTATGATTTGCGGTTACTATAACAGCAAACCATAACTAAAGGTTTATTTAAACTTAGGTTTAAAAACAAGTTATCTATTGTTAAATTCATTTCTTGATTTATAAGCGACATGCGTTAGTTTAACAATTATTTTGTGGTTAATTTGGTTTAGCAAACAGTTGATTGAACTACTGTCGGTCAAGCGAAAAAAATGGCGCGCATTTAATGTTTAGGTAAATGTTTTAAACAATAGAGAATTAATTCAATGTTAAAATCAAGTGCTAAAAATAGTAAAACTAATTAACAAATCATAGTTTGTTACTTTAATCTCTTATCTTCAATTTGTGAAAAAAAGATGCGTAATGACTTCGCAACGACGACGCCGCCATTTTTGGTATTGAAATGGCGAGCCGCTGCGAGGCCACATTTGGAAGGAGAATTTTGTGAAAACAACTGGTGCATTTTACTAGAATATCTTGTGAGTACGATTGCTATTATTAATTTAGATTTTAAGGCTGTTCTAATTGTGTTTAGCTAATAATAAGAATAAAAATGTGAGTAGATAAGTTGGGTGTATTCATTTTTGCAATGAGTGAGCCTAGCGGTGGAAATGGTGACGTCAGCTCTGCTAACGTCACGATTTCTAAAAATCCGAATGGTTCCGGTCCTCCGTTATCAGAAGTGGGATTGACCCCCACTTCTGCCCGTCCATCTGTCTTGAACAATGAAAACTTAACCGCTTCTGTTAATGGGGTACCGACGGAGTTTTTCACTCAGATGTTGCAAATGATGAAGCACATGTCCGATCGCATCACGACACAACCAGATACGCCCAAAGTCAAAATAAATGATGTGTTTTTGCCGTCATACTATCCGGACACCAATATTCGGGTTAGAGAGTGGTGTCAACATGTAACCACAGCCATGGAAACTTATGGCCTGAGCGATTATGAAGTGAGAATGAAAGCTGGTAGTTTGCTCAAAGGTCGCGCGAGGTTATGGGTTGACAATTGGCTTGTGTCTACCACCACGTGGCAAGAATTGCGTGATGTTCTGATAACGACTTTTGAACCGGAGAATCGATACTCCCGGGACATTGTGCGCTTTAGGGAACATAATTATGATAATTCCAAAGACATCGCGCAGTTCTTATCACAAGCTTGGGTATTATGGAGACTTATTACTAGGGATAAGTTATCGAATGATGACGCGGTTGAGGCGGTTATCGGTTGCATTGGTGATGAACGGTTGAGAATCGAACTGTTGAATGCCAGGGCCACATCAGTACCCGAACTTATTTCGGTTGCATCTTCTATACGAAGCGTTAAGCGCCCTCATCCGGGTACATCAGGCGCACATCCGGGTCCCGCTAAACGATCACGTTTTGATAAACCCTCGTTGTTTTGTCAAATCTGCAAGAAGCCCGGTCATGATGCACGTGACTGTCGTTACCGTGACAAAAATGATAATTCTCAACCGCGTCAACAGGATAATAAAACCGCATCTCAAAGTAATAAACCTACATGCACGTTCTGTTAAAGGACAGGTCACACTTATGAAACGTGTTATAAGCGAGAACGAGCAGTGGTTTCCAACGTCAACTGTGTAGGTATATCAAAATTGAATTCGATGGCAGTGGTAGCTGGGAACTTAAACATACTCGCGATTTTTGACAGTGGAACCGAATGTTCAGTAATACGTGAGTCTGTAGCTGCTAAACTACCCGGGAAACGAGTTGATCGAGTCAGCTCTGCTAACGTCACGATTTCTAAAAATCGAATGGTCCCGGTCCTCCGTTAAAAACATAATGTAAGAATCGATTACTTAACCGATTATAATTTGTATCTGGCACGTAAGTGTATTTAATGTATAGTTATATTTAAAATCTAGCTATACATGATTTTTAAGAAATACTAATTTCCTTCACTATGTTTCCGGTTTACTATAATTACTATGTATAATCACATTAAAATACACAAATATGAAACTCATAATTACAATAAGTTTTAAACAATATTAAAACATTTAATTTAATTTTATTGTAAACGCACTGTTAGGATGGCGATCCGTGGGTCCTTTTTTAAAAAAAACACTTGTTGCTGCTAAAAGAATATTTAATTAACAGAAGTTACACTAGGACACACTGGTTACACACAACTGAACACTCGATACGGAATGTACAATATGTACTGCGAAATGGCTATGACTGTACTGTCTAAGCACATGGAAATGCCCTTTTATAATATTGGTAACAATATGGAAGCGGCGGGGTTTTTGTCATAGTCGGCATTTGATGCGTTACAAAGTCCGTTTATTACATCTCCCCCCTTTAGACTGAGCTTTATTTAATTTATTTTAATTAAAAATAAGCGAAGGAATATTAAAATTAATATTAAATTAGTAAATAAAACTTAGTTACGTTACAGAGTGTGTCTTAACTAATTACAAAGTATGCTTAAATTTTAAAACTTATTTAAGATACTATAATTATTAATTATTGAACCCAAAAATAGAAATTGAAACTTATATTTAAAATTAAAGTAATAATAAACGTTACTGATATTTCTATTTGATTTCCTTAAACCGAACAAGACTTGATTTTTACCTATTTCTATATTTGGAAGACTTTTTACAGATTTGTTATCATTTTCTAAATCATCGGAAATTTCAGTAAGTTCTATAGATGAGTGAACATTATTGTTTTTCCTCGTTTCCTTAGTATTATAGCATTGGTTATAAATCTGAATACAACAAGAGGAATTTCTAAAACTGAAACATTTGGTAAACAGTTTATAAATAATAAAAAGAATGATTGCTGATATTATAACATAAGTCAGCCCTGAATAATAATTACCGTATTTAACAATATGGGACTGATTTTCGCTATTGCGAATTTCGGTTTCTAAATTTTCCAATTTATGTGAAGCCAATTTCAATGACTCTAATTCAATATTTGATAAGCTAATTGGATTGATAGAATGAGTACTTTCATTAAGAATATTATACTTGCAACAATCATCCAAGGTCAGATCAAAGTTCAGAATTATCTGACTTGGTACAGTAGATTTATACACATTTGAGGGATAAAATTGCAATGTTTGAAAATATGCTACACAATTATTTTCTAAAGATAAAATTCCTGTTCCATGTAAAATATAATCAGTAATGTTATTGTTACATTTCATAGTTAGTTTATTAGGTTTAGATTGTACATAAATATATCTATTGTTATTCAACTTTTGCCAAACATTTATATCACCATAAATAACTTTGGAGTCACAAATTTCAGGAAGTGATAAGGTGACTTCGGTTAATAACTTAGACTCACATGAGGGATTGTTAATCGTTGACAATATTGATGGTGAAGGACATAAAATATAATCACTATTGACATGCTTACATTCACTTATGCTATCTAATAAGACGTAAGATAATCTGTCATCCGTTACTGCTACATATAACTTTGAAGGACGAATTAAAACATAAGTTAAATATTGATTTGTATCGCGTGGAGTAGGTAGCGGCAAATTCTTGTACAGGTTGAACTTAATAGGATACATTAATGGTACTTGTATGATAAACATTAGTTTGTTATTATGATAATATACAGTTAGTTTAGATAAGTCGATTATAGTGTGAATGTTTTGCAATGTTAGCGAAACCGGAAACTCGGTGGTTCTCTTTAGTTGACTGTTATTCGATAACTCATTGTATAATTTCTTGGGAGTTATGACATATGGGTGTAAAATATTAGCTTTAGCGAATAAAATTGAGTTAAGTATTGTGTCTAAAATATTGGAAATTGACAGTAATGAGCCTTCAATAATATTAAACATAGAATTGATTTTTTCTACATTCATCATGTTGTTATTTGTCCTAGAAATACTTGCAAGTATATAATTAAGTTTTTCAATCTGCCTATTGAGTAAAATTTCATTATTATTTAATTTTTGGGTAGAAATATTAAAACTATTTATCGTAGAACGTTCAACATGTATGTTATCTTTCATTAAAGAATAAATATGATGCTCATTTTGTTGACAAATGCTAACAGCTTCGTCATATTTTCTCGCGTCGTCAGCATCTAATGTACCGAAAAAGAATTTTAAAATTTCGCCTCCAAATTCAAGAGCGCGTTTTTGACGATTATCGGAAATAAGATGCGACAAAGATTCTAACTTAAGATTATTAGAATTAATAAGTATTTCTAAGGGGTTAATAGTATCCTTACACTCTAAATTAATGTTGGGTAAATTACGAGTTTTTTCGCAAAAAGTTAATATGTTTTCAATAAACTTTTCTATATTTTCCATATAAGGTCTAATAGGAATCATGTCTACATATGTGATAACATTCCAGTTATCGTTTTGGTAATAGACTATTGATGTTGGATCAAAATAGATTCCTGCACTATGTTCTATTATTTCAATTGGCTCGGACAAACTTGAACACACGAAACATCTGAAACAAATATTCACGCTGGTTTAATTTCGTTAACATGATATTTTACATGTTTTCTATTGACGCATAGAGTGACGTTATTTTTACCGTGTGTTTTTAAAATCTTAAATGGTCCCTTCCACACAGGGGACAGAGCCTTACGGAGCCTGTGATGGTGTTTTAAATAAACTAAATCACCGGTTTTATATGTTTTTTCTCGGGCTGTCGAATCATAATATGTTTTTGAGGATTCTTTACTTTTATACATATTTTCAATAGCTTTTTCGCGGGAGTATCTCATCCTATATTGTAAAGCACGAATGTATTCCTGATAGGTAACGTTATCATTCGACTCGTAAACACTACTGGGAATTGACGGCTTATAACCGTATAGAAGTTCGAAAGGTGAGAATTCGGTAGTGCAATGAGGGGTTGTATTATATGACAGAATCGCTGTTGCTAGATAGCAGTGCCAGTCGTTTTGATTTTCGTTAACAAAAGACCTTAAGTACTCCTTTTTTTTTTTTTTTTTTTTTTTTGTGGATGGGAAATCATCAAATGACTTCTCCCGCTTTGGGCGGAGCGGGAGGGCGTGTCAGACTTTTACTGACTAAAACCCACCCGTGTTCCTTCTGTTGCCTGTGCCGGGGCCACGGTAACTCTTTCGAACATCCCGCAACCCTAGCTGGCACCTTAAGTACTCCTTAAGAGTAGCATGGCTTCGTTCTAGTGCGCCATTTGTTTGAGGATGATATGGAGTAGAAAATAGATTTTTTATTTTAAGAATTTCAGTTAACTGCCTAAATAACTCTGACGTAAAGGTTGTACCTTGATCCGTCAGTAACATTTTGGGAAAACCAAATAATGAAAAGAAATGTACGAGGCTGCGTGTAACTTCATCAGTCGTACAGGTTATCATAGGATAGGCACATGAAAATTTTGTTAAATCATCCTGAAGCGTTAAAATATATTTAAATTTCTGAAGGCCTGCCTCGGGTAAAGAACCAACAATATCGAGGGTTAATCTTTCAAAGGGCCTAGTACTCGTTGATTTTATTACCATAGGTGCTTTATTTGATGCTCTTAAAGGTTTATTTACTTGGCATAACTTACAGTCTTTAAGAAATCGTTCAATATCTGAACGCATTCCTTTCCAATTGTATGAGGCTTTGATTCTACTTAACATGCGTTTAACGCCTGGATGACCCGCTATAGTCGTCCCGTGATTTTCTTTAAGGATATTACCGATCTCGGCAGGAGTCGGATAAAGTATTTGATTTTTATAAATATGGATCTCAATTTTAGTGCCATGAAAAATGTAAGAGATTATATTATATATTTTAACGTAGACTAGTTTCGAAAATGGTTCAGAAAAATCAGGCAAAGCTAACTCTTTTTCATAATCATTTTTAGAAATAATATCATCACGTAATTTAAGTAGTAAGTTATAAATAGTTTTTTTATAAGTTGTTTCATCGAAATGATGGACTTTAGTGTATAAGAAATAAAGTATGTATGTTATTGTTTTTACAGACAACCGTTTGTGAGGTGTCAGGTTCGCGTTCGCCTGCGCGATATTCCTGTGGGTTGTCTAGCATCGCTAATAATTGCTCAGTATGCGGCATTGAGTTATCTAGATCTAAAGAAACTGGACAGGCAATACACTTTTGTTTTGCTTTGTGTAAACTCTCGTTATGTTCTACGATTCTTGTGTCGCAAACCGAAATGGTTTTTGTGAATTGTTTTTTAAAGTATTCCTCATACGTAGTCGAGTTGATGTTGGAACTTCGGGTAGTCACAGCATTGACTGGATAACGCGATAACGCATCAGCGTTACTATTAACTCGGCCGGGTTTATACACAATCTCATACTCGTATTCTTCGAGTTTTAGTCGCCATCTTAACAAACGGCCACCCGGGTCTTTAGCGTTAAATAACCACGTTAAAGGGCGATGATCAGTCACGATTTTAAATTTATAACCATAAAGATAAGGCCTAAATGTGTTAACGGCGAAAAGTATAGCGAGGAGCTCTTTCTCAGTTGTTGAATAATTACCTTCTTGTTTATTTAAAGTGCGAGACGCATATGCTATGGGCTTATCTTTGCCTATTTCGCCCTGTGATAAAACTGCACCGACGGCATAATTGGAAGAATCCGTCGTCACAATAAAATGTTGAGAAAAATCTGGATATTGTAATAAAGGAGCTGAGATGAGGTTTTCTTTAAGCATGCTGAAAGTTTGCTCTTGTTCATGAGACCAATGAAAATTAACATCCTTTTTTAGTAAAGATGTGAGAGGTTTAGTAATATGAGAGAAATTCTCGATAAAGCGACGATAGTAACCTGTTAATCCAAGGAAAGATTTTACATCTTTGGGAGTTTTCGGTGTGGAGAATTGAGATATAGCCTTTACCTTATCTGGATTAGGCGTAACACCGTTGTCCGTAATAATATGCCCTAAATAAGCCACTTCTCGTCTTAAAAATTCTCACTTATCGGGCTGTAATTTTAAGTTTGCCTCTCTAAGTTTAGAAAATACAGATTCTAATTTCTGTATGTGAGATTCAAGGTTATGTGAGTGAATTATACAATCGTCAAGATATATATAACAATGAAGACCTTGAAGTCCTGAGAGAACAATATTCATCATTCTTTGGAATGTCGCCGGAGTATTTTTGAGCCCGAACGGCATTCTTGTAAATTCAAATTGACCTGATATACTGTTAGTCGTTACGCTGAAGGCTGTTTTTTCTATATCTTTAGGATTCAATAAGACTTGGTGGAAACCTGAAGATAAATCAAGAGTACTGAAATATTTTGAATGACCTAATTGATCCAAGATGTCAGTTATAAGAGGAAGAGGATAAACCTCGGATACAGTAACGTCGTTCAAGCGTCGATAGTCAATTACAATCCGCCACTTTTGTTTACATGATGCATCTATTTTTTTCGGAACCACCCACACAGACGCATTCCAAGGAGAAGTTGAGGGGCGAATAATGTTTTGATCAAGCATTTTTGTAATTTGTTTTTCGACTTCGTTTTTATGCACTTTAGGGAAACGATACGATTTGACGTGAATTGGGGGTGCATCCCCAGTATTAATTGAATGTTTAATTACGTCTGTATGAGTTAAGTTTTCGCCATCAAGATGAAATATATCCGTATATTTGGAAATACAGTTCATCAAAGCCTTATGTTCTTGCGGATTTAAATGAGAACACCTTATTTGTTCAAGAACTCTTTTATGCCGGTCAGTTTTTGAGAAATCTAATTGGTGAATAAGTTCCTTATGAGTGTTATCTAATTTAGAAGGCAGTTGGTCAAGTGGAGTTAACTTGACTTCGTAGTTGTCAATTGGGACCTCATATTCCGTGGTGTTGAGAATAGAGACATTAACTCTATTATTTGGTTTTAAGCTCACTATGCAGTTTGCTAAGAAAACACCGTCACGAATTTTATGATCTAAGATCAAACCTTCTTTTAGATTAATAATCTCGGAGAGATTGGAAACAGAACACTCAATAACAGTTTCTAACCGCGGGGGTATGACATATGATGGCTTACTAAGACAAATAGGTATTTTGTAATTTTCTAAATTAAGAGTGTTGGTAGAGTAATGAATATCTATTTTAAAATGTTGGATAAAATTACTACCGATAATACCATCGTAATTTAAATTGATCGCATTGTTAATAGTATGAAATAAATACTCGAACATTATCATTTTTTTTGACGAAATGCCATATTCAAAAATTAGTTTCACGGACCCAAGAGATTCGCAATATGAGTCATTATCGCTTAAACCTCTAAGTTTTATAATTTCGGGGCCCAACACTGGTTTTTTAAGTAAACTTGAATGTTTAACAATAGAAACTGAAGAACCAGTGTCAATTAGAAAGCACAAAGGCTTGTTATTGTAATTTGTTTTCAGATAGATGTGAGGTAAGGAAACTTTATAATTTATATTAAGCGTTTGCTCACGTGTTAAAGAAAATGTGGGAACACATTGTTTAGAAATTTGCGTGTCATTTTTATGATTTGTAGGTTCCGGCAGACACGAAACCGAAACCTTATTTAATTTAAATTATCTTAATTATTAACATCTACTTGATGCACATTAGAGCGATTATCGCTGTTGTTCGGTGCACTTGCACTTGGTGGTGTAGAATTACTAGCTTGTGAGTTCTTTGCCTTAAGTTTCCGACACTCGCTTATCAAATGACCGCGTTTTTTGCAGTATTTGCATGATTTCTCGGGGTCAAACTTGGAAGTATTTTGAGAATTATTTGATGAATTTACATGATGCAAATTTGGAGAAGACCGCTTATTTTTATAACATTCGGATGCGATATGACCATTTTTGTTGCAATGTGTGCATTGTTTATTAGAACGCGTGGTTAATTTAGATAAATTAAATATTTTCTCCTCTTCAATGGCATGCGTTATTGCTTCGGATAATGATTTAGGATTCCTACACCACACTATATGTGAAAAATTGGAGTTCAACCCTAACAAGAAAGTATTGAGGGCGAGATCTTCCATAGCGGCTAATCGACCTATAAGTTCTTTATCATTATCGCAGCTATAATGGATGTCGGATTGCAATCTTGTTAAACATGATTCGATACGCACAGCATACTGCATCGCGTCTTCAGAAGGCAATTGCTTGCATTGTTGTAAATTAACTAATAAATGTGTGGAGTGTTTTTTCTCCCCAAAAGTAGTTTTAAGGAACTGTTTGATATCAGCCCAATCGTCAAATTTCTTTAAGCAAGCTGCTAACTGAGCTTTGCCTTCTAACTGCGAGATGATGTATTTACATAAAAAGTTCTGTTGTTCTGTAGTTGCTAAAGATATCGCACTCTCGCAGTTTGTTAAAAATGCGGGTAAATATTCGCGATCCCCGTTATAGGGTTTAATGAATTTAGTGAGAACATTGAGGGTGATTTTGTCCGACATTTTAGTTTTATGTTTTACTGGAATGTTCTCTGATTCTGAACTGGATGAAGATGCGATTTTCTCTGATTTTTCTTTCTTTGGAGGCATTAAAATAACAATATGATTATTATTTAGAGCACTTACAGAACACCAGATAAGAACAAAGCGTGCACAATACAATTTGTAAATTAGTTTTGTTTTAATAAAAAACGAGTGATTTGGATATTTGGGAAACGGCACTTCACTTCACTAAAACACTTTTATAATATTTGAAAAAACTCACATTAGCAGATGTACAGCAGTCGCACACGTGAACATTCTGGAAAGGTGACGTCACGAAGCACGCGGTGCCAGCGCCTGGCGACCCAGAGAGTCGTATTGCAGGCAGTTCCTGCACGTGGTGCGCTCAGAACACGTGACTGATGATGGATGGAGAGACAGCCACAAATCCCATGCGTGAGATGTTGATGCAGTACAGAGGTCCTGTGATGACCTGGTGATGCGGGCTCACACTCGAAAGTGGAGGCTGACCGTCGACCACGTGGTAGCAGATGTGTTTGGGGGTGATGCGGGCTCACGCTACACAGCGGAGGCTTATCGTCGATCACAACAGCAGCAGCGCGGACTTAGGCGCTTTTAGGGAGCCTAAGATTTACCGTCGACCACGACACAAAGGACTTTCGACCACGGAGCAAACAAACAATGGTGCAGACACGTGGAAATATTCGCGATGCCTACACCTAATGGATCCCAGTACTTAACGATTTTCCTGGGATCCCACTTCTGACACCAGTTTGTTAGGATGGTGATCCGTGGGTCCTTTTTAAAAAAAACACTTGTTGCTGCTAAAAGAATATTTAATTAACAGAAGTTACACTAGGACACACTGGTTACACACAACTGAACACTCGACACGGAATGTACAATATGTACTGCAAAATGGCTATGACTGTACTGTCTAAGCACATGGAAATGCCCTTTTACAATATTGGTAACAATATGAAAGCGGCGGGGTTTTTGTCATAGTCAGCATTTGATGCGTTACAAAGTCCGTTTATAACAGCACGCATCACTTCCTGTTGGAATAATTGTCAGTTTCCGTTAGTTGTTTGTTCTGGTTTAAAACGGTTGGTGGGAAGTAGCGCGTGCGATATAAAGTTGGTTGGTGTCTGAGTGTGAAGGGGTGAAGACCTAATAAGTGTATTTAGTGAGTTAGTGATTTATATGTGCAAAGTAGTGATTATTATGTGCAAAAATACAAAGTGAAGTGTCAATAAATTGCTAATAAATTAAGTGACTGCTTATTATTTTCCCCGAACTTTTACAGTTCAGAAGTGGGATATAATCGTGATAGTGATTGAAATCACACTCGGTGAAAGGACTTACCGTCCGCAAGAAAGATAATGGGTCGGAAAAGAAAATTTCGACAACGCACGAGAGTATCGGATGATTCAACGCAGAGTGATTCAAAGTCTCCAGTACGTAGACGGCGAAAGTCTTCGCGTGGCCGTCATGTGTCGCGTGATCGTGGTGCGTCGCGTGACCGGCATTTGTCGCGTGATCGTGATGTGTCGCGAGACCGTGGTGTGTCGCGAGATCGTGGTGTTTCGCGAGATCGTGGTGTTTCGCGAGATCGTGGTGTTTCGCGAGATCGTGGTGTTTCGCGAGATCGTGGTGTTTCGCGAGATCGTGGTGTGTCGCGAGATCGTGGTGTGTCGAGAGATCGTGGTGTTTCGCGAGATCGTGGTGTTTCGCGAGATCGTGGTGTGTCGCGTGGGCGTCATGCGTCGCGAGATTGTGGTGTGTCGCGTGGGCGTCATGCGTTGCGAGATTGTGGTGTGTCGCGTGGGCGTCATGCGTCGCGTGACCGTGATGTGTCGCGAGATCGTGGTGTATCGCGTGTCCGTGATGTAACACGTGGCCGTGATGTGTCGCGTGATCATGGTGTGTCGCGTGGCCGCGATGTATCGGGAAGATGTGAGGTGCCAAGCAGCCACCGCTCTTCTGGCACGACGCTTCCAGATGTACCTGTAGCCGCAACAGCGGTAAGTAATCCTGATACTCATAATAGTAATACAGATCTTAGTGCTAATATTTTGGTCTCGGCATTTGAAGAGCTTATTCAGACCATGAAAGTAGATGGAGGAAATGAACGCTATCCCGTTTTGAATGTCATTCCAGAGTTTGACCCGCGAAGCGAAATCAAACAATAGAAACGTGGATTATAAAAGTCAATGAGTGTGCCTCAATATACAGCTGGTCTGAAAGGCAAATTGTACATTACGCTCTCCCAAAATTAGTAGGTCTGGCACAGAAATGGTACCAAGGTTTACCTAGCTTACTATTTTCATGGACTGAATGGCAAAAAAAAATTAAAATTGGCATTCCCAAGTGATGAGAATTATGGTCAATTATTAACAGACATGCTTGCTTGCAAGGCCAGATTCGGGGAGTCTGTAGACGAATATTTTTACCAAAAGATGGTATTATTGAATCGTTGTAATATATTTGGGAAAAGTGCAATAGATTGTATTTTATTTGGAATTGAAGACAGATCTGTAAGGACTAGCGCTGAAGCAGCACAATTTACAGAGCCTGATAAATTATTAGTTTACCTCAGAAATCTAAGAATAACAAAGAAATCTGACAAACCAAATCTGTCTGCGCAATCAAGCAATAACGATAGACATTTTAAAATATTTAAAGAAATTCAGAGTGAGACTGATAATAAGACTAATAAAAGTTACAAGCTTACAAAATGTTATAATTGTGGAGAAGACGGTCATCCTTATTTTAAATGCAAACAGCCTATCAAACGTTGTGACAGTTGTCATAGAGTGGGTCAAACGGTTACTAATTGCCCAGGTAAAACCAACCTGAATAACAGTAACGGTAATAAGACAGTGTTACAAGTTTCAAAAGAACTAGATAACGATTCTAAGTATTTCAAGGTTGCTACTGTAAATGGTCGAAAACTGAATTGCTTTATTGACTTTGGGAGTCAATGTACAATGATACAAGAATCTGTAGCTAGAGATTTGGTGGCTTCATGGTCAGACTCAGACTTACCTGTATTGAGAACATGGTTCTTGACGAGGGAACGTTACTTCGTCCATATCTGGTCAGGCCATCTGCACAGTCTTGCGAACCTCCCGCTGGTTTAGCTGGTCCTCGACCCAACTGTGGTGACACCTTCTATATATCCGGACTGCCACACCAACGATGACAAGTGCCAAACACACAGCAATAAATAACAGCACCGTTTGGATGGCCGTCACCTGCTCCTGTGTAACCGCTGCGGCATTCGAACCATCCGCTGCCATCTGAGCGACGATCACCTCTTCTTTTGATGTTGTGACTCGATGTGACGCGAAGCTCACCGAAGTCTAGTCGACTTCTGCTGCTGCGAACCCCTCGAACGGAGAACTATAACGCCGTCCAGCCGACTGGCAAGGTCGCCATGCGATGTGGGGAATAGGAGGGGTTAAGTAAACAACATGATGGGTATTACTTTGAGAGTCAATTGTGAACTGAGACTCAACTGTACTCAACTACAGTCCTCAACTGTCCTCTCTCCTTTAATAGATGGTTTAAATATACATAGATAGTACGTGACTACGTGCTGACACTAAGCTTACGGAAAACAGTATATTTACCTTAACTTAACCCTGGACAATACGTGACATGCTGATGTACAACATACGTGACACGAACAATATACGTGACTTCTCATCACAGCACACCGGTTGCGAGTACTACGCACTAGACCTTAGGCCCTAGGGCGTCCCCTTCCGGCGTTTCCACTGACACCTGCCGTGTAAATACCTTTTGTTAGTCGACTTTCATTCATCCTCTCAACATGACCAAACCATCTAAGCATACTCTTTTCAATTTTTGTCACTACATCTTCTTTTAAACCGCACCGTTGCCTTATCACATCATTCCTCGGCCTATCCTCATAGTCACACCACACATGCTTCGCAAGGAACGCATTACCACGGCATTTATTCTACTTTCATGCTTCTTTTGCAACACCCAATATTCACTTCCATACATAAGCGTAGGCACATTAACTGGTTAATGATCATTCATTTTATTTCCCTCATTTTTTATTTATCCGTTTTTAACTAATATTAAGCTTAACATGGATGTATACAACGTGGATCTGGATGTACGACATTAAATGAAAACGAGCACAGTACTAATCCATCGAAACATTTTAAAACACGAAGATGTAGTTAATGGAAAATTTAAAAATTGCAGTTTTCAAACAAAATAAATAGCAAAATCAACTGCATAAAAAGTAAACACGCTTTACCTACGAAAAGTCACTGACCAACGGTGCGATGCGGGGCGTGGCGGCGGCGGTGCGGGGTGCAGGTAGGTAGGTGCAGGCACTTTAGTCGGAGAACAATACAAACGCAGAGAGTAGAATCATATGTTTTGCACAGGTTCTTGACCTTACAATGTTTACCTATTATTATTACGGACTCAGATCTACATCATGTTGAAAAATAAGAAAATGAAAAATAATTCCCTGACTAAAGTATTCATTGGATTTGATTGTTTTTTTTTTGTATACGGGTAAAGAGCATGATTCTCTTTGCGTGGTTTAAAGGGATCCCAATCGTCCTGTTCCACTTTGTATCGACTAGACATTTACGTAAATCAGTTTATAAACCATATTAGAAAGTAAAATTTGCTTAAAACCTCATTATCTGAAATAGTATTCATCTAATGATCCTCAAAATCCCCAATAAAATTAAGAAAATTGTTGTTTGTTTAGGGGGGAAACGCTAAGTTAGCCCGCGAAATTCAAATTTTCTTAAGATTTTTGCAATTTGCAGCTCAGTGTCTGGGTGTATGTTGATTAAAGTTTGATTCACGACCATAACAAATACAATTCCTTAAGTTAGTATAATCCTGAAATGTTAAGATTTCGTGAAATAGTCATTCAATAGAATTACTTGGTCTTAGAGAGTTGTATTGATGACTTTAATGATTATAATTCTGTAAAGAAATATTTTTTTTCGGTCGCTAATCACATTTTAATCAATATACAACCTAATAATGACCTGCAAAGTGCAAAAAAATGTAAGAAAATTTGAAATTCGCGGGTTACCCTGGCGCTTTCGCCTTTACGGCTCAATAGATTTTAGTGAAACTTTCAAAAGTGTCTTCTTGGCAGGGCGGCAGCAATTCTTTCCGGCGCCTTTAGGCGCCTTCTGACAGTGTCCATTGAAATCTAAAATAAAGAAAATTTTGTCAATTTCAATCTACACTAATATTATAAAGCTGAAGAGTTTGTTTGAATGCGCTAATCTCAGGAACTATTAGTTCGAATATAAAAATTCTTTCAGTGTTGGATAGCCCATTTATCGAGGAAGGCTATAAGCTTTATGCACATATAAATTCCTTTTTAAATTATTCGAAAAGGACCTTTCGTTTAGAAATGATGACGGGTATAAAAATGCTTAAGGCGAAAGCGCCAGGTTGCCCGGGAAATTCAAATTTTCTGATGTTTTTTGCAAGTTGCAAGCTGTATTAGATTCTATAATGATCAAAATATGATTTGCTACCGTAAAAAGTATGTATTTACAGAATTATAATAATTAAAGTCATCAATACAACTCTATTAAGACCAGGTAATTTTATTGAATGACTATTTCATGAAATCTTGACAATTAGGATAAATACATATTTGTTATGGTCGCGAATGATACTTAAATTCATATACAACTTAATACTGACTTGCAAATAGCAAAAAACCTAAGAAAGTTTGAATTTCGCGAGCTACCTGGCGCTTCCCCCTTAAACGAAGAAAAATGCGCTTAGTCTACCGCTTATGCACTTAGTTACCTACACATTTTATTTTTTACTAGCTGTGCCCCGCGAATTTGTTTGCGTGGAAGTCGTAAGATACACAATATACTAAAACTTATTTACAAAAAACAACCTCTTTAAAAAAAAAATACGAAGTGAAAAATAACTTGAATTAATTACTAAGTTTTTATTTTCCACTTTTTAGTTGCGGTACCTACCCCACCCGAATTTGTTTACCACTACTTGCTAAGTAAATAACAGTGACAGGAAATTATTATAACATCATCAACATACACTAAATGGCACATATACTTATTATTGAAGCTAACTCAAAAACCACTCATCAGATTTTGATCAAAATATGCGACCCTGTCAAATAAAAACTTTGCAAAAAGGCAAATATGTTTAAGTCGCGCTAAGTCGTGTCAGAAGTTTGGAAGGCGTAGTTTTATCGGGTTTGGACGCCGTCGCCAACAAATTATTAAATCAACCACACGACGACAGATCGTTGACGAAATCTGTCTTCTGACAATCAAAGCCACACATAACATACAACTCAAGTAGCGCGATTTGAAGTATATTATCATTAAAATCACGTATAGCCAGAGTGCATCTCATGACAATTCCAATAAGCCCAAACACGGGTAGGATACATTGTTTTATTACGGAGTTCCGGTGCCTACATTCCGGCTTCATTAGCAGATCAGGTCGTTGGTACCAGTTTCATCAGAACCTTTTATTTAAATTTGCTTCGTCATAGTCGCATAACTATCTTAATTGAGATATCTTATCGCTACCCGTGAAATACACTGAGGAGTTCCCGTGGCCATATGTGGGCTTCTTCGTCAGTTCCACTTCACCAAGTGATACTTTCAGAATACAAATGCTTGACTTGTTGATGAAAATACCAAAATTGCTATGTGTTTGCCTACAATATTTGTGGAGTTCCCTCAATTCCTCATGGATCCTATCATCAGAACTGGATTTTGATAAAAAAAATGGGACCAATCTGTATGCCCTTTCAAATAAAAAAGAAATTTCCAAATCGGTTTATAAATGACGGAGTACTGAGGTAACAAATATTAAAAAATACAACCGAATTGAGAACCTCCTCTGTTTTTGAAGTCGGTTAAAAATAACAGCCACATTTTAATAAAACTATTCCCTCGTCCCCCCGACCCGCCGCGTTGCACCGCCCGCCTGCGCTATAACTTCATTTTCGCTTAGTGTTTTCTTTTTCATTTTGCTTGGCTCCTAAGGGTCATAGCGTGATGTTAAATAGCCTACAACCATCCTCGAGAATTGGGCTACTAAATGAAAAAAAAAAATCAAATCCGACTTTTTGTTCACAATTTCATGGGTTTTATTTTTTTCGCGCGGAACCCTAATTATTTTTCTAAAATAAAAGTAACCTATGTTACCTGCCCTAACATCAGCTATCTGCCAGTGAAAGTCGCGTCAAAATCGGTCCAGCCGTTTCGAAAATTAGCCGAAACAAACGGACAGACAGACAGACAAAAAATTTTAAAATTGCTTTTCTTTTATAAGTAACGTATATACGTTCATATGCATTTAGTAAACAGTTGTTATTTTGACATTACAAACAGACACTTCAATTTTATTTATTTGTATAGATTGACTGTTTGTTGAACTCGCTAATCTACGAGTATGTCACTACCAGTCGGATTTGAAAAATTCTTTTTGCATTTTATAGCCCAATTCTTGAGGAAGGCTATAGGTATATTACATTACGCTAGCTCACACGGGCGACTCAGGCTCACGACACATAGATGAAATTGCACTTAAATATGTTAGATGACAATATGAGGGGCCATTTTAGTTTGACAAATTATTGAATCTCTGTACACGCCGTTATTTTGATACCTATTCAAACATTTCCGTATAAATAAAAACATGTTAAATTAAATGGTGTGGGAAATCGTCTAAAGCATCCAGCTATAAAAATGATGGCATATTTTTTCATCGGTAAGTAAAACATATTTATAACTAGCACTCTGCCCGCGACTTCATCCGCGTGGATTTCGTATTTTCTTCTATAAAATTTAACAACCCCTCTACCCCTTTTAACCGGTAGTTTTAGTAAATTATTGATAAAGATCCTTTTACCTATTATTACATACATAAACTCACGCCTTCTTCCCATGGGGGTAGGCAGAAACTACAGAACGCCACCTTAACTTATTATTAATTTATTGATGAAAGGAAAAATACAATTTTCATATAAACTGTTCACCCCGAAAGGGATTGATTTTTGATAAATCTTCAATCATGTGTTTCGTCATTTAATGTTTAGGTTCATCATCATTATCATCCACAGCCCGTTTTCACCCACTGCTGAGCATAGGCCTCTCTTTTCATGTGCCAATCCCCACGCTCCTGTGCCAATCTCATCCAGGTTCTACCCGCGATGGTAACATGGACGTCTGCCCATCTTGCCACCGGACGATAGACGCTTCGTCTTCCAGTCCTTGGACGCCACTCAATGTTTAGGTTACTTTGACTTAATCCAGACACGCAGTGAGATCCTCCCCCAAAAACTTAATTAGGTGGGTAACCTAACCTTTTTTTTTTTTTTGTTTCGAGGTGGAAAATCCTCATGGATGTCCTCCGCCCTGGGGCGGGCGGAGGGGTCTGTCAGACTCTTACTGACTAAAAACCACCCCGGTGTTCCATCTCACACCTACGCCGAGGGTCGCGGGAACTTACGATCCTTCCGCAACCCCCGGCTGGTGCCGGCCGCCACGGCAGGCCTCTCCTCGTGTCGAGGGGAGGAGTGAGGTGTTTGACTCCCCCCGCAACATCTAAGAGGGGCGCGCGTGGAACACTACGCGCCGCCACCTCGGGTCCGATGTATGGGGGGCGACGAACGTCCCCGAGTCCGTCGCCCCTGGACCCATTTAGGGGGGCTGGAAGAGGGCGTTGTCCGCCCTCCGCCGACGCCCAGTGCGCCTGCTGCGGGCTGGGTGAGAGGATGTGATCTCCCTCTCCCTTTCCGCAGCCTCCTTCTGCGAGATGACTGTCTCGCAGAAGGAAACCACCGCGTCCCAGGACTCCTCGCTGCCGACCATCAAATTAACGACAGCCGGCAGCGACAGGTCACTGCCTACTCTAGAGATGAGGGCACGGCGCGGCTCCTCCCAAGCGGCACACTCTGCCAGCGTATGCCGCGCCGTGTCCTCCCGACAGTCGACGCAGTGGTGACACCGGGCGTCTGGCTCCCTGGTTATGCGACACAGGTACTTCCCGAAGCAACCATGCCCCGAGAGCACCTGCGTCACCCGAAACGACAAGGAGCCGTGCCTCCTCCCGAGCCAAAGGTCGAGCACCGGCCGGACCGCCTCGATGGTGCCGAGGCCGGCGGTAGGGCGTGAGAGCCTGTCCCACCATTCCGCCACCAGGACCTCGCGAAGCAGCAACCGACGCTGCTCTATTAGTTGCTGCATCGGTCGCTCACCTCGCGCCTGCATTTCCTCGCGCCACCGATACAATGACGTGAGTAATTTCGCCTCCAGGTCCCAGGGCGGGGATCCGGCCAGTGCACAAGCCGCCTCGTAGGAGATCGTGCGATACCCCCTGATGACTCTGACGGCCATCGCTCTCTGTGGCCTCCGTAGAACAGCAATGCTACCGGCCGTCAGGTCAGCCGCCCAGATCGGGGCCCCGTACAGGGCCATCGATCGCACGATCCCCACGTACAGTCGCCTATAGGCGGCGCTCGGGCCCCCCAGATTGGGAAGCAGCGTTGACAGCGCCCCAGCCGCGCCCATCAACTTGGGCACCAGCCGCCGGAAGTGGGGTCCGAAGTCCCACCGGCTGTCGAGCACCAATCCCAGGTACTTCATGGTAGACTCGACAGCGATCCGGACCCCCCCGACCACTATGTGTGATCCGGGCGGCGGCGCCCGCCGGGGACCATGGAACACCATGGCCTCCGACTTGTTGAGGGCCACGTCCAGGCCGAGGCGCCGTATGCGGCCCACCACCTGTGAGACCAAAGCCGTCGCCAGCAACGCTGCCTCCCTGTGTGAACTCCCCCGGGCCGTGACCAGCGTGTCGTCTGCATAGCACGTCAGGTCCACGCCCGGCTGGAGTTCACCCCTTAGCACCCAGTCGTACCCGATGTTCCACAGGAGGGGGCCTACGACCGAGCCCTGTGGAACACCGCACGACATGAGGCGCTGGTTTGTGCTATCACATCCCACGTAGGTGACACACCTCTCCGTCAGATAAGCCCCAACGAGGCGGCGGAGGTAGAGAGGCACCCGGTGATACCGCAGTGCCTGTCGGATACAACTCCAGGGCAGGGTGTTGAAGGCGTTGGAGATGTCCAACGACACCGCCATCATCACCCCGCCCCGGGAAACCGTTTCCTCCGCCAGGACTCTCACCCGTGACACAGCGTGTATGGTGAAGCGCCCGTACCGAAACCCGAACTGACACTCGTCCAGGTCCGGCCCCTCTCCGCACAAGTGGCCCATGAGGCGGGCTGCGATAATCCGCTCAAACAGCTTACCCACCTCGTCGAGCAGCACTATGGGCCGGTACGCTGACGGCGAATCGGCAGGGCGCCCCGCCTTCCTGAGCAGGACAAGACGACCAGTTTTCCACAGAGTGGGAAACTGGCCCCGCTCAAGGCACGCTGTGTAGAGACCTCTCAGCTGGGGCTCCAGCTCTTTCAAAGCGAGGACTAATACTTGGCCGTGAATCCCGTCGGGCCCCGGAGCCACGTTCTTGGCTCGGAGCCGCATCACGGCCGCCCTCATCTCTGCCTGTGTCACCTCTGGGACGCTGATGGCGTTCTCATCTTCAGGCTCTGCGGCTGTGGGCAAATCCATCGGCGGCGGGGTATGCTCCGCTCTAGCCGGGACGAGGGCTACGACTACCTCCTCCAGCAGCTCAGGTTGGAGACTCTCCGTGAGTGGGGGCGCCGCGGCTCTGAGTTACCCCCGAACCGCACGATAAGGCCGCCCCCATGGATTCCCGTCTAGAGTCTCCAACATCTTCTCCCTGGCTCGCGTCTTCGCCTCGCCGATGGCCAGCCACAGAGCCTCCTTCGCCGCGCGGTACACCTCATACAGCGCGCCTTCTTCGTCAGGGACCCGACGACGTCTCCTCCGGTATCGGGTGTACCGGCGTCTAACCGTCACGCACGCGATGCGTAGCTGTGCAATCTCAGCAGACCACCAGTACACCTGGCGCCTTCCTGTCTGTGCGTGGACGTGGGGCATCGACGCGTCGCAAATTTGCGTCATCGCCCCGCGGAACCACAGCGCCTCCTGTTCGACGACGACGGGTCCGGTCGTAGCCGACTCCCGGATCCCAGGCCTGGACAATCGCGGCCTCCTCGAGAAGCTCCCTGTCGATGCGCTTGCGCGCCCAGCGCGGGCCAGTCGCTCGCGGGGCCGGTGGACTGCGGCCGCCGGCGGTCTGGGTGGAGACGTCGAAACGGATTTATCGGTGATCCGACAACGTCTCCACCTCCGCAGCGACACGCCAGTCGTAAATACGGCTCGCGGCAGCAGGGTTAGCGAACGAGACGTCCACTATGGACCCGCCCCGCTGCCGCACGTACGTGAGTACCGAGCCCCGGTTCAGGACGACCAGGCCAGTCGTGACCGCCCACTCCTCCAGCGCCTCACCCCTAGCATCGGTCACCGAGGATCCCCACGCCGTAGACTTGGCGTTGAGATCCCCGAGCAACAGCACGGGGCGAGGGTGGAGTCGGCCTACGACGGCACCCAACTCGACACGGAAGTTCTCGAAGTCGGCGAGACTCTTGTTGGGCGAAAAATACGCACCAATCGTGCCAACGCCGTCCGCGAGAGCGGCCACCCAGCCGTGACCTCGGGACGGGCTGACGAGAGTCCCGCCGATGATGGCCATCAAGCCGTCCAGGTCACCCACCCAGTTATTCCGGGGGGGGGACAAAGTACGGCTCGGTGACCACAGCCACATGAATCGACCACTCCGCCATGCTCTGGAGCAAGAGATCCTGAGCTCTAGCAGAGTGGTTGAGATTGCCCTGGAGGAAATGGTAGAGCGCCATTATGCGCAATCCATTCCCTCCACACCATTCCTAGGCCGGGAGTCGGCCGAAGGGCAGCCAGGCTGACAGGGGGGTAAAGAGCCCCCGGCAGCCTTGGCCCCCTTATTCTTCTTTGCGGCGGGGGCGCGACATGCCTTTCCGCCCGCTCTGTGCCCAGCGGGCCTCCCTGCAGCTGTACAGAGGCTGCAGTTTGGCGCCGCGGAGCACTGGGCCGCCTTGTGGCCGGGCTGGCCGCAGCGATAGCATTGCTCGCTGCGGTCCGTTTCGGCGGTGCGACATGCCCAATGTCCAGACATCGGTAGCACCGCATAGCCCTGGGCTGCAGCAGCTTGACCCTTGCCGCAGCCCACCCCACCACCAAACGCCTTCCGTCGGCGACTTTATTCGCCGCCGCCACCGGGCACCGCACCCCGATCGTGCCGAGCCCGGAAGCGTCGGCGCGAATATCACCCATCCGCACGTCTTGGGGCGGACATCCGCCGGCTTTGGTGATGGCCGCCACGACCTCAGCCGGGGTCGTCGAGTCGTCCAGGCCATCGACGCGCAGCTCTGCAGTCTTCATCGGCCTAGACACCCGGACGTCCTCCGGGTTGAGGACCTCCCTCAACTTGGCGGCCAGGATGTCCACCTTTTCGCCGCTGGAGGCACCCGACACCTCAAGTAGCCGCGCCCCCGTCATTGCCGGCTTCATTCTGAAGCCGGACGGTGTGCCAAGGTCGGGGAACGCGACTTTGGCTCTAGCCTCCGCCAGGACCACCTTGTATGTAACGCCCCTTTCGACGGCTCCGGGCTGCAGTGTTATCACTACAGCCGCGGAGCGTGGGGCTCTAACCTTTGGCGGTCCCTGTGCCTTCTGGGGTGCCGGTTCTCCAGCGGGTGCTGGTACTGGCAGCGCCGTCTTTATCTTCTTGCGGCCCCTCTTGACGACCGTCGTCCAGGTATCTGTGCCAGGCCCAGGCACGGCCGCCGGAGTCTCCGCTGGAGGTGCCGCTGTCCGTGAGGTGGCCATCTGTGGCGCGGGTTTTTGGGCGGGGTCAGCCGCCGTGGCCGCCTGGCCCCGTTTTTTGGACCCCTCTCTCCCACGACCGTCCCCAGCGAGCGGAGGGCGGATGGATTCTGCCGGGAGGAGCCTCGCCTCTATGGCCTCAAGGCGGGCACCCACCATGTCCCCGCACTGCATCATGCAGATGCGGACGATTTTTTCGACCTCCGCATCCACAAGTGCAGGCGTCGACGACGACGCCGGCGATGGAGCCGACGACGGGGCTGCAACGGGAGAGGACTGAGCGGCCGCGGGAGCTGTCCTCTGGGCGGCAACCTGCCGCTTGAGTTCCTCTAACTCGGATCGGAGACGGCTGTTCTCCTCCCACAGCTTCGCCGTCTCCTCCGAGGTCGTACGATGAAGGAGACTCTCCACCGCCTCCCTGATCCCCTCTGCCGCCTCTTTAAGGGCGCGCGTGAAGGAGCCCTTCAGGTTGCCGGACTTGGTAGCAACCTTCAGGACAACATCCACGCCGTCCAACACCTGGCGGTTGAGAGCCTCTGCCGTTAAGCTCTCCCCTGCTGCCGTCTGGGCAGACCGCCGCTCCAGGGCCCGACGGGCCATTTCGGCAACCTCGTCGGCCGCGACCGCTCTATTTTGAGCACGCTTCGCAGCGTTGGCCTCCGCCTTCGTGGCCACAAGAGAGACAGTGACCCCTCCCGGCTCTTCAGTTGAGACTCCGGATGAGACCCCGGGGTCACTCTCCCCGCCGATTCCCGGCGTATCAGGCCGCTTGAAGCGACCCCGAACGTCGCGCCCTGGCATCGGAGCGGAACCTCCGCCCACCACCGCACGACCCCGGCCTCTCCTTGCTGTCGCCACTTTAGCAGCCGGCAGGTTCTCCTCGCTTGAGGAAAGCACCATCGACCCCGCTCGGTCCAAATCTTCGCCGCGCGAACGCTTTCTCCAAAATTTGGAATTCCTACGCGAGTCCTGGTCGGACATGCTTATGTCCCCTGAGGAACGGGAGCCTCCTCGACTCTTTTTGCCATCACCGGCAAGCGGTACCTCTGCCAATAAACTTGGCACGTCACTCTCCTTTTCGCATCTTTTGGGTTTATTTGTTTCCATTTTGTTCCCACGAGTAGTGAGGAAATAAATGTCCGCCTAGGCAGAGCCTCTTGCACTAGGTAAGCCTATATACTGTAGAGTGCGGCAGGTATCTACAGGGGAAGCGCTAGCGACTGGTCCCCCACCAGCCACTCATCCTCTCGCCACGCTTCAAAGCTTAGGATTAGGTGGTTTTTTATCTTAGAGGTGTCCTTCCTCTGGGCCGGGCGGTTAAGCCAAGCCCCCGACGGCGGCATTAAGCATGCCTTCGTTCGCTGTCCGGCTAACCCGACTCAGCGAACCCGTCGAAAGTTCTCTCCTCAAGCATGCTCTTGAGGGAGAAACAATAGCCACGTTGGTGCGCCTGCACCGTGGTGGCAAGGTCACATCCAGTGTCAGTCGACGAAAGTCGACTGATCAGGAGCGACCCACCTCCCTTGTTCCTCCACTGTGCCCTCTGCTAATCAGAGGGACACGTGGAAGAAAGACGTGGAGCATACTGCTCCCCCGCCCGCAGAAATTCGCCAAAAACAATACTCTCTCCGAAAAACTCCTACACCTTTTTCAAAAAGAGATTATTGTTCATGCCCAGGGTGCACCGGCCCGACAACTGCTCTTCCCCTCGAACGTATCCATAAGGGACCAGCAGGTATCAGGCACACGAGGAGGTTTTCTGCACGCACCCCGGGTAACCTAACCTTTTTTTTTTTTTTTTTGTTTCGGGGTGGAAAATCCTCATGGATGTCCTCCGCCCTGGGGCGGGCGGAGGGGTCTGTCAGACTCTTACTGACTAAAAACCACCCCGGTATTCCATCTCACACCTACGCCGAGGGTCGCGGGAACTTAGGATCCTTCCGCAACCCCCGGCTGGTGCCGGCCCGCCACGGCAGGCCTCTCCTCGTGTCGAGGGGGGGAGTGAGGTGTTTGACTCCCCCCGCGACGTCTAAGAGGGGCGCGCGTGGAACACTACGCGCCGCCACCCCGGGTCCGATGTATGGGGGGCGACGGACGTCCCCGAGTCCGTCGCCCCTGGACCCATTTAGGGGGGCTGGAAGAGGGCGTTGTCCGCCCTCCGCCGACGCCCAGTGCGCCTGCTGCGGGCTGGGTGAGAGGATGTGATCTCCCTCTCCCTTTCCGCAGCCTCCTTCTGTGAGATGACTGTCTCGCAGAAGGAAACCACCGCGTCCCAGGACTCCTCGCTGCCGACCATCGAATTAACGACAGCCGGCAGCGACAGGTCACTGCCTACTCTAGAGATGAGGGCACGGCGCGGCTCCTCCCAAGCGGCACACTCTGCCAGCGTATGCCGCGCCGTGTCCTCCCGACAGTCGACGCAGTGGTGACACCGGGCGTCTGGCTCCCTGGTTATGCGACACAGGTACTTCCCGAAGCAACCATGCCCCGAGAGCACCTGCGTCACCCGAAACGACAAGGAGCCGTGCCTCCTCCCGAGCCAAAGGTCGAGCACCGGCCGGACCGCCTCGATGGTGCCGAGGCCGGCGGTAGGGCGTGAGAGCCTGTCCCGCCATTCCGCCACCAGGACCTCGCGAAGCAGCAACCGACGCTGCTCCATTAGTCGCTGCATCGGTCGCTCACCTCGCGCCTGCATTTCCTCGCGCCACCGATACAATGACGCGAGTAATTTCGCCTCCAGGTCCCCGGGTAACCTAACCTAACCTAACCTAACAAATCTAACTGGCTAGATGAAAAAGGAAGGTGCTCGTTAATTTGGGTGAAGCTCATACATCTCGATCTGGCAAACAACAAATGGCAAAACAAATAAAGGGTCCATGTTCATCTAACTGTCGATTAAAATGTTTTGAAAAGTTTGATATTCTATCTCGCCAAAATATATTTAAAACCTTTTGGAATCTAGGTGACCATTCACAGCAGTGGTCGTTTATTGCATCACATATGAAAGAAATAAGAAAAAAATAATGGACACAGGATTCCAAGAAGATAAATGTTTTTAAGTTTTTTTTGCCGCTTTTATCTGGTAATGGTCACAAAGTAAATATTATGGTATGCAAAACCATGTTTAAAAATACATTTTCCATAAGTAACACTTTTATACAATCTGCCATCGACAAGTATGATAAAAATACGGGTATTTGTATTAAAGATATGAGGGGATTTCATTCAAATCATCCAACTATTATAAATGCGCCAATGAAAGAAAGTGTAATCCAACATGTTAAAAGTTTTGTGCCCATAGAAAGTCATTATATTCGCAAAGACTCAAACAAACAGTATCCGCTTGTGTGCTCGCGCTCGCCAGACAAAATCAGTAGCGTGCTAGCGGCATTATTCAACAGCCGGCCGGCGGGCGGTCCCGCCACGTGTTTGTAAACAAAAAAAGCGATAGCGGCTTGAGTTCTTAGAAATGAGTAGATACTTGGGGTTTTTTAGAATGGTTATGAACAGAGCTAGTAAACAGTGTGTATTTCGTAAGAATTTACGATCGACTTGTATTTTTGAATTGGTCGTAAACATGAACAACGAAAATTT
Source organism: Fissipunctia ypsillon (assembly GCA_947568875.1). Lineage (NCBI taxonomy): Eukaryota > Metazoa > Arthropoda > Insecta > Lepidoptera > Noctuidae > Fissipunctia > Fissipunctia ypsillon. The sequence goes on from OX387668.1 coordinate 10,737,688, forward strand.
TGATTTCAGATTACAAGTAAATGGGTTTAATTTAATAAAACGATCGATGACCTATATATTTTATGGTTTAAAATGTAAGGCTAACATATTTTCAACATAAATAATAAATAAAACGATATTGCAATAGTACAATAATCATTATTTACAAGCATCCCAAGTTGAGTAAAAATTTTTGTCAGACCAGAAGTTTTGTGCCCAGACAAAATATTTTTTTTCTACATAAATCTGATATGTAGATTAAAAATATTGGTACGTGTAGTAAGCTTATTTAATGCTTCAACATATATGTAAAAACCGTGGCAGTAGAATTAAACACTGTACTAAAATATGGTTCTGAAGACACATACAAGTTGTAACAAAAAATACCTACCTGTGTTTGTAGTCAAAAAATGTATTACAATTTTGATTAAAAGATATTAAAATATTAATTACATGATATTTCATTTAATACCCTTTCCAAAGAAGTATTACACATAAATATCCGACATAATCGGAAAAAGTTATAAGCATTTCAAGTTGGTCTTGTGCAAATGTTCTCAAAATGCCGTACAATAAGGCTGCGTATACATGTTGACTAAAAAATTCGGATCCGGACTGATTAATTTATGAAATCCGTTAATCTATTTTAATACATTTATGTATACAGACAGCAAAATTCATTCTCACTCAGTAGAATAGAATATTACATTTATATTTTTACCCGACTACGGTAAAAAAAAAAGAGGTATATTCGTTTCTATGTCCCCTAGACTAGTGATCAGATTTTAATAAGTAAGGCCATTAAAAAGGTGGCGACAGCCACTGATTCTAGAAATTGTTTCATTTTAACCGACTTCGAGAAAAGGAGGTTCTCAATTCGACAAGATGTATGTAATATTATTGGAACTGCAATATTTTCATATTGCAGTTCTAATAATGTTTTTAGATAATCTCTAAGGCTTCCTAACATTTTATAGGTATATGTATGTATGTGTATGTATGCATGTGTTGTGTATGTTATGTATGTATGTGTCACTGTATGATGTGTGTTGTGTATGTGTATATGTATGGATGGATGGGAAGAAATGCAAAGTCAGAGTTAAAATAAATCAAATAATTTAATTCAAATAAAAATATAAGTGATTCTAGTCGCCCATTCCAAAGGGTAGATTCGTATGGAGAAGAACGGGCAAGAAACTCCATCGTTACTCTTTTAAAATGATTTAGGTACATTTATTATATAATCTCTTCTTCTTCCTGCTTGAGTTCACGAACGGTGCCGGTGGAGGAGCAGAGTATCTTCAGCTACTAGAACACACAAAACAAAGTATGAATTAGATTACATAGGTACACTAATTATGGATAACACATTTCTTCTTCCTGCTTGAGTTGACGAACGGTGCCGGTGGAGGAGCAGAGTATCTTCAGCTACTAGAACACACAAAACAAAGTATGAATTAGATTAGGTACACTAATTATGAATAACACACAAAAGTCACTATGTCAAAGAACAAAAAATAAACAAAAAAGAATTGAACAAGAATGGCCAAGACACAATAGAGCTTGTCTACTTGAGGCAATTAGCTTGAACAAGTAGCGCGCTAGCCAATCGCGACGCTCAAATCCCAAAAACAGGATTTGAACATCGAGATTGTCTGTCTACGCGCTACTCGACTCACGCGTAAATCACCTCATGTGGACAAGAACTGTTTCGCAGGCACACAGACACACCCTCACACATACAGACCCTAACACAAACACACCCTCAGACAGACAGACCCTAACACAAACACACTCTCAGACAGACAGACCCTAACACAAACACACCCTCAGACAGACAGACCGTAACACAAACACACTCTCAGACAGACAGACCCTAACACAAATACACTCTCAGACACAGACCCTAACACAAACACACCCTCAGACAGACAGACCGTAACACAAACACACTCTCAGACAGACAGACCCTAACACAAATACACTCTCAGACACAGACCCTAACACAAACACACCCTCAGACAGACAGAACATTACACAAACACACCCTCAGACAGACAGACCGTAACACAAACACACTCTCAGACAGACAGACCCTAACACAAATACACTCTCAGACACAGACCCTAACACAAACACACCCTCAGACAGACAGAACATTACACAAACACACCCTCAGACAGACAGACCGTAACACAAACACACTCTCAGACAGACAGACCCTAACACAAATACACTCTCAGACACAGACCCTAACACAAACACACCCTCAGACAGACAGAACATTACACAAACACACCCTCAGACAGACAGAACATTACACAAACACACCCTCAGACAGACACCCTCACACTACTTCCCCGTTCCTTTCTAAGTGATAAACTCTAAAGCACTTCACGCAAAGCCTTACTCCACAAGTGTCACAGACCCAGGCAGTGCGACAGTCCTTCTTATTTTTGAAGCAGTACCTGCACCGCACTGTCTTGCCAAACACTCTGAGAGGGTAATGGCCAGAAGATCTTGGGATCGGAGTCGGCACGATAGGTGGTGGGCAGTACTTTCGTATAATTTGGTCTGCCAGCTTCATCCTGAATTCCCGGTGAGGAATTTTCTTACCATGGCTGTACATAACATAGGCGTTATGTATCGACACGTTAAGCAGCCTGCGAAACAGTTTCTTATACCAAACAGCGTTCCTAACCCTTTCCACAGGGAATGCCTGTAAGAGTTGGTCCTTCTTATCGACACCCCCCATGGAAAGATTGTAGTCCAACACCACCTTGGGTTTATATTTGTAGGTCCCATATTTCTCAGCGCCACTGACTTCTACTTTGTGGTAAGTGGAAATCAGTGACACCAAGTTAGAGTCTCTCCATACTACAATAGACAGATCATCAGTGACGCTGAAGACTATCTCCCCTGGACGCATGCTGCTTTTGATTTTGCTGCGTAGACTATCGGGAACAAATTCCCGATTAAGTCGCAGGGTCCCGATGGTGTCGGTTTTTTGTGCCTTTAAAGTCCTCGACAACAGTGGCGAATTGTAAAAGTTATCCATTACTAGTGTATGGCCTTTATTTAACAGGGGACGAATTAATCTATATACTATCTGCGATGTTGCCCCCTCTGGTTCATTGGACACCGCTTCGACATCATGTCCTTCTGAAAATTGATTTTGATTCCCTTTTCCGGCATATATCTCAAACCTCCATAAATAGCCCGTTCGGGACTCGCAGAGCTCATAACTCTTTATACCCACCCGAGCAGCTTTATTGGTAATGAGCTGGACAAAACTGAGCCTGCCCTTCCACAATAAGAGCGACTCATCTATAGCAATATTTTGCTCGGGTAGGTACAATTCGCCGAACTTGCGATTCAGGTGTTCAATAACCGGCTCTATTTTGGAAAGCTTGGACCTAGACTGAATGGCAGAATTGTCTACAAAATGTAGACATTTCTTCATCAATACAAATTTTGGGAAGGACATCATGTCTTTGAAATTCCCGACCTTCAGATACGAGTACCGAGGGTGCCAATAGTCCCTTTCGACAGGATTTAAGATAAAGCTTTGAACCATTAAAACCGCGAAGAACGCCCAAAGATCGTCCGCTCGTATGTCCTTCCAGCTCTTCATACGAGAATGGTGCAAAAATGGTTCGGGGTTAGCACTTAACAGGTGGCTGGCGTACCTGTTAGTCTCAGTAACAATGAGATTAATGATATCTTCATCCCAAATCCTCTCGAAAATTTCCAGAGGGGTCATCCCCTCAACCGCAAAAGTTGGACCAGCCTCACCAGTAAAAGTCTCCCGCTTGCCAGAGAAGCAATTGGGATCGCTGCGCCACCTAAAATGCAGCATGTCCTGGTTACTCACGAACTCCCGCAACGCGACATCGTCGCGAGAATCGAGGACATTTAAGCGCTCCTGCAAGTCAGGAGTGAGGCTGTCCAGCTCTGCCGGATATGCTGATACATACCTATCCTCAGGCGGAACAACATTGATACCATCTATATCCGGCAGATCTGCTTCCACGTCCGATCCAGGATTATTCAAGATCGATCGCTCCCACGCACGAATGTCGTCCTCGACACTTTCGAATAAAGATGGTTCTGAAATAAAACCACATAATAATAAATTCTGAGATCACTCACCATTCGTGACGGAGGACGACGATGATGTGGGAGACGAAACGACTATAGATGGTTCTGACATAAAACTAAATAATAAATTCTAAGTTAGCAAAAAGTGGAAAAAGATCACTCACCTTCCGTGATGGAGGACGTCAATGGTGTGGGAGTCGTCATCGACGCGGGTCCTGGACTGGACGTGGGTGGTGAGAAACCAATAAAATCGATTTTTGCATTGACACTAATGCAAAAATCGGCATCCCTGATTTCACTGAGTCCTGCCGAATCCACCGCCACTGCAGTTTGCACGCCCGTTGAGGGCGAAAATATGAGTCTGTAAAAATAACATTGCCATAAATATCAACAACAACTAATCATTTATCCAAGTCATTAATTAATCTTATACCTACCTCTGGGGAGGTAATTTTCCCTTCCCCTTTTCCATCCTGTTCGACTGCGTTGGTGTCACTTCTGCTGCTGGAACTTCTTCTTCTACTGGAACAAGCAAATAATAAATTAGAAGCTAGAGAAATGTGGTCATAATAATGTGGAATGAGGTAATTTTATAACAAACCACCTTCAGATGTGGGGCTGCAAGCGCGCAACGGGCCATGAAAATAGGTATCTGCTGTCGCCGTCGATGTCGATGCTAAAAAGAGCACACGAATAAGTCAATAATAATATGAGAATATGCAAGCCACAATAATTTTAAGTTAAAACAACAAACCTGTGCTTCTCGATAATTCTGCGTCTATTTCCCAACGCTGCTTTTTCCTGGGCGGTGTGGATGTCGGCGTGCCAGGCATGAGCGGACACAGCATCCGTTTTGGGGAAAGTTTCCTGTAATACATTTGAAGGTAAGACAAAACAAGTAACGATTATAATAAAAATAATATAACAGTTGTGTGTGACATACCTCTTCTGCTTCCTTGCTGGAGCATCAGGCAGGATAAACCTGCCTGCCTCCCTCTCCTCCCTTAGAGTGATCAATTGGGCTCTCTGTTCCGCCGACAAAACAGACATATTTTTTTTGTCTGCCGCTCGCATTTGGCGGACATGTCGCAGCCCCTCACCAAGCGTACGCGAGCTAAAAGAAAATAATAATATATAAAAAACAGTCGTATCAGAGACACACTTTGAATAGTATACATACACAGAGGGCTGCGGGTCCGGGGTTGGGACTAAAGCTGCTGCTGCTGCTGCTGCTTGAACTACTGGAACTCTAAAAAAGTAACAAAACTTTGGAATATTCCTTACCGGCAGACATCAATAAATAATTTAGCAATAAGCAAGCAAGTAACATACGTTCCCACACCAAGCAGGCCTGGGGCACGTCCGCGGGCCCCACTAGGACCACCTCGTGAGCCACGAGCACGACCACCACGTGAGCCACGACCACGCCCACGCCCACCACCTCGTGGCCCACGAGGCCGCCCTAGTGTGCCGCGAGCCGCCTGCCCATTACCCCCAGATGTCGGTTGCCATTCTCCATCCATCCTATATTCAAAATGCAACGTAAAACACAAAAAATGCAAAATAAAAAAAAACATAACCTCCTTTTTTGAAGTCGGTTAAAAAAATAACAGAAAACACCACCACATTCAAAATGCAACGTAAGACACCAAAAATGCAAGATAAAAAAACATTAACCTCCTTTTTTGAAGTCGGTTAAAAAAAAACACCAGAAAACACCACCATGTAACATTATTCAAACAATGATTACTTACAAAGATCCGAATTCCGTAATCCGAAATTCAGTTTCTGAGAAAAAAATCCACTATGTATACTACGCTTTACGTAAAATTCCATCAGATTAAAAGATGGCGTCCAAATTTTGCCGAACACGTGCATATTTTTTACATTTTTGAAGTTACACTGTAATGTTTTCGTATTCAATGGACACAATAATCATTTAGATAATAATTACTCACTGATTGGAAGGAATCTTAGTGGAAATCAATCCAATTAGACCAAAAAAACACGAAACATTTTCGAACAAGATCGTTCGACCATTCCAGAGTTTTGGAAAAATACAGAAATTACGTATTTATTTCACTTACCGACTTGTATCCTGTACTAATTATTATTACTTATAATATTGTTAATACACACAAATAGTTATTACCTGGTTTTCTCCCTGAAACAGAAAACTTTTCAAGAATTTAAAACAAGCTAAACTTTTTACGTCCGTCTCGAAAGCGCGCAGAAAAAAGTGACAGATTATAATATTTCTCAAAGCGGATACACCTCGCACGTAGTGTTGTCGTACATCAAAATGACCGAAATTTAAGAATGAACGAAACGAAACGCGTGGACTTAGAAAGTACTACGTATTACTATTGCAATATCGACTAAATTGGAAGCACTATAAGTATGATGAAATATAGTGCATCATTTACACCGGCTGTTTATACGGTTTAATAAAAAGGTGTATCTGATACACCGGCGACTTATTAGCGGGTATTTAGATTGTGAATTAACTTTAAAAAAAATGTACGACCTATATACTGTATGGTGTAAAGAACTGAATTTAACTGAAAATTTAGCTACTTCTGTAAGACAATATAAAGATATTGTTAACAAAGAACTAAATATAGCTTTTCACTTACCCAAAAAAGACCAATGCGATCTGTGCCATGCAATGAAAAATAACACCTTGCCAACTTATGACGATAAACTGAAACATAAGTCACACACTGATAACAAAAAACTTGCCAGGGAATTGAAAAATGTTGATAAAATTGAAGCTCAATCGAATCCTTCCGATATTTGCACAGCGATGTTTGACTTCCAAAAAATAAATAACACTCCACATTGCGAAATTAGTGTGCTATATTATAAAAGAAAATTATCAGTATATAATTTCACTGTTTTTGACGCCGGATTAAAGATAGCTACGTGTTACATGTGGGATGAAACAGTTGCTAAACGTGGCGCCAATGAAGTGGCTAGTTGTTTGTTTTCTTTCGTTGACAACAAGGTTAAAGCTGGAGTCAAAGATTTTAGATTCTGGTCAGACAACTGTGCTGGTCAGAACCGCAATCGCATTGTTTTTTTTTTACGTACTTACATGCAAGCGATAGATTTAAGGTAAATGTGTCCCATCGATTCCTAGAAAAGGGCCACACCCAAAATGAGGCGGATAGCGTTCACGCATTAATAGAGCGAACAGCAAAAAATAAACTAATTTACACACCAGATGAATGGTACACACTGGTTCGCTGGGCTAAACAGAATAGTCCACCATATACAGTTGTAGAAGTAGACCAAGACTTAGTCTTGGATTTTAAAGCTTGGCTGCATACTAAAAACTGGGCAAAAGATACAAATTCAGAGAAAATTTCTTGGAATAAGGTAAGAGAAGTAAAAGTGCAAGGGAATAATCCAGACATAATAGAATTTAAGTACGACTTTTCTGAAGAAAATTATAGAAAACTTAACTGTAGCAATCGTTTGAAATTGACTAGAGGGAGGAAAAAGAAGGAACAAGAACTAATTCTAGAGAAGGTGTACAATAATCCTATTCCTATCACTGAAGTTAAATATAAAGACTTGATTAGTTTATGCGATACGTTGATTATTCCAAATAAGTATCATGACTTCTATAGAAACCTTAAGCATAGTGAGGAAGAACAGGGCAATGACGAAGAAGATTGTTAAATTTATCTTTACTTTTTTTATACATTTTGTTTTGTTATTTAACTACTAAGGGAACTTTATTAGTAATAAGATGAATCAGTCTGAATAAAGCTGTGATGATTGTTAAATGTTACCAATTAGGTGTTAAAGATGAGGCACATACTCAAACAATGCTGTGATGATTATTAAATTTTACTAATTAAGTCGATAGGTAGTTAATTAAGCTGAGGTACCTACTTAATAAAACTGTGATTATAATTAAATACTAGGTACCAATTGCATTGCTAGACATGATTAGGCTGAGGCACATGCTTAAAATTAAAATTGTTAATTACTAATATTAGACAACAGTGATTTTATATGTTTAGTTCCTACTTCAGTGAGTATATAGGTACCTATTATTTAGGTGCTAAGAAGATTGTTTTTTAATAATAAATAATATTGAATTTATAAACCTTGTTTAATTAATAAAACACAAACCTGATAATGTTATAAGACATGTCTTTATTTACATTACAATAACTATAGTCCTACCCCGAATGACTAAAACCACGTATAAAGTAATATGTCTTCATTGAAGTAATTTTTATATCCATGGGTTCATGGATTTCAGGATGTTTAACGTATTGAATTAAAAATAGTAACATAATCCTACATTTTCATAAAACATTTTATTTAAGTTCTATATCAGACACTGTTTTTTTGTTTCCTGCGTATAAAAAGGTATCATAGACATGACTGACATACTTCTATTTTATTATCGGCGTAAAAACGGTCATCTATCAGTTTTTTTTCAAGAAAACGTAAAAAAATAAAATATGTGTAAATAGCATTATAAAGCTCTTAAAATATTGTATAAAGAAAATATTTATTATTGGTCATAGAATTATTTCTAGGGCGGGTTGAACACAAATTACGCTCTCCTGTAAACCTCGGTTTTTGACTTGACCTTATGTACGTAGGAACCGTCGAAATTGATGATTAAAAAAAATTATCGATGTTTCCTAATGGTAAAAAAGTAATATTACATTTTAAATTTTCAAATATTCCGGAACTGAAAGAATTTGAATTTCATTTATGAGAATGTATTGTTCTTTCCGACAGGGAATGACATTGCTATTATTTTTATTAGGCATACTTTAAATTAGTCGATTAAATTTGCTGATTGATTTAATTGAATTAAACCTACAGAAGTGTTACGTCAGTGTTTTACTTGCACCCAGTTAACACCCTATCAGTATAATTTAAAAAAAATATGTAGAATTATTAGACGTCGATTTTATCGATATCGATATTATTGTTGCAGAACTGATTTGCGAATCATTATTTTTGCACCATTCGTCCTGATATTGTTGCATCGGCCAATCACAACCGCTGTATTTTTTTCGTCCCCCGGCTCGCAGTGGTGAGTCGTGTGCCCAGACAAAATCGGTCTATCAGCTCTCAAGTGGTTTAATTCTCTTTGCTTAGAAGCCAAGCAAAAATAAAAAAAAGAAAGAGCGCTAAACGAAAACGAAGAAACGAAGTAACAGCGCGGGCAGGCGATGCGATACGACGGGGTGGGTCGGGGGAACAAGAAATCTCACGCGGACGAAGTTGCGGGCGGAAACTAGTACTTACTAACACCAGATTCTTGATTATGACAAATTGTACGGGCCTACTTAAGGGGGAAGCGCTAAGGTAGCCGAGGGTAGTCTGGTGAAATCCTTATCGACCTGCTCTCCTCCAGATAAGAGTCCTAGAGGCACGAGGCGAGTATGGCGATACAAGTTAGCAGACTGGGATGAGATGCGGCACTTTTTTGCGTCTTATCCTTGGTGGTACCTAAGTGTGCTTCTCCTCGTGTGACACCTCGTGCTGTGCCGACGTGGTTGCGGACGTGATTCGGCAGGGGATGGAGTATTTTATTCCATTCTCAGACATCCCGCTCGGTCACAAATCTCGGCCTTGGTATAATGCAGAATGCGCCCACGCTGAGGCCCGTAAAGAGTCTGCCTACCAAGCCTGGGTCAAGGCCCGCGACCGCAAAGTTAGAGCGCGTAGGGTTCGCGCGAGGAAAAGAGCTTTTAATTCTGCCGCCAAGTTTTGCAAGCGGGTTTTACGTGGGGCACGTTTTGACCATGTTGGACGTATTGGGGCCAAGCTGGCTTCGCACCCTCCGGGTAGTAAACAGTTCTGGTCCCTGTCCAAAGCGGCTGAAGCGAATTTCTGTCGACCCACTTTACCTCCAATGATGAAACCTGATGGGTCGCTGGCTCACTCTGCAGGTGAGAAAGCAAATCTATTTGCATCTCTCTTTGCAAACAATTCACGTCTGGACGCTGGCTCCAAGCAACCACCTACTGTGCCTCATTGTGACTCCTCGATGCCGGAAATCGCAGTTCACATTAAAGAGGTCCGAAGAGTATTGTGCAGTCTAGACGTGAACAAGGCCAGCGGGCCTGACGGCATTCCAGCGAGAGTGTTGAGGCAGTGTGCGCCTGAACTGTCTCCTGTGTTGACACGTTTGTTCCGCCTTTCTCTTAAAAAAAGGACGGTACCAAAATCCTGGAAGCTCGCAAATGTGCAACCAGTGCCCAAAAAGGGCGACCGTGCAGACCCTGCCCATTACCGTCCGATCGCCATTACCTCCATTCTGTGCAAGGTTATGGAAAGGGTACTGAACAGTAAGTTGCTGACCTACCTTGAAAACAATGATCTCCTCAGTGACCGTCAGTATGGCTTTCGCCGGGGACGGTCAACTGGCGATCTTCTTGTGTATGTCACGCACTGCTGGGGCGAGGCCATCGAGAAACATGGCGAAGCACTTGCTGTATCGCTTGATATCTCGAAGGCCTTTGACAGGGTCTGGCACGCTGGTCTACTCAGCAAGCTTCCTGCTTATGGCATCCCTGCTGATTTTTGTAGCTGGATATCAGACTTCCTTAGTGAACGGTCGATCAGAGTAGTCGTTGACGGCTGCTCTTCCGACCTTATGGCTGTTGATGCCGGAGTTCCGCAGGGGTCTGTTCTCTCTGCAACTCTTTTCCTGCTACACATCAATGACCTACTTCAGTCTGGTATTGTTGGGTACGCAGATGACAGTACAGTTTCAGAGAGATACTTTTTTTTTTTTTTTAATCTTATTTTATTTTGGGGTTTTTATCAGAGATATGACAACCCCGTCATACCCTTTTACAAAGTAACTACTGTTTTACAATATTATTTTGTTTAATCAACTTATTATCTATTAAAATAACTTAGCATCTATTAAAAGCAAGGAAGGCGAATCACTCACTTGTAAAAGATTCCGTGAGTTAGTGATAGTTCATTATCTCACAAAACCTTCTAGTTAATTCCGAACATGGTGCAGATAAAATTGTTTGTATTAATCCCACATCCGTCACATTGAGATTCAGCTCAAACATGAGTGATTCACGTTCACTCTTATTTCGGACACAATCCATCAGCAAATGCTGTACATCCTCGACTTTATTGCACACTGTGCAGTTTGGAGAATCACTCTTCTTCATAAGAAATGCAAACTTTGCCGATGGGTAGTGTCCGGAGCGGAGTCTTAAAATTAATTTTACATATTTTTTATTCAAACTAATACTATCAAACCACGGCAACCGAGATGGCCGACCTTGAATACTTCGATACCAAATACCTTTATTCTCTGAAATATTGTTGAAATGTTGTGTCCAAGAATCAAAACATATTGTTTTAATTTGTGTTAAATGTTCCCAGTGATCGGGTATATAGTTAATAAGGGTACCATCAACTGCAGCTGATTTCGATAACAGGTCGGCCTCCTCATTGCCATGTAGGCCGATGTGTGCTGGAACCCATTGCAACTTAATGTCAGTGTTATTATTTATCAGAGTAGTTAACTTGTTCAAGATATCATACGCTATCGCTGCACCTCTGCTATGACCAGAGGCACATCGAGCTATATGTTGCAGTGCACTCTTACTGTCTGAAAAGATTACCACTCCATTGCTATGTTGATTTAATATATAATCCACTGTTTGATAAATTGCAATAAGCTCCAGTGACATGATTGATATATTACAATTCACTCTAAAACCTAATTTTATACCTAAATTCTGATGATAAAGACTCGCTCCTAAGCCCTGACTGCTTTTCGATCCATCTGTAAATATTTTGTGGCACTGACTATCATTATTATTTAATTCCATGAGGACATCATTCAACAGGATGTTTGGGTTATAGTTTGATTTAGCACTGCGCAAACGTTCAAGACCAATTTTAATTATATTTGTATTTAAACGAGTTGTCCAAATTTCTAAACTAAACATTCTAAGAATACTTGAAGATGTAATTTCTAAATTTTTAGTATCATTATATGTTTTTACTAACAAAGGTTTTTTTTTATTTTCCCAATAGGAGGTTAGACAAAGCGCACCCAATTCCGACAAAAGACCAACTGTAATACTATTTGACCATGACATTAATTTGATACAATATTTATAAGCTAAAAATTCTCTTCTTAAAAATAGTGGGGGAATACAGAAATCAGACTCCATGACGTGAATAGGGGTACTCTTTATATAACCACCTATGATACGTAAGGCTTGGTTTTGTAATTTATCCAATTTTGAAATGTGACATTTTGCACTGCAATCATAAATAAAAGAACCATAATCCAATCGACTCCGAATTAAAGAGATGTATAATCTACGTATATGTTTTGTATGAACACCCCATGAACTCCCTGTTAATATTTTTAGTATATTCAAATACCTTAAGCACTTACTTGAAATTTCATTAATATGTTTTCCCCAACGTAAACTACGACCCAACCACATTCCTAAATATTTTGTACATTCTGAAAAACTAAGTGTCTGTTCATTAGTTTTAAGAGATGGCAATATTCTACGTCTGCCCCTACTAAACACACAATATGTAGACTTGGTTGAAGATAGTTCTAGACCAAGACCAGCCAAATTTACTACAATATAATCTAAGGAATTTTGTACATAATTTTCACATTTCTTTATATCTTTATCTTTTATATAAATTACAAAGTCGTCTGCGTATTGTGATATTACTATATTAAGAGGAAGTTGGAAAATTTTATATGTAATTAAATTAAAAAGTAACGGAGATAACGGATCTCCTTGGACCAATCCCTTGTTAGTACATCGAACCGTTAAAACATCACTATTGTTTGATTTAATTTTTAGATATCTTTCATTTAAAAAGGCATAAATGTAGGAACAAATCTTTGATCCTATTTGAAGCTCATCCAAAATATTAACTGCTGCATCAATTGAGACATTATTGTAATTGCGTTCTGAATATCCAAGAAGCACGCTAGTGTTGGAATGTTTTTAGAAAAGCCAATCTGTATATAGTTAATTAAACGCACCAGGGAATCAAGACAGGACAACGATTTTCTAAAGCCTACGGTGTATGGTGATAATATTTTGTTTTTTTCGACAAACCATTCCAAACGTTTTGCCAACATTAAGTGGAAGATTTTACACAAGCACGATATCAAGGATATGGGCCTCAACTTAGGATTTTCTGTAGTGTTGTTAGCTTTGGGAATAGGAATTATTTGAATGCTACGCCATTGAGTAGGTAAAATACCGGATCTAAAAATGTTATTATATAGGTTGAGTAAATAGTTCTGGAATGTTGGGTAGATGATAGATCATTGAATACGAGACCCCGTCCTCACCAGGTGCGGTATCTTTTTTCTTTAAACAATTTTCCAACTCCTCCATACTAAAATCACATTCTAACATATCATTTTGGGACATAAACACTGGTATTTTATTTGGAACATAATCAGGTGTTAAGGAACGTAGTAGTTCTTTTTGTTTATCAATAGCAGGATGAGTAACTGATTGTTTATATCCCTTCATCCATCGCATACGCCGCCACATGTCAGCTGCTGACACTGTCTCATCAAGGAAATCACAAAATCTTTGCCACCCTAATGATTTCGCTTTTTGTATCATTTTATGAGATTCTGCAATTTTACTTTCTAATTTAGTTAAATTATCAGGAGTGGGTTGCGTCGAAATTTTGATAAAGCTAATCTACGTTGTGCGATTATATGGGATAATTCAGGCGTCCAATAACTTTTTGGTTTAAATTCTTGTACGGGTTTAGAACAGATTTTACCAACTACCACATTATAAACATATTTATAACTACAGGCAAGATCGGAAGGGTGGCGGCGTTTCAATTTACGTACACGAAAGTATTAAATACGAAATAACAGAGGAGTTACACGAACTTGGTAATCATTACTTATGGATACATATAGACAAACTCTCATTGAACATCGGAGCGATATACAAACCAGGTGAAACCAACATAAACAATTTCTTAGAAACATATATTTCACAGTTGGAGCGACGACGAAAAAGGACAGTTGTTTTCGGAGACTTTAACATCGATCTGCTTAGTAAGGACAACCACGCCACGAGATACCTAAGTGAAATAAAAGGAACCGGCTACGAAATATTAAATAAAATAAATAAACTGTACAGTACCCGTGAAACCAGCACTACAAACACCATACTGGACCACATATGTATGAACATAAATAATCACGCATTCAGCATATCAATAGTTGAATCGTGCCTCTCAGACCACAAGAAGATATTCCTAGAGATAGGCAGCTTACCACCAAAAATAAACAAAAGGATCAAATACAAAGCACTCAACTATGACAAATTATACAATAGTACCCTAACAGCAAACTACAGTAATGAAGACAACGACTACCTACATTTAGAAAGATTTATCTCAGAACAAATAAACAAAAACAAAGAAGATAAGACTAAAATCCTAAACCTACCTCAAGAAGACTGGATAAACAGAAATATCATAGACTCAATCAACTTACGAAATCACCTATGGCAACAAACAAAATCTCACCCGAAAGACGACACCCTAAGGAAGAAATTTAACGAAGAACAGGACAGGGTAAAACAGCTTATCAAGACACAGAAGAAAAACTACTATCACAACCTATTTCACGACAACTACAAACAACCGATGAAAATGTGGAAAATAATTAATAACTTGGCAGCAAATAAAATCGAAGACGCCAATGCTCCCCCCAAACTATTATCGAACTCGCAATTTATCACAGACGGTAATGAAATTTGTAACGTATTCAACTCATTCTTTGCATCAATAGGCGCGGACTTGGCTAATAACATACCCAAGACATACCACATAAATACAGGCAATACCCTCATGTACGACACAAATTACACGCACAACATAACTATGAACGAACTTTCGCCTTGTGACACTAACGAAATATCAAAAATTATTGACCATCTCGACACCAACACTAGTACAGGCTTGGACGGTATCAGCACTAAAGCTATTAAATGTCTTAAAAACATAATTGCTGATAGATTAGCAGACTGTATAAATGAGTGTTTGGTGCGCGGAATTTTCCCCGACTCACTCAAAGTAGCGAGGGTCAGTCCTATTTACAAATCTGGGAGTAGAACTGACCCCGGCAACTACCGTCCGGTGTCGGTCTTACCCGTTATTTCGAAAATATTCGAGCGAGTGTTATACAACCGTCTAAATGCGTATTTGACTGAGAAGGGATTTTTAATCGATCAACAGTATGGCTTCCGCCCTAAATCAAGTACTATCACGGCCTCAGTTGATTTAATAACTAAAATAAAGACACACATTGATAAAAAAGACATAGTTTTAGGTATTTTCATTGACCTAAAAAAAGCGTACGATACGGTAAGCCATCAAAAACTACTGCAAAAGTTAAGCAATCTAGGTATTTCAGGCAGCGCTCTCGATATGTTCACGTCCTATTTACAAAACAGAAAGCAAGTCGTTAAGATAGACAACTTTACTAGCTCGATGCAAAACATTACATACGGATGTCCCCAAGGCTCAGTAATTAGTTCATTATTATTTCTTATATACGTTAACAACATTAATAAAATAGGGCTGACAGGACACTTAACGTTATACGCAGATGACACTTGCCTCTTTTATTTCGACAAGTCTGTACAAAACATTCTAGCTACTGCTCAAAAGGACCTTGACCTTCTTCATGAATGGCTCAAATATAACTTGCTAACAATTAACACAACAAAAACATCATTTATGATTTTCGCAGCAAAAAACAAACCGCTACCTAAACTTACGCCACTTACGATCAACGGAGAAATAGTTAAACGATCTAATCACGAAAAGTATCTAGGACTGTGGGTAGATGACAAGCTTACTTGGAAGCTACATATAAATCATATCAAAGCAAAATTAGTTTCACTTTTAGGCACGTTACGAAAGATCACAAAATGTATTCCGAAAAAGATACGTCTAATTATTTACAACTCGCTAGTAAAATCAAACCTAGAATACCTAATTGAATTGTGGGGATCAGCCGCTAAATCTAACTTAAACTCACTCCAAAGAATACAAAACAAAATTATCAAAGTACTATTTCATTATCACTACCTATATCCAACAAAAAAATTATACGAAAAAACTAATCTACTAAATCTCACACAACTGTACACATATTACACCTGCATTGTAATAAAAAGAATCACCACGAATTCTGTACAATCAAACATCAAACTACATAAAAAGACAACTACATACAACACAAGAAGTAAGAACAAGTTTCAACTAATGACCACACGTGCACGAACTAACTACGGCAAGAAAACCATATTGTCTGAGGGAGCAAAACTATTTAATGATTTACCAGAAGATTTAAAGAAGTGTAATAATATAAACATATTTAAAGCAGGGCTTAAAAAACATATTGTGTACCCTGTAACGTTGCCAACACCCTAGAGGCAAATATATATTTTTAGATGTAAGCACTATTTGTATCTCATTTTAAGTGAACTGTTATTTAAGTTCTTATGAGAATAAAATTCTTTAAACCTATTTTAATAAAGGGAATATATTTATCAGCGGTTTTATTTATAAGTTTTATTCTAAGAAAAAATTGTACATATCATGTACACTACTGTCTTCCGGAAGTGACATTTTTGATAAAAAGCCCCGATATTTCTTCCAATTGGCTTTTTTGTAATTTCTTTTTTTAGAAACAGTGAAATCATCAGTAATATTGATTGTCATTTTAATCATAAGGTGGTCACTACCCAGGTTTTCATTAATTACTTTCCAGTTAAATTCTATAGCAATATCAGAGGAAACAAAGGATATATCTGGTGATGTTTTCTGTATATTTCCGCTAGCTAATTTAATTCTTGTGTGACTACAATCATTAAGATAAACAAAAGAACTTTCGAGGGATGAATCCATTATATGAGTCCCTCTCGTGTCAGTTTTAGTTGACCAGTTAACATGGTGGCCATTGAAATCGCCAGCAATTAAAGTCTTTTTTGAAAACAGAGAAAATACCTGTTCCCAGTCTGAAGGCTGGGTAAATACCGAAGAAGGACAATAAAGTGAGACCACGTTTTCCAAGTCTTTACAATAACTTAATTTAACACTTACTACCTCTATACCTGTATTTAAAAGTTGATATGAATTACAATGTGATTGTATGGATTTATGTACAAAAATTGCAACCCCCTCCATATGAATCGAACCTGTCTTTTCGGTATATGTTATATCCACTTACATGAAGGTCAGATTCACTGTCTAACCATGTTTCACTTATGATTGCTATGTGAATATTTTGTTTATGTAATATGTCTGTGAATGAACTTAATTTTGGCAAAAGACTTTGAGAATTCCATTGAATTATATTGATACTAATATTTTTACTTGAATTATCCATTTATAAAATTAATAATTTTGTATAGAAAATTTCCTTTCATAAAACAACTTACTACGACTTTCTTTAATTCTTCACATACAATTTTAAACAACAATAATATTTTATCTTCAAATGTTCCTTCTGACATAAATGTTCTATTTAGTGTAATTAGATTTTTTTTAAATTCAAATTTGTAAAGTAACTGTTCATCTCTCTGATAATTTAGTTCTTCCTTTTGGGCATCAAAACAATCTGGATCTTCTTCTATCGGTGTTCCATTCCTATTCTGCCTCTTCCTCGTAGATTTTCTTTCTGTTTTATTGATATTATTACTAAAAAATATTTTCTGAGACGGCTCTTCTTGCTGTTGACTCGCTTCTGTTTGTCTAGAATGCTCTTTGTTTTCTTCCCGTATGACCGGAAAATTGGGGTTTGCGCTATGTTTATTTAATGATTTTGTGAGCACAGTGCTGAATGTTTCCGACTCGCTTCTTAAGTCCGTTTCAATTGAAGTTTTCGAGTTGTTATGGAAACCAGTATCATGCTGTTGTTGTATAAATAGCTGAAGGGCTTTTCTATATGTGAATTGTTTGGTACTCATAATTTTAATTAAGGCATGATATTTTAATTGTATCACAATTATCATGGTTACCCCCACATTTTGGACATATTTTTTTCTTTGTTGGGCAGTACTTCATTATGTGTCCAAATTTCCAACAACCGGAACATTATGTCACAGGAAAAACGTACGGTTCCACCTTAAATCGGCAATCATATGCATATACATAAGCCGACAGACTATTGTTGTTAAAACAGATTCTCACGGATTCGCTGTCAACCCATTTACCTTCAGAGTCTACCCGTCTTAATCTCTTCACAGATATCACCTCGGTACTACATTCGAATATATCCAATAGCTCAGTTTCAGTTAAGTCCAAATCCACCCCTTTGACAACACTATAGGATAGGAACAACTCATCTATTAGCTGACATCTACATCCCATATCATTAAATTTTTGGCATTCTAATAATTTGATTGCATCATTTTTTTCTTTAAACTGAATGAGAACTTTATTAAAACTTTTGTATTTTATTCGTATTACATTTTTCATGTTTTCCGATCTTAACAATTTAGCTAATGGCATTTGTTTAGGTATGTTTTCTAACGAAGTTACACATATTTCATGTCGTATGGTATTATTTACCCCGTTATCTTTTTCTGCATCTACCCTGTTATTATTTTGTGCCTCCACTGATAAACTTCTATTTAATCGTTTAGGTCTCCTTCTATCAACAGTAATAAAGTCATCATCGCTCATTTCACTCTCTCTCTCTCTTCTCTTCTCAACTGCTTTCTTCTCGTTTTCTTCGATTACTTGATTTATTCGGCGTATTATTGCTGGTTCCAAAGATTTATCAACATCTCCTTCTTTACGTAATATTTCCACATCACCACCACTTTCGTCTTCTTCGGTCTCCATAATTGGTAATATAAATAAAATAGAATAAACTTATTTATGACTGACACTGATCGCGAAACTACTTAAGCAGCGTATTTATACACGCCCGCACGAAACGAGTTCGCAAACGCAACTGAGAGAGATACTTGTCCAGCGCAAAAACCAGCGGGGCCGAAGTTCGTTCCTTGAGAGAGGCCATGGTAGAGCGGACAGATTTGACCTTAAGCCTTGTCTCCCAGTAGGGTGATGATAATCTGGTCTCTTTTAATGCCAGCAAAACACAGGCGTGTCTTTTTACCGCTAAAAGGAGTCGTTTCAATCAAACTCCTACTTTTTCGGGGTACACCTGTTCCTGTAACTGATCGGCTCGAGCTCCTAGGCATGGAGTTGACATCATGTCTCAACTTCGGTGCCACCAACGAGTACAAAGCCCAAACTGCGGCCAAGAAACTGGGCATCCTAAATAGGGTGAAGCATTACTTTACGCCTGGACAGCTTTTAATTCTCTACAAAGCGCAAGTCCGATCCTGTATGGAGTATTGCAGCTACCTTTAGGATGGCTTGGCCAAATACCAACTTGCCGCGCTTGACTCGGTGGAACGCAGAGCTAAGAGGCTCATTGGCGACGTAAGACTGGTGGATGCCAAGCTTCACAGCTTGGCTCATCGCCGCAAGATTGCCTGCTTGTCGGTCTTCTACAGATTATACTTCGGGGAGTGTGCTCAAGAACTGCACGACCTCATTCCGCCAGCCCCCTTCTATCAGCGGACATCTAGACGCACTGCAAGTTACCATCCTTACCTAGTTGCTACCCCACCAATTCGTACTAAGCGTTTCCAAATGTCTTTTGTGATGCGCACAGCAAAGGAGTGGAACTCTCTGCCTGCGTCTGTGTTTCCGAACGCATACAACCCCGATCTCTTCAAAGTGAGAGTGAACAGGCTTCTTCTGGGTAAGCTCGCTCCATCGTCGACTTTGTCTCTGTCATCTCTGACCCAGACTAGAGTTAAGAGCAAACCTATCTCAAATAAAAAAAAAGAGATACAGCAATTTGCTAAACGTTACCCCAGCGGCATCTTGAATAACTCTGAAACCTCAAGACGCACAAAGGACAATGCCAGAGACTCTATAGAGCTTTGACCCATCAAATAAATGTTGGTTTACAAGTATGTCAAATCTATTCTATTCTATTCTATTGCTGCTTTATTAGTGATAACTAAAAACACATTTAAATGTCTTTAGATTTTGCGGTTTCTGTTTAAATCTAAGAACAATTATTACATTTAGGCTAGGTAATTTCGGTTTAGGTTTGCAGTTATAATTGTAGAAATAATTAAATAATTGCTGTATATTGTTACAACGCTATCCTAGGATGTTTGGCTATGAAAGGAAGGAATGACATAACACCGACATCAACCTTAGTAATACTTTTGACTTAGGACATAATTGTAGTACCTACATAGTAGTACGTAGTACCTACATACCTGTTGCAACGATTTCCATTTTACGAGAAGCGTATGCAGTGCAGATTGTAATGAAGACACAACATGTCTTTGCATCCTGTCGATGCATAAGTGCCAATTTAAGCACCTCAACATCGTTAACCATGTCGAAAGCAATGGTCAGAATCCGTAGCAACTAGCACAAAGTCGGCGAGTAGGCGAGATCGAGTCCGTGTACAAAAGCGAAAATCGTCATCTATCTTCTATATCTATATATATAAAAGGAGAAACTGACTGACTGACTGACTGACATATCAACGCACAGCCGAAACTACTGGGACTAGGAACGTGAAATTTTGCACAGGGCTTCCTTTTATATGTAGGGGAGCACTAAGAAGGGGTTTTTGGAAATTCGACCTTTAAGGGGGTGAAAAGGGGGATTTCGTTTGTGGGTCATTGTCATAACCCTAAAAAAAACTGTTCATTCGAATCATTTAAGACACTTTTAATATTTACGTTTTAATTTTTCATCATAATAATAAAGTAAAGGAAACGTACTACACCATACTGTAACAGATTTACTATAAATTTATTTATTTTTTACTTTATATCATCACAATGTAACTGAAAGTCCACTTCGGTGGACTGTGCGGATTCTACCTTTTTAATAGAATGTAGCTTTTAAAAAATATGTATTTTATTATTGTACAAAAATGATTTATTTCCCTAATCTAACTATGTTTTCCATTTAACATTAAAAGTACTTAGAAACTGCCTCGTTGGTCTAGTGGTCGCAAGCGCTACTGCTGAGCATGAGGTCCTGGGTTCGATTCCCAGGTCGGGCGAAATGTTATTGGGTTTTTCTATCTGGAATTTCTCAGTAGCAGCCCGGAGTCTGGATTTGTGCCCGGTAGATGGCAATAGGCTCGCCCCCTATTACATGGGACTTAAACATAACTGGCGAAATGTGGGTGTACTATAGGTACACATCTGCCTGACCCTTCGGGGAAACAAGGCGTGATGTTGTTATGTAATATAGTATTTAGAAAATAGATAGAAATTAAACACACTTTTTGCATCATTGAATCTTGTCACAACATTTTTTGTCTTTCCGGTGGACATTACTTTCAATTCTGACTAAAATGAAGAAAATGTCAAATTAATGGAATGGAACGTAAAATTGAACGCATCCAATATCGCACTATCCCTGTCAGCGGCCATTTTGCTGTGACTCGTACGCAGAAAATATTATTGTTGTGTTATGAAACATATTTAGTTGCGTCAAAGTTGAGTTGTCTTTTCGGTTACTGCTGTATTTTGATAAGTAAAGCACTATAAATTCATCTAACATTCTTATTAACTAGTAAAACAATTAAACTTTATAATTATATACCTTGGCTTTTGACATAACCTATAAACGGCGGGTGGTGTGAATGATTTTGTGAAAAAGTCCATTCGGTGGACATCTTTTTGGTGGAACTTTTGTCCACCGAAACGACAGATATCCACAAAGTGGAATGTTTTTTTTAATGTGGGTTATTTTGTTATTATAATTTGTAAAACTGCTTCTGATTACTGGTGTTTTTATCAGTAAAGGACTAATGACCTATTTTTGTGTCATTTTCGCTTGATTTTTATGAATAAATATGTTTTAAACCACCACTTCCCTAACACCTTTCTACACCATGTCGACTTGTAGTTAATGTAGTTATCCATAGCTATATACTCTAATTTAACAATGATTAGTACCTGTAATGCATTGCTGACGGCATGGGAGATAATAATTTTTCATAAGCACGGTTGCCTCCCTCATGCAAAACTTTTACTAACAACATCTCCTGCTCTTTCTTTGCACAGTTTTACTCCCTTTTCGTTTGTGTGCATTGCTTGTTGTGGGTTTTCAGACGATGGTGAAAACGGAGAAGTAAACTAACCGATAACCAGAAAAAAAGCAACGCCGTGAGCAAGAAACACTGAGTATGAGGAAGGTGTGTGAGAAACTTTAACAGGATCCAGAAGCCTTGGAAGAAAAGCGAAGAAAGGACAGAGAATATTATCATCGGAAGAAAGCCGAAGGGAACATAAAAACTGTAGAAGATTTACCAGATGTGCAAAAAAAGCTTTTGAGGAAGACATAGAGAGATGATGCAACACGACGCACAGAAAAAGTCAAGATACAAAAAGAAGCTGAAAAGTAAATTGCACGCAAAACACCGCCATCGAGTCCAGTAACTTCAGTATCATCAAGAGTTGAAATGGGTGCCCGTATTGCAGTGAGATGGGCTGCACTCGCCAACTTTCAATAGTTGCTGCATCGAGCCACTCGCAATCGGACTGAGCCATGAGCTTGCCACTGGACATAGGAGTCAAGATTAGACTCGGTGAATTCATCCTCTCAGTGGGAGCTGGTGTATCATTCCGGGTAGGACTTTGCAGAGGCGTCGTCAGGACTGGGCTTGATAGATTTGGACATTATTTTGGAGTGATCTGGGACAAGGTGCTGTGTCAAGTTTTTTGCAACCTAAACCGTAATGTATACAAATATTTTCTGGACTACATTTCATACAACTCAACCTACGAAACTGAAGAACTATCGGTTTACGGCGACTCCAAGTAACCTGATGGACTTTCATGCTTCCACGAAATGGCGTAATTTTGCTGTTTTTTATTTTACTCTCAAGAGACTCCACATGCGTCTCATTTACTCTAATGACTTCAATGCCTTTACAGTTTTGAAGAATACACTCCATGAAGGCATCCAAATTATGGACATCGTTTCCTTGACTGACACGCTTATCAGCCGTACGCTTAAAACAACCACCCACGCCATCAGGGGCTCCTTTGCCATATCCACTCTCACTGTAATGCCAGATTATATCATCTACGTTAGTCTCCTCGCTCAAGTCAGCAGCAATTTGGTGACACATCGTCTTGTTTCTGTACTGAGTTGAAGGCCCATCACTCAAAATATGCATCCGTTTAAAATTTGGAACAAGGGTTTTCATTGCAGCTATAATAGGCTTCAAATGAATACAAATGTAAATAGGATCTTCTAACGACGAAGACATATTTAGACCACCGAAATGAATTGTCTTTTCGGTAGACATACACAAAACATTTTTTATTTACTTTTTGAATGCTTTTAAGCGACTGATTGTTTGTAATTCTGTGAAGATAGCATTAACATTATTTTTGTTCAAGATGTTAATCGCATTTGGTTTTGATTTTTTCTCATTAATTAACATTTTAGTCCACACGGTGGACATATAAGTCTTTTCGGTGGAACCAAAATATCGTTATTTCCTTACAAGTCGGCTTTTTCGAATTATTGATTTGTTCTAAAGTAAAATAAGTCATAATATACCTTTGATTTTTATAAATCATGTGTTTCATTTTTTCGCCAAAAAAATCCCGAGGCTTGACAATGACCCTTGTATGAAAAATCTTATTCTTTCAGTTAATAAACTTGAAACTTAGCACGAATACTTATCAAAGTAAATTATGATCTTTCTAATTTTTGGTTTTTCTAAACTACCCCCACGAGGGGGATTGGGGGGTGTCAAAATTTGTATGGAAGAATTTTAACACGCAGTCCGATTAACTCGAAACTCAGTATTTATACTTAAGTCCAAAAATAAAGAATAACGTGTATCAAGGTTTTTCGAAAATCTACCCCGGACGGGGTGAAACGGGGTTGTCAATTTTACAGGGGAGAATTTTACTGCGTAGCTTTATTAACTCGAAAATTGGTATGAATAATCTTTGAGTCAAGTTTTGGAAATACCCTGTACGGGTTGTAAAGTAGTTAACTCCGTACACTGATTTGTCGTGAAGATTTTTAAGTTGAGTTAGTATAGAGAAACACTTTTCCACTAAAATACACAGGTTGAGTATATTTATGCAAAAGTAAGTTACAACAGTGGAAGGCGATTATTTCTCTTAGTTGTTGATAGCTACCGAGTTATAAGTTCACTACATTGGAATTCGTCCGTCATGTCATTTTATTATGCGACAGTATGAGGCGCATCGTTGGCCGAAAGTAGGTAGACGAGTAAGCAAGAAAAATGTACGGCGATGAGACCGTACATATTGGCAACCCCCTAAAGAGGCAAAGATGAGTAGAGAGAGAGAGAAAGAAACGCCTTTACAAAGTCAAAAAATAAAGTAAAGAAGTAAAGATAAATGTACAATTAGTTAAATGAATTAATTAAAAGTAAAAGCAATGTTGTCTTGATGTCCTTGACGTTGAACGTCGCAACCGTCCGTGGGCGACCGTTGGTTGTCTTCTCTGGCAGTCTGTTGTCGAGATCCCATTGGTTGAAGCTCGATATCTTCATGCGTTGGCTTTTTATTTATGTTCCTTGGAAGTCGTGTTCTGAGCACCCTGCAGTAATTCCTTATTATTATCCACAGGAAAGTGAAGACAGCAATTGTTAGTAAAAGGTAACAAATTACATATTGATGTACGTCATGGTCTGTGATAGTGGATGGTAGTTTAGGCTCGTGCTCTTCTTGGAACCGCAGCTTTTTGTCAATTTTCGCGAAGTCGTTTTTCTTGAGGCGGAACAGTTCATGTGGCGTGTTATGTAGTGTCACGTTAACAATGTTGTTTATCGGAGAATTCAGGTTCGGTACGTGCATGTCATAGTTCACGTTGAGGTTGCTGTTGTACTGATTGTGTGAAGTGATGGTGAGATCTTTTGATCGCAGTACGCATCCTTGACTCAAAGTAACTATAGCCGTCGATGTGATTGTTTGCGATATTACGTCGTTATCACAAACTGTACGTAATTCGCACCTTCCGCAACAAACAACAAGCCAGCTGTTTGATTCTTGTAACTTAATCCATTCCTCCTCGCATGACACGCTGTGTACGTCACACGGTGACGTAGTAGTACGGTGACCCAGAAGTTTTGCTTCGCACGGAGCATTTTTGTTTTGTAAGTTGAACACTGGCATGTTTGCGTTACAAATGAAGTTATGTTTTTGTCTTTTGATACATAACTTGACATCTTCATCTTTTAGTGAGATATAAGAATTCTTCTCAAAGTTTACGGCAATGTATTGCGAAGATAACTGCATCAGTTTGTAATTCGAGTCTCTCTTGAATGGTATAGCGATGGCCCGATAGTAGGTGAAGTCCACATACGAAATTAAAGGAATGTGAACTTCGAACATAAAGTAGTTCATTGTTATTCGCGCTTTCACGTATAACAACTTGTAAAGTTCCTTGATATCTTCTTTGATATTTTCTGTCGGCAATGACAGTGTTTTCGGTAATCTGCCAGCTATGTCTTCCAGTTGATTTACAAGATTGACTGGTGATATCAAGTGCACGTCCATATGCCCACTGTACACATTAGTGAGAGTATTCAGGAGCATGGTTTGAATTTCTTTGAGATTGTGTAGCAGTAGAGATGCTGTGAGCGCAGCGGTGTTGAAGTAACTTGTTGCCATCGATATCTGTATTTCTGTTTCAATACTGGCTAGGTTCGTCTTACTTTCTTCCATGAATTTTTCTATCATTTTACACTGAAGCTTGATGTTAGCATCGTTTTTCTTCAATACGTCATTTTGCAGTTGCATAATCGACGTTTGATTTTTTGCAAGTTCACGTAAATAGTTTTCGTTTTGTTGTATCGCTTCAATGTCTTTGTGGTATTTGTCAGCAAATTTCTGGTCTAAAACGCCGAATAAGCTGTTTGCTATCATGCCCACTCCGTCAATCACGCCGCGCTTCTTGCGCGAAGATAACTGCTTGTGAGGAGCCAGCAGGATTGTATTGTAGAAGTTGAGTAGTTCCATCTCTTGGGAAAGTTGATTGATTGTAGGTTTGTAGTAACTTTGGTGGATCTTCTCGCAAAAGCCATGTATATGGCTTTTGGCTTTTACGTTGATGTAATTTTCAGTATGTTGAATGCCGTGCCAGTAGTTAGTTAAGTTGTAGTACGTAAGCAAAGTCCATTTATCGTGAATCAGTTCAACCTTGCCAACGGTGTCGTAGTAAATCGGTCTCTCAGGTTTCAGGTTGGTAATTTGAGTGCCTGACCTTTGTTGTGAACCATATGATCCATTCACAAGTATTAACATTGTAAAAAGAGACATTAAAATGTTTGTAAGACATTTTTTTGTAGCTGGTTTTTTTGTGGAAGTTTTTTCAGATGTCTCAGCATTTTGTAAATCTGTCTTGCATTCTTCATCACCTTTGTTGCTAGTAGTATTGATGGGTAGAATTGATAGTTTTAAAATGGGTCGTTTGATAACACCAGTTTGGGTTTTTAGGGTTGTCACTCGGACATATCCGTCCGCTCCAGGGTGAAGTTTTAGCACCCGTCCCATGGCCCATTTTCCTGGGGGCAAATTGTTGTCCCGGATTAATACGATGTCTCCCTCGCTTAGGTTTTTCCTTGGATTATTCCATTTACTGCATGTTTGTAGTTGAGAAAGATAGTCGCTTGACCAAGCCCAAAACTGTTGGTGCATGTATTCCGTTAACTGCCATCGTTTTCTTAGATTTGGTTTTCGTCAGTATAGTCAGCACGTGGTAAAGACATTGTTGGTCCCCCCGTTAGAAAGTGGCCTGGTGTCAGGTAGTTATAAAATTTTTCGGGCTCTTTAGTGAGCTGGCAGAGCGGCCTGGAGTTCATGCACGCCTCTATCTTCGCAAGTAGGGTAGTGAATTCTTCGTACGTCAGTTTTTGGTCTCCTAGCACTCGACGAAGGTGATACTTCATCGATTTGACCGCTGCTTCCCATAGTCCACTAGCAGTCGGCCAGGCTGGCGCATTAAAATGCCATTGCACTCCCATGTCTGCGATGTTGTTGAAGAAGTCGGGCGACAAGATTTGCTTGAAGTCTTCAAATTCTTTCTGAAGCAACCTTGATGCGCCGATGAAGTTCGTCCCACAGTCTGAGTAGACGTGACTTGGTGTACCACGCCTGGAGCACATTCTATGGAAGGCTGCTATGATAATTTCAGTACTTAAGTCCGATGCAAGTTCGATGTGCACAGCCTTTGTCACCATGCATATGAATATGCATATGTATCCCTTAGAAGTACGCACTCCTCTTCCTTTGTTGAGCTTGACTTCGGCGTGTCCTGTGAAGTCAACTCCGGTGTGGGTGAACGGTCGCGAAGGTGTTACTCGTTGTGGTGGGAGTTCTCCCATTACCTAGTTGATTGAGTTCCAATGGCCTGTGGCGGTGACAGCGCACACAGCGCCGTAGTTCAGCTTTCACAGCTCGTATTGCCGCCAACGATCCAATATCGTTGTCGAATATACGCTAAAGTTAGTCTGGCTCCTCCGTGTAAAGTCGTGAGGTAAGCCTTTTGGATCACAAGGTCAGTAAGTCGCCCACTCTTAGGTAGAATAATTGGATTCTTCATTTCAAAGGGTAAACTGTAGTAGTTCAGTCGACCCCCAATTCGGATTATGCCGTGGTTGTCCAGATATGGTCTAAGTTTATAAATGTTCCATTTCGGCGAGATATTTTCTTTCTTCATTAGTTGTTTATATTCTTGCGTAAGTTCCGTTTGTTGCACATATTTTATTATTTGTTCCTCAGCATTGTTTAATTCGCAAAAACTGAGGCAACCGGTGTCACGTTTTGTGCTGTTACGTGCGTTTCCGGTAAATCGTTGTATCCATGCTACAATTCTGATTGCTTTGGTCAATGAACTGCAATTAGTTAATAAGTTATGAATACAATTATAAGTTGAATTGTTTTTAGCGTTCATTTTCACTCGGCATACGCTGCCTAAGTTAGTCGTAAATGTGCATGTCATGTTTTCTTCACGACTTTGTTCTTGGAATGTAGTCAGAAATGTAGGGCCTTGCCACCACATGCTGAATATTTTTAGCTTTGTTGGTAGCAATCCTCTTGATGCGCAGTCTGCGGGGTTATCTTGAGACTTCACATAGTGCCATTGCTCTGTTGGTATGCATTGTCGAATTTTTGCAACTCGATCGGCGACGTATTTTTCTCTCTTTGATGTGTCCCCCTGTATCCATGCCAAGACCACTTGAGAATCACACCAAACGCTCGTAGTGATTTCGAACTCATTCAGCGCTTCTTTGATTTTTACGATGAGTTGCGAAAGTAAAAGTGCGCCGTATAGTTCAAGTTTCGGTAATGTGATCGTTGATAACGGCGCTACTCTTGTTTTAGCAGCAAGTAATGTTATCGTTGCCTTGTTTTGTTCATCTCTGACGCAGCTGTAAACCACGCAGGAGTAAGCTTTCTCACTGGCGTCGCAAAATCCATATAGTTCGATCTTCTGCTCCATTGAACCGACCCAGCGCTTAATATTTATGTATTTTACGTTGGGTATGTCAGCTCTCAGTTTCAGCCATTTATCTGCTATATGTGACGGTAACTGATGATTCCAACCAAGTCCTAGAGTTTTCATGGATTCTTCCTGCTTGAAATCAAAAGTGATTCTGCTTGAAATCTGGTCACCCCTGAAGTTCTTTAACAATGATGGTTCATTACTGGACCACTTGCGTAAGTTCATCCCGGCTCCTTTTAACATTTCGATGAGCGATGTTTGGAGTTCTTGGGCCGCATTCAGTGAGTTGTGGCCGCTGATGACGTCATCGACGTATGCTTCGTTTAATAGTACTTTGGCAGCCATGGGGTATTTGTAACCGTCATCGTAGGCAAGTTGTTAGATCGTTCTCATGGCTAACCACGGTGCGGACTTAGTGCCATAAGTAACAGTACAAAGTTGATACTCTTGCAATTCATCTGACGGAGTAGGTCGCCAGACAATTTTTTGCAAATGTTGTTGTTCCCCAGACAGCCGGATGCATCGGTACATTTTCTCGATGTCAGCTGTAAACACGTATTTGTAAGTTCTCTATTTTATGATAAGTTCTTGGATATCTCAAGGCGATCAAGGTCATTCAATTAAAGAATGCACAAAGAAGGCAGAGGAACCAAAATGCGCGACCTGCTTGCGCTTTAAAAAACCCAACAAGCACAATACGGGAGCCGCTGACTGTCCTGCGAAGAAAATGGCTGAACACAGGTATATCAATTCTATTGATTATGAAGGCGCCTAAGAGCGTCGTTAGTTAAGTTAATTTTCTGACCTATTTTACTTTAATTTTATCTGATAATTATGATAAATAATATAATTAATGAATTAGATAACTTCTCTGTATCTGAATCTGTGGTTTGTGAAGCTGAAAACTGTAAACGATATCTGTTGCCCTACACAAACCCGCTTACTATACTAACGCAAAATATTCGTAGTATATATAAGAATTTTGATAATTTTTGTGCTTTTCAACAAAGACTAGACATAAATTGCGATGTTGTTGTCTTAACAGAATGTTGGCTTTCTAAACAGTATAACGTACCACAAATACCGGGATATAGTATGTATAGAAGCACTGTTAATTACAATCAAAACGATGGGGTGGTGATTTATGTAAAAAATGATATTAATGTTTCTGTCGAGGAACCAAACATACACGACTGTAGCAGATTATTGATTAAAATTGGAACAGACTTTGCTATACTAGCTTTATACAGACCCCCATCTTTTAGAAATGTAAACATTTTTACCGATTCTTTAAACGATACCTTGCAAAATTTATCATCCTTTAAAAACACAATTGTGATTGGAGATATTAATATCAATATTCTTCCAGAAAGTACTGATACGTCTGCTCAGGACTATCTCAACCTATGCGCTTATCATGGCTTGCTTCCTGCACACACGCTTCCTACTCATCAAAGTGGTTCTTGCTTAGATCATATCATGATTCAATCAAATTTTCCTTCCCTTGCACTTGTTATTAATTCCACAATAACTGGTCATAATGCTGCCCTACTAACCTTAAACTGTAAATTATCTAAACATGAGACTCGCACAATTTCTAAATTGAATATCTATAAACTTGAAGAAGACTTACGGAACATCGATTTTGACCCAGTTTTCAATTCTGCTGACCCACAGTTTTGTATGTTATATGTAATAGAATCCGTACAACAAGCAATTCAGAAAAACACTGTTAAATATCGGCTAAGTAACAAAAATTACAATATTAAACCTTGGATTACGGCAGGTCTCATTCGCTGTATGCGACATAGGGATAAATTGCACATGAAATCTAAACGAAATTCAATTTTGCAAATTACATATAAAAGGTATCGGAATTTTTGCAATGATCTATTAAAAAAAGTTAAAAACAACTATGATAAAATGGCATTTGAAAAGGCTGGAACTAGCAATAAAAAGATCAAGTGACATACTCGTCTAAACAAAATGAGTCATCTTCAGGTTTATTACAAGCACATTCGTCACCGCTGGTTTCTGCTAACATGGCAAATAATTTCTTCATTAATGTAGGTAAGTGTCTAGCTGAAAAGGTTCGGGGTCGATCAGAGCACCTATCAAACACTTATGTAGCGTGTAATACTTCACTAACATCCTTTGCGCTGTTAGATACTGACGAGGCGGAGGTTGAAAGGATAATCATGAGTTTGAAGGATGACTGTGCAGTTGGATGGGATAACATACCGAATAAAATTATTAAGCAATTTAGTGACATTTTTGTACCACCACTGACTTATATTTTTCGTACATGCTTATCCATTGGTTATTTTCCTGAATGTCTCAAAAAAGCTGTTGTCATCCCAGTATATAAATCGGGCAATAAAGATCAGGTAACTAATTACAGACCAATTTCTTTACTACCTGCTATGTCAAAGATACTAGAAAAAATTATAAACACAAGGTTATACAAATATTTAGATGATAAATCGATTTTGTCTGAGCGGCAATTTGGTTTTAGACCCAAACTATCTACATCCGATGCTGTACATGAACTGACTGACTATTTAGCACAAGAACTAGATAAAGGTAACCACACAGTGGGAATCTTCCTGGACCTCGCTAAAGCTTTTGACACAGTTTCTATTTCTATCCTTTTGAGCAAGCTGGAATCCATTGGTGTTAGAGGTGTTCAGCTGAAACTGTTCAAGAGCTACCTAGAAAATCGTAGCCAATGCGTAAAGATTGATAATGTCCTCAGCGATGATAAGAAAAACACGTCATTTGGAATTCCACAAGGAAGTATTTTGGGTCCTACGTTGTTCATAATTTACATTAACGACCTCTGTAATCTCCAGTTAAAACAGGGCATAGTCGTATCATACGCTGATGACACTGCCCTCCTTTTTTCCGCTGATTCGGAATTAGAAGTTTACAACCTTGCGCAACACGGTTTTAATAATGTTATTGAGTGGCTTCAGCAGAATTCACTAACACTAAATGCGGATAAAACCAATTACATATTAAGTTTTCTATGCGGAAACAAACTCCAAATCAAACTAGTTCATCATTGCATGCTCATTACTGCACAATCCCCTCTGAAAATCGGTGTATGTGTACTAACATAAGAAGATTAAATAACATTAGATACCTGGGTGTTATAATAGACGAAACTCTTTCGTTCAAACAACACATAGAAGTTGTAAATAATAGAATACGTAAGTTAATATTTCTCTTTAAAAAGCTGCGTTATATTGCAGACCCATTAATAATAAAGCGAGTTTACTTTGCTCTTTGCCAATCGATTTTAACTTACTGTATTACCTCTTGGGGTGGTGCAGGTAAAACATTGTTGGTAACCATTGAGAGAGCTCAGAGAGCGATTCTCAAGGTGTCTTCTTTTCACCCTTTTCTTTTTCCTACTAACCTCTTGTATAAACACTGTGAAGTATTAACAGTTCGCCAGTTATTTATAATGCACATTGTACTAAAGCAACACGCCGCCCTTCCCTACAGCACTGAATTAACTAACAAAAGATGAAAAGATATAGTTTGCGCTCAAAAAATAAGAACTAAGCATGCTTTTACGTCAAAATTGTACTTCTTCCTGGGTCCGCTCCTCTATAATAGACTAAATTCAATCGCAGACATCTATTCCCTGAGCTATAATAATTGTAAAAAAAAAATTAAGAATGCCCTTCAACAGATGTCGTACGAAGATACAGAGAAATTGTTAGTCGTACTAAAATAAGTACATAGTATTAAGGTAATTAGTATTTAGTTTATCGTAGTTTCTTTAAAAGTATTGTTTGTTATAGTGTTACCTCTTACTAGACAGTTTTATTGTTTTTATGATTGATTTATTTTAAACAATGTCAGCTCTTTTCGCCTGAAACACAGGATTTCCTAGTTCAGGCACATGAAATGTAAGATGTTTATTATATAATCTGGGACTTTGTATTTATTACGTATTTTGTAAATTTTTAAATAAAAAAAAAAAAAATATTTTAATTTTATTTTTATCTTTTTGTAGGTTGGGGCCTTTTTCTTGTAAGCTGTTCAAGCTGTATCCCGTTTTAGTTTTCTGAGATGCATTGAAGACGACTCTGAGTTTTGTGGCAGTACACTCTTCTCGAAGTACTCCGTGGTGTGGTAAGAAACATTCAGTAGTTGAAGAAGGAATGGGATTTGGTAGTTTCATATGGCCCAACTCTAGATATTCCCTAAGGAAGTTTTTGTATAACAGCTCAAGTCGACCATTCCTTTGAAACTTTCTGTCCAGCTGTAGCAATTGTGATACTGCGATCGTTTTCGATGTTCCGATCTTATTTTGATAATCCGGACATAAGGGCATCTTCACAATGTATCTCCCATCTGAATCACGGCGAGTCGTTTCCTTGTAGTAAGTTTCACACTGATCCTCTTGTGCTTGATCAGTGTTTTTTATAGTGACATCTTCACACTCCCAAAATTTTGTTATTTCAGTCAAGTCTAGGAGGGTGACGTTACAATTAAAAGTTTCTAATTTTCCACACAAAATCCATCCCAGTTGTGTCTGTTGTGCAACGGGTGACCTTGGGGTGCCTTTTAGTACTCCGTCCTGGATAATTTCGGCATAAACGTCAGCTCCAAATAGAATGTCAACAGACCTTGAAATATTAAATTCAGGGTCTGCTAGTTTTAAGTTTTTCAAATACGACCACTCTGGTCGTTCAAATGTGTTGCTCGGCAGTTTGTTGATTAGTTTCTTCATAATCAATGTTTCAGCGTTGAAAGTATACTCCGAGTGGATTGATTTGCATGTTATGCTTAGTCGTTCCTTACAGTCGCCTGAAACAGATCCAACTCCTGATATCTTTGCAGTTAGTTTGTTCCTTGGTAGTCGCAGAAGTTGTGCTGCATTTTCAGTAATCAGGTTTACTTGTGAGCCCTGATCTACAAGCGCACGAAGGTTTATGTAAGTCCTATCTATCGTCATGACCCTAATTTGGACAGTTGTGAGTAAAACTTCCATCTCGTTGGCAGATAGATGATTGGAACTCGGCGTTTCAGCTTCTTTCGATGGTCGTTGACCTGAACGTTGGTTTTCAGTACTCGTTGAGTTTGTTGTTTTGTTATTAGATTTGCTATAATGCAATTCTCAAACTCAAACTCAAACTCAAAGCATTTATTTCAATTAAACCAATTACAGGCACTTTTGAATTGTTAAAGAGTCAGTCAGTTAGTCAGAAAATTGAAGCTAGTCGCCCATTCCAAAACGTAGATCTCTATGGAGAAGAATGGGCAAGAAACTCCATGGACACTCTTTTAAATCAAAATTGTTACAAAATCCTGGGTAGGTACATTGTTATTGTTCTTGTTACTTCTATATGTGAGAACAATGTAAAAAATAGATAATTATACAATTTAAAATATAAGATTAAAAATAAGCCCTGGCAGCTAAGAGATGACCAGTCTCCACTGACGGCGCCCGTTCACGAACATGACGCGTGGATCAGCACCATCCAGCTCAACCAATTTGTAGGGAACCGATTGATCCAACACACGCGCCACCATCAGCGAGACATTTAAGTGAGCATGACATACTCTCAACTGCCATACTCTTTCAAGTCAACATACCTACATCATAACATAAAACCGCTCCATGGTACTCACATTTACAAAATTGAAAAGATGCTTCTAATTTATACAAAACTATAGTTTGCAATGATTGTATTAAAAGATTAGTAAACACTAAATCTATAGTCTATATATAGACAATAAGTCTATAGTAATAACATAATGTCAGAAAAAAAAAGGGACGCATTTCTTCCAAACAAAAAAAAAAAAAAAAAATTTAACAAAGCCCAAGTGGCTGTGGAGCAGGACCAGCATTTAGCCAAGCATTTTTATCTATGATATAATCATTCAACCTATAATATGCTTGTCTACATAGTGTGCGTTTAATGCATGTTTTAAATTGCTTCTCATTTAGTTGAAGAATATCGAGAGGTAATTTTTTATAACATTTTACACAGTACCCCATAAAAGAAGTGAATAGCGTATGATGCTTCATATTGCATTCTTTACAAGTTTTCGCAGAATTGCAAGTTTCGTTTTCGTGTCGGAACAGACAGTTTTTGCAAAGACGCAATTTTGCAACTGTGCTGTTTCGTTGCTTTGTATCCGAGTCAATAAACTGCGGACATCGCATCAAAACATGGTTGTTTTTGCAAAGAGGGCATTGCCTGTATGAAGTGTGGTAAGTTTTCGGTTGCCATTTCTTATGCTCGTAATTTCGAGAAACATGTTTTTCAGTCCCAGCTGCCTTCTCTGAGCTCTGTGAGTCTTTCTTGGAACTCTTCATGGTTTCAAACGCCGTGAACTGATTTTCATTATCATGCAAACTCTTTATGTATTCACTGTAGGTCCCACAGTCTAGTTTTTGTGCCATCAAGTGCACAATCATGGGATCCCAACTAGTTATGTCAAAGCCAATGTTTTTTAGGACGTTTAGACATTCCGTTGTTACGTCATGCAGCTTCTTCAAGTTATAAGCGTCTGGCTTATGTATTACAGGCAACTGCAGCATCGTGTTCATAAAGGATGAGAATTGTAGTCGACGGTTGTCGTAACGTTGAGTCAGTATCGCCCAACATGAAGAATAGTTGTCGGCGCTGATGCTCAAGTGTTGCACCAGTCTTTCTGCTTCACCTTTCAGCTTGGTTTTTAGATGCTGCATTTTTTGAGCCTTATTTAATGTCGGGTTTTTGTGGATCGTTTCAAGGAAAAGATCTTTGAAAGATATCCATTTGTTGTAGTGGCCCGAAAACTCTGGGATCTCGATTCTTGGTGCTGATTGATGATGATGAGCGGTGGACCACATCTTGCTTTTCAGTCTTTTCCTCGCTTCGTCATATTTGGCTTCCATGCTGTTGAACATTTCATTGTACATGTTTTTCGAGCCTTTTAGTAAGGCTTCCAGTTCCCAATGAGTGCTGTCAATACGCTCCCACTTCGACTTCAAGATTGACAAGTGATCGTCAAGTTCCCATTTTTCGCTTAAGTTGTCAAAATCAATTTTACCCATAGCTCGATCAATGGCTTTAAAGTTACATTCCTGTTGAGTCAGTAAAGTCTTTGTCTTCTCATCAGTTTCTCCCGCCGACAAGTCTGACAGGTCAAATTTCACATTCTCCTCAGCAGTTTGCAAGAGTTTTAACATGTCGGCTTTAGTGGTTTCGTACATGATTTTTGTCTTATCGTAGACATCGTCCATAAAATAAATGATGTTTTTATCTTCGATTTCTTGCGACAGTAGTGTATGTCGTCTATTAAAATCCACCCATTGAGCTTCTAAAGACGACAGCCGCTTGTTCAAATATTCCTTTGTTTTTCTTGTTTTGCTATCCTTGTTATAGTTGTTGCATAATGTTTTGATGTTTTCAAAACATGCTGATTGTAGTGACAGCTTATTCATCTTGATTACAGAAGGTTCTTCCAGTTGACGAATGCTGTGCTGATGTAGTTGGTTCCAGTGGTTGAAGAGCTTCTAGTTGTTGAAGTTCTTCTAGTAGTTAGTTGAAGGTTCTTCCGTTGAAGATTCTTCTAGTAATTTAAGTTTCTTCCAGTATTCAATGTGCCTGTACTCTGATCAGTTATATGCGCCTTCTCAATCCAACTGGGGCGGCCCGCTTGTAGGAGACCAATTGGACCGATTCGCTACCGTATCAAGAGACACAAACACACCAAAATACACGAAGGCTCGAAGGACCATAAATGTACGGGTTGTAAAGTAGTTAACTCCGTACACTGATTTGTCGTGAAGATTTTTAAGTTGAGTTAGTAAAGAGAAACACTTTTCCACTAAAATACACAAGTTGAGTATATTTATGCAAAAGTAAGTTACAACAGTGGAAGACGATTATTTCTCTTAGTTGTTGATAGCTACCGAGTTATAAGTTCACTACATTGGAATTCGTCCGTCATGTCATTTTATTATGCGACAGTATGAGGCGCATCGTTGGCCGAAAGTAGGTAGACGAGTAAGCAAGAAAAATGTACGGCGATGAGACCGTACATACCCTAAACGATTTTTTAAAATTCTACCCCTTTTTTTTTTTTTTTTTTGTGGATGGGAAATCATCAAATGACTTCTCCCACTCTGGGCGGAGCGGGAGGGCGTGTCAGACTTTTACTGACTAAAACCCACCCGTGTTCCTTCTGTTGCCTGTGCCGGGGCCACGGTAACTCTTTCGAACATCCCGCAACCCTAGCTGGCATCGGCCCTAGCGGACCCCGTCAATAGTGCGGACATCTCTTTGAGGCGCGCGTGGAACACGACGCGCCGT
Source organism: Fissipunctia ypsillon (assembly GCA_947568875.1). NCBI lineage: Eukaryota > Metazoa > Arthropoda > Insecta > Lepidoptera > Noctuidae > Fissipunctia > Fissipunctia ypsillon. Next base: position 10,774,701 of record OX387668.1, read on the forward strand.
CGACTCGGGCTTGATCCTTACCGGACGGCGAGCTACCCATTGCTCGCCGTCCGCAAGCCCGCGCCTACGGTGGCCGGGAATCGGCTGCCAATTCCCGACGCCCAGGGCGTCTCCTGCGGCGACTAGGGGCGTGAGGGTGCAAAGCTTGCCTCTCCCTCACGCGTCCCGCCTCCTCCTTCACGAGCATTACTGCTTCGCAGAAGGAGGTAATGGCTTCCCATGCACTCTCGCTCCGTACCATGGCCTGGACCAGGGCCGGACGCGAGAGATCGCCGCCGCCGATCGCTTCCGCGAGGACACGGCGGTGCTCCGCCCAAGCCAGGCAGACCTCCACCGTATGCTCCACCGTGTCCTCCGGGCGATCCACACAGTGGTGACACCCGGGCGTTTCCTCCCGCCTTATCCGGAACAGGTACCTCCCGAAGCACCCGTGTCCGATGAGGACCTGCGTCAGGCGGAAGGTGAGGACGCCGTGGCGCCTCTCCAGCCACTCCTCAAAGAGGGGACTTATCGCCGCAATTGTGGCGTGCCCAGCGCTGGGTTGCGACAATCGCACTCTCCATGCCACCATGAGATCCTGCCGGAGCTCTGTCCGCCGTGCCACGATTTCTCGCGGCAACAGAGTTACGCCCCGGCGTCCTGCCTCCTCGCGCCACTCCCACATGTGCGCGAGGACTTTTGCCTCCAGATCCCATGGCGGTAATCCGGCAAGGAGGTTCGCCGCCTCCCCGGAGACCGTGCGGTATCCCCGGGCTAACCGGATGGCCATGACCCTCTGGGACGCGTTCAATCGACGTACCGGTCGTCGCCTCACGGAACGCGCCCACACCGGAGCTCCGTAAAGGGCCATGGACCGCACGACCCCCGCGTAGAGCCTCCGGCAGGAGGCGTTTGGACCCCCCAGATTGGGCAGGAGCCGCCCCAAGGCAGCCCCGGCCCGCTCCAGTCTGGGAGCCAAACGTCGGAAATGCTCCAAAAATTGTTACTCTTAGTTGTTTAAAACAAGTAAGGAACAGTAAGGAAAAATTTTAACGCGCTGTCATATTAACTCGAAACTCGGTACTAATACTTTTTCGGAAGTCGGTGTCTTTGGATCTGTACTTTAGGTTTTTGCCACTGACTTCCGAAATTAAAGTTATTTTTCACTTTGTAGTGTTTGTTTTGGAAGTCGGTTGTTTTTATTTTTCACTTTTTAGTGGGTCTGTTTGTAATTTATCTGAGTTACAATAGCCTAATGACAACTGCTCATCAGCTTTTACAAAACTTTGCTTTTCCCGATGCAGGGACGTTAATTGTTGAGAAGTTCTCTTGGTACTTCACCGTCAGCTCCACTTCACCATTTGCATTGTGGCGAGCTTCTATTGCTTAGCAATAATTTTAAAGTAATGGAATCGCAAGCCGTGAAATACTTATTATTGAGTTGTTCCAGTGGCCATCTTTCCATCTGTGGTCTTCGTCATCAGTTCCACTTCACCAAATGTTGCTTTCTGAGAGCAAATGCATAAGTTACTATAAAAAATACCAAAATCGCGATAGGTGTGCCTATATTGAAGAGTTACCTCGATTTCTCCAGGATCCCATCATCAGATCCTGACCTAATGACAATGGGGCCACCTGGAATGTATACCCTTTCAAACAAAAAAAGAATTTTCTAAATCGGTCCAGCCGTCGGGGAACCATAAAAAAAAACATTCCGAAGAACTGTGAACCTCCTCCTTTTTTGAAGTCGCTTAAAAATAATTTATAGCCAGAGTGCATCTCATGACATTTCCAATAACCCCCAACACGGCTAGGATACATTGTTTTATTACTGATCTGAGTTCAATGGTACCATTTTCATCTTTCATCAGAAGCATATATTTAAATTTGCTTCGTCATATAGTCGTTTAACTATCTTAATCGCGATATCTTATCGCCACCCGTGAAATACTTATCATTGATGAGTTTCTGTGGCCATCTATGGTCTTCTTCGTCAATTCCACTTCACCAAATCATACTTTCTGAATGTAAATGCTTGATTTGTTGACGAAAATACCAAAATCACTATGTGTTTGCCAATAATATTTGAGGAGTTCCCTCAATTCCTCATGGATCCTATCATCAGAACTGGATTTGGATAAAAATGGGACCAATCTGGAAGTCCAATCCGTTCGAATAAAAAAATAATTTTTCAAATTGGTTTATAAATGACGGAGTAACGGTAACAAACATTAAAATAAAACATACAACCGAATTGATAACCTCCTCCTTTTTTGAAGTCGGTTAAAAATAGTAACGAAGTCAGAACTGTGCATTGCATATATTTGAAAAGAAGTGATTGAACGAGTCTGTTGCGCACACTATAGTTTTAAGAATTTTTGTCCGTTTGTTGTTTTTTTGGGATGTATGTTCCGGATTGGCGCAAAAACGGTTGATTGAATTTAGAGGAAATTTGGCATACAGATGTTTTAGAACCTGGATTAACTCGTAGGGTAGGTACTAATTTGATATATTCCGACACACACGCGGGCGAAGCCGCGGGTAAAAGCTAGTAATTATATAAAAGGAGAAACTGACTGACTGACTCGAAATATCAACGCACAGCCAAAACCACTGGGACTAGGAACGTGAAATTTTGCACACGGCTTCCTTTTATAATGTAGGGGAGCATTAAGAAGGGGTTTTTGGAAATTCGCCTTTTAAGGGGGTGAAAAGAGGGGATTTCGTTTGTATGAAAAATCTTATTCCTTGAGTTAATAAACTTGAAACTTGGTACAAAGACTGATCTTAGTAATTATGAACTTTGCAATTTTTGGTTTTTCTAAACTACCCCCACGAGGGGGATTGGGGGGTGTCAAAATTTGTATGGAAGAATTTTAACACACAGTCCAATTAACTCGAAACTCAGTATTTATACTTAAGATCAAACACAAAGAATAACCTGTATTCAGGTTTTTCGAAAATCTACCCTGGACGGGGTGAAAAGAGGTTGTCAATTTTACAGGGGAGGATTTTACTGCGTGGTTTGATTAACTCGAAAATTGGTATAAATAATATTTCAGTCAAGTTTTGGAAATAACCTAAACGATTTTTTTAAATTCCACCCCTGTAGTGGTGAAAAGCGGGGATATAGTTTAGATGAAAAATCTTATTAATTTGGTTAATAAACTTGAAACTTGGCATGAATATTTGCCTAAATAAGCAATAAAGTTTCTTACCATTGGTTTTTCAAAACTACCCCTGACGGGGTGAAAAGGGGTGATTAGATTTTTAGAGGAGGATTTTCCTGTGTGGCTTGGTTAACTCAAAAATTGGTATAAGAAATCTTTGATTCTAGTTCCCTTAAGGTACCCCTGTGCGGGTGAAATCGCCTCGTTCATTAATTTAATGAACAAGGCGATTAACCTGACTGTACCCTTTAAAAAAACAACTGGGTGTGTCCAGTTGGCGAAAACATAAAATTGATTTAATTCAATTTCACTATCTGGACACACGTAAAAAACTTGGCGTGTCCAGATGACGAAATAATAAGAGATACTAATTTTGAGTTTCACCAACTGGACACACGTGTCCAGTCTCTCGTGTCCAGTTTGTGACTAACCCCGCGTGGACACAATGCTTGAAAAGAAACAAATTAATTAAAAATTATGTTTAGTTTTTAAACGCTTATTTATTCCATATTTTTGTATCAACTTGCGCCCATGAATATTGTATTTAATAAGTACTGAAATCGTTTTATGTTTCGACATATTGACAGTACTCAACCTTCATAATTCATAGTGATGCCAACAATAAATCGTATATTTTAAAATAATTATTTACAAATCAATTCTAATTGTTATTTCTGAAGTTCAACTAAGTCCTCCTCATTCATATAAGAGTCTAGAGTTTACATTAAATTAAAGCTGTTATTTGTAATCATTTACATTATTTCGAACATGTTTTATCCATATATCTGGAAAACAAAAGTATTTAAAATTATCGAAGTTGGTCAATGAATTTCGATCTTTAATCAATTTATTAAATCGATTATTAAAAAAAAGTCTATGTCAATGTCAGTTGTCACTTGTCACTTGTCATTCACTTGATTCTTTCTTAGTATCGTGAATATTGTTTGCCTCGTTAAACTGTGATTATTTTTCAAGTATAGATTTGGTTTTGAAAATGGACGCTGATACCCTTCTCACGTTGGCCCCTGCACGCCTGTGAACTTCGACGCCAATCCTATCATTGACCCCAGCTTGAATATGGATATCAAAATCGCCGACTTGAATCGTACGGATACGAAATATATAGGCAATTTCGCTTCAACTCCTACCTGTGGTGGAAGCTGTGCAGATACGATGTGTGAATTGTGGTCGTAATATCACGTAAAGGAGAAGGCATACCCTCGATCTTGAGGAAGTACAATCTGTTATAAGGCAGTGCGTCGCTCCAAGTGGTACGTTTGCATCCATCGTCCAAAAGTGTATTTTGTCTACATATTACATGCAAATGAAAATAACAGTCAGGTATGACATTCTGTCAAGCAGTATTGCTGCAACTACATAGTGAGTCGAAGAACAGTGGGTTGCTGCGCTCATGTAATGTTTATAATTTAGTTTTTAAGCTATCCAAGGTACCAAGATAATATATTATCCACCTGCCCAGTTCCTAAACAACAAATTCTTAAGTTATGAGTCAGAATAATAACAAAATGTAGAAATAAAAATGTGTTTTTTTTTTTCAAAAAACAAGTAAGCAAAACAAGTCTTACAAGCATCACGATATAATCATATTACAATAAATTTCTTTCCTACTGGTATTAGCTATTAAGTCTGTATTATATTTATACTTAAAGTGCCTGTTCACTCCGAGCCAAATTCCCATACAAAGTGGACAATGCCCTTTGTTCCAGTCATTATTATTTCTATTAGGTAGTTTATGCTTTAAATTTGATCTCCTCAATGATGCATTTGGTTTGGAAAGAGGATAAGAAATAACTATTGGAAAATGGTCACTACCATAAGTAGAGGTTAGAGTATGCCAAGTTAATGAAGAGGCTAAGTTTGGAGAACAGATAGAAAGGTCGATTGCACTTTGGTTCTGATTGGGATCTGAACGACATGTGGCAGCTCCTGAGTTTAAGATGCGTAAGTTATCTAAGTCTATTATATCTAGTAATTCATCGCCATAACAATTAGAAGTTCAACAACCCCATGATTGGTGATGGCATTTAAAGTTCCCCATTATTAAAAATAGCTTTGGAAGAAAAGAAAAGAGATTATTCATCTCTTGAAGAACAGAAGAAGAAAGGTGAGGAATGTAGATAGAAACAAGACAAGTATGGTGCACTTTAATGGCTACAATTGAAATTTCCTTACTATGAGGAAAAGAAAGAAAGAAAAATTGTTTATTCTGCACAACCAAAACGTACATTACAAAAAATAATAAAATAAAAATGACAAAGTACACACATATAAAGTATCCAAAAGACTCATAATTAATCCGCAAAAAGTGTAGTGTAGGAGGTAATGTAATAATAGAGAAAGGGATATAATTCTTGATAAGTATAGCTATTCCACCATACCCATCAGATCTATCCTTTCTAATGGTTAAATAACCATAAATTTGAAAAATATACAAAATACAAAAATATTTATTTCAACTTAAACACTGTGTCATACATAAATTGAGGCAGCCCCAGTAAGTTATAAAAGTACTTGTGTCGGAGCTGTCTCGCTCTTCCCATAAGTGGTAACTTAACAATGATGAGGCGTAAAAGGTTTTTAAAAGAAAAAAAAAAAGAAAAAGAAAAGTGAAAATAAAATAAAACATTAATTTAGCAGCTCTCAGCGTGTGTTTGTGTAAGTATGTAAGTGTGTGAGTGTTGAGGGTGTGTGTGTATACGAGTGTGAGTGTACCCAACTTCTTTTTTTTCAGCTGATCCTGGTTAGAATATTTTCTGTTTCATCATACGTTAGGGATGTCAACCATTTAATTATTGTTTTTTTACAATGGTATAACAACAGGGGATATATATCTAATTTACGGTTCAATTAATTATAGATGTAGGTGGATTGTGTAACATATTGACGTCTAGCAAAGGCAGTTCGAATCCCTGGGGAGTAGGCCACTAAATCTCTGCGCCTTCTGGTTTGAGATGCTGGGTCAAAAGGAAGACACTTATGCAGGGTTAATGACACGTACAGAAGATAAAGTTTTCTAATTGAGAGCAAGTTGCTAACTCTATAGAGGTCAGTTGTAGGGTACCTAAATGGTTTGAAGTACATCACCTTTATAAGTGATCGCTGGGCTCTTTCCAGATCAAGGAATTTAATTTTGGTAGCTCCACCCCAAATTGGAATGCAGTAAGTTATTACAGATTGCGCCAGAGCTATATAGATCTTGTTTATAAGTTGCGCGGACATAACATGTCGTAATGTTTTAAACACCCAAATGAGCTTCCTGATCCTTTTCATAAGGATCTCGATGTGAGGGTGCCAAGACAGTCTTCGATCAACAATGATGCCCAAATATTTTGTGGAGCTGACTTGATGAATGGTTTGACAGGTACAATTATGGTTACGGACTGCATTATTTTGGCAATGGTGAATCGCAATGCCAAAATCAGGTCCGGGCTGTGACCTCTGGTCTGGGGAAAAGCAGATGAAATTAGTTTTAGTTATATTAAGGGTTAATAGGTTTGCTTTAAGCCAGCCAGCTATCTCAGTCAGACCCCCTTCAGCGACAGCTTTTACATGTTGCCATGACGTTCCTGAGAAAACAACCGCAGTATCGTCTGCGTATGAGAAAATTTGCCCTCCATTGATCTGCATATTGCATAGGCTGTTAATATAAATCAAAAAGAGCGGCGGACCTAAGACACTTCCCTGTGGGACTCCGCAGTAGACGTCATCCTCGGCACTGTATAAGCTATTTAGTTTAACCATTTGCCGTCTATCTTGAAGATAACTTTCAAAAAGGGAGAGAGCCGTACCTCTTATACCTATGCTTTCTAGCCGGTGCAGAAGGATCGGGACGGAAACGGTATCAAAAGCTTTCTTAAGATCTAAGAACACTGTTAAGCGTTTATGACCCTTATCCACTTTATTAACAATGTCAGATGTCAAAGCCGTAATAGCGTCTTGAGTTGAACGTCCTCTTCTAAACTCATACTGTGTATTTGATAGAATACTGTATTTTTCTAAGTAGTTAATTAGTCTCTTATTTATTATTTTTTCTAAAATTTTTGAAATTGACGACAGCACAGATATGGGGCGGTAATTGTTAACATCATTAACGTCCCCGCCCTTGTGCACAGGAGTGACCACGGAGCGCTTTAAATCTTTCGGGAAAATTCCCGTTCTGAGACATAAATTAGCTAGCTGGCTTATCAGGGGAACCACAAAATCTCTGGCCATTTTTAAATATTTTGTCGGTATGCCGTCCCAACCTGGTGCACTTTCAGAGTCAAGACTCATTAGAATATCGTTCACTTCCAGTGGATCAGTCTCCAACAATACGAACGAGGAAGCCCAGGAGTTACTACAGGAGCTGTTCACTACCGGCATCCCAGTCTGAGTAACGATACTTTCCGCTAAAGATTTGCCCACGGTGATAAAGAACAAGTTGACTCTATTTAGTGAGTTTAGAGGATGTACGGTGATATTAAGAAGGTGTGTATTTGAAGTTTTAGGGTTTTTAAACTGTGTGATTTCATTTATTGTTGACCAAAGATTTCTCGGACTTTTGGTTGAATCTTCTATTTGTTTTCTATAGTATTGTCTTTTTATCTTTTTCATCAAGTTGGAACAAAAGTTACGGAAGCGTTTATAGGTTATTTTTAAAATTATGTTAAAGGGTTCTAATCTAGTTTGCTGCTGCATTTTGTTTCTAAGCCTTATGCAACGTAGTGCTCCCGCAGTAATCCAGGGCTTTAAAGCTCTTTTACCACAAGAAACCGATTTCATTTTTGAGTTGCATAGAAGGGACGACCTGATTACCTCCACCAGTTTAGTTGCAAAGCTTTCAGGGAGCGTGTAGTTATCAAAAATTGATATATCTATACTACTAAGGCATTTGTAAGGATTCTCATAATCTATGACGGTTGTGGTTTTTGAACAAGTTCTATGTGCTTTATTTGAGCTAGTTATATGTAGGAGAACCATAGCATGATCCGTGATTGTTGTATTAAGCAATGCCACAAAGGCAGAGGTTTTAGTTTTGTCAAGCTTCAGAAAGGTATGATCAAGGCAATTCTGTTCTCTAGTGGGTAGGCAATGTTCTGGAAGGAGGCCGTGAACAGATAGCATGTTCAGGTAATTAAGCCTATTTGATCTTTTTTGTGATACTTCTGTGGATTTATGTAACAAATTAATATTAATGTCACCCGTGATAATAATATTTTTGTGTGTACTACAAGATTCAAGATGATTGTTTAATGAGCTAATGAAGTTGTCAGCACAGGCAATAGAGGGGGAACGGTATATACCTATAATAGTAAAATTAGACACGGTGATTTTAAGAGCAGAAGCATGTGTTATAGGTAGTTCTGTTACCAGGGCCAAATGGTTGTTTCTTATATAGGCTACCAAGCCGTCGTTTTGGTTAAGCTGGATTGAGGTAAAATAAGACGTGTAGTTACATAGTAGTGGTATTTGTTTATTACTATTTAATCTACACTCAGTAAGAATAAGGACATCCACGTCGAACTTCATAAGAGCCAGATTCATCTGCAAGTCATCAAAATTACCGTAAATACTCCTCATATTCTGAGTTACTACCGTCAGGTAAGTATTTTCGAGTTTTAAAGACGTGGAAATATGTTCGATATTAACTAAAGCCGAATTTGCAATTTCAGTCTGGTCTAATTCATCAAGTGTATTTAAGTTACTATCCATTTTGTTTTAAGAAGTCTAAACGATCTAACTCACAGTGTATGTTTAAAAATAGACACTGAGGAGAGCAAATATTAATCAGAATTATTACATAAATGTACAGTTGAAGTTTTAGTTCCAAGAGGGGTACAGTAGATGTATGAGTGGATGTGTGATGTACGCTAGAGATAGTTGTAATTTTGATGTTATTTGAGTGTTGCGTGGATGTGTATGAAGTGGGTTTTTTTAGCGTTGATATTAATTATTAACTACTCATTTATTTTTGCTTTGTTTGAGAACACTGCGTATTCTCAAGGCGGTGGAGAATGTGACGGCCAAACCGTCTGTCTAATAATTTATCAAGAAACCCGCGATTAGGAAAAAAAATATATTCAAAAGTATGTACGTCAGGCTGGCCCGGCCCCATGGAATTTAATAATGAGATTGTTATCAATCCAATGTACCTGGGTATACTAATATATGTAACACCTTCATTTTCAATGTAACTCTTTTTAAAAGAAATTACGTGCACTTCTTAGTGGCCGGGCCAGCCTGACGTTTTCAGCCCGGCCACCTTGTTTCCCACTAATCTACAAAAAATACTGGCAATATTGTGCTACAGATGAAATGTACCCTATAATTTATGCATATGTAACACAAAATCGAATCCTAAAATGCAATAGCATACGAAATATTAGCGGTTGCAGGTGGCCGGGCTGAAATTATTTCGTTAATATAAAACAGTAAAACTGCAACACCTACCAAAAACTAATACCAGTACATAATGAGATATAGAGATATAGAATACATGTAACGCTTTCATTTTAAATTATAATACATATTTAGAAAGAATAATCACTTGAAATTATATTTCAGCCCGGCCACCTAAAAGCGGTAATATTCCCTAAAATCTTATGCCAATTTGTACAGTAAAACCTGATACAGCTATGAAATGAAAGTTACATTCGTTTCGTTTTAGTCGTATACCTTTAAGCCTTCTGTTTGACTAGATTATCAAAATCTGAGAAACTTGCCGAAGAGTGACTATCATTTATTAACTAATTTCAGGACATTTGGTTTGTTGAGTGAAACAAAATGCGTTACTATGATATTTTTATTAATAAACTAAGTAGTATAAATCACACATAATAATTGTTGGATACATAATACCTAAACCTATATATATTTTCTCCGTTTTTGGCTTCACAACATAACCATACAAAGATAATAGTTCACAGACGCTACCACCGATTTTTAGACGGCGCCTGTGTCGCGTCCCAACCTAAGTCGTAAGATATTTTCCCCGAGTAGACAGAATAGATGCGCAAGAGCCGTGTAGTTATCAACACTTCTGACATAATATTTTACGTTTTAATATTACTGTGAGTGTAAAATTTGATCAGTTGTTGCAGTGTAGTTGTTTGTGATGTGATGTTTTTAAGGTAAGTCATAGTTTTGATAAATTAAAATATATCGACAAACAATGTTAATGGGTAGCTAAGTAATTATTTAAAAAAATATACAGGTAAAGTAAAGTAAATCTAAACACTCATTTACTTAATAATAAAACTCCATACAATGCCATCAACTAAATATATTTTATCCTTTCGTTTATAGTCAATAGGTAATAATTTTGGTGATTTACTAACAGTAAGTGTTTAGTTTTTGTGAATCTTATTGTTGTGTACCTACCCTATGTATTTACTTATTATTATTGTGCACTTATTTATTTCGTGAAATCAATAATTAATCAGTTTCTTATTAATTACTGTAAGATTTATATATTGGATTTTAGTGAATTATTCATTGTAATCAGGCAACCGTCGACGGTGTTCGTCTGTACCCGCGCTTCTTGTAACTCCCCCTTGTACGGCCTGCCACAGCGATCCACGTCCCTCGCTCACCGCATTCTTTTCCTCGTCCCGCGACACGCGCCCCTCTCCCCATCTCTATTCTATCTTATATATTTCTAATGTCCCAAAAGTTATAAGTTTTGTGAAAGTAAATTTGATTCTTATGAACATTCTTTGCTTTCTTTCTTTCTTTCTTTCCTTAGGTGCTAAAATATTTTTTAATAGATTTATGTATATACTTGATAATGCATGCAAATGTTACTGCATACACTTATCTTTTTAGGGAATTTGTATTTAAATAAATATTAATGTAGTTATTTAGCCTACATGAATACCTATTACGAAACCATAGTTAAAATGAATATATTTTATTTCAGTTGAGCGTGCCTACACCATGGGAAAACGTAGTGCGTTAGATATTGTGGCTCAAAAACAAATATTTGAGAAACATAAACGCTTGATCACCACGACAAGATATAGTTCTATTATATACAATACCATAGCAAAAGATATAAACTATGTGATGTCACCAAAAGCACTATATCTCAGCTTTAGAAGAAACTTTTTAAACAACCAGAACTCACCTCGGGCAAAAGATGAGTGCTTCATTAAAAGAAATGAAGATAATACCAATAGTATTATAATTTCGTCAACATCATCATCAGGGTCTTCTCCAGTTATTCAACAAGCAAGCTTACTTCATCAAATTAGTTTTAAATTTCCAATTGATGTTCATGAATGGAAGAAAATTGAACCCTTAAGTTATACGTATAAACGACACGATAAAAATAAACCTAGTGCAAGATATCAGACGTACAGAGCTATTCCCAAATTTAAGTGGTCCGGTCTTTTAAGAAAAAAACTCTGGGAGTTTTATAAGTTACCTTGTACTGTAGCATTTAAAAGACATGTTATTCAAGGCGCTAACATTACATTCTACGGACGTTGCACTCAGTGTCAAGCAACAGTGAAAATTCAAAATAAAGATAAGACTGATCATATTATTGATTTTTTATGTGAAATTGATCAACTTCAACCAAATTTTAAGCATAATCCTTTAAAAAAAATACGACTCACTCCGTACTCAAGACGAACATTATCTAAGAAATTAAAATTTGATTCAGCAACAATAGTTAGAAAACAAATAGCGAGTCATGATATGATATTTCAAGATAAGGAACCACCTGTATTGCCATCAGTCGGAGCATTACGCCAAATACGTCATGAAACAAGGAAGCAGAAATGGTACCATACCAATCAAATATTATCTGTTGTCATTATGGCAAATACTTCAACATACTCTTCCGTAATTCAGGAAATTTTAATGAAACCAACTTTTCATATTTACTACTGGTTAGAAGAACAAATAAAATATTACAAACAATATGTTCAAGAGTATGGTCGACCAACCATATCATTAGATGCCACAGGCTCTATAATTAAACCAATTGTGTTACCTAATGGGACTAAATTTACTAAAAGATTATTCTTATATGTTATATTAATAACTGCTGATAGCTTTTTAAAATCTATTCCAATTTCACAAATGCTTAGTGATTCTCACACTAAAAATAGCATTGCGGATTGGTTGGGTAAATGGGCCAGTAATGGAATTATCCCTCCTGCAGAAATAATCACGGACGATTCCTCAGCTTTGATTGCTGCTACAATCCAATGCTTTACTTCATATAAATCTACAAAAGATTACTTAGAAGCTTCTTACAGTGCATTGGAGGGACATACAAATAGTTTGCCTGTAGTATATATGCGAATAGATACAAGTCACTTTGTCAAAACTATTCATAATCTTTCGTGCTTCAATAATACAACAGAAAATGTAAAATTTTTCTTTGTTCGTTGTATTCTTTACATTAAAACAGCAGAGTGTATCGTAGTCATAAGAGAGATAATTGAAAATATGTTAACTGTTATTTTAACTAAATTTTATTCAAAAATTTGCTTTGATGCCCACTGTAATTTGAAAAGAAGAATTCAAGGTATTACAATTGATAAGAAAGATTCTAACAACGCACACAATTACGTAGATGAAGAAAGATTCCTAAATGAGGAGAATGTTTTAGATGTAAGCAATTTTATGGTATGGTTTGATAATATTGTTGCTTGTAAAAATAAACAAGAAGAGGAATCTTGTGAACGCCCCAACAAATTATATTATCCGCCTCTAATATCTACTCTAAAACGTTTATTGGGAAAATTGCCCATGTGGTCAAACGTTATGGCTCCATTATACAATTCAAAAAACAAAAATCCATCGTCTAGTGCATCAGAGGATTATTTTAAAACAATAAAACATTTATTACTCAAAACTAAAGTAAGAAAATACAGGATTGACGAATTTCTAAACATACATGTTAATCATTTAAATGGAGAGCTTAATATCGCTGCTAGTGAACTACAAAATAATGAGGCACCGCCCCTTCAAGAGCGAAAGATTAAAATCAAAAAGAATCGTCAAAAAAGAACACACCAAAAACGGTTATTTCCTCAAGATTCTATTTTCAGTGATATGCCAAGTTTTGTAGAAAATTGGAAAGGACAAGCTGAAGAGCCAGTTACCGTACCGATTTATAAAATGTTAAAATTTATAAAAAATTAAGTAAATGAGTGTTTAGATTTACTTTACTTTACCTGTATATTTTTTTAAATAATTACTTAGCTACCCATTAACATTGTTTGTCGATATATTTTAATTTATCAAAACTATGACTTACCTTAAAAACATCACATCACAAACAACTACACTGCAACAACTGATCAAATTTTACACTCACAGTAATATTAAAACGTAAAATATTATGTCAGAAGTGTTGATAACTACACGGCTCTTGCGCATCTATTCTGTCTACTCGGGGAAAATATCTTACGACTTAGGTTGGGACGCGACACAGGCGCCGTCTAAAAATCGGTGGTAGCGTCTGTGAACTATTATCTTTGTATGGTTATGTTGTGAAGCCAAAAACGGAGAAAATATATATAGGTTTAGGTATTATGTATCCAACAATTATTATGTGTGATTTATACTACTTAGTTTATTAATAAAAATATCATAGTAACGCATTTTGTTTCACTCAACAAACCAAATGTCCTGAAATTAGTTAATAAATGATAGTCACTCTTCGGCAAGTTTCTCAGATTTTGATAATCTAGTCAAACAGAAGGCTTAAAGGTATACGACTAAAACGAAACGAATGTAACTTTCATTTCATAGCTGTATCAGGTTTTACTGTACAAATTGGCATAAGATTTTAGGGAATATTACCGCTTTTAGGTGGCCGGGCTGAAATATAATTTCAAGTGATTATTCTTTCTAAATATGTATTATAATTTAAAATGAAAGCGTTACATGTATTCTATATCTCTATATCTCATTATGTACTGGTATTAGTTTTTGGTAGGTGTTGCAGTTTTACTGTTTTATATTAACGAAATAATTTCAGCCCGGCCACCTGCAACCGCTAATATTTCGTATGCTATTGCATTTTAGGATTCGATTTTGTGTTACATATGCATAAATTATAGGGTACATTTCATCTGTAGCACAATATTGCCAGTATTTTTTGTAGATTAGTGGGAAACAAGGTGGCCGGGCTGAAAACGTCAGGCTGGCCCGGCCACTAAGAAGTGCACGTAATTTCTTTTAAAAAGAGTTACATTGAAAATGAAGGTGTTACATATATTAGTATACCCGGGTACATTGGATTGATAACAATCTCATTATTAAATTCCATGGGGCCGGGCCAGCCTGACGTACATTCAAAAGTACAAATAAAGGTCATTAGGCTGACATTTGCTGTTACCCCCCCCCCCCCGCTTCCGCCCCCTTACTCCCGCATAAAAACCAATCACATACCCCCGCCGCTGGCTTCTCGAATTATGACTCCGCCGCGTACGCTCGCCTAATAGACAGGGGCGCCCCTCGGGCCGTCGTCCCCTTGGGCCGTCGTCTTAGCAGAACAGCTGATTCCACCAGGACCTTCAGAAGACCAACGAGCATCAGGATTCCCAGGTCAGTCCTTTCCTATTCTTCATCCCTGTGGTAAATGTCAGCCCGCTAAGCGCGTTTCGTCTTTACATCTTTTAACCCGCTAAATTATTTTTTTGCACTAAATATAATACCACTCCAATTACTCTATAACAGACTAAATGCAAAAGCAAACATCTATTCCCTAAATTATGCAAATTGCAAGAAAACTCTCAAGGTAGCTCTTCAAAGTTTGTCCTATGAAGATACAGAGAAGTTGTTAGTAGTATTGAAATAAAGAGTGTTTGGTGTACTATTTATTTTTAATTAGTTCGATAAGTTAGTATGATAAGATTTTAGAAAGTAAGATTTTACACCTTACTTACATACCTATTAGATGACTATTTTATTTTGTAAAATTACAGTGATTATCTCTTAATATTTTTACCTCCTCTCGCCTGAAACACAGGATGTCCTAGTTCAGGCAAATAACACTAGTGAACTTTACATAGATTTAAGCAAAATTGTATTTTCTGTTTTACTTTATAACTTGAATAAATATATTATTATTATTAAAGAACTAACTCGTAATTGTTGCATAATATATATTAAACTTTTTACATCAACGTTATTGTATGCATTGTCAGGGCCCGACGGGATTCACGGCCAAGTATTAGCCCTCGCTCTGAAAGAGCTGGAGCCCCAGCTGAGAGGTCTCTACACAGCGTGCCTTGAGCGGGGCCAGTTTCCCACTCTGTGGAAAGCTGGTCGTCTGGTCCTGCTCAGGAAGGCGGGGCGCCCTGCCGATTCGCCGTCAGCGTATCGGCCCATAGTGCTGCTCGACGAGGTGGGTAAGCTGTTTGAGCGGATTATCGCAGCCCGCCTCGTCGGCCACTTGTGCGGAGAGGGGCCGGACCTGGACGAGTGTCAGTTCGGGTTTCGGTACGGGCGCTCCACCATACACGTTGTGTCACGGGTGAGAGTCCTGGCGGAGGAAACGGTGTCCCGGGGCGGAGTGATGATGGCGGTGTCGTTGGACATCTCCAACGCCTTCAACACCCTGCCCTGGAGTTGTATCCGACAGGCACTGCGGTATCACCGGGTGCCTCTCTACCTCCGCCGCCTCATTGGGGCTTATCTGTCGGAGAGGTGTGTCACCTACGTGGGATGTGATGGCACAAACCGGAGTGCCTCCCTGATGCAACTCCAGGGCAGGGTGTTGAAGGCATTGGCGATGTCTAGAGACACCGCCAAGACGACCCCACCCCGGGCCACAGCATCCCCGTCGTGAGGGCTCGTACGCGCATGATGGCGTCCACCGTAGAGCGCCCCTTGTGGAAACCAAACTGGCTCTCCGCCAAATGCGGCCCCACCCTCACCAGCCGCCCGACAAGGCGGTCTGCAATGACTCTTTCAAAGAGCTTGCCCACCTCGTCGAGCAGCACGATGGGCCGGTAAGCGGACGGCGAGTCCGCAGGGCACCCCGGTTTCTTAATGAGGACCAGTTTCCCTGTCTTCCATTGAAGCGGGAACTGGCCCCTCTCCAAGCATGCGCTTAGGAGTCCCCTTAGTCGAGGCCCGAGAGCCTCCAAGGCCAGGGCCCAGGCTTTTCCAGGTAAGCCGTCGGGTTCTGGGGCGGTATTCCTGGCATTCAGCCTGCGCACCGCCACTCTCAGCTCTACCTCGGTCACCTCCGGAGCATCGTCGTCATCGTCGGCTGCGTGGTCCGCATCCGACACCGCAGGAGGCGGAGCCATGGGCGGGGGAGTATGTTCCCCTCGCGAAGGGAACAGAGCGCTCACCGCGTCCTCCACGAGCTGGGGCCGGAGACTCTGCGTCAGCGGGGGAACCCATAGGCGGAGTTTGTCCCGCACCATTTTGTAGGGGACAGAACGCCACCTGCTACTACGATCCTTACATACTCCTTTTGCCTCGTTTACGTTCATACATCTGGTCATACACGCACACCGGTTGCGCGTACTACGCACTAGAACTTTCTGAAGAACATCACCAATAAGATCACTATATGTCTTCCTAGGGCGTCCTCTCCCGGCGTTTTCACTGACTTCTGCCGTGTAAATACCTTTTGTTAGTCGACTTTCATTCATCCTCTCAACATGACCAATCCATCTAAGCATACTCTTTTAAATTTTTAACAGACTTCAAAAAAAGGAGGAGATTATCAATTCGACGGTATGTTTTTTTTTTGTGTGTTTGTTACGCGATTACTCCGCCAATTGTAGACCGATTTTCAAAATCTTTTTTTTGTTCGAAAGGAGATACTTCTGAAGTGGTCCCATAGTCACCAAGACAGGATCTGATGATTGGATCCTGGAGAAATCAAGGGCAACCCTCAAATTTTATGGGCCCACACATCGTTTTTCGCAAATCTTATGAAGTAATTTAAGTACTTGCGTATGGTAATCATCATCTCATGTAGCTGAGCTGATGATGGAAGGTACAACTCCTTAACAGTAAGGAGTAGGCATCGACTGATTTAGTCAATTATTTTTTTGATGTTTGAAAGGGCGTTTGCCATTTTGGTCTCGTGATCATCAGGTCAGGAGGTGATGGACTAACCACAGACGATAGAAATCTTCAAAAAACGACAGCACATGTCTCGCGATTGCTGCGATTGTTTGTGTATGCATAGTTTACGCCATACCATAACATAACATTACGCCAGTTCGCTTTTAAGGGCGCTTTTAAATTGTAACAATAATACAGTAAAGGTGTAATTTATCATTGTTACATCTATCTACATTTTTTTTACAGCTGTAGATGTGTTGTGTATGTATATAATTGTATTCCTTGTCCATCTACGACATTAAAAATGAAGAAAAATAAAATTAATAATAACAAAAAAGTGAAATCGACTTGGCATGGGCATTCCATATAGAACACACTAAGTCAGGATTTAACGAAATACCAACGGGATAGGAAATAACGGGAAAACGAAGTTTCCGCGGGTGACTGCGGGGCGGAAAGCTAGTCATAAAATATTCTTAAAACCAACCTAGTTGTTGGAAAGATTACGCAACCGGGCCATTTCTGTTAAAGCTCTCTCATCGTGGGGTCGATTTAAAAGCTTATTTGCGACCTCATTCCCTGGTGTTATAACCAAAGCAGTTAATGAGTACACATTGAGAAAGATATTATCCTGGGCCGTCACTTTAGTCGGTGTAAACAAATTTCGTCGTAGTATGCCATGTAATTCATCTACATTTTTAAATTTAATGCAACAGGCAGCACTACGTCTTGGAGCTTAAGCTCCCTTAGGCCCACTTGCATGTGAATCAAACAGCCAATATCTATAAGCATCCGTTTCAGCGTTATGATATACAGCCACAGTCATAGAATTTGCAATAAGCAGTCCGCAACAATTTTCTCTGAAAAACAATTTCAAAGCATTTTTTAGGTTAGGGAACCCTTCAAGACTCTGATCTGTGTCTAAATGACCATTATAATTGGTGTCAGAAACTGAGATATTAATTTTCATTCTGTTGTATAATATTTGACGAGCAAGATCACTCGCGGCAAGATATTCAGGGTTAACTTCTCCTATTGCGGGGTCCAGTCTGGAAGCAATGGACTCACGGTAGAGTTTGTCTCCGAGGATTACTATAAAATCAATGTCACTCTTTGACCATTGACTTGCCTCATCTGTACAAAACGCTGCACATGCTACAGGTGCTACAGCAGTGCATTGTTTACCCAGAGATTGCAAATCAAATCTTAAATCGGCTTGATGAAACGATCCGTGTAGTATAGAAATGTCTTCATTTATATTCACGTAGTTGTTTTGAGGAGTAGATTGTAACTCCATAGACTCACCATTACTTGTAGGCTCTTCACAAATTTGTACAATTTCAGATAAGTCAATAACATTCTCGAAATGGGGTCTAATATCTCTATAGAGTACATTGTGTGACATTAACCAGGTTAGAGCTTGATACAATCGGTTCATATCCACAATAAACTCTTGGGAGCTTTGCAGGTTCTCGAGACTTTCCACAATCAAAACTAGTCCTATTTGGTTTGGCATAAGTGGCAGTTGTTCAGCGATTTCGACAACGTCTTTTGCAAATAAAGTAACTTGTCCCTTGCACCAATCTTGAGAGAAACGGTTTTGTAGCTTCATTATTTTAAGAAACGGCACAACACGGCATAAAAATCGTTCTTCCAATTTTGTCAAATTAGCTAGCTCCTGAGGTATAGTCGCGACTGTCATTTTATTCCAGAAAGCTGCTGCTGCTGCTGGTGGAATTTTTCGTTTCCTTATATTATTTTGACAGCGAGAGCATGTTACGATTTTACCCAGACGCACCAATTCTTCGGCTATTAACGTACTGTACATAGCAGTACGTAAATTACAGCGTTGTGGTGGATACAAAGCTTTATAACAAATAGCACATGGCAAGTCAGCGAAAATGTTAATAGCCTGTTCAAAACCATTTACTGATGATACCTCCCTACGATTACGACTAGCTTGTCGCATAATATCTAATCGAGTCGCTCTGGATTCGGCAGATTCATTGGATAGACGCTCGTATTGCACGTGAAGACGGCGGGAACTTTGCTCCTCGGTTTCGTTTGATAAGCGCTCCTGAATCAAACCGAGACGATGAGAACGTTGCTCCTCGGTCTCGTGAGACAAGCGTTCATGAATTAAACCGAGACGATGAGCACGTTGCTCTTGAGCCTCGTTTGATAATCGTTCACGATTCAAACTGAGCCGCTGAGCATGACTTTCTGGACTTGCCTTGATAATTTCGTGTTTGCTCTCTTCTGAGAAAGTCTATACGCTCGCTGCTCATCACTCCCATTTGAAATGTTTCTAGTATTTCTTTCCCTACTTTTCTTTAAACGTTCTTCCCTTTTGTCGGTACTTTCTTCCAAACGGCGCTGTCTCATTTGAGCAGCGCGTTCAGTAGGCCTACCCATATTAAACAAAATGAATTTTCTTTCTATTAAAAATTGAAAAAGAAACTTTGAAACTATGAATTATCTACAAACTTAAACTAAAAACTAAAAAGTAAAATTATTAAAAAAAAAAAAAACAAAAACCGACTTCAAAAACCTAATAAACACTAAAAACTTAAAAATAATATTAAATTGAATAACTACATATAATCAAGAATTATTAACCTAAATAACCTTACCTAACTTTAATCTACACTATATTTTACAATTTAACAGTTTTTGGAGTCGGTGCCAAGCCCGCGCTCACAAAATATTAACCTAAAAAAAGGTACTATAGCTGCAAAAAAATTAACAGACTCAACAAAACAAACTGAAAAAAAATTACAACACAAAACAGAATATCAACAGAAGAAGATGAAGTTGTTTTTGTTCGGATAGTGGCGCGCTCTTGCGGACGAAATGTGAAACTCGATAGTTGTTTTTGGGGAATGGCATCTCGCAGTTCAACCTATAGGAGGTTGTCGACTGCTTAACCGGGCTTTCCTGTGGATGCCTCAATAAATTAAGGCCTCCAGCCAGGCATAAAACTAAAAACTAAGCGACTACACGCTAAGGGCACCCCCTGTGGGGTACGGACCTCGGCTTAGGGCGTCGCTGGGAGAGGACAGCAAATGGATATGCTGGATCGCTCGATAGTAATATAATTTGATCTTCATAGGTTTCTCGGTAACGAAACCATATCGCGATTCAGAATACGGTACAACGCCAACTATCGAACGCTGACTAAAACTTTTAACAGCTTTGTAAAAATATCAGTAAGTACCTAATAATATGATATTAATTTACTCTCGTAAACTATTGTAATAATAAAAATTAAGGGAAAATATTTTATGGCCCTATTAGATAGATACACTTGGCTTGGCACCGACTCCAAAAACTGTTAAATTGTAAAATATAGTGTAGATTAAAGTTAGGTAAGGTTATTTAGGTTAATAATTCTTGATTATATGTAGTTATTCAATTTAATATTATTTTTAAGTTTTTAGTGTTTATTAGGTTTTTGAAGTCGGTTTTTGTTTTTTTTTAAAAATAATTTTTTTGATAACAGTTCCAAAGCTTTTCTATATGAACAAGTTTCTTTACACATAATATTCCGAATCTCTTTCTCTCTCTGGAACGTAGGGCAACTTTTATCAAAGGACATATGAGGACCACCGCAGTTTAGACATTTAAGTGTTAGTTTCACAATTAATATGATTTTGGCCACATTTGGGACATAGGACCTTTTTCCCCGGGCAATACTTTCTTATATGTCCGTACTTCCAACAGCCAGAACATTGTGAGACTGGGAAAGTATATGGCTCGACTTTAAACCTACATCCGTATCCATAAACATACGGAGGTAAAGTCGGGCCCTTAAAACAATCCTTAAGGTCTCACTATCAACCCAACTGCCCTCATTATTTAATCGTTTGAGTCGTAATAAAGAAATAATCTCTGTATCACATTTTAACATATTTTGAAGCTCTTCCATTTCAGTTTCTAAATCTATTTGTTTAATCATTCCATATGAAACGCTCAAATCAAATGTCATTTGGCATCTTAGCCCCAACTCTGTTATTTCTGTACAATTTAATAAGGAATTCGCTTTTTCTTGTGATTCAAATAAAATTAGGGCTTTAAAGCTGCTTTTATATTTGATTCTTTGTATCTCTTCTATATTATATCTTCTCAGCATCTTTGCTAGGGCAATCTGTTTTGGTAATGGTTCTTTAGCAGTAATACAAACTTCAATTTTTTTTTCAAATGTGTGGGTAGTCATCTCACTTTGCGCGTCACTATTCTTAGACAAACACCGATTTAATCGTTTTGCTTTCCTGTTCACAGTTATAGAGCCTTCTTCATCTGCATCTCCTTCTTAAGAGAAACGAGCAAGTAATGAACCGACAGTTCATCGTAATCAATAAGCAGCTAAGAGAGTGTATTCAGCAATTGAAAACAGAACAAGACAAGGCAACTTTCATCATAGCCACTGCAGTAGCCGCGAATATGATGGTTGAGAACTTGCGAAGAATACAAGACACATTGATCGACCTTATCATAGATATTCACAACGGCAAGGTCGACACTCACTTGTTGAAACCAGATGCATTTGAAAAACAGCTAAACATTATATCAGGACAAGTGCCGAAAGGATTATCACTACCCTGTACAAGCAGTCTCAAATGCATCAGAAAAATGTACAAACTATCAAGTGTTCACGGAAAACTTGTCGAAGACTTCCTTATATTTGAAGTAACAATTCCTTTGGTGACAGACGAGCAATATGAATTAACGCAAGTTATACCTATTACCAACATAAACGGAAGCTCCATGGTCAGCATAGTACCTACAGCTAAATACATGGCCGTGAACTTAAGAAAGGACATGATAATACCGTTGCACGAACAACAACTTCTATCGTGCATACAAATCAACACAAATCAGCTGTTATGCAATTTCGACCTACCTCTATATGAAATAAAAACAGCAACAAGCATGTGCGAAGCAGACATAATAAACAACCGAGTAGCATCCAGTTGCCGCTCAAGAATATCAAGTTGCACGAATGACTGGATTAAGCTACACAGCAAAGACGCTTGGTTGTTTAGGTGTTGCGAGGAATGCACTATGCGCATTTTCTGTCCAACTGGCATTACGTCACAGACACTACGTAATACGGGGACGATCGCCCTAGCGACAGGATGCATGATGCGTGGTAACAATCACCTTATTCACTCGCACTATAATCTGCAAAGTAAAATGAAATTGGACAATGATGATGAAATTTACATACCGGAGACAAGCATAAACCATTTAGTTTCAAGTAATAGCAACATTGCCTACTTGACGAACATGACAATAGAAACGCATGAAGAACAACAAAATGACCTGAAGAAGAAAATAGAGCTAATTAAGGATCAACAAGACATACAAACAATACGGTCAACCGATGCGGAACAACACCATTATGTTCTCTACGGTTTCATGACAGTCTGTGGAACGCTTTTCGGCATATGGATCTTCTTCAAAGTGAAAAACCGATGCTCCTATCTACCTCCATCTCAAGAACGCAAGGAAGAAATTGAAATGGTGGAACCTCACGAGAGCAGGAGACCTGCAAGGGCGCATGAATCGGCAACAGAAGAAACCACCGGGCAACTACGAGCTTGCCGAAGCAACATCAAGATGGACTGTGGAACATCTCCTATGTCAGTCAGAGCTGAACCGAGAGCGTCTTAATCTTTCCTTTATTTGTTTTAATGTATTATGCTTTATTTTTAGATTTACATTTACACAATTATTATGTCTACAATCTAATCTCTCATAATTCCTTTCTGTTTATTTTTTGTTGTTGGCAGGATGTACGAGCATCGCCACATGATTTTAATTGTTTAACTTTTTACATTACTTAGCATTCAACTGTTTTGATGATTATGCTATTTGACTTACACTCGTAGTCGGTGTTATTTAGGTTAATATTTTATATGATTAGTGTGAACAATAAACCCACTCCGGTAGCACGGACACAATACAGTGTTGTTATTCCCTGTCTACATCCCGTCTACTGTAACAACCAACTTCACCACAACTCTACAAGCTACAACTCTACTGTACGGGTTAGCGGCTCGTACACTTACCAAAGCTAAAAAAATATAAAATTAACACTGATTTAGTATATTGGGATGATCCTAATGAATTGGTTGAGAGATTAAAGTTATTAGTCGCTTCGAGAGATGCTGGGAATACAAATCATGATAATGAAATTTTATCTATAATTGAAGAATTAAAAGAAGCTGACATAATTAAGGAATAAAAAGTGACAGTGACAAGATTTTGATTCAGTATTACAGACTTATTCATCATGAGCATAAGCAAAGTTCATCACTGAATTAGCTTAAAAATATAAAATTTACACTTTTCTTTTATGTACGCGAGTTGAAGACAGATATTAAGTGTTGCCTTAAAAAAATTATCAAATATCAACATGAGCAAAGCAGATGTGGTAAATGAAATTCATAAAAATGCAAGAATAAACTTTCCTCGAAGACGTGTTATTATGAAAGACATAGATGATTTATGGCAAGCAGATTTAATTGATATGCAATCTCATGCCCCTGAAAATAAGAATTTTAGGTTTATCCTTGTGGTTATCGATACATTTTCCAAATATGGCTGGACCTTTCCTCTTAAAACCAAATCCAAGGATATTGTCTGTGACACTTTTAAGACGTTGCTGGACAAAAGGCGTGTACCTAAAAATCTACAAACTGATAATGGAACAGAATTTTATAATAATAAATTTAATAAACTTATGAAATGTTTTCGCATTAACCATTATTCAACCTTCTCAACAAAAAAAGCCTCAATAGTTGAACGATTAATTAGAACATTAAAGTCTAAGTTGTACAAAGAATTTAGTTTAAAAGGCAACTACAATTGGATTAATGGCACTCTTGATAATGTCATTTTTAAATACAACCATACTTATCATCGAACAATTGATGAAATTCCTGCAAATGTAGATAATACTAATAAAAAACGAATATTAGAAAAATATGTAGTCTGAAAAAAAAGTTGGTTCGAAAAGTAAGTTTAAGGTGGGTGATTATGTACGTATCAGTAAATACAAAGGAACATTTGAAAAAGGGTATACTCCCAACTGGTCGACAGAAATATTTAAAATTCGAAAAATACAGAATACAATTCCTATAACCTACTTGATAGAAGATGCAATCAGATGTCAGCCTATTTTAGGTGCATTTTATGTACAGGAGCTTCAAAAGACGAAACATCCTAACGTATATCTAGTTGAAAAAGTTTTAAGACGGAAAGGAAATAAGGTTTTAGTTAAATGGTTAGGATTGTCTTGTGCTGAAAATAGCTGGATTGATAAGTCGAATATACTATAACAAAGAAAAAAAATTATAGCATTTCAAAGTCATAGATGAGAATAATTTTATATTTATTAAGTGTTCAATGTATGATTAATCAGTCTTAGGATGTGTATTGGAGAGAGTAGTCTTCTAAATTGGCTTATAAATCATTTACCATTTGAATTACATTTACCTGGATATAATTATTGTGGGCCTGGAACAAATCTGATTAAAAGACTTACACGTGGAGATAAAGCTGTGAATAAATTAGACGAATATTGTAAAGAACACGATATTGCTTATCACAAGTCGTCAAGCTTAAGGGATCGGCATAAGGCAGATTTAGTTTTATTAAAAATGGCTAAAAAGCGGGCTGTTGCCTCTGATGCAAGTGTAGGGGAAAAATTCGCTGCCCATTTAGTAAGCAAAGCAATGTTGACAAAAGTTAAAACTGGGGCGGGCTTAAAAAATGTTAACTGTGCTAAAAATAGTTCAAAAAAAAATAAATCTGGTAATGGATTTAAAAATAAATTAAAAAATGTTATTAATAAAACGAAAAGACATATACGGAAATTAAAACCAAAAGGTAAGAAAATGGCGATAGAATTAGCTATGGCTGCTGCAAGAGAATTAGTTGATGATTCATCTATAAAACTTCCTCGTATTATCCCTATACCAAAAACTGGTGGAGTATTACCTTTGATTCCTATTTTTGCGGGACTATCAGCTGCGGGAGCCTTAGCAGGAGGTGTAACTGGAATAGCTAAAA
This sequence comes from Fissipunctia ypsillon, assembly GCA_947568875.1. Classification (NCBI taxonomy): domain Eukaryota; kingdom Metazoa; phylum Arthropoda; class Insecta; order Lepidoptera; family Noctuidae; genus Fissipunctia; species Fissipunctia ypsillon. The sequence continues at coordinate 10,799,981 of OX387668.1, forward strand.
CCATAAATGAATTCAAGATGGCAAAAAAGCGTTTTGCTGAACTGAAGAGACACAATGAAAAAATGGAGGCTCTTTGCATCGGAAAGGGATTACATCTTAAACCTCATAAAAATGGACTTGGAATTTTTGTATCGAAAGAAAAAAACTAAAATACAGGCTACCCAAACGAGCCTTAACTAACATTGACATTCTGAAGTATGATAATAAAATTCCCTATTTTCGAGGTGTCTTTATGAGAGACGAACTCCCTAAAGAACCTTTCAAAAAAGAATGTGGAGTTATAAATTTAGATGATTCTAGAAATCCTGGTTCTCATTGGGTAGCCTATGTAAAACACAATGATTACGTAGAATATTTCGACAGTTACGGAAATCTTAAGCCCCCAAAGGAATTTATAAAATACTTAGGTTCTAAAGTTCACTATAATTTTGATAATATACAACGCGATCACCCTTACAATTGCGGACATCTTTGTTTAAAATTTTTACATAATTTTTGGTCTAGTAGCTAGGAATAAAATAAACAGAATCATCCAGAAGTGTTCAGTATGCAAGCATGTCTCTAACGGTAACCATTTCTGGAAGTAAATCAGAATTGATATCATATTTTCAACCACCTATAAGTTTATCTGGTCAATACGAGTGCGGTTTGTTATACTTTTCAGTATTAAACTTAAAGCCAGGAGACGCACACGTTGATAACAACATTTTGTCTGTGGTGAGAATCGAATGTGATCTTATTCATGGTTCATATTCTGATGGATTACCAACCCATATTATCCACGAATTTTTAACTAATAATACTGCAGGTCATCAGTACATAGAAAGACCGCAAAACGTTATTTACTTTCCTGTGAACAAAAATATAATTTCATCTATATCTATTAAGATTGTGGATCAATTTGGTCGCTATATTCATTTCGGCAAAGCGGATATTCAACTAAGTCTTCATTTAAGAAAAATAACATGATATTATATTATAAAAATCCGGCGATCAATATAAAGCGCCCTATTACTTCTACGACCACGAAAGGGCAAAGACGTAAGAAAAAAGTTAAGAAATTGACTAAAACAAATAAAGATTTCCTTAAAGCCTTAGGTTTTAAAGTATGAGTATACTACAGATTACTGAATCGCCACACTTCGATACTTCGATTGAAAGTTATGAAGTCCATTCTTACAATCCCTACAACAACAGCTTCAGAGAAAACGATGAAATCAGAATCCCCATCCACCAGCAAGATGTGTACGTGCTACCGTCAGCCAGTTCAATTTACATCGAAGGTCAAGCAAAACTCTTCGGTAAAGATGGGAATCCGATTAAGAAAACTATTACGTTTAGTAATAACCCAGTTATGTTCTTGTTTCAAGATATTAGATATGAAGTTAACGGTATCGAAATAGATCGTATTAAAAATTCTGGAATAACATCAACAATAAAGTCATACGTATCAATGAATGAAGGAGAAAATAAAGTTGCTGCCTTGTGGGGTTGGAATATGGATGGAATTAAAAGCGAGGGTAATTTTAGTGCTATTATACCTCTAAATAAGATTTTAGGGTTTGCAGAGGATTATAATAAAATTGTGATAAATTGTAAACATGAACTTATACTAAATAGAAGTAACCCTAACTTAAACAGCGTCATAATAACTGATGATGTTGTTCATTTTCAAATAGATGTGCAAAGAATACAATGGCGTGTACCACACATAAAAGTGTCAGACCGTGAACGATTGTCACTTTTAAAACATTTAGAAAGAGATAAACCTATTCAGATGGCGTTTAGAAATTGGGATTTATATGAGTATCCGTTACTACCTAAAACCACAAAGCATTCTTGGTCAGTAAAAACTGCTTCACAATTGGAAAAGCCCAGATATGTAATTTTTTGTTTACAAACTAATCGAAAAAATAATAAAACTAAAGACAGTTCAGTATTCGATAATTGTGAAGTAACAAACGTCACGCTCTTTTTGAATTCACAATATTATCCATATGAACCTTTAGGTTTAAAGTTTTCTGAGAACAAATATAGTATATTATATGAAATGTTTGTGAAATTTCGTCAGTCGTATTACAACTGTCCAGTAGATCCACTGCTCAGCCTAACAGAGTTTAAAGAAAAAGCTCCTATCTTTATCTTAGACTGTTCAAGACAAAATGATAGCCTGAAAACAGGTCCAGTGGACGTGAGGTTGGAAATTGAATGTTCTACAGCAATACCAGATAAGACGACTGCATATTGTTTGATTATAAACGATCGACTTGTGGAAAACAAACCTCTCAGCAACATTGTGCGAAGGTTATCATGATTGCTATTGTGGATATTCAAGGATTTAAAACAGAAACAAATGAATTTATAATAAAAGAAATCGCTATATCGTTTTATAAAAAAATACAAGTGATTTTAATTAAGCCACCATTTCCATTTTCAAAATTAACGAAACAAGAAAAAAAACAAGTGACTTGGATAGAACGTAACAGAAAAATACACTGGCGTGAAGGATTTGTATCCTATTCTAATTACCAGAATTTGGTTATAGATATTTTAAGAGATAAATGTATCTACGTCAAAGGTTCAGAAAAAGTGTTGTGGTTAAAGCATATTTTAGAAAATAGTAATTGTAATATATTCAATTTAGAAGATAAAGGTTGTCCTAGTTTAATAAGTTTATACGATCAATATAAATATTGTGATGATTTATATAACTGTATTTACCATGACTATGTATGTGCTTTAAAAAATGTATTGTGCTTAAATAAGTGGTGCTTTGATAATAGAATTCTATTTTAATTATTTTTGTTTTATTACTATAATTAAGAAAAGCGCATCTTAAGATTTTTATCCCTCCTCCTACCTCTATCCGGTCTTTATATGTTGTTGACAAACGCTAAACGATATCATTATGCGTTTATCATTGAATGAGAAAGTGAACATGTCTCAAAATGAATACAAACCTCGATATGACATGTTATAATACGTTAAAATGCGAGAATTTTCATTTAATTATTACTGGGGAACGTTTAATAAAAAGAAAAGATTAGCGATGGAAATGGCTGATGCAGGATTCTTTTATTGTGGAAATAGTATACATGATATTGCAGCATGTTTCTCATGTGGAGGTGTTATCGAAGATTGGGAGATTTATGATGATCCTTGGATGCAACATGCTATACATTATCCTGAGTGTGTTTATTGAACGCTGTAAAAGGAAGAGAATATATAATTGATAACGCTTATCTCCAACACAGCATTAAACTCTTAGCTTTGTAGTACAACGGTACGATCTTAATCAACGTTTGTTTCATCAACAAAAAGAATAAATTAATATTATTCACCTTATAATGGAGGGTATTTCTAAACTTATTTTCAAGAATGCTAGTGATGAGATTCTATTTACTCAAGACTATTCATCCAGAAAACAGACCAGATCAGAATATCAGTAGGGTATAATTGGGGGTTTTTGCATCACGCAGCTCGAGCGCAGCGAGAGCAAGTGATGCAGAACCCCCAATTATACCCTACTCTTAGTATCGGAAAACCAAGGATTCGTAAAATACGGGCCAATTTTCAATTTTACCATCAAACGAAGAAATTTGTATAGGCGGAAGTTTAACGCAAGCCTTATTTTGTGACGCGGTGTTGTTATCTATTTGCGCCGCCTGCCCACTTGAAGCGACAAGTGATCTCGATCTTTCCATACGGGTATAGATACCTTCGAACGCTGTTAAACTATTGTAGTTAATTTTATATTTGGGTCTAGATTTAGGTTAAGGATGTTTATTTGATCTAGGTTGGAACTGAACTCCTGCCTAATTTTTGACAAACTTTCAGTGTCTGCCATGAATGCTTCTGTGGACCGAAGCCCACCGGACGTTAGTACATTTTTATATGCGTTAAGCGTTCATAAATTGCCTGGTTTTTGGCTACTAGAATTTTAATTTGAATATTTTCCATTTTGCAGGGAATAAAATCACGATGGCGGTACCTAGCAAAAAAGCGTTAGAATGCGGTGAAGCGTGATAATTTAAAACAATATATTACGAAACTTCTAGATGAAGCAGAAATGATTCCCGTTCGAGACACCTATTATTCGATTATCTATAAAAAGCAACGAGTAACGATGATAATTATTTTCGTGCAATACAAAACGTGTGCATAATGCGCGGGAGCGAAAAGACGGTAGTGGTAGCTTAAAATTAAGCGGTTGTAACTAGCTTAGGTATAGGACCTAGCCTACATAAAATGCGGTTTTTTACACTAAATAGCGGTAATCCGGCCGAAGGCGAACCAAACAATGGAGTGGTATTATATTTAGTGCAAAAAAATAATTTAGCGGGTTAAAAGATGTAAAGACGAAACGCGCTTAGCGGGCTGACATTTACCACAGAGATGAAGAATAGGAAAGGACTGACCTGGGAATCATGATGCTAGTTGGTCTTCTGAAGGTCCTGGTGGAATCAGCTGTTCTGCTAAGACGACGGCCCGAGGGGCGCCCCTGTCTATTAGGCGAGCGTACGCGACGGAGTCATAATTCGAGAAGCCAGCGGTGGGGGTATGTGATTGGTTTTTATGCGGGAGTAAGGGGGCGGGAGCGGGGGGGGGGTAACAGCAAATGTCAGCCTAATGACCTTTATTTGTACTTTTGAATATATTTTTTTTCCTAATCGCGGGTTTCTTGATAAATTATTAGACAGACGGTTTGGCCGTTACAGTAATGGTCCAAGAAAAACATGAAATTTGGCTGTGAAAGCATGTCTATTTATAGGGCAAACAATATCTTTCCGTCTCTTTTTAATAAATTCACTGCTGTAGCGAAGGGCTGCGTGTTGTTTTAGTACAATGCTCATTATGAATAATTGTCGAACTGTTAGTACTTCACAAGATTTATAGAGCAGATTAGTGGGAAAGAGGAACGGGCGGCAAGTACACACCTTCAGAATCGCTCTTTGCGCTCTTTCGATGGGTAGTAATAACGTTTTACATGCTCCACCCCATGAGGTAATGCAGTACGTCAAAATTGACTGACATAGAGCAAAGTAAACTTGCCTAATTATTATTGGGTCTGCAATATATCGTAGCTTTTTGAATACGTATATCAGCTTACGAATTCTACTATTTAGAGCTTCCATATGTTGTTTGAACGTTAGGGTTTCATCAATTATAACACCCAAGTATTTAATTTTATTAGACTTATTATTATAGGGACACATAAACGGGCAATCTACAGGTACTGTACAGCAATGAGCATACAACGTTGAAGGAATATTAGAAGTTGGTTTGCGCATCGAAAACTTTATATAATTGGTCTTGTCTGCATTTAGAGTTAGTGAGTTAAGCTGAAGCCATTTATTTACAACACTAAAGTCGTCTTGCGCGAGCTTGTAGTTCATCATGTTCCGATTCAGCCGAAAAAGGAGGGCAGTGTCATCAGCGTAAGATATTATTGTGCCATGCTTTAGCTTTAGATTACAAAGGTCATTTATGAATATCAGAAACAAGGTGGGCCCTAAAATACTTCCTTGGGGAACACCAAATGACGTATTTTTTGGTCTGCGCTGAGAACACTGCCAATCTCCACGCACTGAGTACGGCCTTCTAAGTAACTTTTGAAGAGTTTCAGCTGAATGCCTCTTATGCCCACTGTCTCAAGCTTGCGCAACAGAATAGAAATGGAAACTGTGTCAAAAGCCTTGGCGAGGTCCAGGAAAATTCCTATTGTATGGTTACCCTTGTCAAGTTCTTGAGCCAGATAGTCAGTCGGATGATGAACGGCATCAGCAGTTGAAAGTTTAGGTCTAAATCCAAATTGTCGTTCCAACAAAATTGATTTGTCCTCCAGATATTTGAACAACCTTTTGTTTATTATTTTTTCCAATATTTTAGACATAGAAGGCAGTAGAGAAATAGGTCTGTAATTTGTTACTTGCTCTCTACTGCCTATTTATATATAGGGACAACAACTGCTTTTTTGAGGCACTCCGGAAAAATACCCAATGATAAACATGCGAAAAATATAAGCCTATAGTATTTCCTGAACTGTTTAATAATTTTATTTGATATGTTATCCCAACCAACTGCACAGTCGTCTTTCAAAGTCATGATTATACTTTCTATCTCAGTCTCGTCAGTATCTAGCAGAGCAAACGATGTTAAAGTGGAACTCCCTGTAATAGGAGTGCTCGTTAGATAAGGTGATTGACTCCGATTTTTTTTCTGCCAGATACTTTCCAACGTTAATAAAGAAATTATTTGCTATGTTAGCAGATGTCAGCTGTGACGAGTGCGGTTGTAATAAACCTGAAGATGACTCATTTTGTTTCGCCGAATATGTTATATTTTTAATACAATTCCAGATGTTTTTACTACTTGCTCCAGCTTTTTCTAATGCAGTTTTATTGTAGTTGCTTTTAACTTTTTTGAGTAGATCATTACAAAAATTACAATATCTTTTGTATGACAGTTGAAGCATAGCATTATCTGACTGAGATTTAGCTTTCATGTGCAGTTTATCTCTATGCTTCATACAGCGGATAAGACCTGTCGTGTTCCAGGGTTTTATGTTGCAATTTTTGTTGCTTAACTGCGATATAACCGTATTTTTCTGAATTGCATGTCGCACATTCTCTATTACATACAACATACAAAACTGCGGGTCAGCGGAATTATAGACTAGATCAAAATTGATGACACGCAAATCTTCCTCAAGTTTATTTATATTCAATTTAGAAATTGTGTGAGTGTTTTGCTTAGGTATGTTACAATCTAGAGTTAGTAGGGCAGCATCGTGATCAGTTATTGTCGAGTTAACAACGAGTGCAAGTGAGGGGTAATTTGATTTTAGCATGACATGATCCAAACAGGAGCCACTATGATGTGTAGGAAAGCTGTGTGCGGGGAGTAAGCCATGATATGCGCATAGGTTGAGGTAGTCCTGAGCAGATGCATCAGTACTTCCTGGAAGAATATTGATATTAATATCTCCAATTACAATCGAGTTTTTGATGGATGACAGGTTCTGCAAGACATCATTCAGTGATTCAGTAAAATTGCTAATATTTTTAAAGGAGGGAGGTCGATATAATGCTAATATTGCAAAGTTTGATCCAATCTTCACTACCAAACTGTGGTGCTATTCTGGAAAGATCCCACCGTGAAAATTTAGGTGAAGTGAGCGTGATGTGAGCTGTCATTCCACCTTACTCTAATAGGGATTGAGCTCACTTCCAACTCACTTCACCTAAGTGCTCACCGTGTGATGTTTACAGAATAGATCGGCTGTTGCAGTCGTGCATATTAGGTTCCTCAACAGAGACCTCCAGATGTTTCCTTACATAAACTATCACTCCATCATTTTGATTGTAATTCCTATTACTTTTGTACATATTATATCCCGGTATTAGTGGTATGTTATATTGCTTAGCAAGCCAGCATTCGGTTAAAACAATAATGTCACAATTTATGTTTAACCGTTGTTGAAAGGTGCAAAAGCTATGAAAATTCTTAAAAATACTGCGAATATTTTGTGTTAGTACAGTCAATGGAGTTTTGTAGTCGGACAGATAATGTTTGCAATTTTCAGTTTTACAAACTTTTGACTCGGATACAGAGAAATTATCTAACTCATTAATTTTATTATACTGTTAATCATAACTAGTATAGTTTGCATAAATATCGCAACCTTCTTAAACCTTTTTTAATAGCGTGTACTGATGGTTACATACTCGACGTGTTCAGACCGTACAAAGCTATTACGTCGGATGCCACAATCTTGAATGAACTAATGCGTGAAGAATCTCCACTACATGGTTTTTTGCTACCTGACGATGTGTTCATATTGGATCGTGGGTTTCGGGATGCAATTCAAGTTATCGAAGAATGCGGTTATATTTCACATATGCCCCCAACAAGACAAAGGCTAGAACAATTGACAACAATCGATGCCAATAAATCGAGATTAATCACAATGGTTCGATGGATCGTCGAGACTATAAATGGCAGATTTAAAAAAGATTTCAAAATATTTCGCAACGTTTATTTTAACGTTGCCGCGAGTCACACGATGGTAGACTTCAAAATAACTGCAGCAATTATAAACGTTACTCGTTGACCATATGAAAATCATGTCAGTTCTCTGCATAACCTGACCCGTCTTCCATTCTTCTTCTTTGTATAAGAGGTCGGGTAATGCAGAGTACTGACCGTACACGCTGAACAGTTTGTAGTGATTATAAATAGAGGAGGGGAGTGATGCGGGGTCGGAATCCGACGCCGCATCTGGCGCGAAGGGCTCATGTAAGAGCCTGGAGCGCGAAGTGGCGGGGGCCACTGGGAAGAACCAAAAGTTCTTCAAGAAGCATCCCAAACCGGGGGATGGCCTGGGGTCTTCCTCGAATGGTGGGCTGAGCTCGGCCCGTAAAAAAATCAGCCGGCGGGGTAGGGCCCATGAAAGGGGTGTGGGCAAAGGGCTCACCAAGGAAGCCAGCAAGCCGAGCCGGGCCAGCCCGGCCGAGCCAGAGTCGCAGTTGGGGTCAATCTCGGCTGGGTCGGAGTCAGCAGGTAGTGAGCCGGACGCCGCTGGCGGCTCCAATTCGGAGCGAACGGTCAGGTTCGCAGAGGTCGTGGCAGCCGCGATCAAGAGTGTGGCCTTGAAGAGGACTCAGTCCTCTAAAGACAAGGCTATATCGGCAGCCAGGGCCTCCATTATGGCGGCAGCGGAGACCAGTCACCTCAGGCCTCCGTCGGACGGAATGTCAGAGATGCGGGCGGAGGTCGCTCGTTTGACAGCCGCCATGGAGCTTCTCCGAAAGGAGAATGAGGAGCTCCGAGCGGACCTGGCCAGGCTCCGAGGAGCTGGCCCCCGGGAAGTGCCACAGGGGGAGGCGCGGCATGGGCAGAGCAGACTCGAGCCAGCTGAGCACCGGGTTCTGGCCCTGGTGCGACGGGAACTGTCGGCCTTCCGGAGCCGGTTTTCCGCCCTGGAGGCCATAGTAGTGTGGCCCCCGCTAGCGGCGAGCCAGCCGGCCTCGGGCCAGCGGAAGGCGGCATCGTATGCCGCCACCGCGGCTGCCACTGTCAAGCCTGGATCAACGGGGCAAGCGAAAGGCGGGTCCGTGCAGGAACCCGCGAGGGCGCCAGCCCCGGCGGCGAAACGGCCGCCCCCGCCTCCTAAATCTCCTCCGGCTGACGCCAAATGGCAAGTAGCCGGGGAGAAGAGGAAGGCGGGTAAGGCAGCAAGGGCGGGCAAAAAGAAGGAGAGGCGGCAGCGGTGCAAGGAGCGAAGCGTCGCGGCTAGGCTCCGTGCCCCGAAGTCCGCAGCTGTAGTGATCACACTACAGCCGGAAGCGGAGAAGAAGGGTGTGTCCTACCGCGACGTGCTTGACAAAGCGAGGGCGGCGGTGAACCTAGACGAGCTTGGTATCGCATATGGCGTCCGGGTAAAGGTCACTGCGACTGGGGCCCGATGCTGGAGGTCCCCGGTGCGGCCAGCGACCCGACCGCTGACGCTCTGGCCGAAAGGCTTAGCGCGTCCCTAAATGCGGACGAGGCCCGACTGTCCAGACCCACCAAGTGCGCGAACATGCGCATACTGGGCTTGGACGACTCAGCGATGGAGGGAGAGGTGGTGGCCGCCGTCGTTAAGACTGGAGGGTGCTCTGCCGAGCAGATTAGGGTAGGCACCATCCGTCCTGACTTCACGGGGATGCGGACCGTTACGGTGAGCTGCCCCGTGGTGGTGGCACGAAAAATAGCCGGGGAGGGCCAAAGGCTCCGGGTGGGCTGGGTTTTCACGCAGGTGAAATTGCTGGAACCCAGACCTCTGAGGTGCTTCCGCTGCCACGTGGGCAACCACGTGGGCAACCAAGTGGGAGCTAAATGCACCTCAGAGGTGGACCGTAGCAGCCACTGCTTCTGCTGTGGTCAGCCCGGTCACATGGCCGGCTCGTGTAAAGCCGCGCCGCAATGATTCGCGTGTGCGGCAGCTGACAAGCCGGCCAATCACCGGGTTGGGAGCAAGGCCTGTGCTCCACCTGCCAAACCCAGGGGCAGGGGCAAGACCTCCGCCTCCGTCGTCACCACCGCAGCCACCGCCACTGCCACCGCCGCTGCCACCTCCACTGTCATCGCCGCCGCAATCACCGCGGCAGGGCCCTCACAGGGGGCTCGGGAGGGGGCTGATATGGAGTGCCAATAATGGCCCCATTACGTCTCCTCCAGGTGAACATCAACCACTGCGCCTCCGCTCAGGATCTGTTGCTCCAGAGCATGGCGCAGTGGTCGATTAACATCGCCGTGGTCGCTAAGCCGTACTTTGTCCGGCCCAGGGATGACTGGGTGGAGGACCTGAGCGGCTCAGTGACCCTAATTTCGTCGGCCGCCGCTGGTACCACGTCCCTCGAGGCAATTAAGAGGGGACGGGGTTGCGTGGCAGCACGGTTCGGGGAGATTGTCGTGGTAGGGGTATACTTCTCCCCGAACCGAACTCTCGCCGAGTTCCACAACTCCCTTGCGGAGTTGAGAGTCGTCGTCGTCGGGTTCCGTTCCCTCCCTGTGCTCGTCCTTGGGGACTTTAATGCCAAGAATGTGGCTTGGGGTTCCCGGCATACGGACACACGGGGCAGGATGGTGGAGGACTGGGCTCTGCAGACGGGCCTGGTCGTCCTAAACCGGGGCTCTGTCCCCACGTGTGCGCGGATGCGGGTTGAGTCAGTGGCGGACATTTCGTTCGCCAGCCCCGCTCTGTCGCCGCGTGTCGTCGACTGGCGCGTCATCGAGGGGGTGGAGACCTACTCCGAGCACCGGTACACCCGGTTTGACGTCTCCGCCCAGACCTCGAGCGCACCGGTCCGACAGGCCCCGAGTGGTCCGCGGTGGGCGCTGAAGCAGCTGGACCGGGAGCTCCTCCTGGAAACCTCGATCGTGCAGGCCTGGGTGTCACCACCGGACAGGCCTGCTGACATCAATGACGAGGCGCAGTGGTTCCGGGAGGCCATGTCCGAAGTATGTGACGTGGTAATGCCCCGGATCCGGCCCGGACGCGCCCGGCGCCAGGTGTGCTGGTGGTCGCCGGAGTTGACGTCTCTGCGCGACGCGTGCGTTGCTGCGCGACGCCGGTACACCAGGCACCGCAGGCTCCGTATCCGCTCTCCGGATACGGAAGCTATTCAAGCGGAGCTGTACGAGGGATACAGAGCGGTGAAGACCGCCCTCCGAGCGGAGATCCTGCAGGCCAAGTAACTGGCCCGCGAGGAGTCACTGGGGACTCTAAACAGAGACCCGTGGGGACCCCCCTACAAAATGCTGCGGACAAACTCCGCCCATGGGCTCCCCCGCTGACGCAGAGTCTCCGGCCCCAGCTCGTGGAGGACGTGGTGAGCGCTCTGTTCCCTTCGCGAGGGGAACATACTCCCCCGCCCATGGCTCCGCCTCCTGCGGTGCCCGATGCGGACTACGTAGCAGACGACGATGAAGATGCTCCGGAGGTGACCGAGGTAGAGCTGAGAGTGGCAGTGCGCAGGCTGAATGCCAGGAATACCGCCCCAGGACCCGACGGCTTACCTGGAAAAGCCTGGGTCCTGCTCTTAGAGGCTCTCGGGCCTCGACTAAGGGGGCTCCTAAGCGCATGCTTGAAGAGGGGCCGGTTCCCGCTTCGATGGAAGACGGGGAAACTGGTCCTCATTAAAAAGCCGGGGCGCACTGCGGACTCTCCGTCCGCTTACGGCCCATTTTACTGCTCGACGAGGTGGGCAAGCTCTTTGAAAGAGTCATTGCAGACCGCCTCGTCGGGCGGCTGGTGAGGGTGGGGGCGAATTTGGCGGAGAATCAGTTTGGTTTCCGCAAGGGGCGCTCTACGGTGGACGCCATCATGCGCGTACGAGCCCTCACGACGGGGGATACTGTGGCCCGGGGTGGGGTCGTCTTGGCGGTGTATATAGACATCGCCAATGCCCTGGAGTTGCATCAGGGAGGCACTCCGGTATCACCGAGTGCCGACCTACCTCTGTCGCGTGGTCGAGGCCTATCTGACGGCTGAATTAGCGACACGCGGGGTTGCGACAATTGTAGGGAGGATCCGGCAATTGGGACTCGAGGTGGCCTTGCACAAGTCCGAGGCCATGTGTTTTCATGGTCCTCGGAACGCGCCACCGTCGGGTTCCCAAATAACGGTAGGAGGGGTTCCCATCGGCGTCGAGTCGACGATGAAGTACCTGGGACTCGTCCTCGACAGCCGGTGGAATTTCGTGGAGCATTTCCGACGCTTGGCTCCCAGACTGGAGCGGGCCGGGGCTGCCTTGAGGCGGCTCCTGCCCAATCTGGGGGGTCCAAACGCCTCCTGCCGGAGGCTCTACGTGGGGGTCATGCGGTCCATGGCCCTTTATGGAGCTCCGGTGTGGGCGCGTTCCGTGAGGCGGCGACCGGTCCGTCGGTTGAACGCGTCCCAAAGGGTCATGGCGATCCGGTTAGCTCGGGGATACCGCACGGTCTCCGGTGAGGCGGCGAACCTCCTTGCCGGATTACCGCCATGGGATCTAGAGGCAAAAGTCCTCGCGCACATGTGGGAGTGGCGCCAGGAGGCAAAACGCTGGGGTGTAACTCCGCTACCGCGTGAAATTGCGTCACGGCGGACAGAGCTCCGGCAGGATCTCATGGCGGCATGGAGAGTGCGATTGTCGCAACCCAGCGCTGGGCACGCCACAATTGCGGCGATAAGTCCCCTCTTTGAGGAGTGGCTGGAGAGGCGCCACGGCGTCCTCACCTTCCGCCTGACGCAGGTCCTCACCGGACACGGGTGCTTCGGGAGGTACCTGTTCCGGATAAGGCGGGAAGAAACGCCCGGGTTCATACAATGAACAAGCAGCACCCTAATTGCGTAACACACTATCAATCGGAATGTAAATCATTTTAAAGCAAATTACTGATCCATTGCTTTATAAGTTCGAAAATGTTGTCTGCTCAACACGTAAATAACGCAATGAATGTTGTTGAATTGTCAAAATGTAACCGATTTCGATTGATAATGTGTTACGCAATTGCCCCGCAGGTCCTTTTTACGATCATAAAACCATATTTAAAACTAAAAATACTTATAAAAAATCTATACTTAAAGTAGGTAAAACATCAAAGTATTAAGTGCTATTTTCACTTATATTTTATAAGTAGGTATGACAGTTAATGTGGTGATGTTATTGTTATAAAATAGAAATATTATATATTTATAAACATATAACATGTTGATTCACTACATTAAACACTTTGTAATGTATGTAACAGATTACTTACCTACTTACTTTAAAAATAAAAATGAGTATTTTATAGGCAATATTGAAACGAAGAAACTGCTTTTTGTCACGTTACCAATTAAAAAAATGAAGCTTATCATAAGTAGTTTAGTATTCTAACTTCTTTTATATGTTTTAGCTTTATATTTATATGACAAGTAATTATTTTTGAAAGTAATTATTTTTTATTTATATTGAATAATATCGTTATCATAATCATTATTGTTTTTCTTTGTTGTTGTTATTTGTATTTAAATAGTTAATTTAAATTAACTATTTTAATATAAATAATATTTTGGATTCAAAAAACATAATTGAATAATGTAGTAAACAACAACATAAAGCTACAAAAACACAAGTGGAAGGTTAGTTTTGAACTCACAACCATGCTGATATTGGTTCACTGTTGCAACCACTAGACCAAACCGACCTAACAAATACTGTTGAAGTTAACAAGTGCATCATGTGACAAAAAAGTATTCAAAGCTTACCTACCTTAACGTTACGTGTTAAAGATCAAATTGGCATAACTTTATTTATTATTTTTTTTTTTTTTTTTACTTTTTTACTTTAAAAAGCTCGTACAGTGCTCTGCGAGTCCAATATAATAATGCCTTCAGAGTGATGTTGGGGCTACCGCGCTTTTGCAGTGCGTCGGGGATGTTCGCGGAAACCGGTGTGCCGGATTTTTACGCGCTTATGCGTTTGCGTATAGCGTCCCTGATGCGGCGAGTGCGCGATAGTCCCAACAATCTGTTGGCTATTGTGGCCAGCAGGATGGACAGCCCCATAATGTGGCATTGGATGACGACTCACAGAGCGTCATTCCAATACATTAAATAATTGTGTATGTATTTGTATTTATTTTTTATATAATGTGCATGTGTATTTCATTTGATGTGTATTTTGTTGTTTGTTGTTTTTTAATTTTTTGTAATGTATGGACTAATTGTGTCTGATAATAAAGTTTTATTATTATTATTTTTTTTATTTTTTTATTTTTTTTATATTTCTCGGGACCCTATGGTCCCGGACCTTTGAAAGGCATATGAGGGGCCGAAGCCAACTCGCAGAGGCCCGTTAGACGCTTTCAATGGAAACGAGGCACCAACCGACGATTATCCTTGTGCGCACTATGCAAGTGCACCCAAGGACAACCCCCGGTTGGTGTAGGACTATTGCAGGATATGGAGACAAAAAAAATATTGGGCTATGGGTTTGGATGGCTAAAGTGCACTGGTTATCTAAAACTATGGAAGGACTATGGCCCCTGCCTGACCAATGTTTGATAAATTCAATACACGGATAAAATGGCAGGGGGTGACTTGCACACTCAACAATGGGCCCCCGGAAACGGTCGCTAGCACATAGTGTCGTAGCGACAAGGGGGCAACATGTCTTGAGGTGCTTAAGAGGAGTGGAGAGGTATTCCACGGCTATCAGGACAATCCCGGAAGTACGGTCAAGATCCCTACCAGCATCTTACTGGACTACTTCCTTCCTCCGAGCACGTTTGCTCTTGCGAATCTCTACTCAAGCCAGCTAATAAAGGCAAGAATGAGGTGGGAGGTCAGTTCTCGCCAGTGTTCACTCCAGCCGGCCAATAAAGGCAAGCCAGAGATGAGGAACATGACTTCTCCCGGGAGATAGGGTACGTGGGGTCGCTACTGCCCAGCAGCTCGCCACATGCTGCCCTGCGGGTTTCTGTATCTCTCTTGGTCTGGCTCCTCATCCTAGACCTGTTCCGGCAAAGTAACCTCTACCGGCACAGACCTAGAGTTCGGAGCGCGCAAGCCCCACCACGACGTCAACGTAGAGATACGGCGGTGGGGTTATTATTATTATTATTATTATTATTTGATATTTCTCGGGACCCTAGGGTCCCGGACTTTTGGAAGGCATATGAGGGGCTGAAGCCAACTCGCAGAGGCCCGTTAGACGCTTTCAATGGAAATGAGGCACCAACCGACGATTATCCCTGTGCGTACTATGCAAGTGCACCCAAGGACAACCCCGGTTGGTGTAGGACTATTGCAGAATATGGAGACAAAGAAAAATTGGGCTATGGGTTTGGATGGCTAAAGTGGACTGGTTATCTAAAACTATGGAAGGACTATGGCCCCTGCCTGACCAATGTGTGATAAATACAATACACGGATAAAATGGCAGGGGGTGACTTGCACATTCAACAATGGGTCCCCGGAAACGGTCGCTAGCACATAGTGTCGTAGCGACAAGGGGGCAACATGTCTTGAGGTGCTTAAGAGGAGTGGAGAGGTATTCCACGGCTATCAGGACAATCCCGGAAGTACGGTCAAGATCCCTACCAGCATCTTACTGGACTACTTCCTTCCTCCGAGCACGTTTGCTCTTGCGAATCTCTACTCAAGCCAGCCAATAAAGGCAAGAATGAGGTGGGAGGGCAGTTCTCGTCAGTGTTCACTCTAGTCGGCCAATAAAGGCAAGCCAGAGATGAGGAACATAACCTCTCCCGGGAGATAGGGTACGTGGGGTCGCTACTGCCCAGCAGCTCGCCACATGCTGCCCTGCGGGTTTCTGTATCTCTCTTGGTCTGGGCCCCTCACCATAGACCTGTTCCGGCAAAGTAACCTCTACCGGCACAGACCTAGAGTTCGGAGCGCGCAAGCCCCACCACGACGTCAACGTAGAGATACGGCGATGGGGTTATTATTATTATTATTTATTTTTTTTTTTTTTTGATATTTCTCGGGACCCCAGGGTCCCGGACCTTTAGAAGGCATATGAGGGGCCGAAGCCAACTCGCAGAGGCCCGTTAGACGCTTTCAATGGAAATGAGGCACTAACCGACGATTATACCTGTGTGTACTATGCAAGTGCACCCAAGGACAACCCCCGGATGGTGTAGGACTATTGCAGAATATGGAGACAAAGAAAAATTGGGCTATGGGTTTGGATGGCTAAAGTGGACTGGTTATCTAAAACTATGGAAGGACTATGGCCCCTGCCTGACCAATGTGTGATAAATACTATACACGGATAAAATGGCAGGGGGTGACTTGCACATTCAACAATGGGTCCCCGGAAACGGTCGCTAGCACATAGTGTCGTAGCGACAAGGGGGCAACATGTCTTGAGGTGCTTAAGAGGAGTGGAGAGGTATTCCACGGCTATCAGGACAATCCCGGAAGTACGGTCAAGATCCCTACCAGCATCTTACTGGACTACTTCCTTCCTCCGAGCACGTTTGCTCTTGCGAATCTCTACTCAAGCCAGCCAATAAAGGCAAGAATGAGGTGGGAGGGCAGTTCTCGTCAGTGTTCACTCTAGTCGGCCAATAAAGGCAAGCCAGAGATGAGGAACATAACCTCTCCCGGGAGATAGGGTACGTGGGGTCGCTACTGCCCAGCAGCTCGCCACATGCTGCCCTGCGGGTTTCTGTATCTCTCTTGGTCTGGGCCCCTCACCATAGACCTGTTCCGGCAAAGTAACCTCTACCGGCACAGACCTAGAGTTCGGAGCGCGCAAGCCCCACCACGACGTCAACGTAGAGATACGGCGATGGGGTTATTATTATTATTATTATTTTTTTTTTTTTTTTGATATTTCTCGGGACCCCAGGGTCCCGGACCTTTAGAAGGCATATGAGGGGCCGAAGCCAACTCGCAGAGGCCCGTTAGACGCTTTCAATGGAAATGAGGCACTAACCGACGATTATACCTGTGTGTAATATGCAAGTGCACCCAAGGACAACCCCCGGATGGTGTAGGACTATTGCAGAATATGGAGACAAAGAAAAATTGGGCTATGGGTTTGGATGGCTAAAGTGGACTGGTTATCTAAAACTATGGAAGGACTATGGCCCCTGCCTGACCAATGTGTGATAAATACAATACACGGATAAAATGGCAGGGGGTGACTTGCACATTCAACAATGGGTCCCCGGAAACGGTCGCTAGCACATAGTGTCGTAGCGACAAGGGGGCAACATGTCTTGAGGTGCTTAAGAGGAGTGGAGAGGTATTCCACGGCTATCAGGACAATCCCGGAAGTACGGTCAAGATCCCTACCAGCATCTTACTGGACTACTTCCTTCCTCCGAGCACGTTTGCTCTTGCGAATCTCTACTCAAGCCAGCCAATAAAGGCAAGAATGAGGTGGGAGGTCAGTTCTCGTCAGTGTTCACTCCAGCCGGCCAATAAAGGCAAGCCAGAGATGAGGAACATGACTTCTCCCGGGAGATAGGGTACGTGGGGTCGCTACTGCACAGCAGCTCGCCACATGCTGCCCTGCGGGTTTCTGTATCTCTCTTGGTCTGGCTCCTCACCCTAGACCTGTTCCGGCAAAGTAACCTCTACCGGCACAGACCTAGAGTTCGAAGCGCGCAAGCTCCACCACGACGTCAACGTAGAGATACGGCGATGGGGTTATTATTATTTTCGGGAGTGTTCTTTTTCTCAGCTCTAGGCTGGTTTTAGCTACATTTACGGGTCAAAGCCAAGTAAATGCAGCTTGTGGTGTGTATTTAAGATGAGGGTGTGTTTTCTTCATCTAACTGCATGAATTTCCTAAATATTCTGCAGGTGTTTAATATGGCAGCTTTCTGTAGGTTGATATAAACGAATTCTTCTAAATCTATTAATTTAAGGCTACGGGGAAGATGGTTGGGGATAACGCCTGTCGTGGAGAGAACTATAGGGACAACGTATACTTTATCTTGTCTCCAGATTCTTGCGATTTCTTCTTTAAGATCGGCATATTTACTTATTTTTTCTGATATGGTTTTTTGTAGGTTATGGGTATTAGGAACTGCAATGTCTATAAGGTAGGTAATTTTTCTTATTTTATCCTGTAGGGTTATGTCTGGTCTATTATAGTGGATAGTCCTATCTGTAAGTATGGCGCGATCGTAGTACATTTTGTGCGTATCATTTTCTAGAATAGTTTGTGGTGTGTACTTGTAGTAAGGAGTGTTAGAGTTTTGTATGAGATTGTGTTTGAGTGCTAGTTTTTGGTGAATGATGTTTGCAACCTGGTTGTGTCTGTGAGTGTAGTCTGTCTGTGTGAGGGTTGTGCATGCTCCAGTTATGTGTTGTATGGTTTCTGATTGAATGTGGCATCTTCGGCATTTATCGTTTGTGGTGGTAGGGTCTTTAATGATAAATTTCCTGTAGTTTTTGGTGTTGATGATTTGATCTTGTATAGCTATGATGAAGCCTTCTGTTTCAGGGAACAGATTGCCTATTTTAAGCCACTTATTAGACGCCACTATGTTAATATGGGATTGTTCTAAATCACGAGGGTGCCTACCGTGAAGGACTTTCTTCTTCCATTTTTCAATTTTTTGGTTCTGTGGGTCAGTGTTATTTGTGTCTTGTATATTTTGTTCATTTAAGTTAAGTGGGGTGTAGTTAAAATAATTTAGAGAGATATATTTGTGTATGTCACTAGTGCGAGATTTGGAATAAAAGAATGTTTTTAGCCTAGTGATTTGTTTCTGCCAAAGGTGATGGATGTCGATTAGGCCTCTCCCTCCATTCTGTCTTTTGATGGTGAGTCGTTCGATCGCAGATTTAGAGTGCAGGTTGTTGTGTTTTGAGAGTATTGTGCGCGTGGTCCTCTCTAACTGTTCTATGTCAGTTTTTGACCACTTTATTACTCCGAATGAGTAGGTCAATATTGGTATGGCAAAAGTATTCAAGGCTTTAATAAGATGCTTTCCTGATAGTTGTGTTTTGCAAACTGCGTTAATTCTCCTTCGATATTCTGTATTTAGTGTCTGTTTAATTGCTGTGTGGTCGAGTCCCTTAAGTTGTTTGTATCCTAAATATTTGTATAGATCTGTTGGTGCCATTGCTGCAATTGTGTCCGTGTCGTTAACTGTATAGCTGCCAGGTTTGATTTTACCTCTTATGATATGTAATGTTTTGCACTTATCCAACCCAAATTTCATATTTATATCTTGGCTAAATTCTGTCGTGACTTCTATAAGCTTTTTCATTTCTTTTTCGGTTTTTGCGTATAACTTAATGTCATCCATATATATAAGGTGAGAGATAACTGTTTCTTCAGTATTATGTTTAAGGTTGTACCCGGCCTGACTGTGGCGCAACAAGTGAGATAAGGGGTTAAGGGCGAGACAAAACCACAGAGGGCTCAGGGAATCTCCCTGATAGATACCCTTTCTAATAGATATCTGTCGTGTTATAAGAGAGATGTGGCGGTTGTTTAGCTGTAGTGTCGTTTTCCAATGTGGCATTATGAAACGCAAAAAATCTATTATTTTTGAATTGATTTTGTAAATCTCTAAAATTTTTATCAACCAGGAGTGTGGTATACTATCAAAAGCTTTTTGGTAATCTATATAGGTACAATGAAGGTTTCGATTTTTTGTGGTAGCATGTTCATGAATAGTGGAGTCGATAATCAACTGTTTTTTACATCCCATGTGGCCCCGTCTGCAACCCTTCTGTTCCTCAGCTATTATATTGTGATGTTCGATGTGTGCGTTGATTTTTGTTGTGATTGCTGATGTTAATATTTTGTAAATAGTAGGTAGGCATGTGATTGGTCTATATTGGGAAGGTTGTGTTGTGTGTGTAGTTTTAGGTAGCATGTATGTTATTCCCGTAGCAATGAATTCGGGTATGTTCTGTTGTCCTAATATAATAGCTGTCAAATTTTTTGCTATAGACTTGTGTAGTGTCGTTAGTTTTTTGTACCAAAAATTTTGTATTTTGTCTATACCTGGTGACTTCCAGTTATGTAATCTAGCTGTTATATTTGTAATATCAGTTTCTGTTATCTCTTTAAATTCCATTTCAACTATTGATCGCCATTTTGTTTCTTCTTCTGTAATCCAGATTGCTTTATCATTGTGTTGCACTTGTTCTTCCCATATACTGGACCAGAATGTTTCTAGATGTTCTTTCGATGGTGCGTCTGTGTTGTTTTCTATTGTTGTGTCGGTGTGAGATTTCTGTATGTTTCTGTAAAATACTTTTTCATTCATTGCAAATGTTGCATTATCATTTTTGCGCTTTTGTACCTTCATACATATATCTCCTAAGCCTATGAACTTTAAGAGCTAGTTTCTGTTTTAATGTATCCAAAAACTCCTCAGGTTTCCTATTATTACTTTCGTGTCTAGTGTGATTAGAATAATTTTTAAATATTGTTTCAACTCTCCTAACTACTTTATTTGATCTGATGCCGTTAATATAATGTGTGAGTCTACCACAGTCCGCTCTTAATTTTTCAATCTCTTTTTCTAATCTGTGTTGCCATGCTGGTTTGACATTACGACTTGTTCTGGAGATTCCTGTGTGGTCCGTGATTTTAAAGTTGAGTTCTTCAGATATAACTATCGCTGTGCAAAAAATAAGTAAATGTATGTCTATAAGTTGTGTGTCATCCGACATAAATTGTATGAGTAAAGTTTCGTTAAATAAATTAACTAAACGAAATAGGTTAGGGGTGTATTTAAGTTTAGGTAGTTTTGGTCGGACTGCTGGATCCATCCCAGAGTATAGTGTTATTGTTGTTCTAAATTTGTCATGTATTTCTTGGATGTAGGTATCTGTGGCTAGGTTTTGATCAGCGACAACTAAGGTCTCAATATCATTTTCGAGCGTTAGGGTTAAGGAATCGGTTTGTGTGGATGTGTGTGCAGTTTGCGTGTAAGCTTGCGATTGGTTGTATGTTAGAGATTGACTATTAAGATGTGTTTGAGTGAGCGATTGTGGTTGTTCTTGCAGAATATTTTCGTTTGTGTTTTGTGTTAGTATGATAGTGTCAGTGTAGTTTTCTGACCCCTGTCGTAATTGTGTGCGTACTTCTTCTTTTAACTGATCTAATTCGACTTGTGATAAGAGTTTATTCCTAATTATAGTTCTTCGTTGATCTGAAATCCGTTGTTCTGAAACGGAAATCTCAGGATATTGACGTGTAAAAAGTTCATGTAATTGTTTTCTGTACGTGGTCAAGTCGGTCTCTAATTTAGTGATGTGTAGGTAAGTTCGCATGATGAATAGGTTAACTTCTTTGCTCCATCTCATGCGAACTCTTGCTTTTCCAGCCTTGGTGGACGCGGGTAAAAAGGTAGATACCTCCCGCGCAACATTCAAGGTCGGAGTGGGTGGGACTGTATTTAAACTAATAATGGCAGGTGATGATGGTATGGGTGACGATGGTATGGATGGTGATGATGGTCTAGAAGGTGTGTAAGATACTGTACTTGGACTATACGGTTCTACGGGGGTGTTTGTCCTGTCCGTCAGTCTGTCACCATCGTCAATGATTTCGGCTGTAACATCTTTGTCGGTGGGAGCCCGCCTGTTCAGCTCTTCACCGCTGACGGTTCGCATGCTGAGACACCCAGCGTCAGCTCCAGGTGCGCCCCGGCGATCGCTCCCGGGCAGCGGTCCTATACGTTTTCTTTTTGAACGAGTCTCCATTTTGAGTGGGTTTCCAGAGCCACGTTAGCCACGCCAGTAATTTCTCATTCGTGTATCCGCCCCCCACGTGATTAGATGGTCAATCAGGACGTGTGGTTGTTTAGGGGGCTTATTATTATTATTATTATTATTGATTATATATTTTCCATATCTCGGGACCCTGGGGTCCCGGACTTTTGGAAGGCGTACGAGGGGCCGAAGCCAACTCGCAGAGGCCCCTTAGACAATTTTAAAAGATGAGGAGGCACCAACCGACGATTATCCCTGTATGCATTATGCAAATGCACCCAAGGACAACCTCCGGTTGGTACAGGACTATTGTAGGACATGGAAACGAAACATATTGGGTTATGGGTTTGGGTGGCTATAGTGGATTGGTTACCAAGAGCTATGGAAAAACTATGTCCCCTGCCTGACCAATGTGTGATAAATACAATACACGGATAAAATGGCAGGGGGTGACTTGCACACTCAATAATGGGCCCCCGAAAACGGTCGCTAGCACATAGTGTCGTAGTGACAAGGGGGCAACATGTCCCGAGGTGCTTATAAGGAGTGGAGAGGTATTCCACGACTATCAGGACAATCCCAGAGCCCGGAAGATGGTCAAGATCCCTACCAGCACTTACTGGATTACTTCCTTCCTCCGAGCACGTTTGCTCTAGCGAATCTCCACTCAAGCCAGCCAATAAAGGCAAGAATGAGGTGGGAACTCTGTTCCTCGTCAGTGTTCACTCCAGACGGCCAATAAAGGCAAGCCAGAGGTGAGGAACAAGACTTCTCCCGGGAGATAGGGTCCGTGGGGTCGCTACTGCCCAACAGCTCGCCACATGCTGCCCTGCGGGTTCATGTATCTCTCTTGGTCTGGCTCCTCACCCTAGATTCGTTTCGGCAAAGTAAACTCTATCGGCACAGATCTAGAGTTCAGGAACGCGCAAGCCCCACCACGGCGTCAACGTAGAGATACGGCGGTGGGGTTATTATTATTATGGTTTTTAAATTTAATTTTCTCAGGTTAATACCTGGTATTTTCAGAATCTGACGGGTGTGAACCAAGGTGAGATTCCAGTTATTATTCTGAGAAGATAAATTGCTCTGTACTGCAGTGAAATTATTATCCAAGTCTAGTTGTAAAAATTTTCTTACTATGCGGCAAGTGTTTAATATGGCAGCTTTTTGTAGTGCTATATATGTGTATTTGGATATATTGAGTGCATTAAAACTATTGAATATTTGTTTCGGGATAACACCTGTTGTTGATATTACTATTGGGACTATAGTGACTCTATTCATTTTCCAGACTCTGGTAATTTCCTCTTGTAATTCTGTATACTTCCTGATTTTTTCCGTGATAGTTTTTTGTACGTTATTAGTATTTGGGACTGCTATATCTATTATAAATGTGTGTTTGCTTACTTTATCAACTAGTGTTATATCAGGTCTGTTGTTGTATATGGTGTGGTCTGTTATTATAGTGCGGTCATAATATAATTTGTAGAATTTGTTTTCTAAAACAGCTCTAGGCGTGTACTTGTAATATGGTGTGTAGGGATCCTGCATGAGTTTAAGTTTAGTTGCGAGTTTTTGGTGTATGATATTAACAAGTTGATTATGTCTATGCGTATAGTCGTTTTGGGTTAGTGTGATACAAGCTCCTGTGATATGTTGTATTGTTTCAGGTTTGCTGTGACATTTTCTACATAAATCATTTCTTATTGTACTATCTTTTATTATGTATTTTCTATAATTTTTTGTATTTATGACTTGATCTTGTATGGCTAACATAAACCCTTCTGTTTCAGGAAACAGCTAACTTAACTCTAGCCATTTGTTAGAAGCCTCTTTATCTATGTACGTTTGGTGTAAATCGTTGGGATGTCTTCCATGTAGTTCTTTTTGCCTCCACTTCCTATGTATCTCTTCTATATGTCTCGCTTTATCTACTGTCTCAATATTGCTATCATCGCTAAGGTTCAGTGGTGTATACTGTTTGTCTATCTCTATAATTGTTTTGTGTAATTGACTGCTATTTTTCTTCCGCCTGAAAAATTGTTTTAAGTTTATGACTTGTCTTTTATGAAGATGTGATATTTCGATTAGTCCCCTGCCACCTTCTTTTCTGGACATTATAACTCTTTCTATTGCTGATTTGGGATGGTGATATCTATGTTGTGTCAGTGTAGTTCTTGTCTTAATTTCGAGAGCATGTAATTCTGTGTTACACCATTTTATTACACCAAAAGAATAAGTAAGTATAGGAATCGCGTATGTGTTTATGGATTTGAATAAATTTTTACTGGATAGGTGCATTTTGCATAATGAATGTATTCTACTATTGTATTCTTTTTTTAGTTTATCCTTAATAGTCCTATGTTCTAATAATCGTGCTTGATTGTAACCTAAATATTTATACAGTTCTTCGTCTTTCATCGCTTCTATTACTACTTCGGTGTCTGTTGAGTAGTTTCCTGCTATAATCTTACCTTTCTTTATATTTAGTTTCCGGCATTTATCTAGTCCAAAATCCATTCTTATATCTTTCGAAAATGTTGTTGTAATGTTTAGCAAATCTTGTAAATCTGTATTTTTATTAGCATATAGTTTTAAATCATCCATATAAAGTAAATGTGTAATTTGGTGCAATATCGACCTACCGTTCTTAATATCAAAGCCTAATTTCGATTCAATTAAAGCTCGGGAGAGTGGATTCAGGGCTAGACAAAACCATAGGGGGCTTAAAGAATCTCCTTGGAAAATACCCTTTTTAATTGCTATTTCTTCTACGGATACGTTTGTGGTTTTAGTTTGTAATTTTAGTGTAGTTCTCCAGGATACCATTGTATTTTTAAGAAAATTTATAATTAATGGATTGATTTTATAAATGTTTAATACTTCGATCAGCCATGAGTGCGGAACGCTGTCGAATGCCTTCTTGTAATCTATGTAGGCTATGTATAAGTTCTTTCTAGATCTTTGGACGTATTTTAAAATAGTGGAATCGATAATCAACTGCTCTTTACAACCCATATGACCGCGCCTACATCCTTTCTGTTCTTCAGTTAGGATATTGTATTGTTCAGTGTGTTTAATTATTTTGTTAGTTATACATGACGTTATGATTTTATATAAGGTTGGCAGGCAAGTGATTGGTCTATATTGTGAAGCATCCTGGGTTCTACTTGATTTTGGGATCATATATGTGATTCCTTTAGTCAAAAATTCTGGGATATTTTGATTGCCTTTTAAAATATCATTTATTTGTTCTGCTAAAGTTCTATGAAGTGAATGAAGCCTTTTAATCCAAAAATTGTGTATACCATCTATTCCTGCCGCTTTCCAGTTATGTGTTTTATTTATAATTGTATTTATTTCATGAGCATCTATATCTTCAAACGGCATTTCGTCTATTGTTTCTGATCGGACTATTTCTTCTTGTATCCATCCAGCTCCTTTGTTGTGTTCAGTACTATCTGACCAGACTCCTTGCCAGAATTCTTTTAAAGACTCTTGAGATGGAGAGTTAAGGATTGTCGTATTGTTGCCTTTAAGCTTTCTATAAAATTGTTTCTCACTTGTTTTAAATAATCTATTGTTATCCTTTCTTTCTTTAGCTTTTTTGTATCGTGCTAGTCTATGACTTTTCACTAGAAGTTTTTGTTTTAATGTATCTAAGTGATCTTCTATTCTCTTATTAAAGTTTTCATGTGAACTGTGTTGTTTCGTATTTTTAATGATCAGTTTGACTTTCTTTTCAAGTTTTTTTGAAGTGTTGCCGTTTTTATATTGTGTTAGTCTATTTATGTCTTTTCTTAACTGATCTATATCTGTTTCTAATCTTTTTTGCCATGGTGGATCGTTTATTACTCTGTTATTATTACTGGTTCTATCTGTGTTTATTTTTAGTTTAAAATGAATTGCAACGGTAATAGCTACAGAATAGATTAAAGAATGCGTGTCGCTTAAGTTTTCTAGGGATGATAGTTTAAGAGGTATAATTTTCTGATTAAACATACTAATGATATCCGACAATTCACGAGATGGTCTAATTTTTGGTAATAATGGCCTACACGCAGGATCCATTCCGTTGTATTTTAACATATTTGATTCTAATTCGTTACTTAATGATTCTGCTAAAGAAGGGTCAAACTCAATATTATTCTGTGTTTGTTCTAATGTGAGATTATTTGTAGTAGATTGATAGCTGTGCTGTGTGTCAGCAGTTATTTCTGCGGCAAAATATTCAGTCCCTGTCCTAGTGTCGTGTTCTACGGAAGGATTATATGTTGTAATCGATTGGGTTATCTGTAAGGTGTTTTTTAGTTGTGTGAGATTCATACTTTCTTCTTCTTCATTTTTTAGCTGTTCTGCTATTTCAAATCTAATTATATTTAAAGTGTCGTCTGATAACAGCTTGTTCCTGATAATAACCCGTCTTTGGTCTGCTATTCTTTGTTCTGTAACATTAATTTCTGGGTACTGTATTTTAAATTTTTCGAATAATTGTGTGCAATACATGGTTCTGTCCTCTTCAAGTTTCGTAATATGATAGTAAGTGCGCATGATGAATATGTTCATATCTTCAGTCCATTTCATGCGCACTCTGGGTTTTCCCGCTTTGGTGGTCGCAGGCTGAGTAGCTGACGCCACCTGCGAAACATCCAAGGCGGATGTAACTGCTCTTCTGTCATCACTATTGTCTAGTCTGTCTGTCGGTTCGGCTGTAGTATTTTTGTCGGGGAGAACCCGCCTGCTCAGTCCCCCACCGCCGATGGGTCGCATGCTGAGACACCCAGCATCGGCCCCGGGTGCGCCCCGACGATTGCCCTCGGGTAGCGGTCCTATACGTATTTTCTTCGATCTAGTCTCCATGTTAAATGGGTTTCCAGAGCCACGTTAGCCACGCCAGTAATTTTTCATTCGTGTGTCCGCCCTCCACGTGATTAGATGGTCAATCAGGACGTGTGGTTGTTTAGGGGGCTTATATTATTATTATTATTTTCGGGAGTGTTCTTTTTCTCAGCTCTAGGCTGGTTTTAGCTACATTTACGGGTCAAAGCCAAGTAAATGCAGCTTGTGGTGTGTATTTAAGATGAGGGTGTGTTTTCTTCATCTAACTGCATGAATTTCCTAACTATTCTGCAGGTGTTTAATATGGCAGCTTTCTGTAGGTTGATATAAACGAATTCTTCTAAATCTATTAATTTAAGGCTACGGGGAAGATGGTTGGGGATAACGCCTGTCGTGGAGAGAACTATAGGGACAACGTATACTTTATCTTGTCTCCAGATTCTTGCGATTTCTTCTTTAAGATCGGCATATTTACTTATTTTTTCTGATATGGTTTTTTGTAGGTTATGGGTATTAGGAACTGCAATGTCTATAAGGTAGGTAATTTTTCTTATTTTATCCTGTAGGGTTATGTCTGGTCTATTATAGTGGATAGTCCTATCTGTAAGTATGGCGCGATCGTAGTACATTTTGTGCGTATCATTTTCTAGAATAGTTTGTGGTGTGTACTTGTAGTAAGGAGTGTTAGAGTTTTGTATGAGATTGTGTTTGAGTGCTAGTTTTTGGTGAATGATGTTTGCAACCTGGTTGTGTCTGTGAGTGTAGTCTGTCTGTGTGAGGGTTGTGCATGCTCCAGTTATGTGTTGTATGGTTTCTGATTGAATGTGGCATCTTCGGCATTTATCGTTTGTGGTGGTAGGGTCTTTAATGATAAATTTCCTGTAGTTTTTGGTGTTGATGATTTGATCTTGTATAGCTATGATGAAGCCTTCTGTTTCAGGGAACAGATTGCCTATTTTAAGCCACTTATTAGACGCCACTATGTTAATATGGGATTGTTCTAAATCACGAGGGTGCCTACCGTGAAGGACTTTCTTCTTCCATTTTTCAATTTTTTGGTTCTGTGGGTCAGTGTTATTTGTGTCTTGTATATTTTGTTCATTTAAGTTAAGTGGGGTGTAGTTAAAATAATTTAGAGAGATATATTTGTGTATGTCACTAGTGCGAGATTTGGAATAAAAGAATGTTTTTAGCCTAGTGATTTGTTTCTGCCAAAGGTGATGGATGTCGATTAGGCCTCTCCCTCCATTCTGTCTTTTGATGGTGAGTCGTTCGATCGCAGATTTAGAGTGCAGGTTGTTGTGTTTTGAGAGTATTGTGCGCGTGGTCCTCTCTAACTGTTCTATGTCAGTTTTTGACCACTTTATTACTCCGAATGAGTAGGTCAATATTGGTATGGCAAAAGTATTCAAGGCTTTAATAAGATGCTTTCCTGATAGTTGTGTTTTGCAAACTGCGTTAATTCTCCTTCGATATTCTGTATTTAGTGTCTGTTTAATTGCTGTGTGGTCGAGTCCCTTAAGTTGTTTGTATCCTAAATATTTGTATAGATCTGTTGGTGCCATTGCTGCAATTGTGTCCGTGTCGTTAACTGTATAGCTGCCAGGTTTGATTTTACCTCTTATGATATGTAATGTTTTGCACTTATCCAACCCAAATTTCATATTTATATCTTGGCTAAATTCTGTCGTGACTTCTATAAGCTTTTTCATTTCTTTTTCGGTTTTTGCGTATAACTTAATGTCATCCATATATATAAGGTGAGAGATAACTGTTTCTTCAGTATTATGTTTAAGGTTGTACCCGGCCTGACTGTGGCGCAACAAGTGAGATAAGGGGTTAAGGGCGAGACAAAACCACAGAGGGCTCAGGGAATCTCCCTGATAGATACCCTTTCTAATAGATATCTGTCGTGTTATAAGAGAGATGTGGCGGTTGTTTAGCTGTAGTGTCGTTTTCCAATGTGGCATTATGAAACGCAAAAAATCTATTATTTTTGAATTGATTTTGTAAATCTCTAAAATTTTTATCAACCAGGAGTGTGGTATACTATCAAAAGCTTTTTGGTAATCTATATAGGTACAATGAAGGTTTCGATTTTTTGTGGTAGCATGTTCATGAATAGTGGAGTCGATAATCAACTGTTTTTTACATCCCATGTGGCCCCGTCTGCAACCCTTCTGTTCCTCAGCTATTATATTGTGATGTTCGATGTGTGCGTTGATTTTTGTTGTGATTGCTGATGTTAATATTTTGTAAATAGTAGGTAGGCATGTGATTGGTCTATATTGGGAAGGTTGTGTTGTGTGTGTAGTTTTAGGTAGCATGTATGTTATTCCCGTAGCAATGAATTCGGGTATGTTCTGTTGTCCTAATATAATAGCTGTCAAATTTTTTGCTATAGACTTGTGTAGTGTCGTTAGTTTTTTGTACCAAAAATTTTGTATTTTGTCTATACCTGGTGACTTCCAGTTATGTAATCTAGCTGTTATATTTGTAATATCAGTTTCTGTTATCTCTTTAAATTCCATTTCAACTATTGATCGCCATTTTGTTTCTTCTTCTGTAATCCAGATTGCTTTATCATTGTGTTGCACTTGTTCTTCCCATATACTGGACCAGAATGTTTCTAGATGTTCTTTCGATGGTGCGTCTGTGTTGTTTTCTATTGTTGTGTCGGTGTGAGATTTCTGTATGTTTCTGTAAAATACTTTTTCATTCATTGCAAATGTTGCATTATCATTTTTGCGCTTTTGTGCCTTCATACATATATCTCCTAAGCCTATGAACTTTAAGAGCTAGTTTCTGTTTTAATGTATCCAAAAACTCCTCAGGTTTCCTATTATTACTTTCGTGTCTAGTGTGATTAGAATAATTTTTAAATATTGTTTCAACTCTCCTAACTACTTTATTTGATCTGATGCCGTTAATATAATGTGTGAGTCTACCACAGTCCGCTCTTAATTTTTCAATCTCTTTTTCTAATCTGTGTTGCCATGCTGGTTTGACATTACGACTTGTTCTGGAGATTCCTGTGTGGTCCGTGATTTTAAAGTTGAGTTCTTCAGATATAACTATCGCTGTGCAAAAAATAAGTAAATGTATGTCTATAAGTTGTGTGTCATCCGACATAAATTGTATGAGTAAAGTTTCGTTAAATAAATTAACTAAACGAAATAGGTTAGGGGTGTATTTAAGTTTAGGTAGTTTTGGTCGGACTGCTGGATCCATCCCAGAGTATAGTGTTATTGTTGTTCTAAATTTGTCATGTATTTCTTGGATGTAGGTATCTGTGGCTAGGTTTTGATCAGCGACAACTAAGGTCTCAATATCATTTTCGAGCGTTAGGGTTAAGGAATCGGTTTGTGTGGATGTGTGTGCAGTTTGCGTGTAAGCTTGCGATTGGTTGTATGTTAGAGATTGACTATTAAGATGTGTTTGAGTGAGCGATTGTGGTTGTTCTTGCAGAATATTTTCGTTTGTGTTTTGTGTTAGTATGATAGTGTCAGTGTAGTTTTCTGACCCCTGTCGTAATTGTGTGCGTACTTCTTCTTTTAACTGATCTAATTCGACTTGTGATAAGAGTTTATTCCTAATTATAGTTCTTCGTTGATCTGAAATCCGTTGTTCTGAAACGGAAATCTCAGGATATTGACGTGTAAAAAGTTCATGTAATTGTTTTCTGTACGTGGTCAAGTCGGTCTCTAATTTAGTGATGTGTAGGTAAGTTCGCATGATGAATAGGTTAACTTCTTTGCTCCATCTCATGCGAACTCTTGCTTTTCCAGCCTTGGTGGACGCGGGTAAAAAGGTAGATACCTCCCGCGCAACATTCAAGGTCGGAGTGGGTGGGACTGTATTTAAACTAATAATGGCAGGTGATGATGGTATGGGTGACGATGGTATGGATGGTGATGATGGTCTAGAAGGTGTTTATCATCATGGGTGTCGTTTTCATGGTTTTCGCGGGTGCTAAAGCCGATAGTAAAGTCAAAATGAACATCCAAGATGGCGGCCGTGAAAATTTTCAAATTTACCTTGATGGGTGTCGTTTTCAAGGTTTTCGAGGGTGCTGAAACCGATAGTAAAGTCAAAATGAAAATCCAAGATGGCGGCCGTGAAAATTTTCAAAATTTCCTTCAAGGGTGTCGTTTTCAAGGTTTTCGAGGGTGCTAAAGCCGATATGAAAAGTCAAAGTGAAAATTCAAGATGGCGGCTGTGAAAATTTTCAAGTTTTTCATCATGAGTGTCGTTTTCATGGTTTTCGCGGGTGCTAAAGCCGATAGTAAAGTCAAAATGAAAATCCAGATGGCGGCTGCGGAAATTTTCAAATTTTTCGTCATGGGTGTAGTTTTTCTAGTTTTCGAGGATACTAAAGTCGACAGTGAGGTCAAAATGTAAAATATAAATGTTGTTTTTGTATTAAATTATATGTGAGATCCCGGAATCCTCCTGGGATCCTTGTTACGTGATGACTCTTACATGATTTTAAATAAAAACATAAGTTTTACAGCCACCATCTTGGATTTTCATTTTGACTTTATTATCAGTTTCAGCACCCGCGAAAACCATGAAAACGACACCCATGAAGAAAAACTTGAAAATTTTCACGGCCTCCATCATGGATTTTCATTTTGACTTTACTATCAGCTTCAGCACCTCCGAAAACCATGAAAACGTCACCCATGAAGAAAAATTTGAAAATTATCACAGCCGCCATCTTGGATTTTCATTATGACTTTATTATTGGCTTCAGCACCCTCTAAAACCATGAAAACGACACCCATGATGAAAAACTTGAAAATTTTCACAGCCACCATATTGAATTTTCATTTTGACTTTACTATCGGCTTTAGCACCCGCAAAAACTGTGAAAACGACACCCATCAAGGAAAATTTGAAAATTTTCACGGCCGCCATCTTGGATTTTCATTTTGACTTTACTATCGCCTTTAGCACCCGCGAAAACCATGAAAACGACACCCATGATGAAAAACTTGAAAAATTTCACAGCCGCCATCTTGGATTTTCATTTTGACTTTACTATCGGTTTCGGCACCCTCGAAAACCTTGAAAACGACACCCTTGAAGGAAATTTTGAAAATTTTCACGGCCGCCATCTTGTATTTTCATTTTGATTTTACTATCGGCTTTAGCACCCGCGAAAACCATGAAAACGACACCCATGATGAAAAACTTGAAAATTTTCACAGCCGCCATCTTGAATTTTCATTTTGACTTTACTATCGGCTTTAGCACCCTCGAAAACCTTGAAAACGACACCCATGATGAAAAACTTGAAAATTTTCACAGCCGCCATCTTGGATTTTCATTTTGACTTTACTATCGGTTTCAGCACCCTCGAAAGCCTTGAAAACGACACCCATGAAGGAAAATTTGAAAATTTTCACGGCCGCCATCTTGGATTTTCATTTTGACTTTACTATCGGTTTCAGCACCCTCGAAAACCTTGAAAACGACACCAATGATGAAAAACTTGAAAATTTTCACAGCCGCCATCTTGAATTTTCATTTTGACTTTACTATCGGCTTTAGCACCCTCGAAAACCTTGAAAACGACACCCATTAAGGAAAATTTGAAAATTTTCACGGCCGCCATCTTGGATTTTCATTTTGACTATACTATCGGCTTTAGCACCCTGGAAAACCTTGAAAACGACACCCATGAAGGAAACTTTGAAAATTTTCACGGCCGCCATCTTGGATTTTCATTTTGACCAAATTTACACTTTGAAAGTCGAGTCGTGACGATTTCTACCAGTTAACTCCTACCGCAAGCCGCGTTACAGAACTTCGTTCCTAAATAAGGGTTCCGTTATTCATTCGAACATACGAAACCCAAAAAAACATACTGACTTATTTACACTATGTCCCACGAATGAATTGTTCGATAAATTAGCGGAACAGCCGTGCGCTAGCAAAACGGACATAGGTCCGACCTTGTCAAGGCCAGGCGGGCGACTGAATCGCCGTGCGCAAGCCGCCGTATTATATAAGGATAATATTTTTGTGTTCACCAAAAATCTAAAGGTACATCTATGTATGCTCCCCGAAAAATACTGATCGTGCACCAAATATTCCTGAATGTTACACAAAATATTTAGTATGCATCCTAGTACCGTATACCCATTTACAATATTTTAGGTTAGGTTAGGTTAGGTTTCATTTTTTATTAATAAAGCTACATTGGACATTAATTGGTGTTTGATTCAAATACATTTTGCAGTGCATTATCTGAAGTAAAACTAAAAAAATAAATGCTTGTTTTTAAACTTAGGTGTATTACTATTTTTACAAATTTGCAACAGTTGTTAAATAGATGCTCGTTATGACATATTTTAATGAACATATTTTGGTGCACATTCAGTATATTTGGTGGAACACAGGCAAAATTAGGTAAATGAAATGGGAATAAATTGAAGTACTTTTAAATACCATCCATTATATAATATTTTATTATTAAATGAATTTAATTATTTTGCAAAATGTAACCACAAATTGTTCTTCTATTTGTTATGAACTTTTTACAGATATATTTTTTGGAAGTATTGCTTTCATAGGTTTCAAGCAAAATTAGAAAAACATCAAAAAAATCACCGATTAGACTCATCTTCCGATTTTTTTTTGATCGAGCGAAGTTTTCGATATCATGTTTTGAACCACAAAAAGTCAAAGTACATATAGTAAACTACAATATATATATTTTCTTGGCTTTAAACAATCACTATTTCTTTGTTTATTTTTGAATCAAAGTGATGCAATATTTGGTATAGGTCGCCCATGTACGGACTAAAAAGTAAATACTTAAATATCGGTAGTTCTTGTACATATAGGTATACATAGGCAGAATTATTAAACAAAAACTCTTAAAAAATATAAAGTCCAAGTCAAATAATTTATTTCAAATAGGCACATAAATGGCACTTTTGAATGTCAACATTTACAAAAACAAACAGAATTGATTCTAGTTGCCCCTTCCAAAAGGTAGTTTCGTATGGAGAAGAATGGGCAAGAAACTCCACCGTTACTCTTTTAAAATTGATGTGAAGACCATGCACCTCCTAGTATAAAAGTAGGTAAGTACTCCACAATAGGTTAAAATACTTGTTTTCAATTAGAACTCTTGCAATTATATGTTTTTGATTAAATGTAGCTTCTGAAGATTCTGCAGTTGCTTCTAAGTATGGTGTCATTAACCATGGTCGCAGTGGATATCCAGAATCACCCGAAACAATGAATGTATGAGTATTATGTAAAGAAACTAATATTCCCCTGCAAATAAAGATCGAGTTTGTAAACATAACTAATATACAGGGTGACTGCATTCATTGGCAATATTTTAGGGGGTCACAGTACTCATGAATATGAACATAAAAGTTGTTTGTATGGGATCAATTCTGAAGTCCATTTTCCGTACATTTAATCAAATTGTGTGAACATAAATCTGTGCAACAGGTGATTTTTTAACTCAGTAAGTAGTATCAAAGTGAAATATTCAATGAAATACCTATAATAAGTACTATATTCTTACCCAAATCATCCAGTTTAGGTACACCATAATCTAATGCAATGCTATAGAGCACACAATAGGCTTGAATAATTTTTGCACATTTTTGAGTCTTGTAATGTAGAACTGTCTTTGTTTAAGCAACGCCAATGATTTTTCAGTCGACCAAAAGTGTTTTCAATTAGAACTCTTGCAACTATGTTTTTGTTTAAATGTAGTTTCTGAAGATTCTGCAGTTGCTTCTAAGTATGGTGTGATTAACCATGGGCGCAGTAGATATCCAGAATCACCTGAAACAATGAATGTATGAGTATTATGTTACTTAAAGAAACTAATATTCCCATAATTATGTTGGAGTTAACAGACATAATATTATTAAAGCACTTGAAACACTCCTACTTGGAATCAATGTCACTCAATATAGGAATTAAATACTAGAACCAACAGGAGTTGGTTAACTAAGGATAGTAAGTAGTAAATAATGTTTAAAAAAAAAAGCAGAACACATACCCAGTAGCCAACATATTTCACCTTATGCATGTAAAGATTGCATATAATTGTAGACTTGACTGTTCTCCCAAATAAATGAATCATGGTTAGCGCCACCAAATTTAGAATTGACATTTATTATTCTACAGTCACTATCGCACACCTAAAATTAATAAATTATTAAAATTAGTTTTCTATATGATTGAATACTAGCACATTAAGAAATTTCAATACCTACCATTTGTACATTTATCGAATGATAATGTTTTCTACAGTAGTATAAATGCTCCTCTTCTAGCGGCGGTGCAAGTATTCTAAAATGACTCCCATCAATACACCCAATTACACCAGGTATTTCAAATTTTGTGTAATATCTGTAATAATTTAATATTAATAAAACTATTTTATGATAGTTAGATTTTGTAATTGAGTAGGTCCTTTTAAGTGCTACAACAAAATACTAACCTCTGACTTACTGCCTGTCGAGCAGCACGAGTTTTTGGAAACTGTATATACTTTTCCAACACTAAATCATGAGTCAAAGCTTGGGTCACTTCATGAATATAAGCACTGCACATCTTTTGAGACAGACTTTTAGCCACTCCCACAAGACGTTGATACGAGCCGGTTGCATAAAAAAATAGAGCGACGAGTACCTAAAAAAATATGAAAAAATGTAAAATATACTTATCTAAAAGTATCTAACAATGTATTCAATAACTAGGTAGGTATTTTATTACTGCGTTGGTACAATACCTTGGTTGAAGTGTTACTCGTTGAGTCGACCTCTTTGCCAATTCTTCTAGTTCTTCACAAAGAAATAGAAAGGCTTCCTTTGACAAACGGTATCTATTCCTAAATTCAGTATCGTTGAGATCGTCCACTGGATTGAAACTGGCACGAAGATTGGCTCTTTGTTTTCGAAGATGATTCCGTTCATCTTGACAATGAGCAGTCATCATCATTTTCCATGCGAAAAAATTACGTGCTGTCATGAATAAACACAATTTATCAAAATTACACGCAAATGACGCAAATAATGATGCAAATATCACGAACGTAACTTTTTTTTTTTTTTTGTTTAGTTTTATTTAGGGTTTTTTGTTAAATAACTAACATATCAAACACATTGTACCTTATAACTATAAGTAAATAAATCAAAGCACTTATTCTAATAAGTTTACGAGATAATTACGGGGGTCGGTGTTGGGTCTGCGGCACTAATAAGTACAATGCTTGTGCTATTTCTGATGTAGGCTCACTTAGAACACTTTGTATGATACCTACGTTCATCTTTGCAATGCCATACTTTCTCAGCAACGACTCCCGCTCCACCTTGTTCCGGACACACTCCATCAGCAAATGTTGCACATCCTCAATTATTCCACAAGTCGGACAATTCGGTGTGTCAGTTTTTCTCACTAGGTGTGCAAACTTTGCCGATGGATAGTGTCCCAAACGAAGTCTAAAAGCTAATTTCAGCATAAATCTATTAAGTGTAGCAATTACAAACCAAGGCACTCGAGGAGGCTCACTTTGTAAACTTTTATACCAAATTCCTTTTTCCTTGCTACGTATATCAAAGTATTCTTTCCAGAGATGGTAAGTTATAGATTTGTACTTCGGTAACAACTCAGAATTATATGGATTTGTGCGGGATACACATTTGTGTGCTGAGTTGGTGAGGAATAAAACCACTGTTGAAGCTTGAAGCCTTCTTTAATCTTCTTGTAGTGTTCCTATTTCTTCAACTGCTGCCCGCTGACTGTGCCGATACTCTGTGGAAATCGCTACGCCCCCGTCAGGGACGCGGCTAGCGGTGTCGGGGTGTACCCCCTTGCCCGTGGAGGCTATACGTTGGCCCGTAAAGACGGGCCCCTCATTATGTCGCCTTTAGTGGCCGGCGTCTGTTGGGTGTGAATCACGCCCATGTGAGTAATATCGTTTCGTTTAATAATATCGTTTATTTACTTATAAAAAAAAAAAAAAAAAATGGTGCAGATTTACAATAACATAACTTAAAGATTATAGAGGACACAGTTGCTCATTTGCCTGAACTAGGTAGAACCTGTGTTTCAGGCTAGAACTGTGCTTAGAATTTTAAAATATAAAATTAACAGCGGAGAAGACTAATTAAAAAACTAAAATTAACTTAACTAACATGTTTTATTTACAGACAACGAGTAAATCCTCTGTCTCACTGTATGATATACTAAGTAAAAATTGCAAAATAATCTTTTTACCGTCAAAATTATTTAATTTATATATACTTAATTTCCTATTCAATTTATTGTACAGAAATGGACCTGATGAGTGGTTGCTATGTGTTTTTCTGTAGGCGCGTTACGACGTTGTCCCACAACGCCGCTTGCTTCACGACACCTCGGCGGTCAGCCCCCGCCAGGTGAGACCCCCAGTTACCTGGGGGAGGCCCAACGAGGACGACCAGCGACAGAGGTGCCGACTCCACGCTCCTACAGAATAAGGTGATTAGCCCCCGCCCGTCCTGATCTCAGAGCTAGCCGATCACAGTCCGGGCTAAGAGGCTGTCGTGTGTGTGAGGACGGTATTGTATTGTGTTACACCGCCCGGTGTCTACGCGAATCGCAGCCCGCGCCGCGCCTTCGCGTGTGAGTTTAGGTGCTTGTATAGAGGTGAATGTCTGTTGTTTGTTACGTACCTAACGCGCCTATATTAACCTAGCACGCGCTACACAACAGATGCATGTATTATGTGAGGTCTGTTGTCACAAGTATGCCGCGTGTAGACTGAAGCGGCATACTCGGAGGTCAATCCGGTGGGTGGACGGGGTCATCGTCCGCGACCAGGTCGCGGGGGAGGGGGTCGCGCATGCCAGGGCGCTATCTGCTTGACGTGGGGCCAAGCGGGAGCGTCGGCACGCGCGAACATTCCCTTCGCGAGGCGCCCAGCAAACTCATCCAGGCTCTCGATCCCAAGGTCCCGATGCAGGACATCGTTCCTCACGAAGCGAGGAGCGTCAACTATGGTCCGCAGCGCAAGGTTTTGCTGCGCGCGGAGCGACTTTCGGCTCGACTCGCTCGTGAGGGCGAACCAAGCAGGGGCGGCGTACATCAAGATTGGGCGCACGTACAGTTTGTACACGCCCAATTTGACGCGCGCCGGGATGCGGGACGAGAGCACCGGTTTAAGGAGGTTGCAGGCGACCCTCCCCCGTGCGGCGACCGCGCGGACGTGTGGCCCCATCGTGAGCCGACGATCGATGGCGACACCCAGGTACTTGACCTGGGGCGACCACGCGATATCGACTCCCTGCAGCTTTAAGGGTGGTGGGAGGCGCGCGGCTCTGGTAACCATCGCCTGCGTCTTACCCACGTTAACCGATAGCCGCCACTTCGACAGCCACTCGGGAAGTAGATCGAGGGCGCGCTGCATTTTGACCGCCGCGTACTTCGCATTAAGCGAGGTGGTAATGTACGCGGCGTCGTTAGCATACAGCGCTAGCGTCGCATCGGGCGTAGTGGGGATGTCGTCGGTGTAACGTGAGTAACACGCCGGCGAGACGCAGCTACCCTGTGGCACACTGCCAGCACAGGGCGGGCGCTGGATAGCGCTCCGTCGACCACCACCCTGAAGGTCCTGTTTGAAAGAAAAGTAGAAACCACCTTTACGACGCGACGGGGCGCGTCTGAGGTGGCCAGCTTGTAAATCACGCTTTCATGCCACACACGGTCGAAGGCCTTCTCCATGTCGAGGAATACTGCTACCGAATACTCCTTTTTGTTGTGTGTAGCTGCGAGGTGGTGCAGTACCCTCGACAGCTGAAGCGTCGTGCTGTGTTCCGCCCGAAACCTAAACTGCTCGGGCCGTGGAGTGATGTGTGGTTGGAGGTGTCGCAGCAGGAGTGCTTCGAACACCTTGGAGATTGTCGGCAACAGAGTGATCGGCCGATAGCTCTCCGGCTTCAGAATGTTCTTCCCCGCCTTGGGCAGCATAATGACGCGCCCTTCCTTCCACGAAGCGGGAAAGGTCCCCGTGCGCAGTATCCCCGTAAACAGGCGCGCCAGCGCCGCAACCATTCGGTACGGCAGGCGGCGCAGCACTGTATTAGTGATACCGTCAGCACCGGGGGCCTTCCTAGGCTTCGTTCTTAGGATGGCGCGTCTGACTGCCCCAGGCAGGAAGAAGATGGGGTCCTCCTCGGGAGCTATCGGTGTAGCAAAGTAGTCTCCAAGGTATTTCTCGACTGCTGCTACATGTTCGTAGTCGGCAGTCGGATTCGGTTGGAACTGACGCTCCAGGTGCTCGGCGAAGACCTCCGCCCGGTCCTCTGCTACGTATTTTAGCGCCCCGTCGCTGTTGAGCAGCGGACGCACCGGGGCTGGGGTATTCGAGAGCTGGCGGCAGAGTTTATGGACCGACGGCCAACTGTCAGCAGTGGCGTCGATGCGTTCCTCCCAGCCCGCGGCGGTTTGTGCCTTAAGCTCGGCCTTCACCTTCTCTGCGAGACGGTTAAGCTGCGTTTTCAGTGTGGGGCAGCGTAGCTGTTGCCACTGCTTGCGGAGGCGCCTCTTCACGGCGATCATCGCGCTGATGTGCGCCGGCAGGGGCGGCAGTAGCCCTCTCCCCTGCGGCTGCGTTGTAGTCGCCGCTTCCAAGGCGCTTTGTATGCAAGCAGTGACGTCCTCCGTAGTCCGATCTACGTCCGCGGAGGTAAAGATAGGCCGAGTTGGCACGGTGGCTTCTACTTTCTCTTCAAAGGTAGTCCAATCCGTTAATCGGCGTGGCGCTAGTGGCTTCAGTCGGGTTGGCATCCCCGATAAGACGACGAGTACTGGTTGGTGGTCCGACTGTAACTCGTCGTCTATCACTTGCTGCGTGATCTGGCAGTGCAGCCCTCGGTGAGCTACGATGTCCAGCACGTCCGGCATATGTTGCGTGGCGTCCGGGTAGTGGGTCGGCGTCTCTGGGCCGGACACCGTATAACCGAAGGCTTCCGCGTCCGCTAAGAGTCGTCTCCCCTCGGTGTTCGTATTGAGAGAATTCCACGCTGGGTGTTTGCAGTTAAGATCACCGGCGAGGAGGGTTGCGTGTGTGGGCGTGTACAGCACGGCCCGCAGCTCTGACAGGTCCAGGTGGGCCGCGGGCGGCTTGTAACACGCATAGATGTTAATGTCCTCGCCGGCTAAGTGCAGCTGAACACCCAGCGCGTAGAACGAGTTGAGTGACGGCAAGGGGAGTGCTTGGTGGACGACTCTTCGCTTCACAAGCACCGCCAGACCACGGTACCTAATGTGATCCGACCTTTCGTCCTTCCTGTAAGTGAGATATCCCGGGAACCTAATCCTGTCCTCAGGTCCCAGGAACGTCTCACTTATGAGCGCCACGTCGATGTTCTGTTCCCGCAGGAGATGGCGGAGGGGGGCGACCTTGTCCCGAAGGCCGCGGACATTCCAGTGAATCACCCTCAACGGCCTAGCCATTGTAAAGCGTCAACAGGTTGGCCAGGCCATCGAGGATGATTGTCTCAACATCTTCATCTTTGCCCTGCCTAATGGCCTTTATAAGGTCCATTAATAACTTAATGGCACAGGCTGTGAAATCCTTTTTTATTGTTTTAGACGTAGCGCCGGTGGCGCCGCCATGCGTGTCTTTAGTGAACCTAAGTCGGTCCACTTTCTGCCGCTTCTCGGTGGCGGCGCTGGCAGCGACAGTGGTATCACCGTGCGGCTCTCTGGCAAACTCCTTTTGTTTTCCTTCCTGCCGCTGCGTTATGCCGGCGCTAGTGGTAGGTTGGTTAACAGTCACAGCCTGTGCCTCGCTCGAGGCAGGGCCGGCCTTTGGGACCTCTTCTTGGGTCGTTGGGGGTTGGGTTTGGCCTTCTTTCCTTTTCCCTTCCCCCCGCGTCGGTGTTTCTTCCTCCGCCCCGAGGAGGTGGCTTGCTTCCTGTCTGTGGGCCCGTTGGCTGCCGCCATCAGCGACGTGCCTTGAGCCTCTTCAGTAGGCGTCGTGTGTTGCCTTTCTGTGGCCACTTGGGACTTGGCGTATATTGGCCGTGATGGCGACAGTCCCCGCCCGCTTGTTCCGTATCTCACTTTGGAAGACGGGGCACTTTATGTTGCACGCGGGGTGCGGGCCACCGCAGTTGGCGCAGGTGGCCGGCTCCTCCCGCGGGCGCGGGCAGTCACGTGCCGCGTGCTCGCCTCCGCATCGCACACAAGCGAGCGGGCGGTGGCACTGGTGCGAGCTGTGTCTAAACCGCTGGCACTGGTGGCTTTGGGCGGGCCCACGTTTCCCTCTCCAAGCCTCGATTTTGACACCACGCATGTACATAAACACGGTGGTGTCAAATATGGCCCGGACGACGGGGGTCTTCTTCAATATCGCGTGGAACACGCAGCCGGGTCGTCCTTGTGCGCCCTTGATGTGGCGCACATACTCCGGCTGGTACCCCAACGCCCGGAGTTCCTCCTCTATCTCCTGGGGGTCTGTGTCTGCGGGTAGCCCCCTTATGGCTGTCTTCATGCTGCGGTCCGCTGGTAGCGAGTAGGCGAACCACGATACGCCGCTGTCGTTTTCGAGGCCGGTCAGGTAGCGCTGGACCAGCCTATATTCGTCCTCGGTGTCGGGGCGGAACTTAACCCCAGTACCGAACGGACGGGCATTGGGAGGTCGGCCCAGCTTGGCGCTGATGGCCCTGAAATGCGCGGCCCAATCGGGCAGCCTCTCGACTATCAGCGGAGGATAGCGCGGTGTCTTCCCCGGCTTCTGCTTCGTCGTCGTACTCGACGTCGCGGCGCCGGCGGCGGAAGCAGTTGGGGGGGGGGGCGGTGGATTCACAGGGGGCAGAGTGCACAATTGATTCACTTACCCCTGTTGTTGTCATGTCCGGTGAGGGAGACGGCGACGCTGGCGGCGTGCGGCGCACCGCGCCGGCGAAGGTGGGCGACACTGGAGCACCCTGACCCGCGGCGCACATTCACGCTGTGGCCGCGGCGGGTCAAGGCAGTATCTCTTCGCCTCCTCCGACGCGGTCTCGTCGGAGCTCCTCCTTCATCGCTGGGGTCTGGCCTCGAGTTGGAATTCAAAGTCGAACCCCAGCGACGGTGTTGGTGACGTCCTTTGAAGTGGTGCGGCTTCAGCTCCTCCCACGATGGGCCGCGGACCAGGTCGCAGAGTCGTATCCTGGGACACGTCCCCGCGACTGGACGCGGCCGAGCCCACTGATGCCAGCGACATGCTCGATCCCGCACGCGAAGAGCATGCCGACAGCGTGGCGGGCGAGTCGCAGGCAGAGATGCGGGGGGGCGCCGGTGACTCGGGCACCCTTGGCGTCATAGGTGCTGGCCGCTCTCGCTCAGCCAACGCCGGCCCCGCCAGCGAGAGGCGGGGGCCAGATGTGGCGGTGCGAGAAGCTGGCACAGCTTGCGTTTTCTTGGCAGCAGGCGCAGCCCCGGCGGGCGCGGGCGGCGAGGCGAAGCGTGGCGGCGGCGCAGAGGTGCGCGCAGGCGGCGCACTAGGGCGCACGGA
Organism: Fissipunctia ypsillon; assembly: GCA_947568875.1. NCBI lineage: Eukaryota > Metazoa > Arthropoda > Insecta > Lepidoptera > Noctuidae > Fissipunctia > Fissipunctia ypsillon. Next base: position 10,842,073 of record OX387668.1, read on the forward strand.
CGCTGTCGGTGCCGCAGCGAGCGCGGCGGCACGCGCGGTGTGCGCGGCGGCACGTGCAGCGGGCGCCGCAGCACGCGCCGCGGGCGCGGCGGCAAGCAGCGCAGGCGCGGCGATACGTGCGGCGGGCGCAGCGGGCGCGACAGCGCGCGCGGTCGGCGCAGCACCGCGCGCGGGTGCGGGTGCGCCCGCGGATGGGGCGGATGAAGGTACCGCTTGCGCATGCGGCGCGCGGCCGGGGTTCGCGACAGGCCCCGGGGCCTGTATGGGTACCGGGCGGAACGCGGCGGAGCGGACGGGTACCGCATGCTGTCGACCAGACGACGGCGTCGGCGCAACGCGCGCAGGCGCTGATGTCGTCGGTGGGCCGGCGGCTACAGCGGCGCTGGATCCCCCTCCTCTTCTTTCTTCTTTCCGTTGGGGTGGCCCGGCCAGCGGTGCACCGGACGACGCCGCGCTTGCCGGGTTTCGGCATCCTTCGGGCGTGGCCTCCGCGACCGCACCGGTGACGACTCACCGGGCAGCACGGGGTGCTCCCCTTGTGTCTACACAAGTGCCGGCTAGGTTACTTGTGTAAACACAGAGGCAACGGTTAAAAATTTGCGGTCCGCGCGGACAGAACACCAATAAAACTGTAGGATTAGTGCCCGTTAGGCCACGAGCTAATCCTGTGCCGATACCGTTGTTTTTTGTTTTTGGGGAATGGCATCTCGCAGTTCAACCTATAGGAGGTTGTCGACTGCTTAACCGGGCTTTCCTGTGGATGCCTCAATAAATTAAGGCCTCCAGCCAGGCTTAAAACTAGGACTAAAAACTAAGCGACTACACGCTAAGGGCACCCCCTGTGGGGTACGGACCTCGGCTTAGGGCGTCGCTGGGAGAGGACAGCAATGGGACATGCTGGATCGGATTATTTGGGGGCAAATTTAAAATTACGGGCTCAGCTGCGCGGGCTGGCTCGAGCAAGGGTCGGGGTGGGTATGGACGGGGGCGTCGCGGTGGCCCTCGGCGGCGAGGGCGGAAGCACGGCGGTCTCGATTTGAGTTTCCGGATCGTGCTGGTGGCGGGATTACTCTCCTGGAGGAGAGTTATTGCGTCATCCGGGACGGTTAGGGCGTGCCTAGGACGGCGGATGCGACTTATGCGCGTTGGTGCGTAGCGGGCGGCCGCCGCAATCAGGGGATTCGGGTGTTTGGAGGCAGATTCGAAGAAACGCTTGGCGAGGCGTTTCATGAACTGCTGGACGGTTGAGATTTTTAGATCAACGTGAAGAGACTCGTTGCGTACATAATAGGGTGCCCCCGTGACCTTTCTGAGGAAACGGTTCTGTAGGGTCTGCATCCTATGGAGCAAGTGTGGCTTAGCGTGCGCAAAAACAACACAAGCATACGTCATGATGACGGATGACTGCGGTGTAGATGCGCAGCTTGCACTTAAGAGATAGTTTGCTACGCGCGGTCAGGATGAAATGAAGCCTGCCGAGAGCGCAAGCGGCACGCGAACGAGCCGTCTTGATGTGCTTTCTAAAGGTCAGGTGTTGATCCAAGATCACGCCAAGGTATTTGGCTTGCTTCTCCCAAGGGATCGGCTTGCCATACATGGTGATCGGGCTAGGAGGTGCGGAAGCGCGGAGTCGCGGTCGCAAGAAAAGGACGGCCTGACTCTTATCGGGATTGACCTCAATCCTCCACTTCCGGAACCAAACGCCTAAAGCGTTTGCGGAGTTTTGGAGAGTTCTGGCGATAGAGTTCTGGCACCGCCCTGTGTAGTAGATAGCTGTGTCATCGGCGAAAAGCGCCAAATGAGTCTTGCTACATTTGGGGATGTCGCTCGTGAAGAGCGAGAAGATGAGGGGAGAAATCATCGAGCCCTGAGGGACACCGGCGCGTAAGGGGTGAGGGGAAGAGAGTGTACCCTCAACGCGATAGCGAAAGGTGCGGTTCGACAAAAAGTCTCGTAAAATGAGCACGAGACGGTCAGGCACCCCGAGTTGGTACAGCTTATGTATTAAGCCGTTGTGCCAGACCTTGTCGAACGCTTTCGCTATGTCGAAGAACAACATGCCCGTCGTTGCCTTGCGCTGGAAGCCAGCGCTTAGGTGCTCAACAATTCGGTGAACTTGCTGGATGCAAGAGTGATGGGTCCTGAAACCAAACTGTTCACTAGGGATAAGGCTCTTAGCCTCGACAAAATCTTTGAGACGCTTATAAATAAGCCTCTCGTATATTTTGCCGAGGACATTGAGGAGACTAATGGGGCGGTAACTAGTGGGCTCAGACTTGGGCTTGCCTGGCTTGGGGATACCGATGACGGTGGCCTCCTTCCACGTCTGCGGAAAGATGTTGTTGCTGAGAGCACCATTGAAGATGGCGGTCATTAGCATTATCAGGGGGGCGGGAAGGAGTTTGAAAACCTTATTGGTGATACCGTCCGAGCCAGGGGCCTTCCGATCCTGTAGCCCTTTAATGATGTCGTGCACCTCGTCTGGAGTGACGGGAGGCAACGAATCATCAGGGTCTTCCACAGGGGGAAGAGCAGCCCTGCGTTCGACTTCGGCGTCGACCTTGGCAAGGTGCGCTTGGTCAGCTGGTTGGGAGCTAGGAGAACATTGAGACTCCAGGCTGTCGGCTAGGCATTCTGCCTTTTCGGGATTGTCGAATGCGATGCTCTTGTCAGGGCGAATGAGGGGAGGCATTGTAGCCTCCCCAGTGGAGGTACGCATTTTGCGTTGGAGTTGCCAGAAGGCCAGATGGTTGGGCTCGAGCTCGCTGAGCATCTTGTCCCAGCCCTCGGAACGCCACTCCGTTATGCGTTTCTTTACAGCACGCTGTAAATGGCGCATGTGGGCTTTGTTCGCGTCGCAGGGAAATGAGTCGTAGGCACGAATGGCCGCGTTCTTCTCGGTTATCAGTTCACGTACGTCAATCGGTAACTTCCAGCGATGATCATCCATCGCCGGAACTTCCCGCGAACAATCCGTCAAAACGGATTGAACGTGTTCTGTAAACGAGTCGATCGCACCCGTCGTGTCTTCGACTGACACTATGTGGTCGGGGATTGTATCCAAGTGAGGCGACGTGGTGGATTTCAGCTGTTCGCTTACTTTCTTCCAGTCGGTTATCACTTTGGTTCGAGGGGGCTGGTTAGGATCGAGCGGACCCGAATAAGGGGCAAAGAGCATGTTAATTGGGCGGTGATCCGAGTTGAGTTCGTGGTGCGTCTCAATAGCGTGCAAACGAAGGTTTACATTCTTGAGTAGCGCAACATCGAGCACGTCTGGAAGCTGGCTGGGAACGCCAGGGTAGTGGGTTGGGTTCATCGGAGCGATGACATCGAAGTTGAGGGAGGCACCTAGGTTGAACAGTATCCTACCTCTGGTGGAGGTCGTGTTGCTGTTCCAGGCGGGATGCTTGGCATTGAGATCCCCCGCCAAAATGACGGAGTCACTCAGACCGAAGAGGACAGTTAGGTCCTTGGTGATCGCGGTGGGATCCTCCGCACCATTGGCAGGCGGGAAGTAGGCAGAGATGATGGTGATTGGTTGATGACCAGTCATGCCGAGCCGACAGATTGAGACCTCAAGATGAGAGACTAGTGGGGGAGGGTCCATAGGACTACAGTAAAGAGACCTTTTGTAGTATATAAGGGTGCCACCCTTGTGGCAGCGGGACCTGTCATTGCGAACTATGTCATAGTTGGCGATTTTCGGGTCCCGCTGATGGGGCTTCAGGGAGGTCTTTTGAATGAGCATGATGTCAAGCTGATGATCACGCAGAAAGGTGGCGATCTCATCGCGTTGACCGGAAATTGCATTGGCGTTGAAGACGCCTAGTTTAAGGGAGCGGGGTTTGAGGGACCTAATCTTTTGTAAATTCATAATGGAATTTTAAAAAGTTAGATTTTCGAGAGCTTGCGATACCTCGGGGTACGCATTGAATATCTCAAGGAGACGTAGAGCGTTTCCTTGAGCGGCACGGATTTCCTTTACCATAGCGTTGGCCGCCGGGGTGTAGAAAACAGCGAATACGCTGAGAAGCACCTGTGGGTTTGAAGGCTGATGGCCTGAGGGAGGGGACCTGTTTGCTGCCGTGGGAACCAGCGCAGCCTTGGGAGCGGCGGCGGCCACAGGAGCCACTGGAGCTGCTGCCGGGACTGGCGTGGCAGTGGCTAATGGCGCAGGGATGGGTTGAGAGGGCGGCACCGAGGCCGAAGCTGCCTTAAAGTTGACCCATGGGGAGGGTCTGAGGAGCGAGGCGTTCGGGCAACTGAGCAGAGGGGAGCTTTACGCTCGGGCTTTCCCTTTGCTGGCGATCGCTGGCACGCTTCGCTAGCTTGACCGAGGATGATTTTGGGGCTTCACTGCATCCCCGGTAGTTAGCTGGGTGACCAGCTTGCCCGCAGAGCACACAACTTGGAGGTTCTGTGCACAGAGTCCTGTCCTTGGGGCGAGGGCAATCCGCAGTGCCATGCCCGCCCAGACACTTAACGCATCTGGGAGTTGCGTAGCAGTGCGACTGGGAGTGGCCGTATAATTGGCAACGGTGACACTGGCCAACGATATTGGACTTTCTGGGCTTCTCAATAGAGATGCCCGACAGTGAACACACCGACTTCACTTTGAAGATCGGGTGATGACCCTCAACGGGGTCGCAGATCACCAGGACCATGTCGTATACAAGGCCCTGTTTCGCCCGGTGGAGGCGGTGTACTGCAGACACTGGGATACCCTTGGAGATCAGGTCTGCCTTGATCTCTTCGGTGGCGATCTCCTTCGGGATACGCCTGATGACTACCCTCGTCGGAGTTTCCTCCGGGAGGGAGAATGTGTGAAAGGAGTACTTCCTTTCACGAAGAATTCGGACAAGGTCCCTGTAGTCCGAGGACGAGGGGACAGTAACCTTGATGCCCTGCTGGGTAGATCGGGCATTGGTGTATTGGATCTTGCGATCCACGCAAACTTTAGATATTTCTGTCCACTTGGACTTATCTTGGATGTATAAGGGGTGCGGGGGACGCACCTTCCTCTTTGAGTCCGTTGGGATAGGACTGGCTGAGGTGGGTGATCGGGTGGGTGCCGAGCCGGAAGTAGAGGAAGGGGCAGGGGCAGGGGCGCAGGCAGGGGCGCAGTCAGGGGCGGAGGGGATGGCTGCCGCCAGAGGCTTTTTGGCCTTACCGGCTTTGGAGGAGCCGCCCTTCTTCCTCTTCCCTCCCTTTCCGACGACTTGGTAGTCGTCGGAGGAGGAGGAAGTTACGGAGATGGCGTCTTCGGACTCTGAGTCCGAAGGAGGGGTGGAGGTGTCCATCCCCTCGGGCTGGGGGGAGACTAAAGGCGGCATCGAATCCGCCGTAAGAGGGGTGCCCCAGTCTGCTACAGGGGGCGAATGCGGGCTCTCTAGAGCCTCGCTATGGTCTAGGTGACGACTACGCCAAGCCTTCCCATATCTAAAAAGGAAATCAGGGTCCTTAAAAAGGACCTCTCTTGCAAAAGCTGCGATGTCGGCGTCAGACATCGCAGCAATATTGAATTAAAAAAAAAAATAATAATAAGGTAGAATTAGGGGACCTAAAAGATCCTACTCCCCGGGTGGACGGGCCCGGGGGTGTGTGGCCCTCCCTGTCGGGTGCAGACAGGGAGGTGTGTGCCTATTTGTGAGCCCTAGAGCTGTAACCTGGCGCCAGTCTTAATGTGCGACAGGGCCCTGACCAGTCTAGTGCGAAGGGTGTAGACACACCCTAAAGACACTAGGTGAGTTGCTGTGGAAGGAAAACTGTCACCAGAGCCGACTAGGAGACCCCCCAAGGCCGGTTATCTCTGGGACCCGTCCAATTAACTGCCTTACCCTGAAGGGGCTCAGCGGGTGTGTTGGGTCAACACCCCTTGACTTCGTTGGCACCGTGAGGTATCCGCCAAGGACCACGAAACTGTGGTTTTTACCCTGAGGGGGCCAAAAAGACACGCCGAACGTTTATTTGACGGAAGATGTTAAAGAAACAATTTATCAACAATCGCCTTGAAAAAGGCAATAGTTGATACAACGGTGTAGTCAGAGACTACAGGAGTTGTTCCGTGACGTGATCATCGACGATCGTCGATGGCGGTGAGTCAGCGGTGAGTCAGCAGTGCGGCGAGCGGAATGCGTCAGCGGCACGACCGTCCACAGCGGTGTCGAGCGAGCGACTGGAATGAAAAACGTGTGCCGATACTTCGTTGGATGTCGCTACGTCCCCGTCAGGGGGCGCGGCTAGCGGTGTCGGGGCTTAGCCCCCTTCCCGCGGAAGCTATACAGTGGCCCGCAAATACGGGCCCCTCGCTATGTGCGCCTATAGCGGCTGGCGATAGTGGGCGTGCGTGCACGCCCATGTGAATGATTGCTATTGGTGTTTCTGTAGGCGCGTTACGACGTTGATCCACAACGCCGCTTGCTTCACGACACCTCGGCGGTCAGCCCCCGCCAGGTGAGACCCCCAGTTACCTGGGGGAGACCCGACGAGGACGACCAGCGACAGAGGTGCTGACTCCACGCTCCTACAGATAGGGTGAATAGCCCCCGCCCGTCCTGATCTCAGAGCTAGCCGATCACAGTCCGGGCTAAGAGGCTGTCGTGTGTGTTAGGACGGTATTGTGTTGTGTAACACCGTCCGGTGTCTACGTGAATTGCGGCCCGCACCGCACCTACACGTGTGAGTTGGGTGCCTGTCGAGAGGTGAATGTCTGATGTTTGCTACGTAACGCGCCTATATTAACCTAGCACGCGCTACGCAACAGATGCATGTAAAGTATGTGGAGTCTATTGTCACAAGTATGCCGCGTGTAGACCGGAGGCGGCATACTCGGAGGTCAATCCGGTGGGTGGACGGGGTCATCGTCCGCGACCAGGTCGCGGGGTAGGGGTCTCCTCGCGTCAGGGGGGCGCGTATGCCAGGGCGCAATCTGCTTGACATGGGGCCAAGCAGATGCGTCGGCACGCGCGAACATTCCTTTCGCGAGGCGCCTCACAAACTCGTCCAGGCTCTCAATCCCGAGGTCCCTCTGGATGATGTCGTTCCTCACGAAGCGAGGGGCGTCAACGATAGTCCGCAGCGCAAGGTGTTGTTGCGCGCGGAGCAGCTTGCGGTTCGTCTCGCTCGTGAGGACGAACCATGCCGGGGCGGCGTACGTCAATATCGGGCGCACGTACGACTTGTACACGCCCAACTTGACGCGCGCCGGGAGGCGGGACGAGAGCACCGGTTTAAGGAGGTTGCGGGCGACCCTACCTTGTGTGGCGACCATGCGGACGTGTGGCCCCATCGTGAGCCGACGGTCGATAGTGACACCCAGGTACTTGACCCGGGGCGACCATTCGACGTCGGCTCCTTGCAGCTTCAGGGGTGGTGGGAGGGGCGCGGCTCCGGTGACCATCGCCTGCGTCTTACCCACGTTCACCGACAGCCGCCACTTCGACAGCCACTCGGGAAGAAGATCGAGGGCGCGCTGCATTTTGACCGCCGCGTGCTTCGCATTAAGCGAGGTGGTAATGTACGCGGCGTCGTCAGCATACAGCGCTAGCGTCGCATCGGGCGTAGTGGGGATATCGTCGGTGTAGCGTGAGTAACACGCCGGCGAGACACAGCTACCCTGCGGCACACCAGCCAACACCGGGCGGGCGCTTGATAGCGCTCCGTCGACCACTACCCTAAAACTCCTGTGGGACAGAAAAGTAGAGACCACTTTAACAACGCGACGGGGCGCATCTGACGTGGCCAGCTTGTATACCAAGCCATCGTGCCACACACGGTCGAAGGCCTTCTCCATGTCGAGGAATACTGCCACCGAGTACTCCTTCTTGTTGTGCGCGGCTGTGAGGTGGTGCAGTACCCTCGACAGCTGGAGCGTCGTGCTATGTTCCGCCCGAAACCCAAACTGTTCCAGCCGCGGCGCAATGTGGGGTTGGAGGTGTCGCAGCAGGAGTGCTTCGAACACCTTGGAGACCGTCGGCAGCAGAGTGATCGGCCGATAGCTCTCCGGCTTCAGGATGTTTTTCCCCGCCTTGGGCAGCATGATGACGCGCCCTTCCTTCCACGAGGCGGGAAAGGCCCCCGTGCGCAGTATCGCCGTGTACAGGCGCGCCAGCGCCGCTACCATACGGAACGGCAGGTGGCGCAGCGCTGTGTTGGTGATACCGTCAGCACCGGGGGCCTTCCTAGGCTTCGTTCTTAGGATGGCGCGTCTAACTGCGCCAGGCGAGAAGAAGACAGGGTCCTCATCGGGAGCTATCGGCGTGGCGAAGTAGTCTCCCAGGTGTTGCTCGACCGCTGCGACATGCTCGACGTCGCTGGTCGGGTTGGGGCGGAACTGACGCTCCAGGTGCTCGGCGAAGGCCTCCGCCCGGTCCTCCGCTACATATTTGAGCGCCCCGTCGCTGTTAAGCAGTGGACGCACCGGAGCTGGGGTGTTCGTGAGTTGGCGGCAGAGTTTGTGAACCGACGGCCAGCTGTCTGTAGCGGCGTCGATTCGTTCCTCCCAGCTCGCAGCGGTGTGTGCCTGTAACTCGGCCTTCACCTTTTCCGCGAGACGGTTGAGCTGCGTCTTGAGCGTGGGACATCTAAGCTGTTGCCACTGCTTGCGAAGGCGCCTCTTCACGGCGATCATCGCGCTGATATGCGCCGGCAGGGGCGGCAGTAGCCCTCTCCCCTGCGGCTGCGTTGTAGTCGCCGCTTCTAAGGCGCTTTGGATGCAAGCAGTGACGTCATCCGCCATCTGGTCTACGTCCGCGGAAGTCACTATAGGCCGAGTCGGCGTGGTGGTCTCTACTTTCTCTGCAAAAACTGTCCAATCCATGGATCGACGTGGCGCTGGTGGCATCAGTCGGGTCGGCATACCCGATAAGACGACGAGTACAGGTTGGTGGTCCGACTGCAACTCGTCGTCTATCACTTGCTCCGTGATCTGGCATTGTAGCCCTCGGTGGACTACGATGTCCAGCACGTCCGGCATTGACTGTGCGGCATCTGGGTAGTGGGTCGGCGTCTCTGGGCCGGACACCGTGTACCCGAAGGCTTCCGCGTCCGCGAAGAGCCGTCTCCCCTCGGTATTCCGGTGTAGCGAGTTCCACGCTGGGTGTTTACAATTTAAATCCCCGGCGAGGAGCGTGGCGTGTGTAGCACGGTTTAACAAGGCCCGCAGCTCTGTTAGGTCCAGACGAGCCGCGGGCGGCTTGTAACACGCGTAGATGTCGATGTCCTCGCCGGCTATGTGCAGCTGAACACCCAGCGCGTAAAAGCTGCTAATCGACGGCAAGGGGATCTCTTGATGGACGACTCTTCGCTTCACAAGTACCGCCAGACCACGGTATCTTACGTTGTGAGCCGACCGTTCATCCTTCCTATAAACGAGGTATCCCGGGAACCTAACCCTGTCTTCGGGTCCCAGGAGCGTCTCGTTTATGAGCGCCACGTCGATATTTTGTTCCCGAAGGAGGTGGCGGTAAATAACCTGTTACACAATGGAGGATAGTCCCTTCAGCCCGAAAAGTAGGTGTGCTCGCTCCCCGCCGCCTACACCCGCGCGCGCAGCCGCACTCGCTCCTGCCCCTCAAGCGCCGAGCCAAAGGCACGATGATTTCGAAGCAATAGTGACATCAGAAATCAAGAACTGGATGACGACCATTGAACAGAGCCTTCAGGAGGTATGTACTATCGCAGCGGATGGCAAGCTGAACTCGGACCAGAAAATGCGCATCAATGCCTTATGAAAGTATGGAAAGTTGGACATGGAACATCGCAGATGGCTGTACAGTACCAGTCCATCAAAGCTAAAGCCTTTCAAGCCCACAATGCTATGAAAGCACTCGAAAGCCAACTCGACCTTTCGCAGCAACTAAAGGAGCTCAAGTTAAAAGTCGGAGAGTCAACTAAACCTGCACTGGGAACTTCCTTTTCTGACATGGTGAAGAAAGGTGCCAACAACTATATCCAGCCGTCAAACGTAAGTTCTGTAGCCATTTATCCGCAAGATAAATTGAGGACCAGTGATGAGACAAAATCTCTCGTCCAAAAAATTATCTGCCCCGAACAAATGAAGCTTCATGTTAGAAGCCTGCGCAAGACCAAAAATGGCGGTGTTATTATCAGCACCGAGACGAAAGACGACATCGAGAAGCTGAGGCAATCGGAGCAGCTAACAAAGTCAGGCCTAACAGTCGACGAGCCTTATAAAAGGAAGCCTAGGGTTGTTATCATAGGAGTGCCGACATCCATGGCATAAAATGAGGTTTTTGCGTGTTTGTACAACCAAAATCTTGCCGAGAAACTACAGGACTGCAGCCTTAAGACGTTTTTGACCTTAATTAGGTTAAGCCATAAGTCAGGCAAGAAAGACGCTGAGTACTGCAACTACGTAGTTGAAGTACCTGCAGTCATACGCAAAGCGCTGATCTCAAAAGAGAGAGTATTTGTGAATTGGTCATCTTGCCCTGTGAGAGATTTCACGTTGGTCACACGATGCTACAAGTGCCAGCAGTATGGTCACGCTGCCAAGTTTTGTCGGCAGACGTCCTATACCTGTGGCCACTGTGGCGATCAAGGTCACTCAATCAAAGAATGTCCAAAAAAGGGAGATGAGCCAAAGTGCGCTACTTGCTTTCATTACAAAAAGCCAGACAAGCACAACACAGGCGCTGCTGACTGCCCGGCGAAAATAATGGCTGAAAAAAGGTACATTAATTCTATTGATTATGCAGGCGCCTAAGAGCGCCGTTAATAAGTAATTTATTCAGTCCATTTAAGTTTTTTTCTTTCTATATTCATATTTTAGTACCACAGTTATGATTAACAGTATAATTAACGAGTTAGATAATTTCTCTGTATCCGAGTCAAAAGTTTGTGAAGCTGAAAATTGCAAACAGTATCTGTCCGACTACAAAACTCCATTGACTGTACTAACACAAAATATTCGCAGTATTTTTAAGAATTTTGATAGCTTTTGCACCTTTCAACAACGGTTAAACATAAATTGTGACGTTATTGTTTTAACCGAATGCTGGCTTGCTAAGCAATATAACATACCACTAATACCGGGATATAATATGTACAAAAGTAATAGGAATTACAATCAAAATGATGGGGTGATAGTTTATGTAAGTGTGGCGACCTATAACATTCATCTTACACAATACAATACAATAACACAATGCAATACTATATATCTGTCTTAAACAATTATCCCTATACACATTATACAATTATACACTTATATCTACCGATCATATTTACACTTATATTATTTTAATATTATCTATGTAAATTCATCACCATCGTACACACGATACGGTGCTGTGGAAACGCGCCGCGTCTACGTCACACGGTGACGTAGTAGACGCGCATGAGTGGGGTCGCGCTACGGAGCGCGCGTTCGTCCGTTCACCTTGGCTGCCCTTGAGTCCGATCTCGCTGTCGCGACGCGAAGCCCACGCAACAATTAATTAATTCTTAGTTTAATCATTTCCGGTTTATCCCTTCAGGATTCTCGTAGTACGTAGGTGTTTTGGTGTACGAACTGTTCTATTATAGATAAGACTTTCTTCAGTGTGTAACTATCCCAGTGTCTGTCGAACTATCCCAGTGAATGTCGAATTGTAAATGTCTGTCTTCTGTGAATGTTTCTGTGCTTTGTGTAAGAACATTATAACCGTGAGTAGCAAACTACTATCTTTTATTTGCCACTGCGCACCTCACAAGCACAATAATTAGTGTACCCTCAACACTAAATAAGGAATCATCTGGAGGTCTCTGTTGAGGAACCTAATATGCACGACTGCAACAGTTTGGTACTGAAGATTGGATCAAACGTTGCAATATTAGCATTATATCGACCTCCCTCCTTTAAAAATATTAGCAATTTTACTGAATCGCTGAATGATGTCTTGCAGAACCTGTCATCCATCAAAAACTTGATTGTAATTGGAGATATTAATATCAATATTCTTCCAGGTAGTACTGATGCATCTGCTCAGGACTACCTCAACCTATGCGCATATCATGGCCTACTCCCCGCACACAGCTTTCCTACACATCATAGTGGCTCCTGTTTGGATCATGTCATGCTAAAATCAAATTACCCCTCACTTGCACTTGTTGTTAACTCGACAATAACTGATCACGATGCTGCCCTACTAACTCTAGATTGTAACATACCTAAGCAAAACACTCGCACAATTTCTAAATTGAATATAAATAAACTTGAGGAAGATTTGCGTGTCATCAATTTTGATCCAGTCTATAATTCCGCTGACCCACAGTTTTATATATTGTATGTAATAGAAAATGTGCGACATACAATTCAGAAAAATACGGTTATATCGCAGTTAAGCAACAAAAATTGCAACATAAAACCCTGGATCACGACAGGTCTTATCCGTTGTATGAAGCATAGAGATAAACTGCACATGAAAACTAAATCTCATCCAGATAATGCTATGCTTCAACTGTCATACAAAAGATATCGTAATTTTTGTAATGATCTACTCAAAAAAGTTAAAAGCAACTATGACAAATCTGTATTAGAAAAAGCTAGAACAAGTAGTAAAAAGATCTGGAAATGTATTAAGAATATAACATATTCGGCGAAACAAAATGAGTCATCTTTAGGTTTATTACAAGCGCACTCGACACAGCTGACATCTGCTAACATAGCAAATAATTTCTTTGTTAACGTTGGAAAGTGTCTGGCAGAAAAAAATCGGAGTCAATCACTTTATCTAACGAGCACTCCTATTACAGGGAATTCCACTTTAACATCGTTTGCTCTGCTAGATACTGACGAGACTGAGATAGAAAGTATAATCATGACTTTGAAAGACGACTGTGCAGTTGGTTGGGATAACATATCAAATAAAATTATTAAACAGTTCAGGAAAATTTTAGTACCGCCCCTGGCTTATATTTTTCGCATGTGTTTATCTTTGGGTATTTTTCCGGAGTGCCTCAAAAAAGCAGTTGTTGTCCCTATATATATATAGGCAGTAGAGAGCAAGTAACAAATTACAGACCTATTTCTCTACTGCCTTCTATGTCTAAAATATTGGAAAAAATAATAAACAAAAGGTTGTTCAAATATCTGGAGGACAAATCAATTTTGTCAGAACGACAATTTGGATTTAGACCTAAACTTTCAACTGCCGATGCCGTTCATCATCTGACTGACTATCTGGCGCAAGAACTTGACAAGGGTAACCATACAATAGGAATTTTCCTGGACCTCGCCAAGGCTTTTGACACAGTTTCCATTCCTATTCTGTTGCGCAAGCTTGAGACAGTGGGCATAAGAGGCATTCAGCTGAAACTCTTCAAAAGTTACTTAGAAGGCCGTACTCAGTGCGTGAAGATTGGCAGTGTTCTCAGCGCAGACCAAAAAAAATACGTTATTTGGTGTTCCCCAAGGAAGTATTTTAGGGCCCACTTTGTTTCTGATATACATAAATGACCTTTGTAATCTAAAGCTAAAGCATGGCACAATAATATCGTATGCTGATGACACTGCCCTTCTTTTTTCGGCTGAATCGGAACATGATGTCTACAAGCTCGCGCAAGACGGCTTTAGTGTTGTAAATAAATGGCTTCAGCTTAACTCACTAACTCTAAATGCAGACAAGACAAATTATATAAAGTTTTCGATGCGCAAATCAACTTCTAATATTCCTTTAACGTTGTATGCTCATTGCTGTACAGTACCTGCAGATTGCCCGTTTATGTGTCCCTATATTAATAAGTCGAATAAAATTAAATACTTGGGTGTTATAATTGATGAAACCCTAACGTTTAAACAACATATGGATGCTCTAAATAGTAGAATTCGTAAGCTGATATACGTATTCAAAAAGCTACGATATATTGCAGACCCAATAATAATTAGGCAAGTTTACTTTGCTCTATGTCAGTCAATTTTGACGTACTGCATTACCTCATGGGGTGGAGCATGTAAAACTTTATTACTACCCATCGAAAGAGCGCAAAAAGCGATTCTCAAAGTGTCTACTTGCCGCCCGTTCCTCTTTCCCACTAACCTGCTCTATAAGTCTTGTGAAGTACTAACAGTTCGACAATTATTCATAATGAGCATTGTACTAAAACAACACGCAGCCCTTCGCTACAGCACTGAATTTACTAAAAAGAGACGGAAAGATATTGTTTGCTCCACAAATAGTACAAGACATGCTTTCACAGCCAAATTTCATGTTTTCCTTGGACCATTACTGTATAACAGACTAAATGCAAAAGCAAACATCTATTCCCTAAATTATGCAAATTGCAAGAAAACTCTCAAGGTAGCTCTTCAAAGTTTGTCCTATGAAGGTACAGAGAAGTTGTTAGTAGTATTGAAATAAAGAGTGTTTAGTGTACTATTTATTTTTAATTAGTTCGATAAGTTAGTATGATAAGATTTTAGAAAGTAAGATTTTACACCTTACTTACATACCTATTAGATGACTATTTTATTTTGTAAAATTACAGTGATTATATCTCAATATTTTTACCTCCTCTCGCCTGAAACACAGGATGTCCTAGTTCAGGCAAATAACACTAGTGAACTTGACATAGATTTAAGCAAAATTGTATTTTCTGTTTTACTTTATAACTTGAATAAATATATTATTATATTATTATTATAATCCCTAAAGTGCCTAACCCCTCTAGCGTGAAAGATCTCCGTCCGATAAGCCTACTGCCCTGTCTGTCCAAGATTTTAGAAAGGGTTGTATCTGACCAACTCAGGGCATATCTTGAACACCATAGCATTTTGCCGCTGGCTCAATCCGGATTTCGCCGGGCCCATAGCACAGCAACAGCTCTCCTGGATGTGGTCGGTAACATCCTAGAAGCTAGAGACCAGGGTATGGGAACCCTGCTTGTCCTGCTGGATTTTTCGCGTGCTTTCGACTCCATTAATACTTCACTTCTTCTTTCCAAGCTGTCGTATTATGGGTGTGATGTCGAGACGGTAAAATGGTTTGAGAGTTACCTTTATAATCGTTCACAGTTTGTGCAGGTGACAAGCGATAACGGAGATACTATGTCCTCTGGTCCGAAGCGCGTGGACAGGGGCGTACTGCAAGGATCGATCTTGGGCCCGCTTCTCTTCATTCTGTACAGTGCTGACATCACCAACTGTCTGGTCAATACTAAGTTCCACCTTTACGCCGACGATCTGCAGTTGTACCTCTCCTTTCGCTCTCAGGATGCTGTTGAAACTGTGGACAGAATAAATGAAGACTTGGAAAGGATCTCGGCTTGGTCTAGAAGTAACTCCTTGGTCCTGAATCCAAGTAAGTCCAAGTATATTGTGTTGGGATCTAGGGAGTTCCTGAACAGAATGCTTGCTTGCAACCTGGACCTCAGGATTGATGGTTGTGGTGTGGAAAGAGTTCTGGAAGCCCGTAAGTAGTATAGTATTGGGCATTCTGTCCCACCTGTCGCGCAGTCGAACAAGTTCGCCTACGCTCCGTTGGGATAGAATGCCCAATACTATACGAATAAATTAGGTATTCTAAATTTCATCCATCGCTCGACGATAAATTCGTTGTCGTTCCAAAAGTGTTAAGTTTGTTGTGTGTGTGTGTGTGTGTGTGTATTTAGTGATCGTTTACGGGTTAACTGATTTTTAAGGCAGATTTTGCACGCTTACCCCATTTTTTAAATAAAACAAAACAAAGGTATTTTAATTACACTATTTTATTTATCAATAAAAAGTCTCGGATGTTCTTCAAACAATTTGTCGGCCGAACGCACGAAATCTTGCAATTTACGCCACTGCGAGGTATCCGTATCGGTTTGGAACTTAATACGGACAAGTGCCTTCTTCCATAACGCCATGGAATCGGTGTCACGCGCATCGCCTGTTTTGAAAACTTTACAATCGACATAATATTCACC
Organism: Fissipunctia ypsillon; assembly: GCA_947568875.1. Classification (NCBI taxonomy): domain Eukaryota; kingdom Metazoa; phylum Arthropoda; class Insecta; order Lepidoptera; family Noctuidae; genus Fissipunctia; species Fissipunctia ypsillon. Next base: position 10,857,979 of record OX387668.1, read on the forward strand.
GTCGGTGTTTGCATTTCGTCGCTCACTGCCATTAGCCACACGGTTTACGAAGAACGATGATAAAACCGTTTGGTTGCTTGACGACCCATCGTTGAGCTCCGTGTCAGTTTCATTATTCCGACTGATACCGAATACATCGATAGGACTAGTCTTTGTGTTCTTACTGAAACAACATAGAAAACAAAATGGTTAATCACATTATTTCTTACTCAAATCAAATGTCTCTGAAAAATAATTTATTAAGGTTCAAAGCAGACTTGCAACTTTTAACATCAATGATTAACAGTAGCTTTCGGAAGCTCGAACGCTTCATTCAGCTCACATACAAATCCAGTTGCGGCGCTTGAAGTAGCGACTGAACGCTAGAATGGAACGCAATTTGTCGACAAACGCGATGCAGCATCGAAGCGATCGAACACAGCAACGCGATAAACCTAGCAACAATGCCTCTCGCAAAATCAACAATCGCCTTTGCAAAATGTATCATGGGTGCTCGAAGCTAAATTCTTAAATTAATTTAACACTCGAACTTCGTTATCTGAATAACTAGGTACAGTCTTTTACTCAACATTGTTTTACAATAAAATTATGATTACCTTGATCGTGATAAATTCGTTAATGATTCTGGCTTGCGCTTCCTATTGTTATTGGCGACAGGCTGCTTGCGTGTGAGTTTAGTTTTCTTTTCGATGGGCGCAGTTGGGTGATAGACCTCGCACTCAGATTCAGACCTGAAATACAGACGTAAACATTTAATAAAAAATTATAATGCAAATAGATCAATGGTTTTGGTTAGAACATTCTTAAAATGTTTTTTATCCAATACACTATACAATACATAATACACTGTATTCATGTATGATTTATTTAGGTCTCCTGACTAATAAACGTTTTATAGCAATTGAATAGTTACACACCGATTTCTCTCTTTCAGTCGTTAGTAATTTGACTTTCGAAAGAAGAAGACAAAGCGTTGTGTAACTATACAGACGCTATACAATATTTATTAGTAAGATTGTCATATGTACAATGAGAGATCTCATCGCAGTCTATGTGATTTCTGTCAGACAACCTTAGGAAAGCAAGGAACACATAATAATATAGACAAGTAAAGAGAAGGCAAGTACACAGTTTAAAAAACTTATTACACTTACGTTACTTATTATACTTACATTTGTACAATCAACAGTTGTTTTTCACGAGAAGATAGCTTGATGAGTTGGTGACGGCAGGCGGAGCGGAAGATGGCAGCAGGTCAGCAATCAACACCGAAAGTAACAACAACTGGTAGTTGTATACTATGAATGAGCGTTCGCAACGTACTTCTTGAAGAATATAGGTATATGTACACTTGAATACTTAAATTCGACTGTATCTAGGTCTCGAAAATATGTTGTTTATAAGTTGAAATCATGTGATAATCCACTATATTATAAAAAATGTTGCAAACCACTAAGTTATTGTGAATAAATAAACCATTTCTCTTGTACGTATTATATCAACACAAAAATGAAGAGTCAGGAATTAGAACACACACATTTACGTCACGAATCGGTATCGAATGTTGATGCAGCAAAAAAAACTTAGGGCTGATAAATTAAACTATGTTATTAATAAACACACAACGATATTTACATCAATAAGGTAAATGTGTATGCGTGCCATCCTTACCTAAGATAGCTGATTGTGCGAATGTGACTTTGCTGAACAGAAAAATAATTAAGGTTAACCAAAGTCCAATAAAACTGACAAATAAGTATTGTGAAATATTGAAATATGAAATGGTTACTTTATTGTAAAAAGGCTGTATGATTATTCGTTTAAAATCCAAATATTCTAAAACACAAGCTTTCATTATCATAAAGCAACAGTGCGATAGCTGACTGATTTATTAACGCGAAATAAACGTCAATTATTTGGACAAATAAAGGTAAATATAATAACTTTTTATCATGCGTGTTAAACGCATTACATTTTATAGCATTATATTTAATTAAATTATAATTATGTATGTTTTCTTTCAGGAAGCGTTATATACATGGGTGTGTGTTGAAAAGTATGGTTTGGAGTTTGGTCGGCACTACATTTTTTAAGCAAAATCATTAACAATAATTTGATGAAAATAAAAGGTAAAATACTTACATTTTCTTTTTTCACGAGTGATAAACAGAGGTTAAATAATATGACGTTTTATAGTACTTATCGACTTAATTATATCGTTTAAGTAATATGTTTGTTATTTTCAGAAACGTTTTTAAAAAACCCTTGGAATCCTGAGAAGCTAGCCCTTACAAGTCAGGATATTACATAGCATTCCTTTGAGAAGCTTAGCTTGGAAATCAACATACATAAATAATTTACGAAAGTAAAAGGTAAATATAATGCATAGCATTTTTCTCACAAGGGATAAGCAGAGGAAATAGTTGGATTTCAGTACAGATTTAATTAAATACTTTTCTATGTTATTTTCAGGTAACATCTGATTGACTTTCGGTTAAGATGTTCTACTGAGATCACACAAGAATATTTGCATTTGTAAGCTGACAGTACAGGACAAGCAGCTGTGCTGGAAAATTGGATACAAATACTAGATGCACTTAGTACATTAGTTCGTATTTAAGGTACCTATTTTATTGTTCTGTACCAATTGAAAGGTTGAAAATCTAAAGGAAGCGTCATTTTTTTGTATCCTTTGTTGTATTTTTTTTATTGTTAGACTTAGCACACAGATTTTAAATCTTTGCACATAGATCTTTTAGATTTTCACCTTTCAATTATTCTCATACTGAATTATTAGCTGTAATTTTATATTTATACATTTATTATTTCATCAAAATGCCTCATTGCTCGGTTTGCGATATTTATGTAGATAGTCGTTGTTGGACCGGTCACTTAAGAACTAATAAACATAAAAATAATAGTACCGTGTCTATTCTTGAAAACGTTGAAATCTTACGATCGTCGTTTAAAGGACGTATTATTAGTTACCGAGTTATTGCATCCAAAGATGAAGCAAATAATTTTCCAGAAACATTTTTTTGTAATATTCGCAAACAGGTTAAATCTTTAGTAGATGAGTCACTTAAAAAACATAACGCAGTAAAAATCAATTTTGAACTCTTTTCTCTATTTCTATTGTACAAAAATGATTTACAAGAAATCAAATCTTTTGCCACCAAAAATTTTGCCATACATTTTAATTATGATTTTAATACTATTTACGAAATGGTTGTTACATCGTTGTTGAAAAAGATCGAAGAATTTGAGGAAAGAGACAGTGGATGGACATTCTTGAATAATTTACATTTAGAAGTCAATGTTAATAAGTATCAGCCACTTAGTGGATCTTATTTTATAGATTTACCTAAGTTTATAAAAAACAAAAAAGCGTGTTTGAATATTCACAATAATGATAATTATTGTTTTTTGTGGTGCATTGTGGCTGCCTTGTACCCCACAAATCAACATCCAGAGCGAGTAACATCTTATCCTCACTTTCGCGATGTTTTAAATGTTAACAACATTTCTTTTCCCATAACTTTTGCAGATATAGTTATTTTTGAAAGAAATAATCCTTTTTTAAATATTTACGTATACGGTTTAAAAAACAATAAACTAATAACAGGTCCTCTGTACAGACCTGAATCGTGTAAGAATAAATCCAAGAGTATTCATCTACTGTTCTTAGAAAATGATAGTTCATCCCATTATTGTCTTATCAAAGATTTGCCTCGTCTTGTTAAAACCCAAATCACAAAACATCATAGTAAATTATATTTTTGTGAAAGTTGTTTATTGTTTTTTCCGACTCCTAGAAAAATCGATGATCATCTGTGTGGAGGAATCGTAACTATTTTACCTGAAAAAGGGTCTGTATTACAGTTTAAAAATTATGATCGAAAACAAAACATTCCATTCGCCATATACGCTGATTTCGAAACATTGCTGGAACTAATATCTGTTAGTGAACCCGACACTGTTAACACATCATTTTTACAACGGCACGTGCCTGTAGCATTCGCCTATAACATTGTTTCTTCGTTAAATTATACTTTTAAGGATGAGGTATTTAAAAGTTATCGCGGTTTTGACTGTGTTTCAAAATTTATAGACTTTCTTTCTGCTGATGTTAAAAAGATTTACAAAATATTAACCGAAACTCAGGTCATGACATTTACAGAAGACGACGCGCGAGATTTTCAACAAGCTTATAAATGTTACATATGTGAAAACCTGCTTTGGACTAATAAAGTTAGAGATCACTGTCATGTAACAGGTCGATACCGTGGCGCTGCTCATAGACATTGTAACCTACAGTACAAAATACCTAAATTCATACCGATATTTTTTCACAACTTATCAGGATACGATTGCCATTTATTCATAAAAAAATTAGGTGAAATGCCTGGAAAGTTGAGAATTATTCCAAAGACTAAAGAAAAATATATTTCGTTTTCCAAATTTATACAGATTGCTGATAATGAATACGTTCAAGTACGATTTTTAGATTCATTTAATTTTTTAGGAGCTAGCTTAGACAAACTTGCGAAAACTATGAATACGAATGATTTCATCACTCTACGCTCTCATTTTCCTAACAATGATCAGTTTAATTTGCTTACAAGGAAGGGTGTATATCCTTATGATTACATGACTAACTGGCAATGTTATGAACAAACAAAGTTACCATCGAGGCAACATTTTTTCAGCGTTCTAACTAACCAAGCTATTTCAGATGAAGATTATAAACATGCTTGTTTGGTTTGGAATGAATTCAATATAAAAGATTTAGGTGAATATACAGATTTATATTTGAAAACAGATGTCCTGTTACTAACTGATATATTCCAGAATTTTCGAAAAACTTGTAAACAGCATTACAAACTGGATCCTGCGTTTTACATAACAGCACCAAGTTTATCATTTGACGCAATGCTGTTGAAAACGGGTGTTCAACTTGAACTCGTTTCTGACTTAGCCATCGTGCGAATGATTCAAAACGGTATTAGAGGTGGTTTGTGTATGTGCTCCCATCGCTATGCAAAAGCTAATAATAAGTATTTATCTAAATGCGATGCATCAAAACCGCAATGTTTTTTAGTTTATTTGGACTGCAATAACCTTTACGGTTACAGTATGTGTCAATATTTACCCTATTCAGATTTTAGATTTTTAAATCAAAATGAAATAAACCAATTACATGTTGAATGTATTGATGATAATGCGAAATGGGGTTTCATACTAGAAGTCGATCTCTTTTACCCTGAATCCTTACACAGCGACCATAATGACTTACCTTTTTGTCCTGAAAAATGCATACCACCTGGAGGTAAAACTAAAAAACTGGTTTCAAATCTATATAATAAGTATAACTATGTGATTCATTACGTGCATTTAAAAAAATGTTTAGAGCATGGTTTGATACTGCGTAAAATTCATAGAGTCATCACATTTAGACAAAGTTCTTATTTAAAGCAATACATAGAATTAAATACACAACTACGTCAAAAGGCAAATAGTACATTTGAACAAGATTTCTTCAAGTTGTTAAATAATAGCGTTTTTGGAAAAACCTTGGAAAACACTGAAAACAGAGTGTCTGTTCATTTGGTTAATCAATGGAATGATGCGAATAACAAAACCAAAAAGTCTTCCTACGCCGAGAGACTCGTGAACAACCCCTATTTTCATAGCGCATCAATTCTTTCCGAGAACTTAGTAGCGATACAAATGAAACCAGATCAGTTAATTTTAGACAAGCCCATATATATTGGTTTTACTGTTTTAGAACTTTCTAAATCACACATGTACCACTTTCACTATAATATAATCAAACCATTTTATAAGGAAAGAGTAAAATTATGTTATACAGACACGGATTCGTTTGTTTACGAAATCTATACTAATGATTTTTATCGCGATATAAAACATCGGTTTTTACAATACTTCGACACCAGTAATTATAATGTAGAAAATGAATTTATGTTACCTCGAATAAATAAAAAAATTCCTGGTCTTTTCAAAGATGAAATGGGAGGAAAAGTTATAACACATTTCGTTGGTTTAAGATCTAAACTTTATTCAATAAAAACAGAGGACAAAATAATTAAAAAAGCAAAAGGAGTTAAACCTTGTGTAGTTCGTGATCTAAGTATCACAGATTACGAAAACGTTTTATTTAATAGTGAAGTCATTCGTAGACAAAATATTGTGTTTAAATCCCTTAAACATGAAATATTTACGCAAAGTGTAAACAAAATTGCACTATCTAGCAACGATGATAAACGTGCGATATCTAATTGTAAAATCGCAACCCAGGCATGGGGGCATTGTTCATTTTTAAAATAAGTAATTTAATTATGTAATGTGTTTATAACTGTTCGTCTTAATTATATGGTACGAAAATACTTGTGCTTAATAAATAGAATATTATGAATTAAAATAGCAATAAAAACATTGGCACTCAACAATAAAATTGTATTTCTTAATGATGTAAATTATATTAAACTATAATTATGTATAGTCCTAACTATTTTGTATCTGTAGATTATAAGTACACAAGTGTAAACAATGTTTATTAAATAAAGTAAATAATTAATTAATATTTGTTTTATTTGTCACATCTTGAGGCTCCTACACACAGTGCCGGCGGCAAGGCCGCCGGGCAAGCCGCCGGCCATGCCGCCGTGCACCCGACGGCATTAAAAGCCACCGGCTTTGCCACACAAAGGAGCATTTTGTGCCGGCGTGGCCGCTCGGCATAAAACCGGCGGCCTTTATTGTTAAATTATTGCTAACCATTAAAATTATAAGCGAATTAGGTTCATACCAATAATTCGCAGGTAACGTCGCGGGGCTATGCTTGTTTACTTTTAGTGGCAATGACACTATAAATGCAAGCCTGCTATTTGTTGATGTTCAAGTTCATACACGCTTCAAATCAACATTCGAACGACTTTATTTCATGATTAGTCAGTGGTATTTCGCTTTTATTATGACATAGATAAGGTTTACTTTCAATGAAAGGTATTACGATCATAATGTGCTTTGTTATTAAAATGGAAAACCATCAGAGTGCAATGGTTGCACAAATGCTAAGTTACATTTTTAGAGTTGACGTGACTTAAAAACTTAAGGCTCGTTTACACAGCGTTGCTAATGAATAATATCATTATAATATTTGAATAAAAATAAAAATCTGTTATTAATGTATGTTCACTGAACTGATTGTTTTTCAAAATGACTGTCTTCTTTAATTGATCATATATTAAAATCATAGTCGTAAATCTTAAACAGATGTATAGATAGGTTATAACCCTACACATTGTATATATTATATATATATATAGGGTATAAATTCGCTAAACGATTCAGTTCCCTGACCGTACTAAAACTTCATTTCAAATATTAACAAAAAAAACATAGCAAATAGGTCTATGTGAACGGACCCTAACTTATGATGTCGCAATGCTTGTTTCCTGTCATTGCAATAACTATATATATTTACCTATTGAGTTATTTTTGAAATATTATCTGCCTCGATTACTTGTACAATATTAGAGATAATATTTGATCAATCAGTGTGCGTCACAATTATGTCATCGGTGAGTTAAATATTTATTTCAAATCTAATTAATAATTATAATATAGGTAACGATTATTGTCACTGATAGATGATAATATTTTTTTCATTTTGTTTCAGATTTGCGATTCAGAAATTGTATTTAGCCAGTACGCTCAGGATCCTTACGAAGGACTACCTGAGATGATTTGCAGTGAAACCCCGTACTGCAGTCAACGTACGAAGGAAAAGAAATCCAAACGACAACGTCGAGAAAAGCCATCTGATAAGAAACAACCAACAAAATCCTTCGTGATGAGTAAACTGCATCGTCGCGGGATAAAACTGATAAAAATAACAGTTATCGATCTCTGCAATAACAATGTCAGTGACAGTGAAAGTTATAGTGAGAATGTGATAATAAATGCACAATACATCGTTAAAGACGCTATTGATAGTGTTATGGACGATACGGAATCGTTAGTTAAAAAAATATCAAAATCTTTGATAGACAGTGATTTTTAATTTTTTTGCGTTTATTAATATTATTTTTAATTACATGTTCATAATTAATGCTATATCTTTTGGTTAGGTGATTGAAGTTATTTTTGTTGTACTCTTTTAGTTTAATTATTTTTATTGTGGAATAGTATGTGTGTGTCTATTGAAATAAACAAAATTTTAAGATTTATTGATTATTTATTTACTAAAACCTGAAATATACATTTCATTACACACCTAAATGTTTTTTAATACACAATACATTTTTTAAGGCACATTGTTTTAAATGTTTAGTACAATTTAAATTATTTTTTCCATCACAGTACTTGTTATACAACACAGAGAAAGTAGGACAGTTTTTTTCACCGAGGTCAGATACATTACAATTCTCACAAAGATCCTTAATCCATTTCACCTTTTCCAAACCTTTTACAATGATATCCTTATTTTCTAGATACGGAACGATTATACGTCTGAATTCTCTGTAATCAATATATCCATCGTTCCAATAAATTCCTTTAGTTCTTTGCAACCATTTAACTTGCTTTTTTTCGCCATTGGTTAAATATTTAAAAAGGTATGGAGGTTTTATTAAAAATGTTTGCGTATAATCACTACTAGCAAAAGCTAATTCTTTTATTATAAAATTGTTGTATAGGTCTTTAAACCCTTGAACATCTAATATGATAGTACTCGGATTCATGATATTTTTCGCACAGTATTACTCAGCGGCTTATACTCAATACAGTCGTTTAATATAAGACAATATGCAGAAGTTTGATCTGGTATGTCCGAATCACTTTCAATTTCCACTCTTACATCCACAATAGGACCTGTCTTTACATTATCAGCTTGTCTAGAGCAATCAATGACAAATAGCGGTGCCAACTCTTTAAATTGTTTCTCACTTAATAAGGGCTCCGAGCGTCGTCCGTAATAAGACTGTTGAAATCTGATATATTGCTCGTATAATAAAGCAATTCTGTTATTCGCGAAACTTACATTTAGGTTTTCATATGGGAAATAAGTTGAATTTAGGTACACTCTAACATCACGAACATGGCAGTGATCGAACTGAGACATATCAGAACTTGAATTGTTTTTTCTATTTATTTGTAAACCCATAATTATGTATCTTGGTTTCTCTAATTGTGAGGAAGTTTTGATAGACCAGGTATGTTTTGTAGTTTTAGGTAAAGCTGGATATTCGTATAGATCCCAATTTCTGAATATCATCTGGAGTGGTCGATCTTTTTCTAACATTTTTAGTAAACTTATTTTCTCTTTGTCGGATACTTTAACATGCGGTACCCGCCAGATGATTTTATTTATCTGAATGTCATCTACAAATTCACCGGTGTTAAGTTTGACAGCATTCAGATTAGTGTTACTTCGTAGTAATATCAGTTCGTGCCTACTATTTATCACGACTTTCTTGAAATCTTCTGCGAAACCGATGATGTTGCAAAGTGGTATAGAAGCGGAAAAACTACCTCCATTAATATTTTTTTTACCATCGATATTCCAGCCCCATGCATTAGATATCTTTGATTCACTTTCATTCATAGATATTAACGATTTCATGGTGGTAGTTATGCCGGCATTTTTTATTCTATCAATTTCCACTCCATTTAGCTCGTATCTTATATCTTGGAACAGATAGAGTAGAGCATTATTTGTAAAATGAACACTACTGGCTTTCTCTTTCATATCCTTTTTGCTAACAATAACCGTTCCTTCCAAATACAAAGTACTAGCTGACGGAAGTATATACAAGTCCTGTTGGTTAATAGGTATGCGGATTTCATCGTTTCTATTGAAACTAGTTACGTAGGGCTTGTAAGAATGAAATTCGATTCCTTCAACAGTGTTGTCATAAGTCGGAGCAGATAAAACGTCTAAGATATTCATTTTAGCAAACCGATCGCTTTGAGGAATGCCATGTTGTCTTTAGTTAATTTTATTTTCTTCTTGAGGCGAGCACTTATTTGATTGGAAGCTTGAGCGGAACTGATATGTCTGATTTGTTGATGCACATATTTATTGTAGTCAATCATTTTTTCTTCTGAGATGTAAATACAACTGCACTTCTTCACCGCGCAAATTTATTAAGCGGTTATTTATATCTAACAGCCTGATATGTATGCAGGTAATGTTGTTTTGATTGATTGGAAAGTATATTACGTTTTTCGGGATTTCTATAATCCGGTATCCGGGAGGCACGTTAAGTCCGAATTCATGGACAATGTGACTAGGTTCTCCGTTTGTGTACGAGCCGCTTACAATATCACATTCGATCCTGATCACTGTTGTAGGTAAAATGTTGACTGGAAACTGTGACACATGCCATTTATTTGCTTTCAAGATCTGCTTATTAAACCCTAACAAATTCCTGAAAGTATCTTCTTTATTAAAATTTATGTCTTTTGTACAATATACAGTAGTTTTAAAGTATTGTTATTGCACTGTAGTTTGATTGACGCATCTTTTATTTCAGATTTTAAATAATCACCAATATCTTGTAATTCATAGGTGCCGTCTGGTATTTCAATAACTCCATTAGAACCATAATAGAACTTATTATTCGTTTTGTCAATGTTTGGAATAGAATTAAATGTCGAGAAATGCATTAAGGCACACTCATACTGTCCACATAGTTGCAACGTGTTAGGAAAGTAAGTAGATAAAGTTGACGAGTTTCCAGTTATCGATAATGTGAGTGACATCTTGCAAATGATTAAAATAAAAGAAAAGCATAAATTTTATATGTTTTTATTCCAAAAAGTCCACAGATATTCTAAACATAAGTGACCACAATTTTCTGTATTGAATTTCTGATATCTTGTATAATTATAAAAAACATTACAATTCTTAAAATATCGCATTAATTCTATTGGAGGTTTCAAATCTCCAAAGCTATCAAAATATTCACAATAATTGTATACTTTTACATAAGCTACCCAATGCGTTCCTTCGTTCCTATAATCGTCTAAGTTAACGATACCACATTCAACTCGTTTTGGCGTTCTTGGTAACTGATCCTTCATATAGACTCCGCGAAAGTGAGGGATATCGCATGCATGCCTTTGGATGTCTACATTAGTTAGAGGACGATTAGGTAGCTTATTTTTCAGTTTTTTGAAGATTTTACGAATAAACCTTTACCATTTTTATGTGACTTAATGTATAAACCCTGGCCTAACTTTAAAGACTCCATAGCCTTATTATGTCGTTGTGTTTCTCGTAAATTTTGCTGACCTGCTTTGTAATCGTTAACAGTTTTTGCAATACCAGCCGCACCCCCAGCTAAAGTTCCTAAAGCTGATAAGCCTGCAAAAATTGGGATTAAAGGTAGAATACCTCCAGTCTTTGGTAAGGGTATCACTCGCGGTACTTGAATTTTCTGAATGTTCCCAAATATTTTTTTAGCTGCTGAGTAAGCAGCGTTAATTAAAGTTTTACTGCCTTTTGGTTTCAGTTTCTTTATTTTTGCTCTTATTTTTGAAACAAAACTTTTAAACGTTTTAACGCCGGAACCAGATTTCACTTTGGCTTTCATAACTTTGCTCACTAACCATGAACTAAGTTTTTCACCTTTCCCAGCATCTTTCGATTTAAGTCTTTGCTTAGCCATATTTAGTAGTTGTAAATCAGCTTTGTGACGGTTGGGTAAGTCTGTATGGTTTGCATATGCAATATCGTGATGCATACAAGCTTCGTCTAGCTTATTTACACCTCGGTCACCCCGTAGTAAACGTTTCTGGAGTTTTGTTCCCGGACCGCAATAATTGTAACCAGGTAAATGAAGTTCGAACGGTAGATTATTAATTAATGTATTAACAAGTTCACCTCCTTGCATTGTCCAAAGTGAAATGAAAGAAAAATTGCAAAGTATTTTTTATATAATTATTTCAATCCGCTATTGCATTTTTGTCGATCCAACTGTTTTCTTCGTTGTTTAGGCCCAACCATTTCACAAACATTTTTGTTCCTTTTCTTTTTAAAACCTTTTCTATCAAATAAATATCAGGATAGTTAGATTTCTGAAGTTCTTGTTCGTAAAAGGTTCCCATTATAGACTGCCTTCGCTGATCTTCTATATGATATGTTACCGGTGTGGTATGATTAATCTTTTTTATAGTAAATATTTCAGTTGACCAATTAGGTGTATAACCTTTTTCAAAATTGTGTTTATATTTACTGATACGAACAAAGTCACCTACTTTGAACTTAGGTTTTGTACGAACGGTTACATGATTTAAGGTTTTTTTTATATTTTCTTTTATAACTGACTCACTAGATTTATTTACTTCGATTGGTTTAAATTTAATAGTACGATGTTTTGTGTTATTATATATCTTCAACGTCACTTCTAACGGTATACCTACCCACTTATAGTTTCCATTTAGATTAAAATATTTATATAATTTATTTTTAAGAGTTTTAATGAATCGCTCTACGATTGAAGCTTTTTTGGTAGAAAACGAGGAGTAATGGTTAATATTGTACGTGTTCATAAGCGTTTGAAATGAGTTGTTATAAAATTCTGTTCCCATATCAGTTTGTAAATTAACAGGTTTGCGATTGCTGTTAAACAGTATTCGTTGAAATGCACGAGTAACATCGAGTTTATTTTTTGATTTTAACGACTCTGTCCAAGCGTACTTTGAGAAGCAGTCAATCACCACCAAAATATAATTGTGACCTTTATTATACTTTCTCAGATTTTGCATGTCCATCAGATCGGCTTGCCACAGGTCATCAATCCCTCTTAGAATGACAGGACGTCTAAGGAAATTTCTTCGTGCTGCTTTGTGTATTTCATTAACAATTTGTTGTTCTGCCATTACGAAATATTTTTAAGTAATTTATCTACCTCTGCTTTAGTATAAAACTTGTCTTGCAAATGAGTTGAAACCTCAGATATTCCTGCTTTTAAAGTAGCCTCAGCGTCTTTTATGATTTGAGAACGCAATGAATCAATAAAAAAATTAAAATGTTTAAACATGTCAGCATTCATTCGATCTACATAATCCTTGTTTACAGCCAGATTATTTAATTCTTTTAACATGTTAGTATTCAATCGATCTACATAATCCTTATTCACAGCATCGTCTGCTTCTATTGGAGATCTAATTCCTTTCAATCTTGATGATTTTAAATCAAAATCTCCGTTTTCTGATTTTAACAAGGTGTTCTCATTAAACTCAAATAACTCTGATAAACGCATTCTTTTGTGAATGTAGTGTCCGAATTTGTCTACGTTCATATTTAAGGTGTATTTTATCGGGAGGCTTATAATAAAATAAACACAATTTAAAATATTTATTTATTTATAACTTTACTTTCACGCAATTCTTCAATGATTGATATAATTTCATTATCTAATCCTGTGTTACCAGCATCTCGAGATGCAATTATTAATTTTAATCTATCCACCAGTTCATTTGGATCGTTCCAATATACAAAATCTATATTTTTCTTCCACATTTTTGTTAAGGGTAATCCATTTCCCTTCGATTGATGGTCCTGAATTGAAGTATGTAGTTTGAATAGAGGCTTAATAATTTGCATATATTTTTGCCCTTTATTGCTTTTTATTGGTTTACCAGACTCATAGTCTCGTCGATGTGCGTTTGTATCAATTAGCATCGACTTATAATGTTTCATATCACTCTCTGTAACCAAGCTTAAATCTACGGTCTTTTTCAACAGCAACTGTTTTAAACCAGGCGTATTTAGGTATTTGCGCCCAGCCACGATAATATACTCATCGCTGATCGTTATACGAGTAGAACCTAACATCAATTTCCCTTCCTCTACTCTGACCCCAAACGGAATATCTGTCAGTGCTTCTGAGGATACTGACCAGGATGATGTATTATAGCCTTGGTTGTTTTCAACTAATGATTTATATGAAGAGTCACTTTCAATATCAGATACATATTCATCTGCATTGTCGTTGTTATCATTGTTTCCTTTACTAATAGGGACTTCTTTTTGCATAGTTTTATCGATAACCGGAACTTCGCTTTCTTCATTTTCTGTATTACGCAAGAAAGAAGTCTGCTTACTGACATTAGCAATTAGGTTGAGTGGTTCTGTTACCGGCTTCAAAACTGATTCCAGTACTTGCTGATTGTTAATCTCAGCATCTCTCATCTTTCGCACTTTCTTCTTAACAGCTTCTGCAGCATCAACTATTTGTCTTTTCAGAGATTTTTCCATATTAACAAAAAAAGAAAACAGTTCGTGATTGATTAAGCGTTGTCTGAAGAATAATAATATCGCGAGGGTGACAGTCTTAAATATTAGTCTTTTTTAATCAAAGATAACAAAAGTGTCAAATTTATTTCTATAACATCTTTGGTTACGTTGTTGGTGTGTGAGGGTAGACTTACTGGGTCTGAAGAAATGATAATCCTCTTAGGTAGTCCAACACTTTAATCTTTCACACAACACACTACAACGTTTATAGTTATGAAGGCACAGTAAATAGCGAGCGTAGGGGTACAAGCAGTAAGCATAAGAAAGTTCACATTACACAGCGATTTAGCGAGGGTATCTTGGGATCGCGAAAATAGCGCAAGCGAACGTGCGTCCGACGTCTGCGATAGATCGGGACTGGCGATCGGCAGGCTCCGAATTCGCGGCGGAGGAATGCGTGCGCGCATCTGTCATAAGATGCGTAACATCACGCGTCTTAGACAAAGGGACTCAGCAGGCGACGCGCGTGTCCACTGTACTTATGTAAATGACGGACGGACTGTACGGTAAACGTGATAGTGTAGTTATAATAAATGCTAATAATTATTGTTTAGTGTTTTATGTTTATTGTTATAATGTATATTATAGTTGTCTGTTTGTGTTTATTTGTGTAGGACGTATAAATATATTATGTACATATAAGTAGTGTAAATATAATGTGAGTCACCTACATCACTCCCCTCCAGAGACCGTGCTACGGGCGATAGTAGTCCGGAAAATGGACTCTTCTGCCTGAACGCGTGGTTTTAACTGCTGGAATGGAAGGTCGTGGCTCGGGATCTGGTTTATTTAGAATAGGGGTGTCATGGGTGTCGGTCAGTATGTAGGCTGGTTTTAAACGGTCTACAGATACTGTGACGGATTTTCCCTTTACTTTAATTTTAAAAACTTTGGCACCTCTGTCGATCACCTCGTAGGGACCAGTGTATGCTGGCTGGAGTGCACCCCTCAACGCATCGTCCCGAAGAAAGACATGGGAACAAGATGCCAGATCTTTGTGGACAAAGATTTTTTCTTTCGAGTGGTGCGACGTGGGAACTGCCTGTAAATTGTTGGCAAATGATCTGATACGGGCTGTGAAGTCCGTTGTATCAGTCGTACATGTGTCAACCTTATGACCGAAGAATTCACCCGGTAGCCTTAAAGGTTCACCGTATACTAACTCGGCGGAAGACGATTGAAGGTCTTCTTTGAAGGAACTTCTTATGCCCAGCAGTACAAATGGTAAGGATTCGGTCCAGCTGCTATCGGCATGGCACTTGATTGCTGCTTTTAGCTGCCGGTGAAATCTTTCGACTAAACCGTTGCACTGGGGATGGTATGCAGTGGTCTTGCGATGCCTAAACCCAATGGCCTTTGCGAGATGTTGGAAGATACCAGACTCGAATTGTCTCCCACGATCAGTGACAATATCGGTTGGGCAACCAAATCGTGCTACCCACCCCGACAGAAACGCTTTGGCCACAGTTTCCGCTGTAATATCGGGAATAGGGACGACTTCAGCCCATCGCGTGAAGCGATCGACAAGTGTCAGGCAATACCGGTATTCTTTGGATGGGGGCAATGGGCCGATGAGGTCTAGGTGGACATATTTGAATCGCGCTGAAGGCAGATCGAGGGTACCCAAAGCCGGCGAGAGATGTCGTGCGGTGTCCCGCAGGGATCGGTTCTGGGACCGCATCTGTGGGACATCGGGTACGACTGGGTGCTGCGCGCCGACCTCCCTGGTGGCGTCAGCGTAGTTTGCTACGCTGACGACACGCTGGTCCTGGCGCAGGGGAGGTCGCACCAGGCGGCGGCCGAATTAGCGGCACGCGGGGTTGCGACAATCGTAGAGAGGATCCGGCAATTGGGACTCGAGGTGGCCTTGCACAAGTCCGAGGCCATGTGTTTTCATGGTCCTCGGAACGCGCCACCATCGGGTTCCCAAATAACGGTAGGAGGGGTTCTCATCGGTGTCGAGTCGACGATGAAGTACCTGGGACTCGTCCTCGACAGCCGGTGGAATTTCGTGGAGCATTTCCGACGTTTGGCTCCCAGACTGGAGCGGGCCGGGGCTGCCTTGGGGCGGCTCCTGCCCAATCTGGGGGGTCCAAACGCCTCCTGCCGGAGGCTCTACGCCGGGGTCGTGCGGTCCATGGCCCTTTACGGAGCTCCGGTGTGGGCGCGTTCCGTGAGGCGGCGACCGGTCCGTCGGTTGAACGCGTCCCAGAGGGTCATGGCCATCCGGTTAGCCCGGGGATACCGCACGGTCTCCGGGGAGGCGGCGAACCTCCTTGCCGGATTACCGCCATGGGATCTGGAGGCAAAAGTCCTCGCGCACATCTGGGAGTGGCGCGAGGAGGCAGGACGCCGGGGCGTAACTCCGTTGCCGCGAGAAATCGCGGCACGGCGGACAGAGCTCCGGCAGGATCTCATGGCGGCATGGAGAGTGCGATTGTCGCAACCCAGCGCTGGGCACGCCACAATTGCGGCGATAAGTCCCCTCTTTGAGGAGTGGCTGGAGAGGCGCCACGGCGTCCTCACCTTCCGCCTGACGCAGGTCCTCACCGGACACGGGTGCTTCGGGAGGTACCTGTTCCGGATAAGGCGGGAGGAAACGCCCGGGTGTCACCACTGTGTGGATCGCCCGGAGGACACGGTGGAGCATACGGTGGAGGTCTGCCCGGCTTGGGCGGAGCACCGCCGTGTCCTCGCGGAAGCGATCGGCGGCGGCGATCTCTCGCGTCCGGCCCTGGTCCAGGCCATGGTACGGAGCGAGAGTGCATGGGAAGCCATTACCTCCTTCTGCGAAGCAGTAATGCTCGTGAAGGAGGAGGCGGGACGCGTGAGGGAGAGGCAAGCTTTGCACCCTCACGCCCCTAGTCGCCGCAGGAGACGCCCTGGGCGTCGGGAATTGGCAGCCGATTCCCGGCCACCGTAGGCGCGGGCTTGCGGACGGCGAGCAATGGGTAGCTCGCCGTCCGGTAAGGACCAGGCCCGAGTCGACGGCGCGTCGTGTTCCACGCGCGCCTCAAAGAGATGTCAGCACTATTGACGGGGTCCGCTAGGGCCGATGCCAGCTAGGGTTGCGGGATGTTCGAAAGAGTTACCGTGGCCCCGGCACAGGCAACAGAAGGAACACGGGTGGGTTTTAGTCAGTAAAAGTCTGACACGCCCTCCCGCTCCGCCCAGAGCGGGAGAAGTCATTTGATGATTTCCCATCCACAAAAAAAAAAAAAAAAAAAAAAAAAAAAGGGTACCCAAAGGGGTGGAAACGTGTCGATTCACCTTCGTGCGCTGGTATGCCAAACATGCCTTAGACCAATCGCGACAGTCTTTCCGCATCTGTGGCCAAACGTAGCGCTGTGCTACAAGTTTAGCACTTGCGTTTGCACCGGGATGGCTTAGCGAGTGCAACGAGTCAAAAATTTGTTTGCGCAATGGTTTCGGAATGATGGGCCTGGGAGTCGTTGTGCTGACATCGCAGTACAATTCAATACGACTTCCTGGAATTATTATTTTCTTAACGTGCAGGGATGAGTCTCCTGTAAGTAATTGTGCAAGTTCTGAGTCAGAGTCTTGTGCTTTGGCTAGTACGTCTAAATCTACTGGGCTTTGCAATTCTTCGACTCGGGAAAGTGTGTCGGCCACTACGTTATCTTTTCCGGCGATGTGTTGAATGTCGGTTGAGAACTGTGAAATATAGTCTAAGTGTCTGTACTGACGTGGCGTGCAGTTACTTTTCCGCTGTTGGAAAGCGTAACATAGTGGCTTGTGGTCAGTATAGATGGTGAAAGTGGTAGCGGCTAACCAATGTTGGAAGTACCTAATGCTTTCGTAGATAGCAAGAAGCTCTCTATCGTAGGGTGAGTGTTTTTGTTGTGATGGGCTCAGCTTGCGGGTGAAAAATGCCAATGGCTGCCAATTGCCGTCTTTGAACTGCTGCAAAACTCCGCCGATGGCGAAATCAGATGCATCCGTGACTAGGCCCAGTTTGGCATTTGTGTCTGGATGTGCCAGCAAAGCAGCATTACAGAGGCTATCCTTACACTCCTCGAAGGCCTGTAATGAGGTTCCGCTTATGTCGACCGGCTGTGAGGCTTTCACGTTACCGGTCAGTAAAGTGTGTAAAGGCGCTTGGGTCTGGGCAGCCCGTGGTATAAACCTCCGGTAAAAGTTAATCATGCCCAGAAACCTTCTTAGTTGCCTAGCGGTTTTAGGCACTGGGAACTCCCTAATAGCCTGCACCTTGCTTTCCAAAGGCTTTGTTCCGTGTTGCGAGATGTGGTAGCCTAAAAATTTTACCTCTGGTGCACCGAATACGCATTTGGCGGTGTTGATGAGCATGCCATATTCCTGCATCCTTGCGAAGAGTTGGCGAAGGTGCTCTTCATGTTCTGCCTCGTCCCTAGAGTACACCAGGAAATCGTCTAAATATGGATAGCAGAACTCCAGGCCACGAGTCATTTCGTCAACAAATCTTTGGAAAGTCTGCCCGGCGTTCCTCAGACCGAACGTCATAAACGGAAACTCGAAAAGTCCGAAGGGTGTAGTGATGGCGGTCTTTGGTATGTCTTGCTCAAATACTGGTATCTGATTGTAAGCTTTAACAAGGTCTATAGTGCTAAAGATCTTACAACCAGATAGACTGTGGGCAAAGTCATGTATGTGCCTGATTGGGTACTTATCTGGTATTGTCCTTGCGTTGAGCTGTCTGTAATCACCGCAAGGACGCCAGCCATTGTCTTTCTTTGGGGCGAGGTGGAGAGGCGACGACCAAGGGCTCTCTGACGGTCGTGCTGTACCGTTTGCCAGCATTGCCTCGAACTCGGCCTTGGCAATTTTCATTTTATCCGGGGCTAGTCTGCGTGGTGAACAAGATACTGGGGGGCCTGATGTGGTGCGAATGTGGTGTGCCGTGTTGTGTTTTGGTGTGAATGGTGCACCTGCTGGCCGTGTTATTTCCCGAAATTCGGATAGGAGATTTCGGTATTTGCATTCGCCAGTCACGACCTTTACACTAGAGATTAAGCTATCAGGAGAGGCGATAGAAGCTACAGCTGACAAATTGGTAGTGCCGTCTGTTAGGCGTTTGTTGCGAATATCTACGATTAAATTAAAAAATGATAAGAAATCTACTCCTATAATGGCTTTAGTGACGTCGGCAACAATAAAGCGCCAAGGGAAATCCCTACGTAGGCCTAAATTTAGTACAACCTGGAGGTAACCGTAGGTGTCGATTGTTGAACCATTGGCCGCGCACAGCTGGTACTCGGTCTTCTCACGACGTTTTTGTGGGAGCGCAGATCGAGGGTAGACGCATAAGTCGCTTCCAGTGTCCACTAGGAATTGGACTTTCGACCTGCGATCTGTCACGAACAGGCGACCAGTTGTGGATGGGCAATCTTCAGCCGCCATTATTGACTGCCCGTTTCGTTTCCCGACTTGTAATCACACGGGCGGACGCATTTCTTCGCGTGGCTACCGAATTTGTAGTGGTACCAGCACTTGGGAAACTTCCTGTAGTTGGACTGCGACCTTTGTGATGGGCTGCGACTTCTATGGCCGGAGGTCTTCCTGGTGCGTTGGCGGGAGCGATCGTACCTTTCAGTGGTCAGCGCGTCGACCTTTCTCGTCAGCTCCATGATGAGCTTCATCATGTCCGTCTGTGGGTCAGCTCGTGATGCGGTTGTTGCTGCGACTTGCGGAGTAGGAGGCGCCATGTCGTGAACTCTATCAGCGAGGTCTGCGAGCTCGGTGAGGGTCAAGGTCATCTGCGATGCGATGATTGTCTGTAGATTACCTGGCAAGCGACTCGTCCATATGGTGCGCAGAAAATCCCCTGGGATCGTTGGTCCCGCAAGATGTTGCAGGTGGCGCAAGAACTGAGACGGTTTGCGGTCACCTAGTTCTTCTGACTGAAGTAGCTGTTTCACCTTCTTTTCTTTTGAGACTGACAGGCGCTTGATCAGCTCACTCTTCAGCTTCTCGTACGCGCCAGTAGCAGGAGGCGCAGTTATGATGTCTTCGACCTCCACGGAGTACTGTCGATCCAAGTGAGCGAGGACGTAGTGGAACTTGGTGTAGTCGTCTGTTATTCTGGCAAGCTTGAATTGGCCTTCTATTTGACAAAACCATATGGTGGGTTTTTCAGGCCAAAATGGTGGTATGCGGACGCCTACACGAAATAACTCCAATGACGGATGTTCGGGTTCCGGGTCAGTGGAAACGCGCGCACATTTACTCGGCCGGCGGCCAGGCTGTTGGCTGCGCTGCGATGTTTCTGTATCGCTGCCGTCGCTGCTCATGGCAATTTCTAACTCTCTGCACTCACTATTATACCAATGTTCTGAACGGGGTCACCAGTTTGGTTACGTTGTTGGTGTGTGAGGGTAGACTTACTGGGTCTGAAGAAATGATAATCCTCTTAGGTAGTCCAACACTTTAATCTTTCACACAACACACTACAACGTTTATAGTTATGAAGGCACAGTAAATAGCGAGCGTAGGGGTACAAGCAGTAAGCATAAGAAAGTTCACATTACACAGCGATTTAGCGAGGGTATCTTGGGATCGCGAAAATAGCGCAAGCGAACGTGCGTCCGACGTCTGCGATAGATCGGGACTGGCGATCGGCAGGCTCCGAATTCGCGGCGGAGGAATGCGTGCGCGCATCTGTCATAAGATGCGTAACATCACGCGTCTTAGACAAAGGGACTCAGCAGGCGACGCACGTGTCCACTGTACTTATGTAAATGACGGACGGACTGTACGGTAAACGTGATAGTGTAGTTATAATAAATGCTAATAATTATTGTTTAATGTTTTATGTTTATTGTTATAATGTATATTATAGTTGTCTGTTTGTGTTTATTTGTGTAGGACGTATAAATATATTATGTACATATAAGTAGTGTAAATATAATGTGAGTCACCTACACATCCTTTATTTTTGGAGCAATCCTTATTAATTACTACATAATTGAAGGGTTCACTCCATATTTTCGAACACATTTCACGAAATTCAGTCCATGTCATATCAGTGTTGACATGTTCTTCATAAATATGTCGTAAATTAATTTCATCTTGTTTAAAAAGTATGATTAAATTCGCATTGTCTCTTACTAACTGTTTAGGGATTTTACTATATGTTTGGTTTAGATAAAAACAATCAATGCATTTATGTCTTCCCATTGCAAAATAATCACGCATGTTACTTTGATTTTCACAAGCAACATCATCAAAAATAATCACTGAGTTGAGTTTTGCATCCTGAACGCTTAGTACTTCCTCATTTCCATGATATTTCTGGAGGGAAATACCGGGCACCTGTTGCAAAACTCTTTCTAAAAAAAGGTACTTCGGTTGGTGCAGAGTTTTTGAATAAACATAAACATTTTCAAATCTTAATCCGTTTTCGTGTATAAGAAGACCAATTAATAAATTGGTTTTTCCACAATTGGACGGACCACAAATAATACATCGTATTGAGTTAGGTAATAATTCCCCATGACGAAAACTAGTCTTACAGAAATCATCGCAGACTGTATTAACGTGCAGTGATTGAGGTTGTTTTACAAATTTCATGATTACTGTTGGAAATGAACCGATTGAAAATTAGAGAATGTATACAGTACGTTAATATTTATAAACTTACGACAACCTCTTTTGTGTTATTATAGGTCATTGATCGAGTTGATTCTGTACCATCCTTCAGAACAATAGCGGACTCGCAGGATCAGTGATCGAGTCATTAATACATAAAGGAGTCGAGTCGATCGTTCAATATTGGACATTCTATACCACAGTCCGTAGCGAAGGCGAACTCGCCGAGCTACTGGAGGTCAATGTGATAGAATGTCCAATATTACCTTAATTTTAGGAGTCACTATATAATTAAAAACGCATATCTTAAACACAGCATTAAACTCTTAGCATTGTAGCGAGGTGGTTTGAACTTAATCAACACTGGTTTCATCAATAGAGGGAATAAAATAATATTATTCAGATTATGTTCAATTCATCGAAATTTGATTTGGAAGGCATTTCTAAACTTATTTTCAAGAATGCTAGTGGCGAGATTATATTTACTCAAGACATGACTGGCGAGAAAGTAATGAGCAAAAGTTCATCAAAACTTCAAGACAGATTAAAAAATTTACAATATCTTACACTCAAGAGTGGTCACAATGAGCGCCACGTATTAGTTCGAGTTGACGACGTACATCCTGAGTCTGACAAATCTCTCAATCAAACGAAGGCGAACTCGCCGAGCTACTGGAGGAAAGTGTAATAGAATGTCCAATATTACCCTAATTTATTCCTATAGTATTGGGCATTCTATCCCAACGGAGCGTAGGCGAACTTGTTCGACTGCGCGACTGGTGGGACAGAATGCCCAATACTATACTACTCAGGTACCTCCCGAAGCACCCGTGTCCGGTGAGGACCTGCGTCAGGCGGAAGGTGAGGACGCCGTGGCGCCTCTCCAGCCACTCCTCAAAGAGGGGACTTATCGCCACAATTGTGACGTGCCCAGCGCTGGGTTGCGACAATCGCACTCTCCATGCTGCCATGAGATCCTGCCGGAGCTCTGTCCGCCGTGCCGCGATTTCTCGTGGCAGCGGAGTTACGCCCCGGCGTTTTGCCTCCTCGCGCCACTCCCACATGTGCGCGAGGACTTTTGCCTCCAGATCCCATGGCGCACAGTGGGGCAAGATTATTAAAATGTGTCGTTAATTCATAATGATATTTTAGAGTGGATATTTCGATATGGCGAGATAGGTTTAGCAAATAAAGGTAGGTATATGTATGTTATCAACTCTATTTATATAGTATTATATAAGTATAAACAATATGATATTTATATGTCTATTACATCTTTATTATAACTACCCTAATCACTTTCATAGCTAAAATCAGTATCCTTATCATACTCAGAATCAATTTGAGTATCATCATCCGTAGAATCTTCATTTGGCTGTATTGATGGAGGTATCAGAAGATTTAGAATTTCTTTGAGAAGTGAACTTAACTTTTTTTTTGGCAGTTTCCTTTTACTTGTTATCACAGGGTCTGATGACAACTTAACAGCAAGAGGTTGGAAATGTCAGTGTTAGATTTCTCGCGACTGCATTTTCGAGAATAATGTTCCCTGAATTTTTTGAAGTCCTTATTCCGGATTTCTTGGGCCTCTTCCGTTAATTGGCCTTTCGGCAAAAGCGCATTCTTTATTATTTCTGGCCCGTGAATAAAAAAACTTGTGAACAGTGGGCGGCATATCATACCATGGGCACTTTTGCACAAAGTATTTGGCAGTGTCAGTTGCATACGTGCGGAATTTGTCCACATCAATATCATAGCCAGATGACTTGGCAATTAATATATTGTGCATTTCCTGTATTGATTGTAAATCCAGGTTTGTAATTTCTGCAGATCAGCGGCATTTTTTAAAAATCGTCTCGCTGTGTTGCCATCATTTGAATTTTCAAATCCTGGTTTGTGCTTGTCCACTATCAAGCCTAGCCTGTCTGTGAACTGAGTTTGAATGTTTCTCTTGGTTTCTTCAATTTTTTCTTTATCTGAAACTCCTGCTACATTTTTCTTGTTTTTAAATTAGGAAGTCTGTATGCCAGATGCAAGAGACATTCAAAGAAACGTATCCATCCGTGTAAGGCTGAAATGCCGAATTCCCAATTTTCTGTTTTGATAGGTCTAGAAAGCACTTTGGCTATATCATTGAAGCACTGACATCTATAATTACCACTGGACTGGCGGCTGTCAAAGTGCTTTTGTGCCCGTTTGATAATCGCCATTTTGGCGCTGTTGGACGTAGCGAGTGTCTGTGGTACTAAAACTAGTGATGTCGACATCAGCGAACAAATATCGATTAACTCTTGATAATAAGTGTTTACAATAAATTAAACGTATTACCATAATTACTTACTATATTATATTAACAACTTACAAAACACTTACTAATCATGAGTAATTGCTTAACTTTAAAGTAAATAAAATATTAAAAATAATTATTAAAATCTGACCTCAATAACGATATTATGATATTCATTTTCTTCAGTCAGTGTTTTTCATTATTTCTTTTTTTTAAACAGATTAACGAAACTGAAACGTATATACGTTTCAGTTTAGTTTTTAGAATAATGCCTAGAATATTCTAGGCGTTATTCTTAGGTTTTTCAATATGGTTTTTAACATTTCATCTTATTGTTTTTAGCTTTGTTCATTGAAGTTGCAATTGAATCTTAATACTTAAGCCAATTACATATTTTCCTAGTGACTGATACACACTAACTCGTTTCAGAAACTACTGAACAGATTTTGATGAAACTTGTTTTTTCTTGCACTGTTCCCTAAGTTAAACTACCAACTAAACGAATTTCTGCAATCCGACTTAATTTTTAGATGAACGCGGAGAAGCGTACTATAGCGACCAGCCACGATACATAGGCAGGACACTATGTGTTTTGTGTGCGGGGTCTCGACTTCGAGGTGTGTTTTGGGGAATCTTCGTAGTGATATAAATAGAAAGACCGTTGCACTGTACGAACTGGTTTATTAGCTTATATCAAAGCCATAACATATTATCTCACTGGGGCTAATATTACTCTCTCTCCATATAAAACAATATGACTTTGTGTCATCGCCTATTCTTATTCTAAGAAACAAAGTTTGTCTTATCAGCCAATGTTAAAATCCAAAGAGGATTCATGCGGAAGGCAGGCTCAACTAAGGCCTCTACAGTACATACATAGAAATTTGGCACACATGTTAAGACGCTGGTATAGACCAACATAATACGTGTATGCAAAAACTATGCAATTCTAGTAATATTAGATAGGGCAGAATTGACATCCTCCTTTTTTTGAAGTCTGTTTAAGGGTTCATACGCACTATGCGGTTACCCGCAATGCGGCTAGCCGTCCGGATGACCGGAAGCACAATTATGTACGTAATATTAATTTCTATGCGCACTGCGATGCGGCTACCCACAGACCGCTTTGGTCGCTCGGAGGGCTGCGGCCCGAGTGACGGCCACCCGGACGGTTGCTATACGCACTGTGCGGCTCAGTCTGCGGCTGCCCGCCATTGAATGAGTGTGAGCACGTGGTACGTCTGCTAAAATGGAATTTGATACCGAAAAATTTATCATCGAAATCCAGAGTCGGCCAGCAATTTGGAACACCAAATTACCAGAGTATTCCGATAGAATATTAAAACAAAGAGCATGGGAAGAGTTAGTGCATATTTATCACGGTACGGAATTGACAAAGGAGGAAAAACTTTTTTTCTTCTTTACGTAACGTGTGTAAATGTAGTAAATAGCTGCAACTTCGTCCACGTCCATCTTTGAAATGGATCGATATGACCGCAAATCGCAACGGTTCTTCAACCGCACGTTGCGGATGCGAATACGGCTGCCCGAGATCCGGCTGGCCGCATTCGCAACTGCGGTAACCGCATAGTGCGTATGAACCCTAAAAACAAGAATTATATCTTAATCAGACTGATTTTATACTGCGAAAGTTTGGATGAATATTTGTTACAATTTCACTCTTAGCTACATAATGAGACGAAATTTGGTACAATGTTAGATACCTGGATAAACAAACCGAAAGATATTTTTATCGTTTGGCTACGAGAAGCCATGGAATAATGAATTAATCAAGTAACATAGCCGAAAAGGTAAAATAAAACACGTTTTATACATTTAATTTATATTCACATATCAATGTTGTTCTGTTGAAATGTTTGTCGAAACATTCATCATCGAAATGTAATGAACACAGAGAATCATATGTTTTAGGAGTCCAGTTGGTAGTTTTCATATTCTGAAGCCAAACTTTTCTCTCCTCCAAGTCTTGGAAATCTGGAAAAAATATAGGTTAAGTAACGTAATCTCCAATGGAGGTTGAACATTTCATATCCGTTAACATCATGTGCGAGAAAATAAATTGACTACACAAGCTGAACTACGTCAATATCACGGAAAAAATGTGTTAAATTAACTATCGATAATGAAAATATCGATATGATGCAACCACTGTCGGTTCTGGTTGAAAATTGTAAATAAAAAGAATCTTTATTCATACGAATTGCATTAATGCTTGTTTAGAGAAAGAGATGATAAAAATAAGTAAGACAAGATTATTTCGTAAAGTTTTTGTTAAGTAAAAATATGACTAAATAAAGTATTACAAACGTACCTGTGGAATGATATTTCACTGTCTTTTTTGTAGCGTCGCTTACAATATACACATGACCTCATTCTTGATAACTTTTATATAATGCTTATAGACAATAACAACATTAAATTCGAACCAAATTATTTAAAAATGCAAAATTACTTTACAGTAATCAGACAATTCTCTCGCAGCCATTTGCAATATACGTCAAAATTAGTTCTCTGGACACACGCTAGCGGCGCTTCAAATAGGCCCAAAAAAATTGCTGTCAGTGCTGTTACGGAACAGCCAGTCCAGTGGTAATTATAGAGGTCAGTGCATTGAACAGGCCCAGAACTTCTTGGGCGTTGCGATTATACCTACTGGGGATTGTTCTGTGTTGCCAGCAAAAGTAATGGCTTTTATTTTTTGGCAACACTGATCGACGTATGTCATTTTGATTGTACAAATATGGCCGCCGTTTGTTGTTTACGACTGACGCGCTGTTTGTAGTTTTTACGATTTGCCATTTCTTTTTCTGCTTTTACGTCGAGTTGAGCACGTTCTCCTCCGTAACCGTGTTGAATCAAGTGGTGTTGTCGTTGCTATTAAAAGTACAAAAGTACAACATAAATGCTTTCTAGAATGTCACCCGCATCTAGAATGTAAATACAACGATCAGCTGATGAGTATCGAAAACCCTTCTCTATTAAAGCTTGTTCGAACATTTGGAACCAACAGCGTGCAGACTGTTTTAATCCATACAACGATTTGTTCAATTTGCATACTAAATCTTTTGCATTTGGGATTCCTTCAGGAGTTTTCATAAATATCTCTTCTTTTAGTTTCCCATTTAAAAATGCAGTTTTGACGTCCATGTGGTGGACTAATAATTTAAACTGATTTGCAAAAGCTAATAAGAATCTGAATCTTGAGATTCTTGCAACTGGTGCAAAAGTTTCATTATAGTCAACCAAATATTCTTGACTAAAACCGCGAGCTACTAAACGAGCTTTATATCATTCCTGGTTGCGATTTCTTTATAAGATGTAGGTATGTTGTATATTAAAGATTTAGCGTATAGCAAATAGTTCACAGAAATATCATCTTCATTTTCATTATAAGATACGGTAGGCAAGTTTTTAATCCTCTCACTTCTTCTTTGACCATATGTTAGTTCATTTCGAGATGAAGTCAACCTATTTTGAAATGAAGAACTGTTTTGATGCATATCTGTTTCACTTACAGATTTATTAGGTGGTGGACCTAATGATACAGGTATTTTGTCTGTTTGTTTACACATTTTCTCTACGTTGTGTTTGTCAAAGTTATCAGAGTTAGGTAATACAATTTTCAGGCAAAACTCTGTCAGACTTCAATGGTCTGTTTAACAAGAAATTAATCTCATCAACTGTCACATCTCTGACTTTTACAAACTTTTCGTGTAGGTACCACATCCCACACCTTATAACCATTCGGTTCATAACCAATTAATATCCCTTTTAAGGATTTTTCATCGAATTTGGTTTTCCTAGTTTTATTTACAAAATAAACAGTTGAACCGAAAACCTTTAAATATTTAAGTTGTGGTTTTTTATTATGCCACAATTCAAATGGTGTGTTTGCTGTTTTCAGTGCTTTTGTAGGGCTTATCTTTATTAAATGTGTAGCTGTCAACACAGCCTCACCCCAGAACGTTTTGTCTAATTTAGCACCAGATACCATGGCTCGACTGTGTTCTGTTATTGTTCTTATCATTCTTTCGGCAATACCATTCAAAGCAGGGGTATGCGGCACTGTTAAGTGGTAACTTATACCTTTTTGCACACAGTAGGTACTCTTTCATTTCATTTGACAAATATTCACCACCATTATCGCAATACAAATTGACAATTCTCGAACCAAAATGAACTTCACACTAAAGTGTGAAGTTCATTTCTCGAAACGTAGTAGCAAAAACGTCTGATTTATGAGCTACTAAGTATGTCGCACAGTAGTGTGTGTATTCGTCGACAAAAATTACAAAATAGTTTTTGTCGTCAAGTGTTGAAGGAGCGATGGGACCACACACGTCAGTATGCACATTAAATAGAGGTCGTTTTATAATTTTTAGCTTTGATTTATTAAATGGCAAACATGTTTGTTTTCCATTTATGCAAGCTTCACATAATTTATTATTTGGTGTAACGTGATTTATTTGTCATTATCAGAATAAAACTGTTTGCCTTTTATTTGCACAAACTTAGATTTGCCAATGTGATCAAGCCTTTGATGCCATAATTCATAATTATTATTGTTTACGACCCTATTTGATGAGCTTCTAGTATTTAAAGCACATTTTTCAAGTATGAAATGAATGCCAATTAAATTGTTCAAGGACTTACCCTTTGTTACCATCTTACCCTCGTTGTATATTTGCACACCACCGTTATTGCTAAAAACAATGGTCATTCCAGCTTGTTGCATTTTCTTTACCGAGAGCAAATTGTAAGGAATTTCGGAACAGAAAAGGACATCCTGTAGCATTCCCTTTATACCCAAGTGGCTGGTTACTGCAATATTGCCCTTCTTCGTTGCTGTTATAAATGTTCCATTCTTAGCAACTGAGATGTTTATTGGTTTTTTCAGTTCCATGAAGTTTTGTGCCAGATCTTCTCTATTACTTAAGAGCCTATACTACCTCAGCTAAAATTCACTCTTTATCTCGCTCGCACGATACTGCGCGCGGACTGAGTGAGAGCGGGACTGAGTGCGGTGCTGGGCGGCAGGCAGCGCCGATAGTTTAGGTAATCGCTTTTTACGGTGAAAATAATAGTAATTTAAAAAAAAATAAATAACATAAGACCTGCTTTATAGTTAGTTCAGTGAGTATAAAAAGTTTCATGATCTTATTTGAAGTATTGTAGGATTGCCAACGGTTTATAGTTCAGTTTAGAGGTAACTTTGAGATTTTTTTCTATCGAGAAAATTTTATGGAATCGTGTTTTCGCCAAACATAAGACTTAACATTAATCCTCAACTTTACTATATATTTATTTCAAAATTAATGCTGCAGTATTTTCGACATAACGGAGGATCGTGCTAAGCCATTTGAGGTAGTATAGGCCCTTAATTAAATGATCTGAGGCACCCGAGTCCAAAATAAATATAATCTCGTTTTGATCTTCCCGTTCATTTCCACAGCCTCCGACCATAAAAGCAAATCCCGAGATATTAGGATTTTCAGTATCCGTAATATTTACAGTTTGAACTGTTCTGTTGTTTTCGGAACTTTGTTTCGCCTGCTTGTTATAGTAACAGTTCTTTTGTATATGACCATTCCTTCCGCAACAATGGCATTTTATATGTTTCAGTCTATCATTTTTCGGTTTGAAAGAAGTTTTATAAAACTGTCCTCGATTCGAGTTCCGTCGCATGTTTGAGTTTCTATAATTGTATCGGTCTTGAGTTTTAGGTATTGTTGTTGTTTCCGCCTGTAGAACTTTCATGCTTGTATCGCGTCTTTCATTTATTAGTTTTAATTCGTGATCAAGAAGTCTAGTTGTTGGGGAGATTTTATATGGGCAGGACTTCTTCAATTATCCTCGATTTATTTTCTTAGGGTTTTAAAGGTTTATTTAATACTTATAATTTTAACAGTTTCATAAAGGAAAAATTGGGATGGTGAATCGACTACCATCTCGTGAGTCGAAACACTCTCGTCGATAGAATGTTCTCGTTCCATGTCCTTCGGCGACGACCAATCAGCGTTCGTTCCGCCGCTCTCGTTCCATCGCCTTCCACCAAGTCTCCGTCCGTTCGACGATAGAGGGCGCCACGTGATGTTGGCTCCCCGTCAATAGGTGGCGTTAACATATGCCCCCGGCCTTGGAAGTCCCTACATCCAACGAAGTACCGATGGCGTTGACGTTGTGTGATGTATGATTATTCTGCCGTCGTAATTAGAAAAGGCACAACTAACATTTTACAAATGTTGAGAAAATCGAGATTAAAATATTTTATGAATTTCGTTAAAAACAACACGTTTAAAATGTGTTTTTTGAAATTGTGTAAATGTAAAAAAATGCGTTTTTTTAGTATGTATACAACGATAGCAATATTATATTTTTAATTTTAATGAATATAGTTAATAATTAGCATATTTCTTTTTAACTTAACATAAAAAATAACATGAAAAGAACAATATTATGTTTAAAAGGCACATATAACCAAATATGCCTTTTCAATGTAAAATTTTGAGTAAAAATTCAAAGTTTTACGATAAAAAGGCATATTTAGTCGTTTGTGCCTTTTCACTGTAAATTATCAAAATAAATTACATAGGTACAGTAAACTGTAAATATTAGAATGAATTCCTAATATTTATATTTTATACTTTGTGAGTGTATTTTACTGTGTCTCCGCAGTGGGATTGTATATTTTAAAAGAGGCTGATAAATGTCATTGTATAAGAAATAAAATAAGGCAGATGTAAGAAAATAAAACATTTATTTCAAAAAGTTTACATAAACAAAATTTCAAAAGTACTAACAATTATAAATTATATCAATAATATTGAAGGAATCAACAGAACAAAAACAGAATTGTTTACTAAAAATGACACTTCAAAATCTCAATTAGATAACACAGCCAGTTAGGAACTTCAATATATTTATCAAAAAAAGAAAACGAAGTTTACAAAAACAATAATTATCATAACAATTATGTATCAAACATCTAAGTAGTTTACATTTTTATCACAATCCAATGAATGGAATTAACTTCTTATTACTAAAAATGGCACTATGCATCTCTCTATCACAATCTTGACAAGGTTACAAAATAGTAGGAACTTTTTATTATCAAAATTAAACAAAAAAATTATTCTAAACCTGAAAATTAGAAACTTCAAAGCACCTAATATTAATTCATCAAATTATTAGTATAAAAAATCAGTCGCATTATTTCAATCTTCTTGGTTTTGAAACAAATCGACTGCTAGATCATTTACAGGTAAAGTTTCCCAAAAAACCCTCCTGTTAGTGGGCATAAGTGGACCAAGCTTTGTGAGTATGGCAGATTTCCTTTCACTGGTGATACCCCTCGGAACAAGCTTTTGTCGTGGAGGTGGTATCCCTTCTTTAATATTTTTTAACTTAAGAAAATCTAGCTCAAAGTATTTGTCAGTACTATAACTGCGTTTATAAAAAAGTAAATTCGATCCTCTTCGAAAATTTGCCTCAGAAATATTATTCATGTAAGCTCGCGGGTTGGAGTTTTTTATTTTATACGTCGAAGAGCAGTCTTCATAATCATAAAAGTCTTGAACTCCCATCTTCTTTACCATGGTGCGAAAGCCAGTATCAGATACAGCTTTACAAAAGTCTTCAAAGTCGTAGATACGCTTTTTTGTTTTCAAAGATCGTTCCACTCTGTGATGGAATTTATCTGCAGCCATAAATGTATGACCGGTCTCCAAGTAGCGTAAAGTTACGGATTCAAAGTTAACTTCTGCAGAATTTACTAAATATACGAGATATGAATAAAGAGACCAGTTTTTATTCTGTGCTGCACAGTTATCCAGCCACAGAATTATATGTTTAAGATCTCGGTTTTGTTTGAAAAAGGCCCCAAAGCAGCTAATGATGTCCTCTTTTTTTCGGCCTGATATGGCTTCATGCCATAGGGCTGCAAATGTAAGACCCATGTCATGTACATGTTTATAGCCAATTGGCACAAAACTTTGGTTGAAAACAATAAGGTGCGGGCAAAACATCACTGTTTTGAATTCCTCCATACGGGGTAACATTATTACCTTTTCTAAATCTACAGCAAAAATGAGGGTGTCAGGGTTATTCTTCTTCTGAGTCTGATTATCAGCGTCATCTTCATATTTTTTTCGAGCTAAAATATACCTCTCATGGTGTTCTTCGTAACTTTTACACTCCTGGCAATGTCTGTGCCTAATCATTTCTCGCTGAGGGTTGTGTATGATAAATTTTTCACATATCTCACATTCTTCTTGGCCTAATTTTGTAAATGAGATGTTAAGTGTTCTTACAAGTTTTCTGTAAAATCCATAAGATGCATGATGATGATGATTATGATGCGTTTGAGGATCAGTTTCACAGTAATGCTTGTACATCATACGTATATTAAGGTCTGAAGGTAAATATTTTTTTATTAGGTGCGTGCTCACGTCTGTAGTGTGATATTGCGGGATTAAATGACATTATATGATCCGTGATTTTAGTAGGTTCAATTTTTTTAGGATTCGGATTGTGTCCACGGCCATCAGTAACTGCAGATACTGGAATCAATTCACCGCTATTAGAGTTACTCTGCCGTGTTACCGAAAAAGGGCACAACTAACATTTTTTGTCAAAATGAGTTATATATATATTCGGAATCAGGAAAAAAAGGCCTATCTGCCTGATTTTTTGTGGATTTTTAGCTACAAAATAAACAGAGATAGCATAAGCTTAAAAGGCACAACTGCATCATTTTTTAAGTTTTATTACAATAAAAAGGCATATTGTGAGATATGACTTTTATTTCACCTTTTTATTATTGATATATTTAATGGAAAGGGCATAAGTGACGTACGTTAAATATAAAAGGCTTATGTGGCAATTGTGCTTTATTTTTTATACGAACACTTTAGCAATTAATGTAGAAAGAAAAGTCACAACTGGCAGTTATGCCCTTTCTATTTAAAATGATGTGAATGAAGGTAAACATTACACTCGATCAAAGACTGTAACATATTTTTTGATGGATGAAAATGGTGATAAAATACCAGTTTGCAAAACTTTTTTCCCCACTACCTTAGGCTACACTAAAAATAACTGTAAACTGTAGTTATTTATATATATCACAAGCGCCGTACGCATGTTGAGAGCCGTCATTAAATATGTGCAATTCTATATATTGCATTTTGCTGTTTATAACCTGCCGTGGTATGCGTAATTTACCTAAACAGTCAAGAGTGTCGACGAATTTTTGCCAATTAATTAAAATATCATGAGGGACCGGATCGTCCCATCCGAGTTTATACGTCCATAATTTCTGTAATAATATTTTTGCAAGTATTATAATAGGCGCTAATAGACCTAAAGGATCGTAAACTTGTGAAATTGCCGATAACATAATGCGCTTAGTGACGTGGCTCCCGGTTGGTTTTAGTTTAGTCGTATAATGTAACTCATCTGTATTTGCGAACCAACCTAAACCTAAGGTTTTACTTTGACAGGATTCGCCAAGAGATAAATTCTTTGACGCATTTAAAGTTGACAAATCGAAATTGAACAACCATTTTCGTAAACAAAAGCAACCCGACTGTAATACAGTAGAAACCTTATCACAGATTTCTAATAATTCCTTTTTATCATCACAACCCGTTATTAAATCATCTACGTAAAAGTCTTTGTAAATAATATTAGCGATGTCGTTATCAGTACATTCCGACGCCAGCTGTTGTAAACATCGCATAGGTACTTAGGTATGGCGCGGACGCCGTGCCGTAGGTTACTGTGTTAAGCCGGTACACACCGAGCGCATTTGACGGGTTTTCTCTCCATATCGTCGACCGTAGGTTCAATTGGGGTAAGGGACAAAATACGACTTTTCAGGAGAGCACGACAAAGTTTTTTTTCGGACTAAATCAATCATAACTTTTGTTGTAATTAAACTTTTTCGGATCTGATTTTACACATATTCTTATATTTTAGTGCTCTATCTACCTATATAATATTGATTTAAGTAAATTAGCTATTTAAGAAAATAGATGTCCCTTACACCAATGTATTTCGTTAGTAATGTCCCTTACTGACCAACTATCTTGTAGTCCTGTCCCTTACATTAAATTGATCTCTACGTTGGATCCAATCTATCAATGAAAAAATAGTGTAAAGGACTTGTTGAATAAATTTATGAAATACAATACAGTGTAAAGAGATTGTTGACAGAAAATGAAGTGCACACTTTTGACGCAGGGGTATCTTAAATTAAGGAATCGTTATAAAAAAATCATTTAAGAGACATGAAAATGTATTAGAACCGTGTGTGTTTTTTTTGTATGCAATGTTTTTGTACCTAGTAGCCAATTTTTATTAGTTGGAATAAAACAATGTATTTAATTGAATATGTTTATTATAATCACATTATTAAAAAAATGGTAACAAACACCTATACGAGAGTAGCTGCAAATAATCATGAGCCTATTAGGCATTGTTAATCAAATTAAATTAAACAATTTTACTTCTACCGCTTAATTAGTCTTCAATATGAGATCAATGTTTAATCATTATAATCATTTAAAAAAATACTAAGTAATAAAATTGAGATCAATAAACGTTCCAGAATTAGAGGTTGTTTTCATCAACGTTGTCTTCTTCGTCCGTTTGATTCAAATTGTCAATCGCTTTAGCGCAATGTTGTAGCTGCAAATAATCTTGATGAAATCTACTAAGCATAGCATTCACGCACAATTTTATTAAATCTTTGCACATTGCCAACGATATTGGCAGCCTGGTGTTATACAACGGTCTTAGTTCTATGCAACTATTTTCTACTGTTATATCAGGCGAGTCTGCTAGTGGTGACGGCTCACTAACAGATGTTTTACCCTTACCCTTTCCCGTCCCTTTTCCCTTCCCTCTTTTCGTTTTACGTTCTGGATTACTGCCTATCTTTTTGGCTGCCAATTCTTCATTTATTTTGATGACATAAACAACCGCTTCCTCCTTCATAGAGTGTTTAGTCCAAATGGTTTTAAGGTCTTTTTTCTTTATTGTAGCTATTCTAATTTTCGTAACTTGCAAGTCCTTCGTCTTTTGTGGAAACAATTTTTCTGTTACGGGGTCCCAGTCAATGAAATCCTTGTGCTCCATAACGGTTACGACGAGGATTCTTTCTAGCACATTCCATGTAACTAGGCCATTGCGTGTAACTCCAAACAGTTAATTTTCTCACTTCTCGTTCAATAACCGAGTGCATGCTGTCAACTGGCATGTAACTATGACCGGTCAACAAGAAGATCTGAATCGTTTCGACATTTTTGGCTATTGACAAAAAATAATGCAATATTGCCAGCATCGTCCTGTTACGATTTTGTCCAGTGCAAGCATCGCAATACAGGATAACTTTTCTTATTCCTCTATCATCGACATCTTTCAGATACTTGAAAAGGCAGGACCCTATCTCTTTTGACCCTCGTTTTCCGTCACATTCACCCCAAACATAGCAAAACCTGTTTTGAGTAGAGCTTTCATAAATCGTAAAGTTACACACAGTGTATTTTCTGCTATAGAATAACAAAATATTGTCACCATGAGGCGTATTTAAAATCTTTTGTAAATCAAAGCTTGCAACTAGAGTGTCCTTGTTTACAGAATAGTTTTGATGACTAGTAAATCTTTCATAAGTAGCATCTTTCTCTTCCAGGTGAGCTTTAATCTTATCTTTGTCCTTCGGATTGTTTTCATATTTAGCGCAAATGTTGCACTTATCTTTCTTCGGAACGTGAATAGTTATGTTGCTGTATTCCTTATGGAACAGATTAATGAAAACACGTTCGCTCAGGTAATTTATCACTTTCTGTTCGCATGATTTTCGGTATAGGCGGTATAAGTTAGTCAACGTTTTGTATTCTTGTGGTAAATACAGCCTATTGCTTGAATGCCTACAGTAATGTGAGGGTAGTAACGGAAGAGACTCGATGTACTCCTTTGCCGCATTTACAGTAGCTTCTTCATATTTCGTATTATTAATTGGTTTACTTCGTTTATCTTTTTGGGATAAACCCTCTTCTTGTGCATTACGCAGTGTCTATAACAAAAAATTCTGTGTGATATCTAAAGTCTTTAACAAAAATTGTTGACAAATTTGTCTTCGTCCTTCTCCTTCATTAATAAAGTACTCGAATGTACATTGTCTTTTACTTTCAGTTGAATGAGTCTTTTTCCGTTTTATTGGTACTCTTA
Organism: Fissipunctia ypsillon; assembly: GCA_947568875.1. Classification (NCBI taxonomy): domain Eukaryota; kingdom Metazoa; phylum Arthropoda; class Insecta; order Lepidoptera; family Noctuidae; genus Fissipunctia; species Fissipunctia ypsillon. The sequence continues at coordinate 10,894,434 of OX387668.1, forward strand.
GTGCACAGTGCACTAACCAATCTCTTTTTCGCTGAATATCTAAATTCCAAAAGTCGTCGAAAATTCTTTGTCGCTTCTCATCTAACAGCTCATAACATTGCCTAGGACATTTTCCTGGTTGACAGGGATTAGACAGTAGTTTTTTAGCTTCTTTCGAGTTTCCCAAATGACTTTTCGTAAGCATCGACCTTTATTCTTTTCGTTTTCATAATTTTTCGCTTGTTATTCGGTTTTTCCTTTTTATATTTAACGGTTGGTGAACTCGCACTGATGAGTAATTTGTTTTGTTGTGTTGCCAACGCGCTGCTTTCGCATTGGTATCATTCTCTCTTTCGCACACAGAGGTTGTGAGATAGAAAAGGATGGTAATAGTGCAAGCACGTGCTTGCTTGTGATGTGATAAAGTTAGGAGTGAGTGTAAATAAAGGTAACAGGGATAAATATTCATTACTTCTCACGAGCAAATTGATGTAACGGACACCGAACCTAAATATAATTCGATTCAAATTGGTGTAACGTTGACACTGCTTTTATTATGACAATGCAAATTGGGGTAAGGGACAACTGTGTCAAAAATCGAGCAATGCATTTAAAGTATGGGTGATATTTATTTTTTGAGATAACTAAGGAATGAGTGTAAGGCCTGTTTTATAATGGATTCTTCAAAAATAAACCATGTTGTTAGCGACGATATGTAATTTTCTATTTAGTTAGTTAAATTGTCTTGTCATGTTACTTTATCTAAGACTTTTAACTGTTGTACATTCCAGCCACTAGAGGCGCCACTAGTATACGTAAGCTTAAGTACTAGAGAACTTTACCGTAAGGAGAACCGTTTATGTAATTTTGTTATTTTAAGGTGTTAATTAAGGATTTCGAGACTGATTTTTATGTATTTTAATAAAGAATTATTAGATCTAAGGATAGAAAATAAGAAAAACATTGTAAAGAGTGTCCTACCACCGAAAAAGGCACATTTTAAGGTTACCATACAAAAGGGCACCTACGCTCTGATTGGTCAAGGGGCGGGGCATTAGGGCCGTGTGCAAAACTGAAGGGTCTTGATTGGTCAGAGCCTTACGAGCCAAAGTATAAAAGAGGGAGCATTTTCGGTGGTCAGGCAGCGGATTGGCTCGTGGCCTAACGAGCACTAATCCTAGTTTTATTATTAGTGTTCTGTCCGCGCGGACCGCAAAATTTTAATCGTTGCCTCTGTGTGTGCACAAGTAACCTAGCCGGCACTTGTGTAGACACAGGGGGAGCACCCCGTGCTGCCCGGTGAGTCGTCATCGGTGCGGTCGCGGAGGCTACGCCCAAACAAGATGCCGAAACCCGGCAAGCGCGGCTCGTTGGGCCGCGATGCCGGGACCCAGGATGACCCTCCGGCGTTGGACCGGGCGACGTCGATGCCGAACATCGGCAACGCGTCGGCCGGTGCACCGCTAGCAGGGCCAACCCAACGGAGGAGAGAAGAAGGAAGAGGAGGGGGATCTAGCGCCGCTGCAGCCGCCGGCCCACCGGCGGCGTCGGCGCATGCGCGCGTTGCGCCGACGCCGTCGTCTGGTCGACAGCATGCGGTACCCGTCCGCCCCGCCGCGTTCCGCCCGGTACCCATACAGGCGCCGGGGCCTGCTGCGAATCCTGGCCGTGTACAACATGTGCGCGCCACCACATCGTCCGCGCCGCCCGCGCGCGCACCCGCGACCGTGCGCGGCGCTGCGTCGGCCGCGCGCGTTGCCGCGCCCGCCGCGCGTGCCGCCGCGCCGACCGCGCATGCTGCCGCGTCCGGCGCGCTCGCCGCGCATGCCGCTGCACCGACCGCGCATGCCGCCGCGCCGGCCGCGCGTGCTGCCGCGCCCGTCGCGCATGCCGCCGCGCCGGCAGCGCGTGTTGTCACGCCCATCGCGCCCGCCGCGCCCGCCGCACATGCTGCCGCGCGTGCTGCCGCGCCCGCCGCACGCACCGCTGCACACACTGCATCCGTGCGCCCCAGTGCACCGCCCGCACGCACCTCTGCGCTACTGCCGCGTTTTGCGTCGCCACCTGCGCCCACTGGGGCTGCGCCCACTGACGAGACGAAGCCTCATGCTGTGCCAGCTTCGCGCACCGCCACAGCTGGTCCCCGCCTCTCGCTGGCGGGACCGGCGAAGGCTGAGCGAGAGCGGCCAGCACCTACGACACCAAGGGTGCCCGATTCACCGGCACCCCCTCGGATCTCCGCCTACGACTCGCCCGCCATGCTGTCGGCATGCTCCTCACGTGCGGGGTCGAGCATGTCGCTCGCATCTGCGGGCTCGGCCGTGTCCGGTCGCGGTGACGTGTCTCCGGATGCGACCCCGCGACTCGGATCGCGGCCCAGCGTGGGAGGAATACCAGCACCGCCGCTGGGGTTCGACTTTGAGTTTCAACTCGAGCCAAGACCCCAGCGACGAAGGAGGAGCTCTGACGAGACCGCGTCGGAGGAGGCGAAGCGGTACTGCCTTGACCCGCCGCGGCAACAGCGTGAATGCGCGCCGCGGGGTCGGGACACACCAACGTCGCCTACCTTCGCCGACGCGGCGCGGCGCACACCACCTGCGTCGCCGTCACCAACACCGGACTTGACCACAGCAGGGGTAAGTGTTTTAAATTTACCCCCTGCCCCCCCTGTCGCTACTACATCGACCCCACCCCCTGCCACTGCCCCCGGCGCCGCAACGACGACGAAGCAGAAGCAGGCGAAGAAGCCACGCTACCCACCGCTGGTAGTGGAAAGGTTACCCAACTGGGCCGCCCATTTCAGGGCCATCGCCGCCAAGCTGGGCCGGCCTCCTAACGCGCGTCCTTACGCGACGGGGGTGAAATTCTCCCCCGAAACTGAGGATGAGTATAGGCTGGTCCAGCGCTACTTGACTGGCCTAGAGAAGGAGAGCGGCGTGTCTTGGTTCGCCTATTCACTGCCAGCGGAGAAGAATATGAAGGTAGCGATACGGGGGCTACCAGCGGACACCGACCCGCAGGAGATTGAGGAGGAGCTCCGGGCGCTGGGATACCAGCCGGTGTATGCGCGCCACATAAAGGGTGCGCAAGGACGACCCGGCTGTGTGTTCCACGCAGTTTTAAAGAAGACCCCCGACGTCCGGGCCATATACGACACCACGGTATTTATGTACATGCGTGGTGTCAAAATAGAAGCCTGGAGAGGGAAACGTGGGCCCGCGCAGTGCCACCGGTGTCAGAAGTTCAGACACAGCTCGCACCAGTGTCACCGCCCGCTCGCTTGTGTGCGATGCGGAGGCGAGCACGCGGCACGTGATTGCCCGCGCCCGCGGGAGGAGCCGGCCACCTGCGTCAATTGCGGTGGCCCGCACCCCGCGTGCAACATCAAGTGCCCCGTGTTCCAACACGAGATAAGGAACAAGCGAGCGGGGACCGCCGCCATCACGGCCGCTTCACGCCGGCCCACAGTGGCCACCGAGAGGCCACAAGTGATGCCAGAAGAGGCACAAGGCGCGTCGCTAATGGCGGCGGCCAACGGGCCCACAGATAGGCAAGCCACCTCCTCTAGGCGGAGGAAGGAACACAGACGCGGGGGGAAGGGTAAAGGCAAGAAGGCCAAACCCACCCCTGCGGCGACCCAAGAAGAGGTCCCAGAGGCCGACCCTGCCTTGAAAGGAGCGCAGGTTGTAACCACCGAAGATAGTGTAGCGACCGCTAGCGCCGGCATAGCGCAGCGGTCGATTACCGAAACACGCAGCACCGCCACTGGCGCGGCTAGCGCCACCACATCGCAGCGGCAGAACGCTGCAACTAGTAAGTTCACCAAGGTCGCGAGTGGTGGCGCCACCGGCGCCCAAATGATGACACCAACCTCTAAAAAGGAATTTACAACCTGCGCTATACAGCTTCTAATGGATCTAATTAAAGCTATAAGGCAGGGTCAAGATATAGAGACGGTCATCCTTGACGGCTTGGCCGAACTTTTAAGATTGTATCATGGCTAAGTCGTTGAGGGTGATCCATTGGAACGCCCGCGGCCTTCGGGACAAGGTCGCCCCCCTCCACCACCTCCTGCGGGATCAAAACATCGACGTGGCGCTCATAAACGAGACGTTCCTGGGACCCGAAGATAGGGTTAGGTTCCCGGGATATCTCGTTTACAGGAAGGATGAAAGGTCGGCTCATAACACCCGTTACCGTGGTCTGGCGGTACTAGTGAGGCGTAGAGTCGTCCATCAGGAAATCCCCTCGCCGTCGCTCAGTAGCTTTTACGCGCTGGGTGTACAGCTGCACATGGCCGGCGAGGACATCAACCTGTATGCCTGCTATAAGCCGCCCGCGGCCCATCTGGACCTGTCGGAGCTGCGGGCCCTTATTAGCACATCACAGAAGGCAACCATCCTCGCCGGTGACTTAAACTGCAAGCACCCAGCGTGGAATTCATGCTTAACGAATACCGAGGGGAGGCGGCTCTTCGCGGACGCGGAAGCCTTCGGCTATACGGTGTCCGGCCCAGAGACGCCAACACATTACCCAGAAGCACAGACGCACACGCCAGACGTGCTGGACATCGTAGTCTACCGAGGGCTACGCTGCCAGATCACGCAGCAAGTTATAGACGACGAGTTACAGTCGGACCACCAACCTGTACTCGTCGTCCTTTCGGGTATGCCGACCCGACTGAAGCCCATAGCGCCACGCCGACAAATGGACTGGACATCCTTCCAAGAGAAGCTAGAGATCACCACGCCAACTCGGCCTATCGTTACCTCCGCGGACGTGGACCAGATGGCGGGCGATGTCACTGCTTGCATTCAAAGCGCCTTGGAAGCGGCGACTACTACGCAGCCGGAGGGGAGAGGGCTACTGCCGCCCCTGCCGGCGCACATCAAGTCTATGATCGCCGTGAAGAGGCGCCTGCGCAAGCAGTGGCAACAACTCCGATGCCCCACTCTGAAGACAGAGTTAAATCGTCTCGCGGAGAAGGTAAAGGCCGAGCTCAAGGCTCAGGCCGCCGCAGACTGGGAGGAAAGAATAGACGCCACGACAGACGACTGGCCGTCTGTCTACAAGCTCTGCAGACAGCTTACGAGTACCCCAGCTCCGGTGCGCCCACTGCTAAGCAGCGACGGGGCGCTCAAGTATGTAGCGGAGGACCGGGCGGAGGTCTTCGCCGAGCACCTGGAGCGTCAGTTCCAACCGAACCCGACCAGCGACTCCGAGCATGTCGCGGCAGTCGAGAAACACCTGGGAGACTACTTCGCCACGCCGATAGCTCCCGAGGAGGACCCTGTCTTCTTCTCGCCTGGCGCAGTTAGACGCGCCATCCTAAGAACGAAGCCTAGGAAGGCCCCCGGTGCTGACGGTATCACCAACACAGTGCTGCGCCACCTGCCGTACCGAATGGTAGCGGCGCTGGCGCGCTTGTTTACGGGGATACTGCGCACGGGGACCTTCCCCGCTTTGTGGAAGGAAGGGCGCGTCATTATGCTGCCCAAGGCGGGGAAGAATATACTGAAGCCGGAGAGCTATCGGCCGATCACCCTGTTGCCGACAGTCTCCAAGGTGTTCGAAGCACTCCTGCTGCGACATCTCCAACCTCACATAGCGCCACGGCCGGAGCAATTCGGGTTTCGGTCGGAGCATAGCACGACGCTCCAGCTGTCGAGGGTATTGCACCTACTCGCAGCTGCGTTAAATAGAAAGGAATACTCGGTGGCAGTACTCCTCGACATGGAGAAGGCCTTCGACCGTGTGTGGCACGACGGCCTTATTTATAAGTTGGCTACATCCGACGCGCCCCGTCGCGTTGTTAGGGTGGTCTCTGCTTTTCTTGCCAACAGGACTTTCAGGGTGGTGGTCGACGGAGCGCTATCCAGCGCCCGCCCGGTGCTGGCCGGTGTGCCGCAGGGTAGCTGCGTCTCGCCGGCGTGTTACTCACGTTACACCGACGACATCCCCACTACGCCCGACGCGACGCTAGCGCTGTATGCTGACGACGCCGCGTACATCACCACCTCGCTTAATGCGAAGTACGCGGCGGTCAAAATGCAGCGCGCCCTCGATATACTTCCCGAGTGGCTGTCGAAGTGGCGGCTGTCGGTGAATGTGGGTAAGACGCAGGCGATGGTCACCGGAGCCGCGCGCCTCCCACCACCCTTGAAGCTGCAGGGAGTCGACATCGCGTGGTCGCCCCGGGTCAAGTACCTGGGTGTCACCATCGATCGTCGGCTCACGATGGGGCCACACGTCCGCACGGTCGCCGCACGGGGGAGGGTCACCCGCAACCTCCTCAAACCAGTGCTCTCGTCCCGCCTCCCGGCGCGCGTCAAGTTGGGCGTGTACAAACTGTACGTGCGCCCGATATTGACGTACGCCGCCCCCGCTTGGTTCGCCCTCACGAGCGAGTCGAGCCGAAAGTTGCTCCGCGCGCAGCAAAACCTTGCGCTGCGGACCATTATGGACGCTCCTCGCTACGTGAGGAACGACGTCATCCAGCGCGACCTCGGGATTGAGAGCCTGAATGAGTTTGCGCGCCGCCTCGCGAAGGGAATGTTCGCGCGTGCCGACGCATCTGCTTGGCCCCATGTCAAGCAGATAGCGCCCTGGCATACGCGCCCCCCCGACGCGAGGCCCCTACCCCGCGACCTGGTTGCGGACGATGACCCCACTCACCCACCGGATTGACTTCCGAGTATGCCGCTTCAGTCTACACACGGCATACTTGTGACAATAGACGCTACATATTACATGCATCTGTTGCGTAGCGCGTGCTAGGTTAATATAGGCGCGTTACGCAACAAACAACAGACATTCACCTCTATACAGGCACCCAAACTCACACGCGAAGGCGCGGTGCGGGCTGCGATTCGCGTAGACACCGGACGGTGTTACACAATACAATACCGTCCTCACACACACGACAGCCTCTTAGCCCGGACTGTGATCGGCTAGCTCTGAGATCAGAACGGGCGGGGGCTAATCACCTTACTCTGTAGGAGCGTGGAGTCGGCACCTCTGTCGCTGGTCGTCCTCGTTGGGCCTCCCCCAGGTAACTGGGGGTCTCACCTGGCGGGGGCTGACCGCCGAGGTGTCGTGAAGCAAGCGGCGTTGTGGGACAACGTCGTAACGCGCCTACAGAAAAACACATAGCAATCACACACATGGGCGTGATTCACGCCCAACTGACGCCGGCCACTAAAGGCGACAAAATGAGGGGCCCGTCTTTACGGGCCAACGTATAGCCTCCGCGGGCAAGGGGGTACACCCCGACACCGCTAGCCGCGCCCCCTGACGGGGGCGTAGCGATTTCCACAGTTCAGTGGTCAGGCAGCTCTCAACCAGTAGACCAAGCTCACTTGTCAAAAGTCGACGCTGAAGTCGAACGTAGAGCCTCCCTTCCCCCCGTTGAAAACCCTGACTATCCTCTGCCTCCCGTCACTCCAGACGAAGTGCACGATATCATCAAGGGTTTAAAGCCCCGTAAAGCTCTCGGCTCAGACGGCATCACAAACAGGGTAATACAACTATTCCCTGCCCACCTCATAATGCTACTGACCACCATCTTCAATGGTGCCTTGAGCAATAACATCTTCCCAGATGCATGGAAAAAGGCCACTGTCATCGGCATCCCCAAGCCTGGAAAGCCCAAATCTGAGCCCTCGAGCTACCGCCCCATCAGTCTGCTCAATGTCCTCGGCAAAGTCTATGAGAAACTTATTTATAAGCGTCTCAGAGACTATGCCGAAACAAAAGGCCTCATCCCAAACGAACAGTTTGGTTTTCGAACCCAGCACTCTTGTGTGCATCAGGCCCACCGCATCATCGAACACATAAGCGCTGGCTTCCAGCGTGGCATGATGACGGGTGTTATATACTTCGACATAGCGAAAGCGTTCGACAGAGTCTGGCACAACGGCTTATTATATAAGCTCTACCAACTCGGTGTCGACCGTCGGACCGTCTCGTACTCATCTTACGAGACTTCTTGTCGAACCGCACCTTCCGCTATCGCATCGAAGGAGCATTATCCTCCCCCCACCCTATCCGCGCAGGCGTCCCCCAGGGCTCTGTGCTTGCCCCCCTCATCTTCACGCTGTTCACCAGCGACATACCCAGGAGCAAAAAGGCACAGTTGGCTCTGTTCGCAGACGACACGGCCATTTACTGCTCAGGCACTAAACAAGCCTCGATTTCTCTCACTCTCCAAAGAGCGGTCAACAAACTTGGCGACTGGTTCAGGAAGTGGAGAATTGAAGTGAATCCCGACAAAAGTCAAGCGGTTCTTTATTCAAAACCGCGCCATAGCCCCACCCCCCCCCGACCAATCTCCATGTTCGGTAAGCCTATCCCTTGGGAGAAGCGAGCCAAATATCTAGGTGTGATTCTCGATGAGCACCTCACCTTCGCAGAGCACATAAAGAAGGTTCGTTCGCGCGCCGCTTTCGCTCTCGGTAGACTCCACTCGATAATGAATGCAAAAAGCAAGTTGTCACTAAAGTGCAAGTTGCGCATTTACACGGCGTGCATACGCCCTATTATGACGTACGCCTGTGCAGTCTTTGCTCACGCAAAACCCCACCACATCCATAGGATGCAGACCCTCCAGAACCGTGCCCTCCGAATGATCACGGGATCCCCTTTCTATGTCCGGAACGAGATCCTCCATCTCGATCTCAAAATCCCCACCATCCTCCAGTTCATGAAACGTAATTCCAAGCGTTTCTTTGATACCGCCGCCAAACATCGCAACCCCCTAGTTGTCGAGGCCGCTAAATATACCCCCTCCAACATTAGTAAAGTCCGCCGTCCGAGGCACACACTATTAGACCCAGACGACCCTATTACTCTCCTCCAGGAAAGCAATAGGGCTTCTAGTACAATATACAAACACAAAAAACCGACATTCCGACCCCGCCGCCGAGGTCCAGCGCGAAAACCCCGAGTTAATAATTCCCCCCGACCCTTGCTCGAAGAAGCGCCAGCCCGCGCCGAAGCTGAGCCTGTAGCTATAAATTCCCCAGATAAATAATAATTATCCAAGTTTGATCCAGCCTGTCCCAACTTGCTGTCCCCCCAGTGACGCCCTAAGCCGAGGTTCGTACCCCACAGGGGGTGCCCTTAGCGCGCAGTCACTTTGTATTGTAAGTAACACGCCCCTGGCTGGAGGCTTTGAGTTAGCTTAAGGCAGCCACAGGATTGACCGGTTAAGTAGTCACGGCCACTCTTGGCCAACTACGAGATGCCATAGTTAGGAAAAAAAAAAAAAAAAAAAAAAAGGTGGTCAGGCAGGGGATTAGCCAGTGGTCGTCCCACGAACAGCTTTTTCCTACGCGAGTGTGTTTGTTCCGCGCGGACCGCATTATTTTTAAATCGTTGCCTCTGTGTTTGCACAAGTAACCTAGCCGGCACTTGTGTGGACACAGGGGGAGCCCCACCGTGCTGCCCGGTGAGCCGTCACCGGTGCGGTCGCGGAGGACCACGTCCACGGGATGCCGAAGCCCGACAAGCGCGGCTCTTTGGGCCGCGGTGTCGGGTCCCAGGAAGTCCTTCCGGCGCTGGACCGGGCGATGTCGATGCCGAATATCGGTGACGCGTCGTCCGGTTCATCGCCGGCCGGACTGTCCCAGCGAAGAGGAGGAGAGGAGGGAAGAAGAGGGGAGGGGAGCGCCGCTGTAGCTGCCGGCCCACCGACGACATCGGCGCCTGCGCGCGTTGCGCCGACGCCGTCGTCGAGCCGACAACAGGCGGTACCCATCCGCCCCGCCGCGTTCCGCCCGGTACCTATCCAGGCCCCGGGGCCGGCCGCGAGTATAGGCCATGCGCCGCATGCGCGCGCCGCGCTGCCTTCTGCGCGCGCGCCGGCACCTGTGCGCACCTCTGCGCCGGCCGCGCGAACTGTTGCGCCCGCCGCGCACCCTACCGCGCCCGCTGCGCGCACCATCGCGTCCGTACGCACCACCGCGCCCGCGCGTGCCGCCGCGTCGTCCGCGAACCCCGCGACTACCGCGCGTCCCCGCGCACCGCCCGCGCGCATTGCCGCGCCGCCGCCGCGCTTTGCGCCGCCGCCCGCGCCTACCGGTGCTGCGCCCGCACAGGCGCCTAAAGCTGTGCCAGCTTCGCGCACCGCCACATCCGGTCCCCGCCTCTCGCTGGCGAGACCGGCGACGGCTAAGCAGGAGCGGCCAGCGCCAACAAAGGAACCAGCGCCTGAATCACCGGCGCCACCACGAGCCTCAGCCTTCGACTCGCCCGCCATGCTGTCGGCATGCTCGTCACGCGTAGGGTCGAGCATGTCGCTGGCATCCGTGGGCTCGGCCGCGTCCGGTCAAGAAGTCGTGTCTCGGGACACGTCCCTGCGATCCGGTACGCGGCCCACCGTGGGAGGAGCTGACGCCGCCGCGATGTCGCCGGCATCACCGACACCGTCGCTGGGGTTCGGCTTCGAATTTCAGTTTGAGGCCAGAGCCCAGCGACGCAGGAGGAGCTCCGGCGAGACCGCGGCCGAACAGGAGGAGGCGAAGCGGTACTGCCTCGACCCGCCGCGGCCACAGCGCGACAACGCGCCGCGGGGTCGGGGTACGCCCGCGTCGCCCACATTCGCCGACGCGGTGCGCCGCTCACCACCTGCGTCGCCGCCTCCACCACCACTTGAGCAGACTACAGCAGGGGTAAGTACTTCCAATTTACCCCCTGCCCCCACCATGACTACCGCACCCCCTACCGCTGCCCCCGGCGCCGCAACGTCGACTACGAAGCAACAGCCGGGGAAGAGGACGCCTAAGTATCCTCCGCTGGTGGTAGAGAGGCTGCCGGACTGGGCCGCCCATTTCAGGGCCATCAGCGCCAAGCTGGGCCGGCCTCCAAATGCGCGTCCATACGGGACGGGGGTTAGATTTTCCCCCGAAACCGAGGACGAGTACAGGCTGGTCCAGCGGTACTTGACTGGCCTTGAGAAGGATAGCGGCGTTTCCTGGTTCGCCTACTCGCTACCGGCGGACAGGAGCTTAAAGGTCGCCATTAAGGGGCTGCCAGCTGACACAGACCCCAAGGAGATCGAGGAGGAACTCCGAGCGTTGGGGTACCAGCCGGAGTATGTGCGCCATATTAAGGGCGCACAAGGACGACCCGGCTGCGTATTTCACGCGGTCCTTAAAAGAACCCCCGACGTTCGGGCTATCTTTGACACCACCGTGTTCATGTACTAATGAAGACAGAAGTGCATGGAGAGTTCCAAACCAAAATCGTTTGTACAGGGTTTCATCGCCTTAATAATATGTCTTAGATGACATAGATGGCGCTAGTATAGTAGTTGGATTGGAAAATATACAAGAACATTAATATCTTGTTTTTTGCTAGTTACAATATTACTCAATTTTAACACAAATTCTCCTACGATATTACAAACCTTATAAAGCAAAGCACGTAATAACTAGGATTCGAACTCGGTGGCATAAAATTTACCGATACCATTAGCCACTAGACCATTGCGTCATTACGCATTGAATTGAAATTATCCTTCTGTTTATTATATTGAAGTTGTTAAGTGACTCCCGTATCATAAATCTCAAAAGAATTGAGGGTAGTTTAATATTGACTGTGTAAAAATTAAATCTTTTTTTCAATCATAATGTTCTTTACTATCTTTGAGTGAGTTCAGTTACGATTGCGTTTACAAGTTTTTAATATTTATTTTTATCATGAGTTCGCGTTCAAATATTGATATGGCTACGAGGGCCCAAATAATAGCATTGCATAATCAAGGCTTAAATTATTCTGAAATTTCGAGAGAAACTGGCTTAAACGTAAGTAATGTTTTAAAATCACTGTTCGTTATTTATTTACTATTTTTTTACTATTTATGAGATACTGCATTGAATCGCTTGACAGCGCGGACGTATCTGGCTTAGCTTATTATGATACTATTAATTAATTACAAATAAAATTGTTAGAATCATTTGCGTCGTCAGTGATATAAGTGTGTCGCGAGTGATTATTACGAGGTTACCGACTTTGTGTAAGAATGAGCTAAAGTATTTTTAAAGACAAATAGTGTTTCTGTGTTAGATATGTCTAACACAGGATCTAGCCCGTTTGGCCGTAGCCATCTAGTACAGCGAAGTCCTCCGCCGACACCAACTCAAGATTTCCAGCCGATAGCCCCAAATCCACCACCTCCCTTGGAAAATGAGCTTCCATCTGAAGTTATTTCTACGCCGGAGATACAGAAATGGATGGGATCCATAGAAAAAATCCTAAATGAAGTATGCAGTTTAGTCGCTGAGGGAAAAATGATCTCGGACCAAAAGGTTCGTGTAGCCAATCTTTGCCGTAGCGTCTCAAATGGCGCATCACAGATGGCTGTTTTATATCAAGCCTTAAAACAAAAAACCATTCAAGCCCATAGTACCATTCAGCACTTGCAGCAACAACAGAACATCTCGAACTCTCTCCTACAGTTCAAAGAAGTAGTTGAAGGCATTTCTAACCCTCCAGAACCTTTTTCGTACGCTAATGTCGTCAAAAAAGGCTCGGATAACTTTGTGCGCCCAGCAAATTTAAGCTCAGTTGCCATATATCCCAGTGACAAGACCAAATCCAGTGACGATACCAAGTCTCTCGTACAGAAAATTATTTCGCCCGGGGAACTTAAACTACATGTTCGTGGCCTTAGGAAAGTAAAAAATGGAGGTGTTCTCATCAGTACCGACTCCAAAGAGGACATTCAAAAGCTCAAATGCTTAGAAAAACTCGCTTCTTCTGGCCTTAAGGTTGAAGAACCATCAAAACGGCGCCCAAGAATCACTGTTATTGGAGTCCCGGTAGCCCTAACTGATAAGGAGGTTTTTGACTGCATCTATGAGCAAAATCTCTCAGGTAAGATGATTACTCGTGAGTCGTTTGAAGAACAAATTAAATTGAGCCATAAATCTGGAAAAAAAGACCTCCCTAATTGCAATTACATACTAGAAGTGCCAGCTAGCATCAGGAAGATTCTAGTGAATCAAGGACGAATATTTATCAATTGGACGTCATGCCCAGTACGAGATTTCACGATCGTTACTCGGTGCTTTAACTGCCAGCAGTTCGGTCACGCGGCCAAGTTCTGCCGTGAAACTAGCCCGACGTGCAATCACTGCGGAGAGACTGGCCACTCTTTTAAGGAATGTAGCACAAAAACCAGTCCACCCAACTGTGCGACATGCAAACGTTTTAAGAGAAAAACGGATCATAAAACTGGTGATGTAATTTGTCCAGCACGAAAATATGCCGAGGACAACTATATCCATTCCATAGATTATGAAGGCGCCTAAGAGCGCTACCTATTAACCTATCTATTAAGCACACTAGTAGTAGTTTTTGTTTGTTTGTATTTGTTAGTTGTTTATTTATCATGACTGATCAATTACTTAGTGATCTAGATCAATTTTCTGTGTCTGAAGCTATAAATTGTAATGTTGATGACTGTAAACACCTCTTTCCATTGGGAGAGAAATCGCTGATCCTACTCACACAAAACATTCGTAGCATAAATCGGAATATAAATGGTTTTGAAATATTGCTACAGAACCTGGGTATAAGTTGCGACATTATAGTCCTAACAGAATGTTGGTTGTCAAACCAAACAGCTGTTATACCATTATTAGACGGATATGTTTCGCATAAAACCAACAGGAACATCAACCAAAATGATGGCTTGGTTGTATATGTTAACAATAATTTAAGTACAACTGTAGAAGAACCATTGCTACAAAATAGTAATTGCTTACTCATTAAAATTAATTCAGATACGGTAGTTATGGCTATATACAGACCTCCTTCTCAAAATGTCGCAAATTTCTTAGATTCACTAAACGTGCAGTTACAAAGTCTTACAACTTTTAAGCACATAATACTAACGGGAGACATCAATATCAACATTGCTTCCGGGAAAATGGATATACATGCACATAACTATCTTAATATCTGCTCATTCCACGGACTCTTGCCAGCTCATTACCACCCCACGCATCAAAGCGGTTCTTGCTTAGATCATTTCATTATAAAAACAAATAACCCAACCAAAACATTTGTTACGAACTCTTCGCTTACTGATCACCAAGCAGTTTTACTAACATTGCAAGTTTCTTTACCCAGAAAAAATTGTTTACGTAGCTATACTAAAGTCAACATGACACACCTCGAAAAAGACATACGTAATATTAATTTTGACCCAGTTTATAATTCTACCGATGCAAACATTTCTATTAATTATTTTATTAATTCACTTCACTCGGCAATAATAAAACATACAGTTGCTAAAATAACGCCGAGGAAGTATAGGTGCATTAAACCTTGGATTACATCTGGACTTGTTCGATGTATTAGGCATAGAGACAAACTTCACATAAAGTCCAAACTTGAGCCTGAAAATGAAATTCTTTCCATTACGTATAAAAGATATAGAAACTTCTGCAACAACCTGAGAAAAATAAAAAATGAATATGATAGAAAAGAACTACAGAAAGCAGGCAAAAATAGTAAACTTATTTGGAAATTTATAAAAACAAATACATTTAGAACAAAACAACCTGAACCTCCACTTGACTTATTGACAATAGAGAACAACCCAATTGAATCAACAAATAAAGTTAATTTCTATTTTTCTAACGTAGGCAAAACTTTAGCAGAAAAGACCATACAATCTAGAAGTTCTTTCCCTCAAAGCCAACCTAAAACTTTCCCCACACTCAAATCATTTGTCTTACTAGATACGGATGTCGATGAAGTACTAACAATTATTTCTGGATTAAAGGACGTTTGCGCGGTTGGGTGGGACAACATATCAAACAACATACTTAAACATTTCAAATACCTACTTGCTCCGCCACTAACTCATATTTTTCAGTTATGCTTAACTAATGGTATATTCCCTAAGTTGCTTAAAAAAGCAGTGGTTACTCCTATATATAAATCTGGTGACAAAAAATGTGTTAACAACTACAGACCCATTTCAGTTTTAACAGGGCTCTCCAAAATCCTAGAGAAGATGATTAATATTAGATTAATGAAATACCTAGAAGATAACAAATTGCTTTCAGATAGACAATTTGGCTTTAGGCCCAATAAATCAACTAATCAGGCAGTTCATCAAATGACGGATTATATAACAACTAATTTGGATAAGGGCTTGCACTCCATTGGGATCTTCCTAGACCTCGCCAAAGCATTTGACACAATTTCCTGCCCTTTATTATTGGACAAGCTTGAAACACTCGGAATAAGAGGAATAACGCTCTCACTACTTTCTGATTATCTTAGTGACCGCAAACAATGTGTCAAAATTGGTCAGTACGTTAGTTCTGAGCTTCCAAATAGTAAATACGGAATACCACAAGGTAGTATTTTGGGTCCTACTTTATTCCTAGTATATATAAATGACCTGTGCAGCTTAACACTCCACAATGGTGTCATAATGTCTTATGCAGATGACACAGCTCTATTGTTTTCAGACAAATCTCGAGATGAGGTGTATAAACAAGCCCAGAACGGTTTTAATATAGTGTCTAATTGGCTATATGAAAATCTCCTAACACTAAATGCAGAGAAAACCAAACACATTTTATTTACTATGAAAAATACTAACCTGCCAACTACTAACATAAACATTTATGCGCATAAGTGCGGCACGTATGCTGACGTTGCTTGTAATTGTCCTACTTTAGCAAAAGCCGATCATATGAAATATCTTGGTGTAACGATTGACACAAATTTGAATTTCCGTAAACACATTGATTTGTTATGCAGTCGAATGCGTAAATTGATATACATTTTTAAGAATTTACGATATATATCGGACTACAAATTGATTAAACAGGTCTATTTAGCTTTGTGTCAATCCATTCTCACTTATTGTATAACTTCATGGGGTGGGGCTGCTAAATCAATTCTACTGCCATTAGAACGTGCGCAGAGAGCTATCCTTAAGGTAGCCACCTTTCGCCCATTTAGATTTCCCACACACGAGCTTTACACGGCATGTAAGGTTTTAACCGTGCGACAACTATTTATATTGAATATAGTACTGCACCAGCATAGCAGACTTCCTTATGTCCCAATACCTATAGATAAGAGAAGAAAAGACTTAGTTTGCATAAAGCCTCAAACTAGACATACTTTTACTAATAAGTTTTATGTATTTTTAGGTCCGTTCTTGTATAATAAAATCAATAAGTCTCTAAGTATATATAGTGTAAATTCTAAAAAATGTAGTGAAATGTTGAGTGAATACTTAGCGAAATTTAATTACTCAGACACTGAAAAATTGCTAGAAGTAATGCAATAAGTTTATTAATGTTAAGTCAATTTTTATTTTAAAATATAATTTTTATGTATCAATGCTAGCTCTATGTTCAGTAACATAATGGTCCACTAAAGTACTCAGCGTTGTTAAGTGATGGCCTGAAACACAGGTTTGAATAAACCTACATCAGGCAGGTCGCTATTGAACTCAGTAGGCCTTTAACCAATATACTTATATATAAGTTATACACTAGATTTATTTTAGGCATAGTTTAATATTTTCTTCATAATATTAATATTTAACTTTGTAATGATATAACTTCTATGTAATTTATACTTATGTCAACTTATGTGTGTGTGAACTTACGAATAAAATTATTCTTATTCTTATTCTTATTTTATTATCCATGGTTATCGATACACGAAAATAATAAATAATATATTTCCCTTATAGGTAAAGACTGTCACTTTATGGATAAAGCGGTTTCAAGAAGAGGGTTCGTTGGAACACCGTAGTAGATCTGGCAGAAGACGCCATATTGACTCAGACCAGCGTCAACTTATGGTGCAAGGTTATGAGGAAAATGGCTTTACACCAACAAAATATTACGCAGAGTTGTTTGATACATCTTTGCGGACGGTGTATCGTGCTCTTCATAGTGAAGGTCTGCATTATCGTCGTCATGCTACTATGCCATTGCTAACCGAAGCTAATAAAAGAGCACGATTGGAGTTCGCTTTGAAATACAGAAATTTCGACTGGAGCAACGGAGTCATCTTCAGTGATGAAAAGACTTTCAAGTCTAGCCAGCATGGGCGAGTTAGGTTGTGGCGTAGGAATAATACGCGTTATGATAGTGATCACGTTGTGCCTAACTCTGAATCCGGTCGTATAACAGTGAACATTTGTGGATGGATGAGTGCTGCAGGACCAGGAGAACTTACTGTAATACCCAGTCGTGCAAACAGTGTAAACTACATAGATGTGCTGAATGACGTCATGTTGCCCACCGTGCGGAATGTTTTTCCTGTAGAAGACATGCCAGTGATAACGTTCGTGCAGGACAATTGTCCTATACACCGTTCCATAATTGTGCAAGAGTGGTTTAGCCAGCAATCGGATATACACATTATTCCTTGGCTTGCGAGATCGCCAGATTTAAACCCCATTGAAAATTTATGGGGCGTTATGGTTCAAAGGTGGGACAATAGGAACGAAAGGACTAAGGAAGTACTGAGTACTCACTGCATGCAGGTATAGGATTCTATACGGGGTCTAAATTTATGTAAAAAATTAATAAACTCCATGGGTTCGCGGTTGCAAGCTGTAATCGATCAAAATGGCGGACACACGAAATATTAAAAAAATAATATAAAGTGTTGACTATTGGATTGAGTAATAACAAAGACCGGGGTAGCTATAATTTATTTGATAAATTACAGTGATCAAACTTAGTGTAAGTGGGATAAATTTATTCACTACTTTATAACAACAAAATGTTTTTACACTAATGATTTTGATTTCTTATATAATATAAGAAATTAAAATAAAAACAATATAAATATAGATTCCTTTCTAATATAATTAATTATTTATTTATTATTATAAACAACTTGGTCCCAAAATGACAGCTATAACCCGGTCTTACAATTGTTATTGATTTGAGGTTTAGCTTCAATTTCTTCCTCGTTCTGGAACGAATACTTAAGCTGTGAACCTTAGTCATAACATAATGCACAAATCAATCATTATAGTCAATACCACTAACCATAATTATGCAAAACGTAATATGTATTTTTATAATTTGTGAGTAGGTAAAATATTTACAGAACTAAGGTTGCATATATATAGTGTAAGGTATTATAACATTATGTAAATAAAACTAAATACTATATAAGAATAGCACAACACAGTTTTGACTTAGAATACTTATAACATCTATTATACATTTTACTTTGTTAATGTCTTCCATTTTGTAATAGAGTTATTCAGTTATAAATTTTACTTGTATTTCTCATAACAAGTGAATTAAATAATTGTCAATTGGGTGTAAAACTGTTAGGTTAGGTTATACACTGTATAAGAAAGAAAGAAATAAATTGTATTCTTCTTTGAGAATTAAATGTCTTAAACTATAATATCACTAAAATAGTTTCATTTCTTATCCTTTACGAGAACTAAACTTAGTAAATCTTAATCTGTAAGAAAAATATATCTAAATCTTCTTACATAAATGTTTCTTACTAATAATACTAATACTTACCACCAATTACGAAAGTAATTTATATATATTTATTTATATAATGTTATACATATATAGTAGAGTAGTATATGTATACTTGTATATTATGCCTTTATTCATTTATACATCTTATACCTTATATTATTTATAACAAAAAATAAAATAAAAAACGTTTAAAAATATAAAAAATTGAATATAAATTACATTATGTAATAATAAAATTTAAAAAAACCCACTGTGAACTGGGTTTCGAACTAGTGCCCTGCGAAACGAGCAGCTTTGTTATTCTGTCATGCTTATCCACCTGAGCTACGATCTACTTATTGTAGAATGCGAAAATGAGAGCTAGTTTGTGAATGTAGGGATTTTTATTATTTATTATCTACGCCATCTGTAGTCGAATTAACTAATCAATTGGTTTGGTTTAGATGGCGCTGTATTAAGTACTCGGAAATAAGAAAATAAAATAATTTATGTTTATTTGAATATAAATATATTATTATTTCTTAGTAATTATTTTAGGTATTAAAAACCTTATTATGTGCCTCTGCATATTAAGGTTTTTAAGCTTTGCGGTGTTATTTTCATGTTTGAACAGCGCCATCTAGTCGTCTCATGAAAGTCATGAAACGTAATGCAAAACCTCAGTCAAAAGTCGACCTTAGGCTCTCCATGCACTTTTGTCTTCAATAGTACATGCGGGATGTCAAGATAGAGGCTTGGCGAGGCAAACGTGGGCCCGCCCAGTGCCACCGGTGCCAAAAATTTAGGCACAGCTCGCACCAATGCCACCGCCCGCTCGCTTGTGTTCGATGCGGAGGCGAGCACGCGGCACGAGACTGCCCGCGCCCGCGGGAGGAGCCGGCCACCTGCGTCAATTGCGGTGGCCCGCACCCCGCGTGCAACATCAAGTGCCCCGTGTTCCAGCAGGAGATACGGAACAAGCGAGCGGGGACCGCCGCCATCACGGCCGCCTCACGCCGGCCAACGGCGGCCACCGAGAGGCCACAAACGATGCCGGAAGAGGCACAAGGCGCGTCGCTAATGGCGGCGGCCAACGGGCCTACTGATAGAGCACAAGCCACCTCCTCGGGGCGGAGGAAGAAGCACCGTAGCGGGGGGAAGGGAAAAGGCAAGAAGGCCAAACCCACCCCCGCGGCGACCGAGGAAGAGATCCCGACGGCCGGCCCTGCCTCAAACAAGGCGCAGGCTGTGACACTACTCCAACCTACCACTAGCGCCGGCATAGCGCAGCGGCAGGAAAAGGAAACCAAAGATCTCGCCACAGAAACGCGCACAGACACCACTGCCGCTGCCAGCGCCGCTACCGAGAAGCGGCAAAAAGTGGACCCACGCAGGTTCACTAAAGGAACGCATGGCGGCGCCACCGGCGCTACGTGCACCAAAAAGGATTTCACAGCCTGCGCCATTAAATTATTAATGGACCTAATAAAGGCCATTAGGCAGGGCGAAGACATCGAGACGATCATTCTTGATGGCCTGGCCAACCTACTCACACTTTATAATGGCTAGGTCGTTAAGGATGATACACTGGAACGCCCGCGGCCTAAGGGATAAGGTCGCCCCCCTCCGCCACCTCCTTCGGGAACAAAATATCGACGTGGCGCTCATAAGCGAGACGCTCCTGGGACCCGAAGACAGGGTTAGGTTCCCGGGATACCTCGTTTATAGGAAGGATGAACGGTCGGCTCACAACGTAAGATACCGTGGTCTGGCGGTACTTGTGAAGCGAAGAGTCGTCCATCAAGAGATCCCCTTGCCGTCGAACAGCAGCTTTTACGCGCTGGGTGTGCAGCTGCACATAGCCGGCGAGGACATCGACATCTACGCGTGTTACAAGCCGCCCGCGGCTCGTCTGGACCTAACAGAGCTGCGGGCCTTGTTAAACCGTGCTACACACGCCACGCTCCTCGCCGGGGATTTAAATTGTAAACACCCAGCGTGGAACTCGCTAAACCGGAATACCGAGGGGAGACGGCTCTTCGCGGACGCGGAAGCCTTCGGGTACACGGTGTCCGGCCCAGAGACGCCGACCCACTACCCAGATGCCGCACAATCAATGCCGGACGTGCTGGACATCGTAGTCCACCGGGGGCTACAATGCCAGATCACGGAGCAAGTGATAGACGACGAGTTACAGTCGGACCACCAACCTGTACTCGTCGTCTTATCGGGTATGCCGACCCGACTGATGCCACCAGCGCCACGTCGATCCATGGATTGGACAGTTTTTGCAGAGAAAGTAGAGACCACCACGCCGACTCGGCCTATTGCGACTTCCGCGGACGTAGACCAGACGGCGGATGACGTCACTGCTTGCATCCAGAGCGCCTTAGAAGCGGCGACTACAACGCAGCCGCAGGGGAGAGGGCTGCTGCCACCCCTGCCGGCGCATATCAGCGCGATGATCGCCGTGAAGAGGCGCCTTCGCAAGCAGTGGCAACAGCTCAGATGTCCCACGCTCAAGATGCAGCTCAACCGTCTCGCGGAAAGGGTAAAGGCCGAGTTACAGGCACACACTGCCCCGAGCTGGGAGGAACGAATCGACGCCACTACAGATAGTTGGCCGTCGGTTCACAAACTCTGCCGCCAACTAAAGAACACCCCAGCTCCGGTGCGTCCGCTGCTTAACAGCGACGGGGCGCTCAGATATGTAGCGGAATACCGGGCGGAGGTCTTCGCCGAGCACCTGGAGCGTCAGTTCCGCCCCAACCCGACCAGCGACGTCGAGCATGTCGCAGCGGTCGAGCAACACCTGGGAGACTACTTCGCCACGCCGATAGCTCCCGATGAGGACCCTGTCTTCTTCTCGCCTGGCGCAGTTAGACGCACCATCCTAAGAACGAAGCCTAGGAAGGCCCCCGGTGCTGACGGTATCACCAACACAGCGCTGCGCCACCTGCCGTTCCGTATGGTAGCGGCGCTGGCGCGCCTGTACACGGCGATACTGCGCACGGGGGCCTTTCCCGCCTCGTGGAAGGAAGGGCGCGTCATCATGCTGCCCAAGGCGGGTAAAAACACCCTGAAGCCGGAGAGCTATCGGCCGATCACTCTGCTGCCGACAGTCTCCAAGGTGTTCGAAGTACTCCTGCTGCGACACCTCCAACCACACATCGATCCGCGGCCGGAACAGTTTGGGTTTCGGGCGGAACATAGCACGACGCTCCAGCTGTCGAGGGTACTGCACCACCTCACAGCCGCGCACAACAAGAAGGAGTACTCGGTGGCAGTATTCCTCGACATGGAGAAGGCCTTCGACCGTGTGTGGCACGACGGCATTATCTACAAGTTGGCCACGTCAGACGCGCCCCGTCGCGTTGTTAAAGTGGTCTCTACTTTTCTGTCCCACAGGAGCTTTAGGGTGGTGGTCGACGGAGCGCTATCAAGCGCCCGCCCGGTGTTGGCTGGTGTGCCGCAGGGTAGCTGCGTCTCGCCGGCGTGTTACTCACGCTACACCGACGACATCCCCACTACGCCCGATGCGACGCTAGCGCTGTATGCTGACGACGCCGCGTACATTACCACCTCGCTTAATGCGAAGCACGCGGCGGTCAAAATGCAGCGTGCCCTCGATCTTCTTCCCGAGTGGCTGTCGAAGTGGCGGCTGTCGGTGAACGTGGGTAAGACGCAGGCGATGGTCACCGGAGCCGCGCCCCTCCCACCACCCCTGAAGCTGCAAGGAGCCGACGTCGAATGGTCGCCCCGGGTCAAGTACCTGGGTGTCACTATCGACCGTCGGCTCACGATGGGGCCACACGTCCGCAAGGTCGCCGCACAAGGTAGGGTCGCCCGCAACCTCCTTAAACCGGTGCTCTCGTCCCGCCTCCCGGCGCGCGTCAAGTTGGGCGTGTACAAGTTGTACGTGCGCCCGATACTGACGTACGCCGCCCCTGCATGGTTCGTCCTCACGAGCGAGACGAACCGCAAGCTGCTCCGCGCGCAACAACACCTTGCGCTGCGGACTATTGTTGACGCCCCTCGCTTCGTGAGGAACGACATCATCCAGAGGGACCTCGGGATTGAGAGCCTGGACGAGTTTGTGAGGCGCCTCGCGAAAGGAATGTTCGCGCGTGCCGACGCATCTGCTTGGCCCCATGTCAAGCAGATTGCGCCCTGGCATACGCGCCCCCCTGACGCGAGGAGACCCCTACCCCGCGACCTGGTCGCGGACGATGACCCCGTCCACCCACCGGATTGACCTCCGAGTATGCCGCCTCCGGTCTACACGCGGCATACTTGTGACAATAGACTCCACACACTTTACATGCATCTGTTGCGTAGCGCGTGCTAGGTTAATATAGGCGCGTTACGTAGCAAACATCAGACATTCACCTCTAGACAGGCACCCAACTCACACGTGTAGGTGCGGTGCGGGCCGCATTTCGCGTAGACACCGGACGGTGTTACACAGCACAATACCGTCTGTGCGGTGCTAGGTTTTCGTTTGTCGGAAAGTTTGTTGTAAATGAAAGTCAATGTTGTTAATCCACCAAATCTATTAAACTGTTACAAAGTAAAAATACTAATTCTAAAGTTATGTTAAAATGTTATAATGTTAGGAATGTTCTGAATGCACCCGGTCGCGATGTATCCGTGTAATGCACTGACTGATTTTAGGCGGCTCATCGCTTTATAGGCGCGTGCGCTAATAGTATGTAGTGTGAGTTATTGTTCGGTGACATTACACCGAACATCTTGCCGGAGGGCAGAGAAGAGGATGAGGATGGAGGCAATGTTTGGAAGAGGGGGAAGAGGATTCATAATTGTTCACAAATTATTCACTTAAAGTCTCTATGGGTAGCAACGCGAACGTAGGTCGTTATGAGGCGTCACTAAATGAGATTTTTCTCAACACTGGGGTTGTACCCTTGTTTTTATAAGAAGGTCCGTTCACTATTGTCTGTTCACTACACTCATCTAGTTGTTTTTGCTCACTACACGCACATTTAACACTGTTGATATTAACGTGAACATCGGGCTCGACTTTAGTCGTGCTTTCCGCCCGCACAGTATTCGAAGAAGCTGGTCGGCAGCGGAGGCATCTTGGCTTGCACACATACAGTAACCCGATAGCGATAACTGCTGTACATAGGCATCAAATTAACACGTAATGGTGTACGTCATGAGTAGATATGCTGTTTGGTAGGGCCTCGTTTTGTTTCAGAAACTTGATCTTCTCGGCTAGTTCTCGTAGTTGTTGTATGTTGTTGGTGTCAGTCATGTTTTGGACGTTCAGGTATTCATGTGTAGCACTTATATTAATGATGTGGTTTATGGGGTCTATTTCCGGTATTAGTAGATCGTTTCTAACGTCCATTCTGTTGCTCTGAAGTT
Organism: Fissipunctia ypsillon; assembly: GCA_947568875.1. NCBI lineage: Eukaryota > Metazoa > Arthropoda > Insecta > Lepidoptera > Noctuidae > Fissipunctia > Fissipunctia ypsillon. The sequence continues at coordinate 10,918,292 of OX387668.1, forward strand.
TGTGACTATGGATTGTGAAGTTTTCTGTTTTAACTAAGCAGTTTTCTTCAATGTTTATAATATTAACTCCTGTGAATCGAGGTGCCGTTGCTTGATCATTACATATGACTCTTAGTTGGCACTGATCACAGCAGAAGTACATGTATTGGTTTGCTTTAGTTAAACTTATCCATCTGCTTATGCATGTTTCGACGCTTGTTTTGCAGTTCGTTGCATTATCGGTATGTTTAACACAAAGATCTGTATCTGCGTGGAGTTTGAAAGTAGGTGTCTTCAGTTGACATAGGTATGTGGATGCGTCTCGTAGCGTACAATGTTCTAAGTCGGATAATGTGACGGGTAAGTAGGAATCCTTCTGTAGGTTCATAGCTACGTGTGTTTCAATTGGAATAATTGAAACCATGTTTTTACCAACTTGGTGAGGTAGGCTTATAATGTTGTATAAAATATAATTATCCCGGCTGATCAGCGGAACTGTTATTTCGATGATCATGAATTTCTGTGTTATTTTTGCCTTAACTTTCAATAACTGATATATGTTTTGTATGTCTGTTTGTATGTTGTTGATAGGAAGGGTGGTTTCTTTATTCAATTGTCCAGAGATAATGTTTAGTTGTGCTTGTAATTGTTGGGGGTCCAAGAGATGTAGGTTAATGTGACCGTGGTACACCTTGGTTATCGTGTCAATTAGGGAGTCTTGCATGTTTTTCAGCTGCGTTAGCATATTGTTTGCAGTCATTGCGGTTAACGTAAATTCCGCAGTGTAGGATATTTCGTTCATATGTTTGGCCAGATTATTTGTTGCTCTGTCGAGATTCTCCAGATGTTGACCAGTTATGTTCTTTAGCTGTTGCAACGTATTTTCTGTTCTCTTTAGCATGTTATACTCAGCTTCTATGACCGATGTTTGGTTTTTCCATAGTAATGCAAGGTGATTCTGATTGTTTTTAATAAGCGTTATGTCTTTCTCGTACTATTCCGCGAAACGGTCGTCCAATACTCCGAATAGTGTGTTGGCAAGATATCCGACACCGTTAATGACACCACGCCGTCTACGGGCACGAGCGCTTATTTGTTGATGCAGCAGAACTCGATTGTTGTGTTCTAACTCACTATACCCATGACGTAATTGTAACATGAGTGTCTCGCAATTAGTTAATTGTTTTATTATGAAACAAATGGAGTCTAAGTATCGATAATATTGTTGGTAAGTTGAAGTTCCATCCCAGTACGGCTGCATGTCGTAATAGGTAACTATCTTCCATTCGTCCCAAATAAGTTGTAGGTTAGCGAATTTGTCGAAATAAATGCCTCTGTTCTCATTTAGTTCGGTACTTTTGAAGCACCACCCACCGGTGATCATGCTCAGAAGATATAAGCACGTCAAAGCAATAGTTCCAAAAGATAACTTGGAGTGTTTTTGTGTTCGTTTTATGTTTTCTGGTGGACATGTCGACGGTTTAGGGTTTGATTTTTGTAAGGGTCCTGGTTTTGTTTGAATATTTTTTGTTGAAGGATCTAAGGGTAACAAAGATAGCTTCACAATCGGCCTCTTCATGTAGCCACTTTTAGTCTTCAGAGTAACAACCCTCACATATCCGTCTTTGCCTGGATGACTCTCGACTACTCTTCCTAAGGCCCATTTCCCTGGGGGAAGATTGTCTTCGTGGATAGCAACCATGTCACCAGTTTTAATGTTTTGTTGATGTTTCTGCCACTTTGGTCTTGCTGTTAATTGGGTAAGGTACTCCGCTTTCCATCTTTTCCAGATGTCTCGTACTAGCTTCTGGGTTAAATGCCATCGTGTGCGGGCGTCTTTCTCTGTCTCAATAATCGTTATTCCGGCTCGTCCCGTTAGAAAGTGTGCCGGGGTTAGAAAGTCTAAATCTTCTATATCTTCGGTGATCGCGCATAATGGTCTTGAATTGAGACAGGCTTCCAGTTGCGCTAGGATAGTGGAGTATTCCTCAAATGTTAATTTTTGTTCGCCGATAACTCTTCGCAGGTGATGTTTTAAGCTTCTTACCGCACGTTCCCAGAGTCCGCCAGCACTGGGCCATGCAGGTGCGTTGAAGTGCCACTCTATGTTCATTTCCGCTATTTCAGTCAGGAAATTATCGCTAAATGTTTGTTGAAGCTCTTGCCATTCTTGTTGGAGGATCTTGTTCGCGCCAACAAAGTTAGTGCCGTTATCACTATATAGATGTTGTGGCGCTCCCCGTCTTGCGGTCATTCGCCTCAACGCTGCTAAGAACGCTGAGCTAGTTAGTGCTGACACCAGTTCCAAATGTACGGCTTTGGTCACCATACAAATGAATACAGCTACATACCCTTTTGTTGTTTTTACACCTCTTCCTTTGTTATATTTGACGTCGACAAATCCAGTGTAGTCGACGCCAGTATGGTAGAACGGATGAGCAGGATTAACTCGGGCGGCAGGTAGATCTCCCATCAACTGTTGTTGAGTTCTCCCTTCCTGCTTGCGGCATGTGATACATTTTCTTAGTTGCTTCTTGACGTGGTTATTCCCTCCGGTAATCCAAAATTCGCGTCTCAAATGGGCCAACGTAAGTCTTGGTCCACCATGGAAAGTTAGGTTGTGGGCGTGGTCAATCAATAATTCGGCCAAGCGAGATTCGTGGGGAATAATTTTCGGATGTCTCATGTCCATGTTTATGTTTGCTTGTGAGAGACGACCACCTACACGCAAGATGTTATCTTGATCGATGAAAGGGTGGAGATTGACTAGTCTGCTACTGGAGTGTACTTTTCCGTGTTTACGTATATGTTCGATGTCTGACCTCAATTCATTTTTCTGCATGTTTCTGATAATTGTTAATTTTGCACTTCGTAACTCGTGCAATGTTAAGTAGGTTGTTTGTTTTTTGTGTTTAGATGACCATGCTCTTTGAATCCATGCGACGACGCGTATTATTTTTGTAAAACTGCTGTATTTATTCAGCAAATTACTTATAATGCTTTCATTTTGAATTTGTTGTGTTATGTTTGATTGACCCCGTTTTATATCTTCTTCTGTTTCAAATGTCTGTTTGATTATTTTTTCCTCTAATGTAGGTATCCAAGACGGAGCTTTCCACCACAAGAAGTGGTTGCATAACTGAGAAGGATACATGCCTCTGCTTGCAGCATCCGCCGGGTTTTCTGTTGTGTTTACGTAATACCATTGCTCTTTTGGCATTATTTCTGTTGTTTGTTGAACTCTGTTTGCTACAAACGGTTTCCAGCGACTTGTTTCTCCTTGTAGCCAACCAAGCACGACTTTGGAATCCGTCCATCCGTAGGTCACCAACTCATGATGACGTAGGGCTAGCTTAATCTTGGCCATAAGTTTAGATAGTAGATGTGCTCCACACAGCTCCAGCCTAGGGAGTGTTAGTGTTTGATTCAGTGGGACAAGTTTGGTCTTGGCAGCGACTAATACTACTTGTTTCTGTTGTTTGATACGAGCGTAGACTACGGCAGCGTATGCTTTTTGGGATGCATCACAAAAGCCATGCAGCTCTATGACGTCGTGTTCGTTACATAAAATCCATCTAGGCACTTCTATATCATTTAGTTTTTTGATCTCTTGTTGTAGTTTGGTTAATTCTTGTTGGATGGCACCTGGTACTTGTTCGTCCCATTTAATACCTGATTTCCAAACCTCTTGAAACAAAAGTTTCAGTTTTGTTACGACCGGAGCTAACCATCCTAATGGGTCGAAAATTTTGGAAATTTCCGACAGAAGTAGTCGTTTTGTCACCTTTTTGATGTCTGATGACATTTTACATTTAAATGTGAATTTGTCGTTGTTTGGGTTCCAACATAAGCCAAGTGTTTTTGAAATGTTTTCCGTTTTAAAATTAAAGATTATGTTGTCACCACCGTCTTGTTGGTCGGTCATGTTTTGTAAGATTTCTGGTTTGTTTGTGGACCACTTTCGTAAATTGAATCCTCCTGTTTTCAATAGCTTGTTGAGGCTATCTACTAAGTTTATTCCTTTTTCTGTTGAGTAGGCGCCATGGACCAGATCATCCATGTAGAATGACTGTTCCACAATTTTTGAGACATTTTGGTAGTTGTGGTGTTCATCAGCTGCTAATTTCCTTAGGGTCATCATGGCTAAGAACGGTGCCGCTTTCGTGCCGTATGTGACTGTTACTAGTTTAAATGTTTGAATAGGTTGCTCAGGAGACTGTCTCCAAACGATCTTCTGTAAAGATTGATCTGTTTCATGGACCAATATCTGCCTATACATTTTTTCAATGTCTGCAGTGAAGGCGATTGGATATTGTCGCCATTGTAGTAGTATAGATTGTAAATTTTGTTGTAGGTTGGGCCCTTTAAGCATTAGGTCGTTGAGCGAGCAACCTGCTGACGTTTTCGACGACGCGTTAAACACAACTCTATATTTAGTAGTTGTCGATTCAGCACGTTCGACGCCGTGGTGAGGTAAATAACACTCCAGTGACGTTTCTTGACTGTTATCGGGTTTCATATGATTCATATCTAGGTACTCTTTCATGAATGTTTTGTAAGCAATAGCCAAGTTTTCTTGTTTCTTAAACTTTTGTTCTATGTTCCGGAACTGAGCTAAGGCTTTTGTTTTTGAAGCGCCGAGTTGGTTTTCAAAGTTTGGTTTCATAGGGAGTCGGACTTCATACCTTCCGTCTGTAGTGCGTCTTGTCGTTTGATTGTAATATTCAAGACATTGAATATCCTCTGAGGAGAGCTCTCCATCTTCCATTACATCTTCTATTTCCCAGAACTGTTGAATGTTTTCTATGTCATTCAGTACAACATTACAGTGGAATGTTTGGACACTCCCGCATAGCAACCAGCCCAGCTGTGTTTGTTGGCCTATAGGCTGCGTTGGATTATCACTCTTTATAATCCCAGTAATAATGTTGGAGTAGATGTCAGCTCCCAAGAGCAAGTCAACAGGGCGGCTGATATAAAATTCGGGATCTGCAAGTTGTATGTTTTGAAAGTTTGGCCAGTCGGGTTTAGCGAATGTTTTGTTGGGAAGGTTTTTTATAAGATGACTCATGATAATTACTTCTGTGTTGAATTTGTAGTCATTGTTCATGGAAACGCAAGTAATGCTTATTTTTCCCTTGCAGTTGTTCTCTCTCTGACCTACTCCGTAGATCACCCCTTTGCATCGCTGTCGCTTAATACCTAAGACTTGCGCTGCATGTTCTGTTATAAGAGATATTTGGGAACCTTGATCTATTAAGGCTCTCATGTTATGGTATGTGCCGTCAGCTCCTCGTACTCTTAATAGAGCTGTCCCTAATAGGACTTCGGGGCATTGCGCTTGCGTCACGTGCAAGTTCGACGACTCCGGGTCGGACGTTTTTGCAATGGTTGCACCGGACGTGGACGGTACCGATGATTTTTCCAATGCGTCATGAATTAAAGTGTTGTGCGGACTTTGACACTTACGACATGTTTTTGTTGAATTGCACGGTTTGCCGTGGTGCGAAAACAGGCAATTTATGCATATTGCAAGTTTATCGACCGTGCTTAACCTTTTGTCATCAGCCATCTGTAGAAACTTTCGACAGTTATAGACTCCATGCTTCTCATCGCATAGTGGGCATATGATCTGTCCTGACACATGATTTGTTTTAGCCACTTTTTGTTCGTAGCCATTCCTGTTGTTGTTGTTTAGTTTGTTAAAGTTAGAGTTCCGCATGTTTGAAGATGATGCTTGATGACTGCTGTTTGATTTATGAACAGGAGTTTCGTGTTTTCGGCGCGCCGATGTTTCGAGAGTAGTAAACTTGCTTTCCAAAAAGTCTAGAAGTTCCTGGAGTAGTGGCAGTGCTCTCGGGTTCTTAACCGATTCCAAGTAGTTGTTATGTAACTCGCTGTCCAGTTTTGGGGCCAGAATAGCGACAATTACTGGGTCCCAAGTGGTGGTATCCACGCCTAGATTTTTAATGGCATGTATTGTTTCCATTGTTACGTCATGCATCTTCTTAATTTGTGCTATTGAGTTTTGTTGAACCATAGGAAGATTAAGCAGTATGTTTATCTGCGACATAAAAATGAGACGTTCATTGTTATAGCGATGGTTCAATATTTCCCAGCATGTTATGTAGTTGTCAGAGCTTATAATCAAGTGTTGTATTAATCTCTCAGCTTCTCCCTTTAGTTTACTTTTCAGGAACTGCATTTTTTGGCCGTTTGAGAGTGTTGGGTTGTTGTGGATCGCCTCCGAGAAGAGGTCTTTAAACGACACCCATTGAGTGAGGTTGCCACTGAATATTGGTATGTCTAGTTTAGGGGTAAATTTGGCTCTGTACGATACTGACCACATTTTCTTGTTAATGTTTCTCTTGAGAGTGTGATATTGAATTTCGTATTTAGTGTACTTTGCCTCATATTCTAGGTGTTTCCCATCTAATTCGCTATCAATCTCTAAGTGCAGGACGTCGATTGCTGCCCAACGAGTTTCAAGTGATTTTAGGGCATCCTCGAGCTCCCATTTTTCAACTAGTGTTTCAAGGTTAAAGTTTGCCATAGTCCTTGTAAAGGCCTTGAAATTAGCTTGCTGTTTCCGCAAAGCTTCATCCATTTTACTACAAATACCTCTGTCAATTGTTGAGGTTTGCAGCTGTTGAGCAGTCGGTTGATCTGCAGTCTCTTCCCTTTCCAGTGACTTCCCTTTTATTTCCGGGTCAGTTGCAGGCTTCTCTTGAGATGTACTGACCTGCGCCGTAAAGCGTTGATATTCTTCATTGATCTGGTTCTTGTACTTCGTGTAAACTGCTTGAAGCCTCTCGTACCACTGTTCAGTAAAATACGGGTCTGCCCGACTTATTTCGGAGCACAGCTGGTCATGCTTGAATTGAAATTCATTCCATAATTCTTCTAACCTGTTCCAGCGCCGATTGAAATATTCGACGTTGTTCTTTCGGCTGGCTCCATCCTTCTTGTAGTTACGGTATTCCAGCTCAATGTCTTCAGCCAATAAGTATTGAGATTCAAGAGATGACATGTTGGTTGTTTTTTACGGAGAGATAAAAAAGAAAGATCTTACTTGTTGGTCTGTAGATGTTGCTGTTGAACTGTTTCCTTTCCGAACACTGAAATCCTTCACCAATGTTCTGCTGTTCATACACTTCACTCACGTCACTTTCACGTAAACTATGTCCGATCAAGATACGTGAGTTCCGGCTCGAAGGACCAAAATGTGCGGTGCTAGGTTTTCGTTTGTCGGAAAGTTTGTTGTAAATGAAAGTCAATGTTGTTAATCCACCAAATCTATTAAACTGTTACAAAGTAAAAATACTAATTCTAAAGTTATGTTAAAATGTTATAATGTTAGGAATGTTCTGAATGCACCCGGTCGCGATGTATCCGTGTAATGCACTGACTGATTTTAGGCGGCTCATCGCTTTATAGGCGCGTGCGCTAATAGTATGTAGTGTGAGTTATTGTTCGGTGACATTACACCGAACACCGTCCTAACACACACGACAGCCTCTTAGCCCGGACTGTGATCGGCTAGCTCTGAGATCAGGACGGGCGGGGGCTATTCACCTTATCTGTAGGAGCGTGGAGTCGGCACCTCTGTCGCTGGTCGTCCTCGTCGGGCCTCCCCCAGGTAACTGGGGGTCTCACCTGGCGGGGGCTGACCGCCGAGGTGTCGTGAAGCAAGCGGCGTTGTGGATCAACGTCGTAACGCGCCTACAGAAACACCAATAGCAATCATTCACATGGGCGTGCACGCACGCCCACTACCGCCAGCCGCTATAGGCGCAGACAGTGAGGGGTCCGTATTTGCGGGCCACTGTATAGCTTCCGCGGGAAGGGGGCCAAGCCCCGACACCGCTAGCCGCGCCCCCTGACGGGGACGTAGCGACATCCAACAAGGATGGTCAGGCAGGACCCCGACTTCCTTTTGAAATACGGGAAGGCTTGGCGTAGTCGCCACCTCGACCCAAGCGAGGCTCTCGAGAGCCCGCTTTCCCCCCCTGTAGCAGACAGGGGCATCCCTCTTACGGCGGATTCAACGCCGTCTGTAGCCTCCCCCCAGCCCGAGGTGATGGACACCTCCACCCCTCCTTCGGACTCCGAATCAGAGGACGCCATCTCGCTCACTTCCTCCTCCTCCTCCTCAGACGACTATCAAGTCGTCGGAAAGGGAGGGAAGAGGAAGAAGAGCGCCTCCTCAAAGGCCGGTAAGGCCAAAAAGCCTCTGGCGGCGGCCATCCCCGCTGCCCCTGCCTCCACCTCCTCCGCTGCCTCTGTCCCCACGGCACCCATCTCAGCCAGTCCTTCCTAGGCCGGTAAGCCTGAATTTTCTACCCCTGCCTCCGCGGCAAAAAATAGCGCCCTCACATCCTCCTCGCAGGATGCCCCCCCCGCCCTGACTCCTGCTTCTTCTGCCCCCAAGAAGCTGGCACCCCCCCCCGCCTGTGTTCATTCAGGACAAGGCAAAGTGGACAGATGTGTCCCAATGGTGCACCGAGCAAAAGATCGGCTTCACCAACGCCCGCTCCACCCAGCAGGGTATCAAAGTGAGCATCCCTACGTCCAAGGACTATAGGGAGCTCACTAGGCTCCTTCGGGCGAGAGGTGTGTCCTTTCACACCTACACTCTTCCTGAAGAGCGCCAGACCCGAGTGGTAATTCGTAGGATTCCAAAGGAAATCCCTACTGACGCCATCAAGGCCGACTTAGAGGCCCAAAATATCCCAGTTTCGGAGGTCCACCGAATGCACCGCGCCAGAGGCGGTCAAGCATTCGACATGGTCCTTGTCGTCTGTCCCCCAACTGAAGGGCATCACCCTATCTTTGGTGTAAAAACCATATGCCACCTCATGGGCTTTGAGATCCAGAAGCCCAATAAATATGGCTTCATCGGTCAATGCCACCGATGCCAGCTATACGGCCACGCGCAGAAGAACTGCCACGCCAAACCCAGGTGCGTCAAGTGCCTGGGCGAGCACGGCACTTCTGACTGCCCCCGTCCTAAGGACCGTACCCTCTGCACCGAGCCACCTAGCTGTGTGCTATGTGGTGAGTCAGGACACCCGGCAAATTACCGGGGCTGCCCTAAAGCCCCGAAATTATCCCCCAAACTGGCCAAGCGCGCAGTCGCCCGCCAGCAAAGGGAAGCCCCCCTCAACGGGCCCCCCGCCCCTTCGACCCAAATGCCAGAACGGCTAAGCCCTCAAAGGCCTAGCCCCTGGACGGCCCTTAACCATCAAAGGGCTTTCCCGGCCCTGGCCAAAACCAGCCCCCCACCTCCATCCATCCCAGCGCTGATGGACCCCCGCAACCGCGCCGCCGCGCCCGCCCCCGCCCTCCCCCCGAGACCGGTGCAAGCGCCTAAAACCGCCCCTGCAGCCGGTACTGCACCCCCCCACTCACCGACGACGGTTGGCCCTAACCCCCTCGACCCCTTCAACATTATTTCGGGCACCTTCACGGCCTTCCTCACCCCACGCGCCAGGAAAATGGCAAGCGAATTAGTTGCTGCCAGAAATGCCGGCAACCTTCTCCAGATTCTGGAGATATATAACGCGTATCCCGAGATCACGCAAGCCTTATCCTCCTTCGCCAACCTTCCCAACCCCCACTATGGATAAAGAAGCCAAAGGGAGAACTAAGCCCCGATCCCTTAAATTAGGCTACTTCAATGCCAACGGCATTCGCGGACAACGCGATGAGATCGCCGAGTTCCTCCGTGATCATCAAATTGATATTCTCCTTATACAGGAATCCTTCCTCAAGCCCAACGTCCGTAACCCGTCAATTGCTAACTACTGCGTAGTTCGCAACGACAGGACTCGGTGTCACAAGGGTGGCACCCTCATATACTATAGAAAGGTTCTTCACTGCATCCCTATGGACCCTCCCCCCCTATCCAAATTAGAAGTGTCTGTATGCCGGCTAGGCATGTCAGGCCACCAACCGATCACCCTAGTATCGGCCTATGTTCCCCCCCAAACCTCGTCAGAAAATCCCCAGTCGATTTCTGACGACCTCTCTGCCCTCTTCGGCCTGAGTGATTCCGTTATCATAGCGGGCGACCTCAACGCCAAACACCCTGCCTGGAACAGCAACACCACCTCAGCCAGAGGAAGACAACTGTTCGGTCTCTGCCCCATACTAAATTTCGATGTCATCGCCCCGATGACTCCAACCCATTTTCCCCACGATCCCAACCATACCGCCGACGTCCTCGACATAGCGCTTCTGAAGAATATCAACCTACGGTTGGATTCTATAGAGGCGGTACAAGAGCTCTCCTCTGACCACCGACCAGTGGTCATGAAACTGGCCCCCCGTGTCGGTCTCCATGACCCCACTCAACCCCCTCTCACCAAAATAGTCACAGATTGGAGGAAAGTAAGCAAAAGCCTGAAATCCACTTCTTCCCATCACTTGGACTCCATCCCTGATCAGTTCGACTCTGTCGCGGACACGACGGCCGCGATCGACTCGCTCACTGAGCACGTACAATCAGTCCTGAACGACTGTTCAAAGGTAACTCCAGCGGACGATGACCGTCGCTGGAGATTGCCGGACGATGTGCGTGAACTGTTGCGCGAGAAGAACGCGGCTGTCCGTGCATACAGCAACTTCCCCTGCCTTGCGAACAAAGCCCATATGCGCCATTTACAGCGAGCTGTAAAGACACGCCTAGCGGAGCTGCGTACCGCTGGCTGGGACAGGATGCTAAGCGACCTAGAGCCCACTCATCAGGCCTTCTGGGAACTCCAAAGGAAACTAAAGTCCAAAGAAGTAGTCTCCATGCCCCCCCTACTCCGCCCTGACAAGACCATCGCTTTCGACGATGCAGACAAGGCTGAATGCCTAGCCAACAGCCTTGAGGCTCAATGCTCTCCCAGCTCTCAACCAGTAGACCAAGCTCACTTGTCAAAAGTCGACGCTGAAGTCGAACGTAGAGCCTCCCTTCCCCCCGTCGAAAACCCTGACTATCCTCTGCCTCCCGTCACTCCAGACGAAGTGCACGATATCATCAAGGGTTTAAAGCCCCGTAAAGCTCCCGGCTCAGACGGCATCACAAACAGGGTAATACAACTATTCCCTGCCCACCTCATAATGCTACTGACCACCATCTTCAATGGTGCCTTGAGCAATAACATCTTCCCAGATGCATGGAAAAAGGCCACTGTCATCGGCATCCCCAAGCCTGGAAAGCCCAAATCTGAGCCCTCGAGCTACCGCCCCATCAGTCTGCTCAATGTCCTCGGCAAAGTCTATGAGAAACTTATTTATAAGCGTCTCAGAGACTATGCCGAAACAAAAGGCCTCATCCCAAACGAACAGTTTGGTTTTCGAACCCAGCACTCTTGTGTGCATCAGGCCCACCGCATCATCGAACACATAAGCGCTGGCTTCCAGCGTGGCATGATGACGGGTGTTATATACTTCGACATAGCGAAAGCGTTCGACAGAGTCTGGCACAACGGCTTATTATATAAGCTCTACCAACTCGGTGTCGACCGTCGGACCGTCTCGTACTCATCTTACGAGACTTCTTGTCGAACCGCACCTTCCGCTATCGCATCGAAGGAGCATTATCCTCCCCCACCCTATCCGCGCAGGCGTCCCCCAGGGCTCTGTGCTTGCCCCCCTCATCTTCACGCTGTTCACCAGCGACATACCCAGGAGCAAAAAGGCACAGTTGGCTCTGTTCGCAGACGACACGGCCATTTACTGCTCAGGCACTAAACAAGCCTCGATTTCTCTCACTCTCCAAAGAGCGGTCAACAAACTTGGCGACTGGTTCAGGAAGTGGAGAATTGAAGTGAATCCCGACAAAAGTCAAGCGGTTCTTTATTCAAAACCGCGCCATAGCCCCCCCCCCCCCCCCAACCAATCTCCATGTTCGGTAAGCCTATCCCTTGGGAGAAGCGAGCCAAATATCTAGGTGTGATTCTCGATGAGCACCTCACCTTCGCAGAGCACATAAAGAAGGTTCGTTCGCGCGCCGCTTTCGCTCTCGGTAGACTCCACTCGATAATGAATGCAAGCAAATTGTCACTAAAGTGCAAGTTGCGCATTTACACGGCGTGCATACGCCCTATTATGACGTACGCCTGTGCAGTCTTTGCTCACGCAAAACCCCACCACATCCATAGGATGCAGACCCTCCAGAACCGTGCCCTCCGAATGATCACGGGATCCCCTTTCTATGTCCGGAACGAGATCCTCCATCTCGATCTCAAAATCCCCACCATCCTCCAGTTCATGAAACGTAACTCCAAGCGTTTCTTTGATACCGCCGCCAAACATGGCAACCCCCTAGTTGTCGAGGCCGCTAAATATACCCCCTCCAACATTAGTAAAGTCCGCCGTCCGAGGCACACACTATTAGACCCAGACGACCCTATTACTCTCCTCCAGGAAAGCAATAGGGCTTCTAGTACAATATACAAACACAAAAAACCGACATTCCGACCCCGCCGCCGAGGTCCAGCGCGAAAACCTCGAGTTAATAATTCCCCCCGACCCTTGCTCGAAGAAGCGCCAGCCCGCGCCGAAGCTGAGCCTGTAGCTTTAAATTCCCCAGATAAATAATAATTATCCAAGTTTGATCCAGCCTGTCCCAACTTGCTGTCCCCCCAGTGACGCCCTAAGCCGAGGTTCGTACCCCACAGGGGGTGCCCTTAGCGCGCAGTCACTTTGTATTGTAAGTAACACGCCCCTGGCTGGAGGCTTTGAGTTAGCTTAAGGCAGCCACAGGATTGACCGGTTAAGTAGTCACGGCCACTCTTGGCCAACTACGAGATGCCATAGTTAGGGAAAAAAAAAAAAAAAAAAAAAAAAAAGGTGGTCAGGCATTTCAAGTCCGATTCGCTCGCTCGACTCCGCTGTGGACGGTCGTGCCGCTGACGCATTCCGCTCGCTGCACCGCTGACTCACCGCTGACTCACCGCCATCGACGATCGTTCGTGACGTCACGTCACGGAACGACTCCTGTAGTCTCTGACTACACCGCTCTATCAACTATTGCCTTTTTCAAGGCGATCGTTGATAAACTATTTCTTTAACGTCGTCCGTCAAATAAACGTTCGGCGTGTCTCCTTGACCCCCTCAGGGTAAAAACCACAGTTTCGTGGTCCTTGACGGATACCTCACGGTGACAACCAAGTCAAGGGGGTGTTGACCCAACACACCCGCTGAGCCCCTTCAGGGTAAGGCAGTCAATTGGACGGGTCCCAGAGTTAACCGGCCTTAGGGGGTCTCCTAGTCGGCTCTGGTGACAGTTTTGCTTCCACAGTTACTCACCTAGTGTCTTTAGGGTGTGTCTACACCCTTCGCGCTAGACTGGTCAGGGCCCTGTCGCACATTAAGATTGGCGACAGGTTTCAGCTCTAGGGCTCACAAGTAGGCACACACCTCCCTGTCTGCACCCGACAGGGAGGGCCACACACCCCCGGGCCCATCCACCCGGGGAGTAGGATCTTTTAGGTCCCCTTAATTTTTCTATTTTTAATACACTATTGCTGCGATGTCTGACGCCGACATCGTAGCCTTCGCAAGAGAGGTCCTTTTTAAGGACCCCGACTTCTTATTGAAATATGGGAAGGCTTGGCGTAGTCGCCACCTCGACCCAAGTGAGGCTCTAGAGTCCGCATTCCCCCCCTGTAGCAGATAGGGGCACCCCTCTTACGGCGGACTCTATGCCGTCAGTAGTCTCCCCCCAGCCCGAGATGATGGACACCTCCACCCCTCCTTCGGACTCAGAGTCCGAAGACGAAATCTCACTCACTTCCTCCTCCTCCTCCTCAGACGACTATCAAGTCGTCGGAAAGGGAGGGAAGAGGAAGAAGAGCGCCTCCTGAAAGGCCAGCAAGGCCAAAAAGCCTCTGGCGGCAGCCATCCCCTCCGCCCCTGACTGCGCCCCTACCTGCGCCCCTGCCCCTGCCCCTTCCTCTACTTCCGGCTCGGCACCCACCCGATCACCCACCTCAGCCAGTCCTATCCCAACGGACTCAAACAGGAAGGTGCGTCCCCCGCCCCCCTTATACATCCAAGATAAGTCCAAGTGGACAGAAATTTCTAAAGTTTGCGTGGATCGCAAGATCCAATACACCAATGCCCGATCTACCCAGCAGGGCATCAAGGTTACTGTCCCCTCGTCCTCGGACTACAGGGACCTTGTCCGAATTCTTCGTGAAAGGAAGTACTCCTTTCACACATTCTCCCTCCCGGAGGAAACTCCGACGAGGGTAGTCATCAGGCGTATCCCGAAGGAGATCACCACCGAAGAGATCAAGGCAGACCTGATCTCCAAGGGTATCCCAGTGTCTGCAGTTCACCGCCTTCACCGGGCGAAACAGGGCCTTGTATACGACATGGTCCTGGTGATCTGCGACCCCGTTGAGGGTCATCACCCGATCTTCAAAGTGAAGTCGGTGTGTTCACTGTCGGGCATCTCTATTGAGAAGCCCAGAAAGTCCAATATCGTTGGCCAGTGCCACCGTTGCCAATTATACGGCCACTCCCAGTCGCACTGCTACGCAACTCCCAGATGCGTTAAGTGTCTGGGCGGGCATGGCACTGCGGACTGCCCTCGCCCCAAGGACAGGACTCTGTGCACAGAACCTCCAAGTTGTGTGCTCTGCGGGCAAGCTGGTCACCCAGCTAACTACCGGGGATGCAGTAAAGCCCCTAAATCCTCCTCGGCCAAGCTGGCGAAGCGTGCCAGCGAGCGCCAGCAAAGGGAAAGCCCGAGCGTAAAGCTCCCCTCTGCTCAGTTGCCCGAGCGCCTCGCTCCTCAGAGACCCTCCCCATGGGTCAACTTTAAGGCAGCTTCGGCCTCGGTGCCGCCCTCTCAACCCATCCCTGCGCCATTGGCCATTGCCACGCCGGTCCCGGCAGCAGCCCCATTGGCTCCTGTGGCCACCGCCGCTCCCAAAGCTGCGCCGGTTCCCACGGCAGCAAACAGGTCCCCTTCTTCAGGCCATCAGCCTTCAAACCCACAGGTGCTTCTCAGCGTATTCGCTGTTTTCTACACCCCGGCGGCCAACGCCATGGTGAAGGAAATCCGTACCGCTCAAGGGAACGCTCTTCGTCTCCTTGAGATATTCAATGCATACCCCGAGGTATCGCAAGCTCTCGAAAATCTAACTTTTTAAATTCCATTATGAATTTACAAAAGATTAGGTCCCTCAAACCCCGCTCCCTTAAACTAGGCGTCTTCAACGCCAATGCAATTTCCGGTCAACGCGATGAGATCGCCACCTTTCTGCGTGATCATCAGCTTGACATTATGCTCATTCAAGAGACCTTCCTGAAGCCCCATCAGCGTGACCCGAAAATCGCCAACTATGACATAGTTCGCAATGACAGGTCCCGCTGCCACAAGGGTGGCACCCTTATATACTACAAAAGGTCTCTTTACTGTAGTCCTATGGACCCTCCTCCACTAGTCTCTCATCTTGAGGTCTCAATCTGTCGGCTCGGCATGACTGGTCATCAACCAATCACCATCATCTCTGCCTACTTCCCGCCTGCCAATGGTGCGGAGGATCCCACCGCGTTCACCAAGGACCTAACTGTCCTCTTCGGTCTGAGTGACTCCGTCATCTTGGCGGGGGATCTCAATGCCAAGCATCCCGCCTGGAACAGCAACACGACCTCCACCAGAGGTAGGATACTGTTCAACCTAGGTGCCTCCCTCAACTTCGATGTCATCGCTCCGATGAACCCAACCCACTACCCTGGCGTTCCCAGCCAGCTTCCAGACGTGCTCGATGTTGCGCTACTCAAGAATGTAAACCTTCGTTTGCACTCTATTGAGACGCACCACGAACTCAACTCGGATCACCGCCCAATTACCATGCTCTTCGCCCCTTATTCGGGTCCGCTCGATCCTAACCAGCCCCCTCGAACCAAAGTGTTAACCGACTGGAAGAAAGTAAGCGAACAGCTGAAATCCACCATGTCGTCTCACTTGGATAAAATCCCCGACCACATAGTGTCAGTCGAAGACACGACGGGTGCGATCGACTCGTTTACAGAACACGTTCAATCCGTTTTGACGGATTGTTCGCGGGAAGTTCCGGCGATGGATGATCATCGCTGGAAGTTACCGATTGACGTACGTGAACTGATAACCGAGAAGAACGCGGCCATTCGTGCCTACGACTCCTTTCCCTGCGACGCGAACAAAGCCCACATGCGCCATTTACAGCGTGCTGTAAAGAAACGTATAACGGAGTGGCGTTCCGAGGGCTGGGACAAGATGCTCAGCGAGCTCGAGCCCAACCATCTGGCCTTCTGGCAACTCCAACGCAAAATGCGTACATCCACTGGGGAGGCTAAAATGCCTCCCCTCATTCGCCCTGACAAGAGCATCGCATTCGACAATCCCGAAAAGGCAGAATGCCTAGCCGACAGCCTGGAGTCTCAATGTTCTCCTAGCTCCCAACCAGCTGACCAAGCGCACCTTGCCAAGGTCGACGCCGAAGTCGAACGCAGGGCTGCTCTTCCCCCTGTGGAAGACCCTGATGATCCGTTGCCTCCCGTCACTCCAGACGAGGTGCACGACATCATTAAAGGGCTACAGGATCGGAAGGCCCCTGGCTCGGACGGTATCACCAATAAGGTTTTCAAACTCCTCCCCGCCCCCCTGATAATGCTAATGACCGCCATCTTCAATGGTGCTCTCAGCAACAACATCTTTCCGCAGACGTGGAAACAGGCCACCGTCATCGATATCCCCAAGCCAGGCAAGCCCAAGTCTGAGCCCACTAGTTACCGCCCCATTAGTCTCCTCAATGTCCTCGGCAAAATATACGAGAGGCTTATTTATAAGCGTCTCAAAGATTTTGTCGAGGCTAAGAGCCTTATCCCTAGTGAACAGTTTGGTTTCAGGACCCATCACTCTTGCATCCAGCAAGTTCACCGAATCGTTGAGCACCTAAGCGCTGGCTTCCAGCGCAAGGCAACGACAGGCATGTTGTTCTTCGACATAGCGAAAGCGTTCGACAAGGTCTGGCACAACGGCTTAATATATAAGCTGTACCAACTCGGGGTGCCTGACCGTCTCGTGCTCATCTTACGAGACTTTTTGTCGAACCGCACCTTTCGCTATCGCATTGAGGGTACACTCTCCTCCCCTCACCCCTTACGCGCCGGTGTCCCCCAGGGCTCGGTGATTTCTCCCCTCATTTTCTCGCTCTTCACGAGCGACATCCCCAAATGTAGCAAGACTCATATGGCGCTTTTCGCCGATGACACAGCTATCTACTACACAGGGCGGTGCCAGAACTCTATCGCCAGAACTCTCCAAAACTCCGCAAACGCTTTAGGCGTCTGGTTCCGGAAGTGGAGGATTGAGGTCAATCCCGATAAGAGTCAGGCCGTCCTTTTCACGCGACCGCGACTCCGCGCTTCCGCACCTCCTAGCCCGATCACCATGTATGGCAAGCCGATCCCTTGGGAGAAGCAAGCCAAATACCTTGGCGTGATCTTAGATCAACACCTGACCTTTAGAGAGCACATCAAGACGGCTCGTTCGCGTGCCGCTTGCGCTCTCGGCAGGCTTCATTTCATCCTGACCGCGCGTAGCAAACTATCTC
This sequence comes from Fissipunctia ypsillon, assembly GCA_947568875.1. Classification (NCBI taxonomy): domain Eukaryota; kingdom Metazoa; phylum Arthropoda; class Insecta; order Lepidoptera; family Noctuidae; genus Fissipunctia; species Fissipunctia ypsillon. Next base: position 10,935,874 of record OX387668.1, read on the forward strand.
TTAAGTGCAAGCTGCGCATCTACACCGCAGTCATCCGTCCCATCATGACGTATGCTTGTGTTGTATTTGCTCACGCTAAGCCACACATGCTCCATAGGATGCAGACCCTACAGAACCGTTTCCTCAGAAAGGTCACGGGGGCACCCTATTATGTACGCAACGAGTCTCTTCACGTTGATCTAAAAATCCCAACCGTCCAGCAGTTCATGAAACGCCTCGCCAAGCGTTTCTTCGAATCTGCCTCCAAACACCCGAATCCCCTGATTGCGGCGGCCGCCCGCTACACACCGTCGCGCATAAGTCGCATCCGCCGTCCGAGGCACGCCCTTACCGTCCCGGATGACGCCATAACTCTCCTCCAGGAGAGTAATCCCGCCACCAGCACGATCCGGAAACTCAAATCGAGACCGCCGTGCTTCCGCCCTCGCCGCCAAGGGCCACCGCGACGCCCACGTCCATACCCACCCCGACCCTTGCTCGAGCCAGCCCGCGCAGCTGAGCCCGTAATTCTAAATTTGCCCCCAAATAATCCGATCCAGCATGTCCCATTGCTGTCCTCTCCCAGCGACGGCCTAAGCCGAGGTCCGTACCCCACAGGGGGTGCCCTTAGCGTGTAGTCGCTTAGTTTTTAGTCTTAGTTTTAAGCCTGGCTGGAGGCCTTAATTTATTGAGGCATCCACAGGAAAGCCCGGTTAAGCAGTCGACAACCTCCTATAGGTTGAACTGCGTGATGCCATTCCCCAAAAACAAAAAACAGGTGGTCAGGCATTTCATTCCCTCGCTCGACTCCGCTGTGGACGGTCGTGCCGCTGACGCATTCCGCTCGCTGCACCGCTGACTCACCGCTGACTCACCGCCATCGACGCTCGCTCGTGACGCCACGTCACGCACCGACTCCTGTAGTCTCTGACTGCACCCCTTATCAATTATTGCCTTTTTCAAGGCGATCGTTGACAAATTATTTCTTTGACGTCGTCCGTCAAATAAACGTTCGGCGTGTCTCCTTGACCCCCTCAGGGTAAAAACCACAGTTTCGTGGTCCTTGACGGATACCTCACGGTGACAACCAAGTCAAGGGGGTGTTGACCCAACACACCCGCTGAGCCCCTTCAGGGTAAGGCAGTTAATTGGACGGGTCCCAGAGTTAACCGGCCTTGGGGGGTCTCCTAGTCGGCTCTGGTGACAGTTTTGCTTCCACAGCGACACACCTAGTGTCTTTAGGGTGTGTCTACACCCTTCGCACTAGACTGGTCAGGGCACTGTCGCACATTAAGACTGGCGACAGGTTACAGCTCTAGGGCTCACAAGTAGGTACACACCTCCCTGTCTGCACCCGACAGGGAGGGCCACTCACCCCCGGGCCCATCCACCCGGGGAGTAGGATCATCAGGTTCCCTTATTTTTCTTATTTTTCCTTCTAAATTCCCTTTTGCTACGATGTCTGACGCAGACATCGTAGCCTTCGCTAGAGAGGTCCTTTTTAAGGACCCCGACTTCTTGTTGAAATACGGGAAGGCTTGGCGTAGTCGCCACCTAGACCATAGCGAGGCTCTAGAGAGCCCGCTTTCCCCCCCTGTAGCAGACAGGGGCACCCTTCCTACGGCGGTTTCGATGCCGTCCGTAGTCTCCCCCCAGCCCGAGGTGATGGACACCTCCACCCCTCCTTCGGACTCCGAATCAGAGGACGCCATCTCGCTCACTTCCTCCTCCTCCTCCTCAGACGACTATCATGTCGTCGGAAAGGGAGGGAAGAGCAAGAAGAGCGCCTCCTCAAAGGCCGGCAAGGCCAAAAAGCCTCTGGCGGCAGCCATCCCCGCCGCCCCTGCCTCCACCTCCTCCTCTGCCTCTGTCCCCACGGCACCCATCTCAGCCAGTCCTTCCCAGGCCGGTAAGCCTGAATCTTCTACCCCTGCCTCCGCGGCAAAAAATAGCGCCCTCACATCCTCCTCGCAGGATGCCCCCCCCGCACTGACTCCTGCTTCTTCTGCCCCCAAGAAGCTGGCACCCCCCCCGCCTGTGTTCATTCAGGACAAGGCAAAGTGGACAGATGTGTCCCAATGGTGCACCGAGCAAAAGATCGGCTTCACCAACGCCCGCTCCACCCAGCAGGGTATCAAAGTGAGCATCCCTACGTCCAAGGACTATAGGGAGCTCACTAGGCTCCTTCGGGCGAGAGGTGTGTCCTTCCACACCTACACTCTTCCCGAAGAGCGCCAGACCCGAGTGGTAATTCGTAGGATTCCAAAGGAAATCCCTACTGACGCCATCAAGGCCGACTTAGAGGCCCAAAATATCCCAGTTTCGGAGGTCCACCGAATGCACCGCGCCAGAGGCGGTCAAGCATTCGACATGGTCCTTGTCGTCTGTCCCCCAACTGAAGGGCATCACCCTATTTTCGGTGTAAAAACCATATGCCACCTCATGGGCTTTGAGATCCAGAAGCCCAATAAATATGGCTTCATCGGTCAATGCCACCGATGCCAGCTATACGGCCACGCGCAGAAGAACTGCCACGCCAAACCCAGGTGCGTCAAGTGCCTGGGCGAGCACGGCACTTCTGACTGCCCCCGTCCTAAAGACCGTACCCTCTGCACCGAGCCACCTAGCTGTGTGCTATGTGGTGAGTCAGGACACCCGGCAAATTACCGGGGCTGCCCTAAAGCCCCGAAATTATCCCCCAAACTGGCCAAGCGCGCAGTCGCCCGCCAGCAAAGGGAAGCCCCCCTCAACGGGCCCCCCGCCCCTTCGACCCAAATGCCAGAACGGCTAAGCCCTCAAAGGCCTAGCCCCTGGACGGCCCTTAACCATCAAAGGGCTTTCCCGGCCCTGGCCAAAACCAGCCCCCCACCTCCATCCATCCCAGCGCTGATGGACCCCCGCAACCGCGCCGCCGCGCCCGCCCCCGCCCTCCCCCCGAGACCGGTGCAAGCGCCTAAAACCGCCCCTGCAGCCGGTACTGCACCCACCCACTCACCGACTACGGTTGGCCCTAACCCCCTCGACCCCTTTAACATTATTTCGGGCACCTTCACGGCCTTCCTCACCCCACGCGCCAGGAAAATGGCAAACGAATTAGTTGCTGCCAGAAATGCCGGCAACCTTCTCCAGATTCTGGAGATATACCATGCGTATCCCGAGATCACGCAAGCCTTATCCTCCTTTTTTTTTTTTTTGGTGACGGGGTGGAAATCCTCATGGATGTCCTCTGTCCTGGGGTGGACAGAGGGGTCTGTCAGACTCTTACTGACTAAAACCACCCCGGTGTTCCCTCGCACACTTGCACCGGGGGCTACGGGGGCACTTAAGCACTCTTCAACGCAGCCCCCGACTGGTGCTAGCCCGCGTCTGCGGGCTCCATCTTGTCGAGCGAGGGGAGTGAGGTGTTTGACTCCCCCCGCGACGTCTGAGAGGGGCGCGCGTGGAACACTACGCGCCACCACCTCGGGTCCTGTGGAGTGGGGGGCGGCAGACGTCCCCGAGTCCGCCGCCCTTGGACCCATTTAGGGGGGCCGGAAGAGGGCATTGTCAGCCCTCTGCCGACGCCCGGTGCGCCTGCTGCGGGCCGGGAGAGCACTTGAAATCTCCCTCTCCCTTTCCGCTGCCTCCTTCTGGGACATGACCTTTTCGCAGAAGGAGATCACCGCGTCCCACGACGCTGCGCCACCGACCATAGAACGAATCACAGCCGGCAGCGACAGGTCGCTTCCCACTTCCGAAATGAGGGCACGGCGCGGCTCCTCCCAAGCTGCACACTCTGCAAGCGTATGCCACGCCGTGTCCTCCAGACAATGGACGCAGTGATGACACCGAGCGTCCGGCTCCCTGCCTATGCGACACAGGTACTTCCCGAAGCAGCCGTGCCCCGAGAGCACCTGCGCCGCCCTAAATGACAGGGAGCCGTGCCTCCTCCCGAGCCAATCGTCGAGCACTGGCCGGACCGCCTCGATGGTGACGAAGCCGGCGGTAGGGCGCAAAAGCCTGTCACGCCACTCCGCCACCAAGACCTGACGGAGTTCAGACCGGAGCAGCGTAATCTGCCGCTGCACCAGTACTACGCCCCGCGTCCGCGCCTCCTCACGCCACCGATGTAGTGACGCGAGGGCTCTCGCTTCCAGGTCCCACGGCGGGGTTCCGGCCAGCGCACAAGCCGCCTCGTAGGAGATCGTGCGATACCCTCTGATGACTCTGACGGCCATCGTCCTCTGCGGTACTCGCAACACTGCGGTACTGCGGGCCGTCAGGTCAGCCGCCCACACTGGGGCCCCATACAGGGCCATGGATCGCACGATCCCCACGTACAACCGCCTGCAGGCGGTACTTGGGCCCCCCAAATTGGGAAGCAGCGTTGACAGCGCGCCCGCCGCGCCCATCAACTTGGGCACCAGCCGCCGAAAGTGGGGGCTGAAGTCCCAACGGCTGTCGAGCACCAATCCCAGGTACAAGCCTTATCCTCCTTCGCCAACCTTCCCAACCCCCACTATGGATAAAGAAGCCAAAGGGAGAACTAAGCCCCGATCCCTTAAATTAGGCTACTTCAATGCCAACGGCATTCGCGGACAACGCGATGAGATCGCCGAGTTCCTCCGTGATCATCAAATTGATATTCTCCTTATACAGGAATCCTTCCTCAAGCCCAACGTCCGTAACCCGTCAATTGCTAACTACTGCGTAGTTCGCAACGACGGGTCTCGGTGTCACAAGGGTGGCACCCTCATATACTATAGAAAGGTTCTTCACTGCATCCCTATGGACCCTCCCCCCCTATCCAAATTAGAAGTGTCTGTATGCCGGCTAGGCATGTCAGGCCACCAACCGATCACCCTAGTATCGGCCTATGTTCCCCCCCAAACCTCGTCAGAAAATCCCCAGTCGATTTCTGACGACCTCTCTGCCCTCTTCGGCCTGAGTGATTCCGTTATCATAGCGGGCGACCTCAACGCCAAACACCCTGCCTGGAACAGCAACACCACCTCAGCCAGAGGAAGACAACTGTTCGGTCTCTGCCCCATACTAAATTTCGATGTCATCGCCCCGATGACTCCAACCCATTTTCCCCACGATCCCAACCATACCGCCGACGTCCTCGACATAGCGCTTCTGAAGAATATCAACCTACGGTTGGATTCTATAGAGGCGGTACAAGAGCTCTCCTCTGACCACCGACCAGTGGTCATGAAACTGGCCCCCCGTGTCGGTCTCCATGACCCCACTCAACCCCCTCTCACCAAAATAGTCACAGATTGGAGGAAAGTAAGCAAAAGCCTGAAATCCACTTCTTCCCATCACTTGGACTCCATCCCTGATCAGTTCGACTCTGTCGCGGACACGACGGCCGCGATCGACTCGCTCACTGAGCACGTACAATCAGTCCTGAACGACTGTTCAAAGGTAACTCCAGCGGACGATGACCGTCGCTGGAGATTGCCGGACGATGTGCGTGAACTGTTGCGCGAGAAGAACGCGGCTGTCCGTGCATACAGCAACTTCCCCTGCCTTGCGAACAAAGCCCATATGCGCCATTTACAGCGAGCTGTAAAGACACGCCTAGCGGAGCTGCGTACCGCTGGCTGGGACAGGATGCTAAGCGACCTAGAGCCCACTCATCAGGCCTTCTGGGAACTCCAAAGGAAACTAAAGTCCAAAGAAGTAGTCTCCATGCCCCCCCTACTCCGCCCTGACAAGACCATCGCTTTCGACGATGCTGACAAGGCTGAATGCCTAGCCAACAGCCTCGAGGCTCAATGCTCTCCCAGCTCTCAACCAGTAGACCAAGCTCACTTGTCAAAAGTCGACGCTGAAGTCGAACGTAGAGCCTCCCTTCCCCCCGTTGAAAACCCTGACTATCCTCTGCCTCCCGTCACTCCAGACGAAGTGCACGATATCATCAAGGGTTTAAAGCCCCGTAAAGCTCCCGGCTCAGACGGAATCACAAACAGGGTAATACAACTATTCCCTGCCCACCTCATAATGCTACTGACCACCATCTTCAATGGTGCCATGAGCAATAACATCTTCCCAGATGCATGGAAAAAGGCCACTGTCATCGGCATCCCCAAGCCTGGAAAGCCCAAATCTGAGCCCTCGAGCTACCGCCCCATCAGTCTGCTCAATGTCCTCGGCAAAGTCTATGAGAAACTTATTTATAAGCGTCTCAGAGACTATGCCGAAACAAAAGGCCTCATCCCAAACGAACAGTTTGGTTTTCGAACCCAGCACTCTTGTGTGCATCAGGCCCACCGCATCATCGAACACATAAGCGCTGGCTTCCAGCGTGGCATGATGACGGGTGTTATATACTTCGACATAGCGAAAGCGTTCGATAGAGTCCGGCACAACGGCTTATTATATAAGCTCTACCAACTCGATGTGCCGGACCGTCTCGTACTCATCTTACGAGACTTCTTGTCGAACCGCACCTTCCGCTATCGCATCGAAGGAGCACTATCCTCCCCCCACCCTATCCGCGCAGGCGTCCCCCAGGGCTCTGTGCTTGCCCCCCTCATCTTCACGCTGTTCACCAGCGACATACCCAGGAGCAAAAAGGCACAGTTGGCTCTGTTCGCAGACGACACGGCCATTTACTGCTCAGGCACAAAACAAGCCTCGATTTCTCTCACTCTCCAAAGAGCAGTCAACAAACTTGGTGACTGGTTCAGGAAGTGGAGAATTGAAGTGAATCCCGACAAAAGTCAAGCGGTTCTTTATTCAAAACCGCGCCATAGCCCCACCCCCCCCCCCCCCCCCCGACCAATCTCCATGTTCGGTAAGCCTATCCCTTGGGAGAAGCGAGCCAAATATCTAGGTGTGATTCTCGATGAGCACCTCACCTTCGCAGAGCACATAAAGAAGGTTCGTTCGCGCGCCGCTTTCGCTCTCGGTAGACTCCACTCGATAATTAATGCAAAAAGCAAGTTGTCACTAAAGTGCAAGTTGCGCATTTACACGGCGTGCATACGCCCTATTATGACGTACGCCTGTGCAGTCTTTGCACACGCAAAACCCCACCACATCCATAGGATGCAGACCCTCCAGAACCGTGCCCTCCGAATGATCACGGGATCCCCTTTCTATGTCTGGAACGAGATCCTCCATCTCGATCTCAAAATCCCCACCATCCTCCAATTCATGAAACGTAACTCCAAGCGTTTCTTTGATACCGCCGCCAAACATCGCAACCCCCTAGTTGTCAAGGCCACAAATTATACCCCCTCCAACATAAGTAAAGTTCGCCGTCCGAGGCATACACTGTTAGACCCAGACGACCCTATTACTCTCCTCCAGGAAAGCAATAGGGCTTCTAGTACAGTATACAAATACAAAAAACCGACATTCCGACCCCGCCGCCGAGGTCCAGCGCGAAAACCCCGAGTTAATAATTCCCCCCGACCCTTGCTCGAAGAAGCGCCAGCCCGCGCCGAAGCTGAGCCTGTAGCTTTAAATTCCCCAGATAAATAATAATTATCCAAGTTTGATCCAGCCTGTCCCAACTTGCTGTCTCCCCAGTGACGCCCTAAGCCGAGGTTCGTACCCCACAGGGGGTGCCCTTAGCGCGCAGTCACTTAGTATTGTAAGTAACACGCCCCTGGCTGGAGGCTTTGAGTTAGCTTAAGGCAGCCACAGGATTGACGGTTAAGTAGTCACGGCCACTCTTGGCCAACTACGAGATGCCATAGTTAGGAAAAAAAAAAAAAAAAAAAAAAAAAGGTGGTCAGGCACCGGGTTGGATTAGCCAGTGGTCGTCCCACGAACAGCTTTTTCCTACGCGAGTGTGTTTGTTCTGCGCGGACCGCATTATTTTTAAATCGTTGTCTCTGTGTTTGCACAAGTAACCTAGCCGGCACTTGTGTGGACACAGGGGGAGCCCCACCGTGCTGCCCGGTGAGCCGTCACCGGTGCGGTCGCGGAGGACCACGTCCACGGGATGCCGAAGCCTGACAAGCGCGGCTCTTTGGGCCGCGGTGTCGGGTCCAAGGAAGTCCTTCCGGCGCTGGACCGGGCGATGTCGATGCCGAATATCGGTGACGCGTCGTCCGGTTCGTCGCCGGCCGGACCGTCCCAGCGAAGAGGAGGAGAGGAGGGAAGAAGAGGGGAGGGGAGCGCCGCTGTAGCTGCCGGCCCACCGACGACATCAGCGCCTGCGCGCGTTGCGCCGACGCCGCCGTCGAGCCGACAACAGGCGGTACCCATCCGCCCCGCCGCGTTCCGCCCGGTACCTATCCAGGCCCCCGGGGCCGGCCGCGAGTATAGGCCATGCGCCGCATGCGCGCGCCGCGCTGCCTTCTGCGCGCGCGCCGGCACCTGTGCACACCTATGCGCCGGCCGCGCGAACTGTTGCGCCCGCCGCGCACCCTACCGCGCCCGCTGCGCGTACCATCGCGTCCGCACGCACTACCGCGCCCCGCTGCGCGCACCACCGCGCCCGCGCGTACCGCCGCGCCGACCGCGAATCCCGCGACTGCCGCGCGTCCCCGCGCACCGCCCGCGCGCATAGCCGCGCCGCCGCCGCGCTTTGCGCCGCCGCCCGCGCCTACCGGAGCTGTGCCCGCACAGGCGCCCAAAGCTGTGCCAGCTTCGCGCACCGCCACATCCGGCCCCTGCCTCTCGCTGGCGGGTCCGGCGACGGCTAAGCAAGAGCGGCCAGCGCCAAGAGAACCAGCGCCTGAATCACCGGCGCCACCACGAGTCTCAGCCTATGACTCGCCCGCCATGCTGTCGGCATGCTCGTCACGCGTAGGGTCGAGCATGTCGCTGGCATCCGTGGGTTCGGCCGCGTCCGATCAAGAAGATGTATCTCGGGATACGCTCCTGCGATCCGGTACGCGGCCCACCGTGGGAAGAGCTGACGCCGCCGCGATGTCGCCGGCATCACCGACACCGTCGCTGGGGTTCGGCTTCGAATTCCAGTTTGAGGCCAGAGCCCAGCGACGCAGGAGGGAGCTCCGGCGAGACTGCGGCCGAACAGGAGGAGGCGAAACGGTACTGCCTCGACCCGCCGCGGCCACAGCGCGACAACGCGCCGCGAGGTCGGGGTACGCCCGCGTCGCTCACATTTGCCGACGCGGCGCGCTGCACACCACCAGCGTCGCCGTCTCCAGCACCGGAAGAGTCTCCAGCAGGGGTAAGTGATATTAATTTACCCCCTGCCCCCACCGTATCCACTGCAACTACTGCACCCCCTGCCGCCGCCCCCGGCGCTGCGACGACGACGAAGACGAAGCCGGGGAGGAAGCCGCGCTACCCTCCGTTGGTAGTGGAGAGGCTACCCAACTGGGCCGCTCACTTCAGGGCCATCAGCGCCAAGCTGGGCCGGCCTCCCAATGCGCGTCCTTACGGGACGGGGGTGAAGTTCTCCCCCGATACCGAGGACGAGTACAGGCTGGTCCAGCGCTACCTGACTGGCCTTGAAAAGGATAGCGGCGTTTCTTGGTTCGCCTACTCACTGCCGGCGGACAGGAACCTTAAGATCGCCATCAGGGGGCTGCCTGCAGACACAGACCCCAAGGAGATCGAGGAGGAACTCCGAGCGTTAGGGTACCAGCCGGAGTATGTGTGTCACATTAAGGGCGCACAAGGACGACCCGGCTGCGTGTTCCACGCAATTTTAAAGAAAACCCCCGACGTTCGGGCTATCTATGACACCACTGTGTTTCTTTATATGCGGGGTGTCAAGATAGAGGCTTGGCGAGGCAAACGTGGGCCCGCCCAGTGCCACCGGTGCCAACGTTTTAGGCACAGCTCGCATCAGTGCCACCGCCCGCTCGCTTGTGTGCGATGCGGAGGCGAACACGCGGCACGAGACTGCCCACGCCCGCGGGAGGAGCCGGCCACTTGCGCTAACTGCGGTGGCCCGCACCCCGCGTGCAACATAAAGTGCCCCGTGTTCCAGGTAGAAATTAGGAACAAGCGAGCGGGGACTGTCGCCATCACGGCCGCTACACGCCGGCCGTTAGTGGCCACCGAAGGGCTACAAACGATGCCTACAGAAGAGGCTCAAGGCGCGTCGCTGATGGCGGCAGCCAATGGGCTCACAGGAAGAGACCAAGCCACCTCCTCGAGGCGGAGGAATAAGCATCGACGCGGGGGCAAGGGAAAGGGCAAGAAGGCCGAACCCACCTCCGCGGCGACCAAGGAAGAAGTCCCAACGGCCGGCCCTGCCTCAGACAAGGTGCAGGCTGTGACTGTCCAACATCCTACCACTAGCGCCGGCATAGCGCAGCGGCAGGAACGGGAACATAAAGATTTGACTAAAGAGACGCGCGTCTCCACTGTCGCTGCTAGCGCCGCCACTGAGAAGCGGAAGAACGTGGACCATTTAAAGTCCACCAAAGACACGCCTGGCGGCGCCACCGGCGCTACGATATCGACTTCCAAGAAGGACTTCACAGCCTGTGCCATCAAGTTGTTAATGGACCTAATTAAGGCCATTAGGCAGGGCCAAGACGTAGAGACGGTCATCCTCGACGGCCTGGCCGAACTTTTAAAGCTTTACCATGGCTAAGTCGTTGAGGGTGATCCACTGGAACGCCCGCGGCCTTCGGGATAAGGTCGCCCCCCTCCGCCACCTCCTTCGGGAACAAAACATCGACGTGGCGCTTATAAGCGAGACGCTCCTGGGTCCCGAGGACAGGATTAGGGTCCCGGGATATCTCGTTTATAGGAAGGACGAACGGTCGGCTCACAACATTAGATACCGTGGTCTGGCGGTACTTGTGAGGCGTAGAGTCGTCCATCAAGAGCTCCCCTTGCCGTCGCTCAACACGATGTACGCGTTGGGTGTTCAGCTGCACGTAGCCGGCGAGGATATAGAAATATTCGCCTGCTATAAGCCGCCCGCGGCTCATCTGGACCTGGCAGAGCTGCGGGCACTTATTGATGCTTCACCCAGAGCAACAATCCTCGCCGGTGACTTCAATTGTAAGCACCCAGCGTGGAACTCCATTCAAACGAACACCGAGGGGAGACGACTCTACGCGGACGCGGAAGCCTTCGGCTATACGGTGTCCGGCCCAGAGACGCCGACCCATTACCCGGACGACACAAGACACATGCCGGACGTGCTGGACATCGTAGTCCACCGAGGGCTACAGGGCCAGATCACGGAACAAGTGATAGACGACGAGTTGCAGTCGGACCACCAACCTGTACTCGTCGTCTTATCGGGTATGCCGACCCGACTGATGCCACCAGCGCCACGTCGATCCATGGATTGGACAGTCTTCGCAGAGAAAGTAGAGACCACCACGCCGACTCGGCCTATTGCCACCTCCGCGGACGTAGACCAGACGGCGGATGACGTCACTGCTTGCATCCAAAGCGCCTTAGAAGCGGCGACTACAACGCAGCCGCAGGGGAGAGGGCTACTGCCGCCCCTGCCGGCGTATATCAGCGCGATGATCGCCGTGAAGAGGCGCCTTCGCAAGCAGTGGCAACAGTCAAGATGTCCCACGCTCAAAACGCAGCTCAACCGTCTCGCGGAAAAGGTGAAGGCCGAGTTACAGGCACACACCGCCGCGAGCTGGGAGGAACGAATCGACGCCACTACAGATAGTTGGCCGTCGGTTCACAAACTCTGCCGCCAACTCACGAACACCCCAGCTCCGGTGCGTCCACTGCTTAACAGCGACGGGGCGCTCAGATATGTAGCGGAGGACCGGGCGGAGGTCTTCGCCGAGCACCTGGAGCGTCAGTTCCGCCCCAACCCGACCAGCGACGTCGAGCATGTCGCAGCGGTCGAGCAACACCTGGGAGACTACTTCGCCACGCCGATAGCTCCCGATGAGGACCCTGTCTTCTTCTCGCCTGGCGCAGTTAGACGCGCCATCCTAAGAACGAAGCCTAGGAGGGCCCCCGGTGCTGACGGTATCGCCGATACAGCGCTGCGCCACCTGCCCTTCCGTATGGTAGCGGCGCTGGCGCGCCTGTACACGGCGATACTGCGCACGGGGGCCTTTCCCGTCTCGTGGAAGGAAGGGCGCGTCATCATGCTGCCCAAGGCGGGGAAAAACATCCTGAAGCCGGAGAGCTATCGGCCGATCACCCTGCTGCCGACGGTCTCCAAGGTGTTCGAAGTACTCCTGCTGCGACACCTCCAACCCCACATTGCGCCGCGGCCGGAACAGTTTGGGTTTCGGGCGGAACATAGCACGACGCTCCAGCTGTCGAGGGTACTGCACCACCTCACAGCTGCGCGTAACAAGAAGGAGTACTCGGTGGCAGTATTCCTCGACATGGAGAAGGCCTTCGACCGTGTGTGGCACGACGGCCTTATTTACAAGTTGGCCACGTCAGACGCGCCCCGTCGCGTTGTTAAAGTGGTCTCTACTTTTCTGTCCCACAGGAGCTTTAGGGTGGTGGTCGACGGAGCGCTATCAAGCGCCCGCCCGGTGTTGGCTGGTGTGCCGCAGGGTAGCTGCGTCTCGCCGGCGTGTTACTCACGCTACACCGACGACATCCCCACTACGCCTGATGCGACGCTAGCGCTGTATGCTGACGACGCCGCGTACATTACCACCTCGCTCAATGCGAAGCACGCGGCGGTCAAAATGCAGCGCGCCCTCGATCTTCTTCCCGAGTGGCTGTCGAAGTGGCGGCTGTCGGTGAACGTGGGTAAGACGTAGGCGATGGTCACCGGAGCCGCGCCCCTCCCACCACCCCTGAAGCTGCAAGGAGCCGACGTCGAATGGTCGCCCCGGGTCAAGTACCTGGATGTTACTATCGACCGTCGGCTCACGATGGGGCCACACGTCCGCGCGGTCGCCGCACGGGGGAGGGTCGCCCGCAACCTCCTTAAACCGGTGCTCTCGTCCCGCCTCCCGGCGCGCGTCAAGTTGGGCGTGTACAAGTTGTACGTGCGCCCAATCTTGATGTACGCCGCCCCTGCATGGTTCGTCCTCACGAGCGAGACGAACCGCAAGCTGCTCCGCGCGCAACAACACCTTGCGCTGCGGACTATTGTTGACGCCCCTCGCTTCGTGAGGAACGACATCATCCAGAGGGACCTCGGGATTGAGAGCCTGGACGAGTTTGTGAGGCGCCTCGCGAAAGGAATGTTCGCGCGTGCCGACGCATCTGCTTGGCCCCATGTCAAGCAGATTGCGCCCTGGCATACGCGCCCCCCTGACGCGAGGAGACCCCTACCCCGCGACCTGGTCGCGGACGATGACCCCGTCCACCCACCGGATTGACCTCCGAGTATGCCGCCTCCGGTCTACACGCGGCATACTTGTGACAATAGACTCCACACACTTTACATGCATCTGTTGCGTAGCGCGTGCTAGGTTAATATAGGCGCGTTACGTAGCAAACATCAGACATTCACCTCTAGACAGGCAGCCAACTCACACGTGTTGGTGCGGTGCGGGCCGCAGTTCACGTAGACACCGGACGGTGTTACACAATACAATACCGTCCTCACACACACGACAGCCTCTTAGCCCGGACTGTGATCGGCTAGCTCTGAGATCAGGACGGGCGGGGGCTATTCACCTTATCTGTAGGAGCGTGGAGTCGGCACCTCTGTCGCTGGTCGTCCTCGTCGGGCCTCCCCCAGGTAACTGGGGGTCTCACCTGGCGGGGGCTGACCGCCGAGGTGTCGTGAAGCAAGCGGCGTTGTGGATCAACGTCGTAACGCGCCTACAGAAACACCAATAGCAATCATTCACATGGGCGTGCACGCACGCCCACTACCGCCAGCCGCTATAGGCGCAGACAGTGAGGGGCCCGTATTTGCGGGCCACTGTATAGCTTCCGCGGGAAGGGGGCCAAGCCCCGACACCGCTAGCCGCGCCCCCTGACGGGGACGTAGCGACATCCAACAAGTGGTCAGGCACCGAATGCACCGCGCCAGAGGCGGTCATGCATTCGACATGGTCCTTGTCGTCTGTCCCCCAACTGAAGGGCATCACCCTATTTTTGGTGTAAAAACCATATGCCACCTCATGGGCTTTGAGATCCAGAAGCCCAATAAATATGGCTTCATCGGTCAGTGCCACCGATGCCAGCTATACGGCCACGCGCAGAAGAACTGCCACGCCAAACCCAGGTGCGTCAAGTGCCTGGGCGAGCACGGCACTTCTGACTGCCCCCGTCCTAAAGACCGTACCCTCTGCACCGAGCCACCTAGCTGTGTGCTATGTGGTGAGTCAGGACACCCGGCAAATTACCGGGGCTGCCCCAAAGCCCCGAAATTATCCCCCAAACTGGCCAAGCGCGCAGTCGCCCGCCAGCAAAGGGAAGCCCCCCTCAACGGGCCCCCCGCCCCTTCGACCCAAATGCCAGAACGGCTAAGCCCTCAAAGGCCTAGCCCCTGGACGGCCCTTAACCACCAAAGGGCTTTCCCGGCCCTGGCCAAAACCAGCCCCCCACCTCCATCCATCCCAGCGCTGATGGACCCCCGCAACCGCGCCGCCGCGCCCGCCCCCGCCCTCCCCCCGAGACCGGTGCAAGCGCCTAAAACCGCCCCTGCAGCCGGTACTGCACCCCCCCACTCACCGACTACGGTTGGCCCTAACCCCCTCGACCCCTTCAACATTATTTCGGGCACCTTCACGGCCTTCCTCACCCCACGCGCCAGAAAAATGGCAAACGAATTAGTTGCTGCCAGAAATGCCGGCAACCTTCTCCAGATTCTGGAGATCTATAACGCGTATCCCGAGATCACGCAAGCCTTATCCTCCTTCGCCAACCTTCCCAACCCCCACTATGGATAAAGAAGCCAAAGGGAGAACTAAGCCCCGATCCCTTAAATTAGGCTACTTCAATGCCAACGGCATTCGCGGACAACGCGATGAGATCGCCGAGTTCCTCCGTGATCATCAAATTGATATTCTCCTTATACAGGAATCCTTCCTCAAGCCCAACGTCCGTAACCCGTCAATTGCTAACTACTGCGTAGTTCGCAACGACAGGTCTCGGTGTCACAAGGGCGGCACCCTCATATACTATAGAAAGGTTCTTCACTGCATCCCTATGGACCCTCCCCCCCTATCCAAATTAGAAGTGTCTGTATGCCGGCTAGGCATGTCAGGCCACCAACCGATCACCCTAGTATCGGCCTATGTTCCCCCCCAAACCTCGCCAGAAAATCCCCAGTCGATTTCTGACGACCTCTTTGCCCTCTTCGGCCTGAGTGATTCCGTTATCATAGCGGGCGACCTCAACGCCAAACACCCTGCCTGGGACAGCAACACCACCTCAGCCAGAGGAAGACAACTGTTCGGTCTCTGCCCCATACTAAATTTCGATGTCATCGCCCCGATGACTCCAACCCATTTTCCCCACGACCCCAACCATACCGCCGACGTCCTCGACATAGCGCTTCTGAAGAATATCAACCTACGGTTGGATTCTATAGAGGCGGTACAAGAGCTCTCCTCTGACCACCGACCAGTGGTCATGAAACTGGCCCCCCGTGTCGGTCTCCATGACCCCACTCAACCCCCTCTCACCAAAATAGTCACAGATTGGAGGAAAGTAAGCAAAAGCCTGAAATCCACTTCTTCCCATCACTTGGACTCCATCCCTGATCAGTTCGACTCTGTCGCGGACACGACGGCCGCGATCGACTCGCTCACTGAGCACGTACAATCAGTCCTGAACGACTGTTCAAAGGTAACTCCAGCGGACGATGACCGTCGCTGGAGATTGCCGGACGATGTGCGTGAACTGTTGCGCGAGAAGAACGCGGCTGTCCGTGCATACAGCAACTTTCCCTGCCTTGCGAACAAAGCCCATATGCGCCATTTACAGCAAGCTGTAAAGACACGCCTAGCGGAGCTGCGTACCGCTGGCTGGGACAGGATGCTAAGCGACCTAGAGCCCACTCATCAGGCCTTCTGGGAACTCCAAAGGAAACTAAAGTCCAAAGAAGTAGTCTCCATGCCCCCCCTACTCCGCCCTGACAAGACCATCGCTTTCGACGATGCAGACAAGGCTGAATGCCTAGCCAACAGCCTCGAGGCTCAATGCTCTCCCAGCTCTCAACCAGTAGACCAAGCTCACTTGTCAAAAGTCGACGCTGAAGTCGAACGTAGAGCCTCCCTTCCCCCCGTTGAAAACCCTGACTATCCTCTGCCTCCCGTCACTCCAGACGAAGTGCACGATATCATCAAGGGTTTAAAGCCCCGTAAAGCTCCCGGCTCAGACGGAATCACGAACAGGGTAATACAACTATTCCCTGCCCACCTCATAATGCTACTGACCACCATCTTCAATGGTGCCTTGAGCAATAACATCTTCCCAGATGCATGGAAAAAGGCCACTGTCATCGGCATCCCCAAGCCTGGAAAGCCCAAATCTGAGCCCTCGAGCTACCGCCCCATCAGTCTGCTCAATGTCCTCGGCAAAGTCTATGAGAAACTTATTTATAAGCGTCTCAGAGACTATGCCGAAACAAAAGGCCTCATCCCAAACGAACAGTTTGGTTTTCGAACCCAGCACTCTTGTGTGCATCAGGCCCACCGCATCATCGAACACATAAACGCTGGCTTCCAGCGTGGCATGATGACGGGTGTTATATACTTCGACATAGCGAAAGCGTTCGACAGAGTCTGGCACAACGGCTTATTATATAAGCTCTACCAACTCAGTGTGCCGGACCGTCTCGTACTCATCTTACGAGACTTCTTGTCGAACCGCACCTTCCGCTATCGCATCGAAGGAGCACTATCCTCCCCCCACCCTATCCGCGCAGGCGTCCCCCAGGGCTCTGTGCTTGCCCCCCTCATCTTCACGCTGTTCACCAGCGACATACCCAGGAGCAAAAAGGCACAGTTGGCTCTGTTCGCAGACGACACGGCCATTTACTGCTCAGGCACTAAACAAGCCTCGATTTCTCTCACTCTCCAAAGAGCGGTCAACAAACTTGGCGACTGGCAGGAAGTGGAGAATTGAAGTGAATCCCGACAAAAACCAAGCGGTTCTTTATTCAAAACCGCGCCATAGCCCCACCCCCCCCCCCCGACCAATCTCCATATTCGGTAAGCCTATCCCTTGGGAGAAGCGAGCCAAATATCTAGGTGTGATTCTCGATGAGCACCTCACCTTCGCAGAGCACATAAAGAAGGTTCGTTCGCGCGCCGCTTTCGCTCTCGGTAGACTCCACTCGATAATGAATGCAAAAAGCAAGTTGTCACTAAAGTGCAAGTTGCGCATTTACACGGTGTGCATACGCCCTATTATGACGTACGCCTGTGCAGTCTTTGCACACGCAAAACCCCACCACATCCATAGGATGCAGACCCTCCAGAACCGTGCCCTCCGAATGATCACGGGATCCCCCTTCTATGTCCGGAACGAGATCCTCCATCTCGATCTCAAAATCCCCACCATCCTCCAATTCATGAAACGTAACTCCAAGCGTTTCTTTGATACCGCCGCCAAACATCGCAACCCCCTAGTTGTCGAGGCCACAAATTATACCCCCTCCAACATCAGTAAAGTTCGCCGTCCGAGGCATACACTGTTAGACCCAGACGACCCTATTACTCTCCTCCAGGAAAGCAATAGGGCTTCTAGTACAGTATACAAAAACAAAAAACCGACATTCCGACCCCGCCGCCGAGGTCCAGCGCGAAAACCCCGAATTAATAATTCCCCCCGTCCCTTGCTCGAAGAAGCGCCAGCCCGCGCCGAAGCTGAGCCTGTAGCTTTAAATTCCCCAGATAATAATAATTATCCAAGTTTGATCCAGCCTGTCCCAACTTGCTGTCCCCCCAGTGACGCCCTAAGCCGAGGTTCGTACCCCACAGGGGGTGCCCTTAGCGCGCAGTCACTTAGTATTGTAAGTAACACGCCCCTGGCTGGAGGCTTTGAGTTAGCTTAAGGCAGCCACAGGATTGACCGGTTAAGTAGTCACGGCCACTCTTGGCCAACTACGAGATGCCATAGTTAGGAAAAAAAAAAAAAAAAAAAAAAAAAAGGTGGTCAGGCGGTCTCGCCGCCTGCGCCCGCCGGGGCTACGCTGGCTGCGCATGCTTCCAAGAAGCCACAAGCTGTGCCAGCTTCTCGCACCGCCACATCTGGCCCCCGCCTCTCGCTAGCGGGACCGGCGTTGGCTGAGCGAGAGCGGCCAGCACCTATGACGCCAAGGGTGCCCGAGTCACCGGCGCCCCCCCGCATCTCTGCCTGCGACTCACCCGCCATGCTGTCGGCGTGCTCATCGCACGCGGGATCGAGCATGTCGCTGGCATCAGTGGGCTCGGCCGCGTCCGGTCGCGGGGACGTGTCCCAGGATACGACTCCGCGATCCGGTCCGCGGCCCATCGTGGGAGGAGCTGAAGCCGCGCCACTACGTAGGATGTCACCAACAACGTCGCTGGGGTTCGACTTTGAATTCCAACTTGAGGCCAGACCCCAGCGACGAAGGAGGAGCTCCGACGAGACCGCGTCGGAGGAAGCGAAGAGATACTGCCTTGACCCGCCGCGGCCACAGCGCGAAAGCGCGCCGCGGGGTCAGGGTGCTCCAGTGTCGCCCACCTTCGCCGGCGCGGTGCGCCGCACGCCGCCAGCGTCGCCGTCTCCCCAACCGGACAAGACAATAACAGGGGTAAGTGACTCTAATGTACACTCTGCCCCCTGTGAATCCGATGCCCCCCCCCCCCTGCTTCCGCCCCCGGCGCCGCGACGTCGAGTACGACGACGAAACAGAAGCCGGGGAAGACACCGCGCTATCCTCCGCTGATAGTCGAGAGGCTACCCGATTGGGCCGCGCATTTCAGGGCCATCAGCGCCAAGCTGGGCCGGCCTCCTAATGCTCGTCCGTTCGGCACTGGGGTTTAGTTTCGCCCCGACACCGAGGACGAATATAGGCTGGTCCAGCGCTACCTGACCGGCCTTGAAAAAGACAGCGGCGTATCGTGGTTCGCCTACTCGCTACCAGCGGACCGCAGTATGAAGATAGCCATAAGGGGGCTACCCGCGGACACAAACCCCCAGGAGATAGAGGAGGAACTCCGGGCGTTGGGGTACCAGCCGGAGTATGTGCGCCACATCAAGGGCGCACAAGGACGACCCGGCTGCGTGTTCCACGCGATACTGAAAAAGACCCCCGACGTCCGGGCCATATTTGACACCACCGTGTTTATGTACATGCGTGGTGTCAAAATTGAGGCTTGGAGAGGGAAACGTGGGCCCGCCCAGTGCCACCGGTGCCAGCGGTTCAGACACAGCTCGCACCAGTGCCACCGCCCGCTCGCTTGTGTGCGATGCGGAGGCGAGCACGCGGCACGTGATTGCCCGCGCCCGCGGGAGGAGCCGGCCACCTGCGCCAACTGCGGTGGTCCGCACCCCGCGTGCAACATAAAGTGCCCCGTCTTCCAAAGCGAGATAAGGAACAAGCGGGCGGGGACTGTCGCCATCACGGCCAATACACGCCAGTCCCAAGTGGCCACAGAAAGGCCACACACGACGCCTACTGAAGAGGCTCATGGCACGTCGCTGATGGCGGCAGCCAACGGGCCCACAGACAGGAAGCAAGCCACCTCCTCGGGGCGGAGGAAGAAGCACCGGCGCGGGGGGAAGGGAAAAGGCAAGGAGGCCAAACCCACCCCCGCGGCGACAGAGGAAGAAATCCCGACGGCCGGCCCTGCCTCAAATAAGGCGCAGGCTGTGATACTACACCGTCCTACTACTAGCGCCGGCATAGCGCAGCGGCAGGAAAAGGCAACTATAGATTCCGCCACTGAAACGCGCACAGATACCACTGCCGCTGCCAGTGCCGCTACCAAGAAGCGGCAAAAAGTGGACCCACGCAGGTCCACCAAGGAAACGCATGGCGGCGCCACCGGCGCTACATGCACCAAAAAGGACTTCACAGCCTGCGCCATTAAATTATTAATGGACCTAATAAAGGCCATTAGGCAGGGCGAAGATATAGAAACCATCATCCTTGATGGCCTGGCCAACCTACTCACACTTTATAATGGCTAGGTCGTTAAGGATGATACACTGGAACGCCCGCGGCCTAAGGGATAAGGTCACCCCCCTCCGCCACCTCCTTCGGGAACAAAATATCGACGTGGCGCTCATAAGCGAGACGCTCCTGGGACCCGAAGACAGGGTTAGGTTCCCGGGATACCTCGTTTATAGGAAGGATGAACGGTCGGCTCACAACATAAGATACCGTGGTCTGGCGGTACTTGTGAAGCGAAGAGTCATCCATCAAGAAATCCCCTTGCCGTCGGTTAACAGCTTCTACGCGCTGGGTGTGCAGCTGCACATAGCCGGCGAGGACATCGACTTGTACGCGTGTTACAAGCCGCCCGCGGCTCGCCTGGACCTAACAGAGCTGCGGGCCTTGTTAAATCGAACAGCACACGCCACGCTCCTCGCCGGGGATTTAAATTGTAAACACCCAGCGTGGAACTCTCTACAGCAGAACACCGGGGGGAGACGACTCTTCGCGGACGCGGAAGCCTTCGGGTACACGGTGTCCGGCCCAGAGACGCCGACCCACTATCCAGACGCCGCACAGCTGATGCCGGACGTGCTGGACATCGTAGTCCACCGAGGGCTACAATGCCAGATCACGGAGCAAGTGATAGACGACGAGTTGCAGTCGGATCACCAACCTGTACTCGTCGTCTTATCGGGTATGCCGACCCGACTGATGCCACCAGCGCCACGTCGATCCATGGATTGGACAGTCTTCGCAGAGAAAGTAGAGACCACCACGCTGACTCGGCCTATTGCCTCTTCCGCGGACGTAGACCAGACGGCGGATGACGTCACTGCTTGCATCCAAAGCGCCTTAGAAGCGGCGACTACAACGCAGCCGCAGGGGAGAGGGCTACTGCCGCCCCTGCCGGCGCATATCAGTGCGATGATCGCCGTGAAGAGGCGCCTTCGCAAGCAGTGGCAACAGCTTAGATGTCCCACGCTCAAGACGCAGCTCAACCGTCTCGCGGAAAAGGTGAAGGCCGAGTTACAGGCACACACCGCTGCGAGCTGGGAGGAACGAATCGACGCCGCTACAGACAGCTGGCCGTCGGTTCACAAACTCTGCCGCCAACTCACGAACACCCCAGCTCCGGTGCGTCCACTGCTTAACAGCGACGGGGCGCTCAAATATGTAGCGGAGGACCGGGCGGAGGCCTTCGCCGAGCACCTGGAGCGTCAGTTCCGCCCCAACCCGACCAGCGACGTCGAGCATGTCGCAGCGGTCGAGCAACACCTGGGAGACTACTTCGCCACGCCGATAGCTCCCGATGAGGACCCTGTCTTCTTCTCGCCTGGCGCAGTTAGACGCGCCATCCTAAGAACGAAGCCTAGGAAGGCCCCCGGTGCTGACGGTATCACCAACACAGCGCTGCGCCACCTGCCGTTCCGTATGGTAGCGGCGCTGGCGCGCCTGTATACGGCGATACTGCGCACGGGGGCCTTTCCCGCCTCGTGGAAGGAAGGGCGCGTCATCATGCTGCCCAAGGCGGGGAAAAACATCCTGAAGCCGGAGAGCTATCGGCCGATCACTCTGCTGCCGACGGTCTCCAAGGTGTTCGAAGCACTCCTGCTGCGACACCTCCAACCCCACATTGCGCCGCGGCCGGAACAGTTTGGGTTTCGGGCGGAACATAGCACGACGCTCCAGCTGTCGAGGGTACTGCACCACCTCACAGCCGCGCACAACAAGAAGGAGTACTCGGTAGCAGTATTCCTCGACATGGAGAAGGCCTTCGACCGTGTGTGGCACGATGGCCTGGTATACAAGCTGGCCACGTCAGATGCGCCCCGTCGCGTTGTTAAAGTGGTCTCTACTTTTCTGTCCCACAGGAGCTTTAGGGTGGTGGTCGACGGAGCGCTATCAAGCGCCCGCCCGGTGTTGGCTGGTGTGCCGCAGGGTAGCTGCGTCTCGCCGGCGTGTTACTCACGCTACACCGACGACATCCCCACTACGCCCGATGCGACGCTAGCGCTGTATGCTGACGACGCCGCGTACATTACCACCTCACTTAATGCGAAGCACGCGGCGGTCAAAATGCAGCGCGCCCTCGATCTTCTTCCCGAGTGGCTGTCGAAGTGGCGGCTGTCGGTGAACGTGGGTAAGACGCAGGCGATGGTCACCGGAGCCGCGCCCCTCCCACCACCCCTGAAGCTGCAAGGAGCCGACGTCGAATGGTCGCCCCGGGTCAAGTACCTGGGTGTCACTATCGACCGTCGGCTCACGATGGGGCCACACGTCCGCATGGTCGCCGCACAACGTAGGGTCGCCCGCAACCTCCTTAAACCAGTGCTCTCGTCCCGCCTCCCGGCGCGCGTCAAGTTGGCCGTGTACAAGTCGTACGTGCGCCCGATATTGACGTACGCCGCCCCGGCATGGTTCGTCCTCACGAGCGAGACGAACCGCAAGCTGCTCCGCGCGCAACAACACCTTGCGCTGCGGACTATCGTTGACGCCCCTCGCTTCGTGAGGAACGACATCATCCAGAGGGACCTCGGGATTGAGAGCCTGGACGAGTTTGTGAGGCGCCTCGCGAAAGGAATGTTCGCGCGTGCCGACGCATCTGCTTGGCCCCATGTCAAGCAGATTGCGCCCTGGCATGCGCGCCCCCCTGACGCGAGGAGACCCCTACCCCGCGACCTGGTCGCGGACGATGACCCCGTCCACCCACCGGATTGACCTCCGAGTATGCCGCCTCCGGTCTACACGCGGCATACTTGTGACAATAGACTCCACATACTTTACATGCATCTGTTGCGTAGCGCGTGCTAGGTTAATATAGGCGCGTTACGTAGCAAACATCAGACATTCACCTCTAGACAGGCACCCAACTCACACGTGTTGGTGCGGTGCGGGCCGCATTTCACGTAGACACCGGACGGTGTTACACAACTCAATACCGTCCTAACACACACGACAGCCTCTTAGCCCGGACTGTGATCGGCTAGCTCTGAGATCAGGACGGGCGGGGGCTATTCACCTTATCTGTAGGAGCGTGGAGTCGGCACCTCTGTCGCTGGTCGTCCTCGTAGGGCCTCCCCCAGGTAACTGGGGGTCTCACCTGGCGGGGGCTGACCGCCGAGGTGTCGTGAAGCAAGCGGCGTTGTGGATCAACGTCGTAACGCGCCTACAGAAACACAAATAGCAATCACTCACAGGGGCGTGCATGCACGCCCACTACCGCCAGCCGCTATAGGCGCACATAGCGAGGGGCCCGTATTTGCGGGCCACTGTACAGCTTCCGCGGAAAGGGGGCTAAGCCCCGACACCGCTAGCCGCGCCCCCTGACGGGGACGTAGCGACATCCAACAAGTGTTCAGGCGGTGAGAAGTCTCTGAAGTCTCATTCGCTCGCTCGACACCGCTGTGGACGGTCATGCCGCTGACGCATTCCGCTCGCTGCACCGCTGACTCACGCCATCGACGATCGTTCGTGACGTCACGTCACGGAACGACTCCTGTAGTCTCTGACTACACCGCTGTATCAACTATTGCCTTTTTCAAGGCGATCGTTGGTAAAACTGTTTCTTTAACGTCGTTCGTCAAATAAACGTTCGGCGTGTCTCCTCGGCCCCCTCAGGGTAAAAACCACAGTTTCGTGGTCCTTGACGGATACCTCACGGTGACAACCAAGTCAAGGGGGTGTTGACCCAACACACCCGCTGAGCCCCTTCAGGGTAAGGCAGTCAATTGGACGGGTCCCAGAGTTAACCGGCCTTGGGGGGTCTCCTAGTCGGCTCTGGTGACAGTTTTCCTTCCACAGTTACTCACCTAGTGTCTTTAGGGTGTGTCTACACCCTTCGCGCTAGACTGGTCAGGGCCCTGTCGCACATTAAGATTGGCGACAGGTTTCAGCTCTAGGGCTCACAAGTAGGCACACACCTCCCTGTCTGCACCCGACAGGGAGGGCCACACACCCCCGGGCCCATCCACCCGGGGAGTAGGATCTTTTAGGTCCCCTTAATTTTTCTATTTTTAATACACTATTGCTGCGATGTCTGACGCCGACATCGTAGCCTTCGCAAGAGAGGTCCTTTTTAAGGACCCCGACTTCTTATTGAAATATGGGAAGGCTTGGCGTAGTCGCCACCTCGACCCAAGTGAGGCTCTAGAGTCCGCATTCCCCCCCTGTAGCAGATAGGGGCACCCCTCTTACGGCGGACTCTATGCCGTCAGTAGTCTCCCTCCAGCCCGAGATGATGGACACCTCCACCCCTCCTTCGGACTCAGAGTCCGAAGACGAAATCTCACTCACTTCCTCCTCCTCCTCCTCAGACGAAAATCAAGTCGTCGGAAAGGGAGGGAAGAGGAAGAAGAGCGCCTCCTGAAAGGCCAGCAAGGCCAAAAAGCCTCTGGCGGCAGCCATCCCCTCCGCCCCTGACTGCGCCCCTACCTGCGCCCCGGCCCCTGCCCCTTCCTCTACTTCCGGCTCGGCACCCACCCGATCACCCACCTCAGCCAGTCCTATCCCAACGGACTCAAACAGGAAGGTGCGTCCCCCGCCCCCCTTATACATCCAAGATAAGTCCAAGTGGACAGAAATTTCTAAAGTTTGCGTGGATCGCAAGATCCAATACACCAATGCCCGATCTACCCAGCAGGGCATCAAGGTTACTGTCCCCTCGTCCTCGGACTACAGGGACCTTGTCCGAATTCTTCGTGAAAGGAAGTACTCCTTTCACACATTCTCCCTCCCGAAGGAAACTCCGACGAGGGTAGTCATCAGGCGTATCCCGAAGGAGATCACCACCGAAGAGATCAAGGCAGACCTGATCTCCAAGGGTATCCCAGTGTCTGCAGTTCACCGCCTTCACCGGGCGAAACAGGGCCTTGTATACGACATGGTCCTGGTGATCTGCGACCCCGTTGAGGGTCATCACCCGATCTTCAAAGTGAAGTCGGTGTGTTCACTGTCGGGCATCTCTATTGAGAAGCCCAGAAAGTCCAATATCGTTGGCCAGTGCCACCGTTGCCAATTATACGGCCACTCCCAGTCGCACTGCTACGCAACTCCCAGATGCGTTAAGTGTCTGGGCGGGCATGGCACTGCGGACTGCCCTCGCCCCAAGGACAGGACTCTGTGCACAGAACCTCCAAGTTGTGTGCTCTGCGGGCAAGCTGGTCACCCAGCTAACTACCGGGGATGCAGTAAAGCCCCTAAATCCTCCTCGGCCAAGCTGGCGAAGCGTGCCAGCGAGCGCCAGCAAAGGGAAAGCCCGAGCGTAAAGCTCCCCTCTGCTCAGTTGCCCGAGCGCCTCGCTCCTCAGAGACCCTCCCCATGGGTCAACTTTAAGGCAGCTTCGGCCTCGGTGCCGCCCTCTCAACCCATCCCTGCGCCATTGGCCACTGCCACGCCGGTCCCGGCAGCAGCTCCAGTGGCTCCTGTGGCCGCCGCCACTCCCAAGGCTGCGCCGGTTCCCACGGCAGCAAACAGGTCCCCTCCCTCAGGCCATCAGCCTTCAAACCCACAGGTGCTTCTCAGCGTATTCGCTGTTTTCTACACCCCGGCGGCCAACGCCATGGTGAAGGAAATCCGTGCCGCTCAAGGAAACGCTCTGCGTCTCCTTGAGATATTTAATGCGTACCCCGAGGTATCGCAAGCCCTTGAAACCCTAACCTTTTAAGCTACATCATGTATGTACAAAAGATTAGGTCCCTCAAACCCCGCTCCCTTAAACTAGGCGTCTTCAACGCCAATGCAATTACCGGTCAACGCGATGAGATCGCCACCTTTCTGCGTGATCATCAGCTTGACATTATGCTCATTCAAGAGACCTTCCTGAAGCCCCATCAGCGGGACCCGAAAATCGCCAACTATGACATAGTTCGCAATGACAGGTCCCGCTGCCACAAGGGTGGCACCCTTATATACTACAAAAGGTCTCTTTACTGTAGTCCTATGGACCCTCCTCCACTAGTCTCTCATCTTGAGGTCTCAATCTGTCGGCTCGGCATGACTGGTCATCAACCAATTACCATCATCTCTGCCTACCTCCCGCTTGCCAATGGTGCGGAGGATCCCACCGCGATCACCAAGGACCTAACTGTCCTCTTCGGTCTGAGTGACTCCGTCATCTTGGCGGGGGATCTCAATGCCAAGCATCCCGCCTGGAACAGCAACACGACCTCCACCAGAGGTAGGATACTGTTCAACCTAGGTGCCTCCCTCAACTTCGATGTCATCGCTCCGATGAACCCAACCCACTACCCTGGCGTTCCCAGCCAGCTTCCAGACGTGCTCGATGTTGCGCTACTCAAGAATGTAAACCTTCGTTTGCACTCTATTGAGACGCACCACGAACTCAACTCCGATCACCGCCCAATTACCATGCTCTTCGCCCCTTATTCGGGCCCGCTCGATCCTAACCAGCCCCCTCGAACCAAAGTGATAACCGACTGGAGGAAAGTAAGCGAACAGCTGAAATCCACCACGTCGCCTCACTTGGATAAAATCCCCGACCACATAGTGTCAGTCGAGGACACGACGGGTGCGATCGACTCGTTTACAGAACACGTTCAATCCGTTTTGACGGATTGTTCGCGGGAAGTTCCGGCGATGGATGATCATCGCTGGAAGTTACCGATTGACGTACGTGAACTGATAACCGAGAAGAACGCGGCCATTCGTGCCTACGACTCCTTTCCCTGCGACGCGAACAAAGCCCACATGCGCCATTTACAGCGTGCTGTAAAGAAACGTATAACGGAGTGGCGTTCCGAGGGCTGGGACAAGATGCTCAGCGAGCTCGAGCCCAACCATCTGGCCTTCTGGCAACTCCAACGCAAAATGCGTACCTCCACTGGGGAGGCTACAATGCCTCCCCTCATTCGCCCTGACAAGAGCATCGCATTCGACAATCCCGAAAAGGCAGAATGCCTAGCCGACAGCCTGGAGTCTCAATGTTCTCCTAGCTCCCAACCAGCTGACCAAGCGCACCTTGCCAAGGTCGACGCCGAAGTCGAACGCAGGGCTGCTCTTCCCCCTATGGAAGACCCTGATGATCCGTTGCCTCCCGTCACTCCAGACGAGGTGCACGACATCATCAAAGGGCTACAGGATCGGAAGGCCCCTGGCTCGGACGGTATCACCAATAAGGTTTTCAAACTCCTCCCCGCCCCCCTGATAATGCTAATGACCGCCATCTTCAATGGTGCTCTCAGCAACAACATCTTTCCGCAGACGTGGAAAGAGGCCACCGTCATCGGTATCCCCAAGCCAGGCAAGCCCAAGTCTGAGCCCACTAGTTACCGCCCCATTAGTCTCCTCAATGTCCTCGGCAAAATATATGAGAGGCTTATTTATAAGCGTCTCAAAGATTTTGTCGAGGCTAAGAGCCTTATCCCTAGTGAACAGTTTGGTTTCAGGACCCATCACTCTTGCATCCAGCAAGTTCACCGAATCGTTGAGCACCTAAGCACTGGCTTCCAGCGCAAGGCAACGACAGGCATGTTGTTCTTCGACATAGCGAAAGCGTTCGACAAGGTCTGGCACAACGGCTTAATATATAAACTGTACCAACTCGGGGTGCCTGACCGTCTCGTGCTCATCTTACGAGACTTTTTGTCGAACCGCACCTTTCGCTATCGCATTGAGGGTACACTCTCCTCCCCTCACCCCTTACGCGCCGGTGTCCCTCAGGGCTCGGTGATTTCTCCCCTAATCTTCTCGCTCTTCACGAGCGACATCCCCAAATGTAGCAAGACTCATTTGGCGCTTTTCGCCGATGACACAGCTATCTACTACACAGGGCGGTGCCAGAACTCTCCAAAACTCCGCAAACGCTTTAGGCGTCTGGTTCCGGAAGTGGAGGATTGAGGTCAATCCCGATAAGAGTCAGGCCGTCCTTTTCACGCGACCGCGACTCCGCGCTTCCGCACCTCCTAGCCCGATCATCATGTATGGCAAGCCGATCCCTTGGGAGAAGCAAGCCAAATACCTTGACGTGATCTTGGATCAACACCTGACCTTCAGAGAGCACATCAAGACGGCTCGTTCGCGTGCCGCTTGCGCTCTCGGCAGGCTTCATTTCATCCTGACCGCGCGTAGCAAACTATCTCTTAAGTGCAAGCTGCGCATCTACACCGCAGTCATCCGTCCCATCATGACGTATGCTTGTGTTGTATTTGCGCACGC
Organism: Fissipunctia ypsillon; assembly: GCA_947568875.1. Lineage (NCBI taxonomy): Eukaryota > Metazoa > Arthropoda > Insecta > Lepidoptera > Noctuidae > Fissipunctia > Fissipunctia ypsillon. The sequence continues at coordinate 10,963,940 of OX387668.1, forward strand.
TAAGCCACACTTGCTCCATAGGATGCAGACCCTACAGAACCGTTTCCTCAGAAAGGTCACGGGGGCACCCTATTATGTACGCAACGAGTCTCTTCACGTTGATATAAAAATCCCAACCGTCCAGTAGTTCATGAAACGCCTCGCCAAGCGTTTCTTCGAATCTGCATCTAAACACCCGAATCCCCTGATTGCGGCGGCCGCCCGCTACGCACCGTCGCGCATAAGTCGCATCCGCCGTCCTAGGCACGCCCTAACCGTCCCGGATGACGCCATAACTCTCCTCCAGGAGAGTAATCCCGCCACCAGCACGATCCGGAAACTCAAATCGAGACCGCCGTGCTTCCGCCCTCGCCGCCGAGGGCCACCGCGACGCCCCCGTCCATACCCACCCCGACCCTTGCTCGAGCCAGCCCGCGCAGCTGAGCCCGTAATTCTAAATTTGCCCCCAAATAATCCGATCCAGCATGTCCCATTGCTGTCCTCTCCCAGCGACGCCCTAAGCCGAGGTCCGTACCCCACAGGGGGTGCCCTTAGCGTGTAGTCGCTTAGTTTTTAGTCTTAGTTTTAAGCCTGGCTGGAGGCCTTAATTTATTGAGGCATCCACAGGACAACCCGGTTAAGCAGTCGACAACCTCCTATAGGTTGAACTGCGAGATGCCATTCCCCAAAAACAAAAACGGTGGTCAGGCGGTCATTCGCTCGCTCGACACCGCTGTGGACGGTCGTGCCGCTGACGCATTCGCTCGCTGCACCGCTGACTCACCGCCATCGACGCTCGCTCGTGACGCCACGTCACGCACCGACTCCTGTAGTCTCTGACTGCACCCGCTGTCAATCATTGCCTTTTTCAAGGCGATCGTTGATAAATTATTTCTTTAACGTCGTCCGTCAAATAAACGTTCGGCGTGTCTCCTTGACCCCCTCAGGGTAAAAACCACAGTTTCGTGGTCCTTGACGGATACCTCACGGTGACAACCAAGTCAAGGGGGTGTTGACCCAACACACCCGCTGAGCCCCTTCAGGGTAAGGCAGTTAATTGGACGGGTCCCAGAGTTAACCGGCCTTGGGGGGTCTCCTAGTCGGCTCTGGTGACAGTTTTGCTTCCACAGCGACACACCTAGCGTCTTTAGGGTGTGTCTACACCCTTTGCGCTAGACTGGTCAGGGCCCTGTCGCACATTAAGATTGGCGACAGGTTTCAGCTCTAGGGCTCACAAGTAGGCACTCACCTCCCTGTCTGCACCCGACAGGGAGGGCCACACACCCCCGGGCCCATCCACCCGGGGAGTAGGATCTTTTAGGTCCCCTTATTTGTTCCCATTTTAACTGCAATATTGCTGCGATGTCGGACGCCGACATCGCAGCCTTCGCAAGAGAGGTCCTTTTCAAGGACCCAGACTTCTTGCTCAAATATGGGAAGGCTTGGCGTAGTCGCCACCTCGACCCAAGCGAGGCTCTAGAGAGCCCGCTTTCCCCCCCTGTAGCAGACAGGGGCACCCCTTTTACGGCGGATTCAACGCCGTCTGTAGCCTCCCCCCAACCCGAGGTGATGGACACCTCCACCCCTCCTTCGGACTCGAGAGTCCGAAGACGCCATTTCTCTCACTTCCTCCTCCTCCTCCTCAGACGACTATCAAGTCGTCGGAAAGGGAGGGAAGAGGAAGAAGAGCGCCTCCTCAAAGGCCGGCAAGGCCAAATAGCCTCTGGCGGCAGCCATCACCTCCGCCCCTGCCTCCACCTCCTCCTCTGCCCCTGTCCCCACGGCACCCATCTCAGCCAGTCCTCCCCAGGCCGGTAAGCCTGGATCTTCTACCCCTGCCTCCGCGGCAAAAAATAGTGCCCTCACATCCTCCTCGCAGGATGCCCCCCCCGCCCTGACTCCTGCTTCTTCTGCCCCCAAGAAGCTGGCACCCCCCCCGCCTGTGTTCATTCAGGACAAGGCAAAGTGGACAGATGTGTCCCAATGGTGCACCGAGCAAAAGATCGGCTTCACCATCGCCCGCTCCACCCAGCAGGGTATCAAAGTGAGCATCCCTACGTCCAAGGACTATAGGGAGCTCACCAGGCTCCTTCGGGCGAGAGGTGTGTCTTTCCACACCTACACTCTTCCCGAAGAGCGCCAGACCCGAGTGGTAATTCGTAGGATTCCGAAGGAAATCCCTACTGACGCCATCAAGGCCGACTTAGAGGCCCAAAATATCCCAGTTTTGGAGGTCCACCGAATGCACCGCGCCAGAGGCGGTCATGCATTCGACATGGTCCTTGTCGTCTGTCCCCCGACTGAAGGGCATCACCCTATTTTTGGTGTAAAAACCATATGCCACCTCATGGGCTTTGAGATCCAGAAGCCCAATAAATATGGCTTCATCGGTCAGTGCTACCGATGCCAGCTATACGGCCACGCGCAGAAGAACTGCCACGCCAAACCCAGGTGCGTCAAGTGCCTGGACGAGCACGGCACTTCTGACTGCCCCCGTCCTAAAGACCGTACCCTCTGCACCGAGCCACCTAGTTGTGTGCTATGTGGTGAGTCAGGACACCCGGCAAATTACCGGGGCTGCCCCAAAGCCCCGAAATTATCCCCCAAACTGGCCAAGCGCGCAGTCGCCCGCCAGCAAAGGGAAGCCCCCCTCAACGGGCCCCCCGCCCCTTCGACCCAAATGCCAGAACGGCTAAGCCCTCAAAGGCCTAGCCCCTGGACGGCCCTTAACCACCAAAGGGCTTTCCCGGCCCTGGCCAAAACCAGCCCCCCACCTCCATCCATCCCAGCGCTGATGGACCCCCGCAACCGCGCCGCCGCGCCCGCCCCCGCCCTCCCCCCGAGACCGGTGCAAGCGCCTAAAACCGCCCCTGCAGCCGGTACTGAACCCCCCCACTCACCGACTACGGTTGGCCCTAACCCCCTCGACCCCTTCAACATTATTTCGGGCACCTTCACGGCCTTCCTCACCCCACGCGCCAGGAAAATGGCAAACGAATTAGTTGCTGCCAGAAATGCCGGCAACCTTCTCCAGATTCTGGAGATTTATAATGCGTATCCCGAGATCACGCAAGCCTTATCCTCCTTCGCCAACCTTCCCAACCCCCACTATGGATAAAGAAGCCAAAGGGAGAACTAAGCCCCGATCCCTTAAATTAGGCTACTTCAATGCCAACGGCATTCGCGGACAACGCGATGAGATCGCCGAGTTCCTCCGTGATCATCAAATTGATATTCTCCTTATACAGGAATCCTTTTTTTTTTTTTTTGTTTCGGGGTGGAAAATCCTCATGGATGTCCTCCGCCCTGGGGCGGGCGGAGGGGTCTGTCAGACTCTTACTGACTAAAAACCACCCCGGTGTTCCATCTCACACCTACGCCGAGGGTCGCGGGAACTTACGATCCTTCCGCAACCCCCGGCTGGTGCCGGCCCGCCACGGCAGGCCTCTCCTCGTGTCGAGGGGGGGAGTGAGGTGTTTGACTCCCCCCGCGACGTCTAAGAGGGGCGCGCGTGGAACACTACGCGCCGCCACCTCGGGTCCGATGTATGGGGGGCGACGGACGTCCCCGAGTCCGTCGCCCCTGGACCCATTTAGGGGGGCTGGAAGAGGGCGTTGTCCGCCCTCCGCCGACGCCCAGTGCGCCTGCTGCGGGCTGGGTGAGAGGATGTGATCTCCCTCTCCCTTTCCGCAGCCTCCTTCTGCGAGATGACTGTCTCGCAGAAGGAAACCACCGCGTCCCAGGACTCCTCGCTGCCGACCATCGAATTAACGACAGCCGGCAGCGACAGGTCACTGCCTACTCTAGAGATGAGGGCACGGCGCGGCTCCTCCCAAGCGGCACACTCTGCCAGCGTATGCCGCGCCGTGTCCTCCCGACAGTCGACGCAGTGGTGACACCGGGCGTCTGGCTCCCTGGTTATGCGACACAGGTACTTCCCGAAGCAACCATGCCCCGAGAGCACCTGCGTCACCCGAAACGACAAGGAGCCGTGCCTCCTCCCGAGCCAAAGGTCGAGCACCGGCCGGACCGCCTCGATGGTGCCGAGGCCGGCGGCGGTAGGGCGTGAGAGCCTGTCCCGCCATTCCGCCACCAGGACCTCGCGAAGCAGCAACCGACGCTGCTCCATTAGTCGCTGCATCGGTCGCTCACCTCGCGCCTGCATTTCCTCGCGCCACCGATACAATGACGCGAGTAATTTCGCCTCCAGGTCCCAGGGCGGGGATCCGGCCAGTGCACAAGCCGCCTCGTAGGAGATCGTGCGATACCCCCTGATGACTCTGACGGCCATCGCTCTCTGCGGCCTCCGCAGAACAGCAATGCTACCGGCCGTCAGGTCAGCCGCCCAGATCGGGGCCCCGTACAGGGCCATCGATCGCACGATCCCCACGTAGAGTCGCCTACAGGCGGCGCTCGGGCCCCCCAGATTGGGAAGCAGCGTTGACAGCGCCCCAGCCGCGCCCATCAACTTGGGCACCAGCCGCCGGAAGTGGGGTCCGAAGTCCCACCGGCTGTCGAGCACCAATCCCAGGTACTTCATGGTAGACTCGACAGCGATCCGGACCCCCCCGACCACTAAGTGTGATCCGGGCGGCGGCGCCCGCCGGGGACCATGGAACACCATGGCCTCCGACTTGTTGAGGGCCACCTCCAGGCCGAGGCGCCGTATGCGGCCCACCACCTGTGAGATCGCAGCCGTCGCCAGCAACGCTGCCTCCCTGTGCGAACTCCCCCGGGCCGTGACCAGCGTGTCGTCCGCATAGCACGTCAGGTCCACGCCCGGCTGGAGTTCACCCCTCAGCACCCAGTCGTACCCGATGTTCCACAGGAGGGGGCCTACGACCGAGCCCTGTGGAACACCGCACGACATGAGGCGCTGGTTTGTGCCATCACATCCCACGTAGGTGACACACCTCTCCGACAGATAAGCCCCAATGAGGCGGCGGAGGTAGAGAGGCACCCGGTGATACCGCAGTGCCTGTCGGATACAACTCCAGGGCAGGGTGTTGAAGGCGTTGGAGATGTCCAACGACACCGCCATCATCACTCCGCCCCGGGACACCGTTTCCTCCGCCAGGACTCTCACCCGTGACACAGCGTGTATGGTGGAGCGCCCGTACCGAAACCCGAACTGACACTCGTCCAGGTCCGGCCCCTCTCCGCACAAGTGGCCGACGAGGCGGGCTGCGATAATCCGCTCAAACAGCTTACCCACCTCGTCGAGCAGCACTATGGGCCGATACGCTGACGGCGAATCGGCAGGGCGCCCCGCCTTCCTGAGTAGGACCAGACGACCAGCTTTCCACAGAGTGGGAAACTGGCCCCGCTCAAGGCACGCTGTGTAGAGACCTCTCAGCTGGGGCTCCAGCTCTTTCAGAGCGAGGGCTAATACTTGGCCGTGAATCCCGTCGGGCCCTGGAGTCACGTTCTTGGCTCGGAGCCGCATCACGGCCGCCCTCATCTCTGCCTGTGTCACCTCTGGGACGCTGATGGCGTTCTCATCTTCAGGCTCTGCGGCTGTGGGCAAATCCATCGGCGGCGGGGTATGCTCCGCTCTAGCCGGGAAGAGGGCTACGACTACCTCCTCCAGCAGCTCAGGTTGGAGACTCTCCGTGAGTGGGGGCGCCGCGGCTCTGAGTTTCCCCCGAACCGCACGATAAGGGCGCCCCCATGGATTCCCGTCTAGAGTCTCCAACATCTCCTCCCTGGCTCGCGTCTTCGCCTCGCCGATGGCCAGCCACAGAGCCTCCTTCGCCGCGCGGTACACCTCATACAGCGCGGCTTCTTCGTCAGGGACCCGACGACGTCTCCTCCGGTATCGGGTGTACCGGCGTCTAACCGTCACGCACGCGATGCGTAGCTGCGCAATCTCGGCAGACCACCAGTACACCTGGCGCCTTCCTGTCTGTGTGTGGACGCGGGGCATCGACGCGTCGCAAATTTGCGTCATCGCCCCGCGGAACCACAGCGCCTCCTGTTCGACGTCGACGGGTCCGGTCGTAGCCGACTCCCGGATCCAGGCCTGGACAATCGCGGCCTCCTCAAGAAGCTCCCTGTCGATGCGCTTGCGCGCCCAGCGCGGGCCGGTCGCTCGCGGGGCCGGTGGACTGCGGCCGCCGGCGGTCTGGGTGGAGACGTCGAAACGGATGTATCGGTGATCCGACAACGTCTCCACCTCCGCGGCGACACGCCAGTCGTAAATACGGCTCGCGGCAGCAGGGCTAGCGAACGAGACGTCCACTATGGACCCTCCCCGCTGCCGCACGCACGTGAGTACCGAGCCCCGGTTCAGGACGACCAGGCCAGTCGTGACCGCCCACTCCTCCAGCGCCTCACCCCTAGCATCAGTCACCGAGGATCCCCACGCCGCAGACTTGGCGTTGAGATCCCCGAGCAACAGCACGGGGCGAGGGTGGAGTCGGCCTACGACGGCACTCAACTCGACAAGGAAGTTCTCGAAGTCGGCGAGACTTTTGTTGGGCGAAAAATACGCACCAATCGTGCCAACGCCGTCCGCGAGAGCGGCCACCCAGCCGTGACCTCGGGACTGGCTGACGAGAGTCCCGCCGATGATGGCCACCAAGCCGTCCAGGTCACCCACCCAGTTATTCCGGGGGGGGGACAAAGTACGGCTCGGCGACCACAGCCACATGAATCGACCACTCCGCCATGCTCTGGAGCAAGAGATCCTGAGCTCTAGCAGAGTGGTTGAGATTGCCCTGGAGGAAATGGTAGAGCGCCATTATGCGCAATCCATTCTCTCCACACCATTCCTAGGCCGGGAGTCGGCCGAAGGGCAGCCAGGCTGACAGGGGGGTAAAGAGCCCCCGACAGCCTTGGCCCCCTTATTCTTCTTTGCGGCGGGGGCGCCACATGCCTTTCCGCCCGCTCTGTGCGCGGCGGGCCTCCCTGCAGCTGTACAGAGGCTGCAGTTTGGCGCCGCGGAGCACTGGGCCGCCTTGTGGCCGGGCTGGCCGCAGCGATAGCATTGCTCGCTGCGGTCCGTTTCGGCGGTGCACCGTGCCCGGACATGCCCAATGTCCAGACATCGGTAGCACCGCAAAGCCCTGGGCTGCAGCAGCTTGACCCTTGCCGCAGCCCACCCCACCACCAAACGCCTACCGTCGGCGACTTTATTCGCCGCCGCCACCGGGCACCGCACCCAAATCGTGCCGAGCCCGGAAGCGTCGGCGCGAATATCGCCCGTCCGCACGTCTTGGGGCAGACATCCGCCGGCTTTGGTGATGGCCGCCACGACCTCAGCCGGGGTCGTCGAGTCATCCAGGCCATCGACGCGCAGCTCTGCCGTCTTCGTCGGTCTAGACACCCGGACGTCCTCCGGGTTGGGAACCTCCCTCAACTTGGCGGCCAGGATGTCCGCCTTTTCCCCGCTAGAGGCACCCGACACCTCAAGCAGCCGCGCCCCCGTCATTGCCGGCTTCATTCTGAAGCCGGACGGTGTGCCAAGGTCGGGGAACGCGACTTTGGCTTTAGCCTCCGCCAAGACCGCCTTGTATGTAACGCCCCTTTCGACGGCTCCGGGCTGCAGTGTTATCACTACAGCCGCGGAGCGTAGGGCTCTAACCTTAGGCGGTCCCTGTGCCTTCTGGGGTGCCGGTGCTCCAGCGGTTGCTAGTACTGACAGCGCCGTCTTTACCTTCTTGCGGCCCCTCTTGACGACCGTCGTCCAGGTATCCGTGCCAGGCCCAGGCACGGCCGCCGGAGGCACCGCTGGAGATGCCGCTGTCCGTGAGGTGGCCGTCTGGGGCGCGGGTTTTTGGGCCACTCTCCCCCCAGATCGGCCCGGTTCAGCCGCAGTGGCCGCCGGGCCCCGTTTTTTGGACCCCTCTCTCCCACGAACGTCCCCAGCGAGCGGAGGGCGGACGGATTCTGCCGGGAGGAGCCTCGCCTCTATGGCCTCAAGGCGGGCACCCACCATGTCCCCGCACTGCATCATGCAGATGCGGACGATTTTTTCGACCTCCGCATCCACAAGTGCAGGCGTCGACGACGAGGCCGGCGATGGAGCCGACGACGGGGCCGCAACGGGAGAGGACTGAGCGGCCGCGGGAGCTGTCCTCTGGGCGGCAACCTGTCGCTTGAGGTCCTCTAACTCGGAACGGAGACGGCTGTTCTCCTCCCACAGCTTCGCCGTCTCCTCCGAGGTCGTGCGATTAAGGAGACTCTCCACCGCCTCCTTGATCCCTTCTGCCGCCTCTTTAAGGGCGCGCGTAAACGAGCCCTTCAGGTTGCCGGACTTAGTAGCCACCTTCAGGATAACGTCCACGCCGTCCAACACCTGGCGGTTTAGAGCCTCTGCAGTTATTATACAGGAATCCTTCCTCAAGCCCAACTTCCGTAACCCGTCAATTGCTAACTACTGCATAGTTCGCAACGACAGGTCTCGGTGTCACAAGGGCGGCACCCTCATATATTACAGAAAGGTTCTTCACTGCATCCCTATGGACCCTCCCCCCCTATCCAAATTAGAAGTGTCTGTATGCCGGCTAGGCATGTCAGGCCACCAACCGATCACCCTAGTATCGGCCTATGTTCCCCCCCAAACCTCGCCAGAAAATCCCCAGTCGATTTCTGACGACCTCTCTGCCCTCTTCGGCCTGAGTGATTCCGTTATCATAGCGGGCGACCTCAACGCCAAACAACCTGCCTGGAACAGCAACACCACCTCAGCCAGAGGAAGACAACTGTTCGGTCTCTGCCCCATACTAAATTTCGATGTCATCGCCCCGATGACTCCAACCCATTTTCCCCACAACCCCAACCATACCGCCGACGTCCTCGACATAGCGCTTCTGAAGAATATCAACCTACGGTTGGATTCTATAGAGGCGGTACAAGAGCTCTCCTCTGACCACCGACCAGTGGTCATGAAACTGGCCCCCCGTGTCGGTCTCCATGACCCCACTCAACCCCCTCTCACCAAAATAGTCACAGATTGGAGGAAAGTAAGCAAAAGCCTGAAATCCACTTCTTCCCATCACTTGGACTCCATCCCTGATCAGTTCGACTCTGTCGCGGACACGACGGCCGCGATCGACTCGCTCACTGAGCACGTACAATCAGTCCTGAACGACTGTTCAAAGGTAACTCCAGCGGACGATGACCGTCGCTGGAGATTGCCGGACGATGTGCGTGAACTGTTGCGCGAGAAGAACGCGGCTGTCCGTGCATACAGCAACTTCCCCTGCCTTGCGAACAAAGCCCATATGCGCCATTTACAGCGAGCTGTAAAGACACGCCTAGCGGAGCTGCGTACCGCTGGCTGGGACAGGATGCTTAACGACCTAGAGCCCACTCATCAGGCCTTCTGGGAACTCCAAAGGAAACTAAAGTCCAAAGAAGTAGTCTCCATGCCCCCCCTACTCCGCCGTGACAAGACTATCGCCTTCGACGATGCCGACAAGGCTGAATGCCTGGCCGATAGCCTTGAGGCCCAATGCTCTCCCAGCTCTCAACCAGTAGACCAAGCTCACTTGTCAAAAGTTGACGCTGAAGTCGAACGTAGAGCCTCCCTTCCCCCCGTTGAAAACCCTGACTATCCTCTGCCTCCCGTCACTCCAGACGAAGTGCACGATATCATCAAGGGTTTAAAGCCCCGTAAAGCTCCCGGCTCAGACGGTATCACAAACAGGGTAATACAACTATTCCCTGCCCACCTTATAATGCTACTGACCACCATCTTCAATGGTGCCATGAGCAATAACATCTTCCTAGATGCATGGAAAAAGGCCACTGTCATCGGCATCCCCAAGCCTGGAAAGCCCAAATCTGAGCCCTCGAGCTACCGCCCCATCAGTCTGCTCAATGTCCTCGGCAAAGTCTATGAGAAACTTATTTATAAGCGTCTCAGAGACTATGCCGAAACAAAAGGCCTCATCCCAAACGAACAGTTTGGTTTTCGAACCCAGCACTCTTGTGTGCATCAGGCCCACCGCATCATCGAACACATAAACGCTGGCTTCCAGCGTGGCATGATGACGGGTGTTATATACTTCGACATAGCGAAAGCGTTCGACAGAGTCTGGCACAACGGCTTATTATATAAGCTCTACCAACTCGGTGTGCCGGACCGTCTCGTACTCATCTTACGAGACTTCTTGTCGAACCGCACCTTCCGCTATCGCATCGAAGGAGCATTATCCTCCCCCCACCCTATCCGCGCAGGCGTCCCCCAGGGCTCTGTGCTTGCCCCCCTCATCTTCACGCTGTTCACCAGCGACATACCCAGGAGCAAAAAGGCACAGTTGGCTCTGTTCGCAGACGACACGGCCATTTACTGCTCAGGCACTAAACAAGCCTCGATTTCTCTCACTCTCCAAAGAGCGGTCAACAAACTTGGCGACTGGTTCAGGAAGTGGAGAATTGAAGTGAATCCCGACAAAAGTCAAGCGGTTCTTTATTCAAAACCGCGCCATAGCCCCACCCCCCCCCCCCCCCCCCCGACCAATCTCCATGTTCGGTAAGCCTATCCCTTGGGAGAAGCGAGCCAAATATCTAGGTGTGATTCTCGATGAGCACCTCACCTTCGCAGAGCACATAAAGAAGGTTTGTTCGCGCGCCGCTTTCGCTCTCGGTAGACTCCACTCGATAATGAATGCAAAAAGCAAGTTGTCACTAAAGTGCAAGTTGCGCATTTACACGGCGTGCATACGCCCTATTATGACATACGCCTGTGCAGTCTTTGCTCACGCAAAACCCCACCACATCCATAGGATGCAGACCCTCCAGAACCGTGCCCTCCGAATGATCACGGGATCCCCTTTCTATGTCCGGAACGAGATCCTCCATCTTGATCTCAAAATCCCCACCATCCTCCAATTCATGAAACGTAACTCCAAGCGTTTCTTCGATACCGCCGCAAAACATCGCAACCCCCTAGTTGTCGAGGCCGCCAATTATACCCCCTCCAAAATCAGTAAAGTTCGCCGTCCGAGGCATACTCTTCTTGACCCAGACGACCCCAGCACTCTCCTCCAAGAAAGCAATAGGGCTTCTAGTACAGTTCTCAAAAACAAAAGACCGACATTCCGACCCCGCCGCCGAGGTCCATCGCGAAAACCCCGAATTAATAATTCCCCCCGTCCCTTGCTCGAAGAAGCGCCAGCCCGCGCCGAAGCTGAGCCTGTAGCTTTAAATTCCCCTGTTAATAATAATCACCCAAGTTTGATCCAGCCTGTCCCAACTAGCTGTCCCCCCCAGTGACGCCCTAAGCCGAGGTTCGTACCCCACAGGGGGTGCCCTTAGCGCGCAGTCACTTAGTATTGTAAGTAACACGCCCCTGGCTGGAGGCTTTGAGTTAGCTTAAGGCAGCCACAGGATTGACCGGTTAAGTAGTCACGGCCACTCTTGGCCAACTACGAGATGCCATTGTTAGGAAAAAAAAAAAAAAAGGTGGTCAGGCATCCCGGTTAAGCAGTCGACAACCTCCTATAGGTTGAACTGCGAGATGCCATTCCCCAAAAGGTGGTCAGGCATTCTAGTTCCGGCAGTGTAAGCGAAAACATCAAGAAAGAATAAATAGTAAAGCTTCAAGAAATCCGAGTCTCATTTACTCCTGTTGCCACTGAACACTCAAAAGGCATCATCCCGCCAGCGAACCCGCTCCACAACATACTTGAGCGCAACACATGTAATGGTAATTCGTTGATTGGGAAGACCCTTACCTTATTCGAAATGGATTAGTGGCGGTAATTACACCAGTTCAAGTTGCTATATTGCATAGTTTTTCGGATACATGGTTATGATGGGGCTGTTTCGAAAAATTGACCCAAAAATTCAGTAGGGTAAGGGACATTTTTTTTAAGCTAGAATTTTTTCATATGCACCATTCGAAAGAGCGAAAAATTCTGAACAAATCTGTATACTCAACTCAATTTCGGTGTTTTGTCCCTTACCCCAATTGAACCTACGGTCGACGATATAATTAATTGTAAATATTGTTGATCGGGTTGAATTAATATTTGTCTGTACATTTTTTCGATATCTGCACAGGCAATATATGTGTACTGACGAAATCTTAACAGAATGGCGAATATATCATTTTGTAAAGACGGACCAATCAGTTGGATGTCATTTAACGATTGACCAGAAGTAGTTTTTGCGCTAGCGTCAAATACTACTCGTAATTTAGTAGTTGTACTATGTTCTCTAAATATACCGTGATGCGGTAAAAAGTAATGTGGAGATGTATAAGTATCTATTTTCGTCATGTGACCGAGTTCTAAATATTCACGCAGAAAATCAAAATATAATTTTTTGTAGCTCGGTGTGCATCGACCTAACCTGCGTTCAAGCGCGAGGAACCGACTCTCGGCTTGTAAGTACGAATCGCCTAGTTGATCAGCTGATTCGCGCAGTGGAATACGCACAGAGAACCGACCATGGTTATCACGTGTAGTTGTTTCTATAAATACATTTTCACACTCAAGTTCTTCTTTAGACATACTATCTGTTCTTGAACTTATCTCCTCTAATTCCCAAAATTTAGTTAATTGAACGTCTAAGTTGTCGTACGTGTGCGTGAAATTGCATTGTACTCGATTAACCTTTTAACCGCCTACGTCGGATTAATCCGACAAATATTTTCGGGCCCATTTCGCCAGAGTCGTATATTTACGACCAAAATATCACTGCTCGTTTAATCAGCTTTTTTATTTAATTACGCTGTATTCTATCAAAAATATGTTTATATTAGGTAATCATTTACAGTTTAATACACTTTAGTCTCTTAATTAAAAGTCCTAAAAATAATGTCCAAAGTTAGATAAATTACTAACATTATTTTTAGAAAATTGTATTGATGTGCAACGCCCATGACGACAAAATCCGACCTGAGAGACGGGACATATGCCAAGATTTACCGATACAAAAATAAACATAAATTAAAATATTTCTCGTTATACTGACTAATTAACTTTAAAACAAATACAGCAATTGTTAATTAAACATTTTTTTACAAATATTTGTGAGTATTTCATTTAATTCCTTTAAAATTAAGTAAATTTACTAATGAAATGTCAGCGATTGAATTGATGGTTCCCATCCCTAGCCTACATGTTCCGAAACTTACTTTGTTAGTACGCCCTGCGCTACGGTCGGATAAAGACGACCGCTTCTTACGTCATAAACGAGTGCCGACTTCTGGAATTTTCCATCAGTGTTGTGCTTTTGCATGAAGTTTTACGTTAGTATGTCGATAAATGTACATGATAGAAATTTATCATGACGACTACTGAAGAGTTAATAAGAATTCTAGAAGGCGATGAAAATGAAGAATTTTTATCAGGCGAAGAGTTTGACATTGATGTAGAGGTAATTTTTTTTTATTACTTATCTAGTTATATGTATTTTAATTTAATGTGTAGTATGGTGGTGATGTCTGAATGGAAATTTTAAACTTAATTAGAAAGAGTGAGATGGCGAGAGCGCGCCGTGCGATGAGAATGCGCGCGCGGCCACTCTGGAACGGTGATTCTGACTGGTTGGAGCGCGAGTCACGTGTGGGCTCGCTGACTCGCTCGTAGATACATAGGTAGAGTTTATTTTGTGCGTGCCGCCGCGCTGCCACACACCGCACTGAATCGCACTGCTAATTTTGCTTTTGTAGGCCATTCAAATTTCCTACCTTGGAGACCGATGTATTTTTATTACTCTACAATATTTTTTTTGTATTATTTCAGATTCAAGGGAACAATGTCACAACCACTAATTGGACAACGCAAATTGCTACCCCAATGTTAGAAGAATTCGACGACTTTGTTTGTGGACTGTCGCCTGCTGTCAAATTAGATGATACCTCCACGGAATTCGAATTTTTCGAACATTTTTGTAGCAAAGACTTGTTACAGAAAATAGCCAATTGTACGAATAAATATCATCAACACTTCGTAAGACATACTGATCTCAGAATATATTCAAGACTGCAACAATGGCGCGACGTGACTATTGACGACCTTTACATTTTCCTAGCAGTAACAATGCTTTTCACTAGAAACAAAAGAATAACAATTGAAGAACACTGGTATACAGACCCGTTATTACATAGTACGGTGTTCAGTAATACTATGTTTCGAAATAGATATTGCTCAATTCTTGCAATGTTATCTTTTTGTGAAGCACCTGCAGGGACAAGTAGTGTACCGAGATTGCACAAAATAAAAATGATGATTGACCACGCTCGTGAAACTTTCAAAACAACATTTATCCCGGGTAAAAAAATGTGCATTGATGAAAGTATTGTGCCTTTTAAAGGTCGCCTAATTATAAAACAATATTTACCTAAAAAACGTAATAGATTGGCATTAAGCTATTTGTTTTATGTGATGTCGAAACCGGTTATATCGTGGATTTTATAGTGTACTGTGGATCAGAAACAGAAATAGAGACCGTACCAAATTTAGGCTTAACTGGATCAGTTGTGACTGAACTTTTGAAAGACTACTATTTTTGCAACCGAGAGTTGTATGTAGATAACTGGTATTCCAGTCCTCAGCTTTTTATATATTTAAAAGAAAGGGCGACTTATGCATGTGGTACCGTAAGATCAAGTAGAAAAGGGATGCCGAAATTCCAAAAACTGAAACGTGGACAAATAGCCGCTTACTCGTCTCCTCCCCTCTTAGCCCTAAAATGGCAAGATAAGAAACCGGTCTTAATGTTGTCTACAATGCACGATGACAAAATAATACCATCCGACAATGTAGACTACTCAACTGGGCTACCCAAAATAAAATTAATTTAAAATAAATTTTACAGTGTGTGGTAGACTACACAAAAAATATGGGGTCGGTTGACACTTCTGATATGATGACTAGCACATTAGGCTGTATAAGAAAATCAAAAAAATGGCATAAAAAGCTTGGGTTTCACATATTTGACATGTTTTTACTTAATGCATTCTATTTGATTAAAGTGATTAAAAATAAACAAAATTATAGTTTAGCTGACTTCCAATTAAACGTTATCAGACAAATAATAGAAAAATACAAACAATGTTCTTTAACTCAACAGTCATCTTCGCGCGGCATCCTTGACCCTAACCGTTTTTTACATAATAGTGCCTTAGAGCATTTTCCTGTTAGAATACTAACCGGCAAAAGTCAGCGATGCAAAATGTGCGCAGCAAAAAGAAAACGGTCTGAGACTCGTTTTATGTGCCAAAAATGCAAAGTTTATCTGTGCATAGATCCATGTGCTGTTGAGTACCACAATTCTACAAAACAATCGGTATCGTAATCCCACATCACTATTTTTGCGTTTAGTCTATTATGTCTATGGTCAGCTTGACGTTGTCGATACTCGACAATATCCATTATTCCGTATTCGACAGTGACGACTGTTTGTGGCACGACGTTTGTAAAATCAAGTGAACATTTCACAATTTTTTAATATCAAGATGGGGTCCAAAAGTAAGTGGTCTTCGAAACGTATTGCATGTAAATGGTGATATAATTACAAAAACTCATGTTTGATTTGTTTTATAGGGAAGTTTGAAGAGAGCCAGTTAATTTTGGCTCCCTTTGACTATAGCCAAGACGAAGTAGACGAAGTAGTAGACTGTAGCCAAGATGTTAACATTCCATCAACGCTGACCAACGACGAGTATATGGTTTATTTAAATGAGGGTCAGTCGCATTTGAGAAGTTCTGATAGTACGCCAGATTTATATAGATCTACGGCGACACAAACTTTAGTCAAAACAACAAATGCAAGTACACAATACGAGCAAATTGATAATCCAATCAAAGAAAGTGCCAAAATTTTAGCGGGCAATTATTTTGTTGGCGATGAAACTCGTAAAAATAAGTTTATCGAATGTTACACAAATGTGGTCTCGTCAATAATTCACCTCGTCGATAGCGAGTGTACGAGCCGCTAACCCGTACAGTAGAGTTGTAGCTTGTAGAGTTGTGGTGAAGTTGGTTGTTACAGTAGACGGGATGTAGACAGGGAATAACAACACTGTATTGTGTCCGTGCTACCGGAGTGGATTTATTGTTCACACTAATCATATAAAATATTAACCTAAATAACATCGACTACGCGTGTAAGTCAAATAGCATAATCAACAAAACAATTTAATGCTAAGTAATGTAAAAAGTTAAACAATTAAAATCATGTGGCGATGCTCGTACATCCTGCCAACAACAAAAAATAAACAGAAAGGAATTATGAAAGATTAGATTGTAGACATAATAATTGTGTAAATGTAAATCTAAAAATAAATCATAATACATTAAAACAAATAAAGGAAAGATTAAGACGCTCTCGGTTCAGCTCTGACTGACATAGGAGATGTTCCACAGTCCATCTTGATGTTGCTTCGGCAAGCTCGTAGTTGCCCGGTGGTTTCTTCTGTTGCCGATTCATGCGCCCTTGCAGGTCTCCTGCTCTCGTGAGGTTCCACCATTTCAATTTCTTCCTTGCGTTCTTGAGATGGAGGTAGGTAGGAGCATCGGTTTTTCACTTTGAAGAAGATCCATATGCCGAAAAGCGTTCCACAGACTGTCATGAAACCGTAGAGAACATAATGGTGTTGTTCCGCATCGGTTAGACCGTATTGTTTGTATGTCTTGTTGATCCTTAATTAGCTCTATTTTCTTCTTCAGGTCATTTAGTTGTTCTTCATGCGTTTCTATTGTCATGTTCGTCAAGTAGGCAATGTTGCTATTACTTGAAACTAAATGGTTTATGCTTGTCTCCGGTATGTAAATTTCATCATCATTGTCCAATTTCATTTTACTTTGCAGATTATAGTGCGAGTGAATAAGGTGATTGTTACCACGCATCATGCATCCTGTCGCTAGGGCGATCGTCCCCGTATTACGTAGTGTCTGTGACGTAATGCCAGTTGGACAGAAAATGCGCATAGTGCATTCCTCGCAACACCTAAACAACCAAGCGTCTTTGCTGTGTAGCTTAATCCAGTCATTCGTGCAACTTGATATTCTTGAGCGGCAACTGGATGCTACTCGGTTGTTTATTATGTCTGCTTCGCACATGCTTGTTGCTGTTTTTATTTCATATAGAGGTAGGTCGAAATTGCATAACAGCTGATTTGTGTTGATTTGTATGCACGATAGAAGTTTTTGTTCGTGCAACGGTATTATCATGTCCTTTCTTAAGTTCACGGCCATGTATTTAGCTGTAGGTACTATGCTGACCATGTAGCTTCCGTTTATGTTGCTAATAGGTATAACTTGCGTTAATTCATATTGCTCGTCTGTCACCAAAGGAATTGTTATTTCAAATATAAGGAAGTCTTCGATAAGTTTTCCGTGAACACTTGATAGTTTGTACATTTTTCTGATGCATTTGAGACTGCTTGTACAGGGTAGTGATAATCCTTTCGGCACTTGTCCTGATATAATGTTTAGCTGTTTTTCAAATGCATCTGGTTTCAACAAGTGAGTGTCGACCTTGCCGTTGTGAATATCTGTGATAAGGTCGATCAATGTGTCTTGTATTCTTCGCAAGTTCTCAACCATCATATTCGCGGCTACTGCAGTGGCTATGATGAAAGTTGCCTTGTCTTGTTCTGTTTTCAATTGCTGAATACACTCTCTTAGCTGTTTATTGATTACGATGAACTGTCGGTTCATTACTTGCTCGTTTCTCTTGAGTAAATTGTATTCGCCTTCAATGATTGACGTTTGGTTCTTGTAGAGATTTATCAAGTGATTTTCGTTGCTTTGTATCAATTTTATGTCTTGACTGTATTTCTCAGCGAATTTATCATCGAGCACTCCAAACAGGGAGTTGGCAATGTTACCTATCCCGTTTATAAGACCTCTCCTAATACGTTTTCCGTGTTCATATTTTAAGACATCATGATAATGCCTTAGTTCGTTCAAGTTGTGCTCAAATTGTGTTGATATAGCAAAGTAGGCTGTATTTCGCTGATCGAGTTCTTGTAATTGCTTGACATATTGTTCTACAGCGGAAACACTTCTCCAGTATGTCGACATGTTGTAATAAATAACCAATCGCCATTCATCTTGAATTATCTGTACGTCTGCGGTTTTATCGAAGTATACAAGGCGGGATGGGTCGAGAGACGTGACGTTCACTAATTGTTGTATAGACGGTGCCACACACATCATCATGAACAACAGCATCGTACTCAAGCACGTTGTGAAGATTCCTTTGTTGGCAGTTGCAGGTCTCTTTCGACGTTGCGGCGATGGTGTGGCTGAAGTCGTCTCCATTTGAATTTTGTCAGGCTCTTCAGTGGTTTTGTCCTCAGTATGGCGTCCTGTTTCAATGGGCAACCGTGACACCTTTGTTATCGGCCGCTTCATGATGTTTGACTTAGTTTTCAATGTCACTACTCGTACTAAGTCATCAGCTCCCGGATGTGTTTCTGTGACGCGTCCCAGTAACCATCTAGCAGGGGGTATCTGATCTTCCTTTATAAGGACAACATCACCTACTGCTATGTTTTGCGTAGGAGTTTGCCATTTTCCTCGCACTTGCAGTGTCTGAAGGTAATCTTGGGACCACTTTTTCCAAAATTCCTTGTACATGTGCTCTGTCAGTCGCCATCGTATGGTTAATGTTGTGTTGTCAAATTCTGAAGTCATAGGTGGCGCCAGCACAGGACCGCCGACTAAAAAGTGCCCTGGTGTCAAGTAGTCCAAGTCATCGGGGTCGTTTGTTAGAGCGACAAGTGGCCGAGAGTTGAGGCAGGCTTCGATTTGTGATAGGATGGTATTGAACTCCTCGTACGTCAATTTTTGTTCGCCAATAGTACGTTTGAGATGGTGCTTCATGCTTTTAACTGCAGCTTCCCATAAACCTCCAGCTGTTGGCCATGATGGAGCATTAAAATGCCACTCAATGCCGTACTCCGAAGTGTTTTTTATGAGGTCGTTCTTGCTTAGTAGTTGCAATGCCTCTTGGCGTTCTTTTGCTAGTGCTCTTGCTGCGCCAACGAAGTTTGTTCCGTTATCACTGTAGACATGTTTCGGTGTTCCCCTTCGTGCACAAAATCGCTTCAATGCTGCCAAAAATGTTGCGGTGCTGAGATCTGACACTAGCTCGAGATGTGTTGCTTTCGTACATAAACAAACAAAAATAGCAATGTATGCCTTTACTGTTTTTATGCCACGGCCTTTGTTGGCTTTTATTTCAACATGACCTGTAAAATCCACACCTGTATGTGTGAATGGCCGGGACGGCGTAACTCGAGCCGGCGGTAAGTCCGCCATCAGCTGATTGCTGCGTTGCGTTTTGTAGCGATGACAAGTTATGCATTTATTTAATTGTTTCTTTATTGTTTTCATTCCGCCGAGAATCCAATACTTGTTTCGAAGATGTCCCAAGGTGAGCCTGGCACCACCATGAAGCGTTTGCTTGTGGGCTTGCTCAATCAACAGTTCTGATAATTTGTGGTGGTTAGGTAAAATAATCGGATGTTTTTGAGAGTTAGTTAACTTGGCATGTTCGAGCCTTCCGCCCACTCGAACAATGCCTTGGTTGTCTAAAATTGGACACAAGTTCAAGAGTTTACTCGTGGCCCGTACTTTCTTGTACTTCTGCATGTTTGCAATATCGTCGCCAAACGAGTTGTTTTGTACAATTTTGATGATTGTGTATTCAGCTAATTCTAAGTCTTCGGTCGTTAGCTGAGTTGTCCGTTTGGCCTTCGTTACGTCACGTGAGTTGTTTATAAATCGTAGTATCCAACTTACGATTCTTGTTACACGAGTCATCGAACTGTGTAACTACGTGGTGTTTGACTTGTCTGTGTTGCACAACTTTGCTCCCGGTTCCTTAGCTCCTCGTTGGTTGCGAAAATCTCTTGTTTGGGTATGTTATTGTCTTGGAGCCAGGCGGGGCCATTCCACCATAGTGTGTGATTCGAAAGGTCGGCTGGCAAGACTCCTCTGCTTGCGCAATCTGCAGGATTTTCTTGCGATTTCACATGTCTCCATCCGTTAGGTGGAATTATCTGTGTTATTTTCGCTACCCTATTGGCCACGAAGCTCTTCCAGCGCTTCACATCACCCTGTAACCACCCTAGTACCACCATCGAATCTGTCCAACAGTAGGTTGTAACCTTGTGTTGCGTGTTGATGGAGTCCTCGACCTTTTTGATTAGTTGGGCGAGTAGGGCCGCGCCACATAACTCTAATCGAGGCAAGGAGATGGGTTTCTTGAGCGGAGCTAGTTTGGTTTTTGCTGCCACTAGTCGAATCAGCTGTTGACCTTCCTTGTCAATGGATTTGCAGTAAACGACACATCCGTAAGCTCGTTCCGATGAATCGCAAAAGCCATAGATTTCGAAAGGCAGTTCTGTGTTGCCAATCCAACGTGGTATCGAAATATCGTGAATGTAGGCCATCTGTTGGCGAAATTGCTCCCATTCTTGTTGTATGTTCAATGGAAGACACTCATCCCAGCCTATCGTTGTTTTCCAAGCTTGTTGAAAGATCAACTTGGCCCTTAGCGTGACTGGCGAGAGCCAACCTAATGGGTCATACAATTTGGATATATCAGAAAGCAATGTGCGCTTAGTGTTGACGTCACGCTTGTTAATAAGCGGTATTCGTTTGTATGTAAATTGATCCGTGCGCGGATTCCATGTTATGCCTAATGTTTTGTTTGTTTCTGTATCTTTGAAATCAAACATTCCTTGACTGACTAGGTCATTAGGCAAATTCTCAAGTAGGCATTTATTGTTGCTAGCCCACTTTCGAAGGTTGAATCCACCGCCCTTCAACATCGTTATCAGTTCATGTTGAGCCTTTTGTGCGGTAATTATGTCGTTACAGCCTCCTAGCAAATCGTCCACGTACAGCTGATTTGAGAGCAAGTTCGCTGCCAGAGGAAATTCAGCGCCGTCATCTTTGATCAATTGTTTTATTGTTCGCATGGCCAAAAATGGAGCTGATTTGGTGCCATACGTTACTGTAGTCAGTTGAAATTCTTGTAGTGGCTCTGTGGCAGAATTTCGCCAGACTATTTTCTGTAAGTGTTGGTCTGTATCCTGAATTCGAATCTGTCGGTAAAACTTCTCGATGTCAGTAGTATACACGTATCGGAACGCTCTCCATCGCAAAATCATGGCTTGAATATCTTGTTGTAAATTGGGTCCGCATTCCATGAGTTGATTCAAACTACGTCCTGTAGTCGTGGCCGCCGACGCGTTGAATACCACGCGTAATTTTGTCGTAGTTGACTCAGGTCGTAGTACTCCGTGGTGAGGTAAGAAGCAACTGGGTGTTGTCAGCATTGTGCATGGTCTCATGTGCTTGAGAGCTATGTATTCATCAATGAAGGCCTTGTAGCTTACTGCAAGCTTTTCATCTCGAGCAAATCGTTTTTCCAGTTGTTTGAATTGTGCGACCGCTTGTGGCTTTGATTGTCCCAAATGTTGATCAAAGTTTTGTTTCATGGGTATTCTCACAGCGTATCGCCCATCTTCAAGCCTTTTTGTAGTTTGAGTGTACAGTGACTCACAGTAGTCTTCCTCGACTGTTAAGGATTCGTCTTGAGCTGTGATCTCTTCCATCTCCCAAAAACGAGAGATGTCCTCAGTATTTATCACTGCATGGCAGTTAAATGTCTTAGTGTTTCCGACTAAAACCCATCCGAGTTTCGTTTGTTGCGCAATCGGTGCGTATATGTTTCCTCGGAGGATATTGTTCATGATGATGTCGGCGTATACTCCAGCATCAAGTAGGATGTCGACTGGCCGAGATAAGTTGAAATTTGGATCAGCCAATTGGATACTTTGTATGTGAGGCCAGTCTTGTTTCTCAAAGGAATAGTTAGGCAAATTGCTAAGTAATTTTGCCATAACTAATGCCTGTGTTGTGAACTGGTAGTCCCCATAAAGTGACTCGCATTCCAGCTGAACTGTTCCATTGCTATGACTGGCAAATGTTCCGATCCCGGATACCGTAGAGTTTTGGTTGTATCTCCGAAGGCCAAGTCGTTGAACCGCAGATTCCGTAATAAGGTTTAGTTGGGATCCTTGATCAAGAAGGCATCTTAATGTTGTATATGTTCCATCTATGGCTCTAACTTTGAGCATGACTGTTGATAGTAGAACTTCATTGAAATTGCCTGACACGTGATTGGCTGTGCCTTGTGAAGTCGACGGTTTATTGTTGGGTCGTTGACCGTTCGATAAAGTCATCGGCGCAGTGTCACGAACTATGTCATGTAATATGGTGTGATGTGTATTGTTGCACACTCTACACCTTTTATGCGAATTGCATTTATTTTCTTTGTGCGAATACATGCAATTCTTGCAAACATTCAATTGCTCAAGCGTCCTCAATTTAAGTTCCGGACTCATCTCTTGAAATGTTGAGCACTTAATTAAGACGTGCTTTATAAATAAATATAATATAATATAATTACTTTATTTCACAAAAAATACAGATTTCAAATGTAGAATAAAGACAATTTAAAATTGCTTTGGTAGTAACACAATACAGTACAATCTAGGAACTAAAATCTGTACACAATAAGGAAAACCCTGCCTCTCAAACTAGGTAACCTGTATCTTGAGAGACAGTGATTCAGCTTAAAATTGATGCTATAGTATTTATAGTAGGCTGTGTCGATCTACCCGAGCATTCCAAGGAAATATTATGTAGGAAAATATATTTACGTTCACTTGATATGTGTTTGTGTGTGAGCGTGTATGTATGTGTGTGGGCGCAGGTGTATGTATGTTTGTGTGTGCGCGGGTGTGTGTGTATGTATATGTGAGTGTGTGTGTGTGTGTGTGGGTATGTAATTAGAAATATATAAGTACATAGGTAGTTAGACAACATACTTGAGTAAAGACTCTGTTTTCAGGTAGTCCTGTTTCAGTAGCCATTCCGTTAATTTTGATTTTACTTCATGTTTATTTAGATCGACTATGTTTATTTTTTTGTGAATTTGTTTGTAGATGTATGTACTTAATGTGTAGTATTGGTGTTGAGCGAAGGCGGTTTTGTGGGGGGTGCTAATGGGTAATTTCTTCCTTTTTTTAGGGTCAGTAGGGGGAACACTACCGTGTTTTCTTAAAGTAGACCGCAGTAGAAAGAGCTGGCGAACAGAAAGCACTTGTGAGTCAGCGTATAGTTTCGTAGTGGGACAGCGATAAGGTTTGCGAAACATTACCTTCAGCACGGCTCTCTGCGCTCTTTCAATCCTCAGAAGACTGGTTTTGTTTGCACCACCCCAAACTGTGATGCAATATCCAATGACAGATTGACATAATGCATAATACACCATCTTCAGGGTTTCAGGCGCTGCTGAGTCTCTGAGGGATTTGAAAGTATGCAAAAGTTTCATAGACCTAGCAGTAATAGCGTCAACCTGTTTGTCCCATCGTAGTCCTCCGTCTATTTGGACACCCAGATATTTCACGTTATCTGTTCTTGTGAGTTTCGGACATAAACAGTGGGGAGATTGTGTGGAGCAGGTGTGAGCTGTTATGGAGAATGACTTTTCAGGTAAGTTGTTTCGTCGAATAGCGAATGGAATGTACGAGGTTTTATCGCAATTCAGGGTAAGCAAGTTTAGGTTGAGCCATGTCATGATAGTTGTTATTGCCACTTCAGCGTGGCATTTAACGCTATCCCAACTTGGTCCGTAAACTATGACTGCGGTGTCGTCTGCATACGCAAAGATTTTAGAGTTGGGGATGGTCAAATTACACAACTCATTGACGTATATTTGGAAGAGGGTGGGTCCTAGAATGCTTCCCTGAGGCACACCGTAAGTGTTTATTATTATTTCATCACTTACATGTTCTCCTATTTTCACTCGTTGGGTCCGGTTGCTGAGATAATCTTTGAAAATTTCGAGGGAGTTTCCTCGTACCCCTAGGAGTTCCAATTTAGATATAAGTTTAGGAACAGATACTGTGTCAAACGCTTTAGAGAGGTCCAAAAATATCCCTAGACTTTTAACGCCACTGTCAAGGTTCCTCGCAACCAACTGTGTTAGATCCAGAACTGCATCCTCAGTTGAGATTCCTGAGCGAAAACCATACTGATTATCTGCTATGAGCCTATGTTTGCTGAGGAATTTTTTTAAAGCATTATTCAAGATCCTTTCCAGTATCTTGGAGAGCGCTGGTAGGACCGATATGGGTCTATAATTGTTGACACAGTTTCTGTTCCCTCCCTTATGAATTGGATGAATAACAGCTTTTTTAAGCGCATCAGGAAAGATGCCTTTTTGAAGGCAACAGTTAAAAATATACGTCAATGGCAGCGTCAAGATCTGGCGGCAACTCCTTAACACTAGGGGAGATATGCCATCCCAACCTATTGCGCAATCATTCCGCAATTGCAGAATAAGTGACTCCACTTCTGATTCATCAACCTCAAGTATTACAAGAGAGTTGGCGGGGTTGGGTGTTGTATTGTGACTTAATCTCCTAGGTAGGTTTGTAGGTTGATGAGACTGGGACAAGATTTTTTCAGCCAAGTTCGTTCCTATATTGCTGAAAAAACTACACACTTCGTTTGCGGATGATATAGCGTTGTCACAGATATCCAACAATTCGACCGGGCTAGTTTTCTTTTTGGTGGTATTTGTGATTTGTTTTACTGTTTTCCAAAGTGCTTTAGGGTTATTCCGAGATTTTTCAAGTTCGCTTTTCTCATAGGCAATTTTTAGTTTTCGGAGCAAGTCATTACAAAAATTCCGGTACCGCGAATACGTTATTTTCAGGATAAGATTATTGGGATCTTTCCTTAATCTATTATGCAATCGGTCACGGTTTTGTATACACTTTAAAATGCCTGTGGTTATCCATGGTTTTATTATTCTTTGTTTTGCAGATAGGACAATTTTTGTCGGAGCTTGTGTGATTCGCCTTGGGTGCCCGTTTGTATTTGTGCATGTCCCTTAGGAATGATGTAGTCTCCTTGTCCTGAGATGAAGATGCTTGTTTGTTGAAGTTAGTTGGATTCCTTTTCTTCGTTATTGATTCTAGCGCTGTAAACTTGTTCTCGATAAACTGAATAAGTTCTTCAAACACAGGAAGCTCTCTGGGATGTTTCCTCGCTTCCATGTAGTCGGAGTAGGTTTGAGAGTCGAGTCGTCCTCCAAGGATGTGTACTAGAATGGGATCCCACGTAGTAGTGTCTATACCCAAGTTGCGAAGGGCGTGCACTACTTCCAGACTAGTGTCATGTAGACGCTTCAGCTCGTACGCATTTTGATGTTGAATCGTCGGCTGACTCATAAGTGTTTGCATCTGTTTCGTGAAGAGCAGCTGTCGATTGTTGTACCTGTGGTTAAGTAATTCCCAGCAGGAGTCGTAGTTGGTTTCAGAAACAGGTAAATGTTGCACCAAGCGCTCAGCCTCTCCCTTTAGCTTCCCCTTCAAATGCTGCATCTTTTGGGCTTTGGAGAAGGTAGGGTTGTTGTGGATGGCAGCGGCGTATAAGTCTAGGAAGGTCGGCCACTGTGAGTAGTTTCCTGAAAACACCGGTATTTCGATCTTCGGGGCGCTGTCGCGTTGCTGTACCGCGAGATTTAGTTTGCGATTAAGATCTCGCTTTGTTGACTCGTACGTTGCCTCATACTTCGAAAACTCAAGTTCGTAGTTTACGTCACTGCCGACGAGAATGTTGTAGAGTTTCCAATGTACTTCGTCGATCACCTTCCATCGGGATTCGAGAGTCTTGAGTTTGTCCTCGATGTCCCATTTTTCAGTTAAGTCATCAGTAATCATGTTGCGGGTGAAGCGTGAAAAAGCTCTAAAATTGGTGGCTTGTTGTGTCTTGAGCTCGTCAGATTTAGAAGGGACTCCAATGTTCTTGGTGGTTTCACCTTGATTTCCGAAAGTTTCAGAATCCTTGTCGCCAGCAGTATAAGAGGCCCAGGCTTGCAACTTCTGCACTATGGTTAGGTATTCACCTTTGACTCTCTCATATGCTTGAGTGGCGTAGTATTCGTTTGCCTTGTTTTCAGCACCTTGCAGAATACTATGGTTCATCTCAAACTCGTTCCAGTGAGCCTGGAGGTTATCCAGTCTAACTTTGATGTATGCAGTGTTTTTGCGGTCAGGGCCATCCTTTTCGAAGTTGACACCGATTTTCCTGATGCCTTCAGCAATGATTTCCTGCCGCTTCAGAAGTTCTTGTTGTTTAGCGTCCATTGTAGTTGTGGGACACTAACTCCTGTTGACTTCAATAGCTTCCGGATCACTCACTGTTGATGTTGCCTGTTGTGATCGCAGGATCAGAAGGTATCTCTAATACGATATGTGCGCCTTCTCAATATGACTGGGGCGATCCGCTTGTGGAAGACCAGTCAAACCGATTCGCTATCGTATGTAGAAACTTGCCGTACCTGATAAGGTTTGCAGGACTATTTTGTTCCAGTTGTGGTGAATCCGCTCGAAGGACCAAAATGTACGAGCCGCTAACCCGTACAGTAGAGTTGTAGCTTGTAGAGTTGTGGTGAAGTTGGTTGTTACAGTAGACGGGATGTAGACAGGGAATAACAACACTGTATTGTGTCCGTGCTACCGGAGTGGATTTATTATTCACACTAATCATATAAAATATTAACCTAAATAACATCGACTACGCGTGTAAGTCAAATAGCATAATCAACAAAACAATTTAATGCTAAGTAATGTAAAAAGTTAAACAATTAAAATCATGTGGCGATGCTCGTACAGCGAGCATAAATAATTTTTCGACGGATCATACTATTATTGAAAAATCTTACCTCTGATTGTTAGACTGATTTTAGTAATAAGAAATTATATCTGTGATTATTTGACTGATTTTATTAATAAGAAATTATATGTGATTATTTGACTGATTTTATTAATAAGAAATTATATCTGTGATTATTTGACTGATTTTATTGAAATTAGTGTTATACAAATTTTATTGTGATTGTGATATATCGTTACATCTAAGTCAATAGGTAAACTGATAATGACATTGTCAAGTAAAATTTTTATTTTTATGTTTGTTGTTAATTAGTGTGATACAAATTATTGTGATTGTGGTTGTAAGGTAAGTAGGTAGTATTCAAGTAGGTAGGTACCTATATATAATGTAATGTTAAAAACAATAAATACAAACTAAAAAACATTTGTTTACTTTTCATCATAGCGAATCCTTTTTTGCAGCCCGTACCTAAATGTCAGTGTGACGTAAACGACGCGAGGTGCAAACTTAGCTTGGTGAGATGTAGTTGTTAGTTAACCATGCTCGCAAGTGCAATGTCGTTATTAAAACAAAATATCGACATCGCAAAGTTAAGTATCGCACATCCCTCTTTCTTGTAGGTATTTAATTTTCGATTCACTGTGCCGGGCGCTTGGGGCACGCCAACTGTTTTGAAGTCGGGCGGTTAAAAGGTTAACGGATGAATCTTTTGTACTATGTATGACACCAAATACAACCCAACCTAACTGGGTATTTTGTAGGTATGGGCCGTTTGTAAGCCGAATTAATCCCTCAGTTAAAAGTTCCCAGAACTTATCTGTGCCGATTAGTAAATCAATTTTATTCGAAATATAAAATTCAGGATCGGCGAGTGAGACATTGCGCGGAATCTTAAAAGACAATGACCAAATTAGTATGAAGACTGGTGCGTTTTGTTTTTTTGGCGGCAGTCGATCAAATATGAAAAAAACGGTGCAGAATAATATTATGAATGAATTATTGTATGGGGTCTTATATCGAAAACTCAGTCTGGACTGAGTTATATCAGTTTAAAGACTAACTAATATTTTCATACATTATGGAATAATTCTTGTTACAAAGCATATTTTTGTCCTTCCCAAGCGACATTTACTATTTAGTTACTAGTCATATCTTCAAATACATGTTTACATTTATTATGTATTCGTTAAAAACAATAAAACTGATCTTAAGGAGAACTTTTTATTTTAAAAACAACATATTACAATTTTTTTTTTTTTGTGGATGGGAAATCATCAAATGACTTCTCCCGCTCTGGGCGGAGCGGGAGAGCGTGTCAGACTTTTACTGACTAAAACCCACCCGTGTTCCTTCTGTTGCCTGTGCCGGGGCCACGGTAACTCTTTCGAACATCCCGCAACCCTAGCTGGCATCGGCCCTAGCGGACCCCGTCAATAGTGCTGACATCTCTTTGAGGCGCGCGTGGAACACGACGCGCCGTCGACTCGGGCTTGGTCCTTACCGGACGGCGAGCTACCCATTGCTCGCCGTCCGCAAGCCCGCGCCTACGGTGGCCGGGAATCGGCTGCCAATTCCCGACGCCCAGGGCGTCTCCTGCGGCGACTAGGGGCGTGAGGGCGCAAAGCTTGCCTCTCCCTCACGCGTCCCGCCTCCTCCTTCACGAGCATTACTGCTTCGCAGAAGGAGGTGATGGCTGCCCATGTACTCTCGCTCCGTACCATGGCCTGGACCAGGGCCGGACGCGAGAGATCGCCGCCGCCGATCGCTTCCGCGAGGACACGGCGGTGCTCCGCTCAAGCCGGGCAGACCTCCACCGTATGCTCCACCGTGTCCTCCGGGCGATCCACACAATGGTGACACCCGGACGTTTCCTCCTGCCTTATCTGGAACAGGTACCTCCCGAAGCACCCGTGTCCGGTGAGGACCTGCGTCAGGCGGAAGATGAGGACGCCGTGGCGCCTCTCCAGCCACTCCTCAAAGAGGGGACTTATCGCCGCAATTGTGGCGTGCCCAGCGCTGGGTTGCGACAATCGCACTCTCCATGCCGCCATGAGATCCTGCCGGAGCTCTGTCCGCCGTGCCGCGATTTCTCGCGGCAACGGAGTTACGCCCCGGCGTCCTGCCTCCTCGCGCCACTCCCACATGTGCGCGAGGACTTTTGCCTCCAGATCCCATGGCGGTAATCCGGCAAGGAGGTTCGCCGCCTCCCCGGAGACCGTGCGGTATCCCCGGGCTAACCGGATGGCCATGACCCTCTGGGACGCGTTCAACCGACGGACCGGTCGCCGCCTCACGGAACGCGCCCACACCGGAGCCCCGTAAAGGGCCATGGACCGCACGACCCCCACGTAGAGCCTCCGGCAGGAGGCGTTTGGACCCCCCAGATTGGGCAGGAGCCGCCCCAAGGCAGCCCCGGCCCGCTCCAGTCTGGGAGCCAAACGTCGGAAATGCTCCACGAAATTCCACCGGCTGTCGAGGACGAGTCCCAGGTACTTCATCGTCGACTCGACACCGATGAGAACCCCTCCTAACGTTATTTGGGAACCCGATGGTGGCGTATTCCGAGGACCATGAAAACACATGGCCTCGGACTTGTGCAAGGCCACCTCGAGTCCCAATTGCCAGATCCTCTCTACGATTGTCGCAACCCCGCGTGCCGCTAATTCGGCCGCCGCCTGGTGCGACCTCCCCTGCGCCAGGACCAGCGTGTCGTCAGCGTAGCAAACTACGCTGACGCCACCAGGGAGGTCGGCGCGCAGCACCCAGTCGTACCCGATGTCCCACAGATGCGGTCCCAGAACCGATCCCTGCGGGACACCGCACGACATCTCTCGCCGGTTCCACTCTCCCCGGTGACCGGGGTAGATGACGGCCCTGTCCGTCAGATAGGCCTCGACCACGCGACAGAGGTAGGTCGGCACTCGGTGATACCGGAGTGCCTCCCTGATGCAACTCCAGGACAGGGTGTTGAAGGCATTGGCGATGTCTAGAGACACCGCCAAGACGACCCCACCCCGGGCCACAGCATCCCCCGTCGTGAGGGCTCGTACGCGCATGATGGCGTCCACCGTAGAGCGCCCCTTGCGGAAACCAAACTGGCTCTCCGCCAAATCCGGCCCCACCCTCACCAGCCGCCCGACAAGGCGGTCTGCAATGACTCTTTCAAAGAGCTTGCCCACCTCGTCGAGCAGCACGATGGGCCGGTAAGCGGACGGCGAGTCCGCAGGGCGCCCCGGTTTCTTAATGAGGACCAGTTTCCCTGTCCTCCATTGAAGCGGGAACTGGCCCCTCTCCAAGCATGCGCTTAGGAGCCCCCTTAGTCGAGGCCCGAGAGCCTCCAAGGCCAGGACCCAGGCTTTTCCAGGTAAGCTGTCGGGGCCTGGGGCGGTATTCTTGGCATTCAGCCTGCGCACCGCCACTCTCAGCTCTACCTCGGTCACCTCCGGAGCATCGTCGTCATCGTCGGCTGCGTGGTCCGCATCCGACACCGCAGGAGGCGGAGCTATGGGCGGGGGAGTATGTTCCCCTCGCGAAGGGAACAGAGCGCTCACCACGTCCTCCACGAGCTGGGGCCGGAGACTCTGCGTCAGCGGGGGAGCCCATGGGCGGAGCTTGTTCCGCACCATTTTATAGGGGCGTCCCCACGGGTCCCTGTTCAGAGTCTCCAGCGACTCCTCACGGGCCAGCCCCTTGGCCCGCAGGATCTCCGCTCGGAGGGCGGTCTTCGCCGCTCTGTACCCCTCGTACAGCTCCGCCTGAATGGCTTCCGTATCCGGAGGGCGGATACGGAGCCTGCGGTGCCTAGTGTACCGGCGTCGCGCAGCAACGCACGCGTTGCGCAGAGATGTCAACTCTGCCGACCACCAGCACACCTGGCGCCGGGCGCGTCCGGGCCGGACCCGGGGCATTGCCACGTCGCATACTTCGGACATGGCCTCCCGGAACCACCCCGCCTCGTCATTGATGTCAGCAGGCCTGTCCGGTGGTGACACCCAGGCCTGCACGATCGAGGCTTCCAGGAGGAGCTCCCGGTCCAGCTGCTTCAACGCCCACCGCGGACCACTCGGGGTCCGTCGGACCGGCGCGCTCGAGGTCTGGGCGGAGACGTCAAACCGGATGTACCGGTGATCGGAGTAGGTCTCCACCCCCTCCATGACGCGCCAGTCGAGGACACGCGGCGACAGAGCGGGGCTGGCGAACGAAATGTCCACCACTGACTCACCCCGCATCCGCACACACGTGGGGACAGAACCCCGGTTTAGGACGACCAGGCCCGTCTCCAGAGCCCAGTCCTCCACCATCCTGCCCCGTGTGTCCGTATGCCGGGAACCCCAAGCCACATTCTTGGCATTGAAGTCCCCGAGGACGAGTACAGGGAGGGAACGGAATCCGACGACGACGACTCTCAACTCCGCAAGGGAGTTGTGGAACTCGGCGAGAGTTCGGTTCGGGGAGAAGTATACCCCTACCACGACAATCTCCCCGAACCGTGCTGCCACGCAACCCCGTCCACTATTGACAGCCTCGAGGGACAGGGTACCGGCGGCGGCCGACGAAATTAGGGTCACTGAGCCGCTCAGGTCCTCCACCCAGTCATCCCTGGGCGGGACAAAGTACGGCTCAGCGACCACGGCGATGTTAATCGACCACTGCGCCATGTTCTGGAGCAACAGATCCTGAGCGGAGGCGCAGTGGTTGATGTTCGCCTGGAGGAGGCGTAATGGGGCCATTATTGGCACTCCATATCAGCCCCCTCCCGAACCCCCTGTGAGAGCCCTGCCGCGGTGGTTGCGGCGACGGCGACAGTGGAGGCGGCAGCGGCGGAGGCGGCAGCGGCGGCGGCGGCAGTGGTGGCGGCTTCGGCGGTGACGCTGGTGGCAGAGGGCTTGCTGCCCCTGGGTTTGGCGGGTGGAGCGCAGGCCTTGCTCCCAGCCCGGTGATTGGCCGGCTTGCCAGCTACCGCACACGCGAAGCAGTGCGGCGCGGCTTTACACGAGCCGGCCTTGTGACCGGGCTGACCACAGCAGAAGCAATGGCCGCTACGGTCCACCTCCGAGGTGCATTTAGCTCCCACGTGGTTGCCCACGTGACAGCGGAAGCACCTCAGAGGTCTGGGTTCCAGCAGTTTCACCTGCGTGGAAACCCAGCCCACCTTGAGCCTTTGGCCCTCCCCAGTTATTTTTCGGGCCACCGCCACGGGGCAGCTCACTGTAACAGTTCGCATCCCCGTGAAGTCAGGACGGATGGTGCCTACCCTAACCTGCTCGGCTGAGCACCCTCCAGTCCTAACAACGGCGGCCACCACCTCTCCCTCCGTTGCTGAGTCGTCCAAACCCAGTATGCGCATGTTCGCGCACTTGGTGGGTCTGGACACTCGGGCCTCGTCCGCATTTAGGGACGCCCTAAGCCTCTCGGCCAGAGCGTCAGCGGTCGGGCCGCTGGCCGCACCGGGAACCTCCAGCATCCGGGCCCCAGTCGCAGTGACCCTTATCCGGATGCCATCGGCAACGCCGAGCTCCTCGAGGTTCACCGCCTCCCTCGCCTTGGCAAGCACGTCGCGGTAGGACACGCCCTTCTTCTCCGCTTCCGGCTGTAGTGTGATCACTACAGCTGCGGACCTCGGGGCACGGAGCCTAGCCGCGACGATTCGCTCCTTGCGCCGCTGCCGCCTCTCCTTCTTTTTGGCCGCCCTTGCTGCCTTACCCGCCTTCCTCTTCTCCCCGGCTACTTGCCATTCGGCGTCAGCCGGAGGAGATTTAGGAGGCGGGGACGGCCGTTTCGCCGCCGGGGCTGGGGCCCTCGCGGGTTCCTGCACGGCCCCGCCTTTCGCCTGCCCCATTGATGCAGGCTTGACCGTGGCAGCCGCGGCGGCGGCATACGATGCCGCCTTCCGCTGGCCCGAGGCCGGCTGGCTCGCCGCTAGCGGGGGCCGCAGGACTATGGCTTCCAGGGCGGAAAACCGGCTTCGGAAGGCAGCCAGCTCCTGCCGGACCAGGGCCAGAACCCGGTCCTCAGCAGGCACGGGCCCGACCTGCCCATGCCGCGCCTCCCCCTGTGGCACCTCCCGGGAGCCAGCTCCTCGGAGCCTGGCCAGGTCCGTTCGGAGCTCCTCATTCTCCTTTCGGAGAAGCTCCATGGCGGCTGTCAAGCGAGCGACCTCCGCCCGCATCTCTGTCATTCCGTCCGACGGGGGCCTGAGGTGACTGGCCTCCGCTGCCGCCATAATGGAGGCCCTGGCTGCCGATATGGCCTTGTCTTTAGAGGACTGAGTCCTCTTCAAGGCCACACTCTTGATCGCGGCTGCCACGACCTCTGCGAACCTGATCGTTTGCTCCGAATTGGAGCCGCCAGCGGCGTCCGGCTCACCACCTGCTGACTCCGACCCAGCCGAGACTGACCCTGTACAGAGCAAGCACAGCACAATTTGTCAATAAGTCAGATTGCATTTTACCTGCGCTGGGCCGGTGAATTTAGTACACGAATAGCATTCATACCGCGTGCACTCATCCATCATACAATAATACTTTTATCAATAAATATCAATCACATTTATCAGTGTATCAATCAGTATCAACTCAAGGTGTAAGGTCCCAAACCATACATCTTAATGGTCCTTCGAGCCGGATAAGCGGGATTCAATCACGTTGCAAACATAATAGTGGTGGTTCCTGTATATACGACCTGTGAACGACAGTCAACGGTCTACCAACGTCATCAAGCCCTCGACTGCTGCAATATCGTCAAAGAAGGTGCTTTGCTTATCTTTCCGTGGTTGCGAATCGGTTCAGCCGGCCTCCCACAAGCAGGTCTCACTGGTTGGATTGAGAAGGCGCTAATATCGCGGAGAGTTCGCAAGAGCATTTTCTGTGGAACAGCGGTCAGGAACATTATCAAGAAACCTATCAATCATGAGTTCTACGATGGAGAACTTGTTAGCAAATCAAGATCAAATCATTCAAGCTATGGAGCAGCTACTAAGGAACTTTAAGAAAGATTCTGCAGAACGTAAGACTCCATCCAATATCAAGAAACGACTGCAAACTCTAGATAGTTATTGGTCTGAGTTCCAGTCTAATCATTTAAAATTATGTGAAGGTGAAACTCGCAGTGCCAGATATTTCACCGAGAATTTATATCAAAAAACGAATCTCTTCTACACTGAAGCACGGGACACTATCGAACGTTACGAGTCGAAAACTCCTGGTGAAGGTGTTAGAAATCCATCAGTTCAAGTATCAGTATCTGGTAAGCACGAACAAGAAACTTCAAATATTTCATCAGTTGACCCCGATCAACCAAACAGCGATTCTTGTAACAGTAAGTCTACATCTCTGTGGAAAATTGTTTCTCAAGGAAACGCAAGCAAGCTGGAAGAAATGCTGCGTAAGCAAAAAAGCAACTTCAAAGCGTTGTCGCGTACAATCAAGAGCGTGGAATTAGAGAACATTTCTGAAAAATGGGAACTCGAAGATCTACTGCGTAATGTACAAAAAAGGTGGTCAAATATAGACTCGTTGCACTGGGAAATTGACAGTGAGCTGTACGAAGAAGATGAAGATTATGAACAAACATACAACAGATATGAACAATTATACAATGACATGAAAAAGTCAATCAATATCAAGATGGGCTCCATTTCACATCGTGAGAATTGTACCCCCAAAATCGACATTCCTATCTTCAGTGGAAACTACTTGAAATGGACATCATTCAAAGATCTATTCATAGAAATGATCCACAACAACAAGTCAATGTCGAGTGCTCAGAAAATGCAGTTTTTGAAAAGCAAGCTAAAAGGTGAAGCGGAAAAGCTAGTCCAACACTTAAACATCAGTTCAGAAAATAATTTTCTGAACTGATGTTTAAGTGTTTAACATAGTTGATAATTATTATCAACTATGTTGGGACATCTTAAATCATAGATACAACAACGAAAAACTCATCTTTACCTCGCATATTAACGCACTCCTAGCAATACCTACAATGCAGAATCAAGCAGATTATCAAATCAAAAGGATGTTTGATACTACCAACGAATGTCTTAACGCCATAAAGAATCTCGGTGTCAACATATCAAACTGGGACCCACTAATTGTGCACCTGCTGACTCTGAAAATGGACAGCGAGACGCATGGGGAATATATTCAATCACTAACTGATCCCAGAGCACTACCGACACTCGACTAATTCCTTAGATTCCTGGAAAACAAATACACGGCTCTTGAATCATCTCGGCGAAAGCAGTATACTCCAAAATCAAAGCAAGAGACATTCAACAAAAAAGAATCGGAACATCAGCCTAACAAACAGAGCAAACCTAATCAGCACAATAATAAGAACGATGGAGGCAAACCGTTTTTCCGCAATTCAACATTTAAAAGTTTTGCAACGAACAAAGCAAATTGTCCACTTTGTAATGACAACCACGGACTTTTCCGCTGCAAGACATTTTTAGAATCTAGGCCGGAGGCCAAAAGAGATATTGTGAAACAATTAAACTTATGCAAAAATTGTCTCCATGATCACAAAGACAAGCCATGCTACTCGGAAACAAAATGCAGAGTATGCCAGGAAAAGCATAACACATTGTTACACGATACGTTTCACAGCAACGCTATAGCGATAAACACGAAGTCGTCGGTTACAGAAGAACAACAGTCCAGCTCACGAGAAAACAGGACACGGGACGCTGTCAACCATGTCTCAAATGGAAGCATTGTAGAGATCCTGCTAGCAACAGCCCTCGTTCGAGTGAAAGCACGTAACGGGAAATACCACACGCTCCGTGCTCTTATTGACCAAGGCTCACAAGTCTCTCTAATATCAGAGTGCGCAGCTCAAAAACTAGAGCTCGCAAGACAAGCATTCAAGGGCGTCATATTTGGCATCGGCACAAATCAAGCCAATTGTAAGGGAGAGATCAGTATTACTGCAGCATCATTGCATAGTGATTTTACCTTTCAAGCAAATGTGTTGATCATGAACACACTATTACATAACCTGCCCAACAGAACATTTTCAAAACCACAATGGGCATACCTGCAGAACATACAACTAGCAGACCCAGAATTTTATACGAGCCGTCCTGTAGATTTACTACTAGGTGCCGACGTTTATTCTCGAATAATAATGGGAGGCATTATAAAAGAAAATGAGTCACTACCCGTAGCACAACAAACTCAGCTTGGGTGGATGTTAAGCGGAAACGTCAAATCATATCATTGCAACGTCGTGATGAACAACATTGAGGACATACAAAGGTTCTGGGCCATTGAAGACATAGCAGATGGCAATATCAACATGTCCAAAGA
Organism: Fissipunctia ypsillon; assembly: GCA_947568875.1. NCBI lineage: Eukaryota > Metazoa > Arthropoda > Insecta > Lepidoptera > Noctuidae > Fissipunctia > Fissipunctia ypsillon. Next base: position 10,999,902 of record OX387668.1, read on the forward strand.
GGATCATCAGTGCATTCAGCAATATCAGACTGAAACCTCGCGACGGGAGGATGGCAGATATGTTGTAAGACTACCGCTAAAGCCAGAAATAAAGGAAAACTTGGGAGATTCAAAACCCAAGGCTGTAGCACAATTTTATCAGTTGGAGAAAAAGTTTGGAAAAAACCCAAAGATTGCGCAAGACTACAAATCATTTATCGATGAATACATCGGACTAGGTCACATGCGCGAGTGTAAGAATAAAAAACAGCCAGATTGCATTTTACCTCACCTATGTGTATTGAGGCCCGAATCAACAACAACAGCATTACGTGTGGTGTTTAACGCGTCAGCAAAAACATCGACTGGCTACAGTTTAAATGATTTGATGTACACTGGCCCAAATCTTCAGCAACACTTATTTACGTTAATTTTGAGATGGAGACAACATAGATATGCAATTACAGCGGACATCGAAAAAATGTTCAGACAAATCTACTGTCATGACGATGATCTGCAATATCAAAAAATTGTATGGCGCGACTCACCTCAAGAGAAATTACGTGAATATGAGCTAACAACAGTCATGTGACTGTTGTTAGCTCATATTCACGTAATTTCTCACGGCACTAAATCTGCACCCTTTCTCGCCATGATGGCTCTGAAGCGAGTAGCAGAAGATGAACGCTCAAGGTATCCTGCTGCTGCAGCAGTTGTTGACAGCTGCTTCTACATGGATGACCTATTGGCTGGACATCATAGCATCGAAGAAGCAAAGCAACTAAAATCTGATCTTATCAAATTACTCAGATCAGGCGGATTTAATTTGAGAAAATGGTCGTCTAATAAAATAGAGCTATTAGATGACGTCACATCAAACACAGAGCGTCAATCATTTGAATTCAAACATCAAGAGTCGACAAAAACATTGGGACTACGCTGGCACCCACTGGACGATCAGTTCAGGTTCCAAATGAAAATTGATACCAAATCAACAGCTGCAGCTACCAAGAGGTCTTTACTGTCAGATATATCAAAAATATTTGACCCACTGGGCTGGCTGGCACCGGTCTCAACCAAACTAAAACTATTATTTCAAAATGTCTGGTCACTCACCCTACAATGGGATGACAAAGTACCAGCACATATCAACGAGCAATGGCAGAAGATCAAGAAAGATCTACCAAATATAGAGCAGATCAATGTACCACGATGGCTACAAATACAGCAAAACGCAGAAATTGAACTTCATGGTTTCTGTGACGCATCTACAAAAGCGTATGCTTGCGTAATATATTGCAGAATCATCAAACACAACCAAAACAATCAAACTCCAGTGACCATATTAGCAGGAAAATCAAGACTTGTTCCTGTCAACAAAGCGATTTCATTGCCAAGATTGGAGCTAAGCGCAGCGCATTTATTATCACTTTTGATGCAAGTAGTTCAAAAAACTTTACAAAACTACAGTATCAAAGTATACGGATGGTCAGATTCAACAGCTGTCCTGGGCTGACTACAAGGAGATCCTAATCGCTGGAAGCCATTTGTGGCAAATCGAGTGAAACAAATCACGGAAGTGATTCCAACCTCAAACTGGCACTATGTAAAGTCAGCTGAAAATCCTGCTGATTGTGCAAGCCGAGGTTAGTTACATGAAGTATATATCACACTTCAAATGGGAATAATATTTTATTTTGCCGGGATGTATAGTCTATTTTACTTTCTACTTCTCCTACTACCTAAAATATCCGTATAAATATATCGATCCGTTGCGGCGTAAAGGAACAACAACAAACAATAAGTTGAACGGAGACATTTTTACAGTTTTTCGTATTGCATTAATTATATTCTCGTAAACAACTTACCTCTGTTATATTTCTAATATTGATGAGATACTGCATCAAGGAAGGATGTGCTTGCATTAATTCAGCAGTTAATGGCATTGACGGTCTCCGGCGATTATTACTCCGATTTAAAGTGCGTTGGCACAACAAACAAAGTCCCAAGTCTGCCATATTGTCACAACAACAAAATCCAACACGTAAAACACAATCACAGTCCGAGTATGTCAAGCACAGGTTATCCAATTAAAGAAGCGTTTTTCAAGTCCAGATTATTAAGCCAAGTCGTCTATAAAATCACCACGAGAAACTCTAAAAAAACACACGTAAGCCACGAAGGTAGAACAGTGAGTGCTTTGTTTGCCAATGTGTAATAAATATAAAATACCTTAAACAGGCTCGTGCGCAGGTAAAAAATTCTTTGACTGTGATTGGCTAGCGTTCTAGCCAATTGGCAGTGCCGCCCGGTGTTGGCGTCAGTGAAAGCGCACGGGAAGGACAGCAGCGCATCATTTTGAAGTCAGAATTATGATCTGGCTATAAACGCACAACGATAAAACAAACTTCAAGTGGTAATTGTTGAATTATTTACAATTGTATTATTTTTTCTTTAAACACCCATAACTCAGTTCGGACTGAGTTTATGATATAAGACCCCATACAATATTTCATTTGTTATATTATTCTGCATCACTTTTTTCATATCCGATCGACTGCCGCCAAAAAAATAAAAGGCACCAATTTTACGCATTGGCCTTTGGCGATATTATGACTAACGGAAGGTAAAGTTGCGGTAATACAAGGTAAGACGAGACAATTTAAATGCATGTTAAATTCCCAATTTTAGATCGCAACTGCACCTTACATGATTGTGTCGATTGGGTTACCGCATTACCTACCCCTGCGACGTGTACTGTGGACTGTATCAAACGAATTTTTAATTTATCGCATAATGATTTTGTGATAAACGAATGTTGACTACCATTATCTAGAATAGCACGAATATTGTGATAGTTATTATCACTATCTAAAATTTCCAATAACGCCGTCGAAAGAATAACGGGTTCTTGAAACGAAAGCTTATCATGAACTTGTTGACGCGTCGAAGTTGACGCACTGTGTAGCGCTGTGCTGTGTGCGCTGCCCGTCGCTTCGGACTCGCGACACGCTGTGGACGCCGGCGTTTGCGCACCTTGCGGCCCTACCGACTTTGACGTGCTGCTGTTATCACAGCACTCACCATGAAGTAGCGAATGGTGTTTACGATTACATAGCTTTTTTTTTTTTTTGTGGATGGGAAATCATCAAATGACTTCTCCCGCTCTGGGCGGAGCGGGAGGGCGTGTCAGACTTTTACTGACTAAAACCCACCCGTGTTCCTTCTGTTGCCTGTGCCGGGGCCACGGTAACTCTTTCGAACATCCCGCAACCCTAGCTGGCATCGGCCCTAGCGGACCCCGTCAATAGTGCTGACATCTCTTTGAGGCGCGCGTGGAACACGACGCGCCGTCGACTCGGGCTTGGTCCTTACCGGACGGCGAGCTACCCATTGCTCGCCATCCGCAAGCCCGCGCCTACGGTACGATTACATAGCTTGCAGGCGCCGAACCAGCAATGAGACACTGTATGTCCAGCGCGCAAGCAATTTGTACAAAGTTTGTTCTCGTCTACGAATAGTAACTTGTCCTTCATAGGAAGGTCATGAAACTTACCGCACGAATATAGCGCATGATTCTCTTTGCACATTGTACACCTTTGATAACGTTTTGAATCATTGTTCGAATTAGTCTTTTGTGATGGTTTAGAAGAATTATTATTGTTATTACGTGTTGCGATGTAGCTATGTGAGCTAGCATGCTTCGATTGATTGGATGATGATGATTTCTTTACGGAACCATCGGACGTCTGCTTACCAGAATCATGTGTACCTTTAATAGATTCTAACATTTAGAAAGCGCACTTTTATGGTTTTCCCACTCCTTTTCGGTAGTTGAGTCCATCTTAGTAACAATAAGGAATATGATTAACGTGTCCCATTGATCTGTGGGCTCATCTAACCCTTTAAGAGCACGAATATTTTTTAGTATGTTATCTATCAACTTACGAATATGAAATGCAGATTCTTTGTGTAACGACTGTATTGAGAACAGAGCTTTAACGTGGTTTTGAACGAGTAATCTATTATTATTAAATCTGTTCTCCAATAAACTCCAGGCTATTGTGTAATTTTCAGCAGTAAACTGTAACGATTTTATTATTTGACTAGCAGTGCCCGTGAGAGCGGAACGCAAGTAATGGAATTTTTGAATGTTATCTATAGTTTTAGAATTATGAATTAGGGATATGTAGGTGTCTCTAAACTCTAACCACTGTTCAAATGAACCGTCAAAGGAAGGCAATGAAAATATGGTGGGTAATTTAATGCTAGAGGTCTGATTGCAGACTTCAACCTCTTTATCACTAATGTCTTTCCTCTTTAGCGTGCATTTCGCCTTTGATGTGATCTCATAAAATTGATTCTCGAAGGTTTCTCTTTCAATTAATTGTTTTTCTAAATCTAGTGCAGAATCCTGTACGTGAAATTCTATACTATCCTGATTGGTTGAGAACTGTTCTAATAGTGACATGATATTGTTACAACGATCTTCTAGAGCTATCTTTTGAGATTCTGATATTTCTACGTCTTGTAAGGATTGCACGTATCTAACGAATACAGTAAACTTTCCTTTCACTACACCCCGTTTCTTAATCAAATCTTTACAATCATCTAGTGGCATTTTGGGAGATTATAAGAGACAACAGAAAGTACTTACAGTTTTAACTTGCTCGATCGTCCTTGAAATCACGACGCTCGATAGGGCGTTATTTCAAATGCGGGCTCACGGCACGACTAGGCAACTGGAATTTTACACAAGAATACACGATATTAGCACAAATGATCCTTGAGGATGGGTTTGGATAGGAACACTGAATGGCCTGACCGTTTTTTCTGCTGGTTGCCGACTTCCACCTGTACTTCTTCTTGAAGCCGCTGCGATCCAGTTCGAAGGTCCAATATGTTGGGGAGATTTTATATGGGCAGGACTTCTTCAATGATCCTCGATTTATTTTCTTAGGGTTTTAAAGGTTTATTCAATACTTATAATTTTAACAGTTTTATAAAGGAAAAATTGGGATGGTGAACCGACTACCATCTCGTGAGTCGAAACACTCTCGTCTATGTTCTCGTTCTCGTTCCATGTCCTTCGGCGACGACCAATCAGCGTTCGTTCCGCCTCTCTCGTTCCATCGCCTTCCACCAAGTCTCCGTCCGCTCGACGATAGAGGGCGCCACGTGATGTTGGCTCCCCGTCAATAGGTGGCGTTAACACTAGTTTTGACAAAGGTTAATGTGAGGTTGTCCTCTGCCAATGTTTCAATTGCTGTGACTACACCATCATAGCTGTTAGGTAGAATCATAAATAGATGTGTTACCTTATCTACTTCTTCTAATTTTGCACCTGCAGCGATTAATTCGATTAACAAGTCGTCGAATTCTTGGAAGTGTTTTGTCAAGGGGTTTTCTTCTTTTAACTTAAAATTCAACAACCTTTTCCTCAAAGCTAGTTGAGTCGCTATGCTTTTCCTTTCGTAGATGGAATCCAGCTTCACGAAAATTTCCTTCGCAGTGTTTTCTTCACTTGTAAGTCCCAGCAATGAATCCGATAGATACTCTATTATCGTATTCTTAGCGATTCTCTGTCTTTTGTTCCACTCACTGTCCGGTTCTTTAGAAGTTTCTTCATCAATTATATTAAGCACTTCAAGTTCATTTAATAAATTACGTTTCTAAGTTTCCACACACTATATTTGTCCCCGTCAAGCGGTTTAATATTTCTTGTCATTTTAAGTTTATCCATTTTATTAAATCACTAAAAGAATCACTAAAAGTTACTTAGAATGTTATTTAGTCTAAATCACTGGACCCATAACCTGTTTGGTTTTGAGAACCAATGAAAGACAGTTATAATTTCCACTGATTCATTTATTAATCGTTTATTTGGTAGGGGAGGTGTGTGTGCGCTCTAGCTTGGTCCTGAAGGAACACTAGCGTTTAAACTATATCAGAGTTATGCACAATGTAAATATGTATGAAAGAGAGAGGCTCTCAAACTATTTAAGTGGGACGGATATATTTTGTTGTATTCCAACAGATGAAGCACCATCTGCGACGAGTACTAGGGGACCAAAAGCTAACATACGAGGACTTCATAACGATTTTAGCGAAAATAGAAGCCTGCTTGAATTCAAGACCTCTGTGCCTGTTAACTGAAGATCCAGAAGAGTTCTACAACTGCCTAACTCCTGGACACTTCCTAACAGGAAGCTCAATATTGTCCATGCCGCTTTCGGATTACAATGACGTAAATAACATCGATTTACGTCTGTTCGCGCCATCTGTCGGCCATGTTGTGAACTACTAAGTGAACATTCAGTGCACCTAGTGAGTGGTAAAGTGTCGCCCTCTAGTGAAAACTGTGCGCGCTTCCTACAACAATAATCGTTGATGGTGTGTGCCCCCGCCCCTCGCGTCTCGCGTCTTGTCTTGTCGTCATCGCTCGCAATTGTACAAGCAACTCGATGTAATATTTTATTTTAATTTTAATATAAGCAAAGTAAAGCACAGCAACCGTTTTATTTGGGAATCAGACGACGTGAACCACCGATCCTGCACATAATTGGTCCTCGAGCAGAGCCGGATCACCACATACGAAGAAATATACGAGAGACGCCGAGTTGGGCCAGCCGCCGCCATACTTTTTACAAGAAAAAGTTTTCGAGAGAAATTTACGAGAGAAATAGGCAACGGTTTGGTCTGTGTTCCCGTCTAATCCAATTCCTAATTTCGTGAGTGTTAAAGCTGTGCTTTACGTATACGTGAGTACGTAACTGTTTTTCCTATTCGAATTCAAAATCGTTGCGCGGCGCTTCGCCCGCGCGCTGGACGCTTGCACGTGAGTACCTACACATTTTCATAACGTTTTATTCGTAAACCGTCAATATGCCTGATAAAACTTCCGACGAGAGAGTTTCTGATCTTAGGAAACAAAGAGGAAACATAAAAGGCCGAATTACACAATTTAAAAAATTCGTGGATTCTTTCTGTGGCGCCATTTTGACGCCTTTGCAAGTAGAAGAATTTAAAGTCAGAATACAAGCCATTAGTGAGTTGTTTTCAAAATTTAACGTAATCGAGAGCGAACTCGAATCACTTTTGTCAGATACGGAATTAAAAGCTAATTTAGAGTATGTAGAATCATTAGAGTCAGTTTATTTTACGGCAATGGCTAGTGCCAATTGTTTTATTATTCATAGCGCGGAGACTAGTAGCAGGACTCCGGATGATAGTTTGTTTCGTAAACCTATAAACATTAAATTACCGGAGATTAAATTGCCCATTTTTGATGGAGCGTACGACAATTGGCTCGAGTTTAAACATTCTTACATTACTATGATTCATAAACGTTCAGACTTAGACGAGATACAGAAGTTTCATTATCTAAGGTCAGCGCTTACTGGTAGTGCCCTGCAGGTGATCAGTGCCTTAGAATTTAGTCCGGCTAACTACATTCATGCATGGGAGCTATTGGAAAATCGGTTTCACAACGATAGATTATTGGTTAATAACCACGTCAAGGCGTTATTTAATAGTGCGACCTTGAAATCGGAATCCGCTACGCAGATTAGGAAATTGATTGATACTGTCCTACGTAATTTACGAGCTCTTAATTCGTTAGACGAACCCACGGAGAAATGGGATACACTTATTATTTATCTTATCGTAACTAAGCTCGATGCGTCCACGGAACGCGAGTGGGAGAACCACAAAGGCGCGATGTCTTTAGGCGTTAAGGACAAGGTCAAGTTAGAGGATTTACTCTCTTTCCTTAGGAACCGTGCAGACATGCTCGACATGATAAACGCGAATCATAGTAAGCCGAAAGAAATACCACAAACTGGTGATAAGCGTGATAACAAATATCACAATGAGCAAAAACGTAGTTCAAACAGTTCAAATCGTATTCATAGTTATGCGTCTACGAAAGGTAAATTTAATCGTAATAATTTTAAAAAGGATTTGCCAAATTGTGTATTGTGTAGTCAAGGTCATGCCCTCTATACGTGTATAGGTTTTTTAAACATGTCGGTAAGTGATAGGTCGAAGTTCGTAAATGAAAAGAAATTGTGTCGAAATTGTTTACGAGCGGGACATATTATTGACGATTGCGTATTTGGTCCGTGCAGGCAGTGCCAGGGAAAACATAATAGTTTATTACATTTCGATAATAGTGTAAATCATGCGTGTGTGCGTAACGAGTCGCGCGGAGAGGCGAGCACTACGCACACACAGAACGCAACTGCGTTACATTCATTACCCGATTCGAATGAAATTGTCGTATGTGACAAAGCTACGAATAATTTTAAGTTAATACACACGGTGTTACTTTCCACGGCGTTGGTGGAAGTAGCTGATAATAATAACGTGTTTCATACAGCTCGCGCGCTTTTAGATAGCGGAAGCCAGAACTGTTTTATTACGGAGAAATTGTCTAAACGAATAAACGCGACTTATTTAGAGTCGACGGTACATATCTCGGGTGTGGGGCAGTATGTCACACAGTCGTGTCATTCATGCGATATTTCTATGCGATCAAAAGTAAACGATTATTCTACCAAGATTCGTTGTATTATCTTGCCATGCATAACAGCCAGTTTGCCCACGATAAATATCGAATCAGGTTATATACGTATTCCCGATAATGTACAACTTGCAGATCCTACATTTAATATTAGTTCGGATATTGATTTGCTAATAGGTGCAGATATCTTTTGGGACCTTTTAAATAATGATAAATTACGTTTACCGAGTGGCCCATACCTACAAAATTCAAAATTAGGTTGGTTGTTGTCTGGTCCTTTATTCGCAAGGGACACTCAGGCAACTCATGTTCAGTGTAACTTTAGCCAAGATATTGATAAGCAACTTAGATTATTTTGGGAACTCGAGAGTATACCTACATCGCCTCGTTCAGTTCTTACTGAGGACGAACGGAGATGTGAGGAATTGTTTACCAACACGTATTTACGCGAAGATAGTGGTAGGTTCTCGGTTCGAATACCGCTGCGTGAGTCCCCAGACACGCTGGGTGATTCTTATACGCTCGCGAAGAAACGGTTTCTTAACTTGGAACGTAAACTTGAACGTTTACCTGAATTTAAACGTATGTATAGTGACTTTATGCGAGAGTATAATGAGTTAGGTCACATGACAAAAATTAGTGCTTGTGGTCACCCTAATTATTATTTACCACACCACGGGGTCGTTAAAGAGAGTAGTACGACCACCAAGTTACGCGTTGTATTTGACGCTAGTGCGGTGACTAGCTCAAACAAATCATTAAACGATATTCAGTATACGGGACCCGCGTTACAAAATGATATCCTTTCTATCTTATTGCGTTTCAGGCAGTATAAGTACGTCGCGTGTGCCGATGTGGAGAAATGTTTTAGGAACGTACTTATACAGCCTGATCAAAGATCGTTACAGTTAATATTGTGGCGCGAAAGTCCTACGAAACCTTTAGACACGTATCAGCTTAATACGGTGACGTACGGAACTGCATCCGCTCCGTATTTAAGTATGCGTTGTATCAGACAGTTAGCGTTAGAATGCGAAGATAAAGCTATTGCACGAGTTATCACCGAAGACACGTTCGTAGACGATCTAATAACCGGTGATGATGATCATCACCAGTTAATAAAAATGTGTCAGAAGACTTCAGAAGTCTTACAGTCTGGTTGTTTTCCTTTGCGCAAGTGGACTTTCAATTCAGACACTTATCAGTGCGAGTCAGTGGAACATTTTATCGGTGAACATTCTCAAACGAAAACACTCGGATTAGGTTGGCACAACACTAGTGATGAACTTTATTTCGTAACGAATATCGATAGTAATTATTCAAAATTAACTAAACGCGTAATGTTATCTATTTTATCACAGATTTATGATCCGTTAGGTCTTCTTTCTCCGGTAGTTATTATTCCAAAATTATTATTACAAAAACTATGGTTAAGTAAGATCGATTGGGATACTCCAGTACCTCTAGATATTATTAAGATTTGGCAGAATTTTGTTGAAACATTAAGATATTTGAAAGATATTCGTATTGTTCGTCACGTTCGGGGAGCGTATGCTCAGTATACCGAACTTCATATTTTTTCCGACGCATCGCAAGACGCGTACGGTGCGTGCGCGTATATACGTACCTATAGTGATAACTCCGATGTAACAGTGCGTTTGCTGTGTGCCAAAAGTAAGGTTGCACCTTTAAAGTCGATTAGTATTCCGCGTTTGGAACTTTGTGGCGCATTAATTGGAGCTAAATTGTATAAGAAAATAGTTGATTCTTTGCGATTAGAATTTAGTAAAGTATACTTTTGGACTGATAGTACGATAGTCATGGGTTGGCTTAAAATGTCACCACATTCACTCAAAACATTCGTCCAGAATCGAGTGAGCGAGGTCAATGACCTCACGGGCGATTCCGTATGGTTACACGTAGGTAGTAAGGACAACCCAGCTGACTTGTTGTCGCGGGGTTGTAATTTAGATTTATTAAAAGATTGCGACTTGTGGTGGAACGGTCCTCCATATTTACGTAACTTAGATAATTACGATAACAGATGCGATATTACGGATATTCAAAATTTACCGGAGTTAAAATGTAAACAAACATGTTTATTAACTACAGATTACGGAGATTTAATTGATTTCGAAAAATACAGTTCACTTTCTAAACTTAAACGAATAGTTGCATATATACTTAAATTTATACATAACGTACGCGTAAAGGAGATCGATAAGGACAGCCGTCGAACCAGTTCCTTATCAGTGAGCGAATGCAATGCCGCTCAAAAACTGCTAATTAGATTAGCTCAGAGTAAATCATTTCCAGACGTTCATAATAATTTAGTTAATAATATTCTTTTAAGGCGTAGTTGTAAACAGTATAGTCAAGTTTCAAGTTTGAATGTTTTTATTGATACGGATAAAATAATTAGAGTCGGTGGAAGATTGAGTTATTCGTCTAATTTTAACTACAATAAAAAACATCCAGTTTTATTGTGTGGCAAACATCCTTTCACTGTTCTTTTATTTAGATATGAGCATTTACGATTATTACATGCGGGTCCTCAACTGCTTTTAGCTTCTTTGCGTGAATGTTGGTGGCCATTAAACGGTAGAAACTTAGCCAGGAAAACTGTGCATGGGTGCGTAAAGTGTACGCGTATGAAAGGTAAGACACTGACACCTATCATGGGTAACTTACCAGCTGATCGCTTAGAGCCTGGCTTCCCATTTATTCGTACAGGCGTAGATTACGCGGGGCCAGTTTATATCTTAAATCGTAAAGGCAGAGGAGCTCAGTTAACCAAAGCCTACATTTGTTTATTTGTTTGTTTCACGACACGGGCTATGCATTTGGAACTTGTTACTAGTCTTTCTTCGAGTGATTATATTTTAGCTTTAAAGCGCTTTATTAGTAGACGTGGTAAACCAAATATTATCTTTTCTGATAACGGTAAAAACTTTGTTGGGGCTGAAAAAGAATTTCCTTTGTTTCTTAAGAGAGAAGCGGAGAATATTACGAATTACGCGACGGATAATAACGTTGAATTTCGATTCATTCCTCCATATTCTCCCCACTTTGGCGGTTTGTGGGAGAGTGGGGTACGCTCGTGCAAGTATCATCTTCGGCGTATAGTAGGTAACGCGAGACTAACTTTCGAGGAGTTTAGCACAGCTTTGGCACAAATCGAGGCCGTCCTCAACTCCCGTCCAATTTCACCTCTATCCTCTGATCCTTCTGACCTCACTCCTCTCACCCCTGCCCACTTCCTCATCGGCCGACCGTTGACCGCACCGCCATCTTCGGAAGACTTCACTGAGCGGCCAACTTTGAGGCTGTCCCGCTACGAGAGAATAGAACAGCTTCGCCAGCAGTTTTGGAGACGCTGGTCTACGGAGTACATCTCTGAACTCCAAAAACGTACTAAATGGAAGACCCAAAAAGACAGCATTGATATAGGCAGCCTAGTACTGGTTAAAGATGACAAGCTGCCTCCCCTGCATTGGCAACTGGGGCGAGTTGTACGTGTTCATCCCGGAAGAGACGGCGTAACTCGAGTCGCCGACATCCGCACCGCTTCAGGCATCATTCGTCGGGCTGTGGCAAAGATATGTCTGCTGCCACTGCAACCGATGGGCGAAGATTTGTAACATCACTACGATACCAGGTTGGAAGCCGCAGGTTCCAAGACCGGGGCCATGTTCGCGCCATCTGTCGGCCATGTTGTGAACTACTAAGTGAACATTCAGTGCACCTAGTGAGTGGTAAAGTGTCGCCCTCTAGTGAAAACTGTGCGCGCTTCCTACAACAATAATCGTTGATGGTGTGTGCCCCCGCCCCTCGCGTCTCGCGTCTTGTCTTGTCGTCATCGCTCGCAATTGTACAAGCAACTCGATGTAATATTTTATTTTAATTTTAATATAAGCAAAGTAAAGCACAGCAACCGTTTTATTTGGGAATCAGACGACGTGAACCACCGATCCTGCACAACGTCGTAGGTGGCAGCTTACCGAGCATATGTTTCAACAATATTGGAAAAACTGGTCAAACGATTACCTTACTACTCTACAAACCCGTAGTAAGTGGAACAAGCCTTCTAGAAACGTCAAGGAAGGCGATGTAGTACTGGTGAAAGAAAACAATCTACCACCGGGAAAATGGGCCTTAGGTCGTATACTGGAGACTCATCCAGGATCTGATGGATATGTTCGAGTTACTACCATCAAAACTCAAGCAGGAATCATAAAGCGCCCAATAACAAAACTATCGCCGTTACCACTGAACTCTGAAATTGAGGATGCCAAGGAAGACGAAACGAAAAACAAGCCTCAACAGAATTCGAAAAATGAACGGCGGAAGAGGTCAAAGAATCCTATTTCAACGTTACTAATAACAATATTATCATTGTTTACATTTGTAACGGGATCTTACAGCGCCGTTAATGGCACGCGCGGAGCGCCGGCGTCGACCGCTCAGATTACAAGTTTGGAACGCGAGCGGCCCATATACTATGACACCATCGGCAAAATGCAAGTAGTGCACGATGAATGGATACTAATGATGTACTACAATCTATGTGTTCCTCTGTGGCCGGACCACAGTTTAGTACTCGGATGCTATAGTTCGAAATAATACCTACCTAAAGTCTACTTTCATCGGAATATATACAGGCTGTAAGGGACAAGATACCGCAAACTTTGCGAAAAGGTTACACCTAATGCCAGTAACAAAATTATGATAGTCATTAATCTCGGTAATGATCGGTTACAGAAATTGACATTTTCAAGCACGCAATGTATCGTGAACAATGCAATCTCAACGCTTCGCAATGAATGTAGGCGCGCGAGAGCGCGTAGTAGGTACGTAATTACCTACACGTCTTACACACACAGACACGGACGTGGAGACGCGGGCCGCCTCGCTCCGTTTGTATGAATGTACCTACCTACAAGGTCGAACAAAAGTTAAAGACATCTTTGAACTTAGCTGCAAGTGCAGGTACAGTCAAGTCAGTAATTTAGGCTGCATTTTAAAACTAAAGTTCTGTGAATATTTTAAGAGCTTTAAGGTACCTACTACCTACCTTGTTTGCTAATTAGCATAAATGCAACAATAATGTTAGCGTCGTCTACTGCGAAGGAAATGTAAACAAATGTAACTATCTTTGTTTCTCCTAATGTAAACAAAAAACAACAGCTTTCAAAGTACTTTGTCATAAAATACATTTACGTTTACGACAAACGAACACTAAGTATTTAACGCACAACCAACAACAGTAAAAAAAACTTAACGTAATTAATGTACTGATGAAAACAAAACATTTAATAACAGAAGACTTAGTATGTAACCTAGATTGTATTAAACATTATTATTAAGTACCTAGTATTTGCGCTTGTTTTTTTTTTTGTGTTTTTGTTAATTTTTTATCACTCAGGACTAAGTTTATGGCTAATTAGCCATAAACTTATTCCTAATACGATTCCGACAAGGGTTAGAAATAATAAAGAAGCTTGTAAGTAGCTACCTACATTGCGATCCAGTGATGTAGGTATAAATTAATGAACTTACCTCAAGCTCGCTCACCTCTAACCAAATAGGGTTCAAAGTGTCCGCCACCAACTCGCTCGCAAATCTGAGCACGGCGCAAAGTTTCGGCGTGGACACGTGGCAGAAAGGTGGGGTCCTGGATACACTCCTCACGCAGCGTCATGAACACGTTCTCGATACGATTCCTCATATCTGCTGCTGAATTACACTCGGACACAAACACTTTATCTTTGACGTAACCCCAAAGAAAAAAATCTAATGGGGTCAAGTCCGGTGACCGAGCTGGCCATGGCTCCGGACCAAATCTTCCGATCCACTGATTTTCAAAAAAATCGGTGAGGCATCGTCTAACGGGAAGAGTCACGTGTGGGGGAGCGCCGTCGTGCTGACACCATAACACTCGATACTGGCTTAGAGGCATGTCGTCCAGAAGTATGTCCGAGAGAGTTGTTCTCAGGAACTCGTGATATCGGGTCCCATTTAATCGTTCCGGGAGAAAAATGGGTCCAATCACGAGGTCTTTATAAATGCCAGCCCAGACATTCACTGACCATCGAGTTTGGTGTCCCGTCTGCTGCAGAATCAGAATCAGAATCAGAATTATTTATTTGTAAAACATAGGTTACAGGTCAAGGTCTTATATAATAATTATAATATGTTGCGCTTGTTGTGCAATGCGAACGGATTGGTATGAGCCCAGATATGAGAATTGCGCCTGTTCCACATTCCGTTTCTAGTAAATGTGGACTCATCCGTCCATATCACATTTGCATTAAAGTCGGAGATTTCGTCGTGCTGTCGTTGCAGCCACCGGCAGTACCTAACGCGGGATACCCTGTCTGTAGGTAATAACGCTTGCACCTTGTGGATGTGATACGCACGCTGCCGATCTCTGCGTAAAACCCGATGGACAGTCCAGTGCGAGACGCGGGTCCTGTAACGGTTACGAATCACACGAGCTGCCGTGCGTACTCCCAGTCGTGGGTTCTGCCGCACGACAGTCAGGATGCGGTTCGCTACAGCCGGTCTTATGGGCCTTCCAGCTCCCTCGCGCTGAGGCACAATTGGTTGGTTGTCCAAGATACGTTGGTAAGCTCGTGTTATTACGCGAGAATCTCGTGGATGACGAGCGTCTAGATATCTTTGGACATAGATACGCAGTGCTTGACGTGCGTTTCCACGTGCTTCTCCATAACACATAAGCATACTTCCGTATTCTTGGGCACTGTAAATATCGTTAGGTCCAGAAGGCATCTTAAAAATCACACACAAATAAAACACAGACACCATACACAAATAAAACACAGAACGATTAACACACTTTTTTACATAGAAAGATTAACACACGAAAACAGAACAACATACAAATAAAACACAGAAAGATTGTTTTGATAAATTTCCGATAACCGTAATTCGCAACGAGTAGCGTTCGTCATCAACGTCAACGAGGAACTGGCAAAAATCCGTTAAAATCGGCGAAATGCAAAAGAAATGTACTTTACCTAAGTTTTCATCATTCCTTTGAATTCACCGCACAGTGCCTACAATACCTAGTCTGCTTGGCGCAATGGCCCTTTGTCGGCAATTTGCGGCGCGTTTGAAAGTTCCCGATAGGTATTAGGCAATGACCTCACAAAGGAACTCTAGTGAAACAGCTGAGCGGGTACCGATTTCGAGTTTTGCGTTTTGTTGTCGTCATAAAATAAGTCTTATAACAACTAGCAAAAGTTATTATTTTACATTGTCACAATCAATAAATTTCAGCAAACGAGTATTTAGAACGCTAACGTCTTTGAAATAGATGTCATATTCGCATGCATATGGTCACAATCAATAAATTTATAACGAGTTCAGCTACTCAACGCTAGAGGAAGCTTAAACCAAATTATTATTTTAGAACGCTAACGTCTTTGAAATAGATGTCATATTCGCATGCATATGTTATCTCTTTTGCCACTTAGCTAGAGATGTCGAACAACATCGATATTTCAATTTCAACGTTTATTTTTTTATGCGTATGAATGTAATAATTATTGTTAGCATCACTCAAATGTTTTGAGTTATGGAAAAAGATGATTGTCTTTAAACAGGTCTAAATGTTAAATAAAACGAACGTAACGTAGTAACGTAGATAGAACTATTAAAATACACATTTATTCACCTTAAAATAACACCTACTTGTTTAATAATTGCCGTTTTGATATTTTAATTTTAATAAGTGATGAAAATTTTATTAAGTCGGTAATATGATTTGACGTAGGAAATTCTCCTAACAGATGATAGACTATTTTTGGTATATCGACGACCCAATAAATTAGTGCATTATTTTAGTAATGACAATATCTTTATGTGACAGTCTTTTAAAAATACTTCAGACGGGACGTCTGGCATATCTTAATGACATCTTCTGATGTCTATGTAATGATTGATTTTTTTCTGTTACTAAAGCACCAACTCAAATTACCCACTTATTTTTTAAATTAGTTTTCTTGTTATGTAACCAGCCTCCCCTAGCCATATTACTTTTCTATTATCGTTTACGCTAACGCTTAGTACAAAATGTATGGCAATGACATTACCCGCGTAGATGTGTCACGTGACTTATTGCAGGTAGGTAATGTCATCGCATCGCCATACATTTTGTACTAAGCGTTAGCATAAACGATAATAGAAAAGTAAATAACGCAATGTAAATAAAACATAAAGAAGCTCCTCTTCTTTATGTTTTATTTACATTGCGTTTTTTTGTGAAAAAATTGAATTAATTATTTTTTCATTTAAAATGTCTTTGGGGTGGATAGGTATAACGACTTTATACAGTTTAAAGTGGAAAAAAAAATTTTTTTTTTTTCAAAATTTGGAAAAAGCCGACGAAAAATTCCACCGCTACGGGGTCCAGAATCATGTACTGAATCACTGGAACACGTATGTGCGTTCATGTACCTTACACCCTGTATATATTTTTAGTACCACAAGAGATATCTTTTTAATTAACAATTTATGTGGTCCGGCCGCCAGGCAGTGCTCTCTGGGCGCGCCACCTCAAATTAAAAGAGTATAATGAACTATTAATAAATCAATATCCCGAAAAAAACTACCTAAAGAGTACCTTGCATACGACAAATATGGGCCAATAAACCCCTATTAGTCCGGTCAACGAGGCTTGAGTAACCCGAAAAATTCCTCCGCCTCTGTTTGGCATGTGATGAAGTTAGGTGATACAGATTACAGATGTACAATAATCCAACATTTTTTTTTTACGAGAAGTTGGGCATTTTCACCCAAACATGAAAATCGCTTATAACTCTCTGTGAATATTTCCTCAGCCTGAAATACTTTCTGTATACGTACGTATGGACTAGTTAGAATAAGTATGTAAGAGAATCCAACATTTTTTTTTACGAGAAGTTGGGTATTTTCACCTAAACATGAAAATCGCTTATAACTCTCTGTGAATATTTCCTCAGCCTGAAATACTTTCTGTATACGTACGTATGGACTAGTTAGAATAAGTATGTAAAAGAATCCAACATTTTTTCGATTTCAGAGATACCCCAAAATTAACTTTTAACATTTTGTACTATAACTTCTACAGAAAAATTGCTCTGCGAATTTTTATTTTTTAATATGTTTTTTTATCCTTAAATACATAGCTTTGTTTAGTTATCCAAAAGATTTTCCTTTTTAAACATATTTTTTTATTTTTGCTCAACTACGTAATGTGAAAAATTGCTCCGTCCATTTTTATATCTTTATTAGTTATATGACTTTATATTATAACAGATTTATTAATTATCCAACAAATTTTCAAACGTTCAAATATTTTTTAGGATATGCCCGCTGATTTATGCTAGAGCGTAAGGGTATATTTATTTATTTATTTAAATCTACAACTATAAGTACTCAATACGACAGTGCGGTCATTCACAAACCACAATTTAACAATTTAAATATAATACAACTTGTAACACGATAGGAATTATAACACAATACAACACAATAACATTCTACCTACATTAATCTATATTAATTAATAACTTAAAATAAATAACAGTGTCCTTGCGAATTCACTCAAATGACACGTGAAAACATCAATTTTGCCATGAAGTTTGTTGATGATACGAACTCTCTGGGTCACAGGTGTTTTGGCGAGTAGGTTGGTCCTGGCTGTCGGCACGGCCTGTAGTGGCGGGCGCCGCCTCCACACATAGTGGTCTGGTACGCAAAAACTGAAGCACTCCTGGATTATGCTCGATGCCACGAAGTAATTTGACCAGATACGAGACAAGCGTAAACTCCCGTCCTACCCTCAATTCATTGTATCCGATCATATCCAGCACAAATAGAGTGGGGTGCATCAACGGGTAAAACGGATATACCCCATAAAGCTTCCTGTACAAGTGGCGTATAAACTTCTTCTGAACGCGCTCCAACATTACAGAATATATGTATGTCCTCATGTGGAGCCCATATGACAGTACTATGTTCCAGATGACTCCTGACTAGTGCGTCATACAGGACCCTGACTGTTGCAATATTGGTGAAGTCTCGTGTCTGTCGTCTCAGTACGAATCCCAAGTTTCTGAATACCCGGCAGGTCTTAGTTATATGATCGCGAAACGATAATTCAGGAGATAACCCTAAATCACGTACTTGTGTGACTCGTTGCATAGGCACTGCGTCCACCACGTCGAACTTCACTAAGCTGCTCGGAGCTGCTTTGCCACGCACTTTTGGAGTAGTGTAGGCGAGTTTGCTGTCCACCGTTTATATTTTTTTTTTAAATCTTAATATGCACAACGTACAACGGCGTTTAGAAATTCGCTTTATATTTAAAAGGAATATTTAATATCTGCATTTAAAATAAACGTTTGATACTTCCTTAAGGACTAAGAAATAAGTATAATAAATTAATAATGCTTAGAAAGACACCTACTGAGGAGACACCGAGTTAAGAAAAAAAAAAAAAATTTCGTTCAAAGGTGTCTGAATCCAAACAATATACAGGTTGGAATTTTTTGACCTCACCTAGAGGGAAAGTACTCTAAATACTGGATATAGCAATTTTACTCAAAAGAAACATCTTTATTTTTAAAAAGAAACATATCTGCATTCAAAGATTTTCGAAAATTCGCTTGCGACACTCGGGAATCGAACCGGATAAAAATAACATCCTGTACTTTTATGGCATTAGTCGATAGGGTTAATCTTAAGGATAAAACCTCTCTAACAAACATGATAAATTAAATGAAAGGAAAACCATAAAATCTTATTTTAATTGAACGAGAAAAATGGGTAAACTAACTAATTAGTTGCTCGAAATGAGCTCCATTTTGTTGGATACACAGGAGATAGGGTGATTCTGCCCTGAAGCCCAATAGCGATAAGACATATACCAATGGAAAGATCTCATCAAGGAGAATATTTCTTATTATGAAGACTTCTGTTGTTGTACAATTGAAATTCTGGTATTTCGCCAATTAATTAACTTTAATTAATTCTTTGCCTTGCAAACATCATCTTTCAAGCCTATAATGGATATTTTAAAACATTGGCCTCCTAGATGCCGTTTTAGGAACAATTTTTTTTAAGAGTCGGTCAGCTGGTCAGAACGTTAAGCCTGCTGCATCCCCCAATAGCGTTAAGATACATGCCAATGGAAAGATCTCTTCAAGGGAAATATTTCGTGGTACGATAACTTCTCTCGATTTTAGTCAGTGAGGAGCTACAGAGCTATAAATATAAGTAATTAAGCATTATTAAAATTCAGGTATTTCGTCAATTAATTAACTTTCACTATTTCTGTGCCTTGCAAACATCATCTTTTAAGCCTATCACCGTCCACTCGAAAACATGGCTTACGAGTATATCATATGCCGTTTTAGGAACAATATTCCTAAGAGTCGGTTGGACATACATGTTAAACCTGCCGGAACTCCCAATACCGTTAAGGTATATTCCATTGAAAAGATCTCGTTTCGAAGAACGTTTGTTACTACTACACTTGTCTGAATTATTAGTTTGTTCGGCGTTAAATCATCGTAAATGTGACGTTAACATCACCACTTAATTCTCGTCATAAGTTAACTAATTAATAAATAGTAACTTGCAAACATCATCATCATTATATTAACACAAAAAAAAATTACGTCTGAAATCTGAATTCTCTAAAGGGAGGCAGACAGGATATGTACACACGGCTACATATTAAGCTATACATTTCCAGTAAATGCTGACCTCTCATTGTAAGGAAATGCAATGCGAGATTAGCTTATACTAGGTATGTATAGCTTGATATGTAGCCGTGTGTACAACTACATTTCGGCTACAGATGTAAAAATACCTCTTCAGCCATTTCAGAGAACAATTTGTGTTCTCTTCTATCTACAAGTATAAAACAAAATCTTTTTTCATGTATCTGTGTGTGTCACTTAGTTTTTCTAAACTACTCTTAGTATCTAGTTCTTCACGATCATTTAGAAAACTTATTTCCGAAGGTTTAAGTCTATAATACAGTAACATTTAAATATAGCACAGATATCTAGAAAGAAAGAAAGAAAAATAGGTTTATTTGTCACAGAAGCACGTGCATATAAAACGATAAGAATAATCAGAAAAATAAAACAAAATAGATCCACATTATAATCACGAGCTCAAAATAGAAATAGTCGGCAACTGCACGTCATGACTGTGACAAGAAGGCTTCCACTCAGCATCATGCTGTACTATGAGGGACCCACAGAACAGCACTGATTTTCAGTGGTCACCCGAAAAGGACGTACAGAAATCAAGTCAGGTTCAGTGATCAGTACATAAATAGTTACATAACAAAACAACCAGTAACTACTTCAAATATGCTGCAACTGTGCAACCAAATATATGGATAAAAATTATGAACAGGCATCTTTTGGGCACGCTCTTTCCATCATAGACCTCATCCATCGCTTTCTATTAGGCGTGATCGAGGTCAAGTGTAGGCTCATTTAGCAATAATAAAAAAAGATGACGTGACATCCATATTTTTTGAACTTGTGTACATTTTGTAGATGTTTGAAACAATCTCTCTGAATGTTTAAAATAATCATTTTTCATCTATTAACTAACCTAGTCAGTCTAGCGCGTAGATTGCTGGCTCTGTAAAGCAGTCATCATCATCGTAATACTGCTAGACAAAGGCCTCCCCCAAAGATCTCCACGACGACCGGTCCCACGCTATCCTCATCCAGCTGGTTTTAACCTTCACCAGATCCTCGGTCCACGTTGTGTGAGGCCTGCCAACGCTGCGTCTTCCGGTACACGGTCGCCACTCGAGAACTTTAATGCCCCAACGGCCGTCAGTCAGGCAGTGACACCAGGTTTTTTAAAGAATTTATTTGTAAAGGAATGTTAGCAAGTTTATAACTAGCCTTAACCAAATAATGCCTACCACAGTAATTTTATTAATTTTTAGCTTAATATAGTTACTAAAATGATTACTTTAAACATTCAGAGTGATTATTTCAAACATCTATTCAACAAGATATAAGCAAGTTCAAAAAATATGGATGTCACGTGATCTACTTTGTACGTATAATATCTTCAAAAATATCTTCGAAATATGACACTTTACGGGGTTTGGTCTTATTATGTTTTCTGTTTGCATTGATGTCAGCTATCGATTTATATAGATATCATGCACGGCCCCCATTTTGAAAAAAAAATCAAAATGGCAGACAGTAGGTTTACCATGGACCTTCTAAGCCCTTTAATTTCACACGTTTGAGAGATTTTACCAAGAGGTATTTGATATTTATATTAGTGTTTTCTACAACATAATTAAACATTATTATTCCAATTGAAATTTTTTTCGCATATTGTACAAAGTCCTTACGGAAGTATCAAACGTTTATTTTAAATGCATATAACAAGTATTCCTTTTAAATATAAAGCGAATTTCTAAACGCCGCGCCATTGTACGTTGTGCATAGGAAGATAAAACATTATTTGTAATCACGGTGGCTAGCAAACTCGCCTACACTACTCCAAAACTGCGTGGCAAAGCAACTCCGAGCGGTGAAGTGAAGGTCAACCCCGGAAGGTTTTGTGAATGACCGCACTGTCGTATTGAGTACTTATAGTAGTAGATTTAAATAAATAAATAAATCGCTCTAGCATAAATCAGCGGACATATCCTAAAAAATATTTGAACGTTTGAAAATTTGTTGGATAATTAATAAATCTGTTATAATATAAAGTCATATAACTAATAAAGTAATAAAAATGGACGGAGCAATTTTTCACATTACGTAGTTAAGCAAAAATAAAAAAAAATATGTTAAAAAAGGAAAATCTTTTGGATAACTAAACAAAGCTATGTATTTAAGGATATAAAAACATATTAAAAAATAAAAATTCGCAGAGCAATTTTTCAGTAGAAGTTATAGTACAAAATGTTAAAAGTTCATTTTGGGGTATCTCTGAAATCGAAAAAATGTTGGATTCCTTTACATACTTATTCTAACTAGTGCATACGTACGTATACAGAAAGTATTTCAGGCTGAGGAAATATTCACAGAGAGTTATAAGCGATTTTCATGTTTGGGTGAAAATGCCCAACTTCTCGTAAAAAAAAATGTTGGATTATTGTACATCTGTAATCTGTATCACCTAACTTCATCACATGCCAAATTTCAGAGGCGGAGGAATTTTTCGGAAGTCTCCATACAACGATATCCTCGTTGATTGGACTATAGATTTTTTTATTTATTTACAATACCTTGTATTAACAATTGTTAATATTTGATTATGAAAATATATTTGTTATTCGTATACTTATTGTTTATTTTCAACCAAAATTTTCACTTACTTCGTCAAATTAACTACCTATTCTTAGGTAGATAGGTAAACAAAAACCAAAAAGTGCACCTTTTTCAAAATCATTGTTGGTAATAAAAATAAAAGTTTATAGATGAAGTCCAGATCTTTTTATAAAGTACTTACTATGCAGTTTTCGTTGGCATAAAGAAATAAAGCATATTTCGTTATATTTGCTGTGTAGCGTTGTATTGCTTCTACAATATCAATTAGTCGAGTGAGCTAACTATTGCACTAGTTAACCGTAAAGTATGACAACTCTAAAAGCGGGGTACAATACTAGCTGTCTAAGAAAGACTCGTTCATTTCGATCGCTGACCGTCTTGCTGACAGGAGTAAATCCATGAACCTTAAGATTCTTTGTGCCCCAAATCTTGGGTGAGTTCCTCATTAATTAGGATTTATAATGGACCCTATGCGCTGGATAATCTATGTTATTATCATCTCCAATGTGGCATCTAATTTTACAATGGTCCATCTCTGACCATGCGGTTGTCAATTATCCAGTGCGTAGGGGACTGAAATATGTATGTATTGCTGTTGCATCGGGCTGTGCAAGTCCTTACTGTGTATTATAAGCGATATTGCAAGCCATCTGCTGAGATGGTTGATTTACCTTATGTTATGTTCGCGTGTCACATACTTAACCTCACATTGCATCTGTCATTGTGACACGCCATCTTTGCAAACTTTCTGCCTAACTGACTGCCTGTAAGCCGCTGCGATGTGTTAAGCTTCCTGCCTACCCTGCTTCCCATACCGTTCCTTGGTTGCTGAATGGGGGAATGGAGCTGAGCACATCGCATGCGGCTAGCTGCTTACGCACCGCATCTAACATGCGCACCCTAACGCGCTTTCCAGGGTTCTACGTCCAGGCTGAGGGCCGGTCTTCAATTGCTACAAGCTACCCTAGACCAGACTGCGCGCTGCACCTGCTGACGCTGCAAGCCATCGTGCAGGACCTACAGCCCGCCAGCAATCTGACGAGGGCCTCTCACTGAGCCTGTCTTACAGGCCCCTACACCTGCCAGCTACAGCCAAGGACGGTACCCTCTTACCTAACTTAGTGTGCGAGTGCTCAATTCAAACAGTTCAGTGACTACCTACCCACGACCTAGCCGTGTTACCCTAGAGAAACAATATATGTATTAACCTACCTCCTTGGTTTCATTCTATTTCTACAACCTAACTTGTTAACGGCCTCCGCAGCCTACCTGCGAAGCCCTAGCGGTAAAACTGTACAATACCGGACAGCGAAATAATGGGTTTTTTGGGGTGGGGGGAGGGGGGGGGGTGTTCCCTCTTCCCCAAACCCCCTCCCGAATCTAGGAAACGCATACTTTTGGAGATATTCAAGATTGAAATTTTGAGGTTAGGAATCAAAAAATCGTATATTTTATGCAACTTTGAGGGGTTTTATGGGAGAGGGGGTCACCCACAACCCTTTAGACCATCCCCCACAGTAGCAAATGTATACTTTCAGGTATTAAAAATGAAAAAAAAAAATTGTTGTGTCGGGGAGCGCTCTACTATTGTATAAAAATATTTGTACACTGAAATTCAGTTTCTGGGTGGTTTAAAAAAAAAATAACCATAACCTAAATTAAATCTGTCCAAGTCGGGGTGCCCTAAGTTTAGTTTCTGGGTGGTTTAAAAAAAAATAACCATAACCTAAATTAAATCTGTCCAAGTCAGGGTGCCCTATATTTTGTATGCAATAAAAAGAGAGATGAGACATAATTTTCTTACTAAATAATAAGAGGTTGATAAATGAAACACTAAAATTATAATAAACAATTTATTATGTTGTAACATAAACATATGTTATAGCGGTCAACAATTCCTCAAAGGGATCTTTGAGGTTTATTCTAATATTTCTTCTCCATGAGTATTCCGCCAGCCAATCTGTAAAGTCTGACTTGTTATGTTGCTGGCGGAATACTTTTTTTAGGGGTCGCCATTGGCTTTCAATCCTTTGGGTGTGTGTCCCATCTGGTGCAACAAATCTATTTACAGGATCACTGTGGTTGACCCTTTTATGAATATATCCATGTTCAGGAAGGCATTGATACGCTCTCCAAAAATCTGTGTGAATAATGGAGCCCTCCTGAACATGTTTTTTTATTAGTGGCACCAATACTTCTGACGTACGCTCATTATCGGGACACACTTCAAGCCTTAGGTCATCACTCCCATCTTCAATCATCCCTATCACCCAATGTCCTTCAATATGTCTTCCTCTGTTATACTTTCTTCTCCCAAACTTCGATTCGTCAATTTGTACAATTTTATTCAGTCCTCCTATTTTCGTATCTGGACTGAAATGTTCAAGTACATAAATGACTACTGCTTCCCTGCAATAACTGTACCAATCCGCGATTGTCTTAAATGATAAAACTGGCTCGTTTTCATCTGATAGTTGCTTTTGCACCCATTCATATGACTGGCCATCACTGAACGCATACATGAGTTGAAACATGGTTGAAAGGGCCAAATGTGCATTTTCGAACCAGGTCCCAGCTGCTCGACTAAATGTTCTGGTTCGGCAATTGCTTTTCCTACATCTAAATCTCCCAAAATGTCCAGTGTCCATGACGACTGGCATTGGCCGACGGTGGATAGGGCACAATTTTTCAGTCGGTACCAACCTCCTTTCCTCAGCAAATTGCACGCATTGCTCATGGGAGCCTAGGCGAGTGAAGACTTTTTTCCATGTCCACATGGATCTAAGACAAATAGAAAAAAAATAATTATAAAGTAATCTATACACTTTTAAATACCTGATGTACCTAGATAATTGAGAAACTAAAGCCCTTCACCCTGAGTAAAAAGTGGGAGCTGCTCTCTATCTGAACCGGAGCTCCCGCAGAGTAATTTGATTCTATCACTATATTCAACCTAATTTACACTATTTATAGTTCAAACTATAAGTAACTAACTTTATATTTATTATTATATGTAACATCTACTAGCCTGATTTCATCCGAGTGAAAGTGAACTCGTCTCCCGGATGACCCAGATGGTAGATGTACCTCCACACCATCGGCAGAGGTGGAGGTGGCGGATATATGTGCCGGCGCTCGGTCCCTCAGGGGAAGGCTTTTCATTCACTCGCTCGACTCCGCTGTGGACGGTCGTGCCGCTGACGCATTCGCTCGCTGCACCGCTGACTCACCGCTGACTCACCGCCATCGACGATCGTTCGTGACGCCACGTCACGGAACGACTCCTGTAGTCTCTGACTGCACCCGCTGTCAATCATTGCCTTTTTCAAGGCGATCGTTGATAAACTATTTCCTTCACGTTGTCCGTCAAACAAACGTTCGGCGTGTCTCCTTAAAAAAAAAAAATCCACAGTTTCGTGGTCCTTGACGGATACCTCACGGTGACAACCAAATCAAGGGGGTGTTGACCCAACACACCCGCTGAGCCCCTTCAGGGTAAGGCAGTTAATTGGACGGGTCCCAGAGTTAACCGGCCTTGGGGGGTCTCCTAGTCGGCTCTGGTGACAGTTTTGCTTCCACAGCGACACACCTAGCGTCTTTAGGGTGTGTCTACACCCTTCGCGCTAGACTGGTCAAGGCCCTGTCGCACATTAAGATTGGCGACAGGTTTCAGCTCTAGGGCTCACAAGTAGGCACTCACCTCCCTGTCTGCACCCGACAGGGAGGGCCACACACCCCCGGGCCCATCCACCCGGGGAGTAGGATCTTTTAGGTCCCCTTATTTGTTCCCATTTTAACTGCAATATTGCTGCGATGTCGGACGCCGACATCGCAGCCTTCGCAAGAGAGGTCCTTTTCAAGGACCCAGACTTCTTGCTCAAATATGGGAAGGCTTGGCGTAGTCGCCACCTCGACCCAAGCGAGGCTCTAGAGAGCCCGCTTTCCCCCCCTGTAGCAGACAGGGGCACCCCTTTTACGGCGGATTCAACGCCGTCTGTAGCCTCCCCCCAGCCCGAGGTGATGGACACCTCCACCCTCCTTCGGACTCAGAGTCCGAAGACGCAATTTCTCTCACTTCCTCCTCCTCCTCCTCAGACGACTATCAAGTCGTCGGAAAGGGAGGGAAGAGGAAGAAGAGCGCCTCCTCAAAGGCCGGCAAGGCCAAAAAGCCTCTGGCGGCAGCCATCCCCTCCGCCCCTGCCTCCACCTCCTCCTCTGCCCCTGTCCCCACGGCACCCATCTCAGCCAGTCCTTCCCAGGCCAGTAAGCCTGGATCTTCTACCCCTGCCTCCGCGGCAAAAAATAGCGCCCTCACATCCTCCTCGCAGGATGCCCCCCCCGCCCTGACTCCTGCTTCTTCTGCCCCCAAGAAGCTGGCACCCCCCCCGCCTGTGTTCATTCAGGACAAGGCAAAGTGGACAGATGTGTCCCAATGGTGCACCGAGCAAAAGATCGGCTTCACCAATGCCCGCTCCACCCAGCAGGTTATCAAAGTGAGCATCCCTACGTCCAAGGACTATAGGGAGCTCACCAGGCTCCTTCGGGCGAGAGGTGTGTCTTTCCACACCTACACTCTTCCCGAAGAGCGCCAGACCCGAGTAGTAATTCGTAGGATTCCGAAGGAAATCCCTACTGACGCCATCAAGGCCGACTTAGAGGCCCAAAATATCCCAGTTTCGGAGGTCCACCGAATGCACCGCGCCAGAGGCGGTCAAGCATTCGACATGGTCCTTGTCGTCTGTCCCCCAACTGAAGGGCATCACCCTATTTTCATGCCACCTCATGGGCTTTGAGATCCAGAAGCCCAATAAATATGGCTTCATCGGTCAGTGCCACCGATGCCAGCTATATGGCCACGCGCAGAAGAACTGCCACGCCAAACCTAGGTGCGTCAAGTGCCTGGGCGAGCACGGCACTTCTGACTGCCCCCGTCCTAAAGACCGTACCCTCTGCACCGAGCCACCTAGTTGTGTGCTACGTGGTGAGTCAGGACACCCGGCAAATTACCGGTGCTGCCCTAAAGCCCCGAAATTATCCCCCAA
This sequence comes from Fissipunctia ypsillon, assembly GCA_947568875.1. NCBI lineage: Eukaryota > Metazoa > Arthropoda > Insecta > Lepidoptera > Noctuidae > Fissipunctia > Fissipunctia ypsillon. The sequence goes on from OX387668.1 coordinate 11,027,783, forward strand.
ACTGGCCAAGCGCGCAGTCGCCCGCCAGCAAAGGGAAGCCCCCCTCAACGGGCCCCCCGCCCCTTCGACCCAAATGCCAGAACGGCTAAGCCCTCAAAGGCCTAGCCCCTGGACGGCCCTTAACCACCAAAGGGCTTTCCCGGCCCTGGCCAAAACCAGCCCCCCACCTCCATCCATTCCAGCGCTGATGGACCCCCGCAACCGCGCCGCCGCGCCCGCCCCCGCCCTCCCCCCGAGACCGGTGCAAGCGCCTAAAACCGCCCCTGCAGCCGGTACTGCACCCCCCCACTCACCGACTACGGTTGGCCCTAACCCCCTCGACCCCTTCAACATTATTTCGGGCACCTTCACGGCCTTCCTCACCCCACGCGCCAGGAAAATGGCAAACGAATTAGTTGCTGCCAGAAATGCCGGCAACCTTCTCCAGATTCTGGAGATCTATAACGCGTATCCCGAGATCACGCAAGCCTTATCCTCCTTCGCCAACCTTCCCAACCCCCACTATGGATAAAGAAGCCAAAGGGAGAACTAAGCCCCGATCCCTTAAATTAGGCTACTTCAATGCCAACGGCATTCGCGGACAACGCGATGAGATCGCCGAGTTCCTCCGTGATCATCAAATTGATATTCTCCTTATACAGGAATCCTTCCTCAAGCCCAACGTCCGTAACCCGTCAATTGCTAACTACTGCGTAGTTCGCAACGACAGGTCTCGGTGTCACAAGGGCGGCACCCTCATATACTATAGAAAGGTTCTGCACTGCATCCCTATGGACCCTCCCCCCCTATCCAAATTAGAAGTGTCTGTATGCCGGCTAGGCATGTCAGGCCACCAACCGATCACCCTAGTATCGGCCTATGTTCCCCCCCAAACCTCGCCAGATAATCCCCAGTCGATTTCTGACGACCTCTCTGCCCTCTTCGGCCTGAGTGATTCCGTTATCATAGCGGGCGACCTCAACGCCAAACACCCTGCCTGGAACAGCAACACCTCCTCAGCCAGAGGAAGACAACTGTTCGGTCTCTGCCCCATACTAAATTTCGATGTCATCGCCCCGATGACTCCAACCCATTTTCCCCACAACCCCAACCATACCGCCGACGTCCTCGACATAGCGCTTCTGAAGAATATCAACCTACGGTTGGATTCTATAGAGGCGGTACAAGAGCTCTCCTCTGACCACCGACCAGTAGTCATGAAACTGGCCCCCCGTGTCGGTCTCCATGACCCCACTCAACCCCCTCTCACCAAAATAGTCACAGATTGGAGGAAAGTAAGCAAAAGCCTGAAATCCACTTCTTCCCATCACTTGGACTCCATCCCTGATCACACAAAACCCCACCACATCCATAGGATGCAGACCCTCCAGAACCGTGCCCTCCGAATGATCACGGGATCCCCTTTCTATGTCCGGAACGAGATCCTCCACCTCGATCTAAAAATCCCCACCATCCTCCAATTCATGAAACGTAACTCCAAGCGTTTCTTTGATACCGCCGCCAAACATCGCAACCCCCTAGTTGTCGAGGCCGCAAATTATACCCCCTCCAACATCAGTAAAGTTCGCCGTCCGAGGCATACACTGTTAGACCCAGACGACCCTATTACTCTCCTCCAGGAAAGCAATAGGGCTTCTAGTACAGTTTACAAGAACAAAAACCCGACATTCCGACCCCGCCGCCGAGGTCCAGCGCGAAAACCCCGAATTAATAATTCCCCCCGTCCCTTGCTCGAAGAAGCGCCAGCCCGCGCCGAAGCTGAGCCTGTAGCTTTAAATTCCCCAGACAATAATAATTATCCAAGTTTGATCCAGCCTTTTTTTTTTTTTTTGTTTCGGGGTGGAAAATCCTCATGGATGTCCTCCGCCCTGGGGCGGGCGGAGGGGTCTGTCAGACTCTTACTGACTGAAAACCACCCCGGTGTTCCATCTCACACCTACGCCGTGGGTCGCGGGAACTTACGATCCTTCCGCAACCCCCGGCTGGTGCCGGCCCGCCACGGCAGGCCTCTCCTCGTGTCGAGGGGGGGAGTGAGGTGTTTGACTCCCCCCGCGACGTCTAAGAGGGGCGCGCGTGGAACACTACGCGCCGCCACCTCGGGTCCGATGTATGGGGGGCGACGGACGTGCCCGAGTCCGTCGCCCCTGGACCCATTTAGGGGGGCTGGAAGAGGGCGTTGTCCGCCCTCCGCCGACGCCCAGTGCGCCTGCTGCGGGCTGGGTGAGAGGATGTGATCTCCCTCTCCCTTTCCGCAGCCTCCTTCTGCGAGATGACTGTCTCGCAGAAGGAAACCACCGCGTCCCAGGACTCCTCGCTGCCGACCATCGAATTAACGACAGCCGGCAGCGACAGGTCACTGCCTACTCTAGAGATGAGGGCACGGCGCGGCTCCTCCCAAGCGGCACACTCTGCCAGCGTATGCCGCGCCGTGTCCTCCCGACAGTCGACGCAGTGGTGACACCGGGCGTCTGGCTCCCTGGTTATGCGACACAGGTACTTCCCGAAGCAACCATGCCCCGAGAGCACCTGCGTCACCCGAAACGACAAGGAGCCGTGCCTCCTCCCGAGCCAAAGGTCGAGCACCGGCCGGACCGCCTCGATGGTGCCGAGGCCGGCGGTAGGGCGTGAGAGCCTGTCCCGCCATTCCGCCACCAGGACCTCGCGAAGCAGCAACCGACGCTGCTCCATTAGTCGCTGCATCGGTCGCTCACCTCGCGCCTGCATTTCCTCGCGCCACCGATACAATGACGCGAGTAATTTCGCCTCCAGGTCCCAGGGCGGGGATCCGGCCAGTGCACAAGCCGCCTCGTAGGAGATCGTGCGATACCCCCTGATGACTCTGATGGCCATCGCTCTCTGTGGCCTCCGCAGAACAGCAATGCTACCGGCCGTCAGGTCAGCCGCCCAGATCGGAGCCCCGTACAGGGCCATCGATCGCACGATCCCCACGTAGAGTCGCCTACAGGCGGCGCTCGGGCCCCCCAGATTGGGAAGCAGCGTTGACAGCGCCCCAGCCGCGCCCATCAACATGGGCACCAGCCGCCGGAAGTGGGGTCCGAAGTCCCACCGGCTGTCGAGCACCAATCCCAGGTACTTCATGGTAGACTCGACAGCGATCCGGGCCCCCCCGACCACTATGTGTGATCCGGGTGGCGGCGCCCGCCGGGGAAGTTTGATCCAGCCTGTCCCAACTTGCTGTCCCCCCAGTGACGCCCTAAGCCGAGGTTCGTACCCCACAGGGGGTGCCCTTAGCGCGCAGTCACTTAGTATTGTAAGTAACACGCCCCTGGCTGGAGGCTTTGAGTTAGCTTAAGGCAGCCACAGGATTGACCGGCTAAGTAGTCACGGCCACTCTTGGCCAACTACGAGATGCCATAGTTAGGAAAAAAAAAAAAAAAAAAAATATTTCATTTCCCTCGCTCGACACCGCTGTGGACGGTCGTGCCGCTGACGCATTCCGCTCGCTGCACCACTGACGCACCGCACAGTCGCCGCCTTCGACGCTCGCTCGTGACGCCACGTCACGCACCGACTCCTGTAGTCTCTGACTGCACGCGCTGTCAATTATTGCCTTTTTCAAGGCGATCGTTGATAAATTATTTCTTTAACGTCGTCCGTCAAATAAACGTTCGGCGTGTCTCCTTGGCCCCCTCAGGGTAAAAACCACAGTTTCGTGGTCCTTGACGGATACCTCACGGTGACAACCAAGTCAAGGGGGTGTTGACCCAACGCACCCGCTGAGCCCCTTCAGGGTAAGGCAGTTAATTGGACGGGTCCCAGAGTTAACCGGCCTTGGGGGGTCTCCTAGTCGGCTCTGGTGACAGTTTTCCTTCCACAGATACTCACCTGGTGTCTTTAGGGTGTGTCTACACCCTTCGTGCTAGACTGGTCAGGGCCCTGTCGCACATTAAGACTGGCGACAGGTTTCAGCTCTAGGGCTCACAAGTAGGCACACACCTCCCTGTCTGCACCCGACAGGGAGGGCCACACACCCCCGGGCCCATCCACCCGGGGAGTAGGATCTTTTAGGTCCCCTTATTTGTTCCCATTTTAAATTCAATATTGCTGCGATGTCTGACGCCGACATCGCAGCCTTCGCAAGAGAGGTCCTTTTTAAAGACCCCGACTTCCTATTAAAATATGGGAAGGCTTGGCGTAGTCGCCACCTTGATCCAAGTGAGGCTCTAGAGAGCCCGCTTTCCCCCCCTGTAGCAGACAGGGGCACCCCTCTTACGGCAGATTCGATGCCGTCTGTAGTCTCCCCCCAGCCCGAGGTGATGGACACCTCCACCCCTCCTTCGGATTGAGAGTCTGAAGACGCAATCTCGCTCTCTTCCTCCTCCTCCTCCTCAGACGACTATCAAGTCGTCGGAAAGGGAGGGAAGAGGAAGAAGAGCGCCTCCTCAAAGGCCGGCAAGGCCACAAAGCCTCTGGCGGCAGCCATCCCCTCCGCCCCTGCCTCCACCTCCTCCTCTGCCCCTGCCCCTACGGCACTCATCTCAGCCAGTCCTTCCCAGGCCAGTAAGCTTGGGTCTTCTACCCCTGCCTCCGCGGCAAAAAATAGCGCCCTCACATCCTCCTCGCAGGATGCCCCCCCCCCCGCCCTGACTCCTGATTCTTCTGCCCCAAAGAAGCTGGCACCCCCCCGCCTGTGTTCATTCAGGACAAGGCAAAGTGGACAGACGTGTCCAAATGGTGCACCGAGCAAAAGATCGGCTTCACCAATGCCCGCTCCACCCAGCAGGGTATCAAAGTGAGCATCCCTACGTCCAAGGACTATAGGGAGCTCACCAGGCTCCTTCGGGCGAGAGGTGTGTCTTTCCACACCTACACTCTTGCCGAAGAGCGCCAGACCCGAGTGGTAATTCGTAGGATTCCGAAAGAAATCCCTACTGACGCCATCAAGGCCGACTTAGAGGCCCAAAATATCCCAGTTTCTGAGGTCCACCGAATGCACCGCGCCAGAGGCGGTCATGCATTTGACATAGTCCTTGTCGTCTGTCCCCCGACCGAAGGGCATCACCCTATCTTTGGTGTAAAAACCATATGCCACCTCATGGGCTTCGAGATCAAGAAGCCCAATAAATATCGCTTCATCGGTCAGTGCCACCGATGCCAACTATACGGCCACGCGCAGAAGAACTGCCACGCCAAACCTAGGTGCGTCAAGTGCCTGGGCGAGCACGGCACTTCCGACTGCCCCCGTCCTAAAGACCGCACCCTGTGCACCGAGCCACCTAGTTGTGTGCTATGCGGTGAGTCAGGACACCCGGCAAATTACCGGGGCTGCCCTAAAGCCCCGAAATTATCCCCCAAACTGGCCAAGCGCGCAGTCGCCCGCCAGCAAAGGGAAGCCCCCCTCAACGGGCCCCCCGCCCCTTCGACCCAAATGCCAGAACGGCTAAGCCCTCAAAGGCCTAGCCCCTGGACGGCTCTTAATCACCAAAGGGCTTTCCCGGCCCTGGCCAAAACCAGCCCCCCACCTCCATCCATCCCAGCACTGATGGACCCCCGTAACCGCGCCGCCGCGCCCGCCCCCGCCCTCCCCCCGAGACCGGTGCAAGCGCCTAAAACCGCCCCTGCAGCCGGTACTGCACCCCCCCACTCACCGACTACGGTTGGCCCAAACCCCCTCGACCCCTTCAACATTATATCGGGTACATTCACGGCCTTCCTCACCCCACGCGCCAGGAAAATGGCAAACGAATTAGTTGCTGCCAGAAATGCCGGCAACCTTCTCCAAATCTTGGATATCTATAACGCATATCCCGAGATCACGCAAGCCTTATCCTCCTTCGCCAACCTTCCCAATCCCTACTATGGATAAAGAAGCCAAAGGGAGAACTAAGCCCCGATCCCTTAAATTAGGCTACTTCAATGCCAACGGCATTCGCGGACAACGCGATGAGATCGCCGAGTTCCTCCGTGATCATCAAATTGATATTCTCCTTATACAGGAATCCTTCCTCAAGCCCAACTACCGTAACCCGTCAATTGCTAACTACTGCATAGTTCGCAACGACAGGTCTCGGTGTCACAAGGGCGGCACCCTCATATATTATAGAAAGGTTCTTCACTGCATCCCTATGGACCCTCCCCCCCTATCCAAGTTAGAAGTGTCTGTATGCCGGCTAGGCATGTCAGGCCACCAACCGATCACCCTAGTATCGGCCTATGTTCCCCCCCAAACCTCGCCAGAAAATCCCCAGTCGATTTCTGACGACCTCTCTACCCTCTTCGGCCTGAGTGATTCCGTTATCATAGCGGGCGACCTCAACGCCAAACACCCTGCCTGGAACAGCAACACCACCTCAGCCAGAGGAAGACAACTGTTCGGTCTCTGCCCCATACTAAATTTCGATGTCATCGCCCCGATGACTCCAACCCATTTTCCCCACAACCCCAACCATACCGCCGACGTCCTCGACGTGGCGCTTCTGAAGAATATCAACCTACGGTTGGATTCTATAGAGGCGGTACAAGAGCTCTCCTCTGACCACCGACCGGTGGTCATGAAACTGGCCCTCGTGTCGGTCTCCATGACCCCACTCAACCCCCTCTCACCAAAATAGTCACAGATTGGAGGAAAGTAAGCAAAAGCCTGAAATCCACTTCTTCCCATCACTTGGACTCCATCCCTGATCAGTTCGACTCTGTCGCGGACACGACGGCCGCGATCGACTCGCTCACTGAGCACGTACAATCAGTCCTGAACGACTGTTCAAAGGTAACTCCAGCGGACGATGACCGTCGCTGGAGATTGCCGGACGATGTGCGTGAACTGTTGCGCGAGAAGAACGCGGCTGTCCGTGCATACAGCAACTTCCCCTGCCTTGCGAACAAAGCCCATATGCGCCATTTACAGCGAGCTGTAAAGACACGCCTAGCGGAGCTGCGTACCGCTGGCTGGGACAGGATGCTAAGCGACCTAGAGCCCACTCATCAGGCCTTCTGGGAACTCCAAAGAAAACTAAAGTCCAAGGAAGTAATCTCCTTGCCCCCCCTACTTCGCCCTGACAAGACTATCGCTTTCGATGATGCCGACAAGGCTGAATGCCTGGCCGATAGCCTTGAGGCCCAATGCTCTCCCAGCTCCCAACCAGTAGACCAAGCTCACTTGTCAAAAGTTGACGCTGAAGTCGAACGTAGAGCCTCCATCCCCCCTGTCGAAAACCCTGACTATCCTCTGCCTCCCGTCACTCCAGACGAAGTGCACGATATCATCAAGGGTCTAAAGCCCCGTAAAGCTCCCGGCTCAGACGGTATCACAAACAGGGTAATTCAACTATTCCCTGCCCACCTTATAATGCTACTGACCACCATCTTCAATGGTGCCATGAGCAATAACATCTTCCCAGAAGCATGGAAAAAGGCCACTGTCATCGGCATCCCCAAGCCTGGAAAGCCCAAATCTGAGCCCTCGAGCTACCGCCCCATCAGTTTGCTCAATGTCCTCGGCAAAGTCTATGAGAAACTTATTTATAAGCGTCTCAGAGACTATGCCGAAACAAAAGGCCTCATCCCAAACGAACAGTTTGGTTTTCGAACCCAGTTTAGCGTAGAGGTAGGTAGGTAGTTTGTGCGGAAAGAAATAAAAGTGGGTACACGTACACAAGATAAATTAAAGTTTATTGGCAAGCACCAGAAATGTAGTTCACAGCACAAAAAGAACACTAACGAAATAGACAGAAGGAGTAAACAAAGAGTACAGTATAGAAGAGAAGTTATTGGTTAGACTAGTGAGCGTTAGCACAAGCGCGGCAGCGGACCGAGCGACACAGCGATCGTTTACGAGGTAGTGGGCCGACTGCCGGCGGCCGGTTCACAATCATGCGCGGGAGTAGCTCCGGAATGCGAGCCCCCGCCTCGCGCGTTGAACAATGCCGGTAATAACAAGCCCAGTTCGTTTGTCTGTCCGTATACACCATATAAATATATACTTCGGCAACATTCAGCCATACCAGCACTCTTGTGTGCATCAGGCCCACCGCATCATCGAACACATAAACGCTGGCTTCCAGCGTGGCATGATGACGGGTGTTATATACTTCGACATAGCGAAAGCGTTCGACAGAGTCTGGCACAACGGCTTATTATATAAGCTCTACCAACTCGGTGTGCCGGACCGTCTCGTACTCATCTTACGAGACTTCTTGTCGAACCGCACCTTCCGCTATCGCATCGAAGGAGCACTATCCTCCCCCCACCCTATCCGCGCAGGCGTCCCCCAGGGCTCTGTGCTTGCCCCCCTCATCTTCACGCTGTTCACCAGCGACATACCCAGGAGCAAAAAGGCACAGTTGGCTCTGTTCGCAGACGACACGGCCATTTACTGCTCAGGCTTTAAACAAGCCCCGATCTCTCTCACTCTCCAAAGAGCAATCAACAAACTTGGCGACTGGTTCAGGAAGTGGAGAATCGAAGTGAATCCTGACAAAAGCCAAGCGGTTCTTTACTCCAAACCGCGCCTTAAGCCCACCCCCCCCCCCGACCACTCACCATGTTCGGTAAGCCTATCCCTTGGGAGAAGCGAGCCAAATACCTAGGTGTGATTCTCGATGAGCACCTCACCTTCGCAGAGCACATAAAGCAGGTTCGTTCGCGCGCCGCTTTCGCTCTCGGTAGACTCCACTCCATAATGAATGCAAAAAGCAAATTGTCACAAAAGTGCAAGTTGCGCATTTACACGGCGTGCATACGCCCTATTATGACATACGCCTGTGCAGTCTTTGCACACGCAAAACCCCACCACATCCATAGGATGCAGACCCTCCAGAACCGTGCCCTCCGAATGATCACGGAATCCCCTTACTATGTCCGAAACGAGATCCTCCACCTCGATCTCAAAATCCCCACCATCCTCCAATTCATGAAACGTAACTCCAAGCGTTTCTTTGATACCGCCGCCAAACATCGCAACCCCCTAGTTGTCGAGGCCGCTAACTATACCCCCTCCAACATTAGTAAAGTTCGCCGTCTGAGGCATACTCTTCTAGACCCAGACGACCCCATTACTCTCCTTCAAGAAAGCAATAGGGCCTCCAGTACAGTTCACAAAAACAAAAGACCGATATTCCGACCCCGCCGTCGAGGTCCATCGCGAAAACCCCGAACTAATAATTCCCCCCGTCCCTTGCTCGAAGAAGCGCCAGCCCGCGCCGAAGCTGAGCCTGTAGCTTTAAATTCCCCTGTTAATAATAATCACCCAAGTTTGATCCAGCCTGTCCCAACTAGCTGTCCCCCCAGTGACGCCCTAAGCCGAGGTTCGTACCCCACAGGGGGTGCCCTTAGCGCGCAGTCACTTAGTATTGTAAGTAACACGCCCCTGGCTGGAGGCTTTGAGTTAGCTTAAGGCAGCCACAGGATTGACCGGTTAAGTAGTCACGGCCACTCTTGGCCAACTACGAGATGCCATTGTTAGGAAAAAAAAAAAAAAAATATTTCATTCCTTCCTACAACAAGCATTGTTTTATTTCTATCAACCGAATACGTCGCTAAATGACCACGCGCTGAGTTTTTAATAGGAAAGCATGAGTCTGCACTAGCTGTTATGGCAGAAATAAGATTATCATAACAGTTTGTTACATGGAGGGGACTAGGAGAATCAAAATCACGGGAAACTAAATTTGGAAGAAAATCAATTTTGTCCTACAGTAGTGATGCATACTTCGTCCAATCAGGATTAGACAAATTGTACCTCAGAAGTGGAGGGCTCGATTTTTCTAAATAAGTTCTCTCAGCCAAAGATATTATTTATTGGATAGTGGTCACTACCATGCGTCAAACTGGTACATTCCCAATGGCACGACGCCGCGATGTCCAGTGTGCAAAAAGTAAGGTCAACGCAGCTCTTAAGCTGTCCAGGAAGGGACCTACGGGTTGGGCAACCATTGTTTAAAATACAAAGATTAAGGTAGTCTAAGATTTCAACTAAACCTACCCCGAAAGAGTCGCAACGTTCAGAACCCCACCTATAGTGATGGCAGTTGAAGTCCCCCATAACAAGTACAGGGCCTTCTATGTTTTCCAGCGTACTTTTTAAGATTGGAAGGAAACTTTGATGAGGGTGCGCAATATAAACGGATAAGAGGGTTATACCCTCTACCCTACCAGCCACAATGCTAATATCATCACCTAGAGGAGGCAAAGATGCAGCCACAAGTGGGACACGATTGTTCACGCAGAGAGCCGACCCGCCATGGCCATCAGATCGGTCGCATCTGAGAATATTAAAAGAGGGTAAACGGAAACTAAGACCCAGGACTAGCCAAGTCTCAGCGAGAGAACAAGCTAAAGGTTTGTATTTGTTCAAAAGTAATGTGAGCTCGTGCTTCTTATGCCACACGCTCCTCACATTCCATTGAAGGAACACCAACCGAGCCATTATTATGGGATGAAAGCGAATTTATAAGTGCAGTAGCAACGTTGGACGGTAATTGAGTTTTATTGGGTGAAGGCATTAAAGTTAAGAGAAGTTTACTAAGAAGTTCAATTATTGAAGACAAGTTTTCAGAAGATTCTGTGAGTTGAAGATTAAGAACACAGCCATTAGGCTGAGAAGATTGGGGAGTGCTAGTGAGCAGCTGGTGAGCTGTTTTATCATAGGAGGGAGAGAGGGGAGCATGGGTCCTTGGCTTAAGAGACACAGTTTTACGATATGACTGGGGCTGTGTTTTAGCAATGTCTGCATAGCTACGAGTATAAATGGGAACAGTTTGACTTGCTTCTGAATAAGACATTACCTTCTCAGCCATAATTGATTTAATTGTCTTCTGTCTGCTGTACTCCGGACAGGCCCTGCTATTTGCAAAGTGACTTCCAGAGCACAACACACAGAAGGCTTCGCTCTCAGCAATGCTACAACCATCACCGGGGTGATCATTGCCACACTTACTGCAACGGGGTTTGGAACGACAAAGGGATTCTACGTGACCAAATCGGCAACACTTACGGCACTGAATTGTGGGGTAGATATATTGTTCCACGGTTAAGGCTGTATAAAAACAGAAAATTCTTTTTGGTAAAACTTGGCCATCAAAGGTAATGACACAAGTTTCTGTGGGTCTATATTCTGTTAAACCGTCTTTGGTAACTTTTCTATTTAACCGTCTGACTTTAATAATTGGACCACAGCCTTCTTGAACCTTTAAATAATTTAAAACTTCTTCTTCTGAGAAGTCATTCGGGATGCCACTTACAACACCCATACGGGTTATATTAAAAGATGGAATGGTACGACTTTACTTTACCTGCCGTGGATTTAAGGGAGGGGAGGGAGCGTGGGAGGGGGGAGGGGGGTGTAGAACCCCCCCTATGAAGGAAAAATTGCGCAGCCCCCCCCTTTTTAAGATATGATTTTTTTAATATTCTAACCTAACTTTTAAATTTTCTGCACTACCTATAACTAAAAAAAAACCACGTAACTGGTCTAAATTCGTTTCCAAACAATAATAAGATCAATGACCCTTTCAAGGTCAAGGTCAACACCCCAAAAGTCAAAGTTAAACCAAAATATAGTCAAATCTTGGAATATTACCTTTTGACAAACTCTGAGGTCAAGGGCATCAAGGTCTCCAGTGTGGGCGCGTTCCGTGAGGCGGCGACCAGTCCGTCGGTTGAACGCGTCCCAGAGGGTCATGGCCATCCGGTTAGCCCGGGGATACCGCACGGTCTCCGGGGAGGCGGCGAACCTCCTTGCCGGATTACCGCCATGGGATCTGGAGGCAAAAGTCCTCGCGCACATCTGGGAGTGGCGCGAAGAGGCAGGACGCCGGGGCGTAACTCCGTTGCCGCGAGAAATCGCGGCACGGCGGACAGAGCTCCGGCAGGATCTCATGGCGGCATGGAGAGTGCGATTGTCGCAACCCAGCGCTGGGCACGCCACAATTGCGGCGATAAGTCCCCTCTTTGAGGAGTGGCTGGAGAGGCGCCACAGCGTCCTCACCTTCCGCCTGACGCAGGTCCTCACCGGACACGGGTGCTACGGGAGGTACCTGTTCCGGATAAGGCGGGAGGAATCGCCCGGGTGTCACCACTGTGTGGGTCGCCCGGAGGACACGGTGGAGCATACGGTGGAGGTCTGCCCGGCTTGGGCGGAGCACCGCCGTGTCCTCGCGGAAGCGATCGGCGGCGGCGATCTCTCGCGTCCGGCCCTGGTCCAGGCCATGGTACGGAGCGAGAGTGCATGGGAAGCCATTACCTCCTTCTGCGAAGCAGTAATGCTCGTGAAGGAGGAGGCGGGACGCGTGAGGGAGAGGCAAGCTTTGCACCCTCACGCCCCTAGTCGCCGCAGGAGACGCCCTGGGCGTCGGGAATTGGCAGCTGATTCCCGGCCACCGTAGGCGCGGGCTTGCGGACGGCGAGCAATGGGTAGCTCGCCGTCCGGTAAGGACCAAGCCCGAGTCGACGGCGCGTCGTGTTCCACGCGCGCCTCAAAGAGATGTCAGCACTATTGACGGGGTCCGCTAGGGCCGATGCCAGCTAGGGTTGCGGGATGTTCGAAAGAGTTACCGTGGCCCCGGCACAGGCAACAGAAGGAACACGGGTGGGTTTTAGTCAGTAAAAGTCTGACACGCCCTCCCGCTCCGCCCAGAGCGGGAGAAGTCATTTGATGATTTCCCATCCACAAAAAAAAAAAAAAAAAAAAAAAAAAAAAGGGCATCAAGGTCAATAATATATTTCTCGAAGTAAGGCGTGGTCGACGGAGCCCCGCTTCGCGGGGCTCCTACTTCTGAGTGGTTTAAAAAAAAATAACCACGAAGGGGATGGCGGGGTCTGAAAGACCCCTTCTAACCTAACCTGTCCAAGTCGAGGTGCCCCAAGTCCCAAACTCGCTTTACTCGCTCTTGCATCCTAAGTTCTCATTTTATACGTAAACGCTCTCAACTGCTAGGGACATACGTTGACTATCAGGACGACGACCATGTACAGAAGTATTAGTGTTCTGTGACCATGTGAAGTGACACTTGACAGTGACAACACAAAATGGCGTTGTTTTACGTTTGGTTTCACATACCGGCAATAATCGGTAAATTATTTATAAGTGTTAATTTAATAGCACTAACTTAATTCAGCGAAATATATGTTTTATAATTAAATATTCGTAAAATGTATCTAAATCACTACAATGCGTGTTTATTTCATCATTAATAAGAAGTAAAACATTTTAGTACGTTGACCTTACGTAAAACGAAACGTTTAATGGCGAGACAATATGTCAAAAGTGACAAGATATTGCAAAATTTTTACGATTTTGATTATTTTTTTCTCGTAAACCATTTATCTGCGCAACTTAAAACTTTACGAGGGGGCTTCTATTAATATGATCTTTCTGTGAAAAAAATATGGACTCCCAACTCGATGGCTGGTAAAGTAAAACTTAGCCCAATTGTATCTGTCATTGTTTCATTTTTCATTGTTTTTACCACACCAACATAATGTACAACAATAAAACTTAGGATGCAAGAGCGAGCGAAGCGAGCTCGGGACTTGGGGCACCCCGACTCGGACAGGTTAGGTTAGAAGGGGATGGCGGGGTCTTTAAGACCCCGCCATCCCCTTCGTGGTTATTTTTTTTTAAACACCCAGAAATAGGAGCCCCGCGGAGCGGGGCTCCGTCGACCACGCCTTACTTCGTGACATCTGTCATCATTATTGTTTGGAAACCAAACTTAGACCCACTACATGAAGTTTTTTTTTTTTTTTCTCGGCCCCTACGAATTTGCTGGTTTTAGGAATGTCAAAAATACACAAAAAAGGGTATATATAACCAAAATAAAAATAGCTACTATATAAAATCGGTGGGTTATAATGTACAGTGCTTCCGAAAATAACTGCCTCGTTAGTCTAGTGGCCCTTAGCGCGACTGCTGCGCTAGAGGTCTTGGGTTCGATTCCCAGGTCGAGCAAAAAGTGTTATTGGGTTTTTCTATGAAATTCTCAGTAGCTGCTCGGAGTTAGGATCTGTGCTCGGTTAATGGCAATAGGCTCGCCCCTATTACATGGGACCTAAACATACCGGCGAACTGTGGGTGTACATTGGTACGCCTCTGCCTAACCCTTCGGGGAATACAGGTGTGATGGTATGTTATGTTATGTTATCAAAATAATTTAATTAGTTGTAAAATGATGATTTAAAAATGCCAAATTTTTAAATCAACAATATCAATACTAAAGTATTGATATTGTCACTTATCTAGGATTGCCAGGTCCTAGATTCACAGATCGCACTTTGACTTAACTAAGTAAAGTAACAATTAATAATAATATTGAACGGGATGAGAGGGCTAGTTCTTGTGCTCCCACCTCTGCTCGTGTGCGCTGGGTTGGAGGAGACCGCTTGGTTCAATGAAAACTCCTTGTTGCTTGAAGACTATTTATTGGAATTATTCACAAACTTGATCTGATGATGAATACAATGCTTGGATTCTGAAAAATGATCTGGACTTGAACATTCTGAAAATTTGATAAAACTGAACATTCTGAACATTTGATAAAACTGAACATAAAATTGCTTTTTTTTTTTTTTTTTTTCCTAACAATGGCATCTCGTAGTTGGCCAAGAGTGGCCGTGACTACTTAACCGGTCAATCCTGTGGCTGCCTTAAGCTAACTCAAAGCCTCCAGCCAGGGGCGTGTTACTTACAATACTAAGTGACTGCGCGCTAAGGGCACCCCCTGTGGGGTACGAACCTCGGCTTAGGGCGTCACTGGGGGGACAGCTAGTTGGGACAGGCTGGATCAAACTTGGGTGATTATTATTAACAGGGGAATTTAAAGCTACAGGCTCAGCTTCGGCGCGGGCTGGCGCTTCTTCGAGCAAGGGACGGGGGGAATTATTAGTTCGGGGTTTTCGCGATGGACCTCGACGGCGGGGTCGGAATATCGGTCTTTTGTTTTTGTGAACTGTACTGGAGGCCCTATTGCTTTCTTGAAGGAGAGTAATGGGGTCGTCTGGGTCTAGAAGAGTATGCCTCAGACGGCGAACTTTACTAATGTTGGAGGGGGTATAGTTAGCGGCCTCGACAACTAGGGGGTTGCGATGTTTGGCGGCGGTATCAAAGAAACGCTTGGAGTTACGTTTCATGAATTGGAGGATGGTGGGGATTTTGAGATCGAGATGGAGGATCTCGTTCCGGACATAGAAAGGGGATCCCGTGATCATTCGGAGGGCACGGTTCTGGAGGGTCTGCATCCTATGGATGTGGTGGGGTTTTGCGTGAGCAAAGACTGCACAGGCGTACGTCATAATAGGGCGTATGCACGCCGTGTAAATGCGCAACTTGCACTTTAGTGACAACTTGCTTTTTGCATTCATTATCGAGTGGAGTCTACCGAGAGCGAAAGCGGCGCGCGAACGAACCTTCTTTATGTGCTCTGCGAAGGTGAGGTGCTCATCGAGAATCACACCTAGATATTTGGCTCGCTTCTCCCAAGGGATAGGCTTACCGAACATGGAGATTGGTCGGGGGGGGGTGGGGCTATGGCGCGGTTTTGAATAAAGAACCGCTTGACTTTTGTCGGGATTCACTTCAATTCTCCACTTCCTGAACCAGTCGCCAAGTTTGTTGACCGCTCTTTGGAGAGTGAGAGAAATCGAGGCTTGTTTAGTGCCTGAGCAGTAAATGGCCGTGTCGTCTGCGAACAGAGCCAACTGTGCCTTTTTGCTCCTGGGTATGTCGCTGGTGAACAGCGTGAAGATGAGGGGGGCAAGCACAGAGCCCTGGGGGACGCCTGCGCGGATAGGGTGGGGGGAGGATAGTGCTCCTTCGATGCGATAGCGGAAGGTGCGGTTCGACAAGAAGTCTCGTAAGATGAGTACGAGACGGTCCGGCACACCGAGTTGGTAGAGCTTATATAATAAGCCGTTGTGCCAGACTCTGTCGAACGCTTTCGCTATGTCGAAGTATATAACACCCGTCATCATGCCACGCTGGAAGCCAGCGCTTATGTGTTCGATGATGCGGTGGGCCTGATGCACACAAGAGTGCTGGGTTCGAAAACCAAACTGTTCGTTTGGGATGAGGCCTTTTGTTTCGGCATAGTCTCTGAGACGCTTATAAATAAGTTTCTCATAGACTTTGCCGAGGACATTGAGCAGACTGATGGGGCGGTAGCTCGAGGGCTCAGATTTGGGCTTTCCAGGCTTGGGGATGCCGATGACAGTGGCCTTTTTCCATGCATCTGGGAAGATGTTATTGCTCATGGCACCATTGAAGATGGTGGTCAGTAGCATTATGAGGTGGGCAGGGAATAGTTGTATTACCCTGTTTGTGATGCCGTCTGAGCCGGGAGCTTTACGGGGCTTTAAACCCTTGATGATATCGTGCACTTCGTCTGGAGTGACGGAAGGCAGAGGATAGTCAGGGTTTTCAACGGGGGGAAGGGAGGCTCTACGTTCGACTTCAGCGTCGACTTTTGACAAGTGAGCTTGGTCTACTGGTTGAGAGCTGGGAGAGCATTGAGCCTCGAGGCTGTTGGCTAGGCATTCAGCCTTGTCTGCATCGTCGAAAGCGATGGTCTTGTCAGGGCGGAGTAGGGGGGGCATGGAGACTACTTCTTTGGACTTTAGTTTCCTTTGGAGTTCCCAGAAGGCCTGATGAGTGGGCTCTAGGTCGCTTAGCATCCTGTCCCAGCCAGCGGTACGCAGCTCCGCTAGGCGTGTCTTTACAGCTCGCTGTAAATGGCGCATATGGGCTTTGTTCGCAAGGCAGGGGAAGTTGCTGTATGCACGGACAGCCGCGTTCTTCTCGCGCAACAGTTCACGCACATCGTCCGGCAATCTCCAGCGTCGGTCATCGTCCGCTGGAGTTACCTTTGAACAGTCGTTCAGGACTGATTGTACGTGCTCAGTGAGCGAGTCGATCGCGGCCGTCGTGTCCGCGACAGAGTCGAACTGATCAGGGATGGAGTCCAAGTGATGGGAAGAAGTGGATTTCAGGCTTTTGCTTACTTTCCTCCAATCTGTGACTATTTTGGTGAGAGGGGGTTGAGTGGGGTCATGGAGACCGACACGGGGGGCCAGTTTCATGACCACTGGTCGGTGGTCAGAGGAGAGCTCTTGTACCGCCTCTATAGAATCCAACCGTAGGTTGATATTCTTCAGAAGCGCTATGTCGAGGACGTCGGCGGTATGGTTGGGGTCGTGGGGAAAATGGGTTGGAGTCATCGGGGCGATGACATCGAAATTTAGTATGGGGCAGAGACCGAACAGTTGTCTTCCTCTGGCTGAGGTGGTGTTGCTGTTCCAGGCAGGGTGTTTGGCGTTGAGGTCGCCCGCTATGATAACGGAATCACTCAGGCCGAAGAGGGCAGAGAGGTCGTCAGAAATCGACTGGGGATTTTCTGACGAGGTTTGGGGGGGAACATAGGCCGATACTAGGGTGATCGGTTGGTGGCCTGACATGCCTAGCCGGCATACAGACACTTCTAATTTGGATAGGGGGGGAGGGTCCATAGGGATGCAGTGAAGAACCTTTCTATAGTATATGAGGGTGCCACCCTTGTGACACCGAGACCTGTCGTTGCGAACTACGCAGTAGTTAGCAATTGACTGGTTACGGACGTTGGGCTTGAGGAAGGATTCCTGTATAAGGAGAATATCAATTTGATGATCACGGAGGAACTCGGCGATCTCATCGCGTTGTCCGCGAATGCCGTTGGCATTGAAGTAGCCTAATTTAAGGGATCGGGGCTTAGTTCTCCCTTTGGCTTCTTTATCCATAGTGGGGGTTGGGAAGGTTGGCGAAGGAGGATAAGGCTTGCGTGATCTCGGGATACGCATTGTAGATCTCCAGAATCTGGAGAAGGTTGCCGGCATTTCTGGCAGCAACTAATTCGTTTGCCATTTTCCTGGCGCGTGGGGTGAGGAAGGCCGTGAAGGTGCCCGAAATAATGTTAAAGGGGTCGAGGGGGTTAGGGCCAACCGTAGTCGGTGAGTGGGGGGGTGCAGTACCGGCTGCAGGGGCGGTTTTAGGCGCTTGCACCGATCTCGGGGGGAGGGCGGGGGCGGGCGCGGCGGCGCGGTTGCGGGGGTCCATTAGCGCTGGGATGGATGGAGGTGGGGGGCTGGTTTTGGCCAGGGCCGGGAAAGCCCTTTGATGGTTAAGGGCCGTCCAGGGGCTAGGCCTTTGAGGGCTTAGCCGTTCTGGCATTTGGGTCGAAGGGGCGGGGGGCCCGTTGAGGGGGGCTTCCCTTTGCTGGCGGGCGACTGCGCGCTTGGCCAGTTTGGGGGATAATTTCGGGGCTTTAGGGCAGCCCCGGTAATTTGCCGGGTGTCCTGACTCACCACATAGCACACAGCTAGGTGGCTCGGTGCAGAGGGTACGGTCTTTAGGACGGGGGCAGTCAGAAGTGCCGTGCTCGCCCAGGCACTTGACGCACCTGGGTTTGGCGTGGCAGTTCTTCTTCGCGTGGCCGTATAGCTGGCATCGGTGGCATTGACCGATGAAGCCATATTTATTGGGCTTCTGGATCTCAAAGCCCATGAGGTGGCATATGGTTTTTACACCGAAAATAGGGTGATGCCCTTCAGTTGGGGGACAGACGACAAGGACCATGTCGAATGCTTGACCGCCTCTGGCGCGGTGCATTCGGTGGACCTCCGAAACTGGGATATTTTGGGCCTCTAAGTCGGCCTTGATGGCGTCAGTAGGGATTTCCTTTGGAATCCTACGAATTACCACTCGGGTCTGGCGCTCTTCGGGAAGAGTGTAGGTGTGGAAGGACACACCTTTCGCCCGAAGGAGCCTGGTGAGCTCCCTATAGTCCTTGGACGTAGGGATGCTCACTTTGATACCCGGCTGGGTGGAGCGGGCGTTGGTGAAGCCGATCTTATGCTCGGTGCACCATTGGGACACATCTGTCCACTTTGCCTTGTCCTGAATGAACACAGGCGGGGGGGTGCCAGCTTCTTGGGGGCAGAAGAAGCAGGAGTCAGGGCGGGGGGGGCATCCTGCGAGGAGGATGTGAGGGCGCTATTTTTTGCCGCTGAGGCAGGGGTAGAGGATTCAGGCTTACCGGCCTGGGAAGGACTGGCTGAGATGGGTGCCGTGGGGACAGAGGCAGAGGAGGAGGTGGAGGCTGGGGCGGCGGGGATGGCTGCCGCCAGAGGCTTTTTGGCCTTGCCGGCCTTTGAGGAGGCGCTCTTCTTCCTCTTCCCTCCCTTTCCGACGACTTGATAGTCGTCTGAGGAGGAGGAGGAGGAAGTGAGCGAGATGGCGTCTTCGGACTCTGAGTCCGAAGGAGGGGTGGAGGTGTCCATCACCTCGGGGCATAAAATCGCTAAAATTGCTCTACTATCGTACTATTTTACATAGGCGCAAGTAGCGCAGTTCAATATACCAATCACAGCCCTACTTGCTTGCGCCCCACTCTCGATCCGAGCGGTTTGCTTCCAAACCGGTTCAAACTGGTTCTGACTCGTCGAGAATGGAGCGCGATCGTACTTACTAAGAACTTATGACTAGAAACTTATACACTATTATCTACACTATTTACAAGTCCATATGAATAGGCCGTTCTTCATTCATACGGGTGTGGGCATCCTGCACAAATATTTAAAAATATAATTTATTTAATTCTTTACTTAACACTCTCATCGCCATGCATATATACAGTTGCTTGCTGCACTAGAATTTACGTGGGCGGCCGGCGTACCACATGGCGGTGAGAGTGTTAAAAGGTGACTCAAAATCTTGTAATGCAATGTGTTTGAAATATTTTCTTCATTTCAAAAATGGTGGTCATCAATATTTCCTTAATTTTTACTAGCATCTCTACAAACTGACTATGCTCACGGGTATATTAATTCAGGAACTGCTTTTTCCAGGTGTTATTCTACATAGCTTCCCTAATCCTGTAAAGGACTCTGAGCGGTTCAGACTATGGGTGTTGAAGATTGGTGGTGAAATTGTTGGATTGGATGATAACACCATTTTTAAAAATCGTAGAGTGTGTCATAAGCACTTTGCTGAACATTTCCTGTACCTGAGTAATCGTCTCAGCAAAACAGCAGTCCCACAATTTCAATTGCCAGGTAAGGTTCTAACATATTTGTACCCTTAATTTATTGTTAAAATTACAGAAAGCAGTAGCCTCTTTAGTTATATTAGTTTGGTCCGTCTTTATGTATTTCTTCAGTTTTTTAGTATCTACTCAGATATATAAATGATGTTAGCCATTGTAAGAAATAATATCTTATTTTAGTGTACTACACTATGTTATCATGTTAATTTTTTTTTTCAGCACCCCATAGACTCCAGACTATCATTAACCAAGATGATACTATACGCCTGCCTGTTGAAGTACAGACAACACCTGCTTTAAATGTTGTCCCAGTTCCATCAACATCACAAACAAGCCTACCTCAGAATAAAGGATCCAAAGCAGGTAATACAGAACAAGCATTAGAGCATTAGATAATTCTAATTCATAGTATAGAAAATATATAGATATCTATTTAAATCTATCATCCTCTTGCCCTTATCCCAATTTATTTGGGGTTCGCAAGCATGTCTTATTCTTCCAGACGTCTCTATCACCAATAAGTAATGTGTATAATTTTTTTAGCACCCCAGAGACTCCAGACTATCAAAAACCAAGATTTTACTAACCTGCCTGTTGAACAACTGACAACACCTGCATTAAATGTTGCCCCAGTTCCATCAACATCACGAACAACTCTACCTCAGAATGAACATTCCAAAACAGGTATGTATGACAACCATATTATAAGTGATTCAGTATGTAAGATTAACATACCACATGCAGATTCAATCTAGCTTTTTAAATATAACAATTACCACAACACCAAATTAAACTTTCAGTCCTTGTCATATTTTTGCCGACTGTTGTGTCAGCCCCCTTGTGTTATCGCTACTAACTACAAAAAATCGTCCACTCGAGATTTGATTGCCTCTACTTTAATAAATGTAAACTGTTTGGGGTTCTTGATTTTACAGACCATACATAAAAAGCAGTATAAATTTTTAATAAAATGTTTAGTGATTTCTGATTTCTATCAACATCTTAAAATACATACTATAAATCTTATCTTAGGTAAAAAAAAGTATTTAAAAATAAACATAATTTCTAACATGTAATATTATATAATTTCCAGTTACATTCAAGATTTGTAAAGAAGAACAAGCTAAAGTTAAGAAAATTATGAAGAAAATAAAATTAAACCTAAAAAACAGAACATGTACAAAGAGCGTTGAACACGCAAAGAACATATCGGAATCCAGAGCATTTAACATTTTGACAAACAAAATGTCAGAAAATGCAAGAAAGTTTTTTCTTATGCAAGTCAGCCAGTCACGGAAGAAGTTGAAAGGGAGGAGATTTACTTTAGATGAAAAAATTTTGGCTTTATCTCTATATAAGCCATCTCCAAAGTCATACCGTATTTTAAGAAGAATGTGTGTGTTACCCTCAAGAAGATCTCTGCAAACATTACTGCAAACAATAAGACTGGTGCCTGGGTGTAATGAAAGGATTTTTAACCATTTAAAGAAGCGGGTTTCCAAAATGCCAGAAAAACACAAATATTGCACATTAGTGTTTGACGAAATGGTAACTGCACCATCGTGTACTTATAATGCGGCAAAAGATATAATTGAAGGTTTTGTCGATGATGGGCAAGAAAGAGAAAATATATTTTGTGACCATGTTTTAGTATTTATGATTAGGGGGATTGTAAAAAAATACAAACAACCAGTGTGGTTTTCATATGCAGCTGGTACTACAAAAACAATACCACTAAAAAACAAATAAAACAAGTTATAGAAAAGTTGACGAAAGCTGGTTTATTTGTTACTGCAACTGTTTGCGATCAAGGGACTACAAATATAGCTGCAATCAATAGCTTAATTAACGACACCCGGACAATTTCGTCAGCAACATTAAAGAGTATACTGGTGGTTTCTTTATGGCTGAGAAAAAGAAGGTTTTTTTATTATACGATCCCCCTCACCTAATGAAGGGAGTGAGAAATAATCTTCTAACAAAAAATTTAAAATTTATTATGAATGGCGAATTAAAAATTGCAAAATGGGAACACATACATCAATTGTACGAAAGGTCACCAGGATATCAAGGAGTAACAATGATTCCGAAATTAACAGCACATCATGTTGTTCCTCAGCTGATTCCAAAAATGAAGGTGAAGCACTGTACGCAAGTCTTCAGCAAGTCTGTTGGTGCAAGTCTTGGATTTATGGCTGGTATGTTAGATTTTATTTTGGAGAATAATTAATTGAAGAATTAATGGTAGTAATTAAATATTAATATTATTTAATTACTACCATCTAGCTTTACTTTTATAATTAATTATGTCGACACTCTCTGTTATGTTATCTGTACATACATCATAAACTTTTTAATGTATTATTTTCCCTGCTCTTGTCTCAAACATATACAACTGCCATGTTATCTCTCCACCATCCTTGGTTGACTGGTAAAAAGCCCAGTAATTGAAAGAATGAAAGCAGTAATTGTATAAAGTTTAATAAATAAAATATACATATACCTAACTATAGCAGTGGAATATAACTTCATTTATTACAAAATATTTCTGTTATAAGCTAACGCAAATGCTCAATTGTATCAAATCATAGCATTTCTATTATTATAATAAGTATACTTTAAAATTACAACCACTGAAACATTAAATTTTATTGATACTTATTGGCAACAGTTTCGTACCAAACAAGATAATTAATGTTAATCTCATTTCATTACAGAAGCCGGTTGCCTGCCTAAGGAGGTAACTCAAACAGCAGACTTGCTGTATTTCTTCGACGACCTGTTCGACAGCGTCAATGGGAATTACCATTTGCCGGTTGGAGGGAAAATTTATAGAACTGCGGTTACGCCAAGATCACCACATTACAAACTATGGCACAAAAGTTTGCCTGTGTTACGCTCCATGAAATTTGAGACTTCATTAAGAGGTGGAGAAGTCCCCTCTTTAACGAGCTGGGTAAAGACCATAGAATCTTTTAAAAACATTAGCATGTTTTTGCAAAAAAAAGGCATCAATTCTCTTTTGCTGCGCAACTTCAATCAAGATGCTCTAGAAAATTTCTTTGGGTCAATACGAGCACACGGTCATAATGCCAAATGCTTGCCACTTTGAAGCGGCATATAAAACATTATTGTTAAATAATTTAACAACCCATTACGCCGTAGGCTCTAATTGCGAAGCAGATGATGGTTTTGCATTAGAGTCATTCAAACGATTTATATTTGAGGAGGAAGGGAACATAATATCAAAGCCAATAAATATTGATTTTGACCATGTGCTCATCAAAGAAATAAACACGGACGTTTTGATTGAAGATAATGATAGAAAAAATGTAGAAAAATGCGCAGCTGTTGGTTACTGCAGTGGGTGGATAGCAGTTAAAGCCAAAAAAGCGGTATATAAGACATGTGGTAAGTATATGTAAAAATAACATGGAAACTGAAGATATGCAGTTTCCACAATTTTATAAAAATTAAAGAATTTGAAAATAAAAGATGGCTCTGCTATCCCTCGAGGTGTTTATTTGACTTCTTTGCACAAGTTGAAAATATATGTTATGAAGTTTTGAAAACTAGCGCTACTAGACCAAATTTATCGGAATATATTAAATTAGTTGTAGGAATTAATATAAATTTAAATTTTATTGAATGTTTGGAACATGGGGAGTTGTTGGTGTGTTGTATTTGAATTTGTTAAAAATATTTCTTATTAACAAAAGTTTTCCTTTTTTTATTAATAACTGGTGCAAAGAAGTGTGCCACCTACTCACTGGCAAAACAGATAAAGTTAATGAAAGTGATGCCTTTAAAAAGTCCGCTCGAAATTTATTTTTGAAAAGTAGAGGAAAAAAGAGACCTAGGCAATCAACGTAACTGATGTGATGTAGTATTTTGGCAACGTATTGTGAAATTAGACTAAGTTATAAATCAATGGACAAGAAATAAATATTTTATTAGAAAAATTCTGGTTTTATTTCAAATTATAAAAATAAAATTTGGAACTTTTAATAATATGATAAACAGGTGCCACCTATTGGCAGGTTCAGGGAATTAATAGAAAGATTTCATGTTTGGTTTGTAGGTGTCGTTCAAATCGCATAAATTATCGGAGTTGCCTGTCTATCTCCAATATGATATACTAGTCTATGGTAAATATAATTTGTATGTTGAATTATTCAAGGCAAAACATTAGATGGTTTAGAAATTAAGGCGAGGTAGACCCTGCGAAGTAGGTATTTAACGCTACCAACCTACCCACGGAGCGAGCCGTGCGCTTACGTCGCCAGCGTGAACTCACATGAACCCAAAATGTGTCACAGTATAGGTAAGCGTGTCGTGTAGGCAGTAGGTCAACTCATTGGAACCAAGTTCTTTGACGCGGCTTGGCAGAAATCGTAACTAACGAAAAAGCGCGTTCATACTTTCTTCTTTAAAATTCACACTTTCACTCTCTCTCTCTATCAAGAGAGAAAATATTCAAATTTTCCTTCATGGGTGTCGTTATTAAGGTTTTCGAGGGTGCTGAAACCGATAGTAAAGTCAAAATGAAAATCCAAGATGGCGACTGTGAAAATTTTCATGTTTTTCATCATGGGTGTCGTTTTCAAGGTTTTCGAGGATGCTAAAGCCGATAGTAAAGTCAAAATGAAAATTCAAGATGGCGGCTGTGAATATTTTCAAGTTTTTCATCATGGGTGTCGTTTTCATGGTTTTCGCGGGTGCTAAAGCCGATAGTAAAGTCAAAATGAAAATCCAAGATGGCGGCCGTGAAGATTTTCAAATTTTCCTTCATGGGTGTCGTTTTCAAGGTTTTCGAGGGTGCTAAAGCCGATAGTAAAGTCAAAATGAAAATTCAAGATGGCGGCTGTGAAAATTTTCAAGTTTTTCATCATGGGTGTCGTTTTCAAGGTTTTCGAGGGTGCTAAAGCCGATAGTAAAGTCAAAATGAAAATTCAAGATGGCGGCTGTGAAAATTTTCAAGTTTTTCATCATGGGTGTAGTTTTCATGGTATTCGCGGGTGCTAAAGCCGATATTAAAGTCAAAATGAAAATACAAGATGGCGGCCGTGAAAATTTTCAAATTTTCCTTCATGTGTCGTTTTCAAGGTTTTAGAGAGTGCTGAAACCGATAGTAAAGTCAAAATGAAAATCCAAGATGGCGGCTGTGAACATTTTCAAATTTTCCATCGTGGGTGTCGTTTTCATGGTTTTCGCGGGTGCTAAAGCCGATAGTAAAGTGAAAATGAAAATCCAAGATGGCGGCCGTGAAAATTTTCAAATTTCCCTTCATAGGTGTCGTTTTCAAGGTTTTCGAGGGTGCTAAAGCCGATAGTAAAGTCAAAATGAAAATCCAAGATGGCGGCCGTGAACATTTTCAAATTTTCCTTCATGGGTGTCGTTTTCAAAGTTTTCGAGGGTGCTGAAACCGATAGTAAAGTCAAAATGAAAATCCAAGATGGCGGCTGTGAACATTTTAAAATTTTTCATCATGGGTAACGTTTTCGTGGTTTTCGAGGGTGCTAAAGCCGATAGTAAAGTCAAAATGAAAATTCAAGATGGTGGCTGCGAAAATTTTCTAATTTTTCGTCATGGGTATCGTTTTCAAGGTTTTTGAGGGTGCTATAGCCGATAGTAAAGTCAAAATGAAAATCCAGATGGCGGTTGCGGAAATTTTCAAATTTTTCGTCATGGGTGTAGTTTTTCTAGTTTTCGAGGATACTAAAGTCGACAGTGAGGTCAAAATGTAAAATGAAAATTTTGTTTTTGTATTAAATCATATGTGAGATGAACGGACTAACGGTGTCTCCCGACTGCACATGTTTTTATTTATTTATTTAACAGTTTACGTACACACATATAAACAGACCAGAAGAAAGAAACAGAAAAATACGTACAATGGTGATGCTGATGGTGGGGTTTTATTTTAAAGTAGGTACCTATATACAATTTAGTTTTGGATATTTATTATTTATTACGGATTATTTACTGACGAAACCCAGTGTTATATTAGGGCCATGCCTAATAGGTTGATTGGAAATGATACGATTGTCGAAATTAAAGTGTCCCATAATAGCATCAAAACAAGGATTGGCGAAAGCTCTAGAAGAAAACAAAATTCAAATAGTAAAACATTATAAAACCGAGTGCGTCGGGGGACTTCCGACAGGACCTCCTCCTCCTCCTCCTCCTCCCCTACTCCCCCCCCCCTCCCCGAACTGATGACTCTTACATGATTTTAAATAAAAACAGTTTTACAGCCACCATCTTGGATTTTCATTTTGACTTTATTATCAGTTTCAGCACCCGCGAAAACCATGAAAACGACACCCATGAATGAATGAAATGCACCGATCCCAGCGTGGTTTAACCAGACTCGATTACTCGAATGAACCCAAAGATTCACACTAGCCCCTGTAGCTTCATGTTTCATGGGGCTACATAGGCCATTGCATATCAAGGAGTAGACCGGGGGGCGCGGTAATGGTAGGGAAGACGTGCCCTTAGGATATGGAAGGATTATTAGTATACCGAGTATGCACCCTAGAGCAAACATTGGAATATTGGAGAGATGAGTAATATTTATCTATGGATGGGCATCTTTTAACGACGTCGCCGCTAAGTCGTTTCAAGTCCGGCTTCACTGGTGAGTCTTTTGGCGGAGTTACTGCTATGCTGTATTACGTGTTGCTGTTTCCAAAGTCTTCGTCTGAGGTCTCGCTGCTATCCGTTTCAGGTTTCTTGTAGATCTCGCTAGCAGCCTTCTTAATCTTGTCTCGTTCATCAGCCGTGTCCATCCAAAAATTGATGTCCTTATTGAAGTAAGTCATGTCCTGTTTTAGGTTGTCATTCCATGTGTAAATAGGTTGGCTGACTTTTTTGGATTTGGCCTTATACTGCATTACTGTGCGGTTCGCGGCGCCTGGGAACATGTACGAGATAGCACAGCCTGTGGTTCTCAATGCTTTTAGTTACGGTTTTCCGTCGTAAGATTTCATGCATTTTCTTTTGTATTGGTTTATTTCTAGCGTCAATCAAGTCAATCAAGTCTCAATCAATAATTGGGTTAATCAAGTCTCTCATGATAACTCTTCTCATATTTTCTCAGTCTTGACCGGTTAGCTTTAGTGAGTGCCGATACTTTCAAACCGTGTATCATACAAGGCACCATCACCATTCGGTACATAAGTCTGGCTAATTTCCAGTCCACTTTTGAGTTTATTATGAATAGTACTAGTGACTTTGCGTTTCTAGTGGCTTGTTGACAATGTTTTTTAATTGTGCTTTTCCTGCTTTATTATTTATTTCGTCTATTTATTTTTTATTTTTTATAAGTAAGAAGCGTAAATTCTAAATCCTGTATTGCAAATCGATATGCGGCGATAGTCGTTCGTATCTTTAGGGTTATTATTTTTGGGAATTAGTACCTGCACTGTCTCTAACCATGTGTCGGGTGCTTCGTTCTGTGTCCAGGCTTTGTTCATATGTTTGGTGACAGGTTCCTGTAATATTTGGGGCATCGCTTTGTAAAGCTCGATTCGCCTAGGATAACTAGCGTACATTTCCTTGGTTTTTGTCTAGTCAAGTTTAATACCCCTGTGAAAAATCTGGCTGCTTGATCGGTACAACTGTTGATGTGAGAGTTGATTATATAAAGAGGGACAGGATTGTCACTTCCCATACCGACTCTGAGTAATTGACATCGCATCAGGATCCTTTTTCTTGTTGTTTGTTTCAATTTGGGCATCCTTTCTGATTAAAAGTCCCCGTCGTGCTTTACCTGCGGTTGCAGATAGGTGCCATTTGTAATGATTTGAGTTCATTCCCACGTTCATACCTGTTTCCTGTAGGCAGGTGTGTGGATGCTCCTAGCAGAAAGTTCAGCGTCAATGTTTTTTTTTTTTTTTTTTTTTTAGCTAGTTTTGAGGCCCCGCGGACGTTCCAAGTTGCAACACTCAAGTCTGGGCAATTGCAGCAGAAGGCGGATTTCTAAGTATTGTATAAACAGTTGTATGCAGGACTTCACCTGATATCGTCATGTTCGTGAACGGGCGCCGTCAGTAGGGATTGGTCATCTCTTAGCTGTCACGGCTTATTTTAATTTTTGAATCGCTTTTGACTCCCATTTTTTTGTTGCGGACGCTTTTAACGTGCAAGTCTTTCTACATTGTTCTCACATACTTAATTTCAATGTGAATGATATAACCAATATTTTGCAACAATATTTTGATTTAAAAGATTGTCCGTGGAGTCTCCCGCCCGCTCCTCTCCACAGAGATCCACGCCTTGGAATGGGCCACTAGCCTCAACCTTCCGACCAACTGACCGACTCCCTGACAATTCAAAAGTGCCTGTAATCGGTTCATCCGAAATAAATGCTTTGAGTTTGAGTTTGTTTGAGTTTATCGGTGTACCCAGTAGTGACGCTAATTGTTTACACGGTGTTAACGGGCTAGGTAGTTGGGGCTGTTCTTTTGAAACCGGTTTTTATGAGCTGTACTTGCCCGGCTCTTATCCGGTCAAGCGTCCGGGGGACACAGAAACCATCCTGTCAAATGACCGCTAATGAATGTTATTATCTAGCAAACTACAAACAAGATTACAATAGTAAAAATGCGTGTATATCTGAAACCATACAGAATCAACTTATCCGAAACTTGAATTACAGTAACTAGTCCCAAGTATTTTAAAAAAGCTAAACATGAGAACATGGGTTGAATTCGAGTAAAATATTTGCTACACCTAAGCTTTTACGAAACATTTTGTAGTTGTCAACAATACCTACTTCATAACTAAACTAGACTATATAAGCTATTTTTGCCCATATGTCCCCACTTGGCATGTTCTGAGTAGCACAATAAACCTAAACAAACAAACCATCCCCCCCTCCACGTTTGCGCATTTTGCAAAAATTCGCATGCCATTTCCAACTGGAACGTTATTATGTAGTAAACTACTAACAAGATTTCAATAGTAAAAATACGCGTGTATAGCCGAAACTATATGTAGGTATGTACAAAAATATATGTAAGGACTTCATCATAACCCAGCTATCATAGTGCTGTCCATTGTAGAAGATGTGTATGTTGCCGGGCACCGCCTCGCCGGTAGGTGAATAATACCATTGAGTTCTCGTTTTTCATGTGAACGTTTACAAGGTAGAAATCAGACGCGGCGATTAGGATGTCTTCTCCTCCCCAGAACGTCTCGTTAAACTGCGCGGTTATATTGTTCCTAAGATAAATTGTTGTTAGGAAGAAAGTCCTGAATATTATTAAAAAGTGCTAAGTATATTCTGTCAACGTCTCTATCCATTGACACATTTGTAAGGTCGCGACTCACCGATAAGTGGTCGAAGGTCAGCCCCATTAAATTATTTATTTGGTGGGTTAACGATCTAAAATAACAACATCCGACCCTTCTCATAGGTACCAATGAAGCGATTGAAGAGTTTTGTTGATAAGATTCACAAATCGGGTTGTGAGTGGCGGCCGGCCAACATGTGCACCATTGTGCTTAAAGACAAAGGCGTTGGCTTCGACGGGGGTGAGATTTATGAGCCGTTTCCGCTGCTGTCTGTAGAAATGTATCCCATTATGAAGCTTTACAATTCGGGGCAAAGTTTTTGTTACGTCGCAAATGAAATTTAGTGACAAACAAATTTTTCTTTGTTTCGGGCGCCCGGCGCAATAATCTCGATTGCCCTGCATAACCAAGCAATTAAACCAAATGTTTAACCTATTTCCTGGAAATTTTAGCTTAATGCTACAATTAATGTACCTACATGTAATAATAGGTTAGAAGGCTATTCAAGACAATAAGCATTCTGGAAAAAAACACTTCTGTACGAAATATAAATCGAAAACGTTCTTTTTGTTAGAATATTCAAGAATCTTTGTTTATCCTGCCTTATTACAAGTATTTGATATAAACACACCAGCCTATAACAATAGATCAGAGTGAATGTCGAACGATCACGTGATTTGAGCTTCGAAAGTTCACCAGTCTTGGCGACCGAAGACATCTTCAACTTCTCGTTGACAACGTTGTCAACCAAGACCTATCAAGGCCTAAGGATGGCCATGGTGTAATAACAATGTATAGCCTAATAGAAAAAAAGGATATCACCAGGTCAGCTTGCTCGGGGTATCAGGATCCTTTGGCAGGCTGTAGTCCCTCTTAAGGAACAGAAGCGCACGCAAGTTGGGTCTACCCCAACTTTGCAGAGACTACACGTAGCACCACAGAGTTTTACTTCGCGACATAACACATCAAAGAAACACTGCAAAACGATGGCCGATGCCAAAAGCGCAATTTGTGATGCCAAAAGTCAAACATGTGTTGTGATACAGATGCATCCACTTATTCCGACACGACCGCTCTCTACAGCGTCCAATGAACGAATCCGAAAACCATGAAAACGACACCCATGATGAAAAACTCGAAAATTTTCACAGCCGCCATCTTCTTCTTGACTATACTATCGGCTTTAGCGCCCGCGAAAACCATGAAAACGACACCTATGAAGGAAAATTTGAAAATTTTCACAGCCGCCATCTTGAATTTTCATTTTGACTTTACTATCGGCTTTAGTGCCCGCGAAAACCGTGAAAACGACATCCATGATGAAAAACTTGAAAATTTTCACAGCCGCCATCTTGAATTTTCATTTTGACTTTACTATCGGCTTTAGTGCCCGCGAAAACCATGAAAACGACATCCATGATGAAAAACTTGAAAATTTTCACAGCCGCCATCTTGAATTTTCATTTTGACTTAACTATCGGCTTTAGCACCCTTGAAAACCTTGAAAACGACACCCATGAAGGATAATTTGCAAATTTTCACGGCCGCCATCTTGGATTATCATTTTGACTTTACTATTGGCTTCAGCACCCTCGAAAACCATGAAAACGACACCCATGACGAAAAATTTTAAAATTTTCACGGCCTCCATCTTGGATTTTCATTTTGACTTTACTATCAGCTTCAGCACCTCCGAAGAGCATGAAAACGTCACCCATGAAGAAAAATTTGAAAATTTTCACAGCCGTCATCTTGGATTTTCATTTTGACTTTATTATTGGCTTCAGCACCCTCTAAAACCATGAAAACGACACCCATGATGAAAAACTTGAAAATTTTCACAGCCGCCATCTCGAATTTTCATTTTGACTTTACTATTGGCTTTAGCACCCGCGAAAACCGTGAAAACGACACCCATGAAGGAAAATTTGAAAATTTTCACGGCCGCCATCTTGGATTTTCATTTTGACTTTACTATCGGCTTTAGCACCCTCGAAAACCTTGAAAACGACACCCATGAAGGAAAATTTGAAAATTTTCACGGCCGCCATCTTGGATTTTCATTTTGACTTTACTATCGGCTTTAGCACCCTCGAAAACCTTGAAAACGACACCCATAAAAGAAAATTTGAAAATTTTCACGGCCGCCATCTTGGAATTTCATTTTGACTTTAATATCGGTTTCAGCACCCTCGAAAACCTTGAAAACGACACCCATGAAAGAAAATTTGAAAATTTTCACGGCCGCCATCTTGGATTTTCATTTTGACTTTACTATCGGTTTCAGCACCCTCGAAAACCTTGAAAACGACACCCATGAAGGAAAATTTGGAAATTTTCACGGCCGCCATCTTGTATTTTCTTTTTGACCAAATTTACACTGAAAGTCGAGTCGTGACGATTTCTACCAGTTAACTCCTACCGCAAGCCGCGTTACAGAACTTCGTTCCTAAATAAGGGTTCCGTTTTTCATTCGAACATACGAAACCCAAAAAAACATACTGACTTATTTACACTATGTCCTACGAATGAATTGTTCGATAAATTAACGGAACAGCCGTGCGCTAGCAAAACGGACATAGATTCGACCTCGTCAAGGCCCGGCGGGCGACTGAATCGCCGTGCGCAAGCCGCTGTATTATATAATATTTTATTATTAAATGAATTTAACTATTTTGCAAAATGTAACCACAAATTGTTCTTCTATTTGTTATGAACTTTTTACAGATATATTTTTTGGAAGTATTGCTTTCATAGATTTCAAGCAAAATTAGAAAAACGTCAAAAAAATCATCGATTAGACTCCACTTCCGATTTTTTTTTGATCGAGCGAAGTTTTCGATATCATGTTTTGAACCACAAAAAGTCAAAGTACATATAGTAAACTACAATATATATTTTTTTTGGCTTTAAACAATCACTATCTCTTTGTTTATTTTTGAATCAAAGGGATGCAATATTTGGTATAGGTCGCCTTAAAAGTTTCAAAACTGTGTTGCCAATTTTTTTCCCCGAGTCCATTAGCGGCGGTGGCCCAGAAATTAGATTAGTCACAATATTTTTTTTTTATATTCCTATTAGCGACGACTGAACGTCGGTCGCTAAAAGGAATATAAAGTTTTGGAAGTCCATTTAAAGATTTGAGAATGAAAATAAAACATAACATAGGTACATAAAATAATTTTATAACATCATCCTACTATAATATCACAAAATAATGAAACAGTTAGTAAAGACGTTTGGATGTTTGTTAGTTACACAATAATGGCTTTACGGATTTATTTTTTTTATCCCGGAAGTAAGTTCCCATGGGATATTTTTTTCGAAATGACGTAGTTTTTCCAGATCTCCACTCGCCCCACTCGGGCGGAGTCTCTCTTAGACTTCATTATATTCGTCATGCTGAACAGTCTTTCTAAATAGCGTCCAAATCCGCAGCGGTTTTTGCATTTGAAAGAAATAAGTCCGTACCTAAAATTACTGACACAGGTTTTAGACAAACAATAAAACATGCTATCATCGTGTTATTATAATATTGTCGTAAGTCAAAGTTTTAGTAATTGATTGTGTGGTTTTCTACAAATTGAATTAAACTACTAGACAAAACCAGCAGCCACTTAAAGCAAAATTTCTCCGCCAGTAGGGGTGTCCAAACCCCCAAGTTTTGTGGAAATCCCACTTAAGCTGACAACACTGCTTTTCTATGATTTTTGCATTGGCCACAGACAACTAAAACGTGAAATAAAACGTTTCATAACGTATTCAATAATTATGGTAGTTTTTGGTAGAAAGTGTTTTAAAAATTTATTTAAAATTTTTCAGTAATCATTGGACATTTTTATTCATATTCATTAGTAGACCATCAGTTGTAATTAAAACAAAATTAGATTATAGCACAATAATTTGAAAACAAATAATTCCTATTTGATGAAACAACACGCATCTACGAAACAGATTATGTCCAATTGGTATGTACAACCCTATAAAATTCTGCCCGATTGGAACCAAAATGTTTACACAATTCCAATTAGGGAAAACGATTCCGATCGGTGTTGGTTTAATTTTGGAATCTGTTTACGAAACAAACTCAGTTACGCAATTAGCCTGCAGGGTCTAGTAACTGCTACCAAATTCCAGAGAGTTCATTGAACAAGCGCCATCTAGCGTCGAGTAGCAATACTAGGTTTTACAAGGATTGTAGTCGATTTATTCAACTGTAGGTGTTTCTTATGAACACTTACAGATGGCATTTTCCACAAAACCAATTAAAATTTTATGTTCGTAACAATAATTAATTCTACTTTATGAGGAAGATATTTCCACAAGCGAACACCCTATCCAATCTTGTGATCAAAGTATCACACCGTCATCTCCAGTAAAAGTCAATAATCCGATTGATAGTTGTTTACAGATAGATAGTCTCGAGTCGCTCGCTGAGTTACATCATTCGGCATGAGATAAATAGTACGGAGAACCTAGTTTCCAAAAATGAAGAACCTCTTGCAGCAGTCAACATTCCCGTCATAAGTAACATTGCTCCCATACTGTCAAAGAGTCTGAAAGATGATCATATCAAGCCGATTTCACTCGTTGAATTGTGTCTCCGCTCTATAAATCCTGTAAAAGAAGTAAGTCTTTTAAAAAAATGTACACTTAAAGCTACAAAAGAAGATGCAACCTTTCAAACAAATAGCAACTCACCAGCTGTCGTTAATTCACCTGCAGTAAATAATTTTGATGAAGAGATAGGTTGTTATATAGCAGAAGAAGTAGTACTGCTGAAAGAGGTTCTTCAAAAGAGCCTTCACTTAACACTATGATGCGATGAAAACTTCTGACGGGTACGGCTTCATCTGGAATGAGTGTGAAGGAGGCGTGACAGCCGACGAATTTGCTAGTATTCTCTATCATTTTTTGAATAATAATGTTGATGACACTGTGAAGCACGTCATATTCTGGAGCGATGGCTGCACTAATCAAAATCGCAATGCGATACTTGCAAACGCCTTACTTTTTGCTGCAAAGCAAAGATCCTTAACTATTACGCATAAATATCTTGAAAAAAGTCACACTCAAATGGAGTGTGACTCCATGCATGCCACAATTAAACGGAAGCTTAAAAATCGTGAGATTTATTCACCAGCACAGTACATCGAAATTTGTAGAACTGCTAGACTGACAAAACCGTACAACGTCGACTACTTACAGCATACTTTCTTCCACAAGTTTAGCTCCATGCCATACCCCAACTCCATTAGACCTGGAAAGAAAGCTGGAGAGGCAACTGTGTTTGATTTGCGCTGTATCGAGTACCGCATTTTTTTATAAAAAGTACATGACGAAGAATTTGTACAGTTAATAAGAAGGATATAAAATGCCAGGTCTCTCCGATTCTATGCCGCTGTTATATGAAAGTAGACTCCCAATCCCACGAAGCAAATACATTCATTTACAAGAATTGAAGGCTGTGTTGCCTGCTGATGTACATTCATTCTACGACCTACTGCCTCACCAATGCAGTGATCAACGATAGAATAATACCTGTACCTGCGGAAGAGCAGTACTTATATAGTAATTGTTACTGTTGTGCGGGGTTAAAGTTTATACATATAAAAATTCATTGACACTTTAATTCATAAGTACTTCTGTAGCGTTAATAAGGCATTAGCTGTTGATTTTTTTACTTAAGCGAGGAATGACCATACTTACCGACGCGGAGTCGGTTTGAACTGATCACAAATTATTGTCGCTCACTATATTACGTGTCGCGACTCAACACCATTTACCTTTTTTTTTCTTTAATTTAGCGTATAGTTTTTCTGACGTCTTATGTTTATTTCGCGTCGGTCGTCAGTGTTGTCATTGCCTTTATAAATTAACAATTAAGAGTATCATTAAAAATCTAAGTGCTTAGATAGCCAAATAAAAACTTGAACAATTAAGACTGAAATCACTTATAATAAAAGTTATATTTGTTAAGAAAGTTATATTTAGTTAGCCAATGTGCATTTTTAAGTTTTGTACTGATTATATTTTTATAAAAAAATGTTATATTTTTCAATCTATCTAGAAGTACATCAAACTAGAAGTAAGGGTTGAGCAGTAATATAAGATTTATCGATGTTTATCTACCAAGAACACTAGTGTATCTACCTGCCTTCCAAAGTTATCTTGAATATTTTATTAATTAGTGACTCACACATTTAGTTCAGAGAACGTATTAGATGTAACTTCTGGATTTAATAATAATAATAATAACCCCATCGCCGTATCTCTACGTTGACGTCGTGGTGGGGCTTGCGCGCTTCGAACTCTAGGTCTGTGCCGGTAGAGGTTACTTTGCCGGAACAGGTCTAGGGTGAGGAGCCAGACCAAGAGAGATACAGAAACCCGCAGGGCAGCATGTGGCGAGCTGCTGGGCAGTAGCGACCCCACGTACCCTATCTCCCGGGAGAAGTCATGTTCCTCATCTCTGGCTTGCCTTTACTGGCCGGCTGGAGTGAACACTGACGAGAACTGACCTCCCACCTCATTCTTGCCTTTATTGGCTGGCTTGAGTAGAGATTCGCAAGAGCAAACGTGCTCGGAGGAAGGAAGTAGTCCAGTAAGATGCTGGTAGGGATCTTGACCGTACTTCCGGGATTGTCCTGATAGCCGTGGAATATCTCTCCACTCCTCTTAAACACCTCAAGACATGTTGCCCCCTTGTCGCTACGACACTATGTGCTAGCGACCGTTTCCGGGGGCCCATTGTTGAGTGTGCAAGTCACCCCCTGCCATTTTATCCGTGTATTGTATTTATCACACATTGGTCAGGCAGGGGCCATAGTCCTTCCATAGTTTTAGATAACCAGTCCACTTTAGCCATCCAAACCCATAGCCCAATTTTTTTTTGTCTCCATATTCTGCAATAGTCCTACACCATCCGGGGGTTGTCCTTGGGTGCACTTGCATAGTACGCACAGGGATAATCGTCGGTTAGTGCCTCATTTCCATTGAAAGCGTCTAACGGGCCTCTGCGAGTTGGCTTCGGCCCCTCATATGCCTTCTAAAGGTCCGGGACCCTGGGGTCCCGAGAAATATCAAAAAAAAAAAAAAAAAAAAATAATAATAATAAGATATTTATTTCAGACAACAGTCCATATATTGTTCGTAACACAAGAAACCTTATAAAGCTATTGTTAGTATATACAAAGACAATCACAATCACAAAGCGGCACCGCACAGTAGCGCCAGTTTATGCCAAGCCCTGGAAGCGACCACCCTCAGTGTGTAGTCGCATCCAGTGCCGCCACATCGGCGAGTCCCAGCGGCCCACGAACACGCTCAGAAGGCTGTTCGAGCTGGCCCGCATGCGCTTCATCACAGACGCACAACGCTTCCGCAAGATGGCATGAAAACCATCCACGCTTTTCGCCGCAAACATTGCTGAAGCGCTGCAGTGGCGCAGCAGCCGGAACAG
This sequence comes from Fissipunctia ypsillon, assembly GCA_947568875.1. Taxonomy (NCBI): domain Eukaryota; kingdom Metazoa; phylum Arthropoda; class Insecta; order Lepidoptera; family Noctuidae; genus Fissipunctia; species Fissipunctia ypsillon. Next base: position 11,064,572 of record OX387668.1, read on the forward strand.
CACCCTGAACGCGTTGTTATATTGTACTCGCAGAGCACTATATGCACGCTGCGTGTACTTAGTCCACAGGCTGCAGGTGTAAAAAGATTGACAGAAGGCCTTAAATAGTGTCACTTTGACTTGCTCAGTACACCGTGCAAACCTGCGGGCCAGCATGTTACAGCGCACAGACAGCGCCCTGCGCTCCCTCTCTACATCCATGTTGTCACACAGATCCTCTGAGACCCAGTAACCCAGATATTTAAAACTAGTCACCCTGTTTAAGGTGGCACCACAAAGATACAATGGAGGCACATTGGCGTAAGATTTATTACCAGCCTTAAACACCATCACTTCACTCTTCTTTACGTTATATCTGAGTCCATGGGTCCATGCATACTTTTCACATATACCTAGCAGTCTGCGCATGGCACTGATCGACGGGCTCAACAGTACCATGTCATCTGCGTAGCTAATATTATTGACGCACTGTCCGTCTATATGGCACCCTATACTTGTTCTGCTGAGCTCGCCGATCAGCTTGTTCATGAATAAGTTAAAGAGATGAGGAGAGGTTAATCCCCCCTGCCTCACTCCGCACTCCAACCCATAAACGTCAGTGTGCGCCTGCCCATCTCACAACATTCCTTTGACTTGAGTACCAATATCTCAAAATTGCAACAACATCACGTGGTACATCTGTTTCAGTTTTCAGCTTTTGCCACAATACATCATATGGCACTAAATCAAATGCCCTGGACAAGTCTAGGTAACAGGCATAGACCGGTGTGTTCCTGGCTGTATAATACTGCACAGTCTGCTTGAGGCACAGGATAGCACTCTCGGTCGAAAGGCCAGGTCTAAATCCAAATTGAGCATCGTGAAGTTTTATGTGCCTATCCAGGTGTTTGTCAAGCAGACTGTCCAGCACTTTCGCCATTACAGTAGCCAGCGAGATAGGTCTGTAGTTTGCCAGGTCTGAGACATCCCCGGTCTTGTTTTTTTATAATGGGTACAACTACGGTAAGTGTAAGCTCATCTGGTAGGTAACAATGACTCATACATAAGCTAAAAAACATAGCAAGCACTCGAGACAAATGGAAACCAGCATATTTCAAATGCTCAATGCTGAGACCATCGTGACCAGGGGACCTACCTCGCACCATTTTATTAATTACAGAGGCAACTTCCTTGGCACGAAAAGGAACAGTAACGTCCCCTGCCATGACCTCAGTATCTCGTGCCAGACCAGTCGAGCTTACAGGAGGAGATTCGACCTTAAAATGACGCTGGAACAGGTTGGCTATATCACGCGGCATATGAACGCCCGCAACGCTCACAGGTAGACTTGATTTTGGGTTCAATTTATTTGTCTTTTTCCAAAATTTACCAAATTGTTTATTCGAATGACACTGTGCAATTATATCTAACTTGATTTGTTTTTCATTGTCTTGACAAAATTTTACCCGAGATTTAAAAAGTCGCCTCGTTTGGCACATGGTATCGTAAGTAGGTCCACTTTTCTGTTTCCCACTCAATAACCAGTTTTGATAACATAATCGAGCCTCCCTGTGAGCCACGCTGACGTGTTTATTCCACCCTGGCACATATTTATGTTTCCTGGTCACGACCGACATAACTGTCTGCCGCCGCCTTACTAAGTATTAGTACAATATCGCTATATACTTGTTTTAAAATGCTCTTGTGATCTTCATTGTAACAACAGTGGTCGGCGCAGTGAGTAACCTCGACAGGAAAATTAATATTTCTCAGTTGCGAGTGACAACTTTCAAAAAACTTTCTGGTCTGTTCACTGTTTCTTTCTCCCCAAATTACTTTATTACACTCGTTATTAGTCGCAATATTTTTCGGCCTAATCAATTTTAAGTCACACTCAATTAACAAGGGACAATGATCCGACCAGTAAACATCATGTACAACGGACACTTTACACACTGAGCGTCTCGCCGCACTGGTCGTCACACAGTGATCGAGCCAGCGTAGACAGCCGTGTGCCTCACTCACAAACGTATAAGTGTCTATAGGTAGTAAGTCCATATCTACACACGACCATGATTGATCGCAACAAAAGTTTATTAGTTCATTTGAAAATAACTCACCTGGGTGGGCATTAAAGTCCCCAAGAACAAAAACAGACTCCACGCCATTATTTTCAATTAACGCATTAACTTCACTAAGACAATTAGTGAATTCAATTAAATTATCGACACTCGCAGTGGGCATGTACACTGATATGACTATAATTGACCTATCACTGTGCACTACTTTAATGGCCGCTATTCGCACATTATCACACGGTATCACTGTAACGCACGGGAACGCCGACTTCCTCCAGAGCAGGGCCACGCCACCGTGCGACCTGCCTCTTAACACCCCAGTTGTCGTATCCACGGCTGCGGTGCCCGTGAACGCAAACCCGTCGTCAATAGTACCAAGAAATGGAACGTCATGCGGCAACAACCAAGTTTCTTGAAGAGCGATTATATCGGTTGTCCTGCACAACTTCTGTATGCAATCCGCCGACCTCATAACATTCTTACAATTGAAACTAATAAGTTTCATTGGTGTACTATCCACTCGCTTCATTATATTTTGTCTTGAAGTTCACAAAGCGACGATACGCGACACCTGCTGGCCAAAAATCATCGTTGAGAAATATTTCCAAAAGACAATGACCAAATTAGTATGAAGACTGGTGCGTTTTGTTTTTTTGGCGGCAGTCGATCAAATATGAAAAAAACGGTGCAGAATAATATTATGAATGAATTATTGTATGGGGTCTTATATCGAAAACTCAGTCTGGACTGAGTTATATCAGTTTAAAGACTAACTAATATTTTCATACATTATGGAATAATTCTTGTTACAAAGCATATTTTTGTCCTTCCCAAGCGACATTTACTATTTAGTTACTAGTCATATCTTCAAATACATGTTTACATTTATTATGTATTGGTTAAAAACAATAAAACTGGTCTTAAGGAGAACTTTTTATTTTAAAAACAACATATTACATTTGGACGTCATCGTCGCTAGGTTCATCATTAGCCTCATTTTCGACGTCGTATCTTACAATTAAACTGTCTAAAAATAGTGCTGGGGAACTAAGATTAGGTTGATGTCTGCCCATCCTAAGTACCAGACAATAGCCATCGCGTGAGAACAGCAGCCGAGGGTTCTTTTTCCTACAATACAGCTACAGTAGTGGCCTATTATGGCTTCTCTTCCATGCGCATTTTCTTCATACAGTATATATACATAATATATCCGAGCCTGCCGATGTCTGGACTGAATTCTTCCCCTAAGTAACACAGGATTGGCAGATACTATTCCGTATTGTGTTATATTTTGCGTGTTAACTTCTCGGCATACTTCTATGTGATATTGACCATTATTCTTTATATGCTCGCCATAATAGCTTCGAGCTTGTTTTATCTGGTAAGTACCAAGAGCATATAAAATAAGGTCATCTGTGGTTAGTGTTGGAAAACTATTTAGTTCCGGGTTTTCTACGGTTATTGCACGGAATATAGCTCTGCGAGCGTTTAGATTATTTGCAATTACATAACGGCTTAAATGGTTCTCCATATCGGATCTTTGTTGTATTTCACTCAATATATTAGTCACTAACCTGTGATCAGTCAGAGGTTGACCAAACGCATTGAGTATAGCACACGCAATCTTGATTTCATCAAAGAGGTGTGTCATTGCTCGGTTATTGTTCGTGTGCCTCAATTGCTTAAACTGGTTCTTCAGCCTGCCATTTATTGTTTCAACGACCCAGCGACACATCGTTACTTTCCGGGATTTGTTTGCTTCTCGGGTCGTTAGCTGTGAGTCAGTACTGCTTTTTGTAATGGGCATTTTAGGACAATATCCATATGATTGTAACGGTTCAATCGAATCTCTGAACCCTCGATCCAAAATCAAAACATCATTAGGTCTAAAAACCCAATGAAATGGATCTTCTCGGCTTTCTAATTGTTGCGTCAAGCAGCACCATCTACTGGATTTCCATACATCCACGATCGACAGACGAGAGAGAGCGACATCTGTTGCTCAACTGGAGAGTTGCTTGCTCGCGACAGGCTCGAGGAAAGTCCGCCTGCCCGCGGGCTGCCCCGTGCAACGCCCGCGCCAGTGTGTTACCAAAAGCAGGATCGAGTGTACATAAATTGATAATGTAATTAAAAATAAATCATCATAAAGTTTCAAAATTTGCCTTATTGAAGAAGCCCTGCCTGGCCCCCCTGTCTTCATGGCCAAAACATTGGACCTTCGAGCCAAATAGAAGATATCAGCCACGTGACGAGCCGGGTTGAAGAAGTGAGGAAGCGAGTGGAACTTCCAAGTAGAAGTACGTTGAGGAGATTTGGAAGCCCAGCCACAGATTACTGAGCAGAAGCCATTGGTGCAGCAGCCAGCAACGGTCAGGTTATCCAGTTACCCTTTTCCCTCCTTCCCCTGTATCTTCGCCTTGTGTTAATATCGTACCTAAACGTTTTCAGGACTGATCGAAATCAGATCTACTGGCATTGCTGAGGCCGTCTTCAGGCGAGAAAACACGACTGAACACGCAAACTGTGAGTACCTACTTTCGTAAACTACCAAAATGAGTGATGATGAAACTATTTCTCGTTTAGATAGTCAGTTATCTGATCTTAAAAAACAACGTGGTGTTATTAAAGGTAGATTAACATTTTTCGCAAATTATATTAATAAATTAGGTAGAACATGTTTAGATTCTGTGACTAAAACTCAAGTGCAAATGCGTATTGATTCCGTAGCCATTTTCTTTGCCGAGTTTAACGACGTGCAATCTAAAATAGAAAGAATTGTGGATGAAAAAGAATTATTGTCACATTTAGATTACAGAGATTCGTTTGAGTGCCAATATTATTCAATTGTAGCTATAGCAAAGCACATGATAAGCGACTGTGAACAAAACGGATTAAATAATTCTCAGTGTATTTCCGGGAAATCTGTGTCTATTAAATTACCGCAAATAAAGTTACCTGTCTTTGACGGTTCCTTCGATAAATGGTTAGAATTTAGGAACTCGTATGTTTCAATGATACATGATCGCGATGACTTAGATCCTATACAGAAATTTCAATACCTAAAGTCGTCTCTCAGCGGATCTGCGTTACATGTTATCAGTTCGTTAGAGTTTACTGCACCTAACTATAGTAATGCGTGGGATCTACTTGAAGCTAGGTTTCAAAATAATAGACTATTGATACATAACCATGTGAAGGCTTTGTTTGCGGCACCTTCACTGGGTAAGGAATGTCCGGCACAGATCAGAACGCTAGTAGATTGCGTTTTACGTAATCTGAGAGCCCTAAATTCTCTTAAAGAACCAGAATCTTCACTCGAGGATATGCTTATAATTTATTTAGTTGTCAGTAAACTTGATTCGGCTACTGAACGCGAGTGGGAGAACTACAGAAGCTCACTTATCTCGGAGTCTAACAAAACCTCTAAAGCTTTAAAACTAGAAGACTTATTAACGTTTTTAAACAATAGGTCTGACATGTTAGACATGATTAATTCAGGTAGGTCGCATTCACAAAGTAAACATGAGGGTAAACAGTCAGCGGATCATAAAAAACTGTCTAATTCTCAAACTACACTTAGTTATGCGAGTGTGAATAATAATAAGGTCTCGGCAGGAAGTAAACGTAAAACAAATAAACATAACTTAATATGCCCGCTGTGTAGTGGTAAACATGCACTGTATTCATGCGTTAAGTTTTTAAATATGTTGATAAAAGAAAGATGAAATTTAGTCCAGTCAAAAAACGATTGTCAAAACTGTTTACGTACAAACACTCACACACTTGAAAATTGTACTTTCGGTCCTTGTAAATTATGTCAACAAAAACATAATGCGTTGATTCATGTTGACAATAATTGCGTTATTCCAAATACGTCGCCACAACGTTCCGTTATCAATAATACGTTACCACAGTCGTCTGTATTACACTGCGTTAGTAAAACAGCTGACAATATTGATAATCGTAGTTGTAACGCGTTCATAGAGAATGCTAAATCGTTACAGACTGTCTTGCTGTCTACGGCGTTAGTTGAGATTGCTGATTTTGATAACAATTATCACACAGTTCGCGCTCTGCTTGACAGCGGCAGTCAAAATTGTTTTATAGCTCAAAGCTTATGTAAACGTTTTAAAATACCTATCATACAGTCCACTATACGTGTTTGTGGTGTTGGACAAACCGTTTCACAGTCCAGTCACAAGTGCGATATTAATATTCGTTCTAAGGTAGATGATTTTAATATAACCTTACATTGTTTAGTGTTGCCTAGTATCATTTCGAAGTTGCCTTCGACACACGTTAATAGTGATGCTCTTAGCATACCTAGCAATATTCTACTTGCAGATCCCACATTTTATGTACCGAGTGACATAGATTTATTAATAGGCGCGGATGTCTTTTGGGATTTGCTAAAAGATAATAAAATAAAACTTCACACCGGTCCGTACTTACAAGATTCGATGGTAGGTTGGATTATATCCGGTCCAGTTTATAATAATAATCGTTTATTAGCGGCTAGCACGACAGATGTCCAGTGCAACTTGACGTTAGTTGATTCTCAATTACGAAAGTTCTGGGAAATCGAAGAAATACATATCCCTCCCGTTATTACTGAGGAGGATCGTTTTTGTGAAGAGCTGTTCTTGCAGACTACCGAACGCGATCAGCACGGTAGGTTTTCTGTAAGAATGCCATTTAAAAAATCACCTGATTGTTTGGGTGATTCATATAATTCTGCTAAACAGCGTTTTTTATCTTTAGAGAGGAAACTAGATCGTTTACCACAGTATAAAAAATTGTATTGTGAATTTATGCAAGAGTATGAGCAATTAAGTCACATCGTCGCTGCGCCTGCCAAATCCCGTATGTGCATTTTTTTGATTTTTGGTTTTTTCACTAAAAATAATCTTCGTTTAATTCTCTATGTGTTTGTAAAATCCTTTTTGTGATATTCGAACTAGAAACGAGTTTAACAAATTCCGTAAGTGTTTCGACGGTTAGGATAATCTCTGTTTGTGTAGAATTGCACATAAAGGATTTGCGTTCGGGCCTCAGTCGCCCGTCAACTGCGTTACAGGTGTGAGCGTTGTGATGTAAACAAAACTATTAAATCGGTTTTAAGAGTGAAAACACACTGAAATTGGTAAGTATTTATTTATTTATTTCGTAGTTGTTGATTTCATGTTAGTTTTTGATAAAATATTACTCACACTCATCATTTTAATTCATAGATAGTTTCCTAACCTAAAAAAATACATACCTTTTGTGTTATTTCTTGACAGTGTTAGATCATTATAATAAATTATGGTAGATTATCTGTTGATTTGATTGATTATTACGTACTTACAGTTGTATTTAATTATAAACATAGTTTAGTCCAAACTGGCATAAAAGTTTCAAACTTTCAAAGTACCTAACTAAGTACTAACTACCTGACTAAATACGAAAAAAGTGCCTATTTGTTGCCGGTTTGTTAACTATTCACGACTAAACTCTTGGACTGATACTATTTAAGTCAGCCTGGCTGACAAATTTTAAACCTACGATCTATAAAATCTGTCAATAAGTAGCAAAATAAGTAAGCTCACTGAGTAACTTACCTATGTACTTACCTATTTAATTGATGAGTGTTCATGTTTACAGTACAACTGTTGCCAAATAAAGTTTAGAATTGAGAAGTTAGCAGTAGATGGAATTTTCTCGTGATTTGAATTTGTTTATCAAACAATTAATTAATTTATTAGATCATCGAAAAAGTCAGAACTTATTGAATTTGATTTATTTAAACTAAGTTTATCACAGCGCTTATACCTAATAAGCGCAAGTCACGTGAAAATTCCACAATTTTATAAACTTAAACTTATGGTTTAGGTTTGGCTGTGTGTGTTATGTACATATATGGTTATGTATTGAATATAGTTATTCAATGTGACATTTTTGTGGTTATTTCTCCATAGCGATATTATTCTGTCCTAGTAGTAGAATTCATTCATATATTTTTTTTAATTCTAATAAATTGTTAAATTAACAAATTAGTGTTAATGTGTTAATGATTAAAATTAGTGAGACAATCATTACGCTTCGTGAAAACAAACACTAAAATGTCACGTTGTATGTTAAGGTATATGTTTGATTTTAGAGATATAATCTGAAAACTTACCTACATTCTGTGTTTACATTTTTATTTCTTTGTTTATTCAGGCAATATGGCTTTCCCAAATCCGCACAAACCAGCATCCAGAGCACAGGTACTTATAAATTTAGCTACAGGACTAAGTAATAGAAATCTGGATGAAGATTTAAATATGACTTCAGATGTTTTTATGTCCAGTAGTTACAATCCATCGCAAAGCCTAGGCAGTTTAAAGTTGACTCAAAATATTTCCAATATAATAACATCTGAAAATATTAACGTTTCTCTGTTTGAAGAATTAAAAGATGTAACGTATGAAAAACATCTTGATCCTTTTGTAGTTCAATCAGAAATCGATTCTAGCATTTCTGAAGTCTCGGATGGTGTTAGAATACAAAAAAATGATAATTTACCTAGTCTTAATAAAAAATACATTCTTGATGAAGTGACAGGCCAGTTAATAGAGGATATAAATGTGTGACGAAAACATTGATAATGATTACTACCTCAATGAAAAGACAGGGATGCTGGAACAAATCAATAAAACTGTTTGCTTATACGACGAGAACGCAAGTACAAATTCTGATAATTCAAGTACCGATGAGGATATAAGGTTAAATCGAGAGACTAATAAACTAAAAAGATTACGTGGTGAGAAATAAACAGGCAGAAAGAAGAAGTTTTTAAACACAGGAGAACGAGCAAGATTTGAATTAGTACTAAAACCTAGAAAGTACCTTAACGGAAAACCATGTACACATTCTTGTATTTCTAAATCTGACAGAAGCTTTTTATGTGGATTGATCTCTGAACAAAAACGAAAAGCAGTACCTATTTGATTATTTTTGGAGCCTAACTGCATGGGATGCTAAAAAAGCTTATTTAAAAAATCTTGTCCGGTTGCGCCCGGTATTGAGAAGACGTAAATCAAACAACCAAGAAAATATGTTTCAAAAACAATTGGCGTACGATTATTATATAACCGATGAACATAATGTGCCTATAAAGGTTTGCAAAAGCTTTTTTGTAAACACTTTTAATATTCATTCAGATACACTCTCGGATTGGATTAAAAAACTTCAAGATATGGGGACTGCTGATGGAAAAGACCTACGTACAAAACATGAAAAACGGCTAAGTGCACGAGATTCAACCGGACTTTATTCAAAAATTTTGAGGTCAAGCACTGTAAAAGAATGGCTGGATTTAATCCATAAAGTACCAAGTCATTATTGCCGCGCCAGCAGTACTAGAGTTTACGTCGAGGATACTTTTGAATCTAAGAGTCACTTATTTAGAGTTTATACTGAGTGGTGTAAGGATAACAACAAAAAAACAATAGGTAGAAAACTATTTAGTAAAATATTGAAGGAAGAAAAGGTTTCCATTTTTAAGCCACGAAAAGATCAATGCGACACATGTACCGCTAAAAAAGAAAACAACATTTCCGAAGAGGAATACACATTACATATCCAAAAAAAAAATGAAGCTTACTAAGCTCACATTGATGCGGGCGCGTTGAGCTCATCTGAGGTGCTCGTGCTGACAATTGATGTACAATCTGTCCTTTTATGCCCTAAGTTATTAGTCTCAGTACAGTATTACAAGCAGAAATTACAAGTTCATAATCAATCAATTTACCTTAACAATAATAAAGATGTTCACCTTTACGTTTGGCATGAGGGAGATGGAGGTGTTACAGCGAACGAATTTACAAGCTGCTTAATCGACTTCATAAAATCTCAGTTAAATTATAAGAAAATCATTATTATCTCGGATGGATGTTCTTATCAAAATAAAAATAAAATTTTGTCATCAGCATTACTAAAGTTAACTCAAGAAAGTGGTTTAGAGATTGAACAGCTTATTTTAGAAAAGGGACATACAATGATGCAAGTGGATAGTGTCCACTCAACATTAGAGAAAAAGTTTCGTCCTCCAATCTATTCTCCAAGTGATTATATTAGTCGCATGAGGGAAGCAAGACCTAAGCAACCATATCATATTCACCATGTTGATTATAGTTTTTTTTTAAAACTATGAAGATGATGTTTGTCTTGATATAATAATATAATATAATAATATATATAATATAATATAATACATATATCGTTTATTTAGAAAACAGGGCACATTTACATTAAAATATTTTACAAACAATTTTTACAGAACACAGTTGCTGATTTGCCTGAACTAGGTTGAAACCTGTGTTTCAGGCTAGATAGTGCTTATGTACACATCAATAATAAAATAACAATTTATCAATTACCTATAATAAAAACTTAAAATTAGAGGACACATCACATTTTATTTACATACAAAAAGAAGGTCTTCTGTCTCTACGTACGAGATGCTTAATAAATATTGCACAATTGTCTTTTTACAGCTATAATAATTTAACTTATAGATACTTAGTTTCTTATTTAGTCTATTGTATAGAAATGGACCTAAAAATGTAAAAAATCTATTTATAAAAACATATTTTGAAAAGGAATTAGACTCGCAGGCAATATCATTCCGTCTCTTATTAGTATTTTCCGTGTTGTAAGTAAGCATGGTGTGCTGTTTTAATACCAGTTGCATAATGAAAAGCTGGCGAACTGTCAGTACGTTGCAGGATTTGTATAGGAGATCTGTGGGATAGAGAAAGGGATGGAAATTGGCTACTTTTAATATGGCTCTCTGAGCTCTTTCAAGAGGGAGTAAGTGAGTTTTGGGTGCTCCACCCCATGAAGTGATACAGTACTGGATTACGGATTGCCCTAGGGCCAAATAAACTTGTGTGATTACTTTTGGATCCGCAATAGTTCGCAGTTTTTTAAAGACATAAATTAATTTGCGCACTCTTTTAATCAGACTCTCAATGTGTGGTCTAAAAGAGAGAGTCTCGTCTATTATTACTCCGAGATATTTAATGTTGCATGTTTGAAGTATAAAAGGACAGTCACATGTACTGATTGTGTGGAGTGCACATTTATGAGCAAAAAGATGAGGATGAGTAATATTAATTTGAGGCTTGCGCATGGAGAATTGAATATATTTTGTCTTGTCAGCATTTAACGTTAGTAAATTACTTTGAAGCCAGTTAGTCACAGTATTGAAACCTAATTGAGCGTATTCGTACAATTCTTTACTGGTTTTAGCGGTAAATATTAAGGCCGTGTCGTCAGCATATGAAACAATTTTGCCATGTAGTATGTTCAAATTGCACAAATCATTAATATAAACGAGGAAAAGGGTTGGGGCCAAAATGCTGCCCTGGGGAACACCAAAACCAGTATTTTTTTGCACATCGCTCGTGATATTGTCTATTTTAACACATTGATGTCTGTCGCCTAGGTAGTCAGCAAAGAGTTTCAGCGGGGTTCCCCTTATTCCCATAGTCTCTAATTTGTTTAGGAGCGCAGAAACAGACACTGTGTCAAAAGCTTTCGCTAGATCAAGGAAGACCCCCAGCGTCTGGTTTCCTTTGCCAAGTTCCTCTGAGACATAATCAGTCAGGTGGTGCACCGCATCGGCTGTGGATACTTTGGCTCTAAAACCAAATTGCATAGATGATAGTAAATTATGTTTTTCTAAATAATTAACTAGTCTGCTGTTTACAATTTTCTCAAGAATTTTAGAGATTGATGAGAGTAACGATATAGGCCTATAATTATTAACTAAGTGTCTGTTACCGGATTTAAATATAGGGATTATAACTGCTTTTTTTAGGCATTTAGGAAAAATGCCTTCAGATAAACAGATGCGAAAAATATGGGTTAAGGGAGGTACCAAAATGTGCTTGAATTGTTTAAGGATCTTACTGCTAATATTATCCCATCCGACAGCACAGTCATCTTTTAGTCCACTAATTATTCGTGTTATTTCGTCTTCGTCAGTGCCCAGCAAACCGAAAGATTGTAGTGTGTGCCTATTATTCAATGTTTGGGAAGGTGGTTGATCACTGTAATGCTGAGGAATCTGTTCGGCAAGAGTTTTCCCAACATTCACAAAAAAGTTATTGACCTGGTTGGCTGATGAAAGAGGTGAACTATTAGTTAACAATAAACTCGAATTTGATTCACGCTGTTTTGACATATATGTGACGTTTTTTATATGTTTCCAAAGTTGCTTGCTATTGTTTCCTGCTCTATTTAATTCATTTTTATCGTAATTCCTTTTCAAATTCTTTAAGATATTGTTACAAAAATTCCTGTATCTTTTATAAGTAGTTTTAATGATACCATTACCAGGGTCTCTCCTAGATGATTGATGAAGTTTGTCTCTGTGTCTTATACACCGAATAAGGCCAGGAGTGATCCAAGGTTTAATATTATTAAGTTTCTTGTTTGTTGTTATAACAGTAGTGTTACGTAATATTGCTAATTGCACATGTTTTATTAAGTACGATAAAGCAAAATTTGCGTCAGCAGTATTGTAAACTGGGCTCAAGTCAAGTTTGCATAAATCATATTCGAGTTTGTTTGTATTTAATTGTGTTTTGGTCTTGGGACGATTCAGCTTAGGCAGCATTAAGTTTAAGGTTAGTAGAACAGCGTGATGGTCAGTAATGGTTGAGTTAGTAACTAACGTAACATACGATAAACTGGATTTAATGATCATATGATCGAGGCAGGAACCGCTATCATGTGTGGGCAAGGTGTGCGCAGGTAGAAAACCATGAAATGAACAGATATTAAGATACTCTTGGGTCCCTGCATCGCAGTTGTCAGAGTTTATGTTTATATTTATGTCACCTGTTAGTATGACATTCTTGAATGAGCTTAGGTCTAGAAATATTTGGTTTAAGGCAGCGTTAAAAGAATCCAAGTTTCTAGCGGAAGGGGATCTATACATGGCGACTATTGCTGTAGTTGTACCAATTTTGATGATCAAACAATTACTCATACAGTCTTTAAGAGTAGGTTCTTCCACTGAAACCATTAATGATTCCTTAGAATATACCATTTTCAGATTCCATACGCCCGGGTAAAAAAGCCGGTGACCCAATAGTAAATGATATACGAGGCCTTCTGTATAAAGATGGTAGTATCTTTTACAAGTTACGTCACCCAGATGAATGGCAAATCTTACCTCAGCGAGTTCGTGCCTACAGCCCAAGAACAATTAATGTGACTCAATTGTACACTGAACCTCGCAAGATTGATAAAACTAAATACGACAGTCTTCAGTCATTAAAACCATATATGCATCGCGACTATCATGCGTTTTATGATAATCTTCATTATAAACCTAATAATTAAGTGTTAAAAAGGGCCAAAGTATAAGATCTCGTTGATTTGATATTATTTTATAGTTCTTGTTAAGTTTCTAATAATTTAATTATTGTAATACTTTGTTAAATTACTAAAGAGACTGAAGGATCACATAATGATTAATCTTAAATTTACCAAATGTAGCATATTGCCAAATTCTGTATGTGTAATAATGCACATAGGTAACTTTTTTAGACTGTGCAAAGCCAGTTATGTGCACTTTTTGTGAAAAAAAAAAATCTAGCACCATAAATATTGAATATTTCTGGCAAATTTTGTGTTTTTATTACGTCTTAAATATATGTCTTTGAAACTGCAATCTTAATAGTGTATTATTTCCTTTTTGTAAATTTATAACATGTTTTTTGCTGTTTCCCTCAACCACACAAAAATCACATATGGAACTTGTCAGGCGCAGCGACGACATGACATGTTTTGAGGATTTTAATGGTTCAATTAAACCGTATTATATCGTACCACACCATTGGGGTATATCGTGAAAGTAGCGTAACAACCAAATTACGTGTCGTTTTCGATGCAAGCGCGACAACTTCTAATAATAATTCGTTGAATGATATTCAATACGTGGGCCCTAGGTTACAAAATGATATCTTCTCAATATATTACGCTAAAACTATATATTACGCTCTGGTAGAATCTAGATTAAGATACAGTATAATGCTTTGGGGAAACAGCTATAGTTATAACTGTCAGAAAGCGTTTATTTTACAGAAACGTGCCATAAGGACCATAGTAAGGATCTCACAAAGAGACTCATGTAGAGAGCACTTTAAAGAATTGAACATTTTAACAGTGCCAAGTTTATATATATTAGTAATATTAAATCACTTTGCTAAGTATGTTCATGAGTACGAATCACAAGAGGAACGTAAGATAAGAGAGAGCACAAGAAGGAAGGTTTTTAAGCACAAAATGGTACCTAATTTTAACATAGCTAAGCATTGTTCCAGATTCCAAGCAGTGGAGTTATTTAATAGGTTACCGACTGAATTAAAATTATTAATTTATAGCTCTTCTTTTAAAACTAAATTAAAAGGCTTCTTGTTAGAAAAATGTTTATACTCGGTATCAGAGTTTATGGCAAATGATAAAAATAGTCACATAATATAAAAACAGTGATCAAGCTTTAAATAGTGACATAATATAATAGCAGTGGTCAAGCTTTAAATATTTTTTTTATTTTTTATTTTGATTTTTTTTTTTTTGTTGTAAGTACCTGCTCTTAATATTTTGACATTGAATTTTGACATTATGCTTGCTATTGCTTTGACTTTATATTTATTTGAAGTGAGGACATATTTTTAATTAATTGACGCTGGACTTATTTCACAAAAATTTTAATTGGGCTTTTAAATGTATTGTTTCTGCATGTGATATTTTTTTTTTTTTTTAATATGTTATATTCAACACAATGTTAATATTGTAAAATGAATAAATAAATGAAAAAAATGAAATGAAATTGCTTCGTTTCCGGCAATATCAATATGTTGCTTGCGCAGATATTGAAAAATTCTTTAGACAAACTTTAATCCATCCTAAACAACGTAACTTACAACTAATATTGTGGCGAACTGATAACAGCATGCCAATTCAAGTTTATCGTCTCAACACAGTGACGTATGGCACTGCATCAGCACCGTACCTAAGCAACCGTTGCTTGAAACAGTTGGCAAAGGAATGTAAGGATGACGTCATCGCTAGCGTTATCAATGACGATTTTTATGTCGACGATCTTTTGACGGGGCATGATCAGCGCGACATGTTGTTAGATATTTGCAATAAAACGTCCGCAATTCTACAAAGCGGTTGTTCCCCCTTAAGGCGAGGTAGACCCTGAAAAGTAGGTATTTAACGCTACCAACCTACCCACGGAGCGAGCCGTGCGCTTACCTCGCCAGGGTGAACTTGCATGAACCCAAAATGTGTCACAGTATAGGTAAGCGTGTCGTGTAGGCAGTAGGTCAACTCATTGGAACGGAGTTCTTTGACGCGGCTTGGCAGAAATCGTCACTAACGAAAATGCGCGTTCATACTTTCTTCTTTAAAATTCACACTTTCACTCTCTCTCTCTCTATCAAGAGAGAAAAATTTCAAATTTTCCTTCATGGGTGTCGTTTTCAAGGTTTTCGAGGGTGCTGAAACCGATAGTAAAGTCAAAATGAAAATCCAACATGGCGGCTGTGAACATTTTCAAATTTTTCATCATGGGTGTCGTTTTCGTGGTTTTCGAGGGTGCTGAAACCGATAGTAAAGTCAAAATGAAAATCCAAGATGGCTGCCGTGAAAATTTTCAAATTTTCCTTCATGGGTGTCCTTTTCATGGTTTTCGCGGGTGCTAAAGCCGATAGTAAAGTCAAAATGTAAATCCAAGATGGCGGCCGTGAAAATTTTCAAATTTTCCTTCATGTGTGTCGTTATCAAGGTTTTCGCAGGTGATAAAGCCAATAGTAAAGTCAAAATGAAAATCCAGATGGCGGCTGCGGAAATTTTCAAATTTTTCATCATTGGTGTCGTTTTCATGGTTTTCGCGGGTGCTAAAGCCGACAGGAAAGTTAAAATGAAAATACAAGATGGGGGCCGTGAAAATTTTCAAATTTTCCTTCATGGGTGTCCTTTTCAAGGTTTTCGAGGGTGCTGAAACCGATAGTAAAGTCAAAATGAAAATCCAACATGGCGGCTGTGAACATTTTCAAATTTTTCATCATGGGTGTCGTTTTCGTGGTTTTCGAGGGTGCTGAAACCGATAGTAAAGTCAAAATGAAAATCCAAGATGGCGGCTTTGAAATTTTTCAAGTTTTTCATCATTGGTGTCGTTTTCATGGTTTTCGCGGGTGCTAAAGCCGATAGGAAAGTCAAAATGAAAATCCAAGATGGCGGCTGTGAAAATTTTCAAGTTTTTCATCATTGGTGTCGTTTTCATGGTTTTCGCGGGTGCTAAAGCCGATAGGAAAGTTAAAATGAAAATACAAGATGGGGGCCGTGAAAATTTTCAAATTTTCCTTCATGGGTGTCCTTTTCAAGGTTTTCGAGGGTGCTGAAACCGATAGTAAAGTCAAAATGAAAATCCAACATGGCGGCTGTAAAAATTTTCAAGTTTTTCATCATTGGTGTCGTTTTCATGGTTTTCGCGGGTGCTAAAGCCGATAGGAAAGTTAAAATGAAAATACAAGATGGGGGCCGTGAAAATTTTCAAATTTTCCTTCATGGGTGTCCTTTTCAAGGTTTTCGAGGGTGCTGAAACCGATAGTAAAGTCAAAATGAAAATCCAACATGGCGGCTGTGAACATTTTCAAATTTTTCATCATGGGTGTCGTTTTCGTGGTTTTCGAGGGTGCTGAAACCGATAGTAAAGTCAAAATGAAAATCCAAGATGGCTGCCGTGAAAATTTTCAAATTTTCCTTCATGGGTGTCCTTTTCATGGTTTTCGCGGGTGCTAAAGCCGATAGTAAAGTCAAAATGTAAATCCAAGATGGCGGCCGTGAAAATTTTCAAATTTTCCTTCATGGGTGTCGTTATCAAGGTTTTCGAGGGTGCTAAAGCCGATAGTAAAGTCAAAATGAAAATCCAAGATGGCGGCTGTGAAAATTTTCAAGTTTTTCATCATTGGTGTCGTTTTCATGGTTTTCGCGGGTGCTAAAGCCGATAGGAAAGTTAAAATGAAAATACAAGATGGGGGCCGTGAAAATTTTCAAATTTTCCTTCATGGGTGTCCTTTTCAAGGTTTTCGAGGGTGCTGAAACCGATAGTAAAGTCAAAATGAAAATCCAACATGGCGGCTGTGAACATTTTCAAATTTTTCATCATGGGTGTCGTTTTCGTGGTTTTCGAGGGTGCTGAAACCGATAGTAAAGTCAAAATGAAAATCCAAGATGGCTGCCGTGAAAATTTTCAAATTTTCCTTTATGGGTGTCCTTTTCATGGTTTTCGCGGGTGCTAAAGCCGATAGTAAAGTCAAAATGTAAATCCAAGATGGCGGCCGTGAAAATTTTCAAATTTTCCTTCATGTGTGTCGTTATCAAGGTTTTCGCAGGTGATAAAGCCAATAGTAAAGTCAAAATGAAAATCCAGATGGCGGCTGCGGAAATTTTCAAATTTTTCGTCATGGGTGTAGTTTTTCTAGTTTTCGAGGATACTAAAGTCGACAGTGAGGTCAAAATGTAAAATAAAAAGGAGATTGACCAAAAGCAGTCTTGAAAAGTTGCACGTATGAAAACCAAATTAATATAAAAATTATTTTCTTATTTTTTACAAGCTTTTCACTTCAGGAATTTTGTTTCCGTATCCGGAATTATGATTTTAAGATAAACAGTAAATTAACGATTGCTAGGTACATTTCCGTATAGTCATGATGGACGTTTCGTTCTCTTCATTTGTACGAGTTACGTAAGTATGAGCCTTTACATAATAACATCACAAAAATGGTATTAAACTCATAAATAGCTAAATAATTAGTAATATCAATCATAACGTAGTAGGTACTGTATATGTATTTCATAGTTCCGTTGTGAAAATATTTATTTTTGTGTTTCGTCTCACGCAGATGCAACTGTCAAGGCAGATGACAGACGTACCGGTAGGGATGACGATTATTCCTAAACAAGATCGATTTTTAAATCTATCAGAATCGCAGGAAAAAATCGATTCAGCAATAAATTGAGTTCTGATAGATCTGTTCCCGCCATTATTCTACATCGACAGCTTTACTATAGATAATCACTTATTCGTTTTGGTGTTGCCTGCATAATTAGTCAAGTGTAATGAATAATCGATATCAAAACTTAAAAGTTGCAATCCGCAGGAAAAACATCGGAACTCGTTTTCAAGTTTCAAAAATCGATTAACAAAATCTATAATTCATTGTTTATGATCGATAAAAAAAAATTACTTGACCTATAAAATCGATTCTAGATCGCCATCCCTAAGCCGGTGCCTGCGGAAGCCGCCATTACTGTTTATGTGTCGAATGAGAATACTCACCGCGATTAATCTCTCCACTTAAATAGTAATACTTACGGAAATTCGTTGGTGTGTTTGTTTTAAACAACTTAGCGTGTTTCATAAGAAATCAGAATGTTGTTTTGTACCTACATGATTGATCTGTGGTCATTTTATAAGTTGCGAGTAGTTTAGACATAATTTTTAGGTTATCTCCGAATTTGTTTAATTACTTTAAAACTCGGATACTTGTGTGAAAATGAACACTTTTATTTAATAGTATATAAAGCGTAGTCTATAATAAATAAAGATTTATTGTGTTTCAACTTAATACGGATTTCCATACATCGTTGTTCATGATCCTTTGTTTTTGGATTAAATCAGATGTGAGATCCCGGAATCCTCCCGGGATCCTTGTTACGTGATGACTCTTACATGATTTTAAATAAAAACAAAAGTTTTACAGCCACATCTTGGATTTTCATTCTGACTTTATTATCAGTTTCAGCACCCGCGAAAACCATGAAAACGACACCCATGATGAAAAACTTGAAAATTTTCACAGCCGCCATCTTCTTTTTGACTATACTATTGGCATTAGCGCCCGCGAAAACCATGAAAACGACACCCATGAAGGAAAATTTGGAAATTTTCAGAGCCGCCGTCTTGAATTTTCATTTTGACTATACTATCGGCTTTAGCGCCCGCGAAAACCATGAAAACGACATCCATGATGAAAAACTTGAAAATTTTCAAAGCCGCCATCTTGAATTTTCATTTTGACTTAAGTATCGGTTTCAGCACCCTCAAAAACCATGAAAACGACACCCGTGATGAAAAATTTGGAAATGTTCACAGGCGCCATCTTGGATTTTCATTTTGACTTTACTATCGGTTTCAGCACCCTCGAAAACCTTGAAAACGACACCCATGAAGGAAAATTTGAAATTTTTCACGGCAGCCATCTTGGATTTTCATTTTGACTTTACTATCGGCTTTAACGCCCGCGAAAACTATGAAAACGACACCCATGATGAAAAACTTGAAAATTTTCACAGCCGCCATCTTGGATTTTCATTTTGACTTTACTATCGGCTTCAGCACCCGCGAAAACCATGAAAACGACACCCATGATGAAAAACTTGAAAATTTTCACGGCCGCCATCTTGGATTTTCATTTTCACTTTACTATCGGCTTTAGCACCCGCGAAAACCATGAAAACGACACCCATGAAGAAAAACTTAAAAAATTTCACGGCCTCCATTATGGATTTTGATTTTGACTTTACTATCAGCTTCAGCACCTCCGAAAACCATGAAAACGTCACCCGTGAAAAAAATTTGAAAATTATTACAGCCGCCATCTTGGATTTTCATTTTGACTTTATTATTGGCTTCAGCACCCTCTAAAACCATGAAAACGACACCCATGATGAAAAACTTGAAAATTTTCACAGCCGCCATCTTGAATTTTCATTTTGACTTTACTATCGGCTTTAGCACCCGCAAAAACCGTGAAAACGACACCCATCAAGGAAAATTTGAAAATTTTCACGGCCGCCATCTTGGATTTTCATTTTGACTTTACTATCGGCTTTAGCACCCGCGAAAACCATGAAAACGACACCCATGTGAAAAACTTGAAAAATTTCACAGCCGCCATCTTGGATTTTCATTTTGACTACTATCGGTTTCGGTACCCTCGAAAACCTTGAAAACGACACCCATGAAGGAAAATTTGAAAATTTTCACGGCCGCCATCTTGGATTTTCATTTTGACTTTACTATCGGCTTTAACGCCCGCGAAAACTATGAAAACGACACCCACGATGAAAAATTTGGAAATGTTCACGGCCGCCATCTTGGATTTTCATTTTGACTTTACTATCGGCTTTAACGCCCGCGAAAACTATGAAAACGACACCCACGATGAAAAATTTGGAAATGTTCACAGGCGCCATCTTGGATTTTCATTTTGACTTTACTATCGGTTTCAGCACCCTCGAAAACCTTGAAAACGACACCCATGAAGGAAAATTTGAAATTTTTCACGGCAGCCATCTTGGATTTTCATTTTGACTTTACTATCGGCTTTAACGCCCGCGAAAACTATGAAAACGACACCCATGATGAAAAACTTGAAAATTTTCACAGCAGCCATCTTGAATTTTCATTTTGACTTTACTATCGGCTTCAGCACCCGCGAAAACCATGAAAACGACACCCATGATGAAAAACTTGAAAATTTTCACGGCCGCCATCTTGGATTTTCATTTTCACTTTACTATCGGCTTTAGCACCCGCGAAAACCATGAAAACGACACCCATGAAGAAAAACTTAAAAAATTTCACGGCCTCCATCATGGATTTTCATTTTGACTTTACTATCAGCTTCAGCACCTCCGAAAACCATGAAAACGTCACCCGTGAAAAAAATTTGAAAATTATTACAGCCGCCATCTTGGATTTTCATTTTGACTTTATTATTGGCTTCAGCACCCTCTAAAACCATGAAAACGACACCCGTGATGAAAAATTTGGAAATGTTCACAGGCGCCATCTTGGATTTTCATTTTGACTTTACTATCGGTTTCAGCACCCTCGAAAACCTTGAAAACGACACCCATGAAGGAAAATTTGAAATTTTTCACGGCAGCCATCTTGGATTTTCATTTTGACTTTACCATCGGCTTTAACGCCCGCGAAAACTATGAAAACGACACCCATGATGAAAAACTTGAAAATTTTCACAGCCGCCATCTTGAATTTTCATTTTGACTTTACTATCGGTTTCAGCACCCTCAAAAACCATGAAAACGACACCCGTGATGAAAAATTTGGAAATGTTCACAGGCGCCATCTTGGATTTTCATTTTGACTTTACTATCGGTTTCAGCACCCTCGAAAACCTTGAAAACGACACCCATGAAGGAAAATTTGAAATTTTTCACGGCAGCCATCTTGGATTTTCATTTTGACTTTACCATCGGCTTTAACGCCCGCGAAAACTATGAAAACGACACCCATGATGAAAAACTTGAAAATTTTCACAGCAGCCATCTTGAATTTTCATTTTGACTTTACTATCGGCTTTAGCACCCGCGAAAACCATGAAAACGACACCCATGATGAAAAACTTGAAAATTTTCACAGCCGCCATCTTGAATTTTCATTTTGACTTTACTATCGGCTTTAGCACCCGCAAAAACCGTGAAAACGACACCCATCAAGGAAAATTTGAAAATTTTCACGGCCGCCATCTTGGATTTTCATTTTGACTTTACTATCGGCTTTAGCACCCGCGAAAACCATGAAAACGACACCCATGATGAAAAACTTGAAAAATTTCACAGCCGCCATCTTGGATTTTCATTTTGACTTTACTATCGGTTTCGGTACCCTCGAAAACCTTGAAAACGACACCCATGAAGGAAAATTTGAAAATTTTCACGGCCGCCATCTTGGATTTTCATTTTGACTTTACTATCGGCTTTAACGCCTGCGAAAACTATGAAAACGACACCCACGATGAAAAATTTGGAAATGTTCACAGGCGCCATCTTGGATTTTCATTTTGACTTTACTATCGGTTTCAGCACCCTCGAAAACCTTGAAAACGACACCCATGAAGGAAAATTTGAAATTTTTCACGGCAGCCATCTTGGATTTTCATTTTGACTTTACTATCGGCTTTAGCACCCGCGAAAACCATGAAAACGACACCCATGATGAAAAACTTGAAAAATTTCATAGCCGCCATCTTGGATTTTCATTTTGACTTTACTATCGGTTTCGGTACCCTCGAAAACCTTGAAAACGACACCCATGAAGGAAAATTTGAAAATTTTCACGGCCGCCATCTTGTATTTTCATTTTGACTTTACTATCGGTTTCAGCACCCTCGAAAACCTTGAAAACGACACCCATGAAGGAAAATTTGAAATTTTTCACGGCAGCCATCTTGGATTTTCATTTTGACTTTACTATCGGCTTTAACGCCCGCGAAAACTATGAAAACGACACCCACGATGAAAAACTTGAAAATTTTCACAGCAGCCATCTTGAATTTTCATTTTGACTTTACTATCGGCTTTAGCACCCGCGAAAACCATGAAAACGACACCCATGATGAAAAACTTGAAAATTTTCACAGCCGCCATCTTGGATTTTCATTTTGACTTTACTATCGGCTTCAGCACCCGCGAAAACCATGAAAACGACACCCATGATGAAAAACTTGAAAATTTTCACGGCCGCCATCTTGGATTTTCATTTTCACTTTACTGTCGGCTTTAGCACCCGCGAAAACCATGAAAACGACACCCATGAAGAAAAACAAAAAATTTCACGGCCTCCATCATGGATTTTCATTTTGACTTTACTATCAGCTTCAGCACCTCCGAAAACCATGAAAACGTCACCCGTGAAAAAAATTTGAAAATTATTACAGCCGCCATCTTGGATTTTCATTTTGACTTTATTATTGGCTTCAGCACCCTCTAAAACCATGAAAACGACACCCATGATGAAAAACTTGAAAATTTTCACAGCCGCCATCTTGAATTTTCATTTTGACTTTACTATCGGCTTTAGCACCCGCAAAAACCGTGAAAACGACACCCATCAAGGAAAATTTGAAAATTTTCACGGCCGCCATCTTGGATTTTCATTTTGACTTTACTATCGGCTTTAGCACCCGCGAAAACCATGAAAACGACACCCATGATGAAAAACTTGAAAAATTTCACAGCCGCCATCTTGGATTTTCATTTTGACTTTACTATCGGTTTCGGTACCCTCGAAAACCTTGAAAACGACACCCATGAAGGAAAATTTGAAAATTTTCACGGCCGCCATCTTGGATTTTCATTTTGACTTTACTATCGGCTTTAACGCCCGCGAAAACTATGAAAACGACACCCACGATGAAAAATTTGGAAATGTTCACAGGCGCCATCTTGGATTTTCATTTTGACTTTACTATCGGTTTCAGCACCCTCGAAAACCTTGAAAACGACACCCATGAAGGAAAATTTTAAATTTTTCACGGCAGCCATCTTGGATTTTCATTTTGACTTTACTATCGGCTTTAACGCCCGCGAAAACTATGAAAACGACACCCACGATGAAAAACTTGAAAATTTTCACAGCAGCCATCTTGAATTTTCATTTTGACTACTATCGGCTTTAGCACCCGCGAAAACCATGAAAACGACACCCATGATGAAAAACTTGAAAATTTTCACGGCCGCCATCTTGGATTTTCATTTTCACTTTACTATCGGCTTTAGCACCCGCGAAAACCATGAAAACGACACCCATGAAGAAAAACTTAAAAAATTTCACGGCCTCCATCATGGATTTTCATTTTGACTTTACTATCAGCTTCAGCACCTCCGAAAACCATGAAAACGTCACCCGTGAAAAAAATTTGAAAATTATTACAGCCGCCATCTTGGATTTTCATTTTGACTTTATTATTGGCTTCAGCACCCTCTAAAACCATGAAAACGACGCCCATGATGAAAAACTTGAAAATTTTCACAGCCGCCATCTTGAATTTTCATTTTGACTTTACTATCGGCTTTAGCACCCGCGAAAACCATGAAAACGACACCCATGATGAAAAACTTGAAAAATTTCACAGCCGCCATCTTGGATTTTCATTTTGACTTTACTATCGGTTTCGGTACCCTCGAAAACCTTGAAAACGACACCCATGAAGGAAAATTTGAAAATTTTCACGGCCGCCATCTTGTATTTTCATTTTGACTTTACTATCGGCTTTAGCACCCGCGAAAACCATGAAAACGACACCCATGATGAAAAACTTGAAAATTTTCACGGCCGCCATCTTGGATTTTCATTTTGACTTTACTATTGGTTTCAGCACCCTCGAAAACCATGAAAACGACACCCATGAAGGAAAATTTGAAAATTTTCACGGCCGCCATCTTGGATTTTCTTTTTGACCAAATTTACACTTTGAAAGTCGAGTCGTGACGATTTCTACCAGTTAACTCCTACCGCAAGTCGCGTTACAGAACTTCGTTCCTAAATAAGGGTTCCGTTATTCATTCGAACATACGAAACCCAAAAAAACATACTGACTTATTTACACTATGTCCTACGAATGAATTGTTCGATAAATTAGCGGAACAGCCGTGCGCTAGCAAAACGGACATAGGTCCGACCTCGTCAAGGCCCGGCGGGCGACTGAATCGCCGTGCGCAAGCCGCTGTATTATATAATATTTTATTATTAAATGAATTTAATTATTTTGCAAAATGTAACCACAAATTGTTCTTCTATTTGTTATGAACTTTTTAAAGATATATTTTTTGGAAGTATTGCTTTCATAGGTTTCAAGCAAAATTAGAAAAACATCAAAAAAATCATCGATTAGACTCCTCTTCCGATTTTTTTTTTGATCGAGCGAAGTTTTCGATATCATGTTTTGAACCACAAAAAGTCAAAGTACATATAGTAAACTACAATATATATTTTTTTTGGTTTTAAACAATCACTATTTCTTTGTTTATTTTTGAATCAAAGTGATGCAATATTTGGTATAGGTCGCCTTAAGGAAATGGACTTTTAATTTTGATGTTACTTCAGAAAGTACTAAGGATTTATGTATTGGTGAATATTGTCAGTCTAAAACCCTGGGTGTTAGTTGGTCTAACAAGAACGATTTATTTAATTTTTCAACAAGTGTAGATAAAGGTTATAGTGATACGAAGATAACTAAACGTTTAATTATGTCAGTCATTGCACAGATTTACGACCCACTAGGATTATTGGCACCGGCTGTTACCACGGCTAAAGTTTTATTACAAAAATTATGGCTTGCTAAGATAAGTTGGGATGATGAAGTCTCAAGTCAAATTGCATGTGTCTGGTATAATTTTATTCATTCGTTACAATATTTGTCTGAAATATTAGTGCCGCGTTATGTCATGTGTACTAATGCTTTAAATAAAGAGTTACATATTTTTACCGATGCTTCTCAGTCTGCATACGGTGCATGTGCGTACATACGCTCACACTGATATTGATGAGTCGCAGGTTACTAGTCGATTATTATGTGCTAAGAGTAAAGTCGCACCAATTAAAGCGTTAAGTATTCCACGACTTGAACTATGTGGAGCTTTAGTTGGGGCTAAATTGTATAACAAAATCATAAACTCTCTTAGGCTGAAATTCGATAAGGTCTATTTCTGGACTGACTCCACCATAGTTCAAGGCTGGCTTCGGACATCACCACATTTACTAAAAACATTTGTTCAGAATAGGGTTGTGAAAATCAACGAATTGACAAGCAACACTACTTGGTTGCATGTTAAAAGTAAGGATAATCCCGCTGACACATTATCAAGAGGTGTTCTCTTTGATTCGTTAAAGGAAGACAACATTAGTTTATGGTGGTGTGGTCCGACCTTTCTTCGTGAACCGACTTCAAGTTGGTTGACAACAAATACTAATGATATTGAGTTTATTCAGAGTAAGTTACCGGAATTAAAAGGTTCTAAAACTACAAATTTGTTAAATGTAGAAACTGATATTATAATTGATTTCGAAAGGTTTTCTTGTTTTAATCGTTTGCAAAGAACAGTCGCATATGTTTTACGTTACATTTGTAACTTACGTGCATCGCGCGTCGGTCAAGGTCGCATAACCGGTTCATTGACCGTGAGCGAGATTAATAGTTCGTTACTTTTGTTGACACGTTTAGTTCAATCACAATCATTCAGTAAGGAATATATTAACCTTAAAGAAAAGGTGCATTTAAACAATAAGTCTAGCAATAAAACATTAGGTTTAAGTATATTTTTAGATAAGGATAATATCATTCGTGTTGGTGGTAGACTTAGTAACTCAAATTTTGATTACGATAAGAAACATCCAGTGTTGTTATGCCACCCAGCTAGGGTTGCGGGATGTTCGAAAGAGTTACCGTGGCCCCGGCACAGGCAACAGAAGGAACACGGGTGGGTTTTAGTCAGCAAAAGTCTGACACGCCCTCCCGCTCCGCCCAGAGCGGGAGAAGTCATTTGATGATTTCCCATCCACAAAAAAAAAAAAAAAAAGTGTTGTTATGCCGTAAACATCGCTTTACTTGGTTATTGTGTTCGTACGAACACAAACGTTTACTTCATGCTGGACCTCAGCTTCTTGTGGCTACCATGCGTGATAGATGGTGGGTGCTGGGAGCACGTAATTTAGCAAGGCTAGTGGTTCATAAATGTGTAACCTGCATTCGCATGAAAGGAAATACGTTAACTCCACACATGGGTGATCTCCCTGCCGAACGTTTAGAAGCTGGATTTCCATTCATGCGATGTGGTGTTGATTATGCCGGGCCAATATCTATATTGAATCGCAAAGGCAGAGGTTCACAACTTATTAAAGGATATATTTGTTTATACGTTTGTTTTGCTACCAGAGCTGTGCATTTAGAATTAGTTAGTTCTTTGTCCACTCAGGATTATCTATTGGCATTCAAACGATTCATATCACGACGCGGTAAGCCGTGTCAAGTTTTTTCCGATAACGGTAGGAATTTTGTTGGAGCTGAGAGGGAGCTTTCAGCTATATTTGAAAAATCAAACGAAATAATTGATTTTGCTAGTAGTCATAACATTAAATTTAGTTTCATTCCGCCTTATGCGCCTCACTTTGGTGGTTTATGGGAGGCAGGAGTGAAGTCGTGTAAGTATCACTTGAGACGTGTCGTAGGTAATGCTAAGTTAACTTACGAGGAGTTTAGTACGGTATTGACACAGGTTGAGGCCGTCCTGAACTCCCGTCCTATGTCACCTATGTCCGCAGATCCAAATGATTACCTTCCACTCACACCTGCTCATTTCCTAATCGGCCGACCGTTGACTGCGCCTGCCAGTGAGGACTTCACGACGACATCTACGACTGGCTGTCGCTACCATCGGCTGGAACAGCTGCGACAACATTTTTGGGAGCGGTGGTCAAAAGAATATGTGTCTGAGCTGCAACGCAGAACGAAGTGGGCACAAAATAAAGATGACATCGCTAAAGATAGTCTTGTCGTCATCAAAGAAGATAACCTGCCACCATTCAAGTGGAGAATGGGTAGGATTATTCGTTTGTTTCCAGGGAATGATGGCGTTTCGAGAGTGGCAGAAATCCGAACATCTACGGGCACAATCAGGCGTGCTTCCTCGAAAATTTGTCCGCTGCCGGTTTCCACAAAAGAAGCCAGCGTAACTCCTGTTTAGTTGGAAGACGGATCTTCCAAGGCGGCCGGTATGTTGCGTCAAGCAGCACCATCTACTGGATTTCCATACATCCACGATCGACAGACGAGAGAGAGCGACATCTGTTGCTCAACTGGAGAGTTGCTTGCTCGCGACAGACTCGAGGAAAGTCCGCCTGCCCGCGGGCTGCCCCGTGCAACGCCCGCGCCAGTGTGTTACCAAAAGCAGGATCGAGTGTACATAAATTGATAATGTAATTAAAAATAAATCATCATAAAGTTTCAAAATTAGCCTTATTGAAGAAGCCCTGCCTGGCCCCCCTGTCTTCATGGCCAAAACACTAATATTCTATTCAGTATAACTGAGTCAGACGTCGTTGCATCATAGGGCCCATATACATCCACTATGTGTCCATCAGGGCATACTATTAAATATGGCTTGTAAAGGTTACGCCACTTATGCAGGCTATATGACTTTCTCTGGAAATAATAATTGGTACTCGCTTCAAGCATTCTCTTACAATTGTCATCGTCCTCTCAAATGTAGAGCGGGACATTCTTAAAAGGCTGCACAATCTTTGGTTAGAATCACCAGTGTGCAGTTTCATCAGCACCGTTGCCAAGGCTGTAGCTGGCCTTCTTGTGTTATTTTCAGCAATTGAAGGTATTCTTTGCAGCGTTTCTTGGAATTGAGTCTTTGAAAACCCAATATAATAGTGGAAAATACTGTCACTGATTGAAGATAGCCGTTCGAAGTTTAAATGTGAACAATGCGACTGCAATAGTCTCACCATGTCCATTAATTGTCTTGGAGAAAACATATTGTACACGTGACGTGTACTCCGTCCGATGTCTTGCCAAGCACTATCATTTCTATGTTCTTCACATACACGAGAGCCAAAAGATATAAAGAATTTCTTCTCTTTAAGAATAGTAGCTCTTAAAGACCTGTCAATCCGTTGTAAGTGTCGATTTTCACACATTGCAAAAATGCAAACTGGTATTCAAAGGTGCTCGATGATAACCGGGGAAATGAAAATGGCGTTGTCCTTGAACACCTCCAGCTGGCTGTTCTACAACGTTGGTTACGCTGCTGGTTCCAAGATGTGTGGATCCGCTGGATGTTTCAGAACATTTGGTTCCGCTGATTGTTGCAAAACGTTTTGCTCCGCTGGTTGCTCCAATACGCTTGGTTCCGCTGACACGTAACGGTCAGCGCGTTGTAAGCACGGTCTGCAAATCCGGTCCCCGACACCAAACTAGAAACAAAATGAACTACCATTAGTGAAATGAAAATCGTCATTAAGACTAAGAAACCGTTTTTTATTCAGTTAGTATAAAGTCTGAACAATGCTAGAAATAAAAGAAAAATAGCAAAAGCAAGGTGAGTTTAGTCTTAAATATTTAAGACATTCTTTCATAATAATAATCAGCTGTCTTAGGGCTCGTTCACAAAACTGCGTTGCGTCGTCGCATCCGCAAAAATCTGCGAGCTCACACGACGTATCGCAAGAACTTGCAAATTAATTCGCATTGCGCATTCCTGCGTCACCCTATTCGTGGAAGGGAGACACCTTGTCGCACGAATTCGCATCGCACCGATTCGCAGTTTTGTGTACAAGTCCTATAACACACGGGGCTCCACCCGCCGCGGCACCGCTAAAGCACACATGGTATCTAGAGTACCCAAAAGTTTTTTGCCTCAAGGTGCACATGGGATTTGCAGTCCCCAAAGCGGGACTGACGTTATATTATGCCTTAACTAGTGTGTATTTATTTATGGTAACAGTACCGTGTAATTTATTACTAAATAACAACATATGACAAACCTACGAGCTCTCATTTCAAAAATGAAAAAAAAAAATTGTTCTTTTCCGTCTGTGGTTCTTTGGTTTGGTTCTTCATTACTTGTAAATATGTAATGTAAATTGTACTGTGCAATGTGATTTTATTCACGTTTTACATTAAAAATAAACATTCCATGGATTTTAAACCTAAAAACATATTGGTTACCACTTGTATTTTTGTTTCATAAAATATTTTCTACGGAGGAACAACAACAAACAATAAGTTGAACGGAGACATTTTTACAGTTTTTCGTATTGCATTAATTATATTCTCGTAAACAACTTACCTCTGTTATATTTCTAATATTGATGAGATACTGCATCAAGGAAGGATGTGCTTGCATTAATTCAGCAGTTAATGGCATTGACGGTCTCCGGCGATTATTACTCCGATTTAAAGTGCGTTGGCACAACAAACAAAGTCCCAAGTCTGCCATATTCCGCCATGGGATCTGGAGGCAAAAGTCCTCGCGCACATGTGAGAGTGGCGCGAGGAGGCAGGACGCCGGGGCGTAACTCCGTTGCCGCGAGAAATCGCGGCACGGCGGACAGAGCTCCGGCAGGATCTCATGGCGGCATGGAGAGTGCGATTGTCGCAACCCAGCGCTGGGCACGCCACAATTGCGGCGATAAGTCCCCTCTTTGAGGAGTGGCTGGAGAGGCGCCACGGCGTCCTCACCTTCCGCCTGACGCAGGTCCTCACCAGACACGGGTGCTTCGGGTGGTACCTGTTCCGGATAAGGCGGGAGGAAACGCCCGGGTGTCACCACTGTGTGGATCGCCCGGAGGACACGGTGGAGCATACGGTGGAGGTCTGCCCGGCTTGGGCGGAGCACCGCCGTGTCCTCGCGGAAGCGATCGGCGGCGGCGATCTCTCGCGTCCGGCCCTGGTCCAGGTCATTACGGAGCGAGAGTGCATGGGAAGCCATTACCTCCTTCTGCGAAGCAGTAATGCTCGTGAAGGAGGAGGCGGGACGCGTGAGGGAGAGGCAAGCTTTGCGCCCTCACGCCCCTAGTCACCGCAGGAGACGCCCTGGGCGTCGGGAATTGGCAGCCGATTCCCGGCCACCGTAGGCGCGGGCTTGCGGACGGCGAGCAATGGGTAGCTCGCCGTCCGGTAAGGACCAAGCCCGAGTCGACGGCGCATCGTGTTCCACGCGCGCCTCAAAGAGATGTCAGCACTATTGACGGGGTCCGCTAGGGCCGATGCCAGCTAGGGTTGCGGGATGTTCGAAAGAGTTACCGTGGCCCCGGCACAGGCAACAGAAGGAACACGGGTGGGTTTTAGTCAGTAAAAGTCTGACACGCCCTCCCGCTCCGCCCAGAGCGGGAGAAGTCATTTGATGATTTCCCATCCACAAAAAAAAAAAGTCTGCCATATTGTCACAACAACAAAATCCAACACGTAAAACACAATCACAGTCCGAGTATGTCAAGCACAGGTTATCCAATTAAAGAAGCGTTTTTCAAGTCCAGATTATTAAGCCAAGTCGTCTATAAAATCACCACGAGAAACTCTAAAAAAACACACGTAAGCCACGAAGGTAGAACAGTGAGTGCTTTGTTTGCCAATGTGTAATAAATATAAAATACCTTAAACAGGCTCGTGCGCAGGTAAAAAATTCTTTGACTGTGATTGGCTAGCGTTCTAGCCAATTGGCAGTGCCGCCCGGTGTTGGCGTCAGTGAAAGCGCACGGGAAGGATAGCAGCGCATCATTTTGAAGTCAGAATTACTATCTGGCTATAAACGCACAACGATAAAACAAACTTCAAGTGGTAATTGTTGAATTATTTACAATTGTATTATTTTTTCTTTAAACACCCATAACTCAGTTCGGACCCCATACAATATTTCATTTGTTATATTATTCTGCATCACTTTTTTCATATCCGATCGACTGCCGCCAAAAAAATAAAAGGCACCAATTTTACGCATTGGCCTTTTGTTTTGGTACCAATACTTTGTACGCATCTTGGTAATTTCATACTCATCTTTTCTATGTGTACAGCAACATCAGTTTTACCTGCAATGTAACTTAAAATGTCACACACGGGCACCTCCTTCGCAACATTATAAATGTAAATGGGAATTTTTATATCCGCAGCTTTGAAGTTCGCATTCGGGCTCAAAACTGCCTTCCCTCTGTTTGCAATAAAGCGATTTTTTAAACGCTTCCTCTCTACTAAGGTCCATTCATTGTCCACTTCGGGTTTTTTCCACTCGCCAACGCGTACAACATCGGCCATCGATTTCTTTTTCCCGAAAACGTCACTCTTTACGTTCGGAACAGCCGTGTGTCCCGACTCGCTGGGTACGTCGATCGCAGCTGATTGCGCATGAGTCATCGGCTCGGTCTCACCACCGGCCGTTGCTGTACAACGAATATCGCTCTCACCGCAAGTTTCATGCCTACCCTCATTTTTGGAAAATGATTGAGTGATATCCCGATAACTGGTATCTGTGCGTACCTCGCTAGGATTTCCGCATGGAGTGTCATGCTCTGCGTCAATGTATGCAAGCCCTCTAGGACCACTGCAGTAGTCGTCGTGACTATTCAACAAAAAACCACCCCGTTTGATGTTAACGTTTCTGGCGGTACTTGTAAAGTTGTTCACTATGGATGCCTTTTTTAAATTTTCAAGATCAGACTTAACTGTATCTAGGTTTTCTTTAGTGGCATACAGCTCTTTGATCTGAAACATCTCCTGCTGCATACGCACCAAATCCTTTAAGATCCGAGTGACGTCAACATGATCGAAAAGTACCGGCGGCAGCTTGTGCAGATCACGGGCCACAAACACCGGTAAGACCTCAGGGTCGGTCTCCTTCAGCATGCAGATGATGTCATCTATTTCACGGAGCTTCTTCCCGTCTCTCTTCCGTACCTTCTTACGCTTCTCCGTGGGTAAGGATTCGCACAAAAGATTCTTCGCACTGTGAATATCCTCGTCGGAGAATGCACTCACACAAATGTGGCTAATGCTCTCCTCGTTCATCACATCGACCTTATTACTCACAAAGGCTAAAACCTCGTTGATAACGATATTGCAGCTCGAACATTTTAACAGTTTCGAGGCCATGGTTGGTCTCACGCGTCCGTGCGACAGCGCGTGCGCGTCGCAACGAACTATTATTGTTCACACACTGTTACTTACACAGAAAAACATAGCGCTCAGTAATCATGATCAACGTTGTAGGTCTTTTAAAGACGTTTACCACCAAAACGTGCCTTTTTATAACACAAATGTAACCTAAAAATAAAATAATTTAATGAAATAAACGATTTTAATTCTCATCCTATCTGTGAAAACCTAGTATTTGCATGCTTTAGGTCGAGTTTTTTGTACGAATACCTCGTAAGTAGCATTTTATGCATTTTGGACAATCTTATAGTATCGAACCGTTCTGGACATAAAAGCGGGTTGAATCTCGATATTAATTAATATAAAACATAAAAGACGCCGTACAAAAATTTTACAGTACGCAGTTTTTCTTCCTCCTGAAAAGTTACCTCTTTTACACTTACGAGATTTTCACTCTAAGGCGTCGATATGTACTTTGACTTTTTGTGGTTCAAAACATGATATCGAAAACTTCGCTCGATCAAAAAAAATCGGAAGAGGAGTCTAATCGATGATTTTTTTGATGTTTTTCTGATTTTGCTTGAAGCTTATGAAAGCAATACTTCCAAAAAATATATCTGTAAAAAGTTCATAACAAATAGAAGAACAATTTGTGGTTACATTTTGCAAAATAGTTAAATTCATTTAATAATAAAATATTATATAATACAGCGGCTTGCGCACTGCGATTCAGTCGCCCATAGACTACTATTATATACTGAGATAGACTGGCAACTTAAGCATTTCTTAGGCAACGCCATCTAGTTACCAGGACATACACTATAGCTATATACGAATACCTACGTATTATAGCTATAATATTGTACCAAGTAAAATAATTAGCGTTACAGAGTTGAATAATAGAGAATGGTTGAAAATTCTATAACTAGCTATAAGTAGTAGTAACGCTAATTCGTTATTACACTAAACTTGTAGTTTCGAGGATAATAAAACAAATACCAATTTTGAATATTCATGTTTATTGGGTAAAACAAAACATTACATAACTCAAACCTATAGGCTACTTTTCATCCTGGGTCGCAGACGATGTCGCGAGCAACAGTTAGTAACCTATAAAAACTAAACATTTAGTTCAGTGCCAGTTTGCCTTAGTCGTTTCCGACATCTATTTGATATAAAGTGAGTATGGGCTTTTTTTTTTAATTGGTCATCCCTATCATAATCCAAAGCCTTGCCAGTGAGGAGGTGGCTGACTTCTTTGCACCAAATATGTACAAAAAATTCTACGCTTTTATTAATTAAATAATCGAATTCGCACGTTACAAAATTAACGTACATATTAATTGTTACCGCCAATTTTATATATTGGACTATGTTTTGTTTTAAAGGTGACGATTTTAAAATGAGAAAAGTTATGTTTTCCACTTGTGCAAAGAAGTCAAACAAACACCTCGTAGGATAGCACAGCCATCTTTTGCTATCATATTCTTTTATTTTTATATATCCATGGAAATCTTCAGTATAATCAGTTTCCATGGATTTGAGGCATGTTTGGCATTTTTTGTATACTTTGCTTTTGGCTTGGCGTGCTAACCACCCACTGCAATATCCTATTGCTGCGCATTTTTCTATATTACCTTTATCTTTACTATTTATCATTGACGTCGTGTCTATGAGCTCTATGTACATGTGCTCATAGTCCACGACATTGATGCCCTCGTTGCAAATTGGCACGTCCTCATCAAGTAAAAAAAATTTTACCGAATCTAAACAAAAGTCATTGTCAGCCTCGCAATTTGCACCTACAGAGTGTTTTGATGTTAAATTGTTAATTGACGAGCAATTTGGCATGATATTCGCATATCCATGGGCCCTTATGGCTCCAAAGAAATTTTCAAGGGCATCTTGATTTAATCTACGCAACAATATGGCTTTCATACCTTTTTCATAAAGGAATTTGACCAATTTTCTAATATTTTCAATGGTTTTTACCCAGCCCATCAGTGATGGCACATTTCTTGGAGTATTAAATTTCATTGATTTTAAGACAGGTAAACTGGCACTCCAGAGCTCATGATGAGCCGAATTAGCTTTAACAGCGGATTTAAAAGGTTTTCCCGGCACAAACTCGTAACTCCCACAATTCAAACTATCGAATAATTTGTCAAAGAATATTAAAATATCTGCAGTTTCAGTGCTTTCTTCTGGCATTTTATTATTTGGTTAGACACACTAGCAGCTAATTAGCTGATGTGTGTGTATCAAATAGCTTGGAGACATTTAATTATGGTGAGGATATTGATACATACCTGCCATTAGTCCTAACGCTGACCCAACAGAATGGCTGAACACTTGTGCACAATGCTTAACCCTCATTTTAGGTATGTGATTTCCTTCCATTTTGCTGTTTGAGCTTTACCATCCATAACATAATTTAAATTTTTGTAAAGCAAATTATTTCTTATGCATTTCAATAGATGTGGAGGATCATGCAAGAAATAAATTTTTTCTTCATTTACTTCGAGGAATCCTTCTCTATACTCAGTATCTTTTCTGATGTATGTGGATTTGGTGTCTGTAACTAGACTGTTAATCGCAGCAACATTTGTTGAACCTTGGTCACAAATAGTGGCTACAACTTTAAGACCTGCTTTTTGAGTTTTGTGATGACATCTATAATTTGTTTTTTTAAAGCCAATGTCTTTGTTGTACCAGCAGAATAACTGTAATAAACAGGTTGCTTGTATGTCTTGACAATCCCTCTTATCATGAACACCAAAACATGGTCACAAAACTTATCTTCTTTTTGGTCACCATCATCCACAAAGCCTTCAATAGAGTCTCTCGTTTTGTTGTAAGAACATGATGGGGCAATGGCCATTTCATCAAACACCAAAGAACAGTATCTCTGTATCTGTGGCATTTTTTCGACAATCTCTTTCAAATGATTAAAAATCCTTTGATTGTAACCAGGACCCAGTTTCACTTTGTATAATATATTCTGCAAAGTTCTTCTGCTGGGTAAAATGCAAAACTTACGCATAATCCTAGGCTTTAGGTGAAGGCTTATATAAAGATAAAGACAATACTTTCTCCTCCATGGTAAATCTTCTTCCTCTCACATGTCGTTTCCCAGCTTGCTTAACTTGCATAAGAAAAAACATTTTTGCATTCTCATCTTTTAAGTTTCTAGCAACAATCTGGAAAGCTTTTGTCTTTGAAATCCTTTTGGGGGTCATCCTTCTCATGTTGCAAGGCTGAATTTGTCTAGAATCTTTGCAATATTTCTTGCGTTTTGAAGGTTTAGACAGTCTGGTAAACTCTGAAATTATAATAATAAACTTTTAAATTTAATTACATAAAAAATAATCAAAAACTAACTGCTACCCAAAATTTCTGGTGCTGCCTGTGAAAGTATAGTATAACTAATAAATGTGATATGTTTAAAAAAATATTTTGATAAAGAAATATGTTTGACTATAAACTAAAGATCACTAATAACTTTGGTTCTACGACTTTTTAAAATAATAAGTTTAATTTTTTATTCTCTTTATGAAAAAGTTAACTTTATTTTAATTAGTCCATACAAAAATAAAATTGCTATTTTAGAAAATTGTAGAACAAAAATTGTTTGTAATCATGAGAAAGGATATGGATGAGTAAGGATAGGTCACATGTATAAGGATCGGACACTAATTACCAGTCCCCTATACTATACCAATAAGTATTATGCAGGAACTTACCCATGCTAGTTTTATGTAACCGAGGTCTGGTTACTGGGACTAGATCAACGCATGTAGGACTGGATTGTACAGATGTTGAAGGATGATTTCCAAGTACTCCATGTTGTTCCATTTGTGTATCTACATCCATTGTTAGTTGAGACTGAGATGTTGATGGAAGGTTTTCTGGTGCCCTTTTTCGTTCTTGAACTGCAAGTAATATGTGGATTGTGGAATTCATTAAGGATAAAAATGTGAAACTTGTCTAGAAAATTATAAAACATTAGAATGTGGTGTCTCCTCTACACAATATATTCTATTCTATGACATGTAATCATCATTTATATACACATCAACTATGATATAATAACCAATCGTAGCGTATGGTCCAAGTGGCTTTATGATTCAGGAGATGTGGCCATCAGAATAATTATATCTGTTAACATATTATAATATGTATATGTTAGTATGTATGTATCTATGTATATATTATATGGCTTATTTATCTACTATATAGCATGTGTATGTATCTGTGTATCTATTATAGTATATTGTACTTATATACTTTTTATTTGCACTAAGAACAACCCCATTTAATGTACGGAAAATCACTGTCCATTCCAAGGCTGCCTGGAAGAGATTGCAGTATGCGATAAGGCTGCCAATTGTATATTTTGTAGTTTAAGATGTATCTTTATGTAATGTATAATCTGGTGTACAATAAAGTATATATAAATAAATAAATAAAGTACAGTTATAACATTAAAAACAGCTTTCATGAAAAACATAAGTAATAAAGTTGGAACTTTGACCTTCAATATTTCTGTAACCAGAAGGTTGCCAGGTATGGTCCAGAACAAAAAAAAAAACGCAACATTTCGCAACTTTCGGCTTCGTTAAGTGCCTTTTTACACCTGATATAATAATAAATAATAATTTACCTGATAGTTGTAGTTCTGGAATTGCTAGTTTACAAAGTTGATGATTTGGATAGAGGAAAACCGCTTTGAAATGCTTTCGACATACTCGCAGGTTGTTGTAAATATATTTCTTATCCTGCAGATGTAGACCACCAATAGTTGAAACCCATGTCATGTATCTCTCGGGATTAGTTTTTGGATCAGGAAAACGATGTAGAGGAATACCTGAAATACAAGCATAAATTAATATATTATTAAGAGAATGACTGGACCGATTTGCAGTTTTTTTTTTGTTGTTTTCGTAATTGTCAGGAAAAGGTTTGTATGATAGAAAAATTTGGGGAAATCCACCGGGAAAGTCCAGGGTAGACTACAAACGTGCGAAGCCGGGGCGGGTTAAAAAAAACAATAGTAATAGCCCACTAGCATGGGGAACAGAGCCCATTTGACCGGACCTGTACTTGTTACTTGTTTACGCTGTAAATACATGATTGTAGTAAGTACATTACAACATAGATTGTAGGCATGTATGTAATATTTTCAGTTCATTTGGTGCAATCAGCAATACATTGTTTATGGAAGGATATGTATGAAAAGAACATTATATTTACCGTCATCTTTGATGACATGGCAGCCGGGTACACAACACTTGTTTCGAGACATGGTTACTTAAACACAAAACACTTAAATAATATGGTCCAAACTCCGATTTACGGAGGGCCTAAGCAGTTAAATCACCGAGAAGCACAGGGGGCTCAACTCGAGGTGATTTAGAAAGTAGCGACACGATGGTAACGTTAATCTTTCAAGATTTTTAGTAAATACGGAGTAGCGAACTGAAATCGACGTAAATTACACTCAAAATCGGGAAGCAAAAGAAATAATTACAAAAATATGCACAACCGCAGTAAATTTTTGCAATCAATGAAAGAAATGTCAATCAATATGCCTGTAAAGTCATTTCATAGTTGTAAATTCTATTTTTTGGCTAAGTTTTACTTTACCTGCCGTCGAGTTGGGAGTCCATATTTTTTTTACAGAAAGATCATATTAATAGAAGCCCCCTCGTAAAGTTTTAAGTTGCGCAGATAAATGGTTTACGAGAAAAAAATAATCAAAAACCTAAAAATTTAGCAATATCTTGTCACTTTTGACATATTGTCTCGCCTTTAAACGTTTCGTTTTACATAAGGTCAACGTACTAAAATGTTTTACTTCTTATTAATGATGAAATAAACACGCATTGTAGTGATTTAGATACATTTTACGAATATTACATTATAAAACATATATTTCGCTGAATTAAGTTAGTGCTATTAAATTAACACTTATAAATAATTTACCGATTATTGCCGGTATGTGAAACCAAACGTAAAACAACGCCATTTTGTGTTGTCACTGTCAAGTGTCACTTCACATGGTCACAGAACACTAATACTTCTGTACATGGTCGTCGTCCTGATAGTCAACGTATGTCCCTAGCAGTTGAGAGCGTTTACGTATAAAATGAGAACTTAGGATGCAAGAGCGAGTAAAGCGAGTTTGGGACTTGGGGCACCTCGACTCGGACAGGTTAGGTTAGAAGGGGATGGCGGGGTCTGAAAGACCCCGCCATCTCCTTCGTGGTTATTTTTTTTTAAACCACTCAGAAGTAGGAGCCCCGCGAAGCGGGGCTCCGTCGACCACGCCTTACTTCGAGGAATATATTATTGACCTTGATGCCCTTTTTTTTTTTTTTTTTTTTTTTGTGGATGGGAAATCATCAAATGACTTCTCCCGCTCTGGGCGGAGCGGGAGGGCGTGTCAGACTTTTACTGACTAAAACCCACCCGTGTTCCTTCTGTTGCCTGTGCCGGGGCCACGGTAACTCTTTCGAACATCCCGCAACCCTAGCTGGCATCGGCCCTAGCGGACCCCGTCAATAGTGCTGACATCTCTTTGAGGCGCGCGTGGAACACGACGCGCCGTCGACTCGGGCCTGGTCCTTACCAGACGGCGAGCTACCCATTGCTCGCCGTCCGCAAGCCCGCGCCTACGGTGGCCGGGAATCGGCTGCCAATTCCCGACTCCCAGGGCGTCTCCTGCGGCGACTAGGGGCGTGAGGGTGCAAAGCTTGCCTCTCCCTCACGCGTCCCGCCTCCTCCTTCACGAGCATTACTGCTTCGCAGAAGGAGGTAATGGCTTCCCATGCACTCTCGCTCCGTACCATGGCCTGGACCAGGGCCGGACGCGAGAGATCGCCGCCGCCGATCGCTTCCGCGAGGACACGGCGGTGCTCCGCCCAAGCCGGGCAGACCTCCACCGTATGCTCCACCGTGTCCTCCGGGCGATCCACACAGTGGTGACACCCGGGCGTTTCCTCCCGCCTTATCCGGAACAGGTACCTCCCGAAGCACCCGTGTCCGGTGAGGACCTGCGTCAGGCGGAAGGTGAGGACGCCGTGGCGCCTCTCCAGCCACTCCTCAAAGAGGGGACTTATCGCCGCAATTGTGGCGTGCCCAGCGCTGGGTTGCGACAATCGCACTCTCCATGCCGCCATGAGATCCTGCCGGAGCTCTGTCCGCCGTGCCACGATTTCTCGCGGCAACAGAGTTACGCCCCGGCGTCCTGCCTCCTCGCGCCACTCCCACATGTGCGCGAGGACTTTTGCCTCCAGATCCCATGGCGGTAATCCGGCAAGGAGGTTCGCCGCCTCCCCGGAGACCGTGCGGTATCCCCGGGCTAGCCGGATGGCCATGACCCTCTGGGACGCGTTCAATCGACGTACCGGTCGTCGCCTCACGGAACGCGCCCACACCGGAGCTCCGTAAAGGGCCATGGACCGCACGACCCCCGCGTAGAGCCTCCGGCAGGAGGCGTTTGGACCCCCCAGATTGGGCAGGAGCCGCCCCAAGGCAGCCCCGGCCCGCTCCAGTCTGGGAGCCAAACGTCGGAAATGCTCCACGAAATTCCACCGGCTGTCGAGGACGAGTCCCAGGTACTTCATCGTCGACTCGACACCGATGAGAACCCCTCCTACCGTTATTTGGGAACCCGATGGTGGCGCGTTCCGAGGACCATGAAAACACATGGACTCGGACTTGTGCAAGGCCACCTCGAGTCCCAATTGCCGGATCCTCTCTACGATTGTCGCAACCCCGCGTGCCGCTAATTCGGCCGCCGCCTGGTGCGACCTCCCCTGCGCCAGAACCAGCGTGTCGTCAGCGTAGCAAACTACGCTGACGCCACCAGGGAGGTCGGCGCGCAGCACCCAGTCGTACCCGATGTCCCACAGATGCGGTCCCAGAACCGATCCCTGCGGGACACCGCACGACATCTCTCGCCGGTTCCACTCTCCCCGGTGACCGGGGTAGATGACGGCCCTGTCCGTCAGATAGGCCTCGACCACGCGACAGAGGTAGGTCGGCACTCGGTGATACCGGAGTGCCTCCCTGATGCAACTCCAGGGCAGGGTGTTGAAGGCATTGGCGATGTCTAGAGACACCGCCAAGACGACCCCACCCCGGGCCACAGCATCCCCCGTCGTGAGGGCTCGTACGCGCATGATGGCGTCCACCGTAGAGCGCCCCTTGCGGAAACCAAACTGGCTCTCCGCCAAATCCGGCCCCACCCTCACCAGCCGCCCGACAAGGCGGTCTGCAATGACTCTTTCAAAGAGCTTGCCCACCTCGTCGAGCAGCACGATGGGCCGGTAAGCGGACGGCGAGTCCGCAGGGCGCCCCGGTTTCTTAATGAGGACCAGTTTCCCTGTCCTCCATTGAAGCGGGAACTGGCCCCTCTCCAAGCATGCGCTTAGGAGCCCCCTTAGTCGAGGCCCGAGAGCCTCCAAGGCCAGGACCCAGGCTTTTCCAGGTAAGCCGTCGGGTCCTGGGGCGGTATTCTTGGCATTCAGCCTGCGCACCGCCACTCTCAGCTCTACCTCGGTCACCTCCGGAGCATCGTCGTCATCGTCGGCTGCGTGGTCCGCATCCGACACCGCAGGAGGCGGAGCCATGGGCGGGGGAGTATGTTCCCCTCGCGAAGGGAACAGAGCGCTCACCACGTCCTCCACGAGCTGGGGCCGGAGACTCTGCGTCAGCGGGGGAGCCCATGGGCGGAGCTTGTTCCGCACCATTTTATAGGGGCGTCCCCACGGGTCCCTGTTCAGAGTCTCCAGCGACTCCTCACGGGCCAGTCCCTTGGCCCGCAGGATCTCCGCTCGGAGGGCGGTCTTCGCCGCTCTGTACCCCTCGTACAGCTCCGCCTGAATGGCTTCCGTATCCGGAGGGCGGATACGGAGCCTGCGGTGCCTGGTGTACCGGCGTCGCGCAGCAACGCACGTGTCGCGCAGAGACGTCAACTCCGGCGACCACCAGCACACCTGGCGCCGGGCGCGTCCGGGCCGGACCCGGGGCATTGCCACGTCGCATACTTCGGACATGGCCTCCCGGAACCACCCCGCCTCGTCATTGATGTCAGCAGGCCTGTCCAGTGGTGACACCCAGGCCTGCACGATCGAGGCTTCCAGGAGGAGCTCCCGGTCCAGCTGCTTCAACGCCCACCGCGGACCACTCGGGGCCTGTCGGACCGGCGCGCTCGAGGTCTGGGCGGAGACGTCAAACCGGATGTACCGGTGATCGGAGTAGGTCTCCACCCCCTCCATGACGCGCCAGTCGAGGACACGCGGCGACAGAGCGGGGCTGGCGAACGAAATGTCCACCACTGACTCACCCCGCATCCGCACACACGTGGGGACAGAACCCCGGTTTAGGACGACCAGGCCCGTCTCCAGAGCCCAGTCCTCCACCATCCTGCCCCGTGTGTCCGTATGCCGGGAACCCCAAGCCACATTCTTGGCATTGAAGTCCCCGAGGACGAGTACAGGGAGGGAACGGAATCCGACGACGACGACTCTCAACTCCGCAAGGGAGTTGTGGAACTCGGCGAGAGTTCGGTTCGGGGAGAAGTATACCCCTACCACGACAATCTCCCCGAACCGTGCTGCCACGCAACCCCGTCCCCTCTTGACCGCCTCGAGGGACGGGGTACCGGCGGCGGCCGATGAAATTAGAGTCACTGAGCCGCTCAGGTCCTCCACCCAGTCATCCCTGGGCGGGACAAAGTACGGCTCAGCGACCACGGCGATGTTAATCGACCACTGCGCCATGCTCTGGAGCAACAGATCCTGAGCGGAGGCGCAGTGGTTGATGTTCGCCTGGAGGAGGCGTAATGGGGCCATTATTGGCACTCCATATCAGCCCCCTCCCGAACCCCCTGTGAGGGCCCTGCCGCGGTGGTTGCGGCGACGGCGACAGTGGAAGCGGCAGCGGCGGAGGCGGCAGCGGCGACGGCGGCAGTGGTGGCGGCTTCGGCGGTGACGCTGGTGGCAGAGGGCTTGCTGCCCCTGGGTTTGGCGGGTGGAGCGCAGGCCTTGCTCCCAGCCCGGTGATTGGCCGGCTTGCCAGCTGCCGCACACGCGAAGCAGTGCGGCGCGGCTTTACACGAGCCGGCCTTGTGACCGGGCTGACCACAGCAGAAGCAATGGCCGCTACGGTCCACCTCCGAGGTGCATTTAGCTCCCACGTGGTTGCCCACGTGACAGCGGAAGCACCTCAGAGGTCTGGGTTCCAGCAGTTTCACCTGCGTGGAAACCCAGCCCACCTTGAGCCTTTGGCCCTCCCCAGTTATTTTTCGGGCCACCGCCACGGGGCAGCTCACTGTAACAGTTCGCATCCCCGTGAAGTCAGGACGGATGGTGCCTACCCTAACCTGCTCGGCTGAGCACCCTCCAGTCCTAACAACGGCGGCCACCACCTCTCCCTCCGTCGCTGAGTCGTCCAAACCCAGTATCCGCATGTTCGCGCACTTGGTGGGTCTGGACACTCGGGCCTCGTCCGCATTTAGGGACACCCTAAGCCTCTCGGCCAGAGCGTCAGCGGTCGGGCCGCTGGCCGCACCGGGAACCTCCAGCATCCGGGCCCCAGTCGCAGTGACCCTTATCCGGATGCCATCGGCAACGCCGAGCTCCTCGAGGTTCACCGCCTCCCTCGCCTTGGCAAGCACGTCGCGGTAGGACACGCCCTTCTTCTCCGCTTCCGGCTGTAGTGTGATCACTACAGCTGCGGACCTCGGGGCACGGAGCCTAGCCGCGACGATTCGCTCCTTGCGCCGCTGCCGCCTCTCCTTCTTTTTGGCCGCCCTTGCTGCCTTACCCGCCTTCCTCTTCTCCCCGGCTACTTGCCATTCGGCGTCAGCCGGAGGAGATTTAGGAGGCGGGGGCGGCCGTTTCGCCGCCGGGGCTGGGGCCCTCGCGGGTTCCTGCACGGCCCCGCCTTTCGCCTGCCCCGTTGATGCAGGCTTGACCGTGGCAGCCGCGGCGGCGGCATACGATGCCGCCTTCCGCTGGCCCGAGGCCGGCTGGCTCGCCGCTAGCGGGGGCCGCAGGACTATGGCCTCCAGGGCGGAAAACCGGCTTCGGAAGGCAGCCAGCTCCTGCCGGACCAGGGCCAGAACCCGGTCCTCAGCAGGCACGGGCCCGACCTGCCCATGCCGCGCCTCCCCCTGTGGCACCTCCCGGGGGCCAGC
Organism: Fissipunctia ypsillon; assembly: GCA_947568875.1. NCBI lineage: Eukaryota > Metazoa > Arthropoda > Insecta > Lepidoptera > Noctuidae > Fissipunctia > Fissipunctia ypsillon. Next base: position 11,108,350 of record OX387668.1, read on the forward strand.
TCCTCGGAGCCTGGCCAGGTCCGCTCGGAGCTCCTCATTCTCCTTTCGGAGAAGCTCCATGGCGGCTGTCAAGCGAGCGACCTCCGCCCGCATCCCTGTCATTCCGTCCGACGGGGGCCTGAGGTGACTGGCCTCCGCTGCCGCCATAATGGAGGCCCTGGCTGCCGATATGGCCTTGTCTTTAGAGGACTGAGTCCTCTTCAAGGCCACACTCTTGATCGCGGCTGCCACGACCTCTGCGAACCTGATCGTTTGCTCCGAATTGGAGCCGCCAGCGGCGTCCGGCTCACCACCTGCTGACTCCGACCCAGCCGAGACTGACCCCAACTGCGACTCTGGCTCGGCCGGGCTGGCTGGGCTCGGCTTGCTGGCTTCTTTGGTGAGCCCTCTGCCCACACCCCTTTCATGGGCCCCACCCCGCCGGCTGATTTTTTTACGGGCCGAGCTCAGCCCACCATCCGAGGAAGACCCCAGGCCATCCCCCGGTTTGGGGCGCTTCTTGAAGAACTTTTGGTTCTTCCCAGCGCCCCCCACCATGACCTTGATGCCCTTGACCTCAGAGTTTGTCAAAAGGTAATATTCCAAGATTTGACTATATTTTGGTTTAACTTTGACTTTTGGGGTTTTGACCTTGACCTTGAAAGGGTCATTGATCTTATTATTGTTTGGAAACGAATTTAGACCAGTTACGTGGTTTTTTTTTAGTTATAGGTAGTGCAGAAAATTTGAAAGTTAGGTTGGAATATTAAAAAAATCATATCTTAAAAAGGGGGGGGCTGCGCAATTTTTCCTTCATAGGGGGGGTTCTACACCCCCCTCCCCACCTCCCCCGCCCCATCCCCCCCCTTAAATCAACGGCAGGTAAAGTAAAGTCGTACCTATTTTTTTATCAATATGAATAAAACAATTAATAAAATACCATAGTATTTTATTACTGCCCCGGGGCAAATGCTATACAGCTTCAGGGGGTGGCAAATGCTATACATTTTAATTTCTCACTATTCAGCGCCATCTATCTGCCAGGACATAAATTAAAAATGAACAGAGTTGCCAGCGTATATCCATGAAGCAATTGGTAGTATAATTTTAGTAGGAGTGTAAGCGTACAATCTTTGATTTTGATCTATTGTGAAGCAGTTATTGTTTTTCATATTTTTTCGCATATGTAAAAGTTCTCCGATCATAGTATTTTATTAATTGTTTTATTCATATTGATAAAAAAATAAACTATTAGTAGAATTTACAACTATGAAATGACTTTACAGGCATATTGATTGACATTTCTTTCATTGATTGCAAAAATTTACTGCGGTTGTGCATATTTTTGTAATAATTATTTCCTTTGCTTCCCGATTTTGAGTGTAATTTACGTCGAGTTCAGTTCGCTACTCCGTATTTACTAAAAATCTTGAAAGATTAACGTTACCATCGTGTCGCTACTTTCTAAATCACCTCGAGTTGAGCCCCCTGTGCTTCTCGGTGATTTAATTGCTTAGGCCCTCCGTAAATCGGAGTTTGGACCATATTATTTAAGTGTTTTGTGTTTAAGTAACCATGTCTCGAAACAAGTGTTGTGTACCCGGCTGCCATGTCATCAAAGATGACGGTAAATATAATGTTCTTTTCATACATATCCTTCCATAAACAATGTATTGCTGATTGCACCAAATGAACTGAAAATATTACATACATGCCTACAATCTATGTTGTAATGTACTTACTACAATCATGTATTTACAGCGTAAACAAGTAACAAGTACAGGTCCGGTCAAATGGGCTCTGTTCCCCATGCTAGTGGGCTATTACTATTGTTTTTTTTAACCCGCCCCGGCTTCGCACGTTTGTAGTCTACCCTGGACTTTCCCGGTGGATTTCCCCAAATTTTTCTATCATACAAACCTTTTCCTGACAATTACGAAAACAACAAAAAAAAAACTGCAAATCGGTCCAGTCATTCTCTTAATAATATATTAATTTATGCTTGTATTTCAGGTATTCCTCTACATCGTTTTCCTGATCCAAAAACTAATCCCGAGAGATACATGACATGGGTTTCAACTATTGGTGGTCTACATCTGCAGGATAAGAAATATATTTACAACAACCTGCGAGTATGTCGAAAGCATTTCAAAGCGGTTTTCCTCTATCCAAATCATCAACTTTGTAAACTAGCAATTCCAGAACTACAACTATCAGGTAAATTATTATTTATTATTATATCAGGTGTAAAAAGGCACTTAACGAAGCCGAAAGTTGCGAAATGTTGCGTTTTTTTTTTTGTTCTGGACCATACCTGGCAACCTTCTGGTTACAGAAATATTGAAGGTCAAAGTTCCAACTTTATTACTTATGTTTTTCATGAAAGCTGTTTTTAATGTTATAACTGTACTTTATTTATTTATTTATATATACTTTATTGTACACTAGGGTTAAGGGTATCCAATCCATTGCCGAATCCCGACTCGCACTTGCGCAGTTTTTTATTTTCAATAACCGAGTGACAGCCCTATGAAAGTAGGTAAGAATTTTGAACTCTCTTAGGAAGCTTTCTGTCTGTTCCTTTAATTAGTCTTGTGCTGCAGGTACCTATATACCTTTAGTTTTTTTTTTATCTATAGAAAACACAAAAGTACATTTTTTTTGTTCAATAAATTACGTTTTGATATGTTAAACATAATAAAACAATATGTTGGGTTGTAATGCCCAACAATGAAAATGTTATGTACTCGTTATATAACTTGTTAGGTATGTTATGTAAATGAGTAGACGAACGATTCCCTTGATGGATTTATTGCTACTGAATATAATTACATACACAACTATTACACTTAGGCTAATTAGATAGTTCCGACAATGTCCCGGCGACATGTCGAGGAAGTGTTGCGTTCCATATATTTTATTACTGTCGCAGCTCAAGCTGCCGACCATTGAGCGTCTCGATATGGAACGCGACACTTCTGCGACTTCGTCGCCGCCGCGACATTATTGGAACTATGTACTTAGCCTTAATGCTATGTTAGAGAAATACATAGCTATATAAACAATATTACGGTTTAAGACATTTATTTTCTCAAAAGATTAAATGAATCACTTACCTACAGAGAAAATACAATATTAATAAGTAAATAACCGATTAGCGTTGTTAGTAGGGTAGATGTTAAAAAATTTGTGGAGACTGCGTATAGTGACTGCGCGCGAGCAATACTTGTTTATTAAGGCCTATGGCATAGTGCGTTTGAATAAGCGAGAATTGAGCAGTTCTATACATTGTTTTGATATTGATGAGCATAAATGAGTGTGACATACAAACTACCACAAAGGTCAACTTTTTTATCAGTGAGAACCTACTTAGCAACTAACCCAAATTGTTAACCAATCTTTGATTAAGTTATCATATTTAATAGTAAACAAGTAATAATGTTTAAAGGTTACCTCGTTACTATGGTCATTAATTAATAAATAAGGTTAATAAGAAATAAATGTATTAATTAACATGGGATTGCTTAGGTTTCCATCCAAAGGTGACCATCCTTTACCTACACATTGAGACTCCTCAGTGTCTCGGAAAGCATGTTAAGCCGTTTGTTCTGGCTGTCATTCGTAGATCTTCCGGTAGTCAGAAGCCCAAAAGTCTGTCAACCAGTCTTATTAAGGGGTATCATGTTACCCACTAACTCGGTTGTGGAGGTCAGATAGGCAGTCGCATCATTTCATCATCGCTCTCCTGCCCTTATCCCAATTTATTTGGGGTCAACGCAATATGTCCCTTTCTTCCATACATCTATATTAGTCGTCATCTCGGTAGCCACCCCCTTTCTAGCCATATCATCTTTCACACAGTCCATCCATTGCAGTCAGGCAGTTGCTCCATGAAAATACTGGTATTCGGCTGCATCCCGTTAGACTGGAAGCTGACCCCAACATAGTTGGGAAAAGGTTTAACTTGTTTTCTTTATATTAACTTTATCTCGTCTTATCTACCTTAACATCCAATACCTACTATGTATCTTACAAACTGATACTTATCGTCAATAAAATAAATTAACCAATCCGTAACGTAGAGATCTTTTTAATGTTAAGGCGACCTATACCCAATATTGCATCACTGATTCAATAATAAACAAATAAATAGTGATTGTTTGAAGCCAATACTATACAACGTGTATCTGGACGTACGACATTAAATGAAAACGAGCACAGTACTAGTCCATTGAAACATTTTATCTGGACGTACGACATTAAATGAAAACGAGCACAGTACTAGTCCATTGAAACATTTTAAAACACGAAGATTAGTAGAATAATGGAAAATTAAAAAATTGCAGTTTTCAAACAAAATAAATAGCAGAATCAACTGCATAAAAAGTGAACACGCTTTATCTATGAAAAGTCACTGACCAACGGTGCGATGCGGGGTGCGGGACGCGACGGCGGCAATGTTTACCTATTATTATGGACTCCGATCTACATCATGTTGAAAAATAAGAAAATGAAAAATAATTTCCTGTGGCTAAAGTATGCATTGGATTTGATTAATTTTTTGTATACGGGTAAAGAACATGACTCTCTTTACGTGGTTAAAAGGAATGTCAATCGTCCTGTTACACCTTGTATGTACTTGGACTTTTTGTGGTTCAAAACATGATATCGAAAACTTTGCTCGATCAAAAAAAAAATCGGAAGAGGAATTTTTTTGATGTTTTTCTAATTTTGCTTGAAGCTTATGAAAGCAATACTTCCAAAAAATATATCTGTAAAAAGTTCATAACAAATAGAAGAACAATTTGTGGTTACATTTTGCAAAATAGTTAAATTCATTTAATAATAAAATATCATATAATACAGCGGCTTGCGCACTGCGATTCAGTCGCCCGCCGGGCCTTGACGAGGTACGACCTATGTCCATTTTGCTAGCGCACGGCTGTTCCGCTAATTTATGGAACAATTAATTCGTAGGACATAGTGTAAATAAGTCCGTATGTTTTTTTTTGGGTTTTGTATGTTCGAATGAAAAACGGAACCCTTATTTAGGAACGAAGTTCTGTAACGCGGCTTGACACGACTCGACTTTCAAAGTGAAAATTTGGTCAAAATGAAAATCCAAGATGGCGGCCGGGAAAAGAAGATTGGCAAGACCCCATGTACTTTGAGTGTCGCCTTTATACTTCGCGTACATTAGTGAAAACACCCGAAAGAGATGGATCTAAGGCCTAATAACATAAAGTGTAATCATAGCATATTTTTTTGTAATGGGATTTTGACAGAAAATCGTTTTAAAGATTTACCTTTTAGGTTATGTTACGTGTGTTGTGATATGATTGATTATTGAGCAGATTAATTCATTGCAGATTTATACATGTTTTGTATAATAACGCTTTTCCTTTGAGGCGAAACGTATAGGACGTACGTGTAAGGAGGTTGTTACCTACCTACACCAAAAGGTTATGCCTTTGGATGTTGCGGGATCATCAGGCGAACCGTACCTATACTTGTTTGCCATCTCTATATATTATATAATATACCTAGGCTTCTCTTAGAGCACGGCATTCATACATAATATGTATACCCAGCAATGTAAACATAGGTCAAGCAATGCGATAGGTAGGTAAGGTAATATGTTATTTTATAAAATGAAACAAATACTTTTTTCACAAACATTTAATATGTAGGTATTTATTTATTATTTAACAATTATGTATCTAGCCTGAGTAAAACTTGGTCGAGGAACTGTGCAGGTGGAGTTATATTATCCTGGTGACGCGCGTAGCCCAGGTACCATACTCTGCTCATTACGTGAGAGCAACATCCCACAGTGCGCAAACCAACAATACAAATGCAACAATATCCGGTGATGGCATTCCTACCCACTTGTTGCCGATCTATTGATATATAAACATAATAAGATTTTCGTGACACATGCCGGGGACTTTACTTTTGCTCGAATCAAATAAGAACTTATTCCCCCTAACCTGCTTAAATTGACTTGGTCGGTTGGTGTGTAGCCTTTTTTTTTTTTTTTTTTTTTTTTTGTGGATGGGAAATCATCAAATGACTTCTCCCGCTCTGGGCGGAGCGGGAGGGCGTGTCAGACTTTTACTGACTAAAACCCACCCGTGTTCCTTCTGTTGCCTGAGCCGGGGCCACGGTAACTCTTTCGCCCGCAACCCTAGCTGGCATCGGCCCTAGCGGACCCCGTCAATAGTGCTGACATCTCTTTGAGGCGCGCGTGGAACACGACGCGCCGTCGACTCGGGCTTGGTCCTTACCGGACGGCGAGCTACCCATTGCTCGCCGTCCGCAAGCCCGCGCCTACGGTGGCCGGGAATCGGCTGCCAATTCCCGACGCCCAGGGCGTCTCCTGCGGCGACTAGGGGCGTGAGGGCGCAAAGCTTGCCTCTCCCTCACGCGTCCCGCCTCCTCCTTCACGAGCATTACTGCTTCGCAGAAGGAGGTAATGGCTTCCCATGCACTCTCGCTCCGTACCATGGCCTGGACCAGGGCCGGACGCGAGAGATTGCCGCCGCCGATCGCTTCCGCGAGGACACGGCGGTGCTCCGCCCAAGCCGGGCAGACCTCCACCGTATGCTCCACCGTGTCCTCCGGGCGATCCACACAGTGGTGACACCCGGGCGTTTCCTCCCGCCTTATCCGGAACAGGTACCTCCCGAAGCACCCGTGTTCGGTGAGGACCTGCGTCAGGCGGAAGGTGAGGACGCCGTGGCGCCTCTCCAGCCACTCCTCAAAGAGGGGACTTATCGCCGCAATTGTGGCGTGCCCAGCGCTGGGTTGCGACAATCGCACTCTCCATGCCGCCATGAGATCCTGCCGGAGCTCTGTCCGCCGTGCCGCGATTTCTCGCGGCAACGGAGTTACGCCCCGGCGTCCTGCCTCCTCGCGCCACTCCCACATGTGCGCGAGGACTTTTGCCTCCAGATCCCATGGCGGTAATCCGGCAAGGAGGTTCGCCGCCTCCCCGGAGACCGTGCGGTATCCCCGGGCTAACCGGATGGCCATGACCCTCTGGGATGCGTTCAACCGACGGACCGGTCGCCGCCTCACGGAACGCGCCCACACCGGAGCTCCGTAAAGGGCCATGGACCGCACGACCCCCGCGTAGAGCCTCCGGCAGGAGGCGTTTGGACCCCCCAGATTGGGCAGGAGCCGCCCCAAGGCAGCCCCGGCCAGCTCCAGTCTGGGAGCCAAACGTCGGAAATGCTCCACGAAATTCCACCGGCTGTCGAGGACGAGTCCCAGGTACTTCATCGTCGACTCGACACCGATGAGAACCCCTCCTACCGTTATTTGGGAACCCGATGGTGGCGCGTTCCGAGGACCATGAAAACACATGGCCTCGGACTTGTGCAAGGCCACCTCGAGTCCCAATTGCCGGATCCTCTCTACGATTGTCGCAACCCCGCGTGCCGCTAATTCGGCCGCCGCCTGGTGCGACCTCCCCTGCGCCAGGACCAGCATGTCGTCAGCGTAGAAAAACTACGCTGACACCACCAGGGAGGTCGGCGCGCAGCACCCAGTCGTACCCGATGTCCCACAGATGCGTACCCAGAACCGATCCCTGCGGGACACCGCACGACATCTCTCGCCGGTTCCACTCTCCCCGGTGACCGGGGTAGATGACGGCCCTGTCCGTCAGATAGGCCTCGACCACGCGACAGAGGTAGGTCGGCACTCGGTGATACCGGAGTGCCTCCCTGATGCAACTCCAGGGCAGGGTGTTGAAGGCATTGGCGATGTCTAGAGACACCGCCAAGACGACCCCACCCCGGGCCACAGCATCCCCCGTCGTGAGGGCTCGAACGCGCATGATGGCGTCCACCGTAGAGCGCCCCTTGCGGAAACCAAACTGGCTCTCCGCCAAATCCGGCCCCACCCTCACCAGCCGCCCGACGAGGCGGTCTGCAATGACTCTTTCAAAGATCTTGCCCACCTCGTCGAGCAGCACGATGGGCCGGTAAGCGGACGGAGAGTCCGCAGGGCGCCCCGGCTTCTTAATGAGGACCAGTTTCCCCGTCTTCCATTGAAGTGGGAACCGGCCCCTCTCCAAGCATGCGCTTAGGAGCCCCCTTAGTCGAGGCCAGAGAGCCTCCAAGGCCAGGACCCAGGCTTTTCCAGGTAAGTCGTCGGGTCCTGGGGCGGTATTCCTGGCAATCAGCCTGCGCACCGCCACTCTCAGCTCTACCTCGGTCACCACAGGAGCATCGTCATCATCGTCGGCTGTGTGGTCCGCATCGGACACCGCAGGAGACGGAGCCATGGGCGGGGGAGTATGTTCCCCTCGCAAAGGGAACAGAGCGCTCACCACGTCCTCCACGAGCTGGGGCCGGAGACTCTGCGTCAGCGGGGGAGCCCATGGGCGGAGTTTGTTCCGCACCATTTTATAGGGGCGTCCCCACGGGTCCCTGTTCAGAGCCTCCAGCGACTCCTCGCGGGCCAGTCCCTTGGCCCGCAGGATCTCCGCTCGGAGGGCGGTCTTCGCCGCTCTGTACCCCTCGTACAGCTCCGCCTGAATGGCTTCTGTATCCGGAGGGCGGATACGGAGCCTGCGGTGCCTGGTGTACCGGCGTCGCGCAGCAACGCACGCGTCGCGCAGAGACGTCAACTCCGGCGACCACCAGCACACCTGGCGCCGGGCGCGTCCGTGCCGGACCCGGGGCATTGCCACGTCGCATACTTCGGACATGGCCTCCCGGAACCACCCCGCCTCGTCATTGATGTCAGCAGGCCTGTCCGGTGGTGACACCCAGGCCTGCATGATCGAGGCTTCCAGGAGGAGCTCCCGGTCCAGCTGCTTCAACGCCCACCGCGGACCACTCGGGGTCTGTCGGACCAGCGCGCTCGAGGTCTGGGCGGAGACGTCAAACCGGATATACCGGTGATTGGTGTGTAGCCTTAGGGGCGCTATGGCGCGAGGACTTAGAAAATTTTTCAATTTTTTTTTTTTTTTTTGGAAATTTTACAATTTATTGCAGTTTCGGGTTAACTTTGACCAAAGAAACCATTTCGGTTCTGAGAAGCATGGTCCTACGACGCACCGTTTTCGAGTTAGGAGCTTTTGAATTTTTTTATTGTTTTCACAAAACCCTCTGTATTTCCAAAATGGTAGCACGGATGAAAAACTTTTCGGGAAAGAAATTGTTGCACTAGTCGCAAACCAAGACATGGTATAAAAAAACCCGAGAAATATTGAGGTAAAAAAAATATTTAAAAATTTTCTGTCGGTCGATCATTCGGCTTGTGTAACCTTAGGGGCGAGGACTTATATTTCCAAAATGGTAGCTCGGTTTACGTAAGTTTTTGCCTAGGACGCAACGTTTTCCAGTGACTGTATGGTTTGTGATGTGAGGGTGAGAGGTGTTGGTAGGACTAGGATTAGGGCCGTCTCTGACATGGGCGTGCACCGTCAATATAGACGCGTATAGGGCTATACTGTGAATATGCAGTACCAGGCTACTTCCGTCAACCTTCGTAGGTATATTATCGGCGGGGACAAGTGGGCCGACATTGACAATTTCTGATTTGGATACCATTCCTTCCTAGTCCTGGGTATATTCTATGAATGTCACGCAGCAAACGGCGGAACCTTGCAGCGTCTGTGGGTAGGCTTTTTAAAATATTTTGCCGGTACATGTAATCGCCCATGTACCACTTTAACCGCCGCTGACTCCTACAGGTGCGACATTGGCGTTTTAATTCTAGCCATTGCCGCTCTATGGTATTAGTATGTACTATGCACCGAACATTATTGGTGCCTGGTACTGGAATCCCACCTGGATACTGACAGTCCCTGCCGTAAATTGTCGGCTGTGATTTACACTGGAATGTCCACGCATACTGTGCGGGATACACATTTATGTGCTGGGTTGGTGAGGAATAAAACCAATGTTGAAGCTTGAAGCCTTCTTTAATCTTCTTGTAGTGTTCCTATTTCTTCTACTGCTGCCCGCTGACTGTGCCGGTACCGTTTTTGTTTTTGGGGAATGGCATCTCGCAGTTCAACCTATAGGAGGTTGTCGACTGCTTAACCGGGCTTTCCTGTGGATGCCTCAACAAATTAAGGCCTCCAGCCAGGCTTAAAACTAAGACTAAAAACTAAGCGACTACACGCTAAGGGCACCCCCTGTGGGGTACGGACCTCGGCTTAGGCCGTCGCTGGGAGAGGACAGCAATGGGACATGCTGGATCGGATTATTTGGGGGCAAATTTAGAATTACGGGCTCAGCTGCGCGGGCTGGCTCGAGCAAGGGTCGGGGTAGGTATGGACGGGGGCGTCGCGGTGGCCCTCGGCGGCGAGGGCGGAAGCACGGCGGTCTCGATTTGAGTTTCCGGATCGTGCTGGTGGCGGGATTACTCTCCTGGAGGAGAGTTATTGCGTCATCCGGGACGGTTAGGGCGTGCCTAGGACGGCGGATGCGACTTATGCGCGGATTCGGGTGTTTGGAGGCAGATTCGAAGAAACGCTTGGCAAGGCGTTTCATGAACTGCTGGACGGTTGGGATTTTTAGATCAACGTGAAGAGACTCGTTGCGTACATAATAGGGTGCCCCCGTGACCTTTCTGAGGAAACGGTTCTGTAGGGTCTGCATCCTATGGAGCAAGTGTGGCTTAGCGTGCGCAAATACAACACAAGCATACGTCATGATGGGACGGATGACTGCGGTGTAGATGCGCAGCTTGCACTTAAGAGATAGTTTGCTACGCGCGGTCAGGATGAAATGAAGCCTGCCGAGAGCGCAAGCGGCACGCGAACGAGCCGTCTTGATGTGCTCTCTGAAGGTCAGGTGTTGATCCAAGATCACGCCAAGGCATTTGGCTTGCTTCTCCCAAGGGATCGGCTTGCCGTACATGGTGATCGGGCTAGGAGGTGCGGAAGCGCGGAGTCGCGGTCGCATGAAAAGGACGGCCTGACTCTTATCGGGATTGACCTCAATCCTCCACTTCCGGAACCAAACGCCTAAAGCGTTTGCGGAGTTTTGGAGAGTTCTGGCACCGCCCTGTGTAGTAGATAGCTGTGTCATCGGCGAAAAGCGCCAAATGAGTCTTGCTACATTTGGGGATGTCGCTCGTGAAGAGCGAGAAGATGAGGGGAGAAATCACCGAGCCCTGAGGGACACCGGCGCGTAAGGGGTGAGGGGAAGAGAGTGTACCCTCAATGCGATAGCGAAAGGAGCGGTTCGACAAAAAGTCTCGTAAGATGAGCACGAGACGGTCAGGCACCCCGAGTTGGTACAGCTCATATATTAAGCCGTTGTGCCAGACCTTGTCGAACACTTTCGCTATGTCGAAGAACAACATGCCCGTCGTTGCCTTGCGCTGGAAGCCAGCGCTTAGGTGCTCAACGATTCGGTGAACTTGCTGGATGCAAGAGTGATGAGTCCTGAAACCAAACTGTTCACTAGGGATAAGGCACTTAGCCTCGACAAAATCTTTGAGACGCTTATAAATAAGCCTCTCATATATTTTGCCGAGGACATTGAGGAGACTAATGGGGCGGTAACTAATGGGCTCAGACTTGGGCTTGCCTGGCTTGGGGATACCGATGACGGTGGCCTCTTTCCACGTCTGCGGAAAGATGTTGTTGCTGAGAGCACCATTGAAGATGGCGGTCATTAGCATTATCAGGGGGGCGGGGAGGAGTTTGAAAACCTTATTGGTGATACCGTCCGAGCCAGGAGCCTTCGGATCCTGTAGCCCTTTAATGATGTCGTGTACCTCGTCTGGAGTGACGGGAGGCAACGGATCATCAGGGTCTTCCACAGGGGGAAGAGCAACCCTGCGTTCGACTTCGGCGTCGACCTTGGCAAGGTGCGCTTGGTCAGCTGGTTGGGAGCTAGGAGAACATTGAGACTCCAGGCTGTCGACTAGGCATTCTGCCTTTTCGGGATTGTCGAATGCGATGCTCTTGTCAGGGCGAATGAGGGGAGGCATTGTAGCCTCCCCAGTGGAGGTACGCATTTTGCGTTGGAGTTGCCAGAAGGCCAGATGGTTGGGCTCGAGCTCGCTGAGCATCTTGTCCCAGCCCTCGGAACGCCGTGTGCCGATACTTGTTGGATGTCGCTACGTCCCCGTCAGGGGACGCGGCTAGCGGTGTCGGGGCTTAGCCCCCTTCCCGCGGAAGCTATACAGTGGCCCGCAAATACGGGCCCCTCGCTGTATGCGCCTATAGCGGCTGGCGGTAGTGGGCGTGCGTGCACGCCCATGTGAATGATTGCTATTCGTGTTTCTGTAGGCGCGTTACGACGTTGATCCACAACGCCGCTTGCTTCACGACACCTCGGCGGTCAGCCCCCGCCAGGTGAGAGCCCGACGAGGACGACCAGCGACAGAGGTGCCGACTCCACGCTCCTACAGATAAGGTGAATAGCCCCGCCCGTCCTGATCTCAGAGCTAGGGGGGGGGGGGGGGAAATAACTTTTTTGCTTGTAGGTGTAGTGGCACAAAACAAATTTTGTTGCATTCTCCAGTCTTTTAAATCTAAAAACAAAGATGTTTTTTGAATTAAAGGAAACATTTTGGGCATTTTTTTCATTTAAAAAAAAAACATATGTAACCAACCGTGACATTTGGGACAAAGGGTGTAAGGGTAGAACCTAGCTAATGACCTCCCAAATCCCTGGAAAATTTGTGTCGGTCCATGCGCCAAACACCCTGTATATATTTTACTAGTTTTGTTTTTCGAACACTAAGTGTCGATGTGACTCTACTCAGCATTTCTAATTTAACGACATTTTGATTCAGGTGAAGTACTTCAACATGGCGTCAAGTTCTGTCAAGCCTGAAACAGTTCAGAAGTGGATACGTGACTATCCTGAGCTGATTTTTGACGCTGCCAGCTGTACTATTTACTGCACCAAGTGTGAAAGCCATTTATCAGTAAAATAAAATCTAATGTTAATCGACATATTGAAGGTGCTCAACATCGAGGAACATACAAACAGCCTCAAGAAGAATTTTATTTTGACCTTATTCAGTTTTTAATTCTTTGTAACATCCCCTGGTCGCAAATAAAAAATAATGTCTTCAAAGATTTTTTTCAAAAATACATGTGTGGTGTTTGTTGTTGTAATTGCAATAACAAAAAAGTGCCTGACGAGTTGCTATTACGAAAGGTGTATTTGGACAAATTTATGAAAATAAAATTGCCTCCATCTATGAAAACGTTAAAGATGAGAAACTTTGGATATCGTTAGATGAGACAACTGACTTTTTAGGTCGTTAAATTGTGCATTTCTTAGTAAAGCCATTAAATGAAAACTTTTTTGGTCGACCTTATTTAAGGGTCAATTCACACGTACCACAACCACACCACAGCCACAACCACACCACAACGACGCCATGTGGTCGGGCGTATATTTTGTATTGAAAATGAATATTATAATTTACACGTACCACATTTTGCCGTTGTTATCGACCACCTGTGTAATACGACCACATCGCAACCACATCGCGGCGGCAACGCCACCACCGGCGGCGGCACCGCGGCCACATCGCCACGACATGACGTCATCAACAGCGCGCGCCTAGCTGGCGCCTGCGCTCCCCCCTTTCATTCTGCGTTGTACTGAGTTGCCACGTGGTTGTGCGAAAAATTAAAATGTCCGACTCCGAGACTTGACACGGATATGTTTATTGAGGAGATTCGCAATTTGCCATGCATTTGGGATCAAAGGACAGAGGAGTATTCCAATTCCACGTGGTTACCACATCGCAACGACAGCGACAACAACGCAACCACATCGACATTTTGTCGGTACCACAACGCAACTGCAAAAAGCCGCTGCGACACTATTCATACGTAACCACAGCTTGACCACATTCTGCGACGTGGTGTGGTTGTGGTACGTGTGAATTGACCCTAATTGCCTGTAAAATGCTCGAGGTGGTTAATGGCCAAACTATTTCAAACTTTGTAATAGAGTGTTTGTAAAATATTTGGTAAGACAACTTTGAAAGAAAATTTGACAATGTGTTAATATTATGTACTGATAGTGTTGCATACATGTTGTCTGCGGGCCGATTTTTTTTTTTTTTTTACCTCAATTAAAACATGTCACCTGTTTGGCACACGCTCTTCATCGCGTATCAGAACAGATACGGTTAGAGTACCATGATGTAGATATGCTAATATCCAATATGAAAAAAATATTTTTAAAAGCCCCTCGCAGAATAAAAGCATTGAAAGATACATATCCTAACTTACCTCTTCCCCCACAACCAGTGATAACTAGATGGGGCACTTGGCTCGAAGCTGCATCGTATTATGCAAAATATTATGAAGAAAATATAAATGTTATTTCTATATTAAACAGCTCTGGTTCAATGGCAATACGTAATGCGAAAAATATTCTGGAAAAGGAAATTCTACGGAATCAATTAGTATATGTATATAGAAAATCATTATACGATTATTTTATTTTCATTAAAAGAGTTGCAGAAACAAAATTTAGCATTAAATGACTCGTTTTTGGCTATTGATCAAGTCAGAGCTGCTTTAAAATAATGTAATTCTGATAGAATAAAAAACAAAATTGAAAAGTTATGGATAGGAATCCTGACATTGGCATCCTCAGAGAATATGAAGGAAAATTATCGAAAAATGATGTGAATGACGAAATTTTGTCATATAAATTCGCTTCACTAACATCAACAGATGTCGAACGCTCGTTTTCCACATATAAATGGGTGTTAGATGTAAAAAGAGATAGATTAAAATGAGATAATTTAGAAAAAATAATGGTGATTTATTTTAACTCTGGTCATACTCAGTCTTCTAGTGAAGCTGAAGACGAACCAGACCAATGACATTTTTTGTTTAAATAAGTGAATTATTGTTGAAGCGTATTGATTATTTTAATTAAGATTTTATTGTAAATACAAATTGTTCTATTTGATAATGTTTTGATTTTCTGATGAACAAATAATCTGTATGGTAATATGTTTTTGTACAACTTCAGAATAAAAATGTTTAAATGATTGTTGATTCTTGAATAAGAAATTGTTACGTAAAAAAATATATGTGGCTTAATGAATCAAGTTTATCTATTTATTATACTGTCCTTAATCTCGTCCTTCTTATATTTACTCGTGTAAGCAACCAGAACCGATTGGGACAAGAAAACGAGCAGCGTAACGTTATAGCTCTTTATTTTACACGAATAAACTCCCCTAAAAATGCACTGCCATTTCCTTTTATATCTTTCTACCTCTCAAAACTTCAAATAGGTGGCGTGCCAAGCAACTTCCGGAAATAAGATATCAAATATTATTTTAATCAAGTTACCAATCGTCTTCCGTTCACTAACCGGACACGGTATTTACAGTACCGGAAGTTGTTTGCAGAAAGTCTCAAATAATTAAATACAACATTTTCAAAATAATCTGCACCCAATCAACCAGATTTACTTACATTAAAATCAAAAGCTAACATTCGGCCTTCCTGACATCAAGTTTGTCCTCAAACTATAAATTACACAATATTATCAATGTTAATTAAATAACCAATATTTTTTATTTATTTATTTATTTATTTATTCATTTTGTTTCAGACATAATTCCTGTCCATAATTAACACATACAATACATTAAAAATAAACACCAATAATAAAATTGAAATTAATTAAATTTAAATATTGAACAATTCACAATAAAAATAATAATAAAAAATAAAAAACAATAATTATTAAAAATGTCAAAAAAATAAATAAATTACAAATAATGTCAAAATAAACTCAGTAGGTGCACAAAATTTCAAATAATTATAAAAATGACTGTCGTATTATTGGAATTTTATTTTAATTTACTTTTACCTGCCCCACGCCCGATATACGGGTGCGTGTAAGGCCTGCCAGTGCTGCATAAAAGGGCCGTCCAACCTGTTGGCAACAATGGTAAGAAGACTGCTACCGCTGCCCCGCACCCTACTCGCTATCGATGTCGCCCTCTTGCGCATGCTGGTATAAAAACAGTCAATGCGGACGCTAGCGAACATTCCCGATGCGCTGCAAAAGCGAGGCAGCCGCAGCAGCGCCCTCAGCGCGTTGTTATATTGAACGCGGAGAGCGCTGTAGGATTTCTGCAAATATGACACCCACAGACTACTATATTATATATATTATAGAAGACCTGAGTTTTTAGCGCTAATTATTACAGTATCTAATGAAATAATAATTTAGTGACAATTTACCCCAAAAGCACAGGAACCACTAAAAAGGTAAGATATGTATTAAATAGTCGCATTTTGTTAATTTTTTTTTCATCGTTATTAACTCATTCATACTTTTAAATATTAATTTACATCAGTCACTCATTGCACCGTAATCTTCACTGATCAAGTACTCTCACTTGTCAGCCACCGTACGACTTCCAATGAGCGACTCATAATATTCCACCTCACATTCTGCACATGCCACACATTGCACCGCAAGCTTCTCTGGTCAAGCACTCTCACTTGCCAGCCACTGTACGACTTCCAATGAGTGACATCACATTCTACACAGGCCACACATTGCACCGCAAGCTTCACTGGTCAAGCACTCTCACTTGCCAGCCACTGTACGACTTCCAATGAGTGACATCACATTCTACACAGGCCACACATTGCACCGCAAGCTTCTGTGGTCAAGCACTCTCACTTGCCAGCCACTGTACGACTTCCAATGAGCGACTCATAATATTTCAACCTCACATTCTGCACATGCCACACATTGCACCGCAAGCTTCACTGGTCAAGCACTCTCACTTGTCAGCCACCGTACGACTTCCAATGAGCGACTCATAATATTTCAACCTCACATTCTGCACATGCCACACATTGCACCGCAAGCTTTTCTGGTCAAGCACTCTCACTTGCCAGCCACTGTACGACTTCCAATGAGTGACATCACATTCTACACAGGCCACACATTGCACCGCAAGCTTCACTGGTCAAGCACTCTCACTTGCCAGCCACTGTACGACTTCCAATGAGTGACATCACATTCTACACAGGCCACACATTGCACCGCAAGCTTCTCTGGTCAAGCACTCTCACTTGCCAGCCACTGTACGACTTCCAATGAGCGACTCATAATATTTCAACCTCACATTCTGCACATGCCACACATTGCACCGCAAGCTTCTCTGGTCAAGCACTCTCACTTGCCAGCCACTGTACGACTTCCAATGAGTGACATCACATTCTACACAGGCCACACATTGCACCGCAAGCTTCACTGGTCAAGCACTCTCACTTGTCAGCCACTGTACGACTTCCAATGAGTGACATCACATTCTACACAGGCCACACATTGCACCGCAAGCTTCTCTGGTCAAGCACTCTCACTTGCCAGCCACTGTACGACTTCCAATGAGTGACATCACATTCTACACAGGCCACACATTGCACCGCAAGCTTCACTAGTCAAGCACTCTCACTTGCCAGCCACTGTACGACTTCCAATGAGTGACATCACATTCTACACAGGCCACACATTGCACCGCAAGCTTCACTGGTCAAGCACTCTCACTTGCCAGCCACTGTACGACTTCCAATGAGTGACATCACATTCTACACAGGCCACACATTGCACCGCAAGCTTCACTGGTCAAGCACTCTCACTTGCCAGCCACTGTACGACTTCCAATGAGTGACATCACATTCTACACAGGCCACACATTGCACCGCAAGCTTCACTGGTCAAGCACTCTCACTTGCCAGCCACTGTACGACTTCCAATGAGTGACATCACATTCTACACAGGCCACACATTGCACCGCAAGCTTCACTGGTCAAGCACTCTCACTTGCCAGCCACTGTACGACTTCCAATGAGTGACATCACATTCTACACAGGCCACACATTGCACCGCAAGCTTCACTGGTCAAGCACTCACTTGCCAGTCACTGTACGACTTCCAATAAATGGCCTATGCTTTAGGTGTGAGATGAACCGTGGAATTTCGCTGGCGGTTGACCACTCATCCTGAGCTTCATCAACACTTCTCTATCTAGCCAACCACCCCACGACATCAATCTTCTAATCATCTATTTTTCTGGTAAGTACTTATGTATTTTCATTTTAGTTTAACTCAAGTAGTACCAACATGTTACTTTATTAATTAAAGTTTCGTATAAATCATTAGATTTATCTCTATTATTTCTAACACAGACTAACTTCTAAAGACAACATCATAGATTTTTAATTCACATTTGCAGCAATAACTTAATCATGAAATTCGTAAGACTAATTATACCAAATATTTATGTAATTCTTTTCATAATATTCTTTTTTTTTTTATTCTCTGAGGTCAACCATATCATATGAAGAAATGTAAATCATAAGCTTCTGTTAATTTTCTCAATGATATAACAACTTTCTGTTTGCATAACCTATAAACAATTAAATACTCTATAATTAATGTGTCTTTCATTTTATCTCCTACCTCATCAACTTGGTCATTCCTTTTCAGAGTCAGATCCTGAACTTAATTAATACTTGTGCTAATCCATGGCTGTATCTGATCCACAGCCCAAATATTACAATACTGCTTTTTGCCAATGTTAGACCCTGGTATGCTTGAAACTTCGTACCTATCATTTTCTAAAACTTTTGAGATTCTGTATGGACCCGAGGACCTTTTTACTTTGGCCTTCATTATGACTTACCTGTTTTTGATTTTTTTTTTCCAAATCCCCTATTGCATATTACCCAGCTCAGAATCCCATTTGGTCTCTCCTAATCTATCAGTATATGAAGTTAACGCGCCTAATACTGTCCGATTATAGCGCTCCACCTGGCCATTGGCTGAGGTGAGGCAACAGCGTTCAAAGCATGCTTAACATGGATTCTCTGGCAAAACTTTCGGAACTCATCAGAGGTAAATGAGGTGCCTTGATCGGAGATCAAACGTTTCGGATAACCAAATGTTGTAGAGACATCGTCTAGAGCTCTAATAGTTAAACTTGTCCTTAAATTTCGCAATGGTTTTAAAATACAGAACGAGTAAATAAGCATTACCCCTTGAACTTTTTACAAGGGGGCCCAGATGATCAATATGAACGGTTTCAAAGGGAATATCGTTTTTTGTTATTGGATGTAAAAACCCTTCTTTTATTCCTACAGGTAATTTACCATATGCACAATGTAAGCAAGACTTGACATATTTTATAATAAACTTTTTCATCTTTGGGAACCAAAAATCTTTCTGAATTTTAGATAAAGTTTTATCAACTGAAAAATGACCAATGTCGTCATGATTCTGCTTACATATTTGCCACCTGGCCCCCTTTGGAACTACCCATTTTAATTCACCATTAATTTTTTTAAACAGCCGATTATGTTGAAAAACAAAATTTTGTTTTATATCAATAATCTCTTCGTACTTTGGATCATTTAATACATCTTTAATAAAACATATTTTAGGATCTGTAACTTGAACACTGAGTAACCAATCGTCTTGTGTAATATTTAAAACTCTTAACGAATCTACTTCGTTATTTGTATCGCAACTTACTTGAGGGTACTTACTCAACGCGTCTACGTGAGTCATACTGTGATAAGGGCGATAAATGATGTTGCAGTCATACTCTTGCACTATCTCTCTCTCTTTAAAACTCAATCTATAAGGCCTATAAACAACAGGGGTGTCATCAGTTAATTTAATTTCCATTTCACTGAGATTAGTGCAACCCAATTCAGAGAGATTTTGAGCAAAACTTGTTCTATATTATGATATTAACCCTTGTACTTTAGCAATTTCTTCTTTTGCTAATTCTGAATTAATGTGAACTTGAATAGAATTATTATTAATAGAAGCGTTTTTATAATATTTATTTTATGAACTGTCCAAATCATTAGTAGTGGTCATTAAAACCCTTTTATGTGGGTTATCATTTTGTTGTTTGTTTTTGTTTGAAAAACAGTCTTCAGTTTTATGCCCATATTTTTTTTACAATTTTCGCACTTAATAATGGGTTTTGGACATTGTGAAACTCTATGGCCAGTTTGTTTACAATTAAAGCACACAGAAGGAGTATTGTTTGATTGCCTACATTGGTTTGCACGATGGCCACTTTTACTACAAATACGACAAATTATGATGGAATTATTCGGCATAGAGGTTTCAAACTTATTTTTAGGTTCTAACTCTGTTTGATCACGGCACATGTCCTTAAGATATTTTAATAAATCTTCAGGTTGAGCAAAACGGGCTGAAGATGCTCCAGCTCTAATAGTGCGGTCCTCAAGACCGTAAATGATACAGTCTACTGCTTTCTTGCTTGATATATCACATGCATTCAACAAAATCATTTTATCATAATAGTAATCATCGAGGGAATCACCTATTTTATATTTCTTTTCTAGCATTTCAAATAACAAAGTACCATAATTAGTGTCAGTAGGAAACGCACGTTTTAAATTATGTTGCCATTCTAACCACGTATATCTTATAGTTTTAAGCCCTTCATACCATTTTTTGGCATGACCTACCAATCGTGGCAAAGCAAAATGGGTCGTTTGTTGATCAGACCAACCATAGATATGAGCACATTCGTCGACTTTAGATAGCCAGGTATCTATTCTTTGATTTTTAACGGACGGATCAAATTCAGGAATTATATTATTATCACATTTTAATGTAGAATTTGAAGAATGATCAGGTTTCACACGAGAAGAAATAAAGCTCACTAAATCATGCAAATTGATTGGCAAATTAAAATTAAGTGGGTTGCTTTCCAAACCTCCATCTGGAACTCCTGAAGATCCTGGCACGGCCTCTCGTACAGTCTCCGCAGCATAGCTCCTATTTTCTTCTACGGGTCCTGGTTCAGGAACATTACAGCAATCTTCAACCGCTACAGAAACAACCTCGCCTCTTGGTTGCCCTATAGGAGATTCATATGACCTGTCATCATTCAAGGTTCTTCTATTCGAGCTTCTGCTGCTCTCCTTCGATCGGCGTGATCTTCTGGATTTTTTTTTCTTTTGTGGGTATGTACACATGAAGACAGAAGTGCATGGAGAGTTCCAAACCAAAATCGTTTGTACAGGGTTTCATCGCCTTAATAATATGTCTTGGATGACATAGATGGCGCTAGTATAGTAGTTGGATTGGAAAATATACAAGAACATTATCTTGTTTTTTGCTAGTTACAATATTACTCAATTTTAACACAAATTCTCCTACGACATTACAAACCTTATAAAGCAAAGCACGTAATAACTAGGATTCGAACTCGGTGGCATAAAATTTACCGATACCATTAGCCACTGGACCATTGCGTCATTACGCATTGAGTTGAAATTATCCTTCTCTTTATTATATTGAAGTTGTTAAGTGACTTTAACCCGTATCATAAATCTTAAAAGAATTGAGGGTAGTTTAATATTGACTGTGTAAAAATTAAATCTTTTTGTTCAATCATAATGTTCTTTACTATCTATGAGTGAGTTCAGTTACGATTGCGTTTACAAGTTTTTAATATTTATTTTTATCATGAGTTCGCGTTCAAATATTGATATGGCTACGAGGGCCCAAATAATAGCATTGCATAATCAAGGCTTAAATTATTCTGAAATTTCGAGAGAAACTGGCTTAAACGTAAGTAATGTTTTAAAATCACTGTTCGTTATTTATTTTATTATCCATGGTTATCGATACACGAAAATAATAAATAATATATTTCCCTTATAGGTAAAGACTGTCACTTTATGGATAAAGCGGTTTCAAGAAGAGGGTTCGTTGGAACACCGTAGTAGATCTGGCAGAAGACGCCATATTGACTCAGACCAGCGTCAACTTATGGTGCAAGGTTATGAGGAAAATGGCTTTACACCAACAAGATATTACGCAGAGTTGTTTGATACATCTTTGCGGACGGTGTATCGTGCTCTTCATAGTGAAGGTCTGCATTATCGTCGACATGCTATTAAGCCATTGCTAACCGAAGCTAATAAAAGAGCACGATTGGAGTTCGCTTTGAAATACAGAAATTTCGACTGGAGCAACGGAGTCATCTTCAGTGATGAAAAGACTTTCAAGTCTAGCCAGCATGGGCGAGTTAGGTTGTGGCGTAGGAATAATACGCGTTATGATAGTGATCACGTTGTGCCTAACTCTGAATCCGGTCGTATAACAGTGAACATTTGGGGATGGATGAGTGCTGCAGGACCAGGAGAACTTACTGTAATACCCAGCCGTGCAAACAGTGTAAACTACATAGATGTGCTGAATGACGTCATGTTGCCCACCGTACGGAATGTTTTTCCTGTAGAAGACATGCCAGTGATAACGTTCGTGCAGGACAATTGTCCTATACACCGTTCCATAATTGTGCAAGAGTGGTTTAGCCAGCAATCGGATATACAGATTATTCCTTGGCCTGCGAGATCGCCAGATTTAAACCCCATTGAAAATTTATGGGGCGTTATGGTTCAAAGGTGGGACAATAGGAACGAAAGGACTAAGGAAGTACTGAGTACTCACTGCATGCAGGTATGGGATTCTATACGGGGTCTAAATTTATGTGAAAAATTAATAAACTCCATGGGTTCGCGGTTGCAAGCTGTAATCGATCAAAATGGCGGACACACGAAATATTAAAAAAATAATATAAAGTGTTGACTATTGGATTGAGTAATAACAAAGACCGGGTGTAGCCCACGCTGAGGGGCAGGTGGGGGATACGGGCGTGTAGGCGGGGGTGACGTTGTTCCCTTGACGAAGAAGTGGAAATAAAACCACGCGACACGGGGTAAAACACTTGTATTTCCAATACGACACAACACAATACAAAATATTAAAAGGAAATACACGGGCAAATTTACATACTATTTACAAACTTAGCAACTTGACTGGTATTACTAATTACTTCAAGCGCGGCGCGAAGTGAACCAACGGGTGTAGGTATGTCGCTTCACTGGATGATCGCTGGAGACTGACTTGCTTGTGTTGTTTTTTGTTTTTGGGGAATGGCATCTCGCAGTTCAACCTATAGGAGGTTGTCGACTGCTTAACCGGGCTTTCCTGTGGATGCCTCAATAAATTAAGGCCTCCAGCCAGGCTTAAAACTAAGACTAAAAACTAAGCGACTACACGCTAAGGGCACCCCCTGTGGGGTACGGACCTCGGCTTAGGGCGTCGCTGGGAGAGGACAGCAATGGGACATGCTGGATCGGATTATTTGGGGGCAAATTTAGAATTACGGGCTCAGCTGCGCGGGCTGGCTCGAGCAAGGGTCGGGGTGGGTATGGACGGGGGCGTCGCGGTGGCCCTCGGCGGCGAGGGCGGAAGCACGGCGGTCTCGATTTGAGTTTCCGGATCGTGCTGGTGGCGGGATTACTCTCCTGGAGGAGAGTTATGGCGTCATCCGGGACGGTTAGGGCGTGCCTAGGACGGCGGATGCGACTTATGCGCGACGGTGTGTAGCGGGCGGCCGCCGCAATCAGGGGATTCGGGTGTTTGGAGGCAGATTCGAAGAAACGCTTGGCGAGGCGTTTCATGAACTGCTGGACGGTTGGGATTTTTAGATCAACGTGAAGAGACTCGTTGCGTACATAATAGGGTGCCCCCGTGACCTTTCTGAGGAAACGGTTCTGTAGGGTCTGCATCCTATGGAGCAAGTGTGGCTTAGCGTGCGCAAATACAACACAAGCATACGTCATGATGGGACGGATGACTGCGGTGTAGATGCGCAGCTTGCACTTAAGAGATAGTTTGCTACGCGCGGTCAGGATGAAATGAAGCCTGCCGAGAGCGCAAGCGGCACGCGAACGAGCCGTCTTGATGTGCTCTCTAAAGGTCAGGTGTTGATCTAAGATCACGCCAAGGTATTTGGCTTGCTTCTCCCAAGGGATCGGCTTGCCATACATGGTGATCGGGCTAGGAGGTGCGGAAGCGCGGAGTCGCGGTCGCGTGAAAAGGACGGCCTGACTCTTATCGGGATTGACCTCAATCCTCCACTTCCGGAACCAGACGCCTAAAGCGTTTGCGGAGTTTTGGAGAGTTCTGGCGATAGAGTTCTGGCACCGCCCTGTGTAGTAGATAGCTGTGTCATCGGCGAAAAGCGCCAAATGAGTCTTGCTACATTTGGGGATGTCGCTCGTGAAGAGCGAGAAGATGAGGGGAGAAATCACCGAGCCCTGGGGGACACCGGCGCGTAAGGGGTGAGGGGAGGAGAGTGTACCCTCAATGCGATAGCGAAAGGTGCGGTTCGACAAAAAGTCTCGTAAGATGAGCACGAGACGGTCAGGCACCCCGAGTTGGTACAGCTTATATATTAAGCCGTTGTGCCAGACCTTGTCGAACGCTTTCGCTATATCGAAGAACAACATGCCTGTCGTTGCCTTGCGCTGGAAGCCAGCGCTTAGGTGCTCAACGATTCGGTGAACTTGCTGGATGCAAGAGTGATGGGTCCTGAACCCAAACTGTTCACTAGGGATAAGGCTCTTAGCCTCGGCGAAATCTTTGAGACGCTTATAAATAAGCCTCTCATAAATTTTGCCGAGGACATTGAGGAGACTAATGGGGCGGTAACTAGTAGGCTCAGACTTGGGCTTGCCTGGCTTGGGGATACCGATGACGGTGGCCTCTTTCCATGTCTGCGGAAAGATGTTGTTGCTGAGAGCACCATTGAAGATGGCGGTCATTAGCATTATCAGGGGGGCGGGGAGGAGTTTGAAAACCTTATTGGTGATACCGTCCGAGCCAGGGGCCTTCCGATCCTGTAGCCCTTTAATGATGTCGTGCACCTCGTCTGGAGTGACGGGAGGCAACGGATCATCAGGGTCTTCCACAGGGGGAAGAGCAGCCCTGCGTTCGACTTCGGCGTCGACCTTGGCAAGGTGCGCTTGGTCAGCTGGTTGGGAGCTAGGAGAACATTGAGACTCCAGGCTGTCGGCTAGGCATTCTGCCTTTTCGGGATTATCGAATGCGATGCTCTTGTCAGGGCGAATGAGGGGAGGCATTGTAGCCTCCCCAGTGGAGGTACGCATTTTGCGTTGGAGTTGCCAGAAGGCCAGATGGTTGGGCTCGAGCTCGCTGAGCATCTTGTCCCAGCCCTCGGAACGCCACTCCGTTATACGTTTCTTTACAGCACGCTGTAAATGGCGCATGTGGGCTTTGTTCGCGTCGCAGGGAAAGGAGTCGTAGGCACGAATGGCCGCGTTCTTCTCGGTTATCAGTTCACGTACGTCAATCGGTAACTTCCAGCGATGATTATCCATCGCCGGAACTTCCCGCGAACAATCCGTCAAAACGGATTGAACGTGTTCTGTAAACGAGTCGATCGCACCCGTCGTGTCTTCGACTGACACTATGTGGTCGGGGATCTTATCCAAGTGAGGCGACGTGGTGGATTTCAGCTGTTCGCTTACTTTCTTCCAGTCGGTTATCACTTTGGTTCGAGGGGGCTGGTTAGGATCGAGCGGGCCCGAATAAGGGGCGAAGAGCATGGTAATTGGGCGGTGATCCGAGTTAAGCTCGTGGTGTGTCTCAATAGAGTGCAAACGAAGGTTTACATTCTTGAGTAGCGTAACATCGAGCACGTCTGGAAGCTGGCTGGGAACGCCAGGGAAGTGGGTTGGGTTCATCGGAGCGATGACATCGAAGTTGAGGGAGGCACCTAGGTTGAACAGTATCCTACCTCTGGTGGAGGTCGTGTTGCTGTTCCAGGCGGGATGCTTGGCATTGAGATCCCCCGCCAAGATGACGGAGTCACTCAGTCCGAAGAGGACAGTTAGGTCCTTGGTGATCGCGGTGGGATCCTCCGCACCATTGGCAGGCGGGAAGTAGGCAGAGATGATGGTGATTGGTTGATGACCAGTCATGCCGAGCCGACAGATTGAGACCTCAAGATGAGAGACTAGTGGAGGAGGGTCCATAGGACTACAGTAAAGAGACCTTTTGTAGTATATAAGGGTGCCACCCTTGTGGCAGCGGGACCTGTCATTGCGAACTATGTCATAGTTGGCGATTTTCGGGTCCCGCTGATGGGGCTTCAGGAAGGTCTCTTGAATGAGCATAATGTCAAGCTGATGATCACGCAGAAAGGTGGCGATCTCATCGCGTTGACCGGTAATTGCATTGGCGTTGAAGACGCCTAGTTTAAGGGAGCGGGGTTTGAGGGATCTAATCTTTTGTAAATTCATAATGGAATTTAAAAAGTTAGATTTTCGAGAGCTTGCGATACCTCAGGGTATGCATTGAATATCTCAAGGAGACGAAGAGCGTTTCCTTGAGCGGCACGGATTTCCTTCACCATGGCGTTGGCCGCCGGGGTGTAGAAAACAGCGAATACGCTGAGAAGCACCTGTGGGTTTGAAGGCTGATGACCTGAGGAAGGGGACCTGTTTGCTGCCGTGGGAACCGGCGCAGCTTTGGGAGCGGCGGTGGCCACAGGAGCCAATGGGGCTGCTGCCGGGACCGGCGTGGCAGTGGCCAATGGCGCAGGGATGGGTTGAGAGGGCGGCACCGAGGCCGAAGCTGCCTTAAAGTTGACCCATGGGGAGGGTCTCTGAGGAGCGAGGCGCTCGGGCAACTGAGCAGAGGGGAGCTTTACGCTCGGGCTTTCCCTTTGCTGGCGCTCGCTGGCACGCTTCGCCAGCTTGGCCGAGGAGGATTTAGGGGCTTTACTGCATCCCCGGTAGTTAGCTGGGTGACCAGCTTGCCCGCAGAGCACACAACTTGGAGGTTCTGTGCACAGAGTCCTGTCCTTGGGGCGAGGGCAGTCCGCAGTGCCATGCCCGCCCAGACACTTAACGCATCTGGGAGTTGCGTAGCAGTGCGACTGGGAGTGGCCGTATAATTGGCAACGGTGGCACTGGCCAACGATATTGGATTTCCTGGGCTTCTCAATAGAGATGCCCGACAGTGAGCACACCGACTTCACTTTGAAGATCGGGTGATGACCCTCAACGGGGTCGCAGATCACCAGGACCATGTCGTATACAAGGCCCTGTTTCGCCCGGTGAAGGCGGTGGACAGCAGACACTGGGATACCCTTGGAGATCAGGTCTGCCTTGATCTCTTCGGTGGCGATCTCCTTCGGGATACGCCTGATGACTACCCTCGTCGGAGTTTCCTCCGGGAGGGAGAATGTGTGAAAGGAGTACTTCCTTTCACGAAGAATTCGGACAAGGTCCCTGTAGTCCGAAGACGAGGGGACAGTAACCTTGATGCCCTGCTGGGTAGATCGGGCATTGGTGTATTGGATCTTGCGATCCACACAAACTTTGGAGATTTCTGTCCACTTGGACTTATCTTGGATGTATAAGGGGGGCGGGGGACGCACCTTCCTCTTTGAGTCCGTTGGGATAGGACTGGCTGAGGTGGGTGATCGGGTGGGTGCCGAGCCGGAAGTAGAGGAAGGGGCAGGGGCAGGGGCGCAGGCAGGGGCGCAGTCAGGGGCGGAGGGGATGGCTGCCGCCAGAGGCTTTTTGGCCTTGCCGGCCTTTGAGGAGGCGCTCTTCTTCCTCTTCCCTCCCTTTCCGACGACCTGATAGTCGTCTGAGGAGGAGGAGGAGGAAGTGAGCGAGATGGCGTCCTCTGATTCGGAGTCCGAAGGAGGGGTGGAGGTGTCCATCACCTCGGGCTGGGGGGAGACTACAGCCGGCATCGAAACCGTAGGAGGGGTGCCCCTGTCTGCTACAGGGGGGGAAAGCGGGCTCTCAAGAGCCTCGCTATGGTCTAGGTGGCGACTACGCCAAGCCTTCCCATATCTAAGAAGGAAATCAGGGTCCTTAAAAAGGACCTCTCTTGCAAAAGCTGCGATGTCGGCGTCAGACATCGCAGTAGTAAGGAATTTAAAAAAAAAGAAAAATAAGGGGACCTAATGGTCCTACTCCTACTCCCCGGGTGGATGGGCCCGGGGGTGAGTGGCCCCCCCTGTCGGGTGCAGACAGGGAGGTGTGTACCTACTTGTGAGCCCTAGAGCTGTAACCTGTCGCCAGTCTTAATGTGCGACAGGGCCCTGACCAGTCTAGTGCGAAGGTTGTAGACACACCCTAAAGACACTAGGTGTGTCGCTGTGGAAGCAAAACTGTCACCAGAGCCGACTAGGAGACCCCCCAAGGCCGGTTAACTCTGGGACCCGTCCAATTAACTGCCTTACCCTGAAGGGGCTCAGCGGGTGTGTTGGGTCAACACCCCCTTGACTTGGTTGTCACCGTGAGGTATCCGTCAAGGACCACGAAACTGTGGTTTTTACCCTGAGGGGGTCAAGGGGACACGTCGAACGTTTATTTGACGGACGACGTTAAAGAAATAGTTTATCAACGATCGCCTTGAAAAAGGCAATAGTTGATAGAGCGGTGTAGTCAGAGACTACAGGAGTCGTTCCGTGACGTGACGTCACGAACGATCGTCGATGGCGGTGAGTCAGCGGTGAGTCAGCGGTGCAGCGAGCGGAATGCGTCAGCGGCACGACCGTCCACAGCGGAGTCGAGCGAGCGAAGGAGACTTGACTTGGGACTTGCTTGTGCCAAGGTGCGCCCTTTTTATGCGCTGGCATGGGTAGCGCAAGTGGCGGGGGTCGTAAAATGTACCCCCCGCCGTTATTACCCAATGACTGACAATGCGGGAGGCGCGCATTTTACTACCATGGCACAAGTAGCGGGTATACTAATTGGTAAAACAAACATGTCCAGTCAAATTGCTTTACAATATTCTTATAGTTATATACTCCTATCCTAATATAACTATCTTAAACCTAGAAATAGAGCTCACATTACTGTGCTTCGCCTACATTCCACCCCCTGTAACAGGGTTCAGCCGCATTACATCTTGGTCTGTGGGAAGCACAATAATCTTTGCTACGGGCCGACGCAGGACCCCATATACAGTCTTAACATCTACTACACGGATGATTCCATCATTTCCGTGGTACACTGTTTGGATTATCCCCTTTGTCCATGCACTTCGTTCTTTGCTACTGTCCACCAACACTACTACGTCACCGACACGCACATTTGGCACATTGTTCTTCCACTTTTCGCGACGTTGCAGGGTCGGGAGATATTCCCGCAGCCAGCGCCGCCAGAACATGTCGGCAAGCGCGTTCACACGCCGCCACTGCCTGCGGGAGTCGACGTCTTCGATGTCCCTCGGTGCAAACGGCGTACTCCCGGATGCAGTGCCCAGGAGTAGGTGGTTCGGTGTCAGGACCACAGGCTCGTTGTGGTCATCGTGCACGTAACTCAGCGGTCGGCTGTTCACTATTTGCTCGGCCTCTGTGAGGAGGGTGTAAAGAACCTCCTCACGAGGCGCTCGCTCTTTGAGTGTGCTTCGTAGCGCGTTCTTCACCGACCTCACCAGGCGTTCCCAGCAGCCACCCATGTGAGGTGTCGCCGGGGGATTGAAGTGCCACGATATGCCTCGGTTGATGGCCTCGTCCCTGAGCTGCCCATGGTTGAGGTCTTTCAGTGCAGCTCGCAGCTCGGTGTTGGCTCCGACGAAATTTGTACCCTGGTCGGAGTACAAATGTGCTGGTTGCCCACGGCGCGCTATTAGGCGCCGTAGGGCTAGTATGGCTGAATCGGCGCTCAGCGTGGCGGCTAACTCCAGGTGGACGGCACGCGTAGTGAGGCAGGTGAATAAGGCTCCCCACCTCTTTTCGCGGCGCCGGCCAATCGCCACTTCCATTGGGCCGAAGTAGTCGACTCCCACTCGCACGAAAGCTCTTCTGGTGTTTTCCAGCCTTGCAAGTGGGAGATCACCCATTTTTGGTGGGGCGGGTTGAGCTCTGCAGATGCGACAGAGCTGGCAATTTGCGACCACTGTCTTTACTGATGTCCTGATCTTCGTGATCCAGTATTTCTCTCGTAGGTTATTGACGACGGTTTCGTGGTTCGCATGTAAAGCCATCGCATGGTAGTGTGCGATTAGCTTCCTAGTTAGAGGGTGACGCCCGTCCAAGATTATAGGGTGCCTTTCACTAAATGTGAACACTTCGCAGGCACTCAGACGTCCTCTCACTCGTAGCAACCCATCGTCGCTAATCATTGGGTCCAAAGCTTTTATGCTGCTGTCGTTGGGAACGGGCAGCCCCTTGAGAATGGCAGCTCGTTCATCGTGAAAGCTGTCTTCTTGACACAACTTTATTAAAATGTTGTGTGCTTCTTCTAAGTCGTGTGTTCGCAGCTCCGTCGTCGCCCGGCGTTTACGGCATCGGCTGACGAAGACGAGCGTGCGCGCCATAACGCGCTGTATGCGCGTCCACGATGAATATCGTTCGTAGTTCAGGAGTGGTGCTGGAGGTGCTATGGTGGCGTGGACCCGCTGAATGCACTCAAGATCCGCCTCCGCCGCCTCAGGCTCCTGACATGTCGGCCACTGCTCCTGTGAATTACGTAAAAACGAGGGGCCCGAGAGCCATTTTGCATGGTTATCGGGCCAACACAATCTGGTCGCTACGTCAGCTGGGTTGTCCTTTGTGGGGACCCAGCGCCAGTTGCCTCTATCTGACAGCCTATCTATTTCCGCTAGTCTATGCGAAACGAACCTTTGAAACTCTTGGGCATCAGAATTTATCCATTTTAAAACAGTTTTGCTGTCAGTCCAATAAAATTTCTCTTTAATTGGTAACCCTAGCTCCTTTTCGGCGGTATCCGCTAATCGGCAAGCTAACACCGCTGCTTGTAGCTCTAGTCTAGGGATAGAGATAACCTTTTGTGGCGCTACTCGCGCTTTCCCTAGTATCATAACAATCTCTCTATTGCCTTCGGAGTTATAGCCTACTAGGTAAGCTACCGCGGCGTAAGCTAGTTCGCTAGCGTCCCCGAACACATGTAACTCTAGGTTCTCTAGGTTTAACCTATACCACCGCGGTATCTTAACATTTTTTAATCGCTGTAAATTATTAAGCCAATTAAGCCACATATAGGCATCTTCTTCATTTAATGGTTCATCCCACTTGATTCCTGATTTCCAAATTCTTTGCATTAATATACGTGATTGGATGACGCAGGGATAAAGGAAACCCAGAGGGTCATATATTGACATTATTGCGCTCAAAAATTGCCGCTTAGTGGGAATCAGATCGCCATTTATTATCTCTGCCGGTAACCGTTTAAATGAAAGGTCAAAACCCAATTCATCTTCCTTGGGTGACCATATTAGACCTAGTGTCCTCTCTACCGAACCTACTCCCTTTTCGAGGGCTACTCTCTCAGGCATATCTATTCTTAGTCTGTCCCTAAGCTCTGATGAGTTCGTGACCCACCCCCGTATTACAAATCCCCCGGAGGCGTGTATTCTGGACACTTCCTCAATCAGTCTGTTAGCCTGCTCTTCGGACCATGCGCTATCTAAATAATCGTCCATATAGTGCTTCGTCCTTATGGCTTCAACAGCTTCGGGATAGACGTCAACCCATTCACTGGCATTTTTATTGAGTATATAGATTGCCGTGGTTGGTGATGAGACTGCACCAAATATCATAGAATTCATCACATATGTATCTGGTTCTTTACGTTGGTCCGCGCCTCTCCATAAAAATAATTGCGCGCCTTGATCTTCTGACCTAATTCTTATCCGCAAAAACATATCAGCGATGTCCCCTGAAAATGCTATGGGGCCTATCCTGAACTTTAATAATATGCCGAGCAATGAATTTAACATGTCAGGGCCGGTCAGCAGGTTGTCGTTCAGACATGTACCGTGAGATGCAGCAGCCGCGTCAAACACTAAGCGAAGCTTCCCTGGTTTGTTTGGGTTCACTACACCAAAGTGTGGTAAATACCAAACCGGAGAGCTATCTATCTCGCCCTCTACTTTGCGCGCATAGCCCTCGTCTAATAGTCGATCTATCTGTTTCGTGTATAACTCAGCGAAACTAACGTCTTTGCGCATACGTCTCTCGATACCGTACAACCTCTGCCGGGCCTGATTATAATTGTTAGGCAATTGCGTATTATCATGCTTCCACAATAAACCTACTTCCCACTGTGACCTGTCAGGAGTGCGGTGACTAGTGCTATCTAGTACATCTAAGGCTCTTTCAACATCCTTATGTTTGCGAGTATCTTGTGAAATTCCTATGACTTCTAAGTCAAACTGTGATTTTACCAAATCATGTAGATCAGGAAGGGAGACTGTTGTGCAATTCACTGTTTCGTTAGTACTAGCTGAATCGAATGGTCCATGTATGACCCAACCTAGCTTCGTCAGTGAGGCAACCGGCTTACCGGATCGTCCACGGCGGATGTCCCGACCGACGAGCAGCTCCCAATTGTCTTGTCCGAGTAACAGCAGCGGCTTGGCTCCCCTCATTTCCACGCAACCCAAGTTACAGAGGTGAGCGTTGTCACGTATCACTGAGGCGGACACTGTTTGCGTTGGTAAGTTCACGTTCACCATTGTACGGCACTTTACTTTGTGACACTGTCCATTAGGTCCTTTCACACGCACTTGTACTACTCGCGAGGTTAAGTCCGTCACTCCGTAGCCACCCGCGGTTTTTAGCGAGAGAGGTACACGCGGTCCCGCTAGGTTGGTTGCGAGCGAACTGTCTATGAGCGATACGGTCGCACCATCGTCTAATAACGCATAGCACTGTTTGTCGTCGCCGTTTTCGTCACTTAAAGTCACTGGCATTATTTTCAGTAACGCTGTAGCTCGCCATTCCCCGATGTTTGTTACACTTTCTGTTTTATCTTCTTTCTGCGGCTTATCCGCGTGTAACAACACGTGATGTCCATAACCGCACTTTTCACATCTGTTTGCGCGGCAGAACCTCTTGGGATGCTTCTTGACAAGGCATTTGAAGCATGTGTTCTTTTCTTTTATCGTGTCCCAACGTTGCTGCACACTTAGCTTCTTAAACTGGTCACAATCTTCAATGGCGTGTTCCCGTTGGCATATTACGCAATCCTTAGGTACGGAGGATTCGTCACTCTGCGTATTTACTCGATGAGCCAACGGTGGTCTGCTGCTGACAGGACGTGCGGTATTCACTGGCCGGGCTTGACCGGTGACATTCTTTTGTTGCTTCACAAGGGGTTTCGACGGTCCAGGCTCATTCATCATTGGTTGCACATAGTATGACGTCGAACGTGTCAAATGTATGAGAAAGTGAGACAATATCTCTAAGTTCGGTGACACTCTTAAATCCACTCCCTGTGCGTTATCTAAGCCCATCGCAAAGTCACCATACTGCGCACGTTGTACTGGTGTCAGCTTGCTCAGCAACTCACTCACTAATTGTGGGTTATTTATATAACCTTGTGCACGAATGTTCTTCAATAAGGACACACAGTTTCTAACTGTTGATGAGAATTTCCTCAGCTCCCGGCCACTTTCCGTCACTCTGGGTAAATCTCTCACTTTTCTCAACGCACACTGGAGCACTACGGTCGGGTGACCGTACTCTTCCTCAAGCGCATGCATTATCTCTGTGGGGTCTGTTGACGTTCGCAGTAAATCCTCCACTGAACTCTTTGCTTCGCCATGCAGTGAGGTCTTTAGTCGTGCTAGGTTCTCATGTGTCTTGAAACTGTACAATTCGGTTGTGTCCCAATACATCTTCCGAAACGATATCCATTCGGAAGGGTCTCCGTGAAATGGTGGCAATTCATATGACTGCCTTGGTATCGGTCGCGGGCGTGCCTTGCTTGCGATTGCTTCTGCCAGCTTGTCTATCTTCCTGTCTCTTTCACCCGACGATTCTCGACGTCTTTCTCTTTCATCCACTCCGTCATATCTCTGCCGCCGTGTATCCGACTCGAGTGTTGGTACTCGAGGTACACTTGCGGCCGGAGTGGTAAAGACGGGATAGTCATCAGGCAGACGGAATCTCACTCCTTCTGTCGACAATGGCATGTACATTTGCGCGGTCGGTGCTGTCATGTCAGGTACCGGGACTGGCGCATGCAACACATCTATCTTCCGAGGCACGGTGGATTCACGATTCGCTGTACTCACATTTTCATCGTGGGTCACAGCTGTTTCACGGGGTGCAGTCACTTCAACAGGTGCGCGGGATACAGAAGGCGCACACAATACTGCATCCTGTTGAGTCATTTGAGGCGTTGTTTTAAACCATTCTTCAACGCGCTGTTCCGAATCCACATCCGAGACAGAGTCATCACTCTCAGCAGCGGCTTCTATCTCTGCAATCTCTGCTTCCATCCTTTTCTTCACGAGATTCTCTTTGTCTCTCATGAGCTTCTCCTTTAGTTGCACCAAATCGCGCTCAGCTTCGTACTCGATCCTCTTTCGTAAGAAATCGACGCTCCTGCGGCTATTCTTAGATGAGACTCTGCTGCTTCGCGTTGATCCATGGCGACTTCGTGCGACTGTCTGTCCTTTCTGCAGTCCTTCTGACGTACTTCCGCTGTGGTCAATCACACGACCACCCGTCAGAGGAATGTTAGGAGCCAGCGTCGGTGCCAATGTTGGAGCCACCGATGGTGAACCTGGTGCCTTTTCAGATGGCGAGCCTGAGTCCGAGATGACGTCATCCTTTCGACGCGCACTTATTTCCTCCCCCAATCTTCTTAGCTTACTGCGCGTGGTCATTGCACTTTTCTGACTCATGATGTATTTTCACTACTTCTTGTTGAACCCGATCCGGCTCGAAGGACCAAAATGTAGCCCACGCTGAGGGGCAGGTGGGGGATACGGGCGTGTAGGCGGGGGTGACGTTGTTCCCTTGACGAAGAAGTGGAAATAAAACCACGCGACACGGGGTAAAACACTTGTATTTCCAATACGACACAACACAATACAAAATATTAAAAGGAAATACACGGGCAAATTTACACACTATTTACAAACTTAGCAACTTGACTGGTATTACTAATTACTTCAAGCGCGGCGCGAAGTGAACCAACGGGTGTAGGTATGTCGCTTCACTGGATGATCGCTGGAGACTGACTTGCTTGAACCACGTGGATGTCGCTACGTCCCCGTCAGGGGGCGCGGCAGGCGGTGTCGGGGTTACCCCCCCTGACCGCGGAGGCCATACGGTGACCCGTAAATACGGGCCCCTCATTATAGTGCCATCTTGGCGTAGGATGGATGGGCGCAGCAACTACGTGCGCCCATGTGTGTGATTGCTATGTATTTTTCTGTAGGCGCGTTACGGCGTTGTCCCACAACGCCGCTTGCTTCACGACACCTCGGCGGTCAGCCCCCGCCAGGTGAGACCCCCAGTTACCTGGGGGAGGCCCAACGAGGACGACCAGCGACAGAGGTGCCGACTCCACGCTCCTACAGAGTAAGGTGATTAGCCCCCGCCCGTTCTGATCTCAGAGCTAGCCGATCACAGTCCGGGCTAAGAGGCTGTCGTGTGTGTGAGGACGGTATTGTATTGTGTAACACCGTCCGGTGTCTACGCGAATCGCAGCCCGCACCGCGCCTTCGCGTGTGAGTTTGGGTGCCTGTATAGAGGTGAATGTCTGTTGTTTGTTGCGTAACGCGCCTATATTAACCTAGCACGCGCTACGCAACAGATGCATGTAATATGTAGTGTCTATTGTCACAAGTATGCCGTGTGTAGACTGAAGCGGCATACTCGGAAGTCAATCCGGTGGGTGAGTGGGGTCATCGTCCGCAACCAGGTCGCGGGGTAGGGGCCTCGCGTCGGGGGGGCGCGTATGCCAGGGCGCTATCTGCTTGACATGGGGCCAAGCAGATGCGTCGGCACGCGCGAACATTCCCTTCGCGAGGCGGCGCGCAAACTCATCCAGGCTCTCAATCCCGAGGTCGCGCTGGATGACATCGTTCCTCACGTAGCGAGGAGCGTCCATAATGGTCCGCAGCGCAAGGTTTTGCTGCGCGCGGAGCAACTTTCGGCTCGACTCGCTCGTGAGGGCGAACCAAGCGGGGGCGGCGTACGTCAATATCGGGCGCACGTACAGTTTGTACACGCCCAACTTGACGCGCGCCGGGAGGCGGGACGAGAGCACTGGTTTGAGGAGGTTGCGGGTGACCCTCCCCCGTGCGGCGACCGTGCGGACGTGTGGCCCCATCGTGAGCCGACGATCGATGGTGACACCCAGGTACTTGACCCGGGGCGACCACGCGATGTCGACTCCCTGCAGCTTCAAGGGTGGTGGGAGGCGCGCGGCACCGGTGAGCATCGCCTGCGTCTTACCCACATTCACCGACAGCCGCCACTTCGACAGCCACTCGGGAAGTAGTTCGAGGGCGCGCTGCATTTTGACCGCCGCGTACTTCGCATTAAGCGAGGTGGTAATGTACGCGGCGTCGTCAGCATACAGCGCTAGCGTCGCGTCGGGCGTAGTGGGGATGTCGTCGGTGTAACGTGAGTAACACGCCGGCGAGACGCAGCTACCCTGCGGCACACCGGCCAGCACCGGGCGGGCGCTGGATAGCGCTCCGTCGACCACCACCCTGAAAGTCCTGTTGGCAAGAAAAGCAGAGACCACCCTAACAACGCGACGGGGCGCGTCGGATGTGGCCAACTTATAAATAAGGCCGTCGTGCCACACACGGTCGAAGGCCTTCTCCATGTCGAGGAGTACTGCCACCGAGTATTCCTTCCTGTTTAGCGCAGCTGCGAGTAGGTGCAGTACCCTCGACAGCTGGAGCGTCGTGCTATGCTCCGACCGAAACCCGAATTGCTCCGGCCGTGGCGCTATGTGGGGTTGGAGATGTCGCAGCAGGAGTGCTTCGAACACCTTGGAGACTGTCGGCAACAGGGTGATCGGCCGATAGCTCTCCGGCTTCAGTATATTCTTCCCCGCCTTGGGCAGCATAATGACGCGCCCTTCCTTCCACGAAGCGGGAAAGGTCCCCGTGCGCAGTATCCCCGTAAACAGGCGCGCCAGCGCCGCTACCATTCGGTACGGCAGATGGCGCAGCACTGTGTTGGTGATACCGTCAGCACCGGGGGCCTTCCTAGGCTTCGTTCTTAGGATGGCGCGTCTGACCGCCCCAGGCGAGAAGAAGATAGGGTCCTCCTCGGGAGCTATCGGCGTGGCGAAGTAGTCTCCCAGGTGTTTCTCGACTGCCGCGACATGCTCGGAGTCGCTGGTCGGGTTTGGTTGGAACTGACGCTCCAGGTGCTCAGCGAAGACCTCCGCCCGGTCCTCCGCTACATACTTGAGCGCCCCGTCGCTGCTTAGCAGTGGGCGCACCGGAGCTGGGGTACTCGTTAGCTGTCTGCAGAGCTTGTAGACAGACGGCCAGTCGTCTGTCGTGGCGTCTATTCTTTCCTCCCAGTCTGCGGCGGCCTGAGCCTTGAGCTCGGCCTTTACCTTCTCCGCGAGACGGTTTAACTCTGTCTTCAGAGTGGGGCATCGGAGTTGTTGCCACTGCTTGCGCAGGCGCCTCTTCACGGCGATCATAGACTTGATGTGCGCCGGCAGGGGCGGCAGTAGCCCTCTCCCCTCCGGCTGCGTAGTAGTCGCCGCTTCCAAGGCGCTTTGAATGCAAGCAGTGACATCGCCCGCCATCTGGTCCACGTCCGCGGAGGTAACGATAGGCCGAGTTGGCGTGGTGGTCTCTAGCTTCTCTTGGAAGGATGTCCAGTCCGTTTGTCGGCGTGGCGCTATGGGCTTCAGTCGGGTCGGCATACCCGAAAGGACGACGAGTACAGGTTGGTGGTCCGACTGTAGCTCGTCGTCTATAACTTGCTGCGTGATCTGGCAGCGTAGCCCTCGGTAGACTACGATGTCCAGCACGTCTGGCGTGTGCGTCTGTGCTTCGGGGTAATGTGTCGGCGTCTCTGGGCCGGACACCGTATAGCCGAAGGCTTCCGCGTCCGCGAAGAGCCGCCTCCCCTCGGTATTCGTTAAGCATGAATTCCACGCTGGGTGCTTGCAGTTTAAGTCACCGGCGAGGATGGTTGCCTTCTGTGATGTGCTAATAAGGGCCCGCAGCTCCGACAGGTCCAGATGGGCCGCGGGCGGCTTATAGCAGGCATACAGGTTGATGTCCTCGCCGGCCATGTGCAGCTGTACACCCAGCGCGTAAAAGCTACTGAGCGACGGCGAGGGGATTTCCTGATGGACGACTCTGCGCCTCACTAGTACCGCCAGACCACGGTAACGGGAGCTATGAGCCGACCTTTCATCCTTCCTGTAAACGAGATATCCCGGGAACCTAACCCTGTCTTCGGGTCCCAGGAACGTCTCGCTTATGAGCGCCACGTCGATGTTTTGGTCCCGCAGGAGGTGGCGGAGGGGGGCGACCTTGTCCCGAAGGCCGCGGGCATTCCAATGGATCACCCTCAACGACTTAGCCATGATACAATCTTAAAAGTTCGGCCAAGCCGTCAAGGATGACCGTCTCTATGTCTTGACCCTGCCTTATAGCTTTTATTAAATCCATTAATAATTGTATAGCGCAGGTTGTAAATTCCTTCTTGGATGTCGGAGTCATCATCTGGGCGCCGGTGGCGCCACCACTCGCGTTCTTGGTGAACTTACTAATTGCAGCGTTCTGCCGCTGCGATGTGGTGGCGCTAGCCGCGCCAGTGGCGGCGGTGCGTGCTTCGTTTGTCGACCGCTGCGCTATGCCGGCGCTAGCGGTCGCATCCTTACCTTCCTTCGTTACAACCTGCGCTCCTTTCAAGGCAGGGTCGGCCTCTGGGACCTCTTCTTGGGTCGCCGCAGGGGTGGGTTTGGTCTTCTTGCCTTTACCCTTCCCCCCGCGTCTGTGTTCCTTCCTCCGCCTAGAGGAGGTGGCTTGCCTATCTGTGGGCCCGTTGGCCGCCGCCATTAGCGACGCGCCTTGTGCCTCTTCTGGCATCACTTGTGGCCTCTCGGTGGCCACTGTGGGCCGGCGTGAAGCGGCCGTGATGGCGGCGGTCCCCGCTCGCTTGTTCCTTATCTCGTGTTGGAACACGGGGCATTTGATGTTGCACGCGGGGTGCGGGCCACCGCAATTGACGCAGGTGGCCGGCTCCTCCCGCGGGCGCGGGCAGTCACGTGCCGCGTGCTCGCCTCCGCATCGCACACAAGCGAGCGGGCGGTGACACTGGTGCGAGCTGTGTCTGAACTTCTGACACCGGTGGCACTGCGCGGGCCCACGTTTCCCTCTCCAGGCTTCTATTTTGACACCACGCATGTACATGAATACCGTGGTGTCGTATATGGCCCGGACGTCGGGGGTCTTCTTTAAAACTGCGTGGAACACGCAGCCGGGTCGTCCTTGCGCACCCTTTATGTGGCGCGCATACACCGGCTGGTATCCCAGCGCCCGGAGCTCCTCCTCAATCTCCTGCGGGTCGGTGTCCGCTGGTAGCCCCCGTATCGCTACCTTCATATTCTTCTCCGCTGGCAGTGAATAGGCGAACCAAGACACGCCGCTCTCCTTCTCTAGGCCAGTCAAGTAGCGCTGGACCAGCCTATATTCATCCTCAGTTTCGGGGGAGAATTTCACCCCCGTCGCATAAGGACGCGCGTTAGGAGGCCGGCCCAGCTTAGCGGCGATGGCCCTGAAATGGGCGGCCCAGTTGGGTAACCTTTCCACTACCAGCGGTGGGTAGCGTGGCTTCTTCGCCTGCTTCTGCTTCGTCGCCGTTGCGGCGCCGGGGGCAGTGGCAGGGGGTGGGGTCGATGTAGTAGCGACAGGGGGGGCAGGGGGTAAATTTAAAACACTTACCCCTGCTGTGGTCAAGTCCGGTGTTGGTGACGGCGACGCAGGTGGTGTGCGCCGCGCCGCGTCGGCGTAGGTAGGCGACGTTGGTGTGTCCCGACCCCGCGGCGCGCATTCACGCTGTTGCCGCGGCGGGTCAAGGCAGTACCGCTTCGCCTCCTCCGACGCGGTCTCGTCAGAGCTCCTCCTTCGTCGCTGGGGTCTTGGCTCGAGTTGAAACTCAAAGTCGAACCCCAGCGGCGGTGCCGGTGTTCCTCCCACGTTGGGCCGCGATCCGAGTCGCGGGGTCGCATCCGGAGACACGTCACCGCGACCGGACACGGCCGAGCCCGCAGATGCGAGCGACATGCTCGACCCCGCACGTGAGGAGCATGCCGACAGCATGGCGGGCGAGTCGTAGGCGGAGATCCGAGGGGGTGCCGGTGAATCGGGCACCCTTGGTGTCGTAGGTGCTGGCCGCTCTCGCTCAGCCTTCGCCGGTCCCGCCAGCGAGAGGCGGGGACCAGCTGTGGCGGTGCGCGAAGCTGGCACAGCTTGGGGCTTCGTCTCGTCAGTGGGCGCAGGTGGCGACGCAAAGCGCGGCAGTAGCGCAGAAGTGCGTGCGGGCGGTGCACTGGGGCGCACGGATGCAGTGTGTGCAGCGGTGCGTGCGGCGGGCGCGGCAGCACGCGCGGCAGCGTGTGCGGCGGGCGCGGCGGGCGCGATGGGCGCGACAACACGCGCGGCCGGCGCAGCGGCATGCGCGGCCGGCGCGGCGGCACGCGCGGCGGGCGCGGCAACGCGCGCGGCCGGCGCAGCGCCGCGCACGGTCGC
Source organism: Fissipunctia ypsillon (assembly GCA_947568875.1). NCBI lineage: Eukaryota > Metazoa > Arthropoda > Insecta > Lepidoptera > Noctuidae > Fissipunctia > Fissipunctia ypsillon. The sequence goes on from OX387668.1 coordinate 11,148,717, forward strand.
AGGTGCGCGCGCGGGCGGCGCGGACGATGTAGTGGCGCGCACATGTTGTGCACGGCCGGTACTCACGGCAGGCCCCGGAGCCTGTATGGGCACCGGGCGGAACGCGGCGGGGCGGACGGGTACCGCGTGCTGTCGACCAGACGACGGCGTCGGCGCAACGCGCGCAGGCGCCGACGCCGCCGGTGGGCCGGCGGCTGCAGCGGCGCTAGGTCCCCCTCCTCTTCCTTCTTCTCTCTTCCGTTGGGTTGGCCCTGCTAGCGGTGCACCGGCCGACGCGTCACCGATGTTCGGCATCGACGTCGCCCGGTCCAACGCCGGAGGGTCATCCTGGGTCCCGGCATCGCGGCCCAACGAGCCGCGCTTGCCGGGTTTCGGCATCTAGCTGGGCGTAGCCTCCGCGACCGCACCGATGACGACTCACCGGGCAGCACGGGATGCTCCCCCTGTGTCTACACAAGTGCCGGCTAGGTTACTTGTGCACACACAGAGGCAACGATTAAAATTTTGCGGTCCGCGCGGACAGAACACTAACAATAAAAACTCGGATTAGTGCTCGCTAGGCCACGAGCCAATCCCTGACTTGCTTGTGTTTTGTTTTTTGTTTTTTGGGGAATGGCATCTCGCAGTTCAACCTATAGGAGGTTGTCGACTGCTTAACCGGGCTTTCCTGTGGATGCCTCAATAAATTAAGGCCTCCAGCCAGGCTTAAAACTAAGACTAAAAACTAAGCGACTACACGCTAAGGGCACCCCCTGTGGGGTACGGACCTCGGCTTAGGGCGTCGCTGGGAGAGGACAGCAATGGGACATGCTGGATCGGATTATTTGGGGGCAAATTTAGAATTACGGGCTCAGCTGCGCGGGCTGGCTCGAGCAAGGGTCGGGGTGGGTATGGACGGGGGCGTCGCGGTGGCCCTCGGCGGCGAGGACGGAAGCACGGCGGTCTCGATTTGAGTTTCCGGATCGTGCTGGTGGCGGGATTACTCTCCTGGAGGAGAGTTATGGCGTCATCCGGGACGGTTAGGGCGTGCCTAGGACGGCGGATGCGACTTATGCGCGACGGTGTGTAGCGGGCGGCCGCCGCAATCAGGGGATTCGGGTGTTTGGAGGCAGATTCGAAGAAACGCTTGGCGAGGCGTTTCATGAACTGCTGGACGGTTGGGATTTTTAGATCAACGTGAAGAGACTCGTTGCGTACATAATAGGGTGCCCCCGTGACCTTTCTGAGGAAACGGTTCTGTAGGGTCTGCATCCTATGGAGCAAGTGTGGCTTAGCGTGCGCAAATACAACACAAGCATACGTCATGATGGGACGGATGACTGCGGTGTAGATGCGCAGCTTGCACTTAAGAGATAGTTTGCTACGCGCGGTCAGGATGAAATGAAGCCTGCCGAGAGCGCAAGCGGCACGCGAACGCGCCGTCTTGATGTGCTCTCTAAAGGTCAGGTGTTGATCTAAGATCACGCCAAGGTATTTGGCTTGCTTCTCCCAAGGGATCGGCTTGCCATACATGGTGATCGGGCTAGGAGGTGCGGAAGCGCGGAGTCGCGGTCGCGTGAAAAGGACGGCCTGACTCTTATCGGGATTGACCTCAATCCTCCACTTCCGGAACCAGACGCCTAAAGCGTTTGCGGAGTTTTGGAGAGTTCTGGCGATAGAGTTCTGGCACCGCCCTGTGTAGTAGATAGCTGTGTCATCGGCGAAAAGCGCCAAATGAGTCTTGCTACATTTGGGGATGTCGCTCGTGAAGAGCGAGAAGATGAGGGGAGAGATCACCGAGCCCTGAGGGACACCGGCGCGTAAGGGGTGAGGGGAGGAGAGTGTACCCTCAATGCGATAGCGAAAGGTGCGGTTCGACAAAAAGTCTCGTAAGATGAGCACGAGACGGTCAGGCACCCCGAGTTGGTACAGCTTATATATTAAGCCGTTGTGCCAGACCTTGTCGAACGCTTTCGCTATGTCGAAGAACAACATGCCTGTCGTTGCCTTGCGTTGGAAGCCAGCGCTTAGGTGCTCAACGATTCGATGAACTTGCTGGATGCAAGAGTGATGGGTCCTGAAACCAAACTGTTCACTAGGGATAAGGCTCTTAGCCTCGACAAAATCTTTGAGACGTTTATAAATAAGCCTCTCGTATATTTTGCCGAGGACATTGAGGAGACTAATGGGGCGGTAACTAGCGGGCTCAGACTTGGGCTTGCCTGGCTTGGGGATACCGATGACGGTGGCCTCTTTCCACGTCTGCGGAAAGATGTTGTTGCTGAGAGCACCATTGAAGATGGCGGTCATTAGCATTATCAAGGGGGCGGGGAGGAGTTTGAAAACCTTATTGGTGATACCGTCCGAGCCAGGGGCCTTCCGATCCTGTAGCCCTTTAATGATGTCGTGCACCTCGTCTGGAGTGACGGGAGGCAACGGATCATCAGGGTCTTCCACAGGGGGAAGAGCAGCCCTGCGTTCGACTTCGGCGTCGACCTTGGCAAGGTGCGCTTGGTCAGCTGGTTGGGAGCTAGGAGAACATTGAGACTCCAGGCTGTCGGCTAGGCATTCTGCCTTTTCGGGATTATCGAATGCGATGCTCTTGTCAGGGCGAATGAGGGGGGGCATTGAAGCCTCCCCAGTGGAGGTACGCATTTTGCGTTGGAGTTGCCAGAAGGCCAGATGGTTGGGCTCGAGCTCGCTGAGCATCTTGTCCCAGCCCTCGGAACGCCACTCCGTTATACGTTTCTTTACAGCACGCTGTAAATGGCGCATGTGGGCTTTGTTCGCGTCGCAGGGAAAGGAGTCGTAGGCACGAATGGCCGCGTTCTTCTCGGTTATCAGTTCACGTACGTCAATCGGTAACTTCCAGCGATGATCATCCATCGCCGGAACCTCCCGCGAACAATCCGTCAAAACGGATTGAACGTGTTCTGTAAACGAGTCGATCGCACCCGTCGTGTCTTCGACTGACACTATGTGGTCGGGGATTTTATCCAAGTGAGGCGACGTGGTGGATTTCAGCTGTTCGCTTACTTTCTTCCAGTCGGTTATCACTTTGGTTCGAGGGGGCTGGTTAGGATCGAGCGGGCCCGAATAAGGGGCGAAGAGCATGGTAATTGGGCGGTGATCCGAGTTGAGCTCGTGGTGCGTCTCAATAGAGTGCAAACGAAGGTTTACATTCCTGAGTAGCGCAACATCGAGCACGTCTGGAAGCTGGCTGGGAACGCCAGGGTAGTGGGTTGGGTTCATCGGAGCGATGACATCGAAGTTGAGGGAGGCACCTAGGTTGAACAGTATCCTACCTCTGGTGGAGGTCGTGTTGCTGTTCCAGGCGGGATGCTTGGCATTGAGATCCCCCGCCAAGATGACGGAGTCACTCAGTCCGAAGAGGACAGTTAGGTCCTTGGTGATCGCGGTGGGATCCTCCGCACCATTGGCAGGCGGGAAGTAGGCAGAGATGATGGTGATTGGTTGATGACCAGTCATGCCGAGCCGACAGATTGAGACCTCAAGATGAGAGACTAGTGGAGGAGGGTCCATAGGACTACAGTAAAGAGACCTTTTGTAGTATATAAGGGTGCCACCCTTGTGGCAGCGGGACCTGTCATTGCGAACTATGTCATAGTTGGCGATTTTCGGGTCCCGCTGATGGGGCTTCAGGAAGGTCTCTTGAATGAGCATAATGTCAAGCTGATGATCACGCAGAAAGGTGGCGATCTCATCGCGTTGACCGGTAATTGCATTGGCGTTGAAGACGCCTAGTTTAAGGGAGCGGGGTTTGAGGGACCTAATCTTTTGTAAATTCATAATGGAATTTTAAAAGGTTAGATTTTCGAGAGCTTGCGATACCTCGGGGTACGCGTTGAAGATCTCAAGGAGACGAAGAGCGTTTCCTTGAGCGGCACGGATTTCCTTCACCATGGCGTTGGCCGCCGGGGTGTAGAAAACAGCGAATACGCTGAGAAGCACCTGTGGGTTTGAAGGCTGATGGCCTGAAGAAGGGGACCTGTTTGCTGCCGTGGGAACCGGCGCAGCTTTGGGAGCGGCGGTGGCCACAGGAGCCAATGGGGCTGCTGCCGGGACCGGCGTGGCAATGGCCAATGGCGCAGGGATGGGTTGAGAGGGCGGCACCGAGGCCGAAGCTGCCTTAAAGTTGACCCATGGGGAGGGTCTCTGAGGAGCGAGGCGCTCGGGCAACTGAGCAGAGGGGAGCTTTACGCTCGGGCTTTCCCTTTGCTGGCGCTCGCTGGCACGCTTCGCCAGCTTGGCCGAGGAGGATTTAGGGGCTTTACTGCATCCCCGGTAGTTAGCTGGGTGACCAGCTTGCCCGCAGAGCACACAACTTGGAGGTTCTGTGCACAGAGTCCTGTCCTTGGGGCGAGGGCAGTCCGCAGTGCCATGCCCGCCCAGACACTTAACGCATCTGGGAGTTGCGTAGCAGTGCGACTGGGAGTGGCCGTATAATTGGCAACGGTGGCACTGGCCAACGATATTGGACTTTCTGGGCTTCTCAATAGAGATGCCCGACAGTGAACACACCGACTTCACTTTGAAGATCGGGTGATGACCCTCAACGGGGTCGCAGATCACCAGGACCATGTCGTATACAAGGCCCTGTTTCGCCCGGTGAAGGCGGTGAACTGCAGACACTGGGATACCCTTGGAGATCAGGTCTGCCTTGATCTCTTCGGTGGCGATCTCCTTCGGGATACGCCTGATGACCACTCTAGTCGGAGTTTCCTCCGGGAGGGAGAATGTGTGAAAGGAGTACTTCCTTTCACGAAGAATTCGGACAAGGTCCCTGTAGTCCGAGGACGAGGGGACAGTAACCTTGATGCCCTGCTGGGTAGATCGGGCATTGGTGTATTGGATCTTGCGATCCACACAAACTTTGGAGATTTCTGTCCACTTGGACTTATCTTGGATGTATAAGGGGGGCGGGGGACGCACCTTCCTCTTTGAGTCCGTTGGGATAGGACTGGCTGAGGTGGGTGATCGGGTGGGTGCCGAGCCGGAAGTAGAGGAAGGGGCAGGGGCAGGGGCGCAGGCAGGGGCGCAGTCGGGGGCGGAGGGGATGGCTGCCGCCAGAGGCTTTTTGGCCTTGCCGGCCTTTGAGGAGGCGCTCTTCTTCCTCTTCCCTCCCTTTCCGACGACTTGATAGTCGTCTGAGGAGGAGGAGGAGGAAGTGAGCGAGATGGCGTCCTCTGATTCGGAGTCCGAAGGAGGGGTGGAGGTGTCCATCACCTCGGGCTGGGGGGAGACTACAGCCGGCATCGAAACCGCCGTAGGAGGGGTGCCCCTGTCTGCTACAGGGGGGGAAAGCGGGCTCTCAAGAGCCTCGCTTGGGTCGAGGTGGCGACTACGCCAAGCCTTCCCATATCTGAGGAGGAAATCAGGGTCCTTAAAAAGGACCTCTCTTGCAAAAGCTGCGATGTCGGCGTCAGACATCGCAGTAGTAGGGAATTTAAAAAAGAAAAATAAGGGGACCTAATGATCCTACTCCTACTCCCCGGGTGGATGGGCCCGGGGGTGAGTGGCCCTCCCTGTCGGGTGCAGACAGGGAGGTGTGTACCTACTTGTGAGCCCTAGAGCTGAAACCTGTCGCCAATCTTAATGTGCGACAGGGCCCTGACCAGTCTAGCGCGAAGGGTGTAGACACACCCTAAAGACACTAGGTGAGTAACTGTGGAAGGAAAACTGTCACCAGAGCCGACTAGGAGACCCCCCAAGGCCGGTTAACTCTGGGACCCGTCCAATTGACTGCCTTACCCTGAAGGGGCTCAGCGGGTGTGTTGGGTCAACACCCCCTTGACTTGGTTGTCACCGTGAGGTATCCGTCAAGGACCACGAAACTGTGGTTTTTACCCTGAGGGGGTCAAGGAGACACGCCGAACGTTTATTTGACGGACGACGTTAAAGAAATAGTTTATCAACGATCGCCTTGAAAAAGGCAATGGTTGATACAGCGGTGTAGTCAGAGACTACAGGAGTCGTTCCGTGACGTGACGTCACGAACGATCGTCGATGGCGGTGAGTCAGCGGTGAGTCAGCGGTGCAGCGAGCGGAATGCGTCAGCGGCACGACCGTCCACAGCGGAGTCGAGCGAGCGAAGGAGACTTGACTTGGGACTTGCTTGTGTTGTTTTTTGTTTTTGGGAAATGGCATCTCGCAGTTCAACCTATAGGAGGTTGTCGACTGCTTAACCGGGCTTTCCTGTGGATGCCTCAATAAATTAAGGCCTCCAGCCAGGCTTAAAACTAAGACTAAAAACTAAGCGACTACACGCTAAGGGCACCCCCTGTGGGGTACGGACCTCGGCTTAGGGCGTCGCTGGGAGAGGACAGCAATGGGACATGCTGGATCGGATTATTTGGGGGCAAATTTAGAATTACGGGCTCAGCTGCGCGGGCTGGCTCGAGCAAGGGTCGGGGTGGGTATGGACGGGGGCGTCGCGGTGGCCCTCGGCGGCGAGGGCGGAAGCACGGCGGTCTCGATTTGAGTTTCCGGATCGTGCTGGTGGCGGGATTACTCTCCTGGAGGAGAGTTATGGCGTCATCCGGGACGGTTAGGGCGTGCCTAGGACGGCGGATGCGACTTATGCGCGACGGTGTGTAGCGGGCGGCCGCCGCAATCAGGGGATTCGGGTGTTTGGAGGCAGATTCGAAGAAACGCTTGGCGAGGCGTTTCATGAACTGCTGGACGGTTGGGATTTTTAGATCAACGTGAAGAGACTCGTTGCGTACATAATAGGGTGCCCCCGTGACCTTTCTGAGGAAACGGTTCTGTAGGGTCTGCATCCTATGGAGCAAGTGTGGCTTAGCGTGCGCGAATACAACACAAGCATACGTCATGATGGGACGGATGACTGCGGTGTAGATGCGCAGCTTGCACTTAAGAGATAGTTTGCTACGCGCGGTCAGGATGAAGTGAAGCCTGCCGAGAGCGCAAGCGGCACGCGAACGAGCCGTCTTGATGTGCTCTCTAAAGGTCAGGTGTTGATCTAAGATCACGCCAAGGTATTTGGCTTGCTTCTCCCAAGGGATCGGCTTGCCATACATGGTGATCGGGCTAGGAGGTGCGGAAGCGCGGAGTCGCGGTCGCGTGAAAAGGACGGCCTGACTCTTATCGGGATTGACCTCAATCCGCCACTTCCGGAACCAGACGCCTAAAGCGTTTGCGGAGTTTTGGAGAGTTCTGGCGATAGAGTTCTGGCACCGCCCTGTGTAGTAGATAGCTGTGTCATCGGCGAAAAGCGCCAAATGAGTCTTGCTACATTTGGGGATGTCGCTCGTGAAGAGCGAGAAGATGAGGGGAGAAATCACCGAGCCCTGGGGGACACCGGCGCGTAAGGGGTGAGGGGAGGAGAGTGTACCCTCAATGCGATAGCGAAAGGTGCGGTTCGACAAAAAGTCTCGTAAGATGAGCACGAGACGGTCAGGCACCCCGAGTTGGTACAGCTTATATATTAAGCCGTTGTGCCAGACCTTGTCGAACGCTTTCGCTATATCGAAGAACAACATGCCTGTCGTTGCCTTGCGCTGGAAGCCAGCGCTTAGGTGCTCAACGATTCGGTGAACTTGCTGGATGCAAGAGTGATGGGTCCTGAACCCAAACTGTTCACTAGGGATAAGGCTCTTAGCCTCGGCGAAATCCTTGAGACGCTTATAAATAAGCCTCTCATAAATTTTGCCGAGGACATTGAGGAGACTAATGGGGCGGTAACTAGTAGGCTCAGACTTGGGCTTGCCTGGCTTGGGGATACCGATGACGGTGGCCTCTTTCCATGTCTGCGGAAAGATGTTGTTGCTGAGAGCACCATTGAAGATGGCGGTCATTAGCATTATCAGGGGGGCGGGGAGGAGTTTGAAAACCTTATTGGTGATACCGTCCGAGCCAGGGGCCTTCCGATCCTGTAGCCCTTTAATGATGTCGTGCACCTCGTCTGGAGTGACGGGAGGCAACGGATCATCAGGGTCTTCCACAGGGGGAAGAGCAGCCCTGCGTTCGACTTCGGCGTCGACCTTGGCAAGGTGCGCTTGGTCAGCTGGTTGGGAGCTAGGAGAACATTGAGACTCCAGGCTGTCGGCTAGGCATTCTGCCTTTTCGGGATTATCGAATGCGATGCTCTTGTCAGGGCGAATGAGGGGAGGCATTGTAGCCTCCCCAGTGGAGGTACGCATTTTGCGTTGGAGTTGCCAGAAGGCCAGATGGTTGGGCTCGAGCTCGCTGAGCATCTTGTCCCAGCCCTCGGAACGCCACTCCGTTATACGTTTCTTTACAGCACGCTGTAAATGGCGCATGTGGGCTTTGTTCGCGTCGCAGGGAAAGGAGTCGTAGGCACGAATGGCCGCGTTCTTCTCGGTTATCAGTTCACGTACGTCAATCGGTAACTTCCAGCGATGATTATCCATCGCCGGAACCTCCCGCGAACAATCCGTCAAAACGGATTGAACGTGTTCTGTAAACGAGTCGATCGCACCCGTCGTGTCTTCGACTGACACTATGTGGTCGGGGATCTTATCCAAGTGAGGCGACGTGGTGGATTTCAGCTGTTCGCTTACTTTCTTCCAGTCGGTTATCACTTTGGTTCGAGGGGGCTGGTTAGGATCGAGCGGGCCCGAATAAGGGGCGAAGAGCATGGTAATTGGGCGGTGATCCGAGTTAAGCTCGTGGTGTGTCTCAATAGAGTGCAAACGAAGGTTTACATTCTTGAGTAGCGCAACATCGAGCACGTCTGGAAGCTGGCTGGGAACGCCAGGGAAGTGGGTTGGGTTCATCGGAGCGATGACATCGAAGTTGAGGGAGGCACCTAGGTTGAACAGTATCCTACCTCTGGTGGAGGTCGTGTTGCTGTTCCAGGCGGGATGCTTGGCATTGAGATCCCCCGCCAAGATGACGGAGTCACTCAGTCCGAAGAGGACAGTTAGGTCCTTGGTGATCGCGGTGGGATCCTCCGCACCATTGGCAGGCGGGAAGTAGGCAGAGATGATGGTGATTGGTTGATGACCAGTCATGCCGAGCCGACAGATTGAGACCTCAAGATGAGAGACTAGTGGAGGAGGGTCCATAGGACTACAGTAAAGAGACCTTTTGTAGTATATAAGGGTGCCACCCTTGTGGCAGCGGGACCTGTCATTGCGAACTATGTCATAGTTGGCGATTTTCGGGTCCCGCTGATGGGGCTTCAGGAAGGTCTCTTGAATGAGCATAATGTCAAGCTGATGATCACGCAGAAAGGTGGCGATCTCATCGCGTTGACCGGTAATTGCATTGGCGTTGAAGACGCCTAGTTTAAGGGAGCGGGGTTTGAGGGATCTAATCTTTTGTAAATTCATAATGGAATTTTAAAAGGTTAGATTTTCGAGAGCTTGCGATACCTCGGGGTACGCGTTGAAGATCTCAAGGAGACGAAGAGCGTTTCCTTGAGCGGCACGGATTTCCTTCACCATGGCGTTGGCCGCCGGGGTGTAGAAAACAGCGAATACGCTGAGAAGCACCTGTGGGTTTGAAGGCTGATGGCCTGAAGAAGGGGACCTGTTTGCTGCCGTGGGAACCGGCGCAGCTTTGGGAGCGGCGGTGGCCACAGGAGCCAATGGGGCTGCTGCCGGGACCGGCGTGGCAATGGCCAATGGCGCAGGGATGGGTTGAGAGGGCGGCACCGAGGCCGAAGCTGCCTTAAAGTTGACCCATGGGGAGGGTCTCTGAGGAGCGAGGCGCTCGGGCAACTGAGCAGAGGGGAGCTTTACGCTCGGGCTTTCCCTTTGCTGGCGCTCGCTGGCACGCTTCGCCAGCTTGGCCGAGGAGGATTTAGGGGCTTTACTGCATCCCCGGTAGTTAGCTGGGTGACCAGCTTGCCCGCAGAGCACACAACTTGGAGGTTCTGTGCACAGAGTCCTGTCCTTGGGGCGAGGGCAGTCCGCAGTGCCATGCCCGCCCAGACACTTAACGCATCTGGGAGTAGCGTAGCAGTGCGACTGGGAGTGGCCGTATAATTGGCAACGGTGGCACTGGCCAACGATATTGGACTTTCTGGGCTTCTCAATAGAGATGCCCGACAGTGAACACACCGACTTCACTTTGAAGATCGGGTGATGACCCTCAACGGGGTCGCAGATCACCAGGACCATGTCGTATACAAGGCCCTGTTTCGCCCGGTGAAGGCGGTGAACTGCAGACACTGGGATACCCTTGGAGATCAGGTCTGCCTTGATCTCTTCGGTGGCGATCTCCTTCGGGATACGCCTGATGACCACTCTAGTCGGAGTTTCCTCCGGGAGGGAGAATGTGTGAAAGGAGTACTTCCTTTCACGAAGAATTCGGACAAGGTCCCTGTAGTCCGAGGACGAGGGGACAGTAACCTTGATGCCCTGCTGGGTAGATCGGGCATTGGTGTATTGGATCTTGCGATCCACACAAACTTTGGAGATTTCTGTCCACTTGGACTTATCTTGGATGTATAAGGGGGGCGGGGGACGCACCTTCCTCTTTGAGTCCGTTGGGATAGGACTGGCTGAGGTGGGTGATCGGGTGGGTGCCGAGCCGGAAGTAGAGGAAGGGGCAGGGGCAGGGGCGCAGGCAGGGGCGCAGTCGGGGGCGGAGGGGATGGCTGCCGCCAGAGGCTTTTTGGCCTTGCCGGCCTTTGAGGAGGCGCTCTTCTTCCTCTTCCCTCCCTTTCCGACGACTTGATAGTCGTCTGAGGAGGAGGAGGAGGAAGTGAGCGAGATGGCGTCCTCTGATTCGGAGTCCGAAGGAGGGGTGGAGGTGTCCATCACCTCGGGCTGGGGGGAGACTACAGCCGGCATCGAAACCGCCGTAGGAGGGGTGCCCCTGTCTGCTACAGGGGGGGAAAGCGGGCTCTCAAGAGCCTCGCTTGGGTCGAGGTGGCGACTACGCCAAGCCTTCCCATATCTGAGGAGGAAATCAGGGTCCTTAAAAAGGACCTCTCTTGCAAAAGCTGCGATGTCGGCGTCAGACATCGCAGTAGTAGGAATTTAAAAAAAAAGAAAAATAAGGGGACCTAATGATCCTACTCCTACTCCCCGGGTGGATGGGCCCGGGGGTGAGTGGCCCTCCCTGTCGGGTGCAGACAGGGAGGTGTGTACCTACTTGTGAGCCCTAGAGCTGAAACCTGTCGCCAATCTTAATGTGCGACAGGGCCCTGACCAGTCTAGCGCGAAGGGTGTAGACACACCCTAAAGACACTAGGTGAGTAACTGTGGAAGGAAAACTGTCACCAGAGCCGACTAGGAGACCCCCCAAGGCCGGTTAACTCTGGGACCCGTCCAATTGACTGCCTTACCCTGAAGGGGCTCAGCGGGTGTGTTGGGTCAACACCCCCTTGACTTGGTTGTCACCGTGAGGTATCCGTCAAGGACCACGAAACTGTGGTTTTTACCCTGAGGGGGTCAAGGAGACACGCCGAACGTTTATTTGACGGACGACGTTAAAGAAATAGTTTATCAACGATCGCCTTGAAAAAGGCAATGGTTGATACAGCGGTGTAGTCAGAGACTACAGGAGTCGTTCCGTGACGTGACGTCACGAACGATCGTCGATGGCGGTGAGTCAGCGGTGAGTCAGCGGTGCAGCGAGCGGAATGCGTCAGCGGCACGACCGTCCACAGCGGAGTCGAGCGAGCGAAGGAGACTTGACTTGGGACTTGCTTGTGCCAAGGTGCGCCCTTTTTATGCGCTGGCATGGGTAGCGCAAGTGGCGGGGGTCGTAAAATGTACCCCCCGCCGTTATTACCCAATGACTGACAATGCGGGAGGCGCGCATTTTACTACCATGGCACAAGTAGCGGGTATACTAATTGGTAAAACAAACATGTCCAGTCAAATTGCTTTACAATATTCTTATAGTTATATACTCCTATCCTAATATAACTATCTTAAACCTAGAAATAGAGCTCACATTACTGTGCTTCGCCTACACCGGGGTAGCTATAATTTATTTGATAAATTACAGTGATCAAACTTAGTGTAAGTGGGATAAATTTATTCACTACTTTATAACAACAAAATGTTTTTACACTAATGATTTTGATTTCTTATATAATATAAGAAATTAAAATAAAAACAATATAAATATAGATTCCTTTCTAATATAATTAATTATTTATTTATTATTATAAACAAATTGGTCCCAAAATGACAGCTATAACCCGGTCTTACAATTGTTATTGATTTGAGGTTTAGCTTCAATTTCTTCCTCGTTCTGGAACGAATACTTAAGCTGTGAACCTTAGTCATAACATAATGCACAAATCAATCATTATAGTCAATACCACTAACCATAATTATGCAAAACGTAATTTTTTTATAATTTGTGAGTAGGTAAAATATTTACAGAACTAAGGTTGCATATATAGTGTAAGGTATTATAACATTATGTAAATAAAACTAAATACTATAAGAATAGCACAACACAGTTTTGATTTAGAATACTTATAACATCTATTATACAGTTTTACTTTGTTAATGTCTTCCATTTTGTAATAGAGTTATTCAGTTATAAATTTTACTTGTATTTCTCATAACAAGTGAATTAAATAATTGTCAATTGGGTGTAAAACTGTTAGGTTAGGTTATACACTGTATAAGAAAGAAAGAAATAAATTGTATTCTTCTTTGAGAATTAAATGTCTTAATGTATAATATCACTAAAATAGTTTAATTTCTTATCCTTTACGAGAACTAAACTTAGTAAATCTTAATCTGTAAGAAAAATATATCTAAATCTTCTTACATAAATGTTTCTTACTAATAATACTAATACTTACCACCAATTACGAAAGTAATTTATATATATTTATTTATACAATGTTATATATAGTAGAGTAGTATATGTGTACTTGTATATTATGCCTTTATTCATTTATACATCTTATATTATTTATAACAAAAAATAAAATAAAAAACGTTTAAAAATATAAAAAATAGAATATAAATTACATTATATAATAATAAAATTTAAAAAAACCGACTGTGAACTGGGTTTCGAACCAGTGCCCTGTGAAACGAGCTTTGTTATTCTGTCATGCTTATCCACCTGAGCTACGATCTACTTATTGTAGAATGCGAAAATGAGAGCTAGTTTGTGAATGTAGGGATTTTTATTATTTATGATCTACGCCATCTGTAGTCGAATTAACTAATATACCAATTGGTTTATTTGGTTTGGTTTAGATGGCGCTGTATTAAGTACTCGGAAATAAGAAAATAAAATAATTTATGTTTATTTGAATATAAATATATTATTATTTCTTAGTAATTATTTTAGGTATTAAAAACCTTATTATGTGCCTCTGCATAATAAGGTTTTTAAGCTTTGCGGTGTTATTTTCATGTTTGAACAGCGCCATCTAGTCGTCTCATGAAAGTCATGAAACGTAATGCAAAACCTCAGTCAAAAGTCGACCTTAGGCTCTCCATGCACTTTTGTCTTCAATAGTACAAGACTGTTAGAGTTTGAATGTCTGTTATCCTTTCGTCGTTTAGAATGTCTCTTTCTATACGAATATCCACTTGTTTCACTTGATGAAGAGCCACTACTAACACCACGAGTGCGTTTGGGCATAATAAAGTTCACCACCACAGAAACACACCGTACCGTTTAAAGTTCACCTTACAGTTTATAAAAAAAAAAACGATATATATTGCTTTAGATTAAAAACTTGTTAATTCTTAGTTCACTTGCACTTTGGGTATTATCCCACTTCTGATGTAAGCAACCAGAACCGATTGGGACAAGAAAACGAGCAGCGTAACGTTATAGCTCTTTATTTTACACGAATAAACTCCCCTAAAAATGCACTGCCATTTCCTTTTATATCTTTCTACCTCTCAAAACTTCAAATAGGTGGCGTGCCAAGCAACTTCCGGAAATAAGATATCAAATATTATTTTAATCAAGTTACCAATCGTCTTCCGTTCACTAACCGGACACGGTATTTACAGTACCGGAAGTTGTTTGCAGAAAGTCTCAAATAATTAAATACAACATTTTCAAAATAATCTGCACCCAATCAACCAGATTTACTTACATTAAAATCAAAAGCTAACACTCGTCAGAAAGGAAGTGTAATCTTTCATTAGTCCCGAAGGCGAGAATAGTTTTTTTATGATTTTACTACTTAAAAACCAAATCCCGGGACTCGGGGAATATCCATATTATTCTAACCTATGGCAAGTACATAAAACAGCACTACCTATTCCGATCTATGATGATAAGTAATAAATCTACAGTGTAAATCAAAAAAAGTCACCGGTCAAGTCAAGTCAGTATTTCACCACTTCTTCGCTACCCGTCTCTCGTCGAGGTCCTTGTGGCTTGAGTGGTGACGTGTGTCGCCAGCAGAGTCACTCAACTCAGGTAGAAGGGAACGCACGTCAATAACGTGGGAGATTGTCCCAGGTCGATATCGGGTACTGGACGTACCCCTACCGTCCGAAACACTAACCTAATAATTTAAAACATAAAAACATTGTTGGAAATACCAAGCGAGGGGGCGGAGCCTAACATCGCGCCATCGTGACTCAGGATGACGGAGCGGGCGCTCACTTTTTTGCTTGGCGGTTGGACGCGACGGTCGTATCTCGTAGCTAGAATATCGTGCATGGGGTACCTAGGTTCTAATTAATTATTTTTCGTAGTTAAATCTCATTTAGCTAATTTGGTCGTTATTTTTTAAAATTCAACCTCACCTCTGGTTTGTAAAATCAGAAGTGGGATTGACCACGCGTTTTAACCGTTCTTCCATATATTTTTTCTTTATTTTTCTTATTTTTTTTTAAATATCAGTGCAGTGTTAAAAGTCAAGATGACCGGTCGTTCATCTAGATCAAAAGAACGTGATTATTCTCGTAGACAGCGTCGGGATAAAAGTAGGTCAGTTAAACGTCGGGGTTGTTCAAATGCCGAACGCTATACGCCGCCGTTAAATGAACGTGAGCGTCGAGTTAGGTCATCAAGGCGATGTGTACGCACTCCGCGTCATAGCCCTATTAGGAATCGTGAATATTCACGTAGCCCTCATGGTAATTCTTGTAGGCGCCGTGATAGCTCGTACGGTCGCCGCCATAGCTCGCGCGACGATGTGTTGAAGAAAATTTTACTCGGAATTGATTCACTTGAGGGTAGATTGCAATCGTCAATAACACCGCCCAATATTTCTCCGGAGCCTCCAACCAGCCAGCATTCTCAACCGTCTACGCTGGCCAGCGAGGGCGCCACGGTCCAGGCGGAGCGTGCGATTGAGGGCGGTTCACGAGCGCCAGAAAGCCGGGATGCAGCGGACAGGATTGTTGGAGCGTTATCTTCGCTCGTTCAAGTAAGGTCTCAAAGTTTTTATATCTCGCAGTTTGATCCAAATGTTCATGATTTCGATACATGGTGTGTGAAAGTTGACCGCGGGCGACACTTGAATAATTGGGATGATCGCGAATGCCTCGGGCGCATAGGCGGGTGCTTACGGGGCGATGCGAAGTTGTGGCTTAACGAATGGGTTACGGATGATAGATCGTGGAGTAACTTTAAGGTAGAATTTCGATCATTGTGTTCACGTAATATTAATATGGCTACCGTATTGTATGAGATCATGTGTATAAATTCTAACAAGTACGCCACCTATGCGGAATACGCCCGCAGGTCTCGGTTGGTGTGTAGCCTTAGGGGCGCTATGGCGCGAGGACTTAGAAAATTTTTCAATATTTTTTAAAACAAAGATGTTTTTAGATTTAAAAGACTTTGGAGAATGCAACAAAATTTGTTTTGTGCCACTACACCCACAAACAAAAAAGTTATTTCGAATTAAAGGAAACATTTTGGGCATTTTTTTCATTTAAAAAAAAATCATATGTAACCAACCGTGACATTTGGGACAAAGGGTGTATGAGTAGAACCTAGCTAATGACCTCCCAAATCCCTGGAAAAATTGTGTCGGTCCATGCGCCAAACACCCTGTATATTCCCAGTGCAAGTTTGAAAATGCAAAGTCAATCAAAAGTTTTTAATTTACGCTAAGAGAGGGTACGGTTAATCGCACACAAGTAGTACACTCCGTACAGTTCAATGATAGTTCATATGTGCACGAACTACAAACATGTTAGTCTATGACTCCTGCACTTTACCGTATAGATAATTAATACATTCTATTAATAAGTTTCTAAGTTAATTTTGACACGTGCGTGACATACTTTAAAGTCAAGAAAATACTGGATTGGAATACATTAGTATTAATAAAGTTTAGCTAACAAGAAAATAACACTGTACTTTACTTTTTGTATTTAAAATGTTTTTTATTGGTTCGACTTCGCTAAGCCCAAACAATTAATTTTTCTAATATGTCAAGGTAGAATAAGATTAATACATTAGTTTTATTCAATATTTTACTTAAAAAATAGAACTTACCAAATCCGTAGGTATCCAATAAAATAACTCCAAACGTCCAATCCAATAAGGTCAAATCAGAGTCCGTAAATGCTAGCCAAAGTCGTAGTAGCAAGAAGGTTCCAGAATCCGGTAAATAAGCCAGGGTCAGAAGATATTCACCACACAACAAAACACAACAGGAAGCAAACAAGCGCACTCTAAGAACCGAAGTAATCGAGTGAGACAACAAGTTACTGTTGGTAAAGTTATTTTTGTTGTTCAAATATCACTATGATTATTGTATTGTGACTAATAACAAGTTGGAAGCTCTATTAGAGCGTTATAACTATTACTATCACACCCTTGTCGAACAATATGCGCTTTAAATACTTTAGATATATACACAGAGCTGTGTTGACCGTGCGCGTGACGCGTAACCTACAGATTCTTGTAAACCACATTTTATAAATTTAAAAATATTGACATTCCCATCACTGTGTATCTATGAATTAGCTTTAGACATTAGAAATAATATAAATAAATATGAGACGTTAAAAAGTATCAGGCTTGCCAGTACACTTCGAGCAATACGCCATAGAACGGTTATGTTTGACAAGAGTGCATTTTGTATGGGCCCTAGAATATATAGGATGACTGGTAATTAGTGACCGATACTTAAACACATGATTTTACACATGATAACAAGCAACTTTTACTATGGCACCAATCCTGAAATCGCGAAAAAAAAAATCTGCTGGTCCCTACATTTTGACGAGTTATGCGAACATAAATGCAAGGAAGAGCTGATTTTTTTTTCGCGATTTCAGGATTGCTGCCATAGTAAAAGTTGCTTGTTATCATGTGTAAAATCATGTGTTTTAGTATCGGTCACTAATTACCAGTCACCCTATACAGGATGTTTGGCGCATGGACCGACACAATTTTTTGGGGGATTGGGGAGGTCATTTGCTCGGTTTCACCCAAAGACCCCATGTCCCAAGTGTCACGGTAATTGAGATAGGTTTTTTTTTAAGTTTTTTCTTTGAATTATCCGAACTGTCGCCTTTAAATCGTCATTACTTTTATGTTTATGGTTGTAATAGAACAGAATAACTTTTATTATAGTATGCAATGTATTGCTATTCTAAATACATTATTATTTGATGCAATTAATCTGTAGAAAATTATTTATGTGATCCCAAAGTCATAAATCTGTGTAAATGTAGAAAAAATTACAACTTCTAAATTCATTTAAATAAAAACTAAAAGCTATTTTGAACTTAGCTTTATTTTAAGAACTTCTCTAGTTTATACCCTTTCCAACGGTAAGCTACATGTCATCGAAATGATTCATTATGTAGTCAAAATAAGAGGTACTAGTTGTCAGGATCAGGATATAGAAAAGACTGATGAGATAAGATAAAATGTTTTTATTAAGAATTTCAATTTCAACATTTGTTCAGTGTCTTCCTCTACTCCGTAGACAGGCACGGCACCTATTTCTTATTTCGACTAACATTCACTCTCACATTCACTCGAAGCTATTGATAATGCAAATTCCCGGTCTCCCGCAGACGTCGATTGGTTGTTGAGAAGGTCTCGTGGTGCGGCAAAGGTCGATCAAGATAGCGCTACTGATAAATTCTTCGCGCTTCATGCGCATTGCATTCAGCGCTGCCATACGCCAGCAACATATCAACATACTTTTCGTTACTAAAGTTAGGCATTGTAACGACAATAGCCAAGACGAACAATGAAAAACAGTTCACAGATTTTACGAAAACAAGATTCAACAAGAAAACTCAACTACGAAGAGAACAACGTGAAACGCACAGGCACTTCCAACAGCAAAGATAGTCAAATCTCGACTGAACCTGGTCACGTCACGAACTTCCAAAGTTCCAGTCCAATGATAGACAAAAACAGTGATTTTACATGCGCATGAAGAGACAGACTGTTTACCTGCTAACGTTGACTGCATTGTTTAAACTGGTTCAATTTTTGGGGTGCGTGATTGGCCGCCCCGACAAACTAGTATTATTAATTTTGACCACATAATGAGAAATTTCGATGACATGTAGCATACCGTTGTAAAGAATATAAACTAGAGAACTTTTTAAAATAAAGCTAAGTTCAAAATAGCTTTTAGTTTTTATTTAAATGAATTTAGAGTTTGTAATTTTTTATACATTTACACAGATTTATGTCTTTGGAATCACATAAGTCATTTTCTGCAAATCAATTGCATCAAATAATAATGTATTTAGAATAGCAATACATTGCATACTATAATAAAAGTTATTCTGTTCTATTACAACCATAAACATAAAAGTAAGGCGACAGTTCGGATAATTCAAAGAAAAAACTTAAAAAAAACTTATCTCAATTACCGTGACACTTGGGACATGGAGTCTTTGGGTGAAACCGAGCAAATGACCTCCCCAATCCCCCAAAAAATTGTGTCGGTCCATGCGCCAAACATCCTGTATAATAAATTACCTAATAATATAAAAGAAGCAACGAATTTTATATCATTTAAAAATAGATCAAAGACATTTTTGATCAATAAAGCCTATTATAAAGTTAATGATTATTTAAATGACAAATTTAATTAAATTTTTAAAAGAATTACTTATTTAATGATAATAAAATTATATAATTATTATAAAAAATATGTCGATAAATACTCTAATATTAATATTTGTTAAAGAGAATGATTGTTGTTGATTTGCTATGTTTGAACGTAACCGAAGTAAAATAAGTATGTAAGGGTCGGAGCAGGTGGCGTTCAGTGCTTCCTGCCTACCCCCTATGGGAACAAGGCGTGAGTTTATGTATCTATGTGTTTATTTTATTATAATAGATATTTGCACACCTATTAAGGTAAGATATGGTCTTAAGAACTTATTTTTTATTTGTAATTATGTAACACCTCATGTACCTACCCATATTCAAGCAAATAAATGATTTGATTTGATTTAAAGAATTGAATTCTAGTGGCACAGAAAGAGACAAAAACAGGTGCGTCACTCTAGCGACAGAAACACCCCGCTATTGTTTTCTTTAAATTTTGTTTCCATATTGCGGCGACATTACGCGTCTCAACAAAGCGGCAACGTCGCGCGCTTGGCAAAAAGTTTTATAGCGTGCTGTTGACGTAAAATTTACAACGTCGCTCATGCGCTTATTGGCTTACATAAACCATTCAGTGGCGTGCACAGAGATTTCAGACAGGGTATGCACAAGAAAAAAAAAACTTACCAGTTTCAGCTTGTTGTACCTACCCTAAGTGGGTTCCCAAATTCCCATCATATTTATTTAGCCAACAAATCTACAAGTTCCTGAAAATTGCCTTTACTAAACCACAAGCTGGATTCGTCATGAACACTGAATGCTAATTCTTGTTTACCTAGAAAACAAACTACATCAATCAACCGTTTGAAAATGTTTCTATTTCTTTCAATTTTCGCGTTGTACCTTTCAATATGTAACTTTAACTGGCTATTCAAACTAGTCTCTATTTCTTCCTTTACTAAAAGTTTGGAACTTTAAGCAGGATTCTAGATGTTTTTCAGAAGAATCATGCTTAGCAGTCGCTTTGTGAAAATTATTTAAATCTGAGTACCCGCTATAGGTCCAAACATTCTTTTTATCTTGATTAGTAAACAAAATGCAAGGGAAACAATACAATGTGTTTGTGTGTACACAACCAGTTAGCCAGTAATAGTTATCATAAAACTTTTTATGAAAATAACGAGTAGTACCTATTACCTTTTCTTTGAGTTAAATCCAACCCGGGTACACACCTTCCCTTTGCAATCAATCTAACTTTTTCCTCAAAAGATAACGACGAAAACGCGGCGGATTTTAATTTATATAAACACACTTCGCCAGCACAGGTCTCACATGTATAATTTTCCATATTTTACAATAAACTTGCTAAATAATTACTCGACAGTTGCGCCAAGAAAAACAATATGGCGAAAAAACTGCAATTTATTACATTACGAACTAATACGAAAGAATGAATTAGTTGGTAGTCGGTTATTTGGTCAATCCGACTAAAAAAAGTCGACCCTCTGCAATGAACAATTAAGCGGTGCTTTTACGGCTTCTCAATTTGGACGGGTTGCAATGTAAGCTATGCTTCTAAAACTCCAACACGCACACACATTTTCACGCACACAGTCACACTTATGCTGTGTACTACACGAGATGCGTTGTATGAAGAATAAGCAAGGCGTAGTAATGCTTTTGCTCACGGGAGCGCTGACTGCGCGGTGCGCGCGGCGGTGGATGTTCGCCGCTCCAACGAGTTAGTTTAAAAAAAAAGTAATAGATGGCGCGTAAGCTAAATTACCATGATTTTTTTGAATTATAGTTATTTATCATTTAGAGGGGCATGTATGTGTAGGACTACAGGGTATGAGAGCTTATTTGCATGTATGGAGTGCACGCCACTGAAACCATTTTATACATATTGACAAAAATAATTAAATTCAATAAAATTCCGTAGTATCAGTCGGAATCCCGTGGAATATCCATATTAACATCAATGTTTGCGGTCAATGAACCTAAATAGCTCTACCTATTCCGATCACTACTTATCACTTATCGCTAGTAAGCTGCGAACTGAACTGACTTAAATAATGTTTTTGGGGAATGGCATCTCGCAGTTCAACCTATAGGAGGTTGTCGACTGCTTAACCGGGCTTTCCTGTGGATGCCTCAATAAATTAAGGCCTCCAGCCAGGCTTAAAACTAAGACTAAAAACTAAGCGACTACACGCTAAGGGCACCCCCTGTGGGGTGCGGACCTCGGCTTAGGGCGTCGCTGGGAGAGGACAGCAATGGGACATGCTGGATCGGATTATACTGACTTAAATAATTCTAAACTCGTTTCTTTTATACAATTTGTTGGGTTTTTCCTCAGCGTGAACTAACATTTTGTTTACTTATAATTACGAGAACTGCCGGTTTAACCCCGGTGTATTTTCAATACGTGTGGCTGGGCGTGTGAACTTCAGCCGGGAAAACCCCCGTTTTAATAGTAAACAAATCTACGATGCACGTCGTCGCCAACATTTAGAGTGGCTAAAACTTCTTTGAAAACATTAAACCTTGCTCTTGGTCTATTTGGTGTCAAGATGTACAGTCGCATGCAAGTGTTTTACCAATTTACAATGTTAAGCTCTAATTTACGTTAGAATAATAAATACGTTAAAATTATCGTACCTTTAGTGAAAATGTTTAAAATACTTAAACGTTGAAAACGTATTATTAGTATATCAACCCATTGCTTGAAATACACTACAATACGTTACAAAAAAATACAAACGTAATAATCTTAAATCAAAGATGTAAATACTTAGATAAATTCATAAATAGGTCTCAAATTGTCCACCACCTTGTTCAATGCACTTAAATGCCCGTATTCGTAATTGTTCTTTTAATTTTTTACACAAACCAACACGCTGCACTCCCGGTGGATGACTAAAGAAAAATCCTATAGAGCACGTTTGTTTATTTACCTACTCTTTTTAAGTACTTTGAGCGGCGCGAACGCCGACGCGCCGGTAATGTGCAGCAGGTGACACCCTCGTTCTATCTCGCTCTTTTCCCCGTTTTTGAATTTGTAAGTTTGAGACGTTTGACGACTCTAACTACTAGTACTGGTTTAAACTTGAGGTGTGCAGTGATCTAAAAAAAATTCTGTAGTTTGTGTCTGTTTGGTCTTCGTGCGCCTTGTTACATTCTTCCTCGGAGTTTGAAATTTCTGCTTAACTGGGCTATTAGCAATTTTTTATAAATTTCATTTTTCTTTAGTAAGTCTGTATTCATTTGCTTTGTTACTATTTTTCAAAGACAATATAATTTCTATTTCTTGGTGTGCCGCTTTTTAGTTGTGTTTTAAGGCGAGGTAGACCCTGCGAAGTAGGTATTTAACGCTACCAACCTACCCACGGAGCGAGCCGTGCGCTTACCTCGCCAGCGTGAACTTGCATGAACCCAAAATGTGTCACAGTATAGGTAAGCGTGTCGTGTAGGCAGTAGGTCAACTCATTGGAACGAAGTTCTTTGACGCGGCTTGGCAGAAATCGTCACTAACGAAAAAGCGCGTTCATACTTTCTTCTTTGAAATTCACACTTTCACTCTCTCTCTCTATCAAGAGAGAAAAAATTCAAATTTTCCTTCATGGGTGTCGTTTTCAAGATTTTCGAGGGTGCTAAAGACGATAGTAAAGTCAAAATGAAAATCCAAGATGGCGTCCGTGAAAATTTTCAAATTTTCCTTCATGGGTGTCGTTTTCAAGGTTTTCGAGGGTGCTGAAACCGATAGTAAAATCAAAACGAAAATCCAAGATGGCGGCCGTGAAAATTTTCAAATTTTCCTTCATGGGTGTCGTTTTCATGGTTTTCGCGGGTGCTAAAGCCGATAGTACAGTCAAAATGAAAATCCAAGATGAGGCCGAGAAAATTTTCAAATTTTCCTTCATGGGTGTCGTTTTCAAGGTTTTCGAGGGTGCTAAAGCCGATAGTAAAGTCAAAATGAAAATCCAAGATGGCGACCGTGAAAATTTTCAAATTTTCCTTCATGGGTGTCGCTTTCAAGGTTTTCGAGGGTGCTGAAACCGATAGTAAAGTCAAAATGAAAATCCAAGATGAAGACCGTGAAAATTTTGAAATTTTCCTTCATGGGTGTCGTTTTCAAGGTTTTCGAGGGTGCTAAAGCCAATAGTAAAGTCAAAATGAAAATCCAAGATGGCGACCGTGATAATTTTCCAATTTTCCTTCATGGGTGTCGTTTTCAAGGTTTTCGAGGGTGCTGAAACCGATAGTAAAGTCAAAATGAAAATCAAGATGGCGACTGAGAAAATTTTCAAGTTTTTTATCATGGGTGACGTTTTCAAGGTTTTCGAGGGTGCTAAAGCCGATAGTAAAGTCAAAATGAAAATTCAAGATGGCGGCTGTGAAATATTTCAAGTTTTTCATCATGGGTGTCGTTTTCAAGGTTTTCACGGGTGCTAAAGCCGATAGTAAAGTAGAAATGAAAATTCAAGATGGCGACTGAGAAAATTTTCAAGATTTTTATCATGGGTGACGTTTTCAAGGTTTTCGAGGGTGCTAAAGCCGATAGTAAAGTCAAAATGAAAATTCAAGATGGCGGCTGGGAAAATTTTCAAGTTTTTCATCATGGGTGTCATTTTCATGGTTTTCACGGGTGCTAAAGCCGACAGTAAAGTCGAAATGAATATTCAAGATGGCGGCTGTGAAAATTTTAAAGTTTTTCATCATGGGTGTCGTTTTCATGGTTTTCACGGGTGCTAAAGCCGACAGTAAAGTCGAAATGAATATTTAAGATGGCGGCTGTGAAAATTTTCAAGTTTTTCATCATGGGTGTCGTTTCCATGATTTTCGAGGGTGCTATAGCAGATAGTAGTCAAAATGAAAATCCAGTTGGCGGCTGCGGAAATTTTCAAATTTTTCGTCATGGGTGTAGTTTTTCTAGTTTTCGAGGATATTATAGTCGACAGTGAGGTCAAAATGTAAAATGAAAATTGTTTTTGTATTAAATCATATGTGAGATGAACTTTGTTACTGACGGTGTCTCCCGACTGCACATGATTTTTATTTATTTATTTAACAGTTTACGTACACACATGTAAACAGACTAGAAGAAAGGATCAGAAAAATACGTACAAAGGTGATGCTGATGGTGGGGTTTTATTTTAAATTAGGTACCTATATAAAGGGTGTCTCAGTAAGAGTGCACTTTTTAAAATTGGAATTTTTTTTTCATGCAAGTGGCAACTGAAATTTGACAGCTGTCACCTCTGTTTATTTCGATTATTAAAAATGAAGCGCTTTTCGAAAGAACGCGTTATAATTGTGAAAACTCATTACAACGGTGAACGGCATTCGTTACAGGAATATGATAACGGACTTCTTGTGGCCTCAACTGGACGGCATGAATCTGGACAACATGTGGTTTCAGCAGGACGGCGCAACCTGCCACACCGCGCATGAAACAATCGACTTATTGCAGCAACGATTTCCAGAACACATTATCTCACGAAATTCTGATGTCAACTGGCCACCAAGATCGTGCGATTTAACGCCGTGCGATTTTTATCTTTGGGGTTTTGTGAAATCTCGGGTTTATGCGAATAAACCCGAAACAATTCCTGAGCTCAAATCGGAAATCCAACGCGTCATCGGTGAGATACAGCCACATCTTAGTGCAAAAGTCATGGAAAATTTCATGAAAAGAGTAATGGCCTGTCATCGGAGCCTTGGGGTCATTTGCCGGATATTTTATTCCATACTTAATCGGAACATGTCTTCTTTACAATACAATACAAATATCACAACTCATATCATAAAATACTTGTTTTTATTTTAAAATGAAACAGTGCACTCTTACTGAGACACCCTTTACAAAATAGTTTTGGATATTTATTATTTATTACGGATTATTTATTGACGAAACCCAGTGTTATATTGGGGCCATGCCTAATAGGTTGATTGGAAATGATACGATTGTCGAAATTAAGTGTCCCATAATAGCATCAAAACAAGGATTGGCGAAAGCTATAGAAGAAAATAAAATTCAAATAGTAATACATTATAAAACCGAGTGCCTCCGGGGACTTCTGACAGGACCAAAGATCCTTGTTACGTGTGACTCTTACATGATTTTAAATAAAAACAAAAGTTTTACAGCCGCCATCTTGGATTTTCATTTTGACTTTACTATCGGTTTCAGCACCCTGGAAAACCATGAAAATGACACCCATGATGAAAAACTTGAAAATTTTCACAGCCGCCATCTTGAATTTTCATTTTGACTACTATCGGTTTAGCACCCTCGTTAACCACGAAAACGACACCCATGATGAAAAATTTGAAAATTTTCACGGCCACCATCTTGGATTTTCATTTTGACTTTACTGTCGGTTTCAGCACCCTCGATAACCACGAAAACGACACCCAAGATGAAAAATTTGAAAATGTTCACGGCCGCTATCTTGGATTTTCATTTTGACTTTACTATCGGCTTTAGCACCCTCGAAAACCTTGAAAACGACACCCATGATGAAATATTTGAAAATTTTCATGGCCGCCATCTTGGATTTTCATTTTGACTTTACTGTCGGTTTCAGCACCCTCGAAAACCATGAAAATGACACCACTGATGAAAATCTTGAAAATTTTTGCAGCCGCCATCTTGGATTTTCATTTTGACTTTACTTTCGGTTTCAGCACCCTCGATAACCACGAAAACGACACCCATGATGAAAAATTTGAAAATTTTCACAGCCGCCATCTTGAATTTTCATTTTGACTACTATCGGTTTAGCACCCTCGTTAACCACGAAAACGACACCCATGATGAAAAATTTGAAAATTTTCACGGCCACCATCTTGGATTTTCATTTTGACTTTACTGTCGGTTTCAGCACCCTCGATAACCACGAAAACGACACCCAAGATGAAAAATTTGAAAATGTTCACGGCCGCTATCTTGGATTTTCATTTTGACTTTACTATCGGCTTTAGCACCCTCGAAAACCTTGAAAACGACACCCATGATGAAATATTTGAAAATTTTCATGGCCGCCATCTTGGATTTTCATTTTGACTTTACTGTCGGTTTCAGCACCCTCGAAAACCATGAAAATGACACCACTGATGAAAATCTTGAAAATTTTTGCAGCCGCCATCTTGGATTTTCATTTTGACTTTACTTTCGGTTTCAGCACCCTCGATAACCACGAAAACGACACCCATGATGAAAAATTTGAAAATGTTCACGGCCGCCATCTTGGATTTTCATTTTGACTTTACTATCGTCTTTAGCACCCTCGAAAACCTTGAAAACTACACCCATGAAGGAAAATTTGAAAATTTTTCACGGCCGCCATCTTGGATTTTCATTTTGACTTTACTATTGGTTTCAGCACCCTCTAAAACCATGAAAACGACACCCATGAAGGAAAATTTGAAAATTTTTGCGGCCGCCATCTTGGATTTTCATTTTGACTTTACTATCGGCTTTAGCACCCTCGATAACCACGAAAACGACACCCAAGATGAAAAATTTGAAAATGTTCACGGCCGCTATCTTGGATTTTCATTTTGACTTTACTATCGGCTTTAGCACCCTCGAAAACCTTGAAAACGACACCCATGATGAAATATTTGAAAATTTTCATGGCCGCCATCTTGGATTTTCATTTTGACTTTACTGTCGGTTTCAGCACCCTCGAAAACCATGAAAATGACACCACTGATGAAAATCTTGAAAATTTTTGCAGCCGCCATCTTGGATTTTCATTTTGACTTTACTTTCGGTTTCAGCACCCTCGATAACCACGAAAACGACACCCATGATGAAAAATTTGAAAATGTTCACGGCCGCCATCTTGGATTTTCATTTTGACTTTACTATCGTCTTTAGCACCCTCGAAAACCTTGAAAACTACACCCATGAAGGAAAATTTGAAAATTTTTCACGGCCGCCATCTTGGATTTTCATTTTGACTTTACTATTGGTTTCAGCACCCTCGAAAACCATGAAAACGACACCCATGAAGGAAAATTTGAAAATTTTTGCGGCCGCCATCTTGGATTTTCATTTTGACTTTACTATCGGCTTTAGCACCCGCGAAAACCATAAAAACGACACACATGATGAAAAACTTGAAAATTTTCACAGCCGCCATCTTGAATTTTCATTTTCACTTTACTATCGGCTTTAGCACCCTCGAAAACCTTGAAAACGGCACCCATGAAGGAAAATTTGAAAATTTTCACGGCCGCCATCTTGAATTTTCATTTTGACTACTATTGGTTTCAGCACCCTCGAAAACCATGAAAACGACACACATGAAGGAAAATTTGAAAATTTTCGCGGCCGCCATCTTGGATTTTCATTTTGACTTTACTATCGGCTTTAGCACCCGCGAAAACCATGAAAACGACACCCATGATGAAAAACTTGAAAATTTTTCACGGCCGCCATCTTGGATTTTCATTTTGACTTTACTATTGGTTTCAGCACCCTCGAAAACCATGAAAACGACACCCATGAAGGAAAATTTGAAAATTTTTGCGGCCGCCATCTTGGATTTTCATTTTGACTTTACTATCGGCTTTAGCACCCGCGAAAACCATAAAAACGACACACATGATGAAAAACTTGAAAATTTTCACAGCCGCCATCTTGAATTTTCATTTTCACTTTACTATCGGCTTTAGCACCCTCGAAAACCTTGAAAACGGCACCCATGAAGGAAAATTTGAAAATTTTCACGGCCGCCATCTTGAATTTTCATTTTGACTACTATTGGTTTCAGCACCCTCGAAAACCATGAAAACGACACACATGAAGGAAAATTTGAAAATTTTCGCGGCCGCCATCTTGGATTTTCATTTTGACTTTACTATCGGCTTTAGCACCCTCGAAAACCTTGAAAACGACACCCATGAAGGAAAATTTGAAAATTTTTACGGCCGCCATCTTGAATTTTCATTTTGACTTTACTATCGGCTTTAGCACCCTCGAAAACCTTGAAAACGGCACCCATGAAGGAAAATTTGAAAATTTTCACGGCCGCCATCTTGAATTTTCATTTTGACTTTACTATTGGTTTCAGCACTCTCGAAAACCATGAAAACGACACACATGAAGGAAAATTTGAAAATTTTTACGGCCGCCATCTTGGATTTTCATTTTGACCAAATTTACAATTTGAAAGTCGACTCGTGACGATTTCTACCATTTAACTCCTACCGCCAGCCACGTTACAGAACTTCGTTCCTAAATAAGGGTTCCGTTTTTCATTCGAACTTACGAAAGCCAAAAAAAACATACTGACTTATTTATACTATGTCCGACGAATGAATTGTTCGATAAATTTGCGGAACAGCCGTGCGCTAGCAAAACGGACATAGGTCCGACCTCGTCAAGGCCCAGCGGGCGACTGAATCGCAGTGCGCAAGGCGCTGTATTATATAATATTTTATTATTAAATGAATTTAACTATTTTGCAAAATGTAACCACAAATTGTTCTTCTATTTGTTATGAACTTTTTACAGATATATTTTTGGAAGTATTGCTTTCATAAGCTTTAAGCAAAATTAGAAAAACATCAAAAAAATCATCGATTAGACTCCTCTTCCGATTTTTTTTTGATCGAGCGAAGTTTTCGATATCATGTTTTGAACCACAAAAAGTCAAAGTACATATAGTCAACTACAATATACAATGTGGATCTGGACGTACGACATTAAATGAAAACGAGCACAGTACTAATCCATTGAAACATTTTAAAACACGAAGATTAGTAGTTAATGGAAAATTTAAAAAATGCACTTTTTAAACAAAATAAATAGTAGAATCAACTGCATAAAAAGTAAACACGCTTTATCTACGCAAAGTCACTGATCAACGTTCCGGTGCGGGGTGCGGGACGCGGCGGCGGCAATGTTTACCTATTATTACGGACTCAGATCTACATCATGTTGAAAAATAAGAAAATTAAAAAATAATCTCCTGTGGCTAAAGTATTCATTGGACTTGATTGATTTTTTGTATACGGGTAAAGAACATGATTCTCTTTACTTGGTTTAAAGGAATGTCAATTGTCCTGTTCCACCTTGTATATTTTTTTTGGCTTTAAACAATCACTATTTGTTTGCTTATTATTGAATCAAAGTGATGCAATATTAGGTATAGGTCGCCTTAAGGTTTTCTATCTCATTTTTATACTGGTACTATTTTAGGGTTATATTCTGTAGGTAAAAATAATACTAAAACTCCCAGAATAGGTGGTCCAAAAATGCATAGTTTCGGAGATATCATTAATCATAATTAAATTAGGTCAAAAATTGTGACCAGTATGACGAATCTTTACTTTTGCGAGGTTGCCAAACTTCGCAGTAGTGTAGTAAAATAAATAGTAAAATAAAATGTGTAGGTATGTTGGTATCGGGGCTTCCCGGCGGCAGCTAGTGAAGGGAAAGCCACCTCGTCGACATCGATGAAACCTCAAGTAGTTTGAGTATCTAAATTACGAAGCAAAATTCAAATGACATTACATCTTATTTAATATGCGTTTCAACTAAGAATAGGATGACCTTGACGCCATATTGTGACTTCATGCACGCTTTTCTACGTACACGCTCTTAAAAATATGAAAATACCATTAACAAGATAATAACGATAATAAATACTATTGAAAATTATTTTGCAGCCTTTTTTCAATGTAATTGTCATCACAATAATTATGGTGCCAAGGTCATCCTATTCTTAGTTGAAACACATTGTACGCTTTAGTAGAACTACCTACTACTGCACCAAAATGATCGAGTATGCTACCTAAACTAACTACGAATAAGCATAATTATGCTTAGCCATAGGTTACAAACCTTAATTAATTAATTAACGTTTGTAACCTATGGCTAAAGTTTAAATTAAGTACTGGATGATGGTTATTATAATTAATTTGAGCCACCTTCGTAATATTCGCACTTTTGCTTGACTAGAAAATTCGTAATCTTCATTGAATAATTATGTGCGTTAAATCAAAGAAGTGTTTATTGACATTGAAGTCTTAGTACGAGTTTAATCGATATCGATTTCATTAAAAAGTTACGACAGCACAACGTATCCTAGCGCGCGGCGCGCAAGAGTTGCCTACAATCAAATGATAACTCGGTGAAGTGCACCTGCTGCGATTCGGATTTTTCACTCTTTTATTGGCGCTTGTCGCTTTGTGTAAGTAAGATAGAGCTATTAAGTAGGTTCCTGCGTAGCGTCACGGGCTCGGACTAGTGATGTACGCTTGGGAATGTTTCCACTCCCGGGAATATTTCCAGTGGAAATATTCCCAGAATATTTCCAAGTTCCCGGCAATGTTCCCCAAAATTCCCAAGAGGCTTTTTCTTATTTTAAACTACGAGTTTAGATTTAATTTGCTTTTTTTTAGTTTTAATTTTATAATTTAACAGTGCTTTGCGAGTTGCGACTCACTTGGCCCCTGTCCCCCGCCGCCTTACCCCTCCTACCTGCGCTCGGTTCTGTGCCTTTGTTTGTCCTCAGTTCGTGTGTTTTGTTGGGAGTATAGCACGTCTTTTATTCCTCTCTCCGTATGTAAGTGTATAAAAATGCGTCCGAAGTCACAAATACACGAATATTTTAAAGAAAATAAAGACAATAATGACTACACGACTTATGTGTGTTGTTTTTGTGATCATAAGTTTAAATTAAAAAATGCCACGAAGTTTGCACGCCACCTTACAAATAAATGCAAGCAATGTCCGGCTACAGTGAAATCTGTATTTGAAAAGTTAACGCTAAATGAGTCAAATGCTGTTAAGGAGAATATACCACCAAGTTCTTCATCTACTCAATTATTATCAACAAGTACTGAATTTGATCAAGTAAGTACCTCGCATTATATTCGCTTACGCTGGAAGGTCTCGCGCAACCCGTTCTGTCCGCTCGATCTTTTGAACTGAATCTACATATCGCACGCTTAATCATATACTGACATAACTCAAAAAAGACGTTTTTCGGGAAATCGTAAAAAA
Organism: Fissipunctia ypsillon; assembly: GCA_947568875.1. Taxonomy (NCBI): domain Eukaryota; kingdom Metazoa; phylum Arthropoda; class Insecta; order Lepidoptera; family Noctuidae; genus Fissipunctia; species Fissipunctia ypsillon. The sequence goes on from OX387668.1 coordinate 11,179,669, forward strand.
CGATTTAGCAAACCTGACTTACCTTACATAATGGCTTATTACTCAAAGAAAATAGCTTTTTATAATGAAATAATGTATTGTAGGGATAGTTGATAGTCCTTGACGCATACTGATGTCTGTCTCTGTCTCGTAAAAACGTTTGCCGAAACGTTTGCGTGTGAAAGAGACAGATATAGGTTAACTTCGCCTAGAAACAAGATATCACAAAAATTCCGAGATCGGCCGAAAGAGGGCGTTAAAATAAACTTCTTGGTATACTTAATTAAATTTTGACCGAAACACTAATCGGTCAGTATATGATTAAGCGTGCGATATGTCTAAGCCTTTCACAGTGAATACAATACATTCAAGAGCTAGGTACACTTTTATTGAAACTGCTTCGCTGCCTGCCACTTTTTTTACTTTATTTTTCTTCTAGGATAAAACACATCGTGGATTTGCGAGGGCGATTTATGTAACTGGGCAGCCATTGAGCTTACTAGAGCACCCGTTATGGAAAAAGGCTCTGCAAAATCTGAAGCACGATTATGAACCACCAACAAGACGTGTGCTGGCATCGTCGTTATTAAACGCCGAATTCGAAGAAACGAAGAATGAAGTCATCGAAAACATTAATGATGCCGCTGTTCTTCACTTGGCTATTGATGGTTGGTCGAATCTCAGAAATGAATCGATCATAAACATTATCATTTATACACCGAAACCTTTCTTTTACACGTTCGTTGACATGAAAACTAATAGACACACAGCAGACTATTTATGTGAAAAAGTATCTGAAGTTTTAGAAGACTTAGGGCCACATAAGTTTTATGTTATAATTTCTGATAACGCTTCTAACATGGTAAAGTGTGGTAGATTATTGAAAGAAAAATATGCAAATATAACTTGGATTGGATGCTTAGCACACACGTTAAATTTGTTGATAGGAGATGTGCTCCGAGTAAATTCAGTTTTGGTTACATTCAAGTTTGTTGTTGAACTTGTGAAATGTGTCACAAAATCACACATCGTTAAAGCCGAGTTTAAAAAACTTTCTGAGGATAAATCAATTAATGTAGCACTTATATTACCGGTAAAGACTAGATGGGGTAGTTACCTACATTGCCTAGAAAATTTTTTTAAAGCCAAAATTATCCTTCAGACTATGGCCATCAATGGCATCCAAGAATTTGAAAAATATAAGACAGACATAATGAATGAAAATCAATGGCTAATTATTCAAGAACACATCGGGTTTTTTAAACCAATAGTAAAATGGATAACTATGTTAGAAGGAGATGACTGCACGATACATTTAGTATACAATGCTTTTGCAGACATCGAAGAACTTTTGAAAGGCACCAACGCTAATAAAGTACTAGAAGAGCATTTACCACAGCTGCGAGCCAAGTTTTTAGAAAGAAAACAGAATGCATTAAAGTCAATTCATTTTGCAGCGGTCATATTAGATCCAAAAAACCGAGGCTTAGGTCTCACCGCTGAAGTTCATTTAGAAGGATGTGATGCAATTATGAATTTAGCTAGTGACGGTGACGCAGTTAATGTGTTAAAGGAACTATCTGATTATAAATCCAGAAGTGGACTTTATGAAAAGAAATTAATTTGGCAAGCTGCTAATATCGTGGATCCAAAACGGTGGTGGACCACCTTCTTTGCAAATACACCTTTGGGCCAAGTTGCTATAAAAATCTTAACAGTGCCGTCTACTTCAGCATCAGTAGAAAGATCATTTTCGACGTTTTCAAATATCCATACCCAAAAAAGAAATAAACTTACAACCGAAAGAGCAGGTAAAATTTGTTACATAGCTCATAATTGGAAGCTTATGAACGAGACTGTTGGTAAATACTCGGCCAAAAAATCTGGTACTACTTCTTTGTCAGATAGTTCCGCTGTAGAAGGTAGATCTGTAGGTATATCAGAGCATTCCGAGCCTTACTTAGAAGTAATTTCAATACAAGATTCTGATGAAGAATTTGATTTGGAACCTATGGACTTCAGATCAGTGACAGAAAATGTGGAAGATGATTCTCAATTTGACAGTTTTATTATAACTTGCACTGCTTGTTTACTGCTTAGAATGACACTGGTGTGCAATCTAACATGTATCGATGAAACAACATAACCAAAGTTGGATACTAATATTAGACTTAAGATTATCGTTATGTCATTGTTAGGTACATTAATGACTGATTTATTGGTTAAATCTTTGTTTCTTATTTTATGATTAAGTTTTGTTCAAAGATCTAATTATTTTATTGCAATAAGTGATGAATTATTAATAAAAAAAAGTGAATGCATTTTTTTTTGTTGAATTTTATTATAACTGTGATTTTACTTTTAAAATTATGAAAATAAATCATTATAAAAAACATAGTTTTATCATTTTTACCTTATGACTCTCACACAACGCCATGTCTTTCTGGGTAAAAATCCTAACAATCAAGAGTATCTTCTTCTTATTTTTGAAACTGGTAATCGGCTTCCTTAAATGGATGCCATTTTTGACAGTGTCGAATTATTCATATTATCGTGTTTTCTTGATATTCTTGTAGTTTGTTAGTCTGTCAAGTCATTAGTCCTGTCGAGTCACCGTCCTGTCCAGTCAGTCAGCCACAGTAAAACGACGGTTGGTTTTACGGCGGTTTTGATACGACTTCTTGAGACAAATCGAAAAGTTCGGTTAAGCACTTTTATTTGAATCTTCCGATAGATTGCACATATCACAAGTCTTTATTGCACAAAACACCGTCGAAATTATACAATAAAACTCATTTTACACAAAATATTAAAGATTCAAAGAAAAACATTACATCATAACTGGCGAAATGTGGGTGTACTATAATAGGTACACCTCTGCCTAACCCTTCGGGGAAACAAGGCGTGATATTATGTTATGTTCAAAGAAAAACACAACCGCACTCTTCGAAATGGCGCCAAAAAGCCATCAAGAGTATCTCTTGGAAAATTTGCTAGGAAACATTGCCAGTAACAAACTGGAAATTTTCCCAATTTTCTGGGAATTTTCTTTTCTATGGCTCTTTCAGGACTGATTTTCTTTAGATGTGTAGAAGTATGCAAATAATATATGATTCAGTTGGTGGAAAACAAAATTTATGACTATTTAAACAAAATTCCCAGTTTATTCCCAGTTTGGGAATATTGCCGGCAGTGTTCCCGGCAATATTTCCACTGTTTGGGAATGTTCCCGGGCACGGAACATCATTAGCTCGGACGGGACGGGCATCAAGCTTAACAATGAGTTCTAATGTGAGTCATTGGCTTTTTTCTGATTTTTCCAAAGTTAATTCTTCTAAGCGAAACTAACGCAACGGCCTGGATAGCCACATCACATGTACCTAATATGTATTAGATATTCCAATTAAGTAACTGGAGAAGACTTTTTTGGAATTTAATATGTAGGTACAAATCAATAAACGAATTTAAACATGTTTATGTTGGTTTTCATGTGTAGGTATCCTAGCTGTTTACTTTTCTGTAACACAAAAAAGTTATTCATTCCAATGTGCAAAGTTGAAATGACGTCATTTTACAAGGATAGTATTTAGTTTGCGTGGCTAAACACGACTAAAGTTTAACTATGCAAACTAGATACTATCGTATGATGTTAAATTGTTGAGTAACATTGAGTACCTTGATCCCTTCGTCCTTTTTTATTATCCATACGCATTTTACCAAACACGAAATCAAACCTGTCCTGATCGGATCTCACTTTCACAACTAGTTTATGACTCAATTACCTACATAAATATTGACAACCCTACTAATTCTTTTATCCGACACCGACCTGTTAGGTACCGAATACAATGAACGCACACATGGAACTCGTAGCGTTAGCAAAAAGTGAAATTATTTTTACTTTAATTAGCAAGCCCTTTGTTTAACCCTAGATAGCTAACCTTCCTAAATACCCCTTTAAAGCTAACCATCCGTTGAAACGACGGGTATAAATAAAAATTGTTTTTTTGCATACATTATGTTTATGACGTAAATAATATTTAATGAATGTAAAAGTGAAGGGGTATTATAATTAAACTACGTTATTAGTTTTTATTTTAGTTTTTTATTAATGGTGCTACATAAAAAATCTGACATCCTAGAAAAATATGAGATCAATTTTCTTCATATACTATAAACATGCAAAATCAACATAAAACAATTCAACAGCCTCGTTTTGTGGTACACATAATATTAGTCACAAAATAATAATTATTTATAAACTAAATTTAATTAGGTTTCTTTGGCGCAAGTGGTGCAGAAATCAACCATTTAGCGCAAACACTTTTCTTCATTCTCTATTTTTGTTAATAGCATTACCCATACGTTTTTCTTTTACGATTTGTGCTTTCCGATGTCGTGGATGCCTCGTCTGATGTTTTAATGTTTGATTTGAGATTCAGAGCTTGAGATGTACGTGGGTTTCGGCTTGTTTGATGTTGGTCTTGGTTGGTAGATTGACGCGACGAAAGTAAGCTTGCTTTACATGTGTAGGCAATGTTGTTATTGCAAGTCTCGTCTTCAGCGAAGGCTCTACTAATTGAAAGTGCAATGACTCCAGATAATCTATAAATAAACCGATTTATTGTATAAAATACACTTGCACACTACATGGTAAAAAGTCACGTTAAAGCTAACCATCCGTCATAATGACGGGCAAGGCGAACGTATCTCAAAATCTGAGGTACTTACCTACACGACCCGTACGCCACTGCAACGATCCCGTCGGCGACTGAGTTGGTCAGGCGCGGCAAATTAATTCTGCATACCGTTATAAAGAGACAGCGATATTACGTTAAGGCACCCGTCGAATCGACGGAGGTTAGCTATCTAGGGTTAAACACTTGTTTCCTGACTTTCGTCTCGCTTACAAGTTTCGGTGCCGCGTAAAATTGTAATTGTTACGGTTTTGCTGTTAAGGCGAGGTAGACCCTGCGAAGTAGGTATTCAACGCTACCAACCTACCCACGGAGCGAGCCGTGCGCTTACCTCGCCAGCGTGAACTTGCATGAACCCAAAATGTGTCACAGTATAGGTAAGCGTGTCGTGTAGGCAGTAAGGTCAACTCATTGGAACGAAGTTCATTGACGCGGCTTGGCAGAAATCGTCACTAACGACAAAGCGCGTTCATACTTTCTTCTTTGAAATTCACACTATCACTCTCTCTCTCTCTCTCTATCAAGAGAGAAAAAATTCAAATTTTCCTTCATGGGTGTCGTTTTCAAGGTTTTCGAGGGTGCTAAAGCCGATAGTAAAGTCAAAATGAAAATCCAAGATGGCGGCCGTGAAAATTTTCAAATTTTCCTTCATGGGTGTCGTTTTCAAGGTTCTCGAGGGTGCTGAAACCGATAGTAAAGTCAAAATGAAAATCCAAGATGGCGGCCGTGAAAATTTTCAAATTTTCCTTCATGGGTGTCGTTTTCAAGGTTTTCGAGGGTGCTAAAGCCGATAGTAAAGTCAAAATGAAAATCCAAGATGGCGGCCGTGAAAATTTTCAAATTTTCCTTCATGGGTGTCGTTTTCAAGGTTTTCGAGGGTGCTGAAACCGATAGTAAAGTCAAAATGAAAATCCAAGATGGCGGCCGTGAAAATTTTCAAATTTTCCTTCATGGGTGTCGTTTTCAAGGTTTTCGAGGGTGCTGAAACCGATAGTAAAGTCAAAATGAAAATCCAAGATGGCGGCCGTGAAAATTTTCAAATTTTCCTTCATGGGTGTCGTTTTCAAGGTTTTCGAGGGTGCTAAAGCCGATAGTAAAGTCAAAATGAAAATCCAAGATGGCGGCCGTGAAAATTTTCAAATTTTCCTTCATGGGTGTCGTTTTCAAGGTTTTCGAGGGTGCTGAAACCGATAGTAAAGTCAAAATGAAAATCCAAGATGGCGGCCGTGAAAATTTTCAAATTTTCCTTCATGGGTGTCGTTTTCAAGGTTTTCGAGGGTGCTGAAACCGATAGTAAAGTCAAAATGAAAATCCAAGATGGCGGCCGTGAAAATTTTCAAATTTTCCTTCATGGGTGTCGTTTTCAAGGTTTTCGAGGGTGCTAAAGACGATAGTAAAGTCAAAATGAAAATCCAAGATGGCGGCCGTGAACATTTTCAAATTTTTCATCATGGGTGTCGTTTTCGTGGTTATCGAGGGTGCTGAAACCGATAGTAAAGTCAAAATGAAAATTCAAGATGGCGGCTGTGAAAATTTAAAAGTTTTTCATCATGGGTGTCGTTTTCATGGTTTTCACGGGTGCTAAAGCTGACAGTAAAGTCGAAATGAATATTCAAGATGGCGGCTGTGAAAATTTTCAAGTTTTTCATCATGGGTGTCGTTTCCATGATTTTCGAGGGTGCTATAGCCGATAGTAAAGTCAAAATGAAAATCCAGATGGCGGCTGCGGAAATTTTCAAATTTTTCGTGATGGGTGTAGTTTTTCTAGTTTTCGAGGATATTATAGTCGACAGTGAGGTCAAAATGTAAAATGAAAATTGTTTTTGTATTAAATCATATGTGAGATGAACTTTGTTACTGACGGTGTCTCCCGACTGCACATGATTTTTATTTATTTATTTAACAGTTTACGTACACACATGTAAACAGACTAGAAGAAAGGATCAGAAAAATACGTACAAAGGTGATGCTGATGGTGGGGTTTTATTTTAAATTAGGTACCTATATAAAGGGTGTCTCAGTAAGAGTGCACTTTTTAAAATTGGAATTTTTTTTTTCATGCAAGTGGCAACTGAAATTTGACAGCGGTCACCTCTGTTTATTTCGATGATTAAAAATGGAGCGCTTTTCGAAAGAACGCGTTATAATTGTGAAAACTCATTACAACGGTGAACGGCATTCGTTACAGGAATATGATAACGGACTTCTTGTGGCCTCAACTGGACGGCATGAATCTGGACAACATGTGGTTTCAGCAGGACGGCGCAACCTGCCACACCGCGCATGAAACAATCGACTTATTGCAGCAACGATTTCCAGAACACATTATCTCACGAAATTCTGATGTCAACTGGCCACCAAGATCGTGCGATTTAACGCCGTGCGATTTTTATCTTTGGGGTTTTGTGAAATCTCGGGTTTATGCGAATAAACCCGAAACAATTCCTGAGCTCAAATCGGAAATCCAACGCGTCATCGGTGAGATACAGCCACATCTTAGTGCAAAAGTCATGGAAAATTTCATGAAAAGAGTAATGGCCTGTCATCGGAGCCTTGGGGTCATTTGCCGGATATTTTATTCCATACTTAATCGGAACGTGTCTTCTTTACAATACAATACAAATATCACAACTCATATCATAAAATACTTGTTTTTATTTTAAAATGAAACCGTGCACTCTTACTGAGACACCCTTTACAAAATAGTTTTGGATATTTATTATTTATTACGGATTATTTATTGACGAAACCCAGTGTTATACTGGGGCCATGCCTAATAGGTTGATTGGAAATGATACGATTGTCGAAATTAAGTGTCCCATAATAGCATCAAAACAAGGATTGGCGAAAGCTATAGAAGAAAATAAAATTCAAATAGTAATACATTATAAAACCGAGTGCCTCCGGGGACTTCTGACAGGACCAAAGATCCTTGTTACGTGTGACTCTTACATGATTTTAAATAAAAACAAAAGTTTTACAGCCGCCATCTTGGATTTTCATTTTGACTTTACTATCGGTTTCAGCACCCTGGAAAACCATGAAAATGACACCCATGATGAAAAACTTGAAAATTTTCACAGCCGCCATCTTGAATTTTCATTTTGACTACTATCGGTTTAGCACCCTCGTTAACCACGAAAACGACACCCATGATGAAAAATTTGAAAATTTTCACGGCCATCATCTTGGATTTTCATTTTGACTTTACTGTCGGTTTCAGCACCCTCGATAACCACGAAAACGACACCCAAGATGAAAAATTTGAAAATGTTCACGGCCGCTATCTTGGATTTTCATTTTGACTTTACTATCGGCTTTAGCACCCTCGAAAACCTTGAAAACGACACCCATGATGAAATATTTGAAAATTTTCATGGCCGCCATCTTGGATTTTCATTTTGACTTTACTGTCGGTTTCAGCACCCTCGAAAACCATGAAAATGACACCACTGATGAAAATCTTGAAAATTTTTGCAGCCGCCATCTTGGATTTTCATTTTGACTTTACTTTCGGTTTCAGCACCCTCGATAACCACGAAAACGACACCCATGATGAAAAATTTGAAAATGTTCACGGCCGCCATCTTGGATTTTCATTTTGACTTTACTATCGTCTTTAGCACCCTCGAAAACCTTGAAAACTACACCCATGAAGGAAAATTTGAAAATTTTTCACGGCCGCCATCTTGGATTTTCATTTTGACTTTACTATTGGTTTCAGCACCCTCGAAAACCATGAAAACGACACCCATGAAGGAAAATTTGAAAATTTTTGCGGCCGCCATCTTGGATTTTCATTTTGACTTTACTATCGGCTTTAGCACCCGCGAAAACCATAAAAACGACACACATGATGAAAAACTTGAAAATTTTCACAGCCGCCATCTTGAATTTTCATTTTCACTTTACTATCGGCTTTAGCACCCTCGAAAACCTTGAAAACGGCACCCATGAAGGAAAATTTGAAAATTTTCACGGCCGCCATCTTGAATTTTCATTTTGACTTTACTATTGGTTTCAGCACCCTCGAAAACCATGAAAACGACACACATGAAGGAAAATTTGAAAATTTTCGCGGCCGCCATCTTGGATTTTCATTTTGACTTTACTATCGGCTTTAGCACCCGCGAAAACCATGAAAACGACACCCATGATGAAAAACTTGAAAATTTTCACAGCCGCCATCTTGAATTTTCATTTTGACTTTACTATCGGCTTTAGCACCCTCGAAAACCTTGAAAACGACACCCATGAAGGAAAATTTGAAAATTTTTACGGCCGCCATCTTGAATTTTCATTTTGACTTTACTATATCGGCTTTAGCACCCTCGAAAACCTTGAAAACGGCACCCATGAAGGAAAATTTGAAAATTTTCACGGCCGCCATCTTGAATTTACATTTTGACTTTACTATTGGTTTCAGCACTCGAAAACCATGAAAACGACACACATGAAGGAAAATTTGAAAATTTTTACGGCCGCCATCTTGGATTTTCATTTTGACCAAATTTACAATTTGAAAGTCGACTCGTGACGATTTCTACCATTTAACTCCTACCGCCAGCCACGTTACAGAACTTCGTTCCTAAATAAGGGTTCCGTTTTTCATTCGAACTTACGAAAGCCAAAAAAAACATACTGACTTATTTATACTATGTCCGACGAATGAATTGTTCGATAAATTTGCGGAACAGCCGTGCGCTAGCAAAACGGACATAGGTCCGACCTCGTCAAGGCCCAGCGGGCGACTGAATCGCAGTGCGCAAGGCGCTGTATTATATAATATTTTATTATTAAATGAATTTAACTATTTTGCAAAATGTAACCACAAATTGTTCTTCTATTTGTTATGAACTTTTTACAGATATATTTTTTGGAAGTATTGCTTTCATAAGCTTTAAGCAAAATTAGAAAAACATCAAAAAAATCATCGATTAGACTCCTCTTCCGATTTTTTTTTTGATCGAGCGAAGTTTTCGATATCATGTTTTGAACCACAAAAAGTCAAAGTACATATAGTCAACTACAATATACAATGTGGATCTGGACGTACGACATTAAATGAAAACGAGCACAGTACTAATCCATTGAAACATTTTAAAACACGAAGATTAGTAGTTAATGGAAAATTTAAAAAATGCACTTTTTAAACAAAATAAATAGTAGAATCAACTGCATAAAAAGTAAACACGCTTTATCTACGCAAAGTCACTGATCAACGTTCCGGTGCGGGGTGCGGGACGCGGCGGCGGCAATGTTTACCTATTATTACGGACTCAGATCTACATCATGTTGAAAAATAAGAAAATTAAAAAATAATCTCCTGTGGCTAAAGTATTCATTGGACTTGATTGATTTTTTGTATACGGGTAAAGAACATGATTCTCTTTACTTGGTTTAAAGGAATGTCAATTGTCCTGTTCCACCTTGTATATTTTTTTTGGCTTTAAACAATCACTATTTGTTTGCTTATTATTGAATCAAAGTGATGCAATATTAGGTATAGGTCGCCTTAAGGTTTTCTATCTCATTTTTATACTGGTACTATTTTAGGGTTATATTCTGTAGGTAAAAATAATACTAAAACTCCCAGAATAGGTGGTCCAAAAATGCATAGTTTCGGAGATATCATTAATCATAATTAAATTAGGTCAAAAATTGTGACCAGTATGACGAATCTTTACTTTTGCGAGGTTGCCAAACTTCGCAGTAGTGTAGTAAAATAAATAGTAAAATAAAATGTGTAGGTATGTTGGTATCGGGGCTTCCCGGCGGCAGCTAGTGAAGGGAAAGCCACCTCGTCGACATCGATGAAACCTCAAGTAGTTTGAGTATCTAAATTACGAAGCAAAATTCAAATGACATTACATCTTATTTAATATGCGTTTCAACTAAGAATAGGATGACCTTGACGCCATATTGTGACTTCATGCACGCTTTTCTACGTACACGCTCTTAAAAATATGAAAATACCATTAACAAGATAATAACGATAATAAATACTATTGAAAATTATTTTGCAGCCTTTTTTCAATGTAATTGTCATCACAATAATTATGGTGCCAAGGTCATCCTATTCTTAGTTGAAACACATTGTACGCTTTAGTAGAACTACCTACTACTGCACCAAAATGATCGAGTATGCTACCTAAACTAACTACGAATAAGCATAATTATGCTTAGCCATAGGTTACAAACCTTAATTAATTAATTAACGTTTGTAACCTATGGCTAAAGTTTAAATTAAGTACTGGATGATGGTTATTATAATTAATTTGAGCCACCTTCGTAATATTCGCACTTTTGCTTGACTAGAAAATTCGTAATCTTCATTGAATAATTATGTGCGTTAAATCAAAGAAGTGTTTATTGACATTGAAGTCTTAGTACGAGTTTAATCGATATCGATTTCATTAAAAAGTTACGACAGCACAACGTATCCTAGCGCGCGGCGCGCAAGAGTTGCCTACAATCAAATGATAACTCGGTGAAGTGCACCTGCTGCGATTCGGATTTTTCACTCTTTTATTGGCGCTTGTCGCTTTGTGTAAGTAAGATAGAGCTATTAAGTAGGTTCCTGCGTAGCGTCACGGGCTCGGACTAGTGATGTACGCTTGGGAATGTTTCCACTCCCGGGAATATTTCCAGTGGAAATATTCCCAGAATATTTCCAAGTTCCCGGCAATGTTCCCCAAAATTCCCAAGAGGCTTTTTCTTATTTTAAACTACGAGTTTAGATTTAATTTGCTTTTTTTTAGTTTTAATTTTATAATTTAACAGTGCTTTGCGAGTTGCGACTCACTTGGCCCCTGTCCCCCGCCGCCTTACCCCTCCTACCTGCGCTCCGTTCTGTGCCTTTGTTTGTCCTCAGTTCGTGTGTTTTGTTGGGAGTATAGCACGTCTTTTATTCCTCTCTCCGTATGTAAGTGTATAAAAATGCGTCCGAAGTCACAAATACACGAATATTTTAAAGAAAATAAAGACAATAATGACTACACGACTTATGTGTGTTGTTTTTGTGATCATAAGTTTAAATTAAAAAATGCCACGAAGTTTGCACGCCACCTTACAAATAAATGCAAGCAATGTCCGGCTACAGTGAAATCTGTATTTGAAAAGTTAACGCTAAATGAGTCAAATGCTGTTAAGGAGAATATACCACCAAGTTCTTCATCTACTCAATTATTATCAACAAGTACTGAATTTGATCAAGTAAGTACCTCGCATTATATTCGCTTACGCTGGAAGGTCTCGCGCAACCCGTTCTGTCCGCTCGATCTTTTGAACTGAATCTACATATCGCACGCTTAATCATATACTGACATAACTCAAAAAAGACGTTTTTCGGGAAATCGTAAAAAACGATTTAGCAAACCTGACTTACCTTACATAATGGCTTATTACTCAAAGAAAATAGCTTTTTATAATGAAATAATGTATTGTAGGGATAGTTGATAGTCCTTGACGCATACTGATGTCTGTCTCTGTCTCGTAAAAACGTTTGCCGAAACGTTTGCGTGTGAAAGATACAGATATAGGTTAACTTCGCCTAGAAACAAGATATCACAAAAATTCCGAGATCGGCCGAAAGAGGGCGTTAAAATAAACTTCTTGGTATACTTAATTAAATTTTGACCGAAACACTAATCGGTCAGTATATGATTAAGCGTGCGATATGTCTAAGCCTTTCACAGTGAATACAATACATTCAAGAGCTAGGTACACTTTTATTGAAACTGCTTCGCTGCCTGCCACTTTTTTTACTTTATTTTTCTTCTAGGATAAAACACATCGTGGATTTGCGAGGGCGATTTATGTAACTGGGCAGCCATTGAGCTTACTAGAGCACCCGTTATGGAAAAAGGCTCTGCAAAATCTGAAGCACGATTATGAACCACCAACAAGACGTGTGCTGGCATCGTCGTTATTAAACGCCGAATTCGAAGAAACGAAGAATGAAGTCATCGAAAACATTAATGATGCCGCTGTTCTTCACTTGGCTATTGATGGTTGGTCGAATCTCAGAAATGAATCGATCATAAACATTATCATTTATACACCGAAACCTTTCTTTTACACGTTCGTTGACATGAAAACTAATAGACACACAGCAGACTATTTATGTGAAAAAGTATCTGAAGTTTTAGAAGACTTAGGGCCACATAAGTTTTATGTTATAATTTCTGATAACGCTTCTAACATGGTAAAGTGTGGTAGATTATTGAAAGAAAAATATGCAAATATAACTTGGATTGGATGCTTAGCACACACGTTAAATTTGTTGATAGGAGATGTGCTCCGAGTAAATTCAGTTTTGGTTACATTCAAGTTTGTTGTTGAACTTGTGAAATGTGTCACAAAATCACACATCGTTAAAGCCGAGTTTAAAAAACTTTCTGAGGATAAATCAATTAATGTAGCACTTATATTACCGGTAAAGACTAGATGGGGTAGTTACCTACATTGCCTAGAAAATTTTTTTAAAGCCAAAATTATCCTTCAGACTATGGCCATCAATGGCATCCAAGAATTTGAAAAATATAAGACAGACATAATGAATGAAAATCAATGGCTAATTATTCAAGAACACATCGGGTTTTTTAAACCAATAGTAAAATGGATAACTATGTTAGAAGGAGATGACTGCACGATACATTTAGTATACAATGCTTTTGCAGACATCGAAGAACTTTTGAAAGGCACCAACGCTAATAAAGTACTAGAAGAGCATTTACCACAGCTGCGAGCCAAGTTTTTAGAAAGAAAACAGAATGCATTAAAGTCAATTCATTTTGCAGCGGTCATATTAGATCCAAAAAACCGAGGCTTAGGTCTCACCGCTGAAGTTCATTTAGAAGGATGTGATGCAATTATGAATTTAGCTAGTGACGGTGACGCAGTTAATGTGTTAAAGGAACTATCTGATTATAAATCCAGAAGTGGACTTTATGAAAAGAAATTAATTTGGCAAGCTGCTAATATCGTGGATCCAAAACGGTGGTGGACCACCTTCTTTGCAAATACACCTTTGGGCCAAGTTGCTATAAAAATCTTAACAGTGCCGTCTACTTCAGCATCAGTAGAAAGATCATTTTCGACGTTTTCAAATATCCATACCCAAAAAAGAAATAAACTTACAACCGAAAGAGCAGGTAAAATTTGTTACATAGCTCATAATTGGAAGCTTATGAACGAGACTGTTGGTAAATACTCGGCCAAAAAATCTGGTACTACTTCTTTGTCAGATAGTTCCGCTGTAGAAGGTAGATCTGTAGGTATATCAGAGCATTCCGAGCCTTACTTAGAAGTAATTTCAATACAAGATTCTGATGAAGAATTTGATTTGGAACCTATGGACTTCAGATCAGTGACAGAAAATGTGGAAGATGATTCTCAATTTGACAGTTTTATTATAACTTGCACTGCTTGTTTACTGCTTAGAATGACACTGGTGTGCAATCTAACATGTATCGATGAAACAACATAACCAAAGTTGGATACTAATATTAGACTTAAGATTATCGTTATGTCATTGTTAGGTACATTAATGACTGATTTATTGGTTAAATCTTTGTTTCTTATTTTATGATTAAGTTTTGTTCAAAGATCTAATTATTTTATTGCAATAAGTGATGAATTATTAATAAAAAAAAGTGAATGCATTTTTTTTTGTTGAATTTTATTATAACTGTGATTTTACTTTTAAAATTATGAAAATAAATCATTATAAAAAACATAGTTTTATCATTTTTACCTTATGACTCTCACACAACGCCATGTCTTTCTGGGTAAAAATCCTAACAATCAAGAGTATCTTCTTCTTATTTTTGAAACTGGTAATCGGCTTCCTTAAATGGATGCCATTTTTGACAGTGTCGAATTATTCATATTATCGTGTTTTCTTGATATTCTTGTAGTTTGTTAGTCTGTCAAGTCATTAGTCCTGTCGAGTCACCGTCCTGTCCAGTCAGTCAGCCACAGTAAAACGACGGTTGGTTTTACGGCGGTTTTGATACGACTTCTTGAGACAAATCGAAAAGTTCGGTTAAGCACTTTTATTTGAATCTTCCGATAGATTGCACATATCACAAGTCTTTATTGCACAAAACACCGTCGAAATTATACAATAAAACTCATTTTACACAAAATATTAAAGATTCAAAGAAAAACATTACATCATAACTGGCGAAATGTGGGTGTACTATAATAGGTACACCTCTGCCTAACCCTTCGGGGAAACAAGGCGTGATATTATGTTATGTTCAAAGAAAAACACAACCGCACTCTTCGAAATGGCGCCAAAAAGCCATCAAGAGTATCTCTTGGAAAATTTGCTAGGAAACATTGCCAGTAACAAACTGGAAATTTTCCCAATTTTCTGGGAATTTTCTTTTCTATGGCTCTTTCAGGACTGATTTTCTTTAGATGTGTAGAAGTATGCAAATAATATATGATTCAGTTGGTGGAAAACAAAATTTATGACTATTTAAACAAAATTCCCAGTTTATTCCCAGTTTGGGAATATTGCCGGCAGTGTTCCCGGCAATATTTCCACTGTTTGGGAATGTTCCCGGGCACGGAACATCATTAGCTCGGACGGGACGGGCATCAAGCTTAACAATGAGTTCTAATGTGAGTCATTGGCTTTTTTCTGATTTTTCCAAAGTTAATTCTTCTAAGCGAAACTAACGCAACGGCCTGGATAGCCACATCACATGTACCTAATATGTATTAGATATTCCAATTAAGTAACTGGAGAAGACTTTTTTGGAATTTAATATGTAGGTACAAATCAATAAACGAATTTAAACATGTTTATGTTGGTTTTCATGTGTAGGTATCCTAGCTGTTTACTTTTCTGTAACACAAAAAAGTTATTCATTCCAATGTGCAAAGTTGAAATGACGTCATTTTACAAGGATAGTATTTAGTTTGCGTGGCTAAACACGACTAAAGTTTAACTATGCAAACTAGATACTATCGTATGATGTTAAATTGTTGAGTAACATTGAGTACCTTGATCCCTTCGTCCTTTTTTATTATCCATACGCATTTTACCAAACACGAAATCAAACCTGTCCTGATCGGATCTCACTTTCACAACTAGTTTATGACTCAATTACCTACATAAATATTGACAACCCTACTAATTCTTTTATCCGACACCGACCTGTTAGGTACCGAATACAATGAACGCACACATGGAACTCGTAGCGTTAGCAAAAAGTGAAATTATTTTTACTTTAATTAGCAAGCCCTTTGTTTAACCCTAGATAGCTAACCTTCCTAAATACCCCTTTAAAGCTAACCATCCGTTGAAACGACGGGTATAAATAAAAATTGTTTTTTTGCATACATTATGTTTATGACGTAAATAATATTTAATGAATGTAAAAGTGAAGGGGTATTATAATTAAACTACGTTATTAGTTTTTATTTTAGTTTTTTATTAATGGTGCTACATAAAAAATCTGACATCCTAGAAAAATATGAGATCAATTTTCTTCATATACTATAAACATGCAAAATCAACATAAAACAATTCAACAGCCTCGTTTTGTGGTACACATAATATTAGTCACAAAATAATAATTATTTATAAACTAAATTTAATTAGGTTTCTTTGGCGCAAGTGGTGCAGAAATCAACCATTTAGCGCAAACACTTTTCTTCATTCTCTATTTTTGTTAATAGCATTACCCATACGTTTTTCTTTTACGATTTGTGCTTTCCGATGTCGTGGATGCCTCGTCTGATGTTTTAATGTTTGATTTGAGATTCAGAGCTTGAGATGTACGTGGGTTTCGGCTTGTTTGATGTTGGTCTTGGTTGGTAGATTGACGCGACGAAAGTAAGCTTGCTTTACATGTGTAGGCAATGTTGTTATTGCAAGTCTCGTCTTCAGCGAAGGCTCTACTAATTGAAAGTGCAATGACTCCAGATAATCTATAAATAAACCGATTTATTGTATAAAATACACTTGCACACTACATGGTAAAAAGTCACGTTAAAGCTAACCATCCGTCATAATGACGGGCAAGGCGAACGTATCTCAAAATCTGAGGTACTTACCTACACGACCCGTACGCCACTGCAACGATCCCGTCGGCGACTGAGTTGGTCAGGCGCGGCAAATTAATTCTGCATACCGTTATAAAGAGACAGCGATATTACGTTAAGGCACCCGTCGAATCGACGGAGGTTAGCTATCTAGGGTTAAACACTTGTTTCCTGACTTTCGTCTCGCTTACAAGTTTCGGTGCCGCGTAAAATTGTAATTGTTACGGTTTTGCTGTTAAGGCGAGGTAGACCCTGCGAAGTAGGTATTCAACGCTACCAACCTACCCACGGAGCGAGCCGTGCGCTTACCTCGCCAGCGTGAACTTGCATGAACCCAAAATGTGTCACAGTATAGGTAAGCGTGTCGTGTAGGCAGTAAGGTCAACTCATTGGAACGAAGTTCATTGACGCGGCTTGGCAGAAATCGTCACTAACGACAAAGCGCGTTCATACTTTCTTCTTTGAAATTCACACTATCACTCTCTCTCTCTCTCTCTATCAAGAGAGAAAAAATTCAAATTTTCCTTCATGGGTGTCGTTTTCAAGGTTTTCGAGGGTGCTAAAGCCGATAGTAAAGTCAAAATGAAAATCCAAGATGGCGGCCGTGAAAATTTTCAAATTTTCCTTCATGGGTGTCGTTTTCAAGGTTCTCGAGGGTGCTGAAACCGATAGTAAAGTCAAAATGAAAATCCAAGATGGCGGCCGTGAAAATTTTCAAATTTTCCTTCATGGGTGTCGTTTTCAAGGTTTTCGAGGGTGCTAAAGCCGATAGTAAAGTCAAAATGAAAATCCAAGATGGCGGCCGTGAAAATTTTCAAATTTTCCTTCATGGGTGTCGTTTTCAAGGTTTTCGAGGGTGCTGAAACCGATAGTAAAGTCAAAATGAAAATCCAAGATGGCGGCCGTGAAAATTTTCAAATTTTCCTTCATGGGTGTCGTTTTCAAGGTTTTCGAGGGTGCTGAAACCGATAGTAAAGTCAAAATGAAAATCCAAGATGGCGGCCGTGAAAATTTTCAAATTTTCCTTCATGGGTGTCGTTTTCAAGGTTTTCGAGGGTGCTAAAGCCGATAGTAAAGTCAAAATGAAAATCCAAGATGGCGGCCGTGAAAATTTTCAAATTTTCCTTCATGGGTGTCGTTTTCAAGGTTTTCGAGGGTGCTGAAACCGATAGTAAAGTCAAAATGAAAATCCAAGATGGCGGCCGTGAAAATTTTCAAATTTTCCTTCATGGGTGTCGTTTTCAAGGTTTTCGAGGGTGCTGAAACCGATAGTAAAGTCAAAATGAAAATCCAAGATGGCGGCCGTGAAAATTTTCAAATTTTCCTTCATGGGTGTCGTTTTCAAGGTTTTCGAGGGTGCTAAAGACGATAGTAAAGTCAAAATGAAAATCCAAGATGGCGGCCGTGAACATTTTCAAATTTTTCATCATGGGTGTCGTTTTCGTGGTTATCGAGGGTGCTGAAACCGATAGTAAAGTCAAAATGAAAATTCAAGATGGCGGCTGTGAAAATTTAAAAGTTTTTCATCATGGGTGTCGTTTTCATGGTTTTCACGGGTGCTAAAGCTGACAGTAAAGTCGAAATGAATATTCAAGATGGCGGCTGTGAAAATTTTCAAGTTTTTCATCATGGGTGTCGTTTCCATGATTTTCGAGGGTGCTATAGCCGATAGTAAAGTCAAAATGAAAATCCAGATGGCGGCTGCGGAAATTTTCAAATTTTTCGTGATGGGTGTAGTTTTTCTAGTTTTCGAGGATATTATAGTCGACAGTGAGGTCAAAATGTAAAATGAAAATTGTTTTTGTATTAAATCATATGTGAGATGAACTTTGTTACTGACGGTGTCTCCCGACTGCACATGATTTTTATTTATTTATTTAACAGTTTACGTACACACATGTAAACAGACTAGAAGAAAGGATCAGAAAAATACGTACAAAGGTGATGCTGATGGTGGGGTTTTATTTTAAATTAGGTACCTATATAAAGGGTGTCTCAGTAAGAGTGCACTTTTTAAAATTGGAATTTTTTTTTTCATGCAAGTGGCAACTGAAATTTGACAGCGGTCACCTCTGTTTATTTCGATGATTAAAAATGGAGCGCTTTTCGAAAGAACGCGTTATAATTGTGAAAACTCATTACAACGGTGAACGGCATTCGTTACAGGAATATGATAACGGACTTCTTGTGGCCTCAACTGGACGGCATGAATCTGGACAACATGTGGTTTCAGCAGGACGGCGCAACCTGCCACACCGCGCATGAAACAATCGACTTATTGCAGCAACGATTTCCAGAACACATTATCTCACGAAATTCTGATGTCAACTGGCCACCAAGATCGTGCGATTTAACGCCGTGCGATTTTTATCTTTGGGGTTTTGTGAAATCTCGGGTTTATGCGAATAAACCCGAAACAATTCCTGAGCTCAAATCGGAAATCCAACGCGTCATCGGTGAGATACAGCCACATCTTAGTGCAAAAGTCATGGAAAATTTCATGAAAAGAGTAATGGCCTGTCATCGGAGCCTTGGGGTCATTTGCCGGATATTTTATTCCATACTTAATCGGAACGTGTCTTCTTTACAATACAATACAAATATCACAACTCATATCATAAAATACTTGTTTTTATTTTAAAATGAAACCGTGCACTCTTACTGAGACACCCTTTACAAAATAGTTTTGGATATTTATTATTTATTACGGATTATTTATTGACGAAACCCAGTGTTATACTGGGGCCATGCCTAATAGGTTGATTGGAAATGATACGATTGTCGAAATTAAGTG
Organism: Fissipunctia ypsillon; assembly: GCA_947568875.1. Taxonomy (NCBI): domain Eukaryota; kingdom Metazoa; phylum Arthropoda; class Insecta; order Lepidoptera; family Noctuidae; genus Fissipunctia; species Fissipunctia ypsillon. The sequence continues at coordinate 11,199,202 of OX387668.1, forward strand.
TCCCATAATAGCATCAAAACAAGGATTGGCGAAAGCTATAGAAGAAAATAAAATTCAAATAGTAATACATTATAAAACCGAGTGCCTCCGGGGACTTCTGACAGGACCAAAGATCCTTGTTACGTGTGACTCTTACATGATTTTAAATAAAAACAAAAGTTTTACAGCCGCCATCTTGGATTTTCATTTTGACTTTACTATCGGTTTCAGCACCCTGGAAAACCATGAAAATGACACCCATGATGAAAAACTTGAAAATTTTCACAGCCGCCATCTTGAATTTTCATTTTGACTACTATCGGTTTAGCACCCTCGTTAACCACGAAAACGACACCCATGATGAAAAATTTGAAAATTTTCACGGCCATCATCTTGGATTTTCATTTTGACTTTACTGTCGGTTTCAGCACCCTCGATAACCACGAAAACGACACCCAAGATGAAAAATTTGAAAATGTTCACGGCCGCTATCTTGGATTTTCATTTTGACTTTACTATCGGCTTTAGCACCCTCGAAAACCTTGAAAACGACACCCATGATGAAATATTTGAAAATTTTCATGGCCGCCATCTTGGATTTTCATTTTGACTTTACTGTCGGTTTCAGCACCCTCGAAAACCATGAAAATGACACCACTGATGAAAATCTTGAAAATTTTTGCAGCCGCCATCTTGGATTTTCATTTTGACTTTACTTTCGGTTTCAGCACCCTCGATAACCACGAAAACGACACCCATGATGAAAAATTTGAAAATGTTCACGGCCGCCATCTTGGATTTTCATTTTGACTTTACTATCGTCTTTAGCACCCTCGAAAACCTTGAAAACTACACCCATGAAGGAAAATTTGAAAATTTTTCACGGCCGCCATCTTGGATTTTCATTTTGACTTTACTATTGGTTTCAGCACCCTCGAAAACCATGAAAACGACACCCATGAAGGAAAATTTGAAAATTTTTGCGGCCGCCATCTTGGATTTTCATTTTGACTTTACTATCGGCTTTAGCACCCGCGAAAACCATAAAAACGACACACATGATGAAAAACTTGAAAATTTTCACAGCCGCCATCTTGAATTTTCATTTTCACTTTACTATCGGCTTTAGCACCCTCGAAAACCTTGAAAACGGCACCCATGAAGGAAAATTTGAAAATTTTCACGGCCGCCATCTTGAATTTTCATTTTGACTTTACTATTGGTTTCAGCACCCTCGAAAACCATGAAAACGACACACATGAAGGAAAATTTGAAAATTTTCGCGGCCGCCATCTTGGATTTTCATTTTGACTTTACTATCGGCTTTAGCACCCGCGAAAACCATGAAAACGACACCCATGATGAAAAACTTGAAAATTTTCACAGCCGCCATCTTGAATTTTCATTTTGACTTTACTATCGGCTTTAGCACCCTCGAAAACCTTGAAAACGACACCCATGAAGGAAAATTTGAAAATTTTTACGGCCGCCATCTTGAATTTTCATTTTGACTTTACTATATCGGCTTTAGCACCCTCGAAAACCTTGAAAACGGCACCCATGAAGGAAAATTTGAAAATTTTCACGGCCGCCATCCTGAATTTACATTTTGACTTTACTATTGGTTTCAGCACTCGAAAACCATGAAAACGACACACATGAAGGAAAATTTGAAAATTTTTACGGCCGCCATCTTGGATTTTCATTTTGACCAAATTTACAATTTGAAAGTCGACTCGTGACGATTTCTACCATTTAACTCCTACCGCCAGCCACGTTACAGAACTTCGTTCCTAAATAAGGGTTCCGTTTTTCATTCGAACTTACGAAAGCCAAAAAAAACATACTGACTTATTTATACTATGTCCGACGAATGAATTGTTCGATAAATTTGCGGAACAGCCGTGCGCTAGCAAAACGGACATAGGTCCGACCTCGTCAAGGCCCAGCGGGCGACTGAATCGCAGTGCGCAAGGCGCTGTATTATATAATATTTTATTATTAAATGAATTTAACTATTTTGCAAAATGTAACCACAAATTGTTCTTCTATTTGTTATGAACTTTTTACAGATATATTTTTTGGAAGTATTGCTTTCATAAGCTTTAAGCAAAATTAGAAAAACATCAAAAAAATCATCGATTAGACTCCTCTTCCGATTTTTTTTTTGATCGAGCGAAGTTTTCGATATCATGTTTTGAACCACAAAAAGTCAAAGTACATATAGTCAACTACAATATACAATGTGGATCTGGACGTACGACATTAAATGAAAACGAGCACAGTACTAATCCATTGAAACATTTTAAAACACGAAGATTAGTAGTTAATGGAAAATTTAAAAAATGCACTTTTTAAACAAAATAAATAGTAGAATCAACTGCATAAAAAGTAAACACGCTTTATCTACGCAAAGTCACTGATCAACGTTCCGGTGCGGGGTGCGGGACGCGGCGGCGGCAATGTTTACCTATTATTACGGACTCAGATCTACATCATGTTGAAAAATAAGAAAATTAAAAAATAATCTCCTGTGGCTAAAGTATTCATTGGACTTGATTGATTTTTTGTATACGGGTAAAGAACATGATTCTCTTTACTTGGTTTAAAGGAATGTCAATTGTCCTGTTCCACCTTGTATATTTTTTTTGGCTTTAAACAATCACTATTTGTTTGCTTATTATTGAATCAAAGTGATGCAATATTAGGTATAGGTCGCCTTAAGGTTTTCTATCTCATTTTTATACTGGTACTATTTTAGGGTTATATTCTGTAGGTAAAAATAATACTAAAACTCCCAGAATAGGTGGTCCAAAAATGCATAGTTTCGGAGATATCATTAATCATAATTAAATTAGGTCAAAAATTGTGACCAGTATGACGAATCTTTACTTTTGCGAGGTTGCCAAACTTCGCAGTAGTGTAGTAAAATAAATAGTAAAATAAAATGTGTAGGTATGTTGGTATCGGGGCTTCCCGGCGGCAGCTAGTGAAGGGAAAGCCACCTCGTCGACATCGATGAAACCTCAAGTAGTTTGAGTATCTAAATTACGAAGCAAAATTCAAATGACATTACATCTTATTTAATATGCGTTTCAACTAAGAATAGGATGACCTTGACGCCATATTGTGACTTCATGCACGCTTTTCTACGTACACGCTCTTAAAAATATGAAAATACCATTAACAAGATAATAACGATAATAAATACTATTGAAAATTATTTTGCAGCCTTTTTTCAATGTAATTGTCATCACAATAATTATGGTGCCAAGGTCATCCTATTCTTAGTTGAAACACATTGTACGCTTTAGTAGAACTACCTACTACTGCACCAAAATGATCGAGTATGCTACCTAAACTAACTACGAATAAGCATAATTATGCTTAGCCATAGGTTACAAACCTTAATTAATTAATTAACGTTTGTAACCTATGGCTAAAGTTTAAATTAAGTACTGGATGATGGTTATTATAATTAATTTGAGCCACCTTCGTAATATTCGCACTTTTGCTTGACTAGAAAATTCGTAATCTTCATTGAATAATTATGTGCGTTAAATCAAAGAAGTGTTTATTGACATTGAAGTCTTAGTACGAGTTTAATCGATATCGATTTCATTAAAAAGTTACGACAGCACAACGTATCCTAGCGCGCGGCGCGCAAGAGTTGCCTACAATCAAATGATAACTCGGTGAAGTGCACCTGCTGCGATTCGGATTTTTCACTCTTTTATTGGCGCTTGTCGCTTTGTGTAAGTAAGATAGAGCTATTAAGTAGGTTCCTGCGTAGCGTCACGGGCTCGGACTAGTGATGTACGCTTGGGAATGTTTCCACTCCCGGGAATATTTCCAGTGGAAATATTCCCAGAATATTTCCAAGTTCCCGGCAATGTTCCCCAAAATTCCCAAGAGGCTTTTTCTTATTTTAAACTACGAGTTTAGATTTAATTTGCTTTTTTTTAGTTTTAATTTTATAATTTAACAGTGCTTTGCGAGTTGCGACTCACTTGGCCCCTGTCCCCCGCCGCCTTACCCCTCCTACCTGCGCTCCGTTCTGTGCCTTTGTTTGTCCTCAGTTCGTGTGTTTTGTTGGGAGTATAGCACGTCTTTTATTCCTCTCTCCGTATGTAAGTGTATAAAAATGCGTCCGAAGTCACAAATACACGAATATTTTAAAGAAAATAAAGACAATAATGACTACACGACTTATGTGTGTTGTTTTTGTGATCATAAGTTTAAATTAAAAAATGCCACGAAGTTTGCACGCCACCTTACAAATAAATGCAAGCAATGTCCGGCTACAGTGAAATCTGTATTTGAAAAGTTAACGCTAAATGAGTCAAATGCTGTTAAGGAGAATATACCACCAAGTTCTTCATCTACTCAATTATTATCAACAAGTACTGAATTTGATCAAGTAAGTACCTCGCATTATATTCGCTTACGCTGGAAGGTCTCGCGCAACCCGTTCTGTCCGCTCGATCTTTTGAACTGAATCTACATATCGCACGCTTAATCATATACTGACATAACTCAAAAAAGACGTTTTTCGGGAAATCGTAAAAAACGATTTAGCAAACCTGACTTACCTTACATAATGGCTTATTACTCAAAGAAAATAGCTTTTTATAATGAAATAATGTATTGTAGGGATAGTTGATAGTCCTTGACGCATACTGATGTCTGTCTCTGTCTCGTAAAAACGTTTGCCGAAACGTTTGCGTGTGAAAGATACAGATATAGGTTAACTTCGCCTAGAAACAAGATATCACAAAAATTCCGAGATCGGCCGAAAGAGGGCGTTAAAATAAACTTCTTGGTATACTTAATTAAATTTTGACCGAAACACTAATCGGTCAGTATATGATTAAGCGTGCGATATGTCTAAGCCTTTCACAGTGAATACAATACATTCAAGAGCTAGGTACACTTTTATTGAAACTGCTTCGCTGCCTGCCACTTTTTTTACTTTATTTTTCTTCTAGGATAAAACACATCGTGGATTTGCGAGGGCGATTTATGTAACTGGGCAGCCATTGAGCTTACTAGAGCACCCGTTATGGAAAAAGGCTCTGCAAAATCTGAAGCACGATTATGAACCACCAACAAGACGTGTGCTGGCATCGTCGTTATTAAACGCCGAATTCGAAGAAACGAAGAATGAAGTCATCGAAAACATTAATGATGCCGCTGTTCTTCACTTGGCTATTGATGGTTGGTCGAATCTCAGAAATGAATCGATCATAAACATTATCATTTATACACCGAAACCTTTCTTTTACACGTTCGTTGACATGAAAACTAATAGACACACAGCAGACTATTTATGTGAAAAAGTATCTGAAGTTTTAGAAGACTTAGGGCCACATAAGTTTTATGTTATAATTTCTGATAACGCTTCTAACATGGTAAAGTGTGGTAGATTATTGAAAGAAAAATATGCAAATATAACTTGGATTGGATGCTTAGCACACACGTTAAATTTGTTGATAGGAGATGTGCTCCGAGTAAATTCAGTTTTGGTTACATTCAAGTTTGTTGTTGAACTTGTGAAATGTGTCACAAAATCACACATCGTTAAAGCCGAGTTTAAAAAACTTTCTGAGGATAAATCAATTAATGTAGCACTTATATTACCGGTAAAGACTAGATGGGGTAGTTACCTACATTGCCTAGAAAATTTTTTTAAAGCCAAAATTATCCTTCAGACTATGGCCATCAATGGCATCCAAGAATTTGAAAAATATAAGACAGACATAATGAATGAAAATCAATGGCTAATTATTCAAGAACACATCGGGTTTTTTAAACCAATAGTAAAATGGATAACTATGTTAGAAGGAGATGACTGCACGATACATTTAGTATACAATGCTTTTGCAGACATCGAAGAACTTTTGAAAGGCACCAACGCTAATAAAGTACTAGAAGAGCATTTACCACAGCTGCGAGCCAAGTTTTTAGAAAGAAAACAGAATGCATTAAAGTCAATTCATTTTGCAGCGGTCATATTAGATCCAAAAAACCGAGGCTTAGGTCTCACCGCTGAAGTTCATTTAGAAGGATGTGATGCAATTATGAATTTAGCTAGTGACGGTGACGCAGTTAATGTGTTAAAGGAACTATCTGATTATAAATCCAGAAGTGGACTTTATGAAAAGAAATTAATTTGGCAAGCTGCTAATATCGTGGATCCAAAACGGTGGTGGACCACCTTCTTTGCAAATACACCTTTGGGCCAAGTTGCTATAAAAATCTTAACAGTGCCGTCTACTTCAGCATCAGTAGAAAGATCATTTTCGACGTTTTCAAATATCCATACCCAAAAAAGAAATAAACTTACAACCGAAAGAGCAGGTAAAATTTGTTACATAGCTCATAATTGGAAGCTTATGAACGAGACTGTTGGTAAATACTCGGCCAAAAAATCTGGTACTACTTCTTTGTCAGATAGTTCCGCTGTAGAAGGTAGATCTGTAGGTATATCAGAGCATTCCGAGCCTTACTTAGAAGTAATTTCAATACAAGATTCTGATGAAGAATTTGATTTGGAACCTATGGACTTCAGATCAGTGACAGAAAATGTGGAAGATGATTCTCAATTTGACAGTTTTATTATAACTTGCACTGCTTGTTTACTGCTTAGAATGACACTGGTGTGCAATCTAACATGTATCGATGAAACAACATAACCAAAGTTGGATACTAATATTAGACTTAAGATTATCGTTATGTCATTGTTAGGTACATTAATGACTGATTTATTGGTTAAATCTTTGTTTCTTATTTTATGATTAAGTTTTGTTCAAAGATCTAATTATTTTATTGCAATAAGTGATGAATTATTAATAAAAAAAAGTGAATGCATTTTTTTTTGTTGAATTTTATTATAACTGTGATTTTACTTTTAAAATTATGAAAATAAATCATTATAAAAAACATAGTTTTATCATTTTTACCTTATGACTCTCACACAACGCCATGTCTTTCTGGGTAAAAATCCTAACAATCAAGAGTATCTTCTTCTTATTTTTGAAACTGGTAATCGGCTTCCTTAAATGGATGCCATTTTTGACAGTGTCGAATTATTCATATTATCGTGTTTTCTTGATATTCTTGTAGTTTGTTAGTCTGTCAAGTCATTAGTCCTGTCGAGTCACCGTCCTGTCCAGTCAGTCAGCCACAGTAAAACGACGGTTGGTTTTACGGCGGTTTTGATACGACTTCTTGAGACAAATCGAAAAGTTCGGTTAAGCACTTTTATTTGAATCTTCCGATAGATTGCACATATCACAAGTCTTTATTGCACAAAACACCGTCGAAATTATACAATAAAACTCATTTTACACAAAATATTAAAGATTCAAAGAAAAACATTACATCATAACTGGCGAAATGTGGGTGTACTATAATAGGTACACCTCTGCCTAACCCTTCGGGGAAACAAGGCGTGATATTATGTTATGTTCAAAGAAAAACACAACCGCACTCTTCGAAATGGCGCCAAAAAGCCATCAAGAGTATCTCTTGGAAAATTTGCTAGGAAACATTGCCAGTAACAAACTGGAAATTTTCCCAATTTTCTGGGAATTTTCTTTTCTATGGCTCTTTCAGGACTGATTTTCTTTAGATGTGTAGAAGTATGCAAATAATATATGATTCAGTTGGTGGAAAACAAAATTTATGACTATTTAAACAAAATTCCCAGTTTATTCCCAGTTTGGGAATATTGCCGGCAGTGTTCCCGGCAATATTTCCACTGTTTGGGAATGTTCCCGGGCACGGAACATCATTAGCTCGGACGGGACGGGCATCAAGCTTAACAATGAGTTCTAATGTGAGTCATTGGCTTTTTTCTGATTTTTCCAAAGTTAATTCTTCTAAGCGAAACTAACGCAACGGCCTGGATAGCCACATCACATGTACCTAATATGTATTAGATATTCCAATTAAGTAACTGGAGAAGACTTTTTTGGAATTTAATATGTAGGTACAAATCAATAAACGAATTTAAACATGTTTATGTTGGTTTTCATGTGTAGGTATCCTAGCTGTTTACTTTTCTGTAACACAAAAAAGTTATTCATTCCAATGTGCAAAGTTGAAATGACGTCATTTTACAAGGATAGTATTTAGTTTGCGTGGCTAAACACGACTAAAGTTTAACTATGCAAACTAGATACTATCGTATGATGTTAAATTGTTGAGTAACATTGAGTACCTTGATCCCTTCGTCCTTTTTTATTATCCATACGCATTTTACCAAACACGAAATCAAACCTGTCCTGATCGGATCTCACTTTCACAACTAGTTTATGACTCAATTACCTACATAAATATTGACAACCCTACTAATTCTTTTATCCGACACCGACCTGTTAGGTACCGAATACAATGAACGCACACATGGAACTCGTAGCGTTAGCAAAAAGTGAAATTATTTTTACTTTAATTAGCAAGCCCTTTGTTTAACCCTAGATAGCTAACCTTCCTAAATACCCCTTTAAAGCTAACCATCCGTTGAAACGACGGGTATAAATAAAAATTGTTTTTTTGCATACATTATGTTTATGACGTAAATAATATTTAATGAATGTAAAAGTGAAGGGGTATTATAATTAAACTACGTTATTAGTTTTTATTTTAGTTTTTTATTAATGGTGCTACATAAAAAATCTGACATCCTAGAAAAATATGAGATCAATTTTCTTCATATACTATAAACATGCAAAATCAACATAAAACAATTCAACAGCCTCGTTTTGTGGTACACATAATATTAGTCACAAAATAATAATTATTTATAAACTAAATTTAATTAGGTTTCTTTGGCGCAAGTGGTGCAGAAATCAACCATTTAGCGCAAACACTTTTCTTCATTCTCTATTTTTGTTAATAGCATTACCCATACGTTTTTCTTTTACGATTTGTGCTTTCCGATGTCGTGGATGCCTCGTCTGATGTTTTAATGTTTGATTTGAGATTCAGAGCTTGAGATGTACGTGGGTTTCGGCTTGTTTGATGTTGGTCTTGGTTGGTAGATTGACGCGACGAAAGTAAGCTTGCTTTACATGTGTAGGCAATGTTGTTATTGCAAGTCTCGTCTTCAGCGAAGGCTCTACTAATTGAAAGTGCAATGACTCCAGATAATCTATAAATAAACCGATTTATTGTATAAAATACACTTGCACACTACATGGTAAAAAGTCACGTTAAAGCTAACCATCCGTCATAATGACGGGCAAGGCGAACGTATCTCAAAATCTGAGGTACTTACCTACACGACCCGTACGCCACTGCAACGATCCCGTCGGCGACTGAGTTGGTCAGGCGCGGCAAATTAATTCTGCATACCGTTATAAAGAGACAGCGATATTACGTTAAGGCACCCGTCGAATCGACGGAGGTTAGCTATCTAGGGTTAAACACTTGTTTCCTGACTTTCGTCTCGCTTACAAGTTTCGGTGCCGCGTAAAATTGTAATTGTTACGGTTTTGCTGTTAAGGCGAGGTAGACCCTGCGAAGTAGGTATTCAACGCTACCAACCTACCCACGGAGCGAGCCGTGCGCTTACCTCGCCAGCGTGAACTTGCATGAACCCAAAATGTGTCACAGTATAGGTAAGCGTGTCGTGTAGGCAGTAAGGTCAACTCATTGGAACGAAGTTCATTGACGCGGCTTGGCAGAAATCGTCACTAACGACAAAGCGCGTTCATACTTTCTTCTTTGAAATTCACACTATCACTCTCTCTCTCTCTCTCTATCAAGAGAGAAAAAATTCAAATTTTCCTTCATGGGTGTCGTTTTCAAGGTTTTCGAGGGTGCTAAAGCCGATAGTAAAGTCAAAATGAAAATCCAAGATGGCGGCCGTGAAAATTTTCAAATTTTCCTTCATGGGTGTCGTTTTCAAGGTTCTCGAGGGTGCTGAAACCGATAGTAAAGTCAAAATGAAAATCCAAGATGGCGGCCGTGAAAATTTTCAAATTTTCCTTCATGGGTGTCGTTTTCAAGGTTTTCGAGGGTGCTAAAGCCGATAGTAAAGTCAAAATGAAAATCCAAGATGGCGGCCGTGAAAATTTTCAAATTTTCCTTCATGGGTGTCGTTTTCAAGGTTTTCGAGGGTGCTGAAACCGATAGTAAAGTCAAAATGAAAATCCAAGATGGCGGCCGTGAAAATTTTCAAATTTTCCTTCATGGGTGTCGTTTTCAAGGTTTTCGAGGGTGCTGAAACCGATAGTAAAGTCAAAATGAAAATCCAAGATGGCGGCCGTGAAAATTTTCAAATTTTCCTTCATGGGTGTCGTTTTCAAGGTTTTCGAGGGTGCTAAAGCCGATAGTAAAGTCAAAATGAAAATCCAAGATGGCGGCCGTGAAAATTTTCAAATTTTCCTTCATGGGTGTCGTTTTCAAGGTTTTCGAGGGTGCTGAAACCGATAGTAAAGTCAAAATGAAAATCCAAGATGGCGGCCGTGAAAATTTTCAAATTTTCCTTCATGGGTGTCGTTTTCAAGGTTTTCGAGGGTGCTGAAACCGATAGTAAAGTCAAAATGAAAATCCAAGATGGCGGCCGTGAAAATTTTCAAATTTTCCTTCATGGGTGTCGTTTTCAAGGTTTTCGAGGGTGCTAAAGACGATAGTAAAGTCAAAATGAAAATCCAAGATGGCGGCCGTGAACATTTTCAAATTTTTCATCATGGGTGTCGTTTTCGTGGTTATCGAGGGTGCTGAAACCGATAGTAAAGTCAAAATGAAAATTCAAGATGGCGGCTGTGAAAATTTAAAAGTTTTTCATCATGGGTGTCGTTTTCATGGTTTTCACGGGTGCTAAAGCTGACAGTAAAGTCGAAATGAATATTCAAGATGGCGGCTGTGAAAATTTTCAAGTTTTTCATCATGGGTGTCGTTTCCATGATTTTCGAGGGTGCTATAGCCGATAGTAAAGTCAAAATGAAAATCCAGATGGCGGCTGCGGAAATTTTCAAATTTTTCGTGATGGGTGTAGTTTTTCTAGTTTTCGAGGATATTATAGTCGACAGTGAGGTCAAAATGTAAAATGAAAATTGTTTTTGTATTAAATCATATGTGAGATGAACTTTGTTACTGACGGTGTCTCCCGACTGCACATGATTTTTATTTATTTATTTAACAGTTTACGTACACACATGTAAACAGACTAGAAGAAAGGATCAGAAAAATACGTACAAAGGTGATGCTGATGGTGGGGTTTTATTTTAAATTAGGTACCTATATAAAGGGTGTCTCAGTAAGAGTGCACTTTTTAAAATTGGAATTTTTTTTTTCATGCAAGTGGCAACTGAAATTTGACAGCGGTCACCTCTGTTTATTTCGATGATTAAAAATGGAGCGCTTTTCGAAAGAACGCGTTATAATTGTGAAAACTCATTACAACGGTGAACGGCATTCGTTACAGGAATATGATAACGGACTTCTTGTGGCCTCAACTGGACGGCATGAATCTGGACAACATGTGGTTTCAGCAGGACGGCGCAACCTGCCACACCGCGCATGAAACAATCGACTTATTGCAGCAACGATTTCCAGAACACATTATCTCACGAAATTCTGATGTCAACTGGCCACCAAGATCGTGCGATTTAACGCCGTGCGATTTTTATCTTTGGGGTTTTGTGAAATCTCGGGTTTATGCGAATAAACCCGAAACAATTCCTGAGCTCAAATCGGAAATCCAACGCGTCATCGGTGAGATACAGCCACATCTTAGTGCAAAAGTCATGGAAAATTTCATGAAAAGAGTAATGGCCTGTCATCGGAGCCTTGGGGTCATTTGCCGGATATTTTATTCCATACTTAATCGGAACATGTCTTCTTTACAATACAATACAAATATCACAACTCATAATTATCATAAAATACTTGTTTTTATTTTAAAATGAAACCGTGCACTCTTACTGAGACACCCTTTACAAAATAGTTTTGGATATTTATTATTTATTACGGATTATTTATTGACGAAACCCAGTGTTATACTGGGGCCATGCCTAATAGGTTGATTGGAAATGATACGATTGTCGAAATTAAGTGTCCCATAATAGCATCAAAACAAGGATTGGCGAAAGCTATAGAAGAAAATAAAATTCAAATAGTAATACATTATAAAACCGAGTGCCTCCGGGGACTTCTGACAGGACCAAAGATCCTTGTTACGTGTGACTCTTACATGATTTTAAATAAAAACAAAAGTTTTACAGCCGCCATCTTGGATTTTCATTTTGACTTTACTATCGGTTTCAGCACCCTGGAAAACCATGAAAATGACACCCATGATGAAAAACTTGAAAATTTTCACAGCCGCCATCTTGAATTTTCATTTTGACTACTATCGGTTTAGCACCCTCGTTAACCACGAAAACGACACCCATGATGAAAAATTTGAAAATTTTCACGGCCATCATCTTGGATTTTCATTTTGACTTTACTGTCGGTTTCAGCACCCTCGATAACCACGAAAACGACACCCAAGATGAAAAATTTGAAAATGTTCACGGCCGCTATCTTGGATTTTCATTTTGACTTTACTATCGGCTTTAGCACCCTCGAAAACCTTGAAAACGACACCCATGATGAAATATTTGAAAATTTTCATGGCCGCCATCTTGGATTTTCATTTTGACTTTACTGTCGGTTTCAGCACCCTCGAAAACCATGAAAATGACACCACTGATGAAAATCTTGAAAATTTTTGCAGCCGCCATCTTGGATTTTCATTTTGACTTTACTTTCGGTTTCAGCACCCTCGATAACCACGAAAACGACACCCATGATGAAAAATTTGAAAATGTTCACGGCCGCCATCTTGGATTTTCATTTTGACTTTACTATCGTCTTTAGCACCCTCGAAAACCTTGAAAACTACACCCATGAAGGAAAATTTGAAAATTTTTCACGGCCGCCATCTTGGATTTTCATTTTGACTTTACTATTGGTTTCAGCACCCTCGAAAACCATGAAAACGACACCCATGAAGGAAAATTTGAAAATTTTTGCGGCCGCCATCTTGGATTTTCATTTTGACTTTACTATCGGCTTTAGCACCCGCGAAAACCATAAAAACGACACACATGATGAAAAACTTGAAAATTTTCACAGCCGCCATCTTGAATTTTCATTTTCACTTTACTATCGGCTTTAGCACCCTCGAAAACCTTGAAAACGGCACCCATGAAGGAAAATTTGAAAATTTTCACGGCCGCCATCTTGAATTTTCATTTTGACTTTACTATTGGTTTCAGCACCCTCGAAAACCATGAAAACGACACACATGAAGGAAAATTTGAAAATTTTCGCGGCCGCCATCTTGGATTTTCATTTTGACTTTACTATCGGCTTTAGCACCCGCGAAAACCATGAAAACGACACCCATGATGAAAAACTTGAAAATTTTCACAGCCGCCATCTTGAATTTTCATTTTGACTTTACTATCGGCTTTAGCACCCTCGAAAACCTTGAAAACGACACCCATGAAGGAAAATTTGAAAATTTTTACGGCCGCCATCTTGAATTTTCATTTTGACTACTATATCGGCTTTAGCAGCCTCGAAAACCTTGAAAACGGCACCCATGAAGGAAAATTTGAAAATTTTCACGGCCGCCATCTTGAATTTTCATTTTGACTTTACTATTGGTTTCAGCACTCGAAAACCATGAAAACGACACACATGAAGGAAAATTTGAAAATTTTTACGGCCGCCATCTTGGATTTTCATTTTGACCAAATTTACAATTTGAAAGTCGACTCGTGACGATTTCTACCATTTAACTCCTACCGCCAGCCACGTTACAGAACTTCGTTCCTAAATAAGGGTTCCGTTTTTCATTCGAACTTACGAAAGCCAAAAAAAACATACTGACTTATTTATACTATGTCCGACGAATGAATTGTTCGATAAATTTGCGGAACAGCCGTGCGCTAGCAAAACGGACATAGGTCCGACCTCGTCAAGGCCCAGCGGGCGACTGAATCGCAGTGCGCAAGGCGCTGTATTATATAATATTTTATTATTAAATGAATTTAACTATTTTGCAAAATGTAACCACAAATTGTTCTTCTATTTGTTATGAACTTTTTACAGATATATTTTTGGAAGTATTGCTTTCATAAGCTTTAAGCAAAATTAGAAAAACATCAAAAAAATCATCGATTAGACTCCTCTTCCGATTTTTTTTTGATCGAGCGAAGTTTTCGATATCATGTTTTGAACCACAAAAAGTCAAAGTACATATAGTCAACTACAATATACAATGTGGATCTGGACGTACGACATTAAATGAAAACAAAGAATTGAATGAATGAAAACAAAGAAAACAAAGAAGATTGAATCAAAGTGATGCAATATTAGGTATAGGTCGCCTTAAGGTTTTCTATCTCATTTTTATACTGGTACTATTTTAGGGTTATATTCTGTAGGTAAAAATAATACTAAAACTCCCAGAATAGGTGGTCCAAAAATGCATAGTTTCGGAGATATCATTAATCATAATTAAATTAGGTCAAAAATTGTGACCAGTATGACGAATCTTTACTTTTGCGAGGTTGCCAAACTTCGCAGTAGTGTAGTAAAATAAATAGTAAAATAAAATGTGTAGGTATGTTGGTATCGGGGCTTCCCGGCGGCAGCTAGTGAAGGGAAAGCCACCTCGTCGACATCGATGAAACCTCAAGTAGTTTGAGTATCTAAATTACGAAGCAAAATTCAAATGACATTACATCTTATTTAATATGCGTTTCAACTAAGAATAGGATGACCTTGACGCCATATTGTGACTTCATGCACGCTTTTCTACGTACACGCTCTTAAAAATATGAAAATACCATTAACAAGATAATAACGATAATAAATACTATTGAAAATTATTTTGCAGCCTTTTTTCAATGTAATTGTCATCACAATAATTATGGTGCCAAGGTCATCCTATTCTTAGTTGAAACACATTGTACGCTTTAGTAGAACTACCTACTACTGCACCAAAATGATCGAGTATGCTACCTAAACTAACTACGAATAAGCATAATTATGCTTAGCCATAGGTTACAAACCTTAATTAATTAATTAACGTTTGTAACCTATGGCTAAAGTTTAAATTAAGTACTGGATGATGGTTATTATAATTAATTTGAGCCACCTTCGTAATATTCGCACTTTTGCTTGACTAGAAAATTCGTAATCTTCATTGAATAATTATGTGCGTTAAATCAAAGAAGTGTTTATTGACATTGAAGTCTTAGTACGAGTTTAATCGATATCGATTTCATTAAAAAGTTACGACAGCACAACGTATCCTAGCGCGCGGCGCGCAAGAGTTGCCTACAATCAAATGATAACTCGGTGAAGTGCACCTGCTGCGATTCGGATTTTTCACTCTTTTATTGGCGCTTGTCGCTTTGTGTAAGTAAGATAGAGCTATTAAGTAGGTTCCTGCGTAGCGTCACGGGCTCGGACTAGTGATGTACGCTTGGGAATGTTTCCACTCCCGGGAATATTTCCAGTGGAAATATTCCCAGAATATTTCCAAGTTCCCGGCAATGTTCCCCAAAATTCCCAAGAGGCTTTTTCTTATTTTAAACTACGAGTTTAGATTTAATTTGCTTTTTTTTAGTTTTAATTTTATAATTTAACAGTGCTTTGCGAGTTGCGACTCACTTGGCCCCTGTCCCCCGCCGCCTTACCCCTCCTACCTGCGCTCGGTTCTGTGCCTTTGTTTGTCCTCAGTTCGTGTGTTTTGTTGGGAGTATAGCACGTCTTTTATTCCTCTCTCCGTATGTAAGTGTATAAAAATGCGTCCGAAGTCACAAATACACGAATATTTTAAAGAAAATAAAGACAATAATGACTACACGACTTATGTGTGTTGTTTTTGTGATCATAAGTTTAAATTAAAAAATGCCACGAAGTTTGCACGCCACCTTACAAATAAATGCAAGCAATGTCCGGCTACAGTGAAATCTGTATTTGAAAAGTTAACGCTAAATGAGTCAAATGCTGTTAAGGAGAATATACCACCAAGTTCTTCATCTACTCAATTATTATCAACAAGTACTGAATTTGATCAAGTAAGTACCTCGCATTATATTCGCTTACGCTGGAAGGTCTCGCGCAACCCGTTCTGTCCGCTCGATCTTTTGAACTGAATCTACATATCGCACGCTTAATCATATACTGACATAACTCAAAAAAGACGTTTTTCGGGAAATCGTAAAAAACGATTTAGCAAACCTGACTTACCTTACATAATGGCTTATTACTCAAAGAAAATAGCTTTTTATAATGAAATAATGTATTGTAGGGATAGTTGATAGTCCTTGACGCATACTGATGTCTGTCTCTGTCTCGTAAAAACGTTTGCCGAAACGTTTGCGTGTGAAAGAGACAGATATAGGTTAACTTCGCCTAGAAACAAGATATCACAAAAATTCCGAGATCGGCCGAAAGAGGGCGTTAAAATAAACTTCTTGGTATACTTAATTAAATTTTGACCGAAACACTAATCGGTCAGTATATGATTAAGCGTGCGATATGTCTAAGCCTTTCACAGTGAATACAATACATTCAAGAGCTAGGTACACTTTTATTGAAACTGCTTCGCTGCCTGCCACTTTTTTTACTTTATTTTTCTTCTAGGATAAAACACATCGTGGATTTGCGAGGGCGATTTATGTAACTGGGCAGCCATTGAGCTTACTAGAGCACCCGTTATGGAAAAAGGCTCTGCAAAATCTGAAGCACGATTATGAACCACCAACAAGACGTGTGCTGGCATCGTCGTTATTAAACGCCGAATTCGAAGAAACGAAGAATGAAGTCATCGAAAACATTAATGATGCCGCTGTTCTTCACTTGGCTATTGATGGTTGGTCGAATCTCAGAAATGAATCGATCATAAACATTATCATTTATACACCGAAACCTTTCTTTTACACGTTCGTTGACATGAAAACTAATAGACACACAGCAGACTATTTATGTGAAAAAGTATCTGAAGTTTTAGAAGACTTAGGGCCACATAAGTTTTATGTTATAATTTCTGATAACGCTTCTAACATGGTAAAGTGTGGTAGATTATTGAAAGAAAAATATGCAAATATAACTTGGATTGGATGCTTAGCACACACGTTAAATTTGTTGATAGGAGATGTGCTCCGAGTAAATTCAGTTTTGGTTACATTCAAGTTTGTTGTTGAACTTGTGAAATGTGTCACAAAATCACACATCGTTAAAGCCGAGTTTAAAAAACTTTCTGAGGATAAATCAATTAATGTAGCACTTATATTACCGGTAAAGACTAGATGGGGTAGTTACCTACATTGCCTAGAAAATTTTTTTAAAGCCAAAATTATCCTTCAGACTATGGCCATCAATGGCATCCAAGAATTTGAAAAATATAAGACAGACATAATGAATGAAAATCAATGGCTAATTATTCAAGAACACATCGGGTTTTTTAAACCAATAGTAAAATGGATAACTATGTTAGAAGGAGATGACTGCACGATACATTTAGTATACAATGCTTTTGCAGACATCGAAGAACTTTTGAAAGGCACCAACGCTAATAAAGTACTAGAAGAGCATTTACCACAGCTGCGAGCCAAGTTTTTAGAAAGAAAACAGAATGCATTAAAGTCAATTCATTTTGCAGCGGTCATATTAGATCCAAAAAACCGAGGCTTAGGTCTCACCGCTGAAGTTCATTTAGAAGGATGTGATGCAATTATGAATTTAGCTAGTGACGGTGACGCAGTTAATGTGTTAAAGGAACTATCTGATTATAAATCCAGAAGTGGACTTTATGAAAAGAAATTAATTTGGCAAGCTGCTAATATCGTGGATCCAAAACGGTGGTGGACCACCTTCTTTGCAAATACACCTTTGGGCCAAGTTGCTATAAAAATCTTAACAGTGCCGTCTACTTCAGCATCAGTAGAAAGATCATTTTCGACGTTTTCAAATATCCATACCCAAAAAAGAAATAAACTTACAACCGAAAGAGCAGGTAAAATTTGTTACATAGCTCATAATTGGAAGCTTATGAACGAGACTGTTGGTAAATACTCGGCCAAAAAATCTGGTACTACTTCTTTGTCAGATAGTTCCGCTGTAGAAGGTAGATCTGTAGGTATATCAGAGCATTCCGAGCCTTACTTAGAAGTAATTTCAATACAAGATTCTGATGAAGAATTTGATTTGGAACCTATGGACTTCAGATCAGTGACAGAAAATGTGGAAGATGATTCTCAATTTGACAGTTTTATTATAACTTGCACTGCTTGTTTACTGCTTAGAATGACACTGGTGTGCAATCTAACATGTATCGATGAAACAACATAACCAAAGTTGGATACTAATATTAGACTTAAGATTATCGTTATGTCATTGTTAGGTACATTAATGACTGATTTATTGGTTAAATCTTTGTTTCTTATTTTATGATTAAGTTTTGTTCAAAGATCTAATTATTTTATTGCAATAAGTGATGAATTATTAATAAAAAAAAGTGAATGCATTTTTTTTTGTTGAATTTTATTATAACTGTGATTTTACTTTTAAAATTATGAAAATAAATCATTATAAAAAACATAGTTTTATCATTTTTACCTTATGACTCTCACACAACGCCATGTCTTTCTGGGTAAAAATCCTAACAATCAAGAGTATCTTCTTCTTATTTTTGAAACTGGTAATCGGCTTCCTTAAATGGATGCCATTTTTGACAGTGTCGAATTATTCATATTATCGTGTTTTCTTGATATTCTTGTAGTTTGTTAGTCTGTCAAGTCATTAGTCCTGTCGAGTCACCGTCCTGTCCAGTCAGTCAGCCACAGTAAAACGACGGTTGGTTTTACGGCGGTTTTGATACGACTTCTTGAGACAAATCGAAAAGTTCGGTTAAGCACTTTTATTTGAATCTTCCGATAGATTGCACATATCACAAGTCTTTATTGCACAAAACACCGTCGAAATTATACAATAAAACTCATTTTACACAAAATATTAAAGATTCAAAGAAAAACATTACATCATAACTGGCGAAATGTGGGTGTACTATAATAGGTACACCTCTGCCTAACCCTTCGGGGAAACAAGGCGTGATATTATGTTATGTTCAAAGAAAAACACAACCGCACTCTTCGAAATGGCGCCAAAAAGCCATCAAGAGTATCTCTTGGAAAATTTGCTAGGAAACATTGCCAGTAACAAACTGGAAATTTTCCCAATTTTCTGGGAATTTTCTTTTCTATGGCTCTTTCAGGACTGATTTTCTTTAGATGTGTAGAAGTATGCAAATAATATATGATTCAGTTGGTGGAAAACAAAATTTATGACTATTTAAACAAAATTCCCAGTTTATTCCCAGTTTGGGAATATTGCCGGCAGTGTTCCCGGCAATATTTCCACTGTTTGGGAATGTTCCCGGGCACGGAACATCATTAGCTCGGACGGGACGGGCATCAAGCTTAACAATGAGTTCTAATGTGAGTCATTGGCTTTTTTCTGATTTTTCCAAAGTTAATTCTTCTAAGCGAAACTAACGCAACGGCCTGGATAGCCACATCACATGTACCTAATATGTATTAGATATTCCAATTAAGTAACTGGAGAAGACTTTTTTGGAATTTAATATGTAGGTACAAATCAATAAACGAATTTAAACATGTTTATGTTGGTTTTCATATGTAGGTATCCTAGCTGTTTACTTTTCTGTAACACAAAAAAGTTATTCATTCCAATGTGCAAAGTTGAAATGACGTCATTTTACAAGGATAGTATTTAGTTTGCGTGGCTAAACACGACTAAAGTTTAACTATGCAAACTAGATACTATCGTATGATGTTAAATTGTTGAGTAACATTGAGTACCTTGATCCCTTCGTCCTTTTTTATTATCCATACGCATTTTACCAAACACGAAATCAAACCTGTCCTGATCGGATCTCACTTTCACAACTAGTTTATGACTCAATTACCTACATAAATATTGACAACCCTACTAATTCTTTTATCCGACACCGACCTGTTAGGTACCGAATACAATGAACGCACACATGGAACTCGTAGCGTTAGCAAAAAGTGAAATTATTTTTACTTTAATTAGCAAGCCCTTTGTTTAACCCTAGATAGCTAACCTTCCTAAATACCCCTTTAAAGCTAACCATCCGTTGAAACGACGGGTATAAATAAAAATTGTTTTTTTGCATACATTATGTTTATGACGTAAATAATATTTAATGAATGTAAAAGTGAAGGGGTATTATAATTAAACTACGTTATTAGTTTTTATTTTAGTTTTTTATTAATGGTGCTACATAAAAAATCTGACATCCTAGAAAAATATGAGATCAATTTTCTTCATATACTATAAACATGCAAAATCAACATAAAACAATTCAACAGCCTCGTTTTGTGGTACACATAATATTAGTCACAAAATAATAATTATTTATAAACTAAATTTAATTAGGTTTCTTTGGCGCAAGTGGTGCAGAAATCAACCATTTAGCGCAAACACTTTTCTTCATTCTCTATTTTTGTTAATAGCATTACCCATACGTTTTTCTTTTACGATTTGTGCTTTCCGATGTCGTGGATGCCTCGTCTGATGTTTTAATGTTTGATTTGAGATTCAGAGCTTGAGATGTACGTGGGTTTCGGCTTGTTTGATGTTGGTCTTGGTTGGTAGATTGACGCGACGAAAGTAAGCTTGCTTTACATGTGTAGGCAATGTTGTTATTGCAAGTCTCGTCTTCAGCGAAGGCTCTACTAATTGAAAGTGCAATGACTCCAGATAATCTATAAATAAACCGATTTATTGTATAAAATACACTTGCACACTACATGGTAAAAAGTCACGTTAAAGCTAACCATCCGTCATAATGACGGGCAAGGCGAACGTATCTCAAAATCTGAGGTACTTACCTACACGACCCGTACGCCACTGCAACGATCCCGTCGGCGACTGAGTTGGTCAGGCGCGGCAAATTAATTCTGCATACCGTTATAAAGAGACAGCGATATTACGTTAAGGCACCCGTCGAATCGACGGAGGTTAGCTATCTAGGGTTAAACACTTGTTTCCTGACTTTCGTCTCGCTTACAAGTTTCGGTGCCGCGTAAAATTGTAATTGTTACGGTTTTGCTGTTAAGGCGAGGTAGACCCTGCGAAGTAGGTATTCAACGCTACCAACCTACCCACGGAGCGAGCCGTGCGCTTACCTCGCCAGCGTGAACTTGCATGAACCCAAAATGTGTCACAGTATAGGTAAGCGTGTCGTGTAGGCAGTAAGGTCAACTCATTGGAACGAAGTTCATTGACGCGGCTTGGCAGAAATCGTCACTAACGACAAAGCGCGTTCATACTTTCTTCTTTGAAATTCACACTATCACTCTCTCTCTCTCTCTCTCTCTCTCTCTATCAAGAGAGAAAAAATTCAAATTTTCCTTCATGGTGTCGTTTTCAAGGTTTTCGAGGGTGCTAAAGCCGATAGTAAAGTCAAAATGAAAATCCAAGATGGCGGCCGTGAAAATTTTCAAATTTTCCTTCATGGGTGTCGTTTTCAAGGTTCTCGAGGGTGCTGAAACCGATAGTAAAGTCAAAATGAAAATCCAAGATGGCGGCCGTGAAAATTTTCAAATTTTCCTTCATGGGTGTCGTTTTCAAGGTTTTCGAGGGTGCTAAAGCCGATAGTAAAGTCAAAATGAAAATCCAAGATGGCGGCCGTGAAAATTTTCAAATTTTCCTTCATGGGTGTCGTTTTCAAGGTTTTCGAGGGTGCTGAAACCGATAGTAAAGTCAAAATGAAAATCCAAGATGGCGGCCGTGAAAATTTTCAAATTTTCCTTCATGGGTGTCGTTTTCAAGGTTTTCGAGGGTGCTGAAACCGATAGTAAAGTCAAAATGAAAATCCAAGATGGCGGCCGTGAAAATTTTCAAATTTTCCTTCATGGGTGTCGTTTTCAAGGTTTTCGAGGGTGCTAAAGACGATAGTAAAGTCAAAATGAAAATCCAAGATGGCGGCCGTGAACATTTTCAAATTTTTCATCATGGGTGTCGTTTTCGTGGTTATCGAGGGTGCTGAAACCGATAGAAAAGTCAAAATGAAAATTCAAGATGGCGGCTGTGAAAATTTAAAAGTTTTTCATCATGGGTGTCGTTTTCATGGTTTTCACGGGTGCTAAAGCTGACAGTAAAGTCGAAATGAATATTCAAGATGGCGGCTGTGAAAATTTTCAAGTTTTTCATCATGGGTGTCGTTTCCATGATTTTCGAGGGTGCTATAGCCGATAGTAAAGTCAAAATGAAAATCCAGATGGCGGCTGCGGAAATTTTCAAATTTTTCGTGATGGGTGCAGTTTTTCTAGTTTTCGAGGATACGAAAGTCGACAGTGAGGTCAAAATGTAAAATGAAAATTATGTTTTTGTATTAAATCATATGTGAGATGAACTTTGTTACTGACGGTGTCTCCTGACTACAAATGATTTTTATTTATTTATTTAACAGTTTACGTACACACATATAAACAGACCAG
The DNA here is from genome assembly GCA_947568875.1 of Fissipunctia ypsillon. Taxonomy (NCBI): domain Eukaryota; kingdom Metazoa; phylum Arthropoda; class Insecta; order Lepidoptera; family Noctuidae; genus Fissipunctia; species Fissipunctia ypsillon. The sequence continues at coordinate 11,221,746 of OX387668.1, forward strand.
AAGAAAGGAATAGAAAAATACGTACAAAGGTGATGCTGATGGTGGGGTTTTATTTTAAATTAGGTACCTATATAAAGGGTGTCTCAGTAAGAGTGCACTTTTTAAAATTGGAATATTTTTTTTTTCATGCAAGTGGCAACTCTGAAATTTGACAGCTGTCACCTCTGTTTATTCCGATTATTAAAAATGGAGCGCTTTTCGAAAGAACAACGCGTTATAATTGTGAAAACTCATTATAACGGTGAACGGCATTCGTTACAGGAATATGGTAACGGACTTCTTGTGGCCTCAACTGGATGGCATGAATCTGGACAACATTTGGTTTCAGCAGGACGGCGCAACCTGCCACACCGCGCATGAAACAATCGACTTATTGCAGCAACTATTTCCAGAACACATTATCTCACGAAATTCTGATGTCAACTGGCCACCAAGATCGTGCGATTTAACGCCGTGCGATTTTTATCTTTGGGGTTTTGTGAAATCTCGGGTTTATGCGAATAAACCCGAAACAATTCCTGAGCTCAAATCGGAAATCCAACGCGTCATCGGTGAGATACAGCCACATCTTAGTGCAAAAGTCATGGAAAATTTCATGAAAAGAGTAATGGCCTGTCATCGGAGCCTTGGGGTCATTTGCCGGATATTTTATTCCATACTTAATCGGAACGTCTTCTTTACAATACAATACAAATATCACAACTCATATCATAAAATACTTGTTTTTATTTTAAAATGAAAAAGTGCACTCTTACTGAGACAGCCTTTACAAATTAGTTTTGGATATTTATTATTTATTACGGATTATTTATTGACGAAGCCCAGTGTTATATTGGGGCCATGCCTAATAGGTTGATTGAAAATGATACGATTGTCGAAATTAAGTGTCCCATAATAGCATCAAAACAAGGATTGGCGAAAGCTATAGAAGAAAATAAAATTCAAATAGTAATACATTATAAAACCGAGTGCCTCCGGGGACTTCCGACAGGACCAAAGATCCTTGTAACGTGATGACTCTTACATGATTTTAAATAAAAACAAAAGTTTTACAGCCGCCATCTTGGATTTTCATTTTAACTTTACTATCGGTTTCAGCACCCTCGATATCCACGAAAACGACACCCATGATGAAAATTTTGAAAATGTTCAAAGCCGCCATCTTGGATTTTTATTTTGAATGAATGAATGAATATTTATTCGTAAACACAGGTACATACATTTGGTCTTCAGTAATAATTAAGTTGATTCTCTATGTTTTGCCAGCGGCGTACAAATTTTACAGTAGGTAGGTACAATAATAATAATAAATTAATATAAATTGAAAAACATTATAAATGATTAAATTAGGTATTCACAAATTCAGTCGGGTAGTTTAGATTAATTAATATTAAATTCAGTAAACAAATTACAACAAAAAACACACATTCATTACGTCCTGGTCAATTTATATTAATATTATTGTCATTAAGAAATTCATCTACAGTGTAATAACATTTACGCATTAGAAACTGTGATAATTTCTTCTTAAAGCTCGTAATCTTGAGTTGCTTTAAGGAGTCAGGTAACTTATTATATATTCTGGGCGCCATTCCCAGTAAGCTTTTGCGCATTAGAGCTGTCTTACATTTCCTGACACATAAAATGTTTTTATATTGAGCACGTATAGGACCTCTACGTATTTGAGACTATCGGCTTTGACTTTACTATCGGCTTTAGCACCCGCGAAAACCTTGAAAGCGACACCCATGAAGGAAAATTTGAAAATTTTCACGGTCGCCATCTTGGATTTTCATTTTGACTTTACTATCGGTTTCAGCACCCTCGATAACCACGAAAACGACACCCATGAAGGAAAATTTGAAAATTTTCACGGCCGCCATCTTGGATTTTCATTTTGACTTTACTATCGGTTTCAGCACCCTCGAAAACCTTGAAAACGACATCCATGAAGGAAAATTTGAAAATTTTCACGGCCGCCATCTTGGATTTTCATTTTGACTTTACTATCGGTTTCAGCACCCTCGATAACCACGAAAACGACACCCATGATGAAAAATTTGAAAATGTTCACGGCCGCCATCTTGGATTTTCTTTTTGACCAAATTTACACTTTGAAAGTCGAGTCGTGACGATTTCTACCAGTTAACTCCTACCGCAAGCCGCGTTACAGAACTTCGTTTCTAAATAAGGGTTCCGTTATTCATTCGAACATACGAAACCCAAAAAAACATACTGACTTATTTACACTATGTCCTACGAATGAATTGTTCGATAAATTAGCGGAACAGCCGTGCGCTAACAAAACGGACATAGGTCCGACCTCGTCAAGGCCCGGCGGGCGACTGAATCGCAGTGCGCAAGGCGCTGTATTATATAATATTTTATTATTAAATGAATTTAACTATTTTGCAAAATGTAACCACAAATTGTTCTTCTATTTGTTATGAACTTTTTACAGATATATTTTTTGGAAGTATTGCTTTCATAAGCTTTAAGCAAAATTAGAAAAACATCAAAAAAATCATCGATTAGACTCCTCTTCCGATTTTTTTTTGATCGAGCGAAGTTTTCGATATCATGTTTTGAACCACAAAAAGTCAAAGTACATATAGTCAACTACAATATATATATTTTTTGGCTTTAAACAATCACTGTTTCTTTGTTTATTTTTGAATCAAAGTGATGCAATATTTGGTATAGGTCGCCTTAATGGCCGCAGTGATTTAGTAGATGTACATCACGATAATATTAATAAATTCCTACGAGCTTTTGTAAATAATCTAAAGGCGATTTAATTTTAAATTTTATACCTGTTTTCATTTCAATTTTTTTCAATGTTTTCAGTTTATTTTTATTTTTATTTTTTTATCAATTATGGTCGTTATATTTTTTCATAATTCAATCAATCTATCAATCATCATTTATTCAATTATAATTTTAATAAGTAATTTACATCCCAATGTTGTATACAGAATTGAATGATGTGATAATTTTCGTTATTATTTTCTTTATTATTGCTTTTAATTATTATTCTTTGTATGTATAAATTATAATTTCAATAAGTTATAAATATGTTATGTAAGCCGTTTATTTTTTGTGCATGTGGTGTTAACCTGTAATTAATTGTTGCACTAGAATATGTTACTCTAGTTATTAAATCAGAAATGTATATAGTGTAAACAATTGTTAGTTAACCTAAAAAGTAAATAAATAAATAATGCCGACATATCCGTGGCTTTCTAAAGACGCAATAGAGTCGCGAAAACCTCTGTCTAATATGAAAATATCACCCGGCTGTAACAGCCAATGAATGACTCTATCCGGCCCATCTAGAACGCTGTTTAAAATAGTTGCGTCATTTGTAGTCGCAGCATAGGGCCCACAAACCTCAATAATGTGTCCGTCACATGTGACTAACAAAAATGGTTTTAGTAGTTTCCTGTACTTGTGCATGCTGTACGTGTCTTTTTGAAACGAGAAATTGGAACTCTTTTGTATGTACATATATACAGGCTGTAAGGGACAAGATACCGCAAACTTCGCGAAAAGGTTACACCTAATGCCAGTAACAAAATTATGATAGTCATTAATCTCGGTAATGATCGGTTACAGAAATTGACATTTTCAAGCACGCAATGTATCGTGAACAATGCGATCTCAACGCTTCGCAATGAATGTAGGCGCGCGAGAGCGCGTAGTAGGTACGTAATTACCTACACGTCTTACACACGCAGACACGGACGTGGACACACGCGAGTTAAGGAACCCCAACCTACCAATATTAGCTTTGTCAGCCAATAAGTATTTATTAGACATATTATTTCCAAACATTCCATTGCTTGATCAGCATCCAGAATAATCTAGGACGTGCGTCATATCTGATCACGCCATGCATGTACTACGTTAGCAGTAAAGTTAGTATATAAGATCAATATTTTATTAGATTAAAGGACTGTTTAGCTGTAACTCTGTCGGAATAAAGTTATTTTTTAGTTACTTCCGTTGTCGCTTACTTAATTGGCGCAGCCGGTAGGATCTCTGTAGTCAGTCTGCCGTGTATACAATTCTACGTGGAGCAGCCGACGTCCGTGTCTACGGTTTAGCAGAGATCGCCGAACAAATAAATTCATTAAGAAGCCACTTCGAGTTACGGAAGAGGACCAGCCACAGCAGTAATTCAGGGAGCATGAAGCTAGCTGCGGAATTGTGAGTAAATCTTTTTCACCTTCCTCTCAGCTCTTCCATTGATATCCCAACCTTGTAATAAGTCTATGTGTGTGTATTATTAGGGATTGGACAACGCCGTACTAATATTTGCATAGATTTTATTTGTATTCATATTTTAGAGTAGTGATATTTTAGTAGTACATTAGTGTGATTTTTTTTTCTTTTCTCTTTTCCTTTGTTACTTTCATAACTTTTTCACAATGGAAAACGTAACCCGTGTCCCACAGGAGTTGGTTAACATCATACCAATATTCAGTGGCGACACTAGAACGTTACCTTTATATGTAAAAAAATGTGAATACATTTTGTCCACGTTCCAAGGAACCGTAGCCCAAAATAAATATTTATTTCATGTGGTAACAAGTAGGTTATCAGGCGAAGCAGCCAGTTTAGTAGGCGAAAGAGACACTATAGATACGTGGGATGAACTGAAGGAGTTGTTAAACCAACACTTCGGTGATCCGCGCACAGAGGATTGTTTAGCAATGGAGTTAGAATCTTGTAGAATAAATAAGGGCGAAAGTTATTTAGATTTTTGCCATAGAATACAGCGGATGAGAAGTGTTTTATTCGCCAAAATATCAGAAACAATCATTGATGACTCTCTACGTAGGGCGAAGCAATTAATTTATAGTAACAGAGCGATGAACGTTTTCTTGTTTAATTTACCACCATTTCTAGTTAGATTAGTTCGTTTGCGCAACGTTACAACGCTAGAGGATGCGTTAAAAATAGTCTTAGAAGAACAAAACTTCCAGGCAGTCTACGATGCTAAAACAAACGACAGGCGTAATTTTAGTAGAACTAACAGACCCTATTTGCCTAATTATCAAAATGCATCTGAATCTAATAATCAAAAGAATGATTCGCATAGCGTATCAAGTACACATGTACCGAATAATGCAACAAACCGCACATCTACATCGAACAATTCGCATCAGTCCAGGCTTTATAAGCAACATAATAATATTCAAAGAAATCAAGATAGTTTTAATCGTACAATCAATAATAATTCGTCACCGCAGTCAAGTAGGTCACCTTTTCCGGTTGCACAACAGAACCAACAGTTCGCGGCACATGCACCGGGCACATCGACTTTTGCAGCGCAAGCATCTACGTCGGGTGCGAATACTGACGTCACCATGCGTACTGCAAGTTCGCGACGTGTTAATTACATAAATAATTCTAGTAATAATGAACAGAGTTCAAGTAATTCATACAACGCGGGTCAGGAATTTTCCCATGAAGATCCCGGGGAGGGAAATTTTTGCATAATGGCCTCTACCATAGGGAACGAATAAAAATAAATTGCAATAAACGCTTAAATTTACCACATATAGTTATACCAGAATTAAAAGCGGTTTTCATGATAGATACGGGGAGTGTTAGGTCGTTTATAAGTCCTTATTTAGCGAATAAATATTTTAAAAATTATTTACAGTATGAACCCTTCGAAGTTGTTAGCACTCACGCATCGAGCGTTCATAGTGAAACGGCAGTTATTCCATTACCGGTTACCTTTAGAAGTAAAGAGTTCCATAAGTTTTATGTCTACAGTGTTGACGATAGGTATGACGGATTAATAGGTAGCAATTTGTTGAAGCAATTACAGGCAAAGATTAATATGGAAAGTCAGATTTTACATTTAAAAAATACTGAGATTCCCATCGTATATACACCACCTATGAAAGAGGTATATAATCTACCATCTCGTAGTGAAATTAGAGTAAGACTCCCGGTTAACTTATTGGACGGAGAAGCTGTGCTAGACTTTAAACAGTTTACGGAAGGGATTCGAATGCCCGCCGCATTAGTTACGTGTGTTAAAGGCTATGCAACAACTGTTATTCAGAATTACAGTCATCAAAATAGGAATTTAGTAGTGACGGGACCTTTTCAAGTAGATCCATACATACAGAACCCATCTGTTAGTGTTAATTTCATGGATAATAATATAGAAGTGGACAGATTGCTAACAAATAATTTAGAAAAATTACAGTTAGATCAGAAGAACGTAGGGTTATTGAGGGACTTTGTAGGGAATACAAAGATATATTTTATTGTGAAAATATTCCATTAACCTTCACAAATCAGGTTAAACATAGAATAAGAACAAAAAATTAAGACCCAATAAACATCAAGGCACATAGGTTACCCCCTATTCAAACAAAAGAAATCAAGAATCAAGTTGAGAAAATGTTAAGGGATAACATTATCCAGGAATCGCATTCTCCCTGGAGTGCTCCCGTACATTTGGTGCCGAAAAAGTTAGACGCATCAGGCCAACAAAAATGGAGGATGGTAGTTGATTATAGACGGCTCAATGAAATTACAATTGAAGACAAATATCCCTTACCCAACATTAACGATTTATTTGACATGCTAGGTAAAAGTACCTACTTTACAACCCTCGATTTAACTAGCGGGTACCATCAATTAGAGGTCCAGGAACAGGATAGAGCTAAAACCGCATTTAGCACACCTTCAGGTCATTATGAATTTAACAGAATGCCGTTTGGGTTAAAGACAACACCTGCAACCTTTCAGCGAGCGATGGATAACGTCCTACGAGGCCTTCAAGGCTTACATTGCCTAGTATACCTCGATGACGTCATCATTTTTTCAAAAAGTTTGCCTGAACATGTAGAAAAACTTAGAGCAGTTTTTGACCGCTTCCGTCAAACAAATTTGAAAGTTCAATTAGATAAGTCACATTTTCTTAGAAAGGAAGTACTTAGGGCATACTATTACGAGTGAAGGTTTGAAGCCAAATAATGATAAAATAGATGCAGTTCTTAGGTATCCCATACCAGAAACGGTTACACAGATTAAAAGCTTTTTAGGACTTATCGGATACTATAGGAAATTCATCAAAGATTTTGCCAAAATAACTAGACCATTAACAGCTTGTTTAAAGAAAGGTCGCAAAATTATTATTAATGAAGAATATAAAGAATGTTTTGAGACTTGTAAAAAGCTTTTAACAAATGCACCTTTGTTACAGTTTCCTGACTTTAGTAAAACTTTTATCCTAACCACTGATGCATCCAATTTTGCAATCGGGGCTGTATTATCACAAGGAACAATAGGATCAGATAAGCCTGTAGCATATGCTAGTAGAACTTTGAGCGACACTGAAGTAAAATATAGCACTATCGAGAAGGAACTATTAGCCATAATATGGGCAGTTAAGCACTTTCGACCGTATCTGTATGGTAACAAATTTACCATATTTACAGACCATAGACCATTAGCATGGCTGTATTCATTGAAAGAGCCCAATAGTAAACTCACGCGATGGCGGTTAAGGTTAGAAGAGTACGATTTCGAAATAAAATATAAGAAGGGCCCTCAAAACACGAATGCAGATGCTTTATCTAGGATTAAGATTAATGCAATTGACGACGATTTAGATTCAATATTCGTAAACGTAGGGGATAGGCAGGAACGGATACAAAAAATAATAGATAACGAATTGCAAGACCTCGAAGCTCCAATAGAAACGATAGAACTTTCGGATTCTGATGATGAGGTCACTGCCAATTCAGTTTCAAATAGAGAACACGAAGGCATTCCTATCTTAAACGAAGCTGTCGATACTAAACCAAAACAGATTTTAGTTCATTCATGGTTTAAAAATAACTTAGCTGTAAAAGATATTTCTAATAAGAAACAAAAAATTCTTGAAGTTCACTTACCGACAAATAACGATAAATTAGTTAAAGACTTTTTAAAAGAGTATATAGATCCAAAACATAGGTACTTTATATACTTTGAACATCCACCTTTTAGAAAAATTTTTTCAAACATGGCAATTAAGTTATTTAAAAAGGATTCTGTTAAGCTAACAGAATGTACAGAAAGAGTTATAAATTTGACAGAATCTGAAGAAGATCAAAAAGAAGTTATTTTTAAATACCACGACGGGAAAACGTGTCATAGAGGTATTAAAGAAACTTTAACTAAACTTAAACGACATTATTGGTGGGCAAACATGAAAGAGACAGTTACGGCAATCATAAACGCTTGCGAAACATGTAAACGCATGAAATACGACAGAAAGCCGATCAAACCTTACATTCAGTTAACACAAACGCAGGATGGCCCTTTTCAGGAAGCTTTTATGGACTTATTATATATCGAAGGGAAATATTATTTAACTATAGTAGACGCATTTAGTAAGATAGCACAAGCTATAGAGGTACCAAATAGGAGTACACCAGAGATAGTTAGGGCATTGATTAAATACTTTAGCATGTATGGTCTGCCTAGGAAAATTAGTTGTGATTCCGGGACAGAATTCAATAATGCTTTGATTAAGGAAATGTTAAGCTTGTACAAAATTGAACTTCATATTGGGACTCCAAACAATCCCAGTTCAATGGCAATAGTAGAAAGATTTCATTCCACCATTATCGAGATTTATCGTATAGCAAAATACGATAAAAGCGATTTAGATGCAGCATCTGTTATGACTTACGCCATCATGGCCTATAACAACACCATTCACTCAGGAACAGACCTTACGCCTTTTGAATTAGTATTTGGCCACACTTATTCAAATAATGTATTTAACGTGGATAGAGAAAAGAATTTAACTCAGAAACTATTGTTAGATCATAGAAAACGCCTTAAAATACTTTATGAATTCATAACAGAAAAATTAGAATCCGACAAAATTAAAGTGATAAATAAAAAATGTGGTGAAACAACACCAGTACTTGAGCCAGACGATACTATTTATATGAAATATACTAGGATTAGAAAAGCTAAAGAAAAACCGCGATATGAAAAAGCTAAAGTAATAGGTGAAGTCGAAAGAAATGTAGTACCAGTAGAAGTAAAGAAAAGGAAAACTAGAGTAGCGTTAAAAAATGTAAAACGTCCTCCACAGATCGTGCCTGGTACTTCTGGTACTAGTGGTGTCAACATGCACGCTGGACCTTCAAAACCTCGGTCAGAATCTGGGGATAGCAGCGATAAAGCGGGGAGTAGCAGTGAAGAGGAATAGTTATTGGACAATATATAAAACTATAGATTTAGAATCATTAGGCTTACAAATAGATAATAATATTCGGGATTTTAGTAATTTAAAAATAAAAATTAAGGAAATTAGAGTTAGTAACGAAACGGTAGGAATAGAAAGTCAAATCGAATATCTCATTAATTTAACTAAGAGTAGATTTTTTCAAATATTACCTTTTCATTATAGGAATAAACGAGCCTTATTCAATCCATTAGGCTCACTTGTAAAAGCTATTTCGGGAAATTTAGATGAAGATGATGCAATTAAATATGATAGAAATTCAAATGATACAGAACAAAGAGCATGTAGTCGAAAGTAAAGTATCATCAATGCAAAAGGCTTTTGATAAATTAGTAAACGACTCTGAAATAATAAATTCAAATATAAAAAACTTGGGTTCACATACCAATGAAATGGAAAAATTAGTTGAACATGAGTTCAGGTTTAACAAACTTTTCCAGATATTGAATACTATGTATCAAATTTTAAATAACTTTCGAACTTGTTACGAAACCATACAAGAGATTGAGACGGCAATAGCCTTTAGCAAATTAAATACATTGCACCAATCCATTATAAATAGTACAGGATTATATTATACATTAGAAGTCATTTCTAAACATGCTAGAACAATATATCCAGTAAGCAAACGTAATTTAATAAAATTAGAACGTAATACACTTCTGGACACATCTATTGGCCCACCTTAGAGTTTAGGTTTCGATGGCCCCTACCGAAATATGATTGCTAGATTGAACAAAAACTGTTGATGCAGTTTTAAACCTGATACATTTTACCATATTTTTCGATCGTATTGTTTTAAATTTGAATTCAGAATACCATACGACATGGAGTTACGCCTAACAAGTCGGATATGCGCCTTGTTAAAGGCAATTGATTTTTGAATAAAAAACATGTTTTATCAAATAAAGGTTTAATTTAATAACGCGTGTTGCCTCCATGGGCATCTACCACAGCTCTCATACGATTAGGCATAGAGTTTATCAACCGCTCTATGAAATTTTGAGGGATCATCTCCCATTCCTCTTCTATGGCAGTTTTCAACTCCTGCATCGTCTGGGCAACTGGCTGACGAGCCCTAACACGTCTTTTTAGCTCGTCCCACATGTGCTCAATGGGGTTCATGTCTGGGCTTCTGGCTGGCCAGTCCATAACTGTGATGTTCACATCCCGAAGATATTCCCTGACGATGCCGGCCGCATGGGCTCTTGCATTATCATGCATAAAAAGGAAATTTGGGCCCACATAGTCCGCGTATGGTATCACGTGAGGTTCTAAGCGCTCACGAATGTACCTTTCAGCATTTAATGTTGGCAGCCGTGGTCCTGTAACAACCTCAAGTTGAGTTTTGCCGCTCGCGGATATACCGCCCCAGATAGTCCATGAGCCACCGCCATAAGCAACCCTCTCTTCAAAGCAGCATTGTGCGAAACGCTCTCCCTTACGTCGGTAGACCTTCTTCCTTCCATCATTGCCATGTAACACAATTTTAGACTCATCAGAAAAGAGTACACGGCTCCAATCTTGCTGTGTCCAATTTAAATGACTGCGTGCGAAATGAAGGCGCGCTGTTCGGTGGGCTCGCGTTAGTTTGGGCCCATTAGCTGGCTTGTGTGGTACCATATCGCGTTCTTTTAACCTTCTCCGAACAGTTCGAGCGCTCACAGATACTCCGTGGAAGTCGCGAAGTTGGTTTTGTATCTCAATGGAGGTAAGGTGACGATTTCTCAAGCTGGTCGTCACGATGAATCGATCCTGCCTTTCAGTTGTGACCCGAGATCGTGGCCTTCCTTGGCGACGAACAAAGCCGCCAGTCTCTAGGTACCTCCGATAAACATTTCGGACCGCAGATCGACTTAAATTAAGTTGAGCACTCACGTTTCTTTGGCTGTGTCCGGCCTGAATAAGTGCCACAGCTTGGGCGGCGACTTCAGGTGAAGTATCCATAGATTATTGATAGAACCTCACCTTAATGTTAAGAATAAGTAATGTTTGTTGCAAAACCAAAGATATCAATCACTTTTTCAAGAATTAAATCCAAGTAAACCAATAAAACCAAGTTTTCTTAGTATTCGATTGTTTGATATCAACAAACAGGCTCCAAATTGTCTTTTGTTTCTTTAAATTCTGTGTTCTAAATTCAAAAAAAGACTATTGAATGACATTGTGAATGTGCCAGGTTCAAAACTGCATAAAAACTTTTTGCTCGACCTAATATAAAATTTTAGCTAGGACCAAACGAAACTGAAAATACAAGGTGGGCCAATAGATGTGTCCAGAAGTGTATTATACTTAAGTCATACATAAATAATAACAAGTTAGTTTTTGTTTTATAAGTCCCCCTAATAGATAACGAAACATATAATTATTACAAGGTTATACCCATTCCTATATTCCATTCTCCAAATACCTTTACGATTATACCCAAATACCCTTACCTGATGGTGAATAGGTTGAAATACATGCCCGTGGTAAGCCCATGTACTGAGATTGAAAAGGACAAATTTCTATGCGCTGAAACTAACTTAGCCCAGTATCCAACTGTGACCTGCATTGAACAAATAATGTTGATGAAGAATAACTACAAAAACTGCATACAGAACCATATTGAAATAGAGAAAACTAAGATACAAAAAGTAACCGACAACCAATGGTTGGTTTACTCAGAAAAAAAACCTCATCATTACTGAGAATTGCAATATAGAAATTCTGAAATACACCGTTCTTGGAACCTAATCGTGACTCCAGGCCAACAATGCGAGACACAAATAGGCGAAGTCATCGTTGCCGCTACCACAAACACTACAGTTTCTAGTCTCCAGCTGCCATTGATCCAGATGCCAGAGCTACAACAGGACATCCAGAGAAGGTCAAAGAAAGTGGATCTAAGAAATGTGGACTTCAGTGATGTGAAAGAAGTTTTACAAACTGCAAAATTTAGTGAAATAGACGATACGACCCAAACAGTGACAATAGAAATTAGTATATGGACCATCTTCGAGTATGTGATTATTGTAATAGCAGTATTTATCTTTATAATGTATAAATTCCAGTTTATAAATTTTTGTCGAAATTCTCCGAAACTGTCTGCGACACCTTCGGATAATTTCTCTCTTGGGGAGGGAGGAGTTAAGGAACCCCAACCTACCAATATTAGCTTTGTCAGCCAATAAGTATTTATTAGACATATTATTTCCAAACATTTCATTGCTTGATCAGCATCCAGAATAATCTAGGACGTGCGTCATATCTGATCACGCCATGCATGTACTACGTTAGCAGTAAAGTTAGTATATAAGATCAATATTTTATTAGATTAAAGGACTGTTTAGCTGTAACTCTGTCGGAATATAGTTATTTTTTAAATACTTCCGTTGTCGCTTACTTAATTCGCGCGACGCGGGCCGCCTCGCTCCGTTTTTATGAATGTACCTACCTACAAGGTCGAACAAAAGTTAAAGACATCTTTGAACTTAGCTGCAAGTGCAGGTACAGTCAAGTCAGTAACTTAGGCTGCATTTTAAAACTAAAGTTCTGTGAATATTTTAAGAGCTTTAAGGTACCTACTACCTACCTTGTTTGCTAATTGGCATAAATGCAACAATAATGTTAGCGCCGTCTACTGCGAAGGGAATGTAAACAAATGTAACTATGTCTTTGTTTCTCCTAATGTAAACAAAAAACAACAGCTTTCAAAGTACTTTGTCATAAAATACATTTACGTTTACGACAAACGAACACTAAGTACTTATTTAACGCACAACCAACAACAGTAAAAAAAACTTAACGTAATTAATGTACTGATGAAAACAAAACATTTAATAACAGAAGACCTAGTATGTAACCTAGATTGTATTAAACATTATTATTAAGTACCTAGTATTTGCGCTAGTTTTTTTTTGTGTTTTTGTTAATTTTTTATCACTCAGGACTAAGTTTATGGCTAATTAGCCATAAACTTATTCCTAATACGATTCCGACAAGGGTTAGAAATAATAAAGAAGCTTGTGCGAAGAAATCATACACCTCAAGTTCAGTATCAATAATGTTTATTCACTTTATTCCAACACAATCAGGTTATCAACAATCACTTATTAATTAGTAATAATATAATCGAAAGTAGCACGGATCCGTAAGATATGCTAACGGCTCAACGCCTCGAAAAAGACTGCCTCTGTACAAATAAATCAGTTACCAACAGACTGAGTGTTCCCCACTTTAAACGGAAATGCACACTCCGCCGGCTGTACGATCAATCACAGCAAAGTAAACAGTCAATACAATCACTTGACAGAATACATTAGGCTAACTAGAATACATTAGGGATTATGATAAACTATAGATAAACTATTTTAATTTAAACAATAATGATTTATTAATTACACAAAACAAATAAATATACTTTAATACCGATTGTCTTTTATACCTAAACCGGATGTACAAAGTTCGTGTAGCTACTACTAGCGCCATCGGTCGCTTGTGGAGAAAGTCTTATAATTAATTATTATTTTACAAAATCATTACACTTGTAAGTAGCTACCTACATTGCGATCCAGTGATGTTGGTATAAATTAATGAACTTACCTCAAGCTCGCTCACCTCTAACCAAATAGGGTTCAAAGTGTCCGCCACCAACTCGCTGATGATTGATCTCAGATTCAATTCCGGGGCATTGTTTATCGTCATCATTATTACTTTCAGCACTAGAAGATGAGCTACTATTATCATCAGATAAACTTTTATAGTCAGGGGAATGAATATTTATCCAGGGTCGTACATGGTCAGCAGAAACTACGCTGTTAAATGTATTTTTCCGTTTACTAAAACCCGGAATTTCAGCAATTTTATATCGGTCACTACCCAAAACTTTTGTGATTTTGTACGGACCTATGAATTTTGAAAGGAGTTTAGTGCTATTACCTTTGTTATTGAAATTAGTTCTAGTAATCTTAATCAAATCACCTTCTTTATATGTACTAGCAGGGATCCTACCGGCATCATAATTATCTTTTTGTTTTTTTTGGCTAACTCGGATATTAGTGCTGACCTCATCTCTTAAGTTTTGTAACGTGTCTGGTATGGCGTCAGCTCCAACATCCAATTTATTATTCAAACTGTCTCTGAACCTAGTACCGAATAGAGCCTCTGTGGCAGTTCGTTTAGTGGAGGAATTAATAGAATTATTTATACCCCACTGAATTTTGCCAAGATATATGTCCCAGTTGCGTTCGTCATTGCCGTCATTATGTTTTGCCAGGGCATTCAAAATAGTTTGGTTGTACCTTTCAGCTTGACCGTTTGCCCTGGGGCAGGCTACAGCGTTCAGAATATGTTTAATACCATGACTTCCGCAAAAGTTCTTGAAAGAAGTTGAAGTAAAAGAAGTACCGCGATCAGATATGATTCGAGAAGGTAAACCAAAGTCATAAAATATGTTTTCAAGAACTTTTATCGCAGTCCTGGTTTTAGTGTCTTTTACCGCTTTTATAAATAGGTATTTCGTAAAGCCATCAACTTTTGTAAGGATATAGGCATTGCCGTTCTTACTCTTCACAAATGGGCCAAGATGGTCAATGTGAATTGTGTGGAACGGGATGCCCACCTTCTCTATAGGATACAATTGTCCAGTTTTTTGTCTAGAAATATCATCTTTATTGTAAGCGCACTGAATACAAGACTTTACATATTTTCTTATAAATCGCCTTAACTTTGGAAACCAAAATATAGATTGAATTCGGTCAGTCGTTTTGGAAATGCCTAAATGCCCTACATCATCATGATTATAACGGCATATTTGCCAACGAGCATTACGAGGGACAACTAGGCGTATATCATCGCCGACTCTTCTATATAATTTATGATTTTTGATAAGATAGTTTTTCTTAATATCTTTAGATTCTTCATCAGATTCAGGTTTGAGAATTTTAAAAATACGTGAGATATCTGGATCTGACATTTGTAATGTTAATAACCAATTATCAGTCTCGATATGATACACGGTAACGGAGGACTCATCGTTAATATCAGAAGGCAATATGGTATTACGGCTTAATGCATCGACATGTGCCATACGCGTCCCGGGTCTGTACTCAATAGTAAAGGTAAACTCGCTAATTTGGAGCCACCACCTAGCTATACGTGGTATAAGGTCTCTTTTAGTTAGTGTAGTCCGGAGCGCATTACAGTCTGTTACTATCATAAATTCTAGTCCCAACAGATAAACACGAAACTTTTTCAGTGAACAAACAATGGCTAACGTTTCAAGTTCGTAGGAATGTAAGTGACACTCTTCCGGAGTCGTCTGCCTACTAAAGTAAGCAACAGGCTTGAGTACTCGAGGACTAGATTGCCATTGTAATAATATTCCTCCTACACCTAAGGCACTAGCGTCTGTGTGCAACTCCGTTGCAAGTTTAGGGTTGTATAAGGCTAATATCGGTCTGTTTATCAAATTGTCTTTTAATGTAGAGAATGCTTGAAATTGGTCTTCTGCCCAAGTGAAAGTACTTCCCTTTTTTAATAAATTGGTGAGCGGTCTTGCGATTTCCCCGAAACTCTTCACAAATTTTCTAAAATAGCCTGCTAACCCCAAGAATTGACGAACCTCGTGTACATTGCGAGGAATAGGGAATTCTTTTACAGCTAGAACCTTATTTTCATTCGGTCGTATCCCATCGGCCGATATTTCATACCCTAGATAGTTGATCGTTGTATCAAAGAAACGGAATTTTGCTAGTTTTAGGGTGAGACCATTTTCTCGCATTAGCTTCAAAATTTCCTCTAGCCTTCGAAAACCTTCCTCTAAATCGGTTGACGGTACAAGAATATCGTCTAAATACGCCAGGGCAGATTCGTAGCGCTTTGCACCGAGCATTTGATTTATTACTCTCTGAAACACGGCTGGAGCGTTAGCTAATCCGAATGGCATTCTCTTAATTCATAATGCCCATCGGGCGTTACGAATGCGGTAAGGGGACGACTTTCTTTAGCCATGCGTACTGATAATATCCCGAAGCAAGGTCTAATGAGGTGAAAAATCGATTGCCGCTGAGATTAGTTATCTGGTCGTCAATTAATGGCAAGGGAAAGCAATCTTTCCTAGTTTTATTATTTAAGGATCGGTAATCTACACAAAGACGCTGTTCTCCCGTTTTCTTTTTTACAATGACTATAGGGCTAGCATAATTAGAATCAGATTCCTGTATAATATCATTTTGCAACAAATCATCAATGATTTCACGTACCTTTCCTCTTTCGAAGTGCGATAAGCGATAAGGTCTGTAGACGACAGGTCTATCATCAAGCAAATCTATCTTCATTTTAATCGAGTCATGACAACCTATCTCACTCAAATTAAATGCAAAACAATCACGATACGACTGCAATAGTTCATAAAGCTTATCTATTGATTTATCGTCAACTTGAGGACCGACTTTGATTTCAGACTTTACGAGAGGAACTAAGCCAGTGATGTCCTTTGTAATTTGGTTATTGTATAGAATTTCTTTTTCTTCAAAGGGTATTGCTCTCGCTATGAGAGTGTTATTGGGCAAATTTAGGGTAGGGTATGGTATATTTGACAGAACAAGGTAACATTTACCTGAGCTTATACGATAAGTACCTTGATGTAAGTTATATTCTTCACCAGGCTTATTACTATTATACCTTCTATATAAACATCCCCAGAACAACAAGAATCTAAAGCAGAAACTTCGACTAATTCGGATTTGTTCCTGGCTAACTGAATGTGATTCGGCAAGGCAAGTTTTAGGGAATCAAAATCACTAGCGTTGCCACCGAGCCCAGGAGTTTTATAAAAGAATAACGTGGTATCGTCTTTATATACAGCTATGGATGGTAATTCAGTAAAATTTTGACCAATCAGTAAAGCAGTTTGCATAAACTCATCAGCAACGACCAGTACTTGTACACTCGATTCGATTTCATCAATTTTAAGGTTGACAAAAGTACTATACACGGGCGCAACTGCGGAGTTACCAAAACCCTTGATTATTGGTAGTTTTGAGACGGTTTTGGAGGGGTTAAGGCTATTTGCGTCAGATTCACGCATAAGACTACACTCAGAGCCAAAATCTATGTACCCACTGAAAACTTGATGGTTTACTTCGACTCGTTTGAAGAACTTTTTATTGCGATTACTGTATGTAGAAATTGTAAGAGTTTTACGTTCTATGTTATCGTTTGACTTAGGTTCTGTTCGTGGAATTAGCGGTGTAAGTTTGCAAATTTCGTTATTATGCCCTACTCTGTGACACTTCAGACACTTGACAAGAGGTTTGGGACATTTGAAGTACGGGTGTCCTTTGCTACGACAGTTAAAACAAGTTATTGAGCTATCATTTGAAGTTGACGCTGAGGTAAGGTCATGACGCTTTTTATTTGTAGAAACAGTTTCTGGTAAAGCACGCTGGGAGCTGAGAAAATGTAACAAATCTTCCGGTTCACTGCAATTTAATGCTTGGGCTCCATTTCTGATGGATTTATCATAAATACCGTGAGTTATACAATCGACAGCTCTTTTACCACTAATATGACACCTGTGTATAAGCATTAATTTGTCGTAAAAATATTCAGATAAGTTTTCATTACTTCGAGTCGTACAAGCTAACATTTCTTCCAGAAGCCGACCATAATTTTGCTCACTTGGAAAAGCCTTTGTAAGTTTAGCCTGCCACTCAGTCCAACTAAATACTACACTCGGTAGGGTTTCGAACCATTTTTTGGCAAGCCCAGCAAGTTTTTGTAGAGCAAAATGTATGGTCTGCTTCTCGTCCCATTCATATATTACAGCACATTCATTCACCTTCCTAACCCAACTTCCAATACTCTGAGTTTTACTAGAAGGATCGAACTCCGGTATAACATTATTCAAATGACTATTGTTGAAGCTACGAGAAGTTTTACGAGTTCCTTCTTGAAAAACATTCAAAAGATTCAGTACCTCTTTTTTAGACCAACCTGAGGCCCTTTTCTGTTTCTTGCGTCGCGGTGGTGTACTTGTAGTATCAGTTGTCATGCTTGAAGACGAAGAGGTTGAAGTAGACCTCCTGCGCTTCCTTTTAGACTGCTTCTTTGCACGTTTCGTCTTTGTCCCTGCCTTGTTCAGCACATGAGCTACCAGTTTTTCTTTTGATCTCCCGCTCAGTTGAACTGGCGGCTCTTCTTCTGGAGTTTTGGCACCATCGGATTCCATGGCGTGTTTGAGGATAGTTTTGTTCGTATCGGGCACACCTGGCCCAAGTCTTTATTGGCTCACTTGGCCAAAGAAAAACTTCTTAAAGCACACTTGGCTTTATCTTTAGCACACTTGGCTTTATCTTTAGCACACTTGGCTTTATCTTTAGCACACTTGGCTTTATCTTTAGCACACTTGGCTTTATCTGAAGCACACTTGGCTTTATTTAAAATACACTTAGCTTTTACTTTAGGCACACATAACCTAACATTTCTTAAATCACTATTATTGTAGGCGTTTTGTAGGCATATCCGACTTCTGAGATGCGAAGAAATCATACACCTCAAGTTCAGTATCAATAATGTTTATTCACTTTATTCCAACACAATCAGGTTATCAACAATCACTTATTAATTAGTAATAATATAATCGAAAGTAGCACGGATCCGTAAGATATGCTAACGGCTCAACGCCTCGAAAAAGACTGCCTCTGTACAAATAAATCAGTTACCAACAGACTGAGTGTTCCCCACTTTAAACGGAAATGCACACTCCGCCGGCTGTACGATCAATCACAGCAAAGTAAACAGTCAATACAATCACTTGACAGAATACATTAGGCTAACTAGAATACATTAGGGATTATGATAAACTATAGATAAACTATTTTAATTTAAACAATAATGATTTATTAATTACACAAAACAAATAAATATACTTTAATACCGATTGTCTTTTATACCTAAACCGGATGTACAAAGTTCGTGTAGCTACTACTAGCGCCATCGGTCGCTTGTGGAGAAAGTCTTATAATTAATTATTATTTTACAAAATCATTACACTTGTAAGTAGCTACCTACATTGCGATCCAGTGATGTTGGTATAAATTAATGAACTTACCTCAAGCTCGCTCACCTCTAACCAAATAGGGTTCAAAGTGTCCGCCACCAACTCGCTCGCAAATCTGAGCACGGCGCAAAGTTTCGGCGTGGACACGTGGCAGAAAGGTGGGGTCCTGGATACACTCCTCACGCAGCGTCGTGAACACGTTCTCGAAACGATTTCTCATATCTGCTGCTGAATTACTCTCGGACACAAACACTTTACAATCTTTGACGTAACCCCAAAGAAAAAAATCTAATGGGGTCAAGTCCGGTGACCGAGCTGGCCATGGCTCCGGACCAAATCTTCCGATCCACTGATTTTCAAAAAAATCGGTGAGGCATCGTCTAACGGGAAGAGTCACGTGTGGGGGAGCGCCGTCGTGCTGAAACCATAACACTCGATACTGGCTTAGAGGCATGTCGTCCAGAAGTATGTCCGAGAGAGTTGTTCTCAGGAACTCGTGATATCGGGTCCCATTTAATCGTTCCGGGAGAAAAATGGGTCCAATCACGAGGTCTTTATAAATGCCAGCCCAGACATTCACTGACCATCGAGTTTGGTGTCCCGTCTGCTGCAATGCGAACGGATTGGTATGAGCCCAGATATGAGAATTGCGCCTGTTCCACATTCCGTTTCTAGTACATGTTGACTCATCCGTCCATATCACATTTGAATTAAAGTCGGAGATTACGTCGTGCTGTCGTTGCAGCCACCGGCAGTACCTAACGCGGGATACCCTGTCTGTAGGCAGTGGCGTGCACAGAGATTTCAGACAGGGTATGCACAAGAAAAAAAAAACTTACCAGTTTCAGCTTGTTGTACCTACCCTAAGTGGGTTCCCAAATTCCCATCATATTTATTTAGCCAACAAATCTACAAGTTCCTGAAAATTGCCTTTACTAAACCACAAGCTGGATTCGTCATGAACACTGAATGCTAATTCTTGTTTACCTAGAAAACAAACTACATCAATCAACCGTTTGAAAATGTTTCTATTTCTTTCAATTTTCGCGTTGTACCTTTCAATATGTAACTTTAACTGGCTATTCAAACTAGTCTCTATTTCTTCCTTTACTAAAAGTTTGGAACTTTAAGCAGGATTCTAGATGTTTTTCAGAAGAATCATGCTTAGCAGTCGCTTTGTGAAAATTATTTAAATCTGAGTACCCGCTATAGGTCCAAACATTCTTTTTATCTTGATTAGTAAACAAAATGCAAGGGAAACAATACAATGTGTTTGTGTGTACACAACCAGTTAGCCAGTAATAGTTATCATAAAACTTTTTATGAAAATAACGAGTAGTACCTATTACCTTTTCTTTGAGTTAAATCCAACCCGGGTACACACCTTCCCTTTGCAATCAATCTAACTTTTTCCTCAAAAGATAACGACGAAAACGCGGCGGATTTTAATTTATATAAACACACTTCGCCAGCACAGGTCTCACATGTATAATTTTCCATATTTTACAATAAACTTGCTAAATAATTACTCGACAGTTGCGCCAAGAAAAACAATATGGCGAAAAAACTGCAATTTATTACATTACGAACTAATACGAAAGAATGAATTAGTTGGTAGTCGGTTATTTGGTCAATCCGACTAAAAAAAGTCGACCCTCTGCAATGAACAATTAAGCGGTGCTTTTACGGCTTCTCAATTTGGACGGGTTGCAATGTAAGCTATGCTTCTAAAACTCCAACACGCACACACATTTTCACGCACACAGTCACACTTATGCTGTGTACTACACGAGATGCGTTGTATGAAGCAAGCAAGGCGTAGTAATGCTTTTGCTCACGGGAGCGCTGACTGCGCGGTGCGCGCGGCGGTGGATGTTCGCCGCTCCAACGAGTTAGTTTAAAAAAAAAGTAATAGATGGCGCGTAAGCTAAATTACCATGATTTTTTTGAATTATAGTTATTTATCATTTAGAGGGGCATGTATGTGTAGGACTACAGGGTATGAGAGCTTATTTGCATGTATGGAGTGCACGCCACTCTGTAGGTAATAACGCTTGCACCTTGTGGATGTGATACGCACGCTGCCGATCTCTGCGTAAAACCCGATGGACAGTCCAGTGCGAGACGCGGGTCCTGTAACGGTTACGAATTACACGAGCTGCCGTGCGTACTCCCAGTCGTGGGTTCTGCCGCACGACAGTCAGGATGCGGTTCGCTACAGCCGGTCTTATGGGCCTTCCAGCTCCCTCGCGCTGAGGCACAATTGGTTGGTTGTCCAAGATACGTTGGTAAGCTCGTGTTATTACGCGAGAATCTCGTGGATGACGAGCGTCTGGATATCTTTGGACATAGATACGCAGTGCTTGACGTGCGTTGCCACGTGCTTCTCCATAACACATAAGCATACTTCCGTATTCTTGGGCACTGTAAATATCGTTAGGTCCAGAAGGCATCTTAAAAATCACACACAAATAAAACACAGACACAATACACAAATTAAATTTCCGATAACCGTAATTCGCAACGATTAGCACACGTTCGCGATCAACGTCAACGAGGAACTGACAAAAATCAAACAAAAGAAATGTACTTTACCTAAGTTTTCATCATTCCTTTGAATTCACCGCACAGTGCCTACAATACCTAGTCTGCTTGGCGCAATGGCCCTTTGTCGGCAATTTGCGGCGCGTTTGAAAGTTCCCGATAGGTATTAGGCAATGACCTCACAAAGGAACTCTAGTGAAACAGCTGAGCGGGTACCGATTTCGAGTTTTGCGTTTTGTTGTCGTCATAAAATAAGTCTTATAACAACTAGCAAATGTTATTATTTTACATTGTCACAATCAATAAATTTCAGCAAACGAGTATTTAGAACGCTAATGTCTTTGAAATAGATGTCATATTCGCATGCATATGGTCACAATCAATAAATTTATAACGAGTTCAGCTACTCAACGCTAGAGGGAGCTTAAACCAAATTATTATTTTAGAACGCTAACGTCTTTGAAATAGATGTCATATTAGCATGCATATGTTATCTCTTTTGCCACTTAGCTAGAGATGTCGAACAACATCGATATTTCAATTTCAACGTTTATTTTTTTATGCGTATGAATGTAATAATTATTGTTAGCATCACTCAAATGTTTTGAGTTATGGAAAAAGATGATTGTCTTTAAACAGGTCTAAATGTTAAATAAAACGAACGTAACGTAGTAACGTAGATAGAACTATTAAAATACACATTTATTCACCTTAAAATAACACCTACTTGTTTAATAATTGCCGTTTTGATATTTTAATTTTAATAAGTGATGAAAATTTCATTAAGTCGGTAATATGATTTGACGTAGGAAATTCTCCTAATAGATGATAGACTATTTTTGGTATATCGACGACCCAATAAATTAGTGCATTATTTTAGTAATGACAATATCTTTATGTGACAGTCTTTTAAAAATACTTCAGATGGGACGTCTGGCATATCTTAATGACATCTTCTGATGTCTATGTAATGATTGATTTTTTTCTGTTACTAAAGCACCAACTCAAATTACCCACTTATTTTTTAAATTAGCTTTCTTGTTATGTAACCAGCCTCACCTAGCCATATTACTTTTCTATTATCGTTTACGCTAACGCTTGGTACAAAATGTATGGCAATGACATTACCCGCGTAGATGTGTCACGTGACTTATTGCAGGTAGGTAATGTCATCGCATCGCCATACATTTTGTACTAAGCGTTAGCATAAACGATAATAGAAAAGTAATATGGCTAGGGGGGCAGTTAAGTTAGTTTCCTTGCTAAAATCGGACAGATGAAGATCAATTTCTTCTAAGTCTTCATCCTTCTGTTCATCGTCTTCCTTGCTTAAGTCTTGTCGTACTGTACTTTGAAAATATCGATTCCGATCTAGTTTATCGACGTGTCCCATCCCTAATTGAGTAGCGTCGAACTAAGTAGTTTCGTGGCGGAGTACTTTGTCGGTGTCTGTGTGTACTATCGCAATGACCTCCAGTGAACTCAGAAAATCAGCTGAGCGAGGAGCTTCTTTATGTTTTATTTACATTGCGTTTTTTTGTGAAAAAATTGAATTAATTACTTTTTCATTTAAAATGTCTTTGGGGTAGATAGGTATAACGACTTTATACAGTTTACAGTGGAAAAAAAAATTTTTTTTTTTTTCAAAATTTGGAAAAAGCCGACGAAAAATTCCAACGCTACGGGGTCCAGAATCATGTACTGTATCACTGGAACACGTATGTGCGTTCATGTACCTTACTCCCTGTATAGGTATCGTCACATATGTATAACAACAGCTTCCTGATTATTTGCAAACAATGCGTTAGGAACTGCTAGATTCCTTTCAACGATCTGCTCTCTAGAAATATGGTCAAATCCCAAGTGGCGAGGGACAAAATCACTATCCAGACACTCCCTAGCTATTTTCATTCTTCGTTCTAGATTTGGACGAGACATGTTGAAAATCGTGGCAAGCCGTTCATTGGATTCTCCAGTCCTCAGTTTGGCAAGTATTATACCTAATGCGGTTCGTGGATTTTGGCACCTTTGTGCTAAAAGTGGAGTTTGATTAAATAATCTTTCGAATTCATCTTGAGTGCGGCCTGTCCAATAATGTAATTCTTCATGATGCAGCGCATTAAGGTTCTCAAAATCAATAATTCGACTTCTGGGATCTTTTAGTAGTTCTAACATTTCAAAAACTTGTTGGGGGCTAAAATCAAAACAACGATTTGGTGCCGTAAAAAGAGCATCCCAGGTATTGTCTTCTAAATGCTCCTGACACTGTCTCTTGTTCAACAGTTATGGCAGAGATATTCCTCATTATTGAATGTTATCTGGAACCAATAAAAAAATGATAAAAAAATAACCCACGGCATAACATGAATCCGAAGTATAGTCGAATTATATTGTATACTCGAACCGGGCTGATAAGCTAACAAACGTTCAGGTAGCTACAGTCAACGCGTTTTAAAATAATTCGTCAGGTAAGAATTCATTTCCCTATAATAATATCTATTTCAACGTTACCATGTAACTTCTACAAACCAACGATAGAAAATCAGTGTTGGCATTAATCAATTAATTTTTTAATCAATTAATTAATTTGATTAATTTTAATCAGATTAAATTAATCATGATTAGAATAATCATGATTAAAAAATAATCTTAATCATGATTATTGACGTTAATCATTAATCATTAATTGATTAACTTGATTGTAAACTAATACATCCATCAATGTTATTAATTCTATATAAAAGAAATGATGGAAAATAATGACACATTTATTAAAATATTTTTATTAATTATTCAAAGAACAAAAAAATAATTTATAACTTTCAAATACACTGAATTCTAATTTTGAAGAATATTTTCAATCAACTAATCTCCGATCTTTACATTTCTTGATGTTCAAGTTACATTTCATAACTACTTTTTTTTCAAATAAGTCGTCAGATAATTTGTGTGACCTAGGTTTATTTAGCATAGTTGCAAAAGAAAACATTCTTTCTACCGAGCCAGAGGACGGCATTGGTGTATTGTTCTTAAGGCGAGGTAGACCCTGCGAAGTAGGTATTTAACGCTACCAACCTACCCACGGAGCGAGCCGTGCGCTTACCTCGCCAGCGTGAACTTGCATGAACCCAAAATGTGTCACAGTATAGGTAAGCGTGTCGTGTAGGCAGTAGGTCAACTCATTGGAACGAAGTTCTGTGACGCAGCTTGGCAGAAATCGTCACTAACGAAAATGCGCGTTCGTACTTTCTTCTTTGAAATTCACACTTTCACTCTCTCTCTCTCTCTCTCTCTCTCTATCAAGAGAGAAAAATTTCAAATTTTCCTTCATGGGTGTCGTTTTCAAGGTTTTCGAGGGTGCTGAAACCGATAGTTAAGTCAAAATGAAAATCCAAGATGGCGGCCGTGAAAATTTTCAAATTTTCCTTCATGGGTGTCGTTTTCATGGTTTTCGCGGGTGCTAAAGCCGATAGTAAAGTCAAAGTGAAAATCCAAGATGGCGGCCGTGAACATTTTCAAATTTTTCATTATCGGTGTCGTTTTCAAGGTTTTCGAGGGTGCTAAAGCCGATAGTAGTCATAATGAAAATTTAAGATGGCGGCTGTAAAAATTTTCAAGTTTTTCATCATGGGTGTCGTTTCCATGATTTTCGAGGGTGCTATAGCCGATAGTAAAGTCAAAATGAAAATCCAGAAGGCGGCTGCGGAAATTTTCAAATTTTTCGTCATGGGTGTAGTTTTTCTAGTTTTCGAGGATACTAAAGTCGACAGTGAGGTCAAAATGTAAAATTAAAATTATGTTTTTGTATTAAATCATATGTGAGATGAACTTTGTTACTGACGATGTCTCCCGACTGCACATGATTTTTATTTATTTATTTAACAGTTTACGTACACACATGTAAATAGACCAGAAGAAAGGAACAGAAAAATACGTACAAAGGTGATGCTGATGGTGGGGTTTTACTTTAAATTAGGTACCTATATATTTACAAATTAGTTTTGGATATTTATTATTTATAACGGATTATTTATTGACGAAATCCAGTGTTATATTGGGGCCATGCCTAATAGGTTGATTGGAAATGATACGATTGTCGAAATTAAGTGTCCCACATTAGCATCAAAACAAGGATTGGCGAAAGCTATAGAAGAAAATAAAATTCAAATAGTAAAACATTATAAAACCGAGTGCCTCCGGGGACTTCCGAAAGGACCAAAGATTCTTGTTACGTGATGACTCTTACATGTACGTAGGGGTCCTATACGTGCTCAATATAAAAACATTTTATGTGTCAGGAAATGTAAGACAGCTCTAATGCGCAAAAGCTTACTGGGAATGGCGCCCAGAATATATAATAAGTTACCTGACTCCTTAAAGCAACTCAAGATTACGAGCTTTAAGAAGAAATTATCACAGTTTCTAATGCGTAAATGTTATTACACTGTAGATGAATTTCTTAATGACAATAATATTAATATAAATTGACCAGGACGTAATGAATGTGTGTTTTTTGTTGTAATTTGTTTACTGAATTTAATATTAATTAATCTAAACTACCTGACTGAATTTGTGAATACCTAATTTAATCATTTATAATGTTTTTCAATTTATATTAATTTATTATTATTTCAATTTATTATTATTATTGTACCTACCTACTGTAAAATTTGTACGCCGCTGGCAAAACATAGAGAATCAACTTAATTATTACTGAAGACCAAATGTATGTACCTGTGTTTACAAATAAATATTCATTCATTCATTCATTCATTCATTCATTCATTCATTCATTCATGATTTTAAATAAAAACAAAAGTTTTACAGCCGCCATCTTGGATTTTCATTTTGACTGTACTATCGGTTTCAGCACCCTCGAAAACCTTGAAAACGACACCCATGAAGGAAAATTTGAAAATTTTCGCGGCCGCCATCTTGGATTTTCATTTTGACTTTACTATTGGCTTTAGCACCCGCGAAAACCATGAAAACGACACCCATGAAGGAAAATTTGAAAATTTTCACGGCCGCCATCTTGGATTTTCATTTTGACTTTGCTATCGGTTTCAGCACCCTAGAAAACCTTGAAAACGACACCCATGAAGGAAAATTTGAAAATTTTCACGGCCGCCATCTTGGATTTTCATTTTGACTTTACTATCGGTTTCAGCACCCTCGAAAACCTTGAAAACGACACCCATGATGAAAAACTTGAAAATTTTCGCAGCCGCCATCTTGGATTTTCATTTTGACTTTACTATCGGTTTCAGCACCCTCGAAAACCTTGAAAACGACACCCATGAAGGAAAATTTTAAAATTTTCACGGCCGCCATCTTGGATTTTCATTTTGACTTTACTATCGGTTTCAGCACCCTCGATAACCTTGAAAACGACACCCATGAAGGAAAATTTGAAATTTTTCTCTCTTGATAGAGAGAGAGAGAGAGAGAGTGAAAGTGTGAATTTCAAAGAAGAAAGTATGATCGCGCTTTTTCGTTAGTGACGATTTCTGCCAAGCCGCGTCAAAGAACTTCGTTCCAATGAGTTGACCTACTGCCTACACGACACGCTTACCTATACTGTGACACATTTTGGGTTCATGCAAGTTCACGCTGGCGAGGTAAGCGCACGGCTCGCTCCGTGGGTAGGTTGGTAGCGTTAAATACCTACTTCGCAGGGTCTACCTCGCCTTAAGCATACATGAAAAGGTTTGCCAACTTAAAATCGGTAGATAAATCGGGAGAACAATTAAATAAATAAATGAGTAGTTAATAGTTAATCAAATAATCAAATTGACGAATGATTAATTAATCGTAATCAAATTTTTTGATTATGATTTTTAATCATTAATTTTTGATCGTTAATCAGATTAACTTTGGGCCTACACTGTAGAAAATGCACGTAACGAGTGGTAACACAAAATTTTAATGTAGTTTTTAATTAAAATAAGTATGTAATACAAAACAGACAACATCAATCAGGAACTGGCAGGTAACTAGGAGAGTCACAGTGGCTCAACGATCTCGGTCCGCAGGTAGCGGACTATCGATAACTGGACCGGTTTGTTGGGCATGCCTATGGATGATGGATGACATTTAGGGTCCCACGACTCTGATAACGCGTAGACTATAACTATCTTTAACGAGTTCCTGTGCAGTTCCTTACAGTTTCTGTTCAAGTGGAGTCTAGATTGTATAGCAGTGGCGTGCACAGAGATTTCAGACAGGGTATGCACAAGAAAAAAAAACTTACCAGTTTCAGCTTGCTGTACCTACCCTAAGTGGGTTCCCAAATTCCCATCATATTTATTTAGCCAACAAATCTACAAGTTCCAGAAAATTGCCTTTATTAAATGACAAGCTGGATTCATCATGAACACTGAATGCTAATTCTTGTTAACCTAGAAAACAAACTACATCAATCAACCGTTTGAAAATGTTTCTATTTCTTTCAACTTTCGCGTTGTGTCTTTCAATATCTAACTTTAACTGGCTATTCAAACTAGTCTCTATTCTTATTTTACTAAAAGTTTGGAACTTTAAGCAGGATTCTAGATGTTTTTCAGAAGAATCATGCTTAGCAGCCGCTTTGTGAAAATTATTTAAATCTGAGTACCCGCTATAGGTCCAAACATTCTTTTTATCTTGATTAGTAAACAAAATGCAAGGGAAACAATACAATGTGTTTGTGTGTACACAACCAGTTAGCCTGTAATAGTTATTATAAAACTTTTTATGAAAATAACGAGTAGTATTTATTACCTTTTCTTTGAGTTAAATCTAACCCGGGTACACACCTTCCCTTTGCAATCAATCTAACTTTTTCCTCAAAAGATAACGACGAAAACGCGGCGGATTTTAATTTACATAAACACACTTCGCCAGCACAGGTCTCACAGGTATAATTTTCCATATTTTACAATAAACTTGCTAAATAATTACTCGACAGTTACGCCAAGAAAAACAATATGGCGAAAAAACTTTGCAATTTATTACATTACGAACTAATACGAAAGAATGAATTAGTCGGTAGTCGGTCATTTGGTCAATCCGACTAAAAAAAGTCGACCCTCTGCAATGAATAATTAAGCGGTGCTTTTACGGCTTCTCAATTTGGACGGGTTGCAATGTAAGCTATGCTTCTAAAACTCCAACACGCACACACATTTTCACGCACACAGTCACACTTATGCTGTGTACTACACGAGATGCGTTGTATGAAGAATAAGCAAGGCGTAGTAATGCTTTTGCCCACGGGAGCGCTGACTGCGCGGTGAGCGCGGCGGTGATGTTCGCCGCTCCAACGAGTTAGTTCCAAAAAAAAGTAAAAGATGACGCGTAAGCTAAATTATCATGATTTTTTGAATTATAGTTATTTATCATTTAGAGGGGCATGTATGTGTAGGACTACAGGGTATGCAGAGCTTATTTGCATGTATGGAGTGCACGCCACTGTTGTATAGTAGGTATGTACCTACTTCTAAGTAGATATCTAAGAACGCATTTGTTATGATTTAAGTAATGTAAATAATTGTCTTAACTGTTGAGATAATAGCTTATTGTGTAATAAATTATTAACGATATTAATATTAATAATAATAAATAATTTAATTATTATTAATAATATAACTACTTAAATAAAAAAGTACTTACCTCACGTGGCACAGCTTGAATGATGTTTGGAACTGTATGTTGATGTTCGTTTTGCAGATATCGAATTAACGTATATCTTCTGATCCATTCCACAGAACGATCACAAAACACACACACTCTGTGATGTGGTTGATACATCGAGTAGTCCAAAGTCCAAATGAATAGCCCGGTCAACAGGTGATGCAGATACGATAGTCCAAAAGTAATGCCGGATTGTAAAAAAATAAAGAGATAGATAAGCGCACAGTACACAACGGTTCACGTCAAAGAGTGATGTTAGACTGCGATACAACCAAAATGGCGCGCTCGCAAGCAGGTATAGAGAAACCCACCGTGCGCAAAAGAGACAGACACACACGAAATCTGAATATGAGCAAGCGAGACTTATTTTGGAATTGAAAATCGAGGCAGCGCTCAACATAGCTGTCATTTTCCAAAAAAAACCTAACCTAACCATGCACCAAAAAGCCAGATAAGTTTTTAGGTACTATATAACCCCGTGGACGTTTTTTTTTAATTATTTTTTTTTTAATATCTCTTCATGTAAGGAACAAAATAAAAGCATTCCCATGCCTGGGCAGCATTTGGTCCAAACTGGTCAATCTCCTTTGTTATACAGTTTCTTTAGGTATTCGTTATAACACAGCACCTTAGTTGCGTAACACACTATTAATTACAAACTGAATGATTTTG
Source organism: Fissipunctia ypsillon (assembly GCA_947568875.1). Taxonomy (NCBI): domain Eukaryota; kingdom Metazoa; phylum Arthropoda; class Insecta; order Lepidoptera; family Noctuidae; genus Fissipunctia; species Fissipunctia ypsillon. Next base: position 11,251,958 of record OX387668.1, read on the forward strand.
AAGCATATTGCTAATCCATTGCTTCATATGTTCGAAAAATTTGTCTGCTCAACAACGTAAATAACACAATGAATATTGTAGAACTGTCAAAACTGTCGGGTTGCCTCCTTCCCTCAAATATGGCGAGGGGGTAACTGTTGATCTTTGCGTTATGCTCGTGAACGATTGCTGCATGTGTTGACTGGTCGTCTTGCCACGGTAATATTATTTATACAGTATTCCAACTTCATACAAACGGACGAAGCGCGAGCTATGCCTACGCGCCTCGATCTCGGCATGCAGACAGTCGCGACTGTGCCGCAGTGACGAACGGACGGTGTGTTGTTTTTTTGACAATAACCGTGCGATTTTTTCACTAAAAATAAGTTCAAGTACATATTTAATATGACGAGTAGGATATATTGTGCTGTTTTTGGTTGCATTAATTCGTCAATAACGCATCCAGAGATAACTTTTTTTAGATTACCTGGAAACTGAAAGGTAAGACTATAAAATAATTTTACTTACTAGTAGGTGGGTGGGTGGTATAATGTGTGTCTTTTTAATGGATAAGTATTTCCTTTTATCTCCCGAAAAAAAAAGATGTCTGGATTAATAAATAAAGTGAATAGAGTAAAGGAAAGTAATTGACACGAGTGAAATAGGTAGTTATAGGCGGTTCATGAATCATGGTACGGTAGGAACGCTTGTGTTAAAACCTCGGCGCAAAGGTCAATGGGCACCTTAGTATGGAAACTATACCCACACTGTACAGAAACAAAATATGATGGAATAGACAGATTAATGTCTCTAGTTTACGATAGTATGGGTTGCATTATTGTGGGTATGTAATCTGTGCTCAAGTGAAGTGAAATTTGACACTGAAAGACATAGTGATGTGTGCTAATTTATTATTATGGTGACATTCTATTTATAGACTTTAGTTATATTTCATCATAGTAGTCGTAGATCAATCATATTTACATTAGTCCTGTATTTTTACATTTGTTACATTATTTTTTACATTCTTATTTTATTATTTCACATATTTTGGGATTGTTTTATTTAGTTATTCTCTTTCTGTGTTGTGGCAATATGTACGGTGCACGTACATGGGTCTTAAGATATTACAATAAGTTAGCCAGTAGGCTCGCGTATTTGGACTTTGGACGCGACCTACATTTAGCAGTGCATTGACACTGACATATTGCATTGTTCTATGCATTTTATGTATTACATTTTAGTGTTCAATTAGACGTGGTTTGAGTCGGACAACTTGCATTTTTATTTAGATTCATCCCGTTGAGCATTCACTGACATTTTCTGCATCTAAGTTTAAATTTGACATTTTACATCTGCATTGACATTACTTATGTTAGGGAACACCCCTACAGTTTACAACGAAGTACTAATTACAAGACAACTTAACTTACTATGGAAACACTATAACTATACTACACATATAACTGTTTTATCAGTTCACTATTATCACTATCCCGCACAGAAACAATCATAAGATCTAGAAAAGAGGGTGTACAATTAGGAAAATAGTGAGTTGCAGAGAGAGGCAAAATTTCAAGATTGAAATAAGACAAGAGTGAAAGGAACTAAATGGAGCGAGAGTCATTTTTAATCAAACAAGTATTAAAGTCACCCATTAAAATAACGTGCTCATACATGGGACAAAGATTACTGAGAGCGGAGTCAAGGGAATTGAAGTAGTCAATGTGAAGATTAGGACTGTAGAGCACTGCAAGCAAAACTTTTGTGTGATGCACAGCAATCTCGAGAAATAAGTATTCAGCCGACTCAGAATACCGTGACGGAGATGAACTGACCACCCTGTAGGGTAAATCACCACGCAGGTACATAGCAACACCTCCTCAACCCTTGCCAGTCCTATCACACATACTGTATTTCGGGAAAATGTGAGGAGTATCTGTTTCGCACACTCCTCACCTTTTTAGTTTTTGAGACCAATGCACACGTTTATGGCTGGCAAAATGGCCCTGGTATTTTCTACTTTTGGCCGTACTCATATTTTTCAACTTCACTATTACAGAAACAATTATTATTTTTATTAGGTAGACACTAAATAACGATCACAAGTACACAACACGTACGCATGCACCTAATAAAATAAACGTAAAAATCTTTTCAAACATGCTATTCGGAGTCCGGAGTGGCCTATGGCTACATTCTGGCTCCATTATCAGATCCTGGACACCATCTAGATCTGTAATACTTGTCAAGACAAATCTAACGAGCCCAAACACGACGGGGCTATGCTGTGTAGTTTAGGGGTTACTATGGCGACCTTCCGGCTTCATCATCCGAAAAGCTCTATCTTTCAATATTATACTATTATTATATTATATTATTATTATTGTTATTTTTTGTTATTATTATTATTTTATTATTGTTTGAAATACTAACATAGATTTAAGACCATGTAACTAACAATTATGGACAAATTAATTTTAGTCTGAAATAAAAAGAATTTATTTATTTATTTTATTTTATTATTGCGTTATTATGAACCGGAAAGATAGGCATACCTACCTACGAACAAAGCAAGCTTTTAATAAAAAAACGTGTGCATCCGGGGGAACCCGTCAGGAACGAAGTTCCTCTCACATATGATTTAAAACAAAAACTAATTTTTTTGCGGGCGCCATCTTGGGTTTATATTTTGACCTGACTATCGACTTTAGCACCCTCGCAAAATGTGAAAATTTTCGCAGCCGCCATCTCGGATTTACATTTTGACCTCACTATCGGCTTTGGCACCATCGAAAACCACGAAATCGACACCCATGATGAAATTTTTTTTTTTTTTTGGGGAAATAGTACCGACCAAAGTAGAGCGTTTGTTGCCGAAAAAAACGTATACGAGCTATTTACGGGATCCCATAGGATGAATCATGCCAACCTATTTTTAAAAAGCTTGGTCTGCTACCATTGCCTTCATTGTATTTGTATGAAGTGTCTATGTTCGTACGAAAACATATAGAGCTGTTTAAAACAGTAGAAGAAGTAAGCTCACGTAGTCGGCGTGATCAGTACCAACACAGAATAGTACTAGATGAGATCTTTAGGCTAGCACAATACAATAAGAGCTGTCTAGCTATGTGTATGTGTATTTAACAAATTACCAAATACCTTAAAAACGTTAAACTGTAGGCTGTTTAAGGTTAAACTGTATAATTGGTTGACTCAAAATAATTTCTATATTATTAAGCAATTTTTGGAACATAGACTATAGTTTTACTTTTCTTTTTGTTAGTATAATTTATAACGTTTGTTTAGGTACTTATAACTTTGCATGCTTTAATTCTAAGCAAAACGTGCTAGACCTTATACTTATTTTAACAACTTTATATACCGCGTTTTTCGCGAATAAATATGTCGTGGAAAACGATATCGTTAAATAATAAGTCATTGATTTGAATACTGTAGTACTGAGGTAGTGGTAAACGCTGTGACGTCAGTTATCATTTGTAATGGTGGCACGTGGACAGAGTCGTGTTGGAGAGTGGGAACTGTGGCGAGCTCACTTTTGACTCGAGACATCAACCAAGACACTCCTCCATAACGAAACTGTCGGTTTACCATTAAAAATTGTGTTTTATGATCACGGTAAATAAAGTAAAGTTATAACTGCAGTGAATATTATTATTCTACGCAATGAACCCAATACCACCCAACCCAGACGATGACGGCGCTATTGCTCAGCCGTCGCTGACGCCGTCAAATATATTACTATTACTATTAAAATTTGAAAATTTTCACAGCCATCTTTTTTTTTTTTTTGGATGGGAAATCATCAAATGACTTCTCCCGCTCTGGGCGGAGCGGGAGGGCGTGTCAGACTTTTACTGACTAAAACCCACCCGTGTTCCTTCTGTTGACTGTGCCGGGGCCACGGTAACTCTTTCGAACATCCCGCAACCCTAGCTGGCATCGGCCCTAGCGGACCCCGTCAATAGTGCCGACATCTCTTTGAGGCGCGCGTGGAACACGCCGCGCCGTCGACTCGGGCTTGGTCCTTACCGGACGGCGAGCTACCCATTGCTCGCCGTCCGCAAGCCCGCGCCTACGGTGGCCGGGAATCGGCTGCCAATTCCCGACGCCCAGGGCGTCTCCTGCGGCGACTAGGGGCGTGAGGGTGCAAAGCTTGCCTCTCCCTCACGCGTCCCGCCTCCTCCTTCACGAGCATTACTGCTTCGCAGAAGGAGGTAATGGCTTCCCATGCACTCTCGCTCCGTACCATGGCCTGGACCAGGGCCGGACGCGAGAGATCGCCGCCGCCGATCGCTTCCGCGAGGACACGGCGGTGCTCCGCCCAAGCCGGGCAGACCTCCACCGTATGCTCCACCGTGTCCTCCGGGCGATCCACACAGTGGTGACACCCGGGCGTTTCCTCCCGCCTTATCCGGAACAGGTACCTCCCGAAGCACCCGTGTCCGGTGAGGACCTGCGTCAGGCGGAAGGTGAGGACGCCGTGGCGCCTCTCCAGCCACTCCTCAAAGAGGGGACTTATCGCCGCAATTGTGGCGTGCCCAGCGCTGGGTTGCGACAATCGCACTCTCCATGCCGCCATGAGATCCTGCCGGAGCTCTGTACGCCGTGCCGCGATTTCTCGCGGCAACGGAGTTACGCCCCGGCGTCCTGCCTCCTCGCGCCACTCCCACATGTGCGCGAGGACTTTTGCCTCCAGATCCCATGGCGGTAATCCGGCAAGGAGGTTCGCCGCCTCCCCGGAGACCGTGCGGTATCCCCGGGCTAACCGGATGGCCATGACCCTCTGGGACGCGTTCAATCGACGTACCGGTCGTCGCCTCACGGAACGCGCCCACACCGGAGCTCCGTAAAGGGCCATGGACCGCACGACCCCCGCGTAGAGCCTCCGGCAGGAGGCGTTTGGACCCCCCAGATTGGGCAGGAGCCGCCCCAAGGCAGCCCCGGCCCGCTCCAGTCTGGGAGCCAAACGTCGGAAATGCTCCACGAAATTCCACCGGCTGTCGAGGACGAGTCCCAGGTACTTCATCGTCGACTCGACACCGATGAGAACCCCTCCTACCGTTATTTGGGAACCTGATGGTGGCGCGTTCCGAGGACCATGAAAACACATGGCCTCGGACTTGTGCAAGGCCACCTCGAGTCCCAATTGCCGGATCCTCTCTACGATTGTCACAACCCCGCGTGCCGCTAATTCGGCCGCCGCCTGGTGCGACCTCCCCTGCGCCAGGACCAGCGTGTCGTCAGCGTAGCAAACTACGCTGACGCCACCAGGGAGGTCGGCGCGCAGCACCCAGTCGTACCCGATGTCCCACAGATGCGGTCCCAGAACCGATCCCTGCGGGACACCGCACGACATCTCTCGCCGGTTCCACTCTCCCCGGTGACCGGGGTAGATGACGGCCCTGTCCGTCAGATAGGCCTCGACCACGCGACAGAGGTAGGTCGGCACTCGGTGATACCGGAGTGCCTCCCTGATGCAACTCCAGGGCAGGGTGTTGAAGGCATTGGCGATGTCTAGAGACACCGCCAAGACGACCCCACCCCGGGCCACAGCATCCCCCGTCGTGAGGGCTCGAACGCGCATGATGGCGTCCACCGTAGAGCGCCCCTTGCGGAAACCAAACTGGCTCTCCGCCAAATCCGGCCCCACCCTCACCAGCCGCCCGACGAGGCGGTCTGCAATGACTCTTTCAAAGATCTTGCCCACCTCGTCGAGCAGCACGATGGGCCGGTAAGCGGACGGAGAGTCCGCAGGGCGCCCCGGCTTCTTAATGAGACAGCCGCCATCTTGGATTTACATTTTGACCAAAAGAAGAAAGAATTCAAAAGAAAAAAGTCGCATGGTGGAGGCATACAAATATGAACGCTTTTTCGCGTGACGATTTTTGCCAGTTCACTCCTGCCCCAAGCCGCGTAAAAGAACTTCGATAATAATAATAAGTGACGCAATAAACAAAATACGTGCACAAATAATCGGGAGTAAAAATGTACAAAATAGAAATTGAATATAAACAAGTACTAAAATTATTCTATTTCTGACTCTCGACCACTGTGCGGGGATCTTGTGTATGGACAGTCCACTATTTGCCACGTATTTTGTTTAGTAAAAAGCGACGTGCTCTCACATTGAAGTCGTGTGGTCGACTGAGCCTGAGCCATGCTAGTTTGTCTTCCGTTGTAAGGTCAATTTTTAACGTCCGCAGCGCCATCTAGCTCCCAGACCCCGTACTTTTTCGAATGAAATATGCGTTCCAAATTAATATAATTATATTCATGTTGTTTTAAATTACTGCAAAAAAAACAACAATCATTACTTTTTCTTTCTTATTTAATAAACATAATATTTCTATTAACGAAACAAGTAACAATAATAATTTAGAATAAAACGAACGCATCCGTAAAAATGCACTGTTTATTTTCTATGTCATGGTCATGGCAGCCATTACGAGACTGTTTGAGATCAAGTGGATGCGTACGCGCTATTTTCTTGTTTTCTCTTCAGTTTCATCAAGTCCGTAACGCATTGTGTATTTAATACTAAGCAGTTTTAATTTCGTTATGTTTATAAAATACAGCATGTAAACCGTAACTACTGGCTATTATTAAATACACAACTAGTAGCACCCTTAAAAGTAACAGGTATTGGATATACATTCGTGTATTTGCCAGATGACTTTTTTTACCGTCAGAAAAATAGAGAGGCTGATTTCAATGCTCAAATACAACAACTTTATCTATTGGTCCCATAGAAAAAGTTGTATTTGAGCACTAGAATCACCCTCTTTATTTTCCTGACAGTAAAAAAGTCACCGGTATATGCAGGTAGCCTATTAGGATACATCTACGTATGTATAGATTTGCTGCTTGCAATAGATACAATGTTGGTACATGCAGCTCCAGTGTAACCTCACCCCCTATAAATCTGTAAAAAGCGACATCTTTTAAAGGATATAGGTATGTACTACACAACGATGTTTACGTGCACGCCATCTCTGTGACATAAATGAAGTTAGTGTTCTGTAGTTATTGACATCGATTCTACAAGTAAGCGTGCAAGATAGTTTACGTTATTGATACAAAATTGTCATATGCTAACCAACATCAGCATATTTAGGCTACCCGGTGATAACTGTAGGGCGATAGTAGGGTGTTGCGGATTGAGAGGGGAAGTAGGTGCTTTTATGGCGGTCTTTCGGAATAAAGGAAATTCACATAAATACTTAGTATTATTTATTGTTATGGTATTCATTAATATAATTATTAATCCCTTTAGGCTAATTTTTCAATCGACAGATATTTTTTATTCATGGAATAAAATTGACAAAATTGAAGCCTGACAGCCTGGCCACGGGACATTCGCTGCAGCGACTATTCGCGCGAACCGAACGGCAAAACATCTGGCGACTAAAACAGATGTATAGAGATCGCGCGAATAGTCGCTGCAGCGAATGTCCCGTGGCCAGGCTGTGACAGTTTTTGTATGGGAGAAATGTCAAAAATTCAAAATTAATCCTCGGATCTGCGTTTCTGGCTCTTTATCCGAGTAATAATGTTGAATTTTTGGGCTAGGCTGATTTTTCCAGCGCCAGATATCTTGGAAAAATCAGCCCTTTGATTAAAAAATATTTAGGTATTTACTGAAAAAACTGATAATTTAGTTTTGATGATTTCATAAGAGAACCAACATGTTACTCACGTTTGAAACAAACAGAACAACAATTTACATCTCTCGAGGTTTTTCAAAACTGTTTACAAAAAACAATTATCTACTTATAAAAAACTTAACTATAACTTGTGGGATCAAACCTATACTAATAACGGAGTGGGTAACCTTCACTTTCTATAACTTCTTCTAATCTTGATCTCATTCCCTTTACCATATTAAAACAAATGTCACTTAATCGCATTAATTCCCAAGTTCTCATAACCTCTTCATCTAAATTTTGTCTAGTTCTGACTTTACTTGAGTCCCAATTAAGCACCATTTGACCCCACAAATTTTCTATCGGGTTTAAGTCTGGGCTTTTAGACGGCCAGTCAATCAAAGTTATGTCCCTTTGTGTAGAAAACCAGTCCATAACCAGTCTTGACCGATGCACCGAACTATTATCTTGTATAAAATAAATATATCCATCAGGGTATACGTTGCGAACTGTTGGAATCATCACGTCTCTTAAAATGTCCAAGTAACGTTCACCATTCATTCGAGCGCCGACTTCGACAAGCTCTCCAGGACCTGTCAAAGACATCCATCCCCAATATCCTGAAAACACACAAAAGTTTTATTACTATACCTCATTGTAAAAGTGACACCGCAAAACACTTTTTATGCTTTGTTTACATTTACATTTTATCCTGTAATGATTCATAAAGGTAACAATAATTGTTATTAGATAGGGCAAAACTTGGGTAATCGGTGATAGTTTTGTTTTTTACTTGTAAAATTCGATTCATTGATCAGACTATTTTTTAAATTTACTGTGATATAGTAGACAAAATAAGTTTTGCTAACTTATATCTAAAAATGTGACAAATACTATAATGATTGAAAAATGTACATTTATCAAGTCAGTAGTAACTTGGTAATAAAACACAATTATCTATCACCGAATAGCTGCATATCACGAATTAGCCAAGTTTTGCCCTACTAATAATAACATATTTAGTAATAATAGCCACAGCGCTAATGAGTCATAACTTAGCAAATAAATAGTATTTATATTTCAATCAAGTGAGTAGGTAAATATTAATATTTAATTAAATTAACTATTGCTTACCCAGCGTTAACCGGCCACTAGTCCTCAAAGGTAAAACATTTTGATTGTTGTAGCGTTCGCCTGGTCTTCTCCACAGTATTTTACGTCCATCTTTATCGGACTTGAAACGTCTTTTCGTCGGTATAAATGACTATTTCATTTTCCCAATCAAAATTCATGTATTGGGTTGCAAATCTTATCCTGGCTTGACGATGAGCTTCGGTTAGTTCAATTTTTTTGGCAGGTTTATAATTATGGATCCCAGCTGCATGTAAATGTCTTCGGACAGTGGTAAGCGAAATGCCATGTCTTATAGCACTAGATCGTGTGGTTGTAAAAGGATCCGTGGTATGGCTATTAACAATATCACGATGACGGTTGGATTGATTTGTGTAAGCAATCGGACGTGGCCCTTGGCGGTTACACTTCACTTCACTAGTTTCTTGATACCGTCGCACCCATAAACGAACTGTGTTTCTCTATAAGGAAATAAATTAAAAATTTAGATTTTTAATGGAAAAAAATGAAAATATAAACGGATTTTATTTTAGATTACACTTACGTCGACATTTAATTCTCGAGCGATACTCTTTAAACTTTGATTTTGTTCCCAAAGGACAATTATTTTCACTTTTAAAAAGTTACTCAATCGAGGCATGATTTTATTGTAAATATAAGTAGTTATTCGAACAGCACAAGCAGACGAGTAACTATGCGACGTCAAGTTTAACTTAACAAAAGTAGTTTACCCTCAATCTTCTTCATTATGTATAAAAATGACACGGCCGACATGAATGGTGCGATGGATGATTCATAAACATAATATATCGATAAATTTCACAACTATAATATGAAACTTGTTGGCGCAGCTGTCTAACAGCTGGTCTCGTGAGAAAAATGGTCCAGGTTCGATTCTTACTTCGGCCTAAAAGATTTTGTTACATTTTAAAATTATGTTGTGAGTTTTTAGAAATTTGTAAAAAAATATAATGTTTGTGGAACACATTTGGAAGTTCAAAAATATCAATAGGTAGGATGCGATGGATATTATTACCTAGCGGTCGCTTGCATGAGCGCCGTCAGTGTTTTGTTTCTAGTTAGAATATCTTAGTAGTTTCATTGATTTCACAGAGATGGCGTGCTTTTATACATTTCTGGGGGTGAGATTTCTCTGGAGCTGTATGTACATCCGTACAACATCAGTGAATTAGCTACTTTTGTATATGAAAACTTGCCCAAGTTAGTCACAGATCAAAAACAGGCTTTTGATGCAATTATTGACAGCGTAAGAACAATAAAGGAAACATATTTTTTTTTGGACGCCCCAGGAGGCACGGGGAAAACATTCCTCGCTAATTAAGCAATCCGGAAAAATAGCTCTGGCAGTGGCTTCTTCTGGGATTGCGGCTACTTTATTGAGCGACGGTAAAACTGCGCACTCTACCTTCAAACTCCCATTGACAGTTTCATTGGAGCAACAGTCGGTATGTTCGATACGCAAAAATGGGCCCATCGGTCAGTTGTTACAGAATACGTCGTTGATAATGTGGGACGAATGTACCATGAGTCATAGAGCTCATGTTGAAGCAGTGGATCGAACACTTAAGGACTTGAGAAACGCAGTCGCTGTCATGGGTGGTGTCACTTTTGTGTTTGCAGGTGACTTTCGCCAGACACTTCCCGTCGTCACAACGGACACGTGCGGACATCATAAAGGCATGTCTAAAATCATCGCCCCTATGGAGTATAATTCAAATTTTAAGTTTACGTACGAACATGAGAGCCCACCTTATCGGAAATACGGATAACGATTTTCCACAACAGCTGCTCAAAGTTGAAGAAGGGTCTTTTTCTTCTCGAACCATGGGCGCTAACGCTGCGGAAATCATGAGACTCTGGGTCGTATAGTTCACAGTCTGCAGCAGCTTATAGATGCAGTATATCCTGACCTTGAATATTTACTAGATAGAGACATTCATTGGCTTTGTTCAAGGGCTATCGTATCACCAAGGAACGATACAGCCAATGAAATCAATAATCTAATTTTACAAAAAGTCCCCGGCCAAGGCAAAATCTACAAGTCCATTGATACAGTGTGCAATATCGAGGATGCAGTCCACTATCCGCAGGAATTTTTAAATTCCCTTAAACCATCTGGTCTGCCACCTCACGAACTGCTATTGAAAATCGGAACGCCTATCATGCTTTTAAGAAATTTAAGCCCACCTAACCTGTGCAATGGCACAAGGCTACTCATAAAAGATTTAAAAGATAATCTAATTGTGGCGACCATTCTCATAGGACCAGGAGCTGGCCAGTTGGCGCACATCCCAAGAATTCCAATGATTCCCACGGACCTGCCTATATCGTTTAAACGACTCCAGTTTCCAGTAAAAACATCATTTGCCCTGACTATTAACAAGTCCCAGGGACAAACATTTTCTTCGGTTGGCATTGACTTACGAAAATAATGTTTTTCCCATGGGCAATTATATGTTGGTCTATCACGAGTTGGATCCTTCGAAAAGCAGATTATTTTGTTACCGGAAAATAAAACAACCTCAAACATTGTATACAGAGAAGCTTTAAATTAAATAGGTACCTAACTTAACTTTTTAATAGCAATTGATGGTTTGTATTTTTTATATAGTATAGCATATAATTTTATTAGTATCCGTGTTATGACTGATTAAAAATACATAAAACATCGCACCATTATAACCCGAGGGTGCCGTAAAAGGCGACTAAAGGACTAACCTTGAGCAGACAAGAGCACTTCGGTAATCTTCGGAACTACTGATCCGATTCCAAAAACTCTTTCACTAATGGGAAGCTACAGTATTGCCGAGTGTAATCTTATGTTAAAATTAAAACAAGACATTTTCCGCGGACGAAGTCGCGGACAGAAGCTAGTACTTTATATTACCGCACTAGTGCGGTAAAGTGCGCCACAGATAACTATTGTAGTCGGAGATGTGCGCTTTTTTAAAACTCATCAAAGAGACTTCATGCCTTTTTATTATGCCTCCTGTGTACATATATAAAATATGATAAACTAACATAATAGTTCATCAAATTATTTATGCTTGTTAAAAAAATAACATTCGTGTTCTACGTCCAAACAACATACAAAATATTCAGTTTTTATGCTTTTAATGCCTATTAGACTGTTCGACGGATTCGTGCCGTTGCCTCTCCTTCGACATGCGAAGACACCGCGATAAAAGGAATCCGCGGACTATATTTCATAACTTTTTTTACATAGATAATTAGTTTATAAAACTTTATTTATTTTTTGCCTCGCAAGTGTGTTGAAAAACGTCGAATGAAACGCGTGTGCATTGATAATTACACATTTGTATCATAATGTACTATCCAACAATATTAACTATCGTTAATTAACAGTTGCTTCTCGTCCACAGACGATGATCTCGAGCTCTTGTTGGATGAAGTGGTCCGCGCGTCAAATCGCGGCGTATCAGCATCCCGTAATATCACTGGAGGACCCAACTGGAGCTTCGGACAGTCGCTCTTCTTCTCCTCCACTGTTGTTACTACCATCGGTAAGTTAGCATGCCTTCAAGGTGATGAGCTGGAGTTGATCTTGAAGGAAGTGGTGAGATTACCGAGATAACAACACGAGCTGAATAGCTGTCAGGATCTTGCTTAGCAGATGTGACAAAAATGGTATCAAAAATAACTTGATACGATACGAAACGAAAATAAACTTTTTACAATCTATATCAAACTTGTGAAGCTAAATAATTAAACATAGCCTCTGTAGGTTAATAAGTTACGCTCATTTACTGGTTTGCGATTTGGCTGACCTAAAGTTTAGCAAAAGTCAGTGGTCAAGATCAAGAGCAAGGTCCATGAACCTACGAAGCGCCCTCTTATAAAATTACTAGCACTTCCCGCGCGACTGCGTCCGCGTGGATTTTGTACTTTAGTACTCCATTCGAGGTAAATTTTCAAAATAAACCCTAGTACACGTTATAAATACTGAGTTTCGAGTTAATCGGATCGCGTGTTAAAATTCTCCCATACAAATTTTGACGCCCCCAGTTCCCCATTAGGGGGTAGTTTAGAAAAACAAAAAATTACAAACTTCATACTTTATTTAGATAAGTATTCCTGCCAAGTTTCAAGTCTATTAACTCAAGAAATAAGGTTTTTCATAGAAACGAAATCCTCCCTTTTCACCCCCTTATAGGTAGAATATCCAAAAATTTGGGGTGGTTGGGATCTACCTCCTAGTGGTCCACCCCGGGCAACGGCACCACGGGCTTGCCTGTGGTACGGCTGAACGATCCCACTTAGCGGTGGTAGGCTCCGCAAGGGGCCGCCTGGCTCGCCACCACCATCCCACCGGAGTCTGGCGCCAAGCAGCATGCTGTGTTCCGTCGGTGTATGGGAGTGCCAGTGCCTTTGGGGGAGAAGAAGATTGTCAGTTGCGCTGTTCAGAACCGGTCTTGGTCTCTGAGCATAGCTAGCCGGGTAACTCATTTTGGAGGGTAGTGGGATCTGAAGCACGGTGCCAGCCGTTGGCCGACCGCAGTCAGTAGGGGGCCCAAGTAGCACGCCAGCCACGTGCCAAAGGCTGCCCCGCCAACTCGCGAAAAATCCCGGTATGCTCCACCGTGCCAGCCGGCGACTGGACGGGAGGATCCGGTGGCCATATCCGGGGGGGGGGGGGGATTCGGGCGTCCCCGCAGTCTCCAAATGAGTTCCCCATAGGTTTGGTTAGCTCAAGTGTTCCACTTGGATTACTGAGCAGCGCCTCGACAAGTCGACTTTTTCCCCCAACAACTCTACACAAATTATGACCAAAGCAAAGAAAAACAAGGTTAAGCAACGGCTGCATTTCATCCCATTAAAAGTGCACCTCACTAACGTCAGAGGGTTGCACTCCAATCTCGATCCGGTCCATCAGCATCTCGAGACTGGGAAGCCACACCTGTTTTTGCTAACAGAGACGAAGATAACAACCCTGTCGGATGTGGCGTATCTCAACTACCCGGGTTACTCTCTTGAACACAAGTTCAAGAAGCAAGCTGGGTGGGGTCTGTGTGTACGTCCGCGATGACATTTGTTGTCGTCGTCTCCGTTGCTTTGAGAAATCGGGTTTTTCTGCCATATGGCTACTTGTGGACACTGGCGTGGAGAAATCTCTCTACATTGGCGTCTACCGATCGCACAGCGGTGACCAGGAGACAACAGTGCTCTTTAACTTCCTCGTGGAGTCGACTGACGTAGCCCAGCAGCGGTACCCAACAGCGAAGCTCATTATTTCTGGGGGACTTCAACGCCCATCATAAAGAGTGGTTGTTCCCGTACCAGAAAACTGACCATGCCGGGTTAGAGGCGCGCAAGTTTGCTTTAACGCTAGATCTAACCCAGATGGTGAATGTGGCAATGCGGGTACCGGATGTTGACGGCCATACACCCAATTGCTTGGACCTTCTGCTGGCATCTGATCCGGATAGTCATTCAGTATCGGTCTCAGCCCCGCTGGGAACGTCTGACTACTGTCTGGTGAAATCCATATCGACCTGCTCTTCTCCAGATGAGAGTCCTAGAGGCACGAGGCGAGTATGGCGATACAAGTCAGCAGACTGGGATGAGATGCGGCACTTTTTTGCGTCTTATCCTTGGCGGCAAGTGTGCTTCTCATCGGGTGACCCCTCGTGCTGTGCTGACATGGTTGCGGAAGTGATTCGGCAGGGGATGGAGTATTTTAATCCATTCTCCGACATCCCGCTCGGTAACAAATCTCGGCCTTGGTATAATGCAGAATGCGCCCATGCTGAGGCCCGAAAAAAGTCTGCCTACCAAGCCTGGGTCAAGGCCCGCGACCGCAAAGTTAGAGCGCGTAGGGTTCACGTGAGGAAGAGAGCTTTTAATTCTGCCGCCAAGTTCTGCAAGCGGGTTTTACGGACGTATTGGGGCCAAGCTGGCTTCGCACCCTCCGGGTAGTAAACAGTTCTGGTCCCTGTCTAAAGCGGCTGAAGCGAATTTCTGTCGACACACTTTGCCTCCAATGATGAAACCTGATGGGTCGCTGGCTCACTCTGCAGGTGAGAAAGCAAATCTATTTGCATCTCTCTTTGCAAGCAATTCACGTCTGGACGCTGGCTCCAAGCAACCACCTACTGTGCCTCATTGTGACTCCTCGATGCCGGAAATCGCAGTTCACATTAAAGAGGTCCAAAGAGTACTGTGCAGTCTAGACGTGAACAAGGCCAGCGGGCCTGACGGCATTCCAGCGAGAGTGTTGAGGCAGTGTGCGCCTGAACTGTCTCCTGTGTTGACACGTTTGTTCCGCCTCTCTCTTAAAAAAAGGACGGTACAAAAATCCTGGAAGCTTGCAAACGTGCAACCAGTGCCCAAAAAGGGCGACCGTGCAGACCCTGCCCATTACCGTCCGATCGCCATTACCTCCATTCTGTGCAAGGTTATGGAAAGGGTACTGAACAGTAAGTTGCTGATCTACCTTGAAAACAATGATCTCCTCAGTGACCGTCAATATGGCTTTCGCCGGGGACGATCAACTGGTGATCTTCTTGTATATGTCACGCACTGCTGGGGCGAGGCCATCGAGAAACACGGCGAAGCACTTGCTGTATCGCTTAATATCTCGAAGGCCTTCGACAGGGTCTGGCACGCTAGTTTGCTCAGCAAGCTTCCTGCTTATGGCATCCCAGCTGATTTTTATAGCTGGATATCAGACTTCCTTAGTGGACGGTCGATCAGAGTAGTCGTTGACGGCTGCTCTTCCGACCTTATGGCTATTGATGCCGGAGTTCCTCAGGGGTCTGTTCTCTCTGCAACTTTTTTCCTGCTACACATCAATGACCTACTTCAGTCTGGTATTGTTGGGTACGCAGATGACAGTACAGTTTCAGAGAGATACTTGTCCAGCGCAAAAACCAGCGGGGCCGAAGTTCGTTCCTTGAGAGAGGCCATGGTAGGGCGGACAGATTTGACCTTAGGCCTTGTCTCCCAGTGGGGTGATGATAATCTGGTCTCTTTTAATGCCACCAAAATAGAGGCGTGTCTTTTTACCGCTAAAAGGAGTCGTTTCGATCAAACTCCTACTTTTCGGGGTACATCTGTTCCTGTAACTGATCGGCTCGAGCTCCTAGGCATGGAGTTGACATCATGTCTCAAGTTCGGTGCGACCATCGAGTACAAAGCCCAAACTGCGGCTAAGAAACTGGACATCCTAAATAGGGTGAAGCGATACTTTACGCCTGGACAGCTTTTAATTCTCTACAAAGCGCAAGTCCGATCCTGCATGGAGTATTGCAGCCACCTTTGGGATGGCTCAGCCAAATACCAACTTGCCGCGCTTGACTCGGTGGAACGCAGAGCTAAGAGGCTCATTGGCGACGTAAGACTGGTGGATGCCAAGCTTCACAGCTTGGCTCATCGCCGCAAGGTTGCCTGCTTGTCGGTCTTCTACAGATTATACTTCGGGGAGTGTGCTCAAGAACTCCACGACCTCATTCCGCCGGCCCCCTGCAAAGGAGTGGAACTCTCTGCCTGCGTCTGTGTTTCCGAACGCATATAACCCCGATCTCTTCAAAGTGAGAGTGAACATGCTTCTTCTGAGTGGGCTCGCTCCATCGTCGACTTTGTCTCTGTCATGTCTGACCTAGACTAGAGTCAAGAGCAAACATGCATGAATCTGCCATAAGTTGGTAGTTATCGGTCGGGTTGAAACGATGACATCGTACACACCGTCGTAGTTGCGTTTTCACCGCACGGTTGCCGCTGATAATCCAATAGCTCTGTCGGATTTGGGCCAAAGTAAGACGTGCTCCTCCATGAATAGTCGTCAGGTGCGCTTGTTCAATCACGAGTTGAGTCAGTCGTCCATTTCGTGAAAGAATGACGTGGTTCTTCATCTCGAATGGCAAGTTCGAGTTCTTCAGTCTCCCGCCAACGCGAAGTATTCCTTTTTCGTCGAGATAAGGATTCAGTTTGTAGATAGAGCTCCTATTCATTACAGTTTCGTTTGCCATCAATTGTTTGTATTCGGGTCCAAATTCCGTCCGCTGAACTTGTTTTATTATTTGCTCGGTTGCTAACTTGAGTTCGTTCGCACTTAGGTAGGTAGTATCAGGTTGCATCTTGTCGCGTGTCGTAGCGATAAAGCGTAACACCTGGGCAGTTACTCGAATTACTTTAGTTAATGAACTGTATTCGCTTAATAATTTGTGTATAAAGTGTTCATTGTCAGTCGATGTCGCTAGGGTTGTCTCTTCCAAGTTTCTTGTTTCGATGTGTTGTGTTAAAAAACATGTTGGGTTGGTCTCAAGTTCGGAGTCTTCTTTTTCTTTTAGAAATCCTGGGCCTTGCCACCAGAGGTCGAAGTTGCTAAGTTTACTCGGCAGCATCCCTCTAGAGGCGCAGTCAGCAGGGTTTTGTGACGACTTTACGTAGTGCCACTTGTCCGAAGGAATGATGAGTTTTATTTTGTGGACTCGATTGGATACGTATTTGTCCCATCTTGACTCATCACCCTGTAGCCAGGCTAAGACTACTTGAGAATCACTCCAGGCCTGGATAGTCAGGTCGTATCCTGAAAAGGCTTCCACTACTTTTTCCATGAGTTTTGATAATAGTAGTGCCCCACACAATTCCAATCTTGGCAACGTAGTTTTCTGAGACAGAGGTGCGACCCTAGTTTTTGCGGCTAGTAGAGTTATCGTCGGCATATTTTCTTCGTTTGTTGCTCGGCTGTATATGACGCACGAATATGCTTTCTCGCTGGCATCGCAAAATCCAAGCAATTCGATCGATTGTTGAACTCCAATCCAGCGATTGAGTTTTATTTTATTGACATCCTGAAGTTCCGTTTTTAATTTAATCCATTCGTTTAAGATGTCGCTCGGTGGTTCATCGTCCCATGCAAGTTTGCAAATTCAGACTCTTTGAAATATTAGCTTCGCCGCTATAGTTATTGGAGCCATCCAACCTAAAGGATCGTATAGTTTGGATATATCAGAAAGTAATTTTCTTTTCGTAATCCTTCCCGTAGATTTTTCGTCTAGGTTCCAGTTAAACATGAAAGTGTCTAATTTAGGGTTCCAACCGAGTCCGAGCGTCTTAGCGAATAAAACTGTGTATAAAACATTCATTGCTGCGTTTCAACGAATGTGTGCTAGACGAGGCACACCGAAACATTTTGTTTCGGGGTGGAAAATCCTCATGGATGTCCTCCGCCCTGGGGCGGGCGGAGGGGTCTGTCAGACTCTTACTGACTAAAAACCACCCCGGTGTTCCATCTCACACCTACGCCGAGGGTCGCGGGAACTTACGATCCTTCCGCAACCCCCGGCTGGTGCCGGCCCGCCACGGCAGGCCTCTCCTCGTGTCGAGGGGGGGAGTGAGGTGTTTGACTCCCCCCGCGACGTCTAAGAGGGGCGCGCGTGGAACACTACGCGCCGCCACCTCGGGTCCGATGTATGGGGGGCGACGGACGTCCCCGAGTCCGTCGCCCCTGGACCCATTTAGGGGGGCTGGAAGAGGGCGTTGTCCGCCCTCCGCCGACGCCCAGTGCGCCTGCTGCGGGCTGGGTGAGAGGATGTGATCTCCCTCTCCCTTTCCGCAGCCTCCTTCTGCGAGATGACTGTCTCGCAGAAGGAAACCACCGCGTCCCAGGACTCCTCGCTGCCGACCATCGAATTAACGACAGCCGGCAGCGACAGGTCACTGCCTACTCTAGAGATGAGGGCACGGCGCGGCTCCTCCCAACCGGCACACTCTGCCAGCGTATGCCGCGCCGTGTCCTCCCGACAGTCGACGAAGTGGTGACACTGGGGGTCTGGCTCCCTGGTTATGCGACACAGGTACTTCCCGAAGCAACCATGCCCCGAGAGCACCTGCGTCACCCGAAACGACAAGAAGCCGTGCCTCCTCCCGAGCCAAAGGTCGAGCACCGGCCGGACCGCTCGATGGTGCCGAGGCCGGCGGTAGGGCGTGAGAGCCTGTCCCGCCATTCCGCCACCAGGACCTCGCGAAGCAGCGACCGACGCTGTTCCATTAGTCGCTGCATCGGTCGCTCACCTCGCGCCTGCATTTCCTCGCGCCACCGATACAATGACGCGAGTAATTTCGCCTCCAGGTCCCAGGGCGGGGATCCGGCCAGTGCACAAGCCGCCTCGTAGGAGATCGTGCGATACCCCCTGATGACTCTGACGGCCATCGCTTTCTGTGGCCTCCGCAGAACAGCAATGCTACCGGCCGTCAGGTCAGCCGCCCAGATCGGGGCCCCGTACAGGGCCATCGATTGAGGGATCGTCCCACGTAGAGTCGCCTACAGGCGGCGCTCGGGCCCCCCAGATTGGGAAGCAGCGTTGACACCGCCCCAGCCGCGCCCATCAACTTGGGCACCAGCCGCCGGAAGTGGGGTCCGAAGTCCCACCGGCTGTCGAGCACCAATCCCAGGTACTTCATGGTAGACTCGACAGCGATCCGGACCCCCCGACCACTATGTGTGATCCGGGCGGCGGCGCCCGCCGGGGACCATGGAACACCATGGCCTCCGACTTGTTGAGGGCCACCTCCAGGCCAAGGCGCCGTATGCGGCT
Organism: Fissipunctia ypsillon; assembly: GCA_947568875.1. Classification (NCBI taxonomy): domain Eukaryota; kingdom Metazoa; phylum Arthropoda; class Insecta; order Lepidoptera; family Noctuidae; genus Fissipunctia; species Fissipunctia ypsillon. The sequence continues at coordinate 11,271,315 of OX387668.1, forward strand.
CACCACCTGTGATACCGCAGCCGTCGCCAGCAACGCTGCCTCCCTGTAAGAACTCCACCGGGCCGTGACCAGCGTGTCGTCCGTATAGCACGTCAGGTCCACGCCCGGCTGGAGTTCGCCCCTCAGCACCCAGTCGTACCCGATGTTCCACAGGAGGGGGCCTACGACCGAGCCCTGTGGAACACCGCACGACATGAGGCGCTGGTTTGCGCCATCACGTCTCACGTAGGTGACACACCTCTCCGACAAATAATCCCCAACGAGGCGGCGGAGGTAGAGAGGCACCCGGTGATAGCGCAGTGCCTCCCGGATACAACTCCAGGGCAGGGAATTGAAGGCGTTGGAAATGTCCAACGATACCGCCACCATCACCCCGCCCCGGGACACTGTTTCCTCCGCCAGGACTCTCACCCGCGACACAGCGTGTATGGTAGAGCGCCCGTACCGAAATCCGAACTGACACTCGTCCAGGTCCGGCCCCTCTCCGCACAAGTGGCCGACGAGGCGGGCTGCGATAATCCGCTCAAACAGCTTACCCACCTCTTCGAGCAGCACTATGGGCCGGTACGCTGACGGCGAATCGGCAGGGTGCCCCGCCTTCCTGAGCAGGACCAGACGACCAGTTTTCCACAGAGTGGGAAACTGGCCCCGCTCATGGCACGCTGTGTAGAGACCTCTCAGCTGGGGCTCCAGCTCTTTCAGAGCGAGGGCTAATACTTGGCCGTGAATCCCGTCGGGCCCCGGAGCCACGTTCTTGGCTCGGAGCCTCATCACGGCCGCCCTCATCTCTGCCTGTGTCACCTCTGGGACGCTGATGGCGTTCTCATCTTCAGGCTCTGCGGCTGTGGGCAAATCCATCGGCGGCGGGGTATGCTCCGCTCTAGCCGGGAAGAGGGCTGCGACTACCTCCTCCAGCAGCTCAGGTTGGAGACTCTCCGTGAGTGGGGGCGCCGCGGCTCTGAGTTTCCCCCGAACCGCATGGATTCCCGTCTAGAGTCTCCAACAGCTCCTCCCTGGCTCGCGTCTTCGCCTCGGTCGAACGAATACCTAACGCAACTTCAACTCCGGTCTAAATGGAACAAGCCTAAACGAAACCTCCAGGAAGGTGACATAGTGTTGGTAAAGGACAACAACTTGCCACCCGGGAAATGGGCTATGGGACGCGTACTGGAACTTCATCCTGGTGCCGACGGCTACGTCCGAGTGACGACTTTAAAAACTCAATCTGGCATCATCAAACGTCCCATCGTGAAACTCTCACCACTGCCCATCGAGAAAAGCGCTCAAGACCAACTCGAAACGGAAACGCCAAGTATGCCAAAGAAAGGCACTAAGAAAAAATGTTTCTTCACTTTTCTAACAACGCTAATTATTTTATTTACATTAGCTACTGGGTCATATGGCGCGAGCGTGTCGTCAAGCGCTCAAATTACTAGCTTTGAAGCCGATCGTCCGATTTATTACGACACAATGGGTAATGTGCAAGTAATACATGACGAATGGACGCTCCTTATGTACTATAATTTAACCAACTATTGGACCGGAGTACGGCGTATTGAAGCTTATCTTACAGGACTGTCGGAAAACTGATCCAAGATACTGCAAAACGACTTTAGAACAGCTTTACCACGAAATGGACATCCTGAGTTACTACAATACCATATTGCTATCCCCTCACAAGCACTTAACGAACAGGAAGAAACGAGTACTGGTTGACGGGATTGGCTATGTCGCAAACAGTCTCTTTGGCATATTAGATCAACGATTCGCCGACAAATATCAGGACGATATACAAAACATTCAGAATAACGAGAACTATTTGTTGGAGCTGGTGAGAAATCAGACTTCTATCGTAGAACTGCAAAATAATGTGCTGAAGAAGAACGAGCTGAACATCAAAAGACAACTTAGTCTGATAGACGGATTCATGACACAGATCGACACCAAATTAGCGAAAGTCGAGTCAGCAATGGAAATCGTGATGGCCACGAACTACTTTAATTCAGCTTCGCTTACCGCGTACCTGCTCATCTCAAACTTAGAGAGGGTACAAGAGATGCTGTTTGAGACTCTAACTGATGTCTACAACGGTCACATCGATGTCCACTTAATGACACCTGTCACCTTAATTGAGCAACTGACTGAAATCGCTGGAAAATTCCCCAGGACTTCGTCGCTGCCCATACGGAATATACAACAAGACGTGAAAGATCTGTACAAACTGCTGTATGTGAGAGCGCGAGTAACGACGAACTACTTCCTGTTTGAGATTCATATACCATTGATCTCCGATGAGGACTTCACATTGTAGCAAGCGATTCCGTTACCCATGACGAATAGCACAGGAACGGCCATTGTACAACTAGCCTCACAGTACATCGCAGTCAATTTCCGGAAAAACACTTACGTTTCATTATCTGAAGAAGACACGAAACAGTGCATCCATCTTCAACCCGGCAACTTGATATGTAACAAGAATTTGCCTATCTTCAACCTGTACAGTAGCAATGCTCCATGCGAAGCAAAATTATTAGGTCATCGAATGACCTCGCCGTGTGACTTAAAAAAGACGTCATGCAAGGACAAGTGGATCGCCTTACATACTGCGAACACCTGGCTGGCAATTTGTGCGGAACTTGCACTATTCGAACTGTGTGCGAGCATGACATCACATCGTACTCTATGACGTCAGGAATACTGACGTTAGCGCAAGGCTGCTTACTACAATCGAAGGAGCTAACGATCCATTCACATAACCAATATAACAGCAACATGAAGATGGACTACTCCATTAAAGTACCAGCCCTTAACGCGATGGTTAACAAGATTTTAAACATCAGTTCACACAACATGCCGACCTCGATGCTGCCTGAAAACGAGGAGTTGGACGAGATTGACAAACGATTAGCTGTAATAAAAACACGAAAAGAACAGCTTCCATCCACTTTGACTTCTCACGACATACATCAGTACGCCATCTCTTACACCATCCTAGGAGTGGTTATTCTTGTCTTAGTGGGATGGTTGGTTAAACGATATGGACCATCGTGTCGCTCGCAACCAACCAAAACCAATCAGCCGGAAGAGACTGAACTGCAACCCATACGACGCAGAAGACAAGAAGAGATTACGTCAACAAGTCAAGCGGAGATGTCGGACCGTCCGCGACGCAAGCTCCCAACGGCAGATAACATCACGTTTAACTTCGAATAATTTATTCTTTTTCTTTGACTTTGTACAGGGGTTCATTCTTTTGACAAGTTTTTATCCCATTCTTTTGGTTCTATTATAACGTTCTATTTGTCCGTTCGCTCTTGGAGTAGCCACTGTATTAAGTATATGTTTAATATTTGTACTCTCCATAAAAGATTTAAATTTTGAGCTTGTAAAACAAGAACCCCGATCAGTGATAAGACGTGATGGAGTACCAAAAGTGCTAAAATGATCTCTAAAAATTCTAATAGCTGTGGTACTTTTTGTATCCCGTACGGCACTTATGCTTATAAATTTTGTAAAAGAATCAATAATCGCAAGGATATAAGTGTTGCCTCTCCTAGAGCGAACGAACGGGCCTAAATGATCCGCATGAACTGTATGAAAGGGAATATCTGCTTTTGGTATTGGATGGAGCATCCCTTCACTACGACCACCCGGAGCTTTATGGTGCGCACATTCTAGACACGCTGAAACGTACTTTTTGGTAAAACGTCGCATCTTAGAGAACCAAAATGTTTCGCGAAGTCGACTAAGAGTTTTCTCATAGCCAAAATGGCCTCCATTATCGTGGTTCATTCTTAAAATTTGCCACCTGACGGCTCTAGGAACTACCCATTTTATTTTATCACTCACAATTCTGTACACATGATCACCTTTCAATTGGTAATTTTTATAGACATCTGCTATATAATTTGTATTTTTATCGCGTAAAATGTCTCTAATTCTCCCAATTTCCTCGTCATTAATTTGTACTGTGGAGATCCAGTCTTTAATGTCTATATTTAAAACATCGAGTACGTGTGTCTCATCATCGCTCGCTACGGGCTCAGTCACAGGTGCACGACTGAGAGCATCTACATGTGCCATTCGAGATCCAGGTCTATATTCAATATCACAGTCGTACTCCTGGAACTGCACCCACCACCGAGATATGCTCGGTATAAGATCACGTTTGGTAAGTGTCGTGCGTAGCGCATTACAATCGGTTATGATCTTAAATTTTAATCCCAGCAAGTAGACACGGAAACGTTTCAGTGAGGCTATCACTGCTAACGTTTCCAGTTCAAACGAATGTAATTTTTGTTCATCTTGAGTGGTTTACCGACTGTAATACGCCACGGGTCCAAGCATTCCGTCGCTATGTCTTTGATTAAAATACCAGCAATCCCTAACTTAGACGCATCGGTGTGTAGTTCAGTTTCAAATCTCGAATCGTACAAAGCCAAAATAGGACGTTCAACAAGTTTTTGTTTCAGTGTATTAAAGGCTGTTAAATGTTCCTAGTTCCATTTCCATGTGAAATTGGACCTGAGGAGATCAGTCAGGGGGCGCGCGATCAGGGCGAAATCTTTTACGAAACGCCGAAAGAAACTAGCTAGTCCAATGAAACGTCTTACGTCATGTACGCTCTTGGGTACGGGGAAACTTGAAACAGCTAACGTCTTACGTGACCCCGGTCTTATGCCTTGACCACTAACTTGAAACCCCAAAAAGTCTATTTCTCTATAGAAAAAGTTACATTTCTTAAGTTTTAACGTTAACCCGGCCTCATGAAAAAGTTTAAGTACTATCTCTAACCGCTCAAGACCCTCTTCGAATGATCTAGCAGGAATTAAAACGTCATCCATGTATATAATGGCAAAATTAACTTTTGACTTCATCAGTATCTTATTCATAGCCCTTTGGAAAACTGACGGAGCATTTGCCAAACCGAAAGGCATCCGTGTAAATTGATATTGGCCATCCGGTGTGACAAATGCCGTCTTGTCCTGGGAGCTTTCTTCAATAGGTAATTGATAATAGCCTGACGCACAATCAAGCGTAATAAAGAGAGAATGCCCAGCTAGCATATCCAGCTGGTCGTCGATCAATGGTAAAGGGTAATGTTCTTTCTTTGTTTTATTATTAAGAGCGCGATAATCCACGCATAGTCTTTTTTCGCCAGTCTTTTTCTTTACAAGCAGTATAGGGCTGGCGTACTGAGAATTAGATTCGCAGACAATATCAGCATCTATCATCTCCTGCACCATCGATCGTACCAGCTCACGCTCGGGATATGAAAGTCTGTACGGGCGATATACAACTGGTTTAGCATCAGTTAATTCAATCTCAATCTTTACCACGTTAGTAAAGGCCAAATCATTCAAATTATTCGAGAAACACTCCTTGTATTTATTTAATAAACTTTTTAATTGATCTACTTGATTACTGGTTAAATTCGAGTCATAGTTAAATTCTGAACAAAAATTACTAGCATTGATATTCAAAAGATTTACGTTAACATAACCGTCAGTTCTAAAAGCACGAGTCATCAATGAATCCTTTTTAAGTAAAACTACCTTGTCAGATATATTTTGAATCAATAAACGACCACGACCATTATCTAATTCATACTCTCCTGGTAGGAGGTAAAACTCATGTTCAGACTTTCCACGAAGTGAACCGCGCACGTACACAGTTCCTGAATAATCGCTGGTACAACTAACTTCAACTATGCGCATCTCCCTAGCCCGTATTGATGTGTCCGAGACTAATTCGAGATGTAATTTGTTTGTAAGTTCCCGCGTAAATATCAAGGAGTCGTAAGTTTTCGTTATGATAATACCGGGCCTTTCAGTAAAACTGTGTCCGATTAATACAGGGTACTTAATAATATTATCCTCTACAACCAAGGCATCTACTTTTTCTATGACATCTTGTATCTGTATAGTGACAGTAGCGAGCCCCACAGGTAGCACTATGTTATTACCAATACCTCTCATCATAGGTAGATCTGGGTTATTTGACCAATTAATTCCTAGTTTTCTAGCATCACTACAACGAATCAAAGTGCATTGACTGCCTAGATCTACATAACCTACGACCGATTGTACGTTAAGCATCAACTGCATAATGTACTTACAATCGTTTCTGGCGGTGCTCTCGGCGTCTATGCGTAAAATATTCTTTTGAGCTTGACCCATTTTTTCGGTGTTACTTTTATTATCGGAGGGTAGTTTCGGACAATTTAATGTAGTATGTCCAAGTTTGTTACAAACATTGCACTTGAGTATTTTTTTAGTACATTTATAACTAAAATGTCCTGGTTCATTACAGTTGTAACAAACAATAGAATTACTACTACTTGTAGCCTTTGAGTCGTTAAGTTTTGCGTTCGATAAAGCGTTAGGTTTCTTATCCCCATGAGGACGCGACCTATCTGTTTCGCGCGGTTGTTGTTTGATAGACTGAAAATATTGTAATACTTGTTCCGGTTCCTGACATTTTAATGCCTTCGCGCCTAATCTTAATGAACGATCTTCGATTCCGTACAATAAACAGTCAACTGCTCTTTTACCTACAATAATACACCGATTCAATAAATTGATTTTTTCGAAATAATATAATTCTAGTGACTCATTATATTTTACACGTTTAGATAACATTTCTGTAAGTAATTCTGCATAATCATCACTACTAGGGAATGATTCTAATAATTTTTGTTTCCATTCAGGCCACGAAAATGACATAGTGGGTAACGCTTGGTACCAAGTTTTTGCAACGCCAACTAATTTAGGTAAAGCATAGTGAATGACCTGATCATCGCCCCATCTATATAATTTCGCACACTCATCGACTTTACTTAGCCACACTTGTATAGTTTGCCCCTTAACCATTGGATCAAAATCAGGTATGACGTTCCCTAACATTGGAAATTTATTTCCTTCAGGACGAGTATTTGCCAAGGTATTCACTAATTTAGTCAACAATAAATGTGTCACATTGTCAGAGCTATTATTGGAACGTCTTACCGAGGAAAACAAGCGCCTGTCATGGCGCGAAGATCTCGAGCCGCTGCTGCTGCCGCGCGAACCCGCATTCCTGCTGACCTGCCGGCGGCTACGGCGACTGCTGCCACTCCTACGGCGCCGCCCATGATGCTCACGGCGAAAGCTTCGGGTGTTGCTATTTTCCTGACGGCGTCTGTGAGGATCCCGGTCGTTTCTTTGGCTGCTGTCAGTCTTACGTCGCTGATGACGATGCTCACAGCGCTCCCGAGGACGGCTTCTTCGCATTGAAACGCTCGAGTCCGTTGCTGATCCATCTTCAGTTTTTGATCTGCGTCTGCGTCGTTTTCTGTTGTCTTTGCGATCGTGACGTTTTCTTTTTCTTGAATAAGATTTGTGACGATCCAAAGTCTCGATAGGTGTCACATTTCCATCTTCCATTGTGTTGCGTTAGAATAATGTAAAACGCACGTGTAACAAAACTCTGATTTGTGGGCGTTTTGCTAGTAATATAGAGCTAGCCTGTCTAATCCTACTTCTGAGATGAAGGATCAGTGCAGGTTCGCTCAAATAAAATACGGATTGCTCAGAAATATTTGGATTTAATCCGTACAGTTCAACCGATGAGTTTCGAATGAATAACTCATTTCAATATGGCTGGCAAGTATTGATAGTTGTCACATTGATGTCGACAGACATCCAAAGTGACACTTCACATCAAGGCAATAGATTTAAATGTTACCAATGTGAGAAATAACTCGACTAAATATTATTAAGCTAACAATTACGCCACACATAAGTTACTTTTGCAAAGAGTTCAAAAACAGTTTTTGTGACACCTTGCATTTTCTAAAGGAAAAAGTAAACAGCTGCTCTCCTATAATACCCGTCTCAATTACTTTAAAATGCGCTCGCTATCAACTCGGAGAGAAATTAATGATGCCTTGTTTCTCTATAAGTTGCTTAGAAATAAAATTGACTGCCCTAACCTACTGGGTCTCCTAAAATTCCGTGCCCCAGCCCGATATCCGCTTAATCCCATCACGCCATTGTACCCTCCCTTGCGCAGAACAGTTCTGGGTGCCAACTCGCCGATTTCGCGGCTGTGTAAAGTCCTAAACAGTTGCAGTGATCTTACTGATATACACCATGACAGCATAGGACAATTTTGCAAAGTAATTATCGAGCACTATTCTCACAACCAATGATTTTACCACAAATGTTAATTTTTTATTTTAAGATTGTGTATGTATAATTTTAAGATAATGCTATGTATGTATTTGATATATTTAGGATGTGATTTTTGTTATCATTATTTTGATTTTAATATTAATTTTGATTTTGATTCTGACGTTAATTTTGATTTTAATTTTATTTGTTACTAAGTTTTATTTTTAATTTTGATTTGTTAATTTTATTATTTTTTTTTTAAATTTCTTAATGTGCTTTAAATCCGTTTCTTAATTAATTGTAATGGACTTCATTTTTTTTTTGTTGTTTTTTGATGCTGTTATTAATGCAAATTACCAAAAAAATCTTGAATAGCTTTAGATTGTAAGTACCTTTTTTGGCTTTATAACATTGTATTATAGATAACCTTTATTGGTGCATGTTGTGTTAGCCTGTAAGTAATTGTTGCACTTATAAACGTACTATTAAGCAAGTATAATTGTAAATATTTGGTGTAAACAATTGTTGACTAATCTAAATAAATAAATAAATTCACAGCTTGGCTCATCGCCGCAAGGTTGCCTGCTTGTCGGTCTTCTACAGATTATACTTCGGGGAGTGTGCTCAAGAACTCCACGACCTCATTCCGCCAGCCCCCTTCTATCAGCGGACATCTAGACGCACTGCAGGTTACAATCCTTACCTAGTTGCTATCCCACCAATTCGCACTAAGCGTTTCCAAATGTCTTTTGTGATGCGCACAGCAAAGGAGTGGAACTCTCTGCCTGCGGCTGTGTTTCCGAACGCATATAACCCCGATCTCTTCAAAGTGAGAGGAACAGGTTTCTTCTGGGTGGGCTCGCTCCATCGTCGACTTTGTCTCTGTCATCTTTGACCTAGACTAGAGTCAAGAGCAAACCTATCTCTAATAAAAAAAATTAAAAAAATCCTTCCTTATGTTGCAGGCATCAACTACCAAAAGGCCAATGCGTAAAATTGGTGGCTTTTATTTTTTTGGCGGCAGTCGATCGGATATGAAAAAAGTGATGCAGAATAATATAACAAATGAAATATTGTATGGGGTCTTATATCATAAACTCAGTCCGAACTGAGTTATGGGTGTTTAAAGAAAAAATAATACAATTGTAAATAATTCAACAATTACCACTTGAAGTTTGTTTTATCGTTGTGCGTTTATAGCCAGATCATAATTCTGACTTCAAAATGATGCGCTGCTGTCCTTCCCGTGCGCTTTCACTGACGCCAACACCGGGCGGCACTGCCAATTGGCTAGAACGCTAGCCAATCACAGTCAAAGAATTTTTTACCTGCGCACGAGCCTGTTTAAGGTATTTTATATTTATTACACATTGGCAAACAAAGCACTCACTGTTCTACCTTCGTGGCTTACGTGTGTTTTTTTAGAGTTTCTCGTGGTGATTTTATAGACGACTTGGCTTAATAATCTGGACTTGAAAAACGCTTCTTTAATTGGATAACCTGTGCTTGACATACTCGGACTGTGATTGTGTTTTACGTGTTGGATTTTGTTGTTGTGACAATATGGCAGACTTGGGACTTTGTTTGTTGTGCCAACGCACTTTAAATCGGAGTAATAATCGCCGGAGACCGTCAATGCCATTAACTGCTGAATTGATGCAAGCACATCCTTCCTTGATGCAGTATCTCATCAATATTAGAAATATAACAGAGGTAAGTTGTTTACGAGAATATAATTAATGCAATACGAAAAACTGTAAAAATGTCTCCGTTCAACTTATTGTTTGTTGTTGTTCCTTTACGCCGCAACGGATCGATATATTTATACGGATATTTTAGGTAGTAGGAGAAGTAGAAAGTAAAATAGACTATACATCCCGGCAAAATAAAATATTATTCCCATTTGAAGTGTGATATATACTTCATGTAACTAACATAAAGCCGCTGAAGCGCACATATTTATTATCTATTTTACACCTTAAGCGCACACGACCGATGAGTCACCGGCTGCGCGCATCGTGTGGCACGCAGGTGTTCCACAAAAACCCTATTTACGACTTTGTTTCTGGGTATTTTGCTTCCGGCTTATATTTTTTCTATTGTCAACGAGCAGGGCTTTCAAAATGTGTTGGTGTCCTTTGAATGTATGATTGACTTCATTTATAAAATTGTTAAAAAATAAATAAAAATAGAAAATATTTTATGAAACAAAAATACAAGTGGTAACCTATATGTTTTTAGGTTTAAAATCCATGGAATGTTTATTTTTAATGTAAAACGTGAATAAAATCACATTGCACAGTACAATTTACATTACATATTTACAAGTAATGAAGAACCAAAACAAAGAACCACAGACGGAAAAGAACTTTTTTTTTTCATTTTTGAAATGAGAGCTCGTAGGTTTGTCATAAATATATGTTGTTATTTAGTAAGAAATTACACGGTACTGTTACCATAAAGAAATACACACTAGTTAAGGCATAATATAACGTCTGTCCCCCTTTGGGGACTGCAGATCCCATGTGCACCTTGAGGCAAAAAACTTTTGGGTACTCTAGATACCATGTGTGCTTTAGCGGTGCCGCGGCGGGTGGAGCCCCGTGTGTTATAGGACTTGTACACAAAACTGCGAATCGGTGCGATGCGAATTCGTGCGTCAAGTTGTCTCCCTTCCACGAATAGGGTGACGCAGGAGTACGCAATGCAAATCAATTTGCAAGTTCTTGCGATGCGTCGTGTGAGCTCGCAGATTTTTGCGGATGCGACGACGCAACGCAGTTTTGTGAACGAGCCCTAAGACAGCTGATTATTATTATGAAAGAATATCTTAAATATTTAAGACTAAACTCACCTTGCTTTTGCTATTTTTCTTTTATTTCTAGCATTGTTCAGACTTTATACTAACTGAATAAAAAACGGTTTCTTAGTCTTAATGACGATTTTCATTTCACTAATGGTAGTTCATTTTGTTTCTAGTTTGGTGTCGGGGACCGGATTTGCAGACCATGCTTACAACGCGCTGACCGTTACGTGTCAGCGGAACCAAGCGTCAATACGCTTTTGCTCCAATGAGCAACCAGCGGAGCAAAACGTTTTGCAACAACCAGCGGAACCAAATGTTCTGGAACATCCAGCGGATCCACACATCTTGGAACCAGCAGCGCAACCAAACGTTGTAGAACAGCCAGCTGGAGGTGTTCAAGGACAACGCCATTTTCATTTCCCCGGTTATCATCGAGCACCTTTGAATACCAGAGTTTGCATTTTTGCAATGTGTGAAAATCGACACTTACAACGGATTGACAGGTCTTTAAGAGCTACTATTCTTAAAGAGAAGAAATTCTTTATATCTTTTGGCTCTCGTGTATGTGAAGAACATAGAAAAGATAGTGCTTGGCAAGATATCGGACGGAGTACACGTCACGTGTACAATATGTTTTCTCCAAGACAATTAATGGACATGGTGAGACTATTGCAGTCGCATTGTTCACATTTAAACTTCGAACGGCTATCTTCAATCAGTGACAGTATTTTCCACTATTATATTGGGTTTTCAAAGACTCAATTCCATGAAATGCTGCAAAGCATACCTTCAATTGCTGAAAATAACACAAGAAGGCCAGCTACAGCCTTGGCAACGGTGCTGATGAAACTGCACACTGGTGATTCTAACCAAAGATTGTGCAGCCTTTTGAAAATGTCCCGCTCTACATTTGAGAGGACGATGACGATTGTAAGAGAATGCTTGAAGCGAGATTTTATTCGAAGACATCTTGGATACGATCATATATCTCGTGACGAAATTATTTCAAGGTGTTTGGCGATACCCAATGCTTTATTTGGAAACAATTACGAACGAGCTGTTACAATACATGATGCGACATACATGTACCTCCAAAGAAGTACCAATTATTATTTCCAGAGAAAGTCATATAGCCTGCATAAGTGGCGTAACCTTTACAAGCCATGTTTAATAGCATGCCCTGATGGACACATAGTGGATGTATATGGGCCCTATGATGCAACGACGTCTGACTCAGTTATACTGAATAGAATATTAGAAAGCCGAGAAGATCCATTTCATTGGGTTTTTAGACCTAATGATGTTTTGATTTTGGATCGAGGGTTCAGAGATTCGATTGAACCGTTACAATCATATGGATATTGTCCTAAAATGCCCATTACAAAAAGCAGTACTGACTCACAGCTAACGACCCGAGAAGCAAACAAATCCCGGAAAGTAACGATGTGTCGCTGGGTCGTTGAAATAATAAATGGCAGGCTGAAGAACCAGTTTAAGCAATTGAGGCACACGAACAATAACCGAGCAATGACACACCTCTTTGATGAAATTAAGATTGCGTGCGCTATACTCAATGCGTTTGGTCAACCTCTGACTGATCACAGGTTAGTGACTAATATATTGAGTGAAATACACCAAAGATCCGATATGGAGAACCATTTAAGCCGTTATGTAATTGCAAATAATCTAAATGCTCGCAGAGCTATATTCCGTGCAATAACCGTAGAAAACCCGGAACTAAATAGTTTTCCAACACTAACCACAGATGACCTTATTTTATATGCTCTTGGTACTTACCAGATAAAACAAGCTCGAAGCTATTATGGCGAGCATATAAAGAATAATGGTCAATATCACATAGAAGTATGCCGAGAAGTTAACACGCAAAATATAACAATACGGAATAGTATCTGCCAATCCTGTGTTACTTAGGGGAAGAATTCAGTCCAGACATCGGCAGGCTCGGATAAATTATGTATATATACTGTATGAAGAAAATGCGCATGGAAGAGAAGCCATAATAGGCCACTACTGTAGCTGTATTGTAGGAAAAAGAACCCTCGGCTGCTGTTCTCACGCGATGGCTATTGTCTGGTACTTAGGATGGGCAGACATCAACCTAATCTTAGTCCCCCAGCACTATTTTTAGACAGTTTAATTGTAAGACACGACGTCGAAAATGAGGCTAATGATGAACCTAGCGACGATGACGTCCAAATGTAATATGTTGTTTTTAAAATAAAAAGTTCTCCTTAAGACCAGTTTTATTGTTTTTAACCAATACATAATAAATGTAAACATGTATTTGAAGATATGACTAGTAACTAAATAGTAAATGTCGCTTGGGAAGGACAAAAATATGCTTTGTAACAAGAATTATTCCATAATGTATGAAAATATTAGTTAGTCTTTAAACTGATATAACTCAGTCCAGACTGAGTTTTCGATATAAGACCCCATACAATAATTCATTCATAATATTATTCTGCACCGTTTTTTTCATATTTGATCGACTGCCGCCAAAAAAACAATACGCACCAGTCTTCATACTAATTTGGTCATTGTCTTTTAAGCCAAAGACATATTGGTCTCCGGTGTTGTCTAAAGCGGTGACGGAAAGACGATTAGCTTTAACGTGTTTTAGAAAAAACCCAACTCCAGATAATTTAGAATTGTTACGGGAAAAAACTTGTGAAGCTCAAAAACTAACTAGAAATGCTAGTAAGGAGGGATTCCGTAAGTTCTGTTCGTCAGTGGATGAGGTCACTTCGGCTAGTGACATGTGGCGACGCATGCGCTGGTTGAAGGGATATCGTTCAGCTGGACTCCATGTGGACGAGACTTTGGCTGCACAAGTCCTCTTTAATTTAGCTCCTGATTTTACATGCCCCCCACTGTCTACCTTTTCCTCTCTAAATCATAAATTGGAAATAGATATAACAAGACAGGAGTTTGACAAATGTGTGAAATCTAAGGATACTGCACCGGGCTACGATGATATTCCATTTTCGATGATTAAAAACTCCCTGACCTTGCTAAAAATATTTTACTACATCTTTATAATTTGTTTTTATCGTTACATTTTGTTCCTGAACAATGGCGCCAAGTCCGCATAGTACTAATCCTCAAACCAGGTCGAGATTTGACTTCCGCTTCTGCAATTAGACCTATTTCGTTAATGTCCTGTCCATGTAAAATCTTTCATTCCATTATTAATAAGAGAATTGAGTGGTACTTAGAAAGTAGAGGATTTTTTGCTGAAGAAACTGTAGGTTTTAGGAAAGCTCGCTCATGTCTAGATAATTAAAATTTACTAACCTCGAAAATACAAATTGGGTTTTCAAAAAAACTTGTGACTATCGGATGTTTTCTTGATATCGATGACGCTTACAATAACGTTGACGTCACCGCTCTTCTGTTAACCTTGGACCAACTTCAAGTGGGATCACAATACTGTAGATATCTATGGGAATTTCTTAAAGAAAGGTATTTATCAATTAGTGGCATAGATAATACTGTAACTAGAATTGCCAGAAGGGGCTTGGCACAGGGTGACCCCCTGTCGCCATTACTATTCAATATTGCGACAGCGTAGGTTTCTGCTTCGCGAGGTCCTGGTGGCGGAATGGCGGGACAGGCTCTCACGCCCTACCTCCTCCGCCTCGGCACTATCGAGGCGGTCCGGCCGGTGCTCGACCTTTGGCTCGGGAGGAGGCACGGCTCCTTGTCGTTTCGGGTGACGCAGGTGCTCTCGGGGCATGGTTGCTTCGGGAAGTACCTGTGTCGCATAACCAGGGAGCCAGACGCCCGGTGTCACCACTGCGTCGACTGTCGGGAGGACACGGTGCGGCATACGCTGGCAGAGTGTGCCGCTTGGGAGGAGCCGCGCCGTGCCCTCATCTCTAGAGTAGGCAGTGACCTGTCGCTGCCGGCTGTCGTTAATTCGATGGTCGGCAGCGAGGAGTCCTGGGACGCGGTGGTTTCCTTCTGCGAGACAGTCATTTCGCAGAAGGAGGCTGCGGAAAGGGAGAGGGAGATCACATCCTCTCACCCAGCCCGCAGCAGGCGCACTGGGCGTCGGCGGAGGGCGGACAACGCCCTCTTCCAGCCCCCCTAAATGGGTCCAGGGGTGACGGACTCGGGGACGTCCGTCGCCCCCCATACATCGGACCCGGGGTGGCGGCGCGTAGTGTTCCACGCGCGCCCCTCTTAGACGTCGCGGGGGGAGTCAAACACCTCACTCCCCCCCTCGACACGAGGAGAGGCCTGCCGTGGCGGGCCGGCACCAGCCGGGGGTTGCGGAAGGATCCTAAGTTCCCGCGACCCTCGGCGTAGGTGTGAGATGGAACACCGGGGTGGTTTTTAGTCAGTAAGAGTCTGACAGACCCCTCCGCCCGCCCCAGGGCGGAGGACATCCATAAGGATTTTCCACCCCGAAACAAAAAAAAAAAAAAGAAAAAGGGTGACCCCCTGTCGCCATTACTATTCAATATTGCGACCATCCATACCTGTAAAGCAATACCCAGCTCCATATCTATCTCTCAGTACGCTGATGACTACGTACTTTATATAACTTGTGATAATATTGATCAAGCAGCCGCTAAGTTACAGGAAGCGTTAAATATCTTATGTGATCAATTTGATTCCCTTAATCTCAACATATCATCAAATAAGAGTAGAATTTGTATTTTTGACAGAGGTTATAGGAGACGGTCGGTTAACTTATCAATTAGAGGTAATAGTTTGGAGGTTGTGGACACGGTACGATATCTTGGTGTGTGGTTGGACCGTTCTCTCAGGTGGGGAAAACATATAAATGAGATTAGCCAAACAGTTCTCAAATTCATTAAAATCTTTAAAGTGTTGGCCGGTTTAAGTTGGGGTGTGCATCCAAAATATTTAAGAAGACTTTATCTAACTTTAATTAGAAGCCGTATTGATTATGGAAGCATTTTCTATAACAGTGCAAAAACTCACTTAGAAAAATTAGATAGATTATAGAACCAAGCCATGAGAGTAGTGGGTAGTTTTATTACAACCACACCAATTCACGTGATGGAGAGCGAATTATGCCTGCAACCACTATACCTACGTCGACGCTTCTTGGCTAGCAAATTCTGGCTTAAGACTAAAGCTTTGCAGGCAAATACCGGAAGTATCAATTTACTATCCGAACTGTCTTCATTATGTAAAAATTCCTCATATTGGCAAAACAAAAAAATCCCCCTTTTAACCTTGGTTAATGACACACTTTAAAAATTCACAGCACTCAGAAATTAGATATGTTTTCCCTGAATACTTGGGTTAGTAATATAGATAGTGATAAAATAATAAAACACGACGTTAACTTCATGTCTGGACCTAGAAGGCAATACAATCCTGTTAGCTTAAGAAACTTATTTATTGATTACCTTATTTCCGAATACTCGACTTACGTTAAAATATTTACAGACGGATCTAAGGAGGGTGACAATATAGGGGCTGCGTTTTACGAGTCAGAAGAAAATTCAATGAAATTTCGAATAAATGCCAGTGTGTGTATAATGGAAGCTGAACTGATCGCGATCGCAGAAGCTCTGTCTTATGTCGAATCAATCCACCAAAACCATATTGTAATTCTCACAGATTCCAGAAGCTCGCTCCAACATTTGGCTCGGTGTACCTCGACCTTTCGAGGAATACCGATAGCCTACACTATACTGAGAATTATTTTGAAGTTACAATCTGACGGAAAGCACGTAGTCCTTCAATGGATTCCATCACATATTGGAATAAGAGGCAATGAAATTGTTGATCAACTAGCCAAGCAAGCCATATGTGATGAAATTCCTGTTAACTTTTCTCCTTACTTTTCAAACTTTATACCAAAAATTAAACAGGATTGCTACTTACTTTGGAAGGAATATTTTAATAAAAGATCACGAGATAAAGGAATCTGGTACAAAACGATCCAGCCGCATCCCTTGAACTCGCCGTGGATAGATAACCAGTTGTTGAACAGATGTGATACTGTTATTGCACTGAGGCTTCGTTCTGGACACATTCCGTGTAATAAGTTCTTATACCTAATGGGAAAATCAACAACAGATAAATGTGATTTTTGTAATAATTCCGTTGATGATGTTTATCACATATTGGCCGAGTGTGTCCGCAATGCAAAATTTAAATATAGATTAGATTGTAGGCTTAGAGAAATAGGTTACTGCAACAGTGTTCCGGCTGCGCCACTTTCTGACGCAGCTATAATCTCCAGAAAATATTATTTTTGAGTAAATTTTGTGGATTCTTGAAAACCTGCGTGCATCGCTCATATTTTTTAACAGTATTAATAGGCATGTTCAGATTATAAGTTTTTTATTAGATTTACAGCAGATAAACAAGAATTTAAACAGATATTAATATTTTTTTTTAAACTATTGTTGAGGATAATGATTTAATGTGAGAAAAATGATTTTCAAGCTTAGGAAAATGACGATTTGTTGAGGACAATGATAATGCTCATGAATTTAGTTTTGTACTTCCGTAAACGATGAAGGTAAATGAAAATAAAAATAATTAATTATCTAAATGATATTTTTATTTGGTTTAAAGTCACAATCAACTAATATAAATGAACGTCAAAATAAGTCCAACAAAAACCAACTTCTAAGACTTTTATAAACTTGATTGCTTTATTCGGATAGATAATCTATCCGAATAAAGCAATCAAGTAAATTATAAGTATCAAAATCAACAGTAGAATATCAAAATATTAAAAGTTAATCGCCTTATGCCTTTTTTAAGATCATATGGCGATTGTAACAACTACGACTATAACAAACTATAAACTCCCGGTTTTCACAATCATACGGTGACTGAATTATACAAGTCTAACAAAAATAAATTAAACATGGTCATTAATTAATCTTTCATTTTCACAATATTAATACTTATTAAAAATTTTTTTATAAGATATGAGAAGTCTTAAAAGCCGTATTCTTTTCTTTGACTCTTCATATCTAACTTTTTTAATTGCTGATTGAATAGCTGCACGATTTACTTTTAAAGGGTCTTCTTTATTAACGAAGCTTGTATCCGAAGAATTACTCGCACCTCGATAATTTTCAACTGCTTTTACTTGAACTGCTTCGAATGTTGGTGGTTGTCCTTCTTTTTTTCTTTGTCTGTACCTTAAAATGAAATTAGCACTATTATAATATTGTTGCCTACTTATAACAGTAGTGCTAAAACCTATCGCATTTATACGTAGGTACTGATAAATATACTGAATTACTAACTAGATAATGAAACTTAGTTACCTTTTAGAAATTTCCTTCCACTTTTTGCGTTGTTTTTTAATAGCGCGAGGGCTTTTCGCTGGAGTATTTTCTGCTTTCTTTTTTAAGTATTTCTGTCTCCTTTTTTCTTTTTATACAGCTAGCAATTCGGGATCATTTATTATTTCTGCATACCGTCGCTTTTGACATAGTCTTTGTTTAATTAGTCTATCTTCTCTGCTTTTTTTTTGATTTAGGTGGCATTTTCTTAACTTAATAAACTTATAGATACTTAAAAATATATTCAGTCTTGGCTCAGTCTTCATTAATATTAATCTAGAAAAGAAATATTCGGTTATCAGATTGTTTCGCGCGCCCTTTTTTCAAAGTCTAGAATGTAATCTACGTCCATTTCAGAAATATTGATAGGTTATTTCTGCATTTAATAATATACCTCTAGTAAGTATTAGTTTATTAATTAATGAAGAGGAAATAATTGAAGAAAAATTATTAATATTATTATTTGTAATTAATACCTGTCCATTATTAAGAGCCTATACTATCTCAGCTAAAATTCACTCTTTATCTCGCTCGCATGATACTGCGCGCGGACTGAGTGAGAGCGGGACTGAGTGCGGTGCTGGGCGGCAGGCAGCGCCGATAGTTTAGGTAATTGCTTTTTACGGTGAAAATAATAGTAATTTAAAAAAAATAAATAACATAAGACCTGCTTTATAGTTAGTTCAGTAAGTATAAAAAGTTTCATGATCTTATTTGAAGTATTGTAGGATTGCCAACGGTTTATAGTTCAGTTTAGAGGTAACTTTGAGATTTTTTTCTATCGAGAAAATTTTATGGAATCGTGTTTTCGCCAAACATAAGACTTAACATTAATCCTCAACTTTACCATATATTTATTTCAAAATTAATGCTGCAGTATTTTCGACATAACGGAGGATCGTGCTAAGCCATTTGAGGTAGTATAGGCCCTTAAACACTTTGATCTAGCGTAATATAATTATAATTTGACGACAATTACTTATACTTAACCTGGAATTTAAAGGAGCAGTATTATTTTGCAGGAAATTTATTTCATACGTAAGCATGCATCTAATCTAACAACAACGAGGTACCTGTTTGATACTACTGCCTATAAACACTACAGACTACTCTACACGAAAGTCATGCACTTCATAAAGATTTCACTGAGCTTTAATAGTAGGTACCTATAAATACTTTATAACATTTTGAAAAGGATCACAGGGACCATTTGTTCCTGTTATCCATAAGGATGTTTCCATCATCATTTTATTAACTCCTCAAATAAACTGAACAGCTGCCCCTGCTTTGAAATTGAAATATATACTTCATCGTATCTAAGGCTGTTGTTTGTGTCATATATATTATAAATCTTTAAGTCTACACTATCTATACACAAAGCCTTGCATTGGGGACCTTCATATGTAGCGTATATAACATTAAAATTTTCCAATATATACAAAAATCGTCTATCATCAACAATATGACGATTTATATAAATTAATAAAATGTAATACTTGAAGCTCCATGATAGTCTATTTTATTAAACTCGACCTCTTAAACAAATGCATGATTACGAACTCCCATCATTATCCTCAACATTTGTCATTATCATTCCACATAATGTCATTCTTCTCAACGTGCGTCATTATCCTGGCAGTACAAATTCAGGACAATGACGTTGAGAAAAATGATGAATCGGAAAAAATCTTGTTTAAATCTGTTTTGCGCACGTGGTATTTCAAAAAACGTTTTATAATTGCGTATGTACACAAAACCTTCTTACTTTTTTGCTAAATGAATAGAATAACAAAATAATTTGACGGATAAATAAATGAAAATGTAAATGACGTTTGCAATGAAACTTTTTGGAGAATGAATTTCAAAGTCTTATCTGTAAAAAACGAGCTCGTGTATCTTCACCAAAGCACGTCGCCCGACTGTGGTGCGGGGAGGTCTGTTCGCTGCAGCACGAGTTTCCCCCCCTCCCGTCTCTTACTCGACTTAATATTGAAAACAAGCATAGCGCAGGACAATGACGCACATTTTTTGAACATGAGTTTTTTATTTATTAACTTAGCGAGTATTGGCCATGTGATCAAGAATATGAAGATTGATTATGTATAATTACAGCACTCAACAGCAAATAGCTCCATGAAGTCAACATTTTTTATATCATCAAAATATAGACCGCGTGTGCCGAGGCGACACGTGAAAAAATGGCAATTTTATGTGTTTTTTTTTAAATATATTTTTTATTATTAGTTTTTACAATGGTGGTTTAGAGCAACATTTTTGTTGATTATTTTACTATTTAAAGTAACACTTTAAAAAAAAATACATACACACGTTCTCGAGAAATTTTCAAAGACATTAATTTCGAGCCTCTCGAATATTGACCCTATTAAGCACTTTACAGACTGGCTATGCTAAGATTTAGTTAAAGATTTAGTTATAAATTGTAAAGCTAACCAGGGCGGCATAATCGCATGCGCGACAAAGCCTTTTTTCTAGAATTAACAAAAAAAAAAAAAACTACCAAAATTTCAAGTTTGTAGGCCCAGCGGCTTAGCCTTTGCGTTGATGAATCAGTCAGTCAGTCAGGATAAGAAATTATATATGTTTTGATAGATAGACGAAGAAAGATAGAAAGAAAATAATCATAAGTTTGTTTGGCACAGAGGCACACACAGATAAACACAAAAATACTTCATTTAATTGTACAAAATTTTTAAAAATATTTATGTATTGTGTGTCTCACCGGCTGCGCCAGATAGGCCCAGTTCAGCAAAATCCCAGACAACTAGTGCCTGACGCTGTTTTTGAAATGGACCTTGCGTTGAGAGTAACGCAGTAAATGCCTAATAGGTACCTACATCATTTTTAGGGTTACGTAGTCAACAAGGAACCCTTATAGTTTCGCCATGTCCGTCTGTCTGTCTGTCTGTCCGCGGCTTAGTTCAGAGACTCTTAGTACCTACTAGAAAGCTGTAACTGTGTGCACAGGTATTCATATTAACCACGCCGACAAAGTGGTAAAATAAAATCTTGAAAAAAATTTTTTTTGGTTGTCCCCTACACGTAAAGTGGGGATGACTTTTTTTTCTCGTCTATCCCATGGTGTGGGATGTCGTTGGATAGGCCGTTCGAAAACTATTATAGCTAAATAAGGCTTTACAAGATAACAAGTAATAGTCGGCCAATTTACATTTGCAGTTGGAATGTATGAGAGAACAAGTTTTTCAACTACAATGTTAAGTTTGTTCTTGGGATAAATTCATCCCAACTACGGAATGCTCCAATTTGCGTGGTCCGACACGCACTTGGTCGGTTTTTTATGACATGCCTTTCTTTAAAAAAATCCAATCAATCAATCAACAACAAAAACAAATCAATCAATCAATCTTTTTCTATAAATTATCTTTTTACTTGCAGGATACGGCCACGTGACTCCTCTGTCAAAGTCCGGCAAGTTGTTCTGCATGATGTACGCAGTCCTCGGGATCCCTCTGACCCTGGTACTGCTATCAGCCTTGGTGGAACGACTGCTGCTGCCGGCTACTGCTCTACTACGCTCTCTAAACGCGGCACTGGGTCATCTGTACCGCCCGTTCACTATACGTCTGGTGCATCTGGTGATGATAGGTAAGCTTTTGTCAGTTGTAGGGGATGTACACGCGCAACCTGGGTCAAAAGCCTTGAATTTGCAGGCTGTTGTGATCATTATTAAGATGTGGAAATGTGAAATATCTACCTGGTGTAAAAAAAAAACTTTCATTATACACCTAATATTTACTCATATTTATCACAGACTAATGATGCGAGCCTAGTTATTGTAGGTAATCGCCGTCTGGCCAGCGGTAGCCATCAAATATTCATTAGGCTACTTGAGGCCTTGAGTTTCTAAATTCGGGGAAATATTATAATACATTTTAAAGGGTTACAAGTTACTCCTCCACCTATTGCCCGCTTACTTGTACTTATTTATTTATTTACTTAATATAATAAAGCTGAAGAGTTTGTTTGTTTGAACGCGCTAATCTCTGGAAATACTAGTCGGAAATTCTTTTTGATTTTGATAGCCCAATTCTTGAGGAAGGTTACATGCTATTTAACATCACGCCATGACCCTTAGGAGCCGAGCAAAAAGAAAAAAAAGACAGAAAGAATGGTAAGGGAAAACGATGTAATGGCGCGGGTGGGAAAGGTCATTGGGCATATTTGACCCGGTTCATAAAAGGCTACGTACAAAAACCAAATGTGTTTTACATTAATAAGCTTAGCCTCACTTTTCATTCTATATTGGTAGTTTTTTTTTTATGGCCAAGAGAAAAGATATATTTAACATTTAATAATAAATGTTTGTTATTTTTCATCTCCGAATCAGCTAGGCCGATTTTGACGGGACTTTCACTGACAGATAGCTAATATTACGGGGAGTAACTTATCTACTTTTATTGTAGAAAAATAATTAGGGCTCCGCGCAAAAAAAAAAAATAAAACCTATGAGATTGTAAACAAAAAGTCAGATTTGAAAAATTCTTTTTGCATTTGGTAGCCTAATTCTCGAGGCACACAACAACAAGCTAACATCACGCTACGACCCTTAGGAGCTGAGCAAAATGAAAAAAATCGGAAAGAACACTAAACGAAAACGAAGTAATAACGCGGGCAGGCGATGCAACGCGACGGGTCGGGGAACGATGGAGTTTTATTAAAATGTGGCTGTTATTTTAGTGTATCTTACGATATCACCGCGAACGAAGTCGCGGGGCATAGCTAGTCGGTAATAATAAAACACAAAAATAAATGATTTTTAGTTTAACCCTCTGCGACTGACGTGGCTCAATTTTTACAATTGAACTGACGTGGTATTACACGAGACACCATTTCAACAGCAAATATTTTTGTAGAACTAAAGTATGCAGCTAACTTATTCATGTTTATTAGATTTCTAGCCTATTTTATATGTTAAATTTACTTGAAATAAAAAAAAAACAATTTGTATTTTCAAAATTAAAAAACGTTTATTTACTTAACACAAATCAGTCTATAAATTTCTATTAGACACTTATGACATAAAAAAATTACAAAATTAACTTTTTTTAAATTTAACATGATACATTTTAAAAGTTCACAATTACATTAATCAGTCTAGGAAAAATGAGATACATTCGTTGGTCAACTTAAAAACTATAGAGTTTCAAAATCACAGCTTTGTTTGACAATTATGACACAGTGGCTTAGAGCACTGAAGGCAAATTGGCTTCGAACAATCACAGCAACGGTATTTAGTTTGTCTTTTTATTTTTGTTGGATAAACATAACATAATTTTTTGCCACTTAGTGGAACAGACCGAACTACTGGTGGTGGAGGAGGGGTATCCTTGCCTAAAACTCTAGTAATAGTCATTTGCAGCTCCCTTGGCAATCTTTCATTGTACACTCGGTTTTTCATATGATCCAGCACTAAGTCTCTGGCCATATTCAATAAAAAAGTTCCTCTCCTCATTTTGCCATCACTATCATTACAACTTTGATACAATTTTTTTTTAAAATCTTTATTAATTTATAGAGGGTTTGATCAGTATGACCATGCCACCCTCATAGGGGCATTCTATGTCTATCTACGCTTAATACCTAGGTGTACAATGTTGTATAATTTTTTGGCTGTCCTGGACAAGGGAGCAGCCAAGATACCATTATACATGCCAACATTATTAAAATTAAAACCGTTTTCTATGAAATAGTTACTCCTCTCCACCTGGTTCCGGACACACTCCGCTAAAATATGAGTGGTATCCTCTACCTTATCACACTCAGAACAATTGGGCGAATCACTCTTTCTCATTAAAAAGGGGAAGCTATTCAACGGAATATGTCCCGAACGTAGTCTGAAAGCAGTCACAATCTCATTTCGATGCATATCTGTACCCACAAACCAAGGAGCTCTGGAAAGGCTATGTTGAATGGTTCTGTACCAAATTCCCTTGCTGAGCGACCTCTCATCAAAGTATTCTTTCCATAATTCTAAACACTGGTCGCGAACCAGATACAAGAGGTCGCCAAATAAGGGAAAACATTCAACAGATATTCCGTCTGTGATAGCCTCTTTTGCTAAGCGATCTACTTCTTCATTTCCATACAAACCAATATGGGAAGGTACCCATTGAAGAACAATTCTTTTGTCTTGTACTTTACCAAGAGAATCTAAACTTTTATAGGCTATCGGTGCACCTCGACAATTCGAGGTGCACCGAGCCAGGTGTTGCAGAGCACTCCTAGAATCAGTCAGTATTACATAATTTTCTGATTCGAGTGACTCAATTTACCTTCCTGTAATCTATCAGTATAGACTGAGTAAAAATGTAAATAATTAGCATTTAGATACTGCTCCCAAATTTCATGAATGTTGCTACATCTATACCTACTGATGTTTCGGTTTGTCAATGACATCTATATAAGGTTTTACTACATTGGATAGGTCCGCACTGCTAACCCATGTGGTCAAAGAAAATCTTTCCAATTGCTGCGATGAAAGTATAAGGTAGTCAACAAGAAACTCACGTACCGTCACTAATAGTGGGTTTTTTTTACGCCTCCAATATAAACTCTGACATGACTCAGAAAGATTGTTTATCAAGAGAAATATTTTACTGCCCCGGAACGAGTTCACCTTCAACCAATATTTGCCGGCTAAAAAGTACCTTCGTACATATAAAAGTTGCAGGTGAAGCTCACACTCCATCACGTGTATTGCGGTAGTCCTCACAAAACTACCGATAACGCGCATACACTGATTTTGTATCCTGTCCAATTTGACTAAATTGCTCTTGTACCCGCTATCATACAAAAAGTTACCATAGTCTAGTCTCGAACGAATAATAGAAACATATAATAGCCTCAAGTAATATGGATGTACGCCCCACCCAGACCCAGCAAGAACTTGAAAGATTCTTAAAGATTTTAGACATTTTTCGGCTAGTTCCCCAATGTTTTTCCACCTAAGCGAGCGGTCTAGCCATAGCCCTAAGTACTTAATATTATCTACTACTGGAAGCGATGTTTCATTTATTAACAGATGAAAAAAATCTCTTTTATACTCTCTCTTAAAAACGCATACCTTACTCTTTGCAGATGAAATTTCTAAGCCTATATTTGCAAGCAATTTAACTAAAATGTTTAATGAATTTTGTAAAAGATTAGCACCTTCTTGTGTGTTTTTACTTACTGAATAAAGAACAAAGTCGTCCGCGTACTGGGATATCAAAACTCCGCTGCTCATAATACTTGCACAGATACTTGAATTTAGTATGTTAAACAGCAACGGTGACAAAGGGTCACCTTGGGCTAATCCACGGCCGGTAGTTCGACATATGTAACTGTGTGGGATACACATTTGTGTGCTGGGTTGGTGAGGAATAAAACCACTCTTGAAGCTTGAAAGTCTTCCTTATTCTTTCTTCTAGTGTTCCTATTTTCTTACTATTTCTTCTACTGCTGCCCGCCGATTGTGCCGACACCGTTTTTTTTGTTTTTGGGGAATGACATCTCGCAGTTCAACCTATAGGAGGTTGTCGACTGCTTAACCGGGCTTTCCTGTGGATGCCTCAATAAATTAAGGCCTCCAGCCAGGCTTAAAACTAAAACTAAGCGACTACTCGCTAAGGGCACCCCCTGTGGGGTACGGACCTCGGTTTAGGGCATCGCTGGGAGAGGACAGCAAATGGACATGCTGGATCGGATTAATTGGGGGCGAGTTTAGAACTACGGGCTCAGCTGCGCGGGCTGGCTCGAGCAAGGGTCGGGGTGGGGATGGACGGGGACGTCGCGGTGGCCCTCGGCGTCGAGGGCGGAAGCACGGCGGTCTCGATTTGAGTTTCCGGATCGTGCTAGTGGCGGGATTACTCTCCTGGAGGAGAGTTATAGCGTCATCCGGGACAGTCAGTGAGTGCCTAGGTCGGCGGATGCGACTTATTCGCGACGGGTGTAGCGGGCGGCCGCCGCAATCAGGGGATTAGGGTGCTTTATGGCAGATTCAAAGAAACGCTTGGCGAGGCGTTTCATGAACTGCTGGACGGTGGGGATTTTGAGATCAACGTGAAGAGACTCGTTGCGTACATAATAGGGTGCCCCGTGACCTTTCTGAGGAAGCGGTTCTGTAGGGTCTGCATCCTATGGATAAAGTGTGGCTTAGCGTGCGCAAATACAACACAAGCATACGTCATGATGGGACGGATGACTGCGGTGTAGATGCGCAGCTTGCACTTTAGAAATAATTTGCTACGCGCGGTCAGGATAAAATGAAGCCTACCGAGAGCGCAAGCGGCACGCGAACGAGCCGTCTTGATGTGCTCTCTGAAGGTCAGGTGTTGATCGAGGATCACGCCTAAGTATTTAGCTTGCTTCTCCCAAGAGATCGGCTTGCATTGAAATTGAATAAAAGACTCCGAACATGGCTTAATGAAAACTGCTTCTACTCTATTAATGAATTTATGAATTATAATACGAAGGGGAATTTATTACAGACATGAATAATGTAATTAAATTAACTTTGTCATTCCTGTATGCTTATCTCGAACATTGTAATTTTTATAGTTCTAACATTAGTAATTTTAGAGTTTGACATTTCTAATTTTCATAGTTTGACATTTGTATTTTAATTTCTTGACATTTTCCCATCGTGGCATATTTGAATTATTACAATTATTATTTAATTCATTACAATTATGGCACAATCTAAATTTGCATGCTGAGTTTAGTAGGCGGAATATGAAGTACTTTGTATTGTATTATGAGATCTGTAAGCACCATATTTCATGCAAATAAACGATATTACTATTACTACTATTATTACTATTTGCCATACATGGTGATCAGGCTAGGAGGTGCGGGAGCGTGGAGTCGCGGTCGCAAGAAAAGGACGGCCTGACTCTTATCGGGATTGACCTCAATCGATTGATCGTTTGCACTCAACGCAAACTGACGTGCTCATCAATGTTATTCATTAAATATAATAAATTAACAGTTGCATAAATACTGACCTACTTTTTTTAGTGTAATTGCTTTGAAGCGTGTTTGATTAATACAATAATTCATAAGTGCTGTTTAGTCAAAAATGGACTGATTTGATCATATAAGTATCATAATCGGAAATATGGAAGGCAGCCCCTTTAACCGGAGTGGGTTGACGCGTCGCAGCCCTCCCCCAACACCGACACCAACGCAGCCCAAACCAGCTAGACGTGACCAAGCCGTAGGAAACGAGGAAATGGAGACAATTTCTACTCCCGAGATCCAGAACTGGCTGACCTCTATTGAGCAGTATTTGAATGAGGTATGTGCAATTGCTTCCGATGGGAAGTTAAATTCTGAGCAGAAGCTAAAAATAAGCACGCTTTGCCGTAAAGTTGGACACGGAGTATCGCAAATGGCTGTTCAATATCAGTCCCTTAAGCATTATGCCTATAAGACCCACAACTCCCTGAACACATTGAAGGAAGACCGCAACCTTAAGGACTACGTAATGGAGATGAACCGGACCATTAAGGAGTCCTGTGCAAGGCAAGAAACAAATACAACATTGTTTGCAGACATGGTGAAGAAGGGCTCAAACAGCTTTGTTCGTCCAAATACCTTTAGCTCCGTGGCGATTTTTCCTAGCGACAACTCTAAGACCTGTGACGAAACCAAGAACATAGTCCAACAAATTATTTGCCCTGGTGACTTGAAACTGAAAGTCAGAAGTGTACGCAAAATAGGAAAAGGAGGTCTAATAATCAGCACGGAGACTAAGGAAGACCTGGAAAAGCTCAAGCAAACTGTCCAATCGGCTTCGTCAGCTCTCACCGTCGATGAACCTAGAAAGCGCAAACCACGCATAATAGTTATAGGGGTCCCTGCATCTATGGCTGAAAATGTGGTTTTTAAATGTATTTATGATCAAAACTTGGCCGACAAACTGCCCACTATCTCTAGAGAAACATTTTTGACCTCAATCAAGCTAAGCCAAAAATCCGGCAGAAAGGATGCAGAGAACTGTAACTATATCATAGAAGTTCCAGCAACTATTCGTAAGGCTCTCATTACACAGGACAGATTATTTGTAAATTGGACTTCCTGCCCGGTTCGAGATTTCACACTGGTAACGAGATGTTACAAGTGCCAGCAATACGGTCATGCAGCTAAGACGTGCAAGATAGCTTCCCCTACATGTGGACATTGCGGTGAAGAAGGGCACACCATTCAGGATTGCCCCAAAAAAGCCGTTGCGCCAAGATGTGCAACATGTTTGCGCTTCAAAAAACCAGCCAACCACAAGACGGGAGACCTGGAGTGTCCTGCTAAAAAAGCTGCCGAAAACAGGTATCTCAACTCGGTTGACTATGAAGGCGCCTAAGAGCGCCACATATTTGTTTATATTTTAGACTTAACTCACTGTTTATATTCTTCTTTTACTAGTATGGACAATAATTTAATTACTGATATAGATTACACATTTGTGCCTGATGCAAAGGCATGCCAAGTTGAGGACTGCATCCAATATCTTTCCGATTATAAAAAGTCACTAACCATACTAACACAGAACATTCGCAGTATTTTTAAGAATATCGATAGCTTCAACATTTTTCTTAGTAGACTTAATTTTGATTGTGATGTGATGGTTCTAACCGAATGCTGGTTGTCTGATCGCCAGGATAACCTCCCAGCAATGCCAGGGTACAACTTATCGTATACCAAGCTAAATAACAACCAAAATGCTGGTGTGGTGGTATATTCTAAGGAATCATTAATGGTTTCAGTGGAAGAACCTACTCTTAAAGACTGTATGAGTAATTGTTTGATCATCAAAATTGGTACAACTACAGCAATAGTCGCCATGTATAGATCCCCTTCCGCTAGAAACTTGGATTCTTTTAACGCTGCCTTAAACCAAATATTTCTAGACCTAAGCTCATTCAAGAATGTCATACTAACAGGTGACATAAATATAAACATAAACTCTGACAACTGCGATGCAGGGACCCAAGAGTATCTTAATATCTGTTCATTTCATGGTTTTCTACCTGCGCACACCTTGCCCACACATGATAGCGGTTCCTGCCTCGATCATATGATCATTAAATCCAGTTTATCGTATGTTACGTTAGTTACTAACTCAACCATTACTGACCATCACGCTGTTCTACTAACCTTAAACTTAATGCTGCCTAAGCTGAATCGTCCCAAGACCAAAACACAATTAAATACAAACAAACTCGAATATGATTTATGCAAACTTGACTTGAGCCCAGTTTACAATACTGCTGACGCAAATTTTGCTTTATCGTACTTAATAAAACATGTGCAATTAGCAATATTACGTAACACTACTGTTATAACAACAAACAAGAAACTTAATAATATTAAACCTTGGATCACTCCTGGCCTTATTCGGTGTATAAGACACAGAGACAAACTTCATCAATCATCTAGGAGAGACCCTGGTAATAGTATCATTAAAACTACTTATAAAAGATACAGGAATTTTTGTAACAATATCTTAAAGAATTTGAAAAGGAATTACGATAAAAATGAATTAAATAGAGCAGGAAACAATAGCAAGCAACTTTGGAAACATATAAAAAACGTCACATATATGTCAAAACAGCGTGAATCAAATTCGAGTTTATTGTTAACTAATAGTTCACCTCTTTCATCAGCCAACCAGGTCAATAACTTTTTTGTGAATGTTGGGAAAACTCTTGCCGAACAGATTCCTCAGCATTACAGTGATCAACCACCTTCCCAAACATTGAATAATAGGCACACACTACAATCTTTCGGTTTGCTGGACACTGACGAAGACGAAATAACACGAATAATTAGTGGACTAAAAGATGACTGTGCTGTCGGATGGGATAATATTAGCAGTAAGATCCTTAAACAATTCAAGCACATTTTGGTACCTCCCTTAACCCATATTTTTCGCATCTGTTTATCTGAAGGCATTTTTCCTAAATGCCTAAAAAAAGCAGTTATAATCCCTATATTTAAATCCGGTAACAGACACTTAGTTAATAATTATAGGCCTATATCGTTACTCTCATCAATCTCTAAAATTCTTGAGAAAATTGTAAACAGCAGACTAGTTAATTATTTAGAAAAAAATAATTTACTATAATCTATGCAATTTGGTTTTAGAGCCAAATTATCCACAGCCGATGCGGTGCACCACCTGACTGATTATGTCTCAGAGGAACTTGGCAAAGGAAACCAGACGCTGGGGGTCTTCCTTGATCTAGCGAAAGCTTTTGACACAGTGTCTGTTTCTGCGCTCCTAAACAAATTAGAGACTATGGGAATAAGGGGAACCCCGCTGAAACTCTTTGCTGACTACCTAGGCGACAGACATCAATGTGTTAAAATAGACAATATCACGAGCGATGTGCAAAAAAATACTGGTTTTGGTGTTCCCCAGGGCAGCATTTTGGCCCCAACCCTTTTCCTCGTTTATATTAATGATTTGTGCAATTTGAACATACTACATGGCAAAATTGTTTCATATGCTGACGACACGGCCTTAATATTTACCGCTAAAACCAGTAAAGAATTGTACGAATACGCTCAATTAGGTTTCAATACTGTGACTAACTGGCTTCAAAGTAATTTACTAACGTTAAATGCTGACAAGACAAAATATATTCAATTCTCCATGCGCAAGCCTCAAATTAATATTACTCATCCTCATCTTTTTGCTCATAAATGTGCACTCCACACAATCAGTACATGTGACTGTCCTTTTATCCTTCAAACATGCAACATTAAATATCTCGGAGTAATAATAGACGAGACTCTCTCTTTTAGACCACACATTGAGAGTCTGATTAAAAGAGTGCGCAAATTAATCTATGTCTTTAAAAAACTGCGAACTATTGCGGATCCAAAAGTAATCACACAAGTTTATTTGGCCCTAGGGCAATCCGTAATCCAGTACTGTATCACTTCATGGGGTGGAGCACCCAAAACTCACTTACTCCCTCTTGAAAGAGCTCAGAGAGCCATATTAAAAGTAGCCAATTTCCATCCCTTTCTCTATCCCACAGATCTCCTATACAAATCCTGCAACGTACTGACAGTTCGCCAGCTTTTCATTATGCAACTGGTATTAAAACAGCACACCATGCTTACTTACAACACGGAAAATACTAATAAGAGACGGAATGATATTGCCTGCGAGTCTAATTCCTTTTCAAAATATGTTTTTATAAATAGATTTTTTACATTTTTAGGTCCATTTCTATACAATAGACTAAATAAGAAACTAAGTATCTATAAGTTAAATTATTATAGCTGTAAAAAGACAATTGTGCAATATTTATTAAGCATCTCGTACGTAGAGACAGAAGACCTTCTTTTTGTATGTAAATAAAATGTGATGTGTCCTCTAATTTTAAGTTTTTATTATAGGTAATTGATAAATTGTTATTTTATTATTGATGTGTACATAAGCACTATCTAGCCTGAAACACAGGCT
Organism: Fissipunctia ypsillon; assembly: GCA_947568875.1. Lineage (NCBI taxonomy): Eukaryota > Metazoa > Arthropoda > Insecta > Lepidoptera > Noctuidae > Fissipunctia > Fissipunctia ypsillon. The sequence goes on from OX387668.1 coordinate 11,303,085, forward strand.
TCAACCTAGTTCAGGCAAATCAGCAACTGTGTTCTGTAAAAATTGTTTGTAAAATATTTTAATGTAAATGTGCCCTGTTTTCTAAATAAACGATATATTATTATTATTATTAATCCTCCTATGATGTTGGGAATCGGAGCGAAATGATAACAAGGCGAATGATGAGTAAATACTGTCTTTATTTAAATAATGTCACATCTTTTATATTGTCAAACACATATGTGATTTTATAATGTAAAGGTGCCTACATACACATGACACCTTGACCTTACTTTTTGCACACTGGACATCGCGGCGTCGTGCCATTGGGAATGTACCAGTTTGACGCATGGTAGTGACCACTATCCAATAAATAATATCTTTGGCTGAGAGAACTTATTTAGAAAAATCGAGCCCTCCACTTCTGAGGTACAATTTGTCTAATCCTGATTGGACGAAGTATGCATCACTACTGGAGGACAAAATTGATTCTCTTCCAAATTTAGTTTCCCGTGATTTTGATTCTCCTAGTCCCCTCCATGTAACAAACTGTTATGATAATCTTATTTCTGCCATAACAGCTAGTGCAGACTCATGCTTTCCTATTAAAAACTCAGCGCGTGGTCAGATTCCCCCTCCACCATGGTGGGATCAGGAATGCACAACAGCAATAAGGGAAAGGAATGATGCTGAAAAGGTGTATAATGAAGCGATGGTTAGCGATAACCTAATAGCTTTTAATAGAGTTCTCGCCAAATCTAAAAGATTGCTGCGAAGGAAGAAACGTGCTGGTTGGGCTGACTTTTGTAATTCCCTGTCCCCTTCCACTCCTTTATCAGTAGTATGGAAGAAGATCAACCGTTTTAGATCTGGATGTTCCCCTTCAATTTCTTCTCCCATCCCTCGAGAGACTGCTGAGCAATTTTTCGATAAACTGGCCCCTCCGTATGTACCATCGCAAACAGAGCATAATCACCCGTCTTTCATTGCTTCAGAGGACCCTTTTGATGCACCATTTTCTATGCAGGAGCTTAACTCGGTTTTAAAACATGTCCATGACTCTGCCCCTGGTATAGACGGTATTGTCTATTCCTTTTTGTCACATGCAGGGCATAGAGCAAAAATGTACTTTTTAGACATTGTAAATTTTTGTTATTCCAATGGCTGGGTCCCCAACCAGTGGAAAACTCAAATTATCATACCTATTTTGAAACCTGGCAAGCACGCTGATGACCCAAACAACTTCAGACCAATCGCTTTGTCATCAGTCCTTGCATAACACCTAGTAAAGAACCGACTTGAATTCATAATAGAATCCAGAGACTTACTTCCTAGATCTCAATTTGGTTTTAGAAAGGGACTCAGTGCCATGGATAGTGTTGGGGTTTTGGTTTCAGATATACGCTCATCGTTCTCGAAAAATGAATCCGTAGTCGCGGCCATTTTAGATATTTCCTCTGCTTATGACAATGTCCTTCTTCCCATTCTCAGGCAAAAACTGCAACAGCTGAGAATACCGGAGAGGATGGCACAGTGCATCTGTAGTTTGCTCATGTTTAGATCTTTGGTTTTGAGAGTTTCGGGTGAGGAATTTGACGTCAGGATGTCATGGAAGGGCCTACCACAAGGCTCTGTTCTTAGTCCTTTACTGTACAATATATATACAGTTGACATCGGATCATGCCTCAATAATGATTGTCAGATTCTCCAGTACGCGGACGATTTGGCTTTATATGTCTGTAACAACTCAGTTAGCGACGCTGCATCATCTCTGTGCGTATCCCTGGACTCTCTAAACCAATGGCTAAAATCCCACGGTCTGAGTTTGTCTGCCCCCAAAAGTGTTGTAGTTGTGTTTTCCCGCAGGAGGCTGATCCCACAAATTTCAGTGGGCATACAAGAGCATTGTATACCGATTTCATCAAAAGTAAAATTTTTAGGCGTTATTTTAGATTCCAAATTGAGTGGTTTACATCACCTAAATTATTTAGTAAATAGATGCGAGAGAACTATTCCCGTTTTAAAAGTGCTCGCTGGTGTCTGGTGGGGTGCACATCCCTACACCATGAAACTGGTATACAATGCCTTAATCCGGAGTGTTCTGGACTACGGATCTTTTCTTTTAATTCCCTGCAACAAAGGTGCTTTGGCAAGTTTGGACAAAATTCAGGCTAAGTGTCTACGGATCGTATCCGGTTGTATGAAGTCCTCACCAATTAACGCATTGCAGGTAGAGTGCGCAGAACCTCCGCTGGCCTTGAGAAGGCAGTATCTAGCATCGAGATTCTGGGCTAGAATCATTACCAAATCCTCCCACCCTCTTGTTAAAAAAATAGACGATTTGGATAAAGTATGCCGAAGTTCCAATTATTGGAACCATAAAGAAGTCCCTTTATTTTTAAAATCCTTCCGCTGTTATCAAAATTTAGATTCCCCCATTGTTCAATCTCTGAAACTCCCCATTTTTAGTTTTGACTATGAAATTATATGTTTTAAACCAGATATTTTTTACAATATCGAAAAAGTCTCCTTCGGCGGACTCTGTCTTTAATGCGGCGGTTGGTGAGAGATGGTACAATTTCGAAAGATTTTTCACGGACGCTTCTAAATTATCAGATGGGAGTTGCACTGGTGCTGCGGTATACTACCAAAACTCCAACATCGTGTTAAAATTCAAATGCCCTGTACAATCATCAGTGTTTACGGGCGAGTGCGTGGCCATATTAGAAGCGTGTTTATTTATAGAGGCTCATAACATACGTTTTGGTGTCATCTTTACAGACTCACTTAGTTGTTTGCAAGCTTTGGAGCAGGATCCTTTTAAAAGTAAACTGCACAGTCCAATTCTGCTGCAAATCAAAAAGTCTCTTTTCTCTTGTGCCAAGAATCACAAGACCGTACACTTGGTTTGGATTCCTAGCCATTGTGGCATAAGAGGAAACGAATATGTTGATGCTCTTGCTAAGGATGCTGTTACGTCCCAAACTGTTGACCTTAAATATTTTCAATGTCAGGGCTATGATTTGCTGAGCCTTCCAAAAAAGAGCTTGCTATCCTCATGGCAGGTACAGTGGCAGAATACAAGTAAACGGAAAGGTGCTTTTTACCATGCAGTACAGCCTAATGTTACACCCAAGCCTTGGTTTTACCCTTATAAAAAGATATCCAAGAAAGTGATATCTATTCTTTGCCGTCTCCGTATAGGCCATTGTTGTTCTCCGGTTTTCCTTCGCAAAATCCGGGTCAGAGACTCGTCGCTTTGTGAATGTGGGTTGGATGAAGGTACTTTGGAGCACATCTTTTTTAACTGCTCCAATAATAACCCAGCCCACGACTTGTATAGCCATCTCCCTAAATTAAAGATCCCTTTTTTTTTTTTTTTTTTTGTTTCGGGGTGGAAAATCCTCATGGATGTCCTCCGCCCTGGGGCGGGCGGAGGGGTCTGTCAGACTCTTACTGACTAAAAACCACCCCGGTGTTCCATCTCACACCTACGCCGAGGGTCGCGGGAACTTACGATCCTTCCGCAACCCCCGGCTGGTGCCGGCCCGCCACGGCAGGCCTCTCCTCGTGTCGAGGGGGGGAGTGAGGTGTTTGACTCCCCCCGCGACGTCTAAGAGGGGCGCGCGTGGAACACTACGCGCCGCCACCTCGGGTCCGATGTATGGGGGGGTGACGGACGTCCCCGAGTCCGTCGCCCCTGGACCCATTTAGGGGGGCTGGAAGAGGGCGTTGTCCGCCCTCCGCCGACGCCCAGTGCGCCTGCTGCGGGCTGGGTGAGAGGATGTGATCTCCCTCTCCCTTTCCGCAGCCTCCTTCTGCGAGATGACTGTCTCGCAGAAGGAAACCACCGCGTCCCAGGACTCCTCGCTGCCGACCATCGAATTAACGACAGCCGGCAGCGACAGGTCACTGCCTACTCTAGAGATGAGGGCACGGCGTGGCTCCTCCCAAGCGGCACACTCTGCCAGCGTATGCCGCGCCGTGTCCTCCCGACAGTCGACGCAGTGGTGACACCGGGCGTCTGGCTCCCTGGTTATGCGACACAGGTACTTCCCGAAGCAACCATGCCCCGAGAGCACCTGCGTCACCCGAAACGACAAGGAGCCGTGCCTCCTCCCGAGCCAAAGGTCGAGCACCGGCCGGACCGCCTCGATGGTGCCGAGGCCGGCGGTAGGGCGTGAGAGCCTGTCCCGCCATTCCGCCACCAGGACCTCGCGAAGCAGCAACCGACGCTGCTCCATTAGTCGCTGCATCGGTCGCTCACCTCGCGCCTGCATTTCCTCGCGCCACCGATACAATGACGCGAGTAATTTCGCCTCCAGGTCCCAGGGCGGGGATCCGGCCAGTGCACAAGCCGCCTCGTAGGAGATCGTGCGATACCCCCTGATGACTCTGACGGCCATCGCTCTCTGCGGCCTCCGCAGAACAGCAATGCTACCGGCCGTCAGGTCAGCCGCCCAGATCGGGGCCCCGTACAGGGCCATCGATCGCACGATCCCCACGTAGAGTCGCCTACAGGCGGCGCTCGGGCCCCCCAGATTGGGAAGCAGCGTTGACAGCGCCCCAGCCGCGCCCATCAACTTGGGCACCAGCCGCCGGAAGTGGGGTCCGAAGTCCCACCGGCTGTCGAGCACCAATCCCAGGTACTTCATGGTAGACTCGACAGCGATCCGGACCCCCCCGACCACTATGTGTGATCCGGGCGGCGGCGCCCGCCGGGGACCATGGAACACCATGGCCTCCGACTTGTTGAGGGCCACCTCCAGGCAAAGATCCCTGTCCCAACTAACTTTCCATCCCTACTAACACATAACATAACATAACATCACGCCTTGTTTCGCCGAAGGGTTAGGCAGAGGTGTACCTAAAGTACACCCACATTTCGCCAGTTATGTTTTAAGTCCCATGTAATAGGGGGCGAGCCTATTGCCATCTACCGGGCACAAATCCAGACTCCGGGCTGCTCCTGAGAAATTCCAGATAGAAAAACCCAATAACACTTTGCCCGACCTGGGAATCGAACCCAGGACCTCATGCTCAGCAGTAGCGCTTGCGACCACTAGACCAACGAGGCAGTCCCTACTAACACATTCTTCCCCAAAGCTCTTTGAGGCTTTGATGTTTTTTATCCGTGTCAATGACATCAAATTATGACTTTTTGTGTAGTTTGTAATCATTTATGTACATATTTACTAACAATATTTTTTATCTGTTTGTACTAATACTTGTCAACAAGTTTCACACTAAATTCAATTAGTATACCTTAATTTACGTTACCTAGTATTGGATTTAGGTTTAACTTTTTTTTTTTTTTTTTCTTTTTCTTTTTTTTTTCGCACGTTTTTTCTCAACACATTGACATTGGCAGAATTGTCGACATCGGCACCATTGCCCTAGAGAAAAATAGAATAGAATAGAATACACATGACACCTCCCCGGGGGGGAGAAAAAATAAAAATATTTACTAAATTTTTTTTTTTTACATATTTTTCTATACATTAGGTTAGTTTAGATATCCAAATTGGTTAAGCACATAATATTGGATGCTTATTACTAGTACATGGTTACATTTAGCTTAGTAATTATAACTTTAGGTATAGGACAACGACAGGTTGCTGTTCATACAGTACGATTTTATAAGTGCTTATAATATGTAAGAATGGTTCCAGTGTAATTTAAATACATTAAGTATATCATTCAAAATAGAGCTTTGTTCTATTTTTATGTATCACACCCGTTTTACCATTAATTTCGATTTCTACATTTGGTGAAATGTCTCTGATAACTTTGTAGGGTCCTGCCTGAGTATAAGCCTGTGGTAAGAGATGTATTGGAATGTGAACGCGATTAAAATATGATTATTTTTGTACGATTGATTATATTTTTAAAGTGAAGCACTTACGAAACGCACTTTTATTATATTTTTTTTTATGTTAAACACCTTTTTTTTTTAAACACTTTTTTTTTAAGCTTATTTTAACACTTTTTTTTTAACACTGTTTTTTTTTTTTTAACACTTCTTAACCACTTTTTTTATACCATTTCTTCCTCGTATTGTTTTGAAGATGGCTCCATGGCTCCCAACCGCATGCGTCGACGGAAAAGAGATCTCCTCATAGCTGTCCTATTTATCTCATTGGTGATCCATTTTTTATGGCACCTTTTATACAGCCGATATATGAAGCCTAATATGCCGAGTAGTAGTATAAGCAGGATACAGGACAGAATAATGTTGGATGTGGACATATGGAAGCGAAGTTCGTCTACTGTAGCTTGGGTAACCAAGCAGTAATGCCAGCCGCCGCGTTTTGAACAATCACGGTCTCCTCTTTAGATTGCTGCTTGCCCATCTTCGATGATTATTATGGATGTATTTAGGATGACTGGTACACTCGCGGTTACGTGTAGTCCGTAAGCACAATAAATCAGCAATCGTCCCATTTTCACTAATATTCTTAGTTGCTTATAGCCTGTTATTAAATTATTCAGTCACACTCAACGTGTCATGTTCGCGAAGCGCGCCTAGCTTCCTTTGGCAGGGTCGCCATGTAAGGTGCGGTGTTTAGGGTAAATGAAACTAGTGAAGGCCCGAATAAGACTGAGTTATATTTCATACAATAGTGCATATAAATGGTTACAAAGGTGCATAGATTATAATAATATAGATCTTAAAGTAGATAATTAATACAACCCTCACATTGCCTGTTTCGTTTTTTACTAATACTTTGTCATTAGGGTTGTAATGTGTGGGGTTAACGTATGTGTCGTACCTGCGTTTTGTTACCAACTTACTGTTCATTAAATTTTTGCGAGCTTGTGTTTGTGACACCTGTAACCTGTATTTTAGTTTAGTTTTTTAATATTAAGCAAAGCACATACCTCTTTTACCGTATCTGCCATAAACTCAGTACCCCTGTCGGTGGCGATTTCCTTCGGCACACCATGATGCAGCACGAAGTTATCCACAAAAGAACGTGCAACCTCTGCTGCTGTTTTTGTTTTAAGTGGATAAGCACATACATATTTTGACAACTCGCACTGTATTGTTAGAATATATGAATATGCATTATTGTCCTTATCTAAAGGTCCAACTAAATCTAGGTATATCTTTTCGAAAGCAGTGTGTGCCGTAGAGGTGATAGCCATGGGTTCCTTTACCTGTACTGTGTACTTTTGTTTCTGGCACTCTGGGCATTTTATCACATAAATTTTTACATCTGTTTCTAAGCCGGGCCAAAAATAATATTTCCGAATTTTATTTACCATTCGTCTTATACCCGCGTGGCCACTTGTCGGTAAAAGATGAAAATCATTAAGTATTATCTTCCTATCATCTTTATTTTCTACGCGTTCTACGTCTTGTATTATGATTAATCTAGGCCCTGACCAATTTTAGTTTCTGCGCTCGCGTCATAACACATAAATTATTGTTCATATCCTGCAAATCTTTTGAAGTTATTCGAGACAGTGCGTCCGCAGCTGCATTGTCTCGACCTTTGACGTACTCAATTTCATAATCGTATTCCTCAAGTATCAATTTAAATTTTAGTAGCCTACTGGAGGGATCTTTGTGATTAAATAAATAAATCAATGGTTTGTGATCAGTTATAATTTTAAAATGACGGCCAAATAAATATGGTTTGAAATGTTTCACCCCCCACACTATAGCTAATAATTCCTTTTCTATGGTGGGATAGTTTTTCTCTGATTTATTTAGGCTTCTGCTAGCGTAAGCAACTGGACGCCCATCCGCATTTGATAAAATAGCTCCAATTGCATAGCCTGATGCGTCTGTTTGTAATATGAATTTATTTTCTAGCGAAAAATTAGGATATTGTAGTATAGGCGGTGTTATCATAGTCTCTTTTAGTATGTCAAATGATTTCTGACAGTTGTCATCCCAATTAAATACTACATTTTTCCTACACAATAAATTTAGATAATAAGCTTTATCTGCAAAATTGGGAATACATTTACGATAGTAGTTCGCGAAAGCGACATAACGTTTTACATCGTCTACATTTTTGGGAATTGGGTAATCCTTGATAACACTTATTTTTGCGGGATCTGGTAGTACACCTTCACTTGATACTATATGGCCTAAATAAAGCATCTCTTTCCTTAGAAAATTGCATTTCTCTGGGTTTAATTTTAAATTAACTTTGCGTAAGCGATCAAGTATGTCTATGAGATTTTTATTGTGGTGCGAAAGAGACTTTCCAAGGACTATCAGATCATCTAGATATACTAAGCACTTATCATATGTTAAGCCGGCCATAGCCATTGTCATTGTAAGTGTACCTACTGTGTACGTATATAGAGAGGGGTGATGAGTCATGTAAATAAAACGACTGTTCCGGCGAGCGCTAGTACACGACTAACAAAATGGATAATCATTTATTTCGATGTAATAATTATTTGCTTACGCGCATTATTCCCCCCTTTTTAAAAAAAAAATAATAATCTCTAATACACTTTTATAGTACGCTTACATAACAGATTGAAAACAATAAAGAAAAAATATAAAAGGTAAACAATATAAAAAAAAAAGATAAAAAATCTTGAATAAAAAGAAAAAATAAAATATAAGTAAATCACTTGCACTACACCTTTACACTTTTTCACTTTAGTACTTGAGTTCTCTGGGACTCTCTTCATATACCTTGCGTGCCTTGAATTCCATTCGGATGATGGCTGCAGCTGCAGCGCATGGATACCGTTGGGATTGGAGTCGCTAGAGCTTGTCTGCCCTCCATATGCCGATACACATTTTTGTAGAATCGACTTCTGCACTTTTTGTAAAGGCAGAACGCTAACACCGCGACGGCTATGATGAAAACGCCGCCCATGGTTACTTCAGTGATAGACACGCTGGACCCGCCAGACCCGTTGGAGGCGGCAGTTTGTGCCACCACGATTTCTTCCTTTGATCCCCAGCTTCCTATGATTTAAAATTGGTGATATTTTTTTTGCTGTTATTTTATAACGTGTGTTATTCCTTCGGTGATTTGTTGGATTGTGTTTGGACAGTTTCATTTAATTTGGTATTACTCTATTGCTGATGTTACGGGATTGCAAAACGTACCACTGGACGTATGACGCGGCCTGAACGTGTTGTGTTCGGCGCGGTCTCGATATTTTCCGCTGGGTCAGCACTCTTACGTTCCTTCACGCCTCTATTGGTACTTTTTATGTGTGCTAAAGGTTCATTTACCTTATTTTCAATTAAAATGTAGGCTGGTTTTAGTCTGTCCACCGACACTACGGATGTTTTCCTTGGCATTTGGATTTTGAAATGCTTCTCTTGCTTCTCTAACACTTTGTATGGTCCTTCGTATGACGGGGTCAGAGGTTTCTTGACAGCATCCGTTCTGACGTATACGTATTCACAATCTTTCATGTCTGGGTGAATAAATGGTTTGTGGGTCGTGTTGTGGTGGTTGCTGTTAAACGGACTTAGTTTTGCCATTGTCCTTTGGAGAGTCTGCGTATAGTCTTCTGGTGATGTAATCTGCGTTTTCGGCTCGATAAACATTCCAGGCAAACGTATGTTCGTTCCGTATAACATTTGTGCGGGGCTGACATTTTCTTTCAATCGTAATGCCGCTCTCAATCCTAGAAGGACAAAGGGTAATTCGTACGACCAGTTTACAGTATTACCGCGTGCGACTAGAGCAGTTTTCATTGATCTATGCCAGCGTTTGACTAAACCATTTGACTGCGGATGATAACTTGTGGTCTTGGTCTTCTTGATACCAAGTGACTTAGTCAGAGCTATGAATAAGTCTGACTCGAACTGTCGTCCTTGGTCCGTAGTTATGGTGTTTGGGCATCCGAATCTCGATATCCAAGTGTTCATGAAAACTTCCGCTACGACTTTTGCTGTTATCTCTGCAACCGGTACAGCTTCCATCCATCTCGTTCCCCTGTCGATCATTGTGACAATGTATCTGTTGCCTCTGGATTCTGGTAATGGACCAACAATGTCTATGTGCACGTGATCTAAACGTGCTGTTGGTGGGAAAGTTCCTATTGGAGACGAGTTGTGCCTGTGTGTCTTGCTTTTCTGGCATGCTTGACATGTTTTAGCCCACATACTAACGTCAGTATTCATTCGTGGCCAGAAATAATGCTCGGAGATCATTTTCTTTGATGATCTTATACCGGGATGCGTTATGTTATGCATAGTGTCGAATACTTGTTTTCGAAGTGACTTCGGCACATATGGTCTTAGGTTCGGTTTTGAATTTTCGCAAATTAATTGTTTTGTTCCTGATAGTTGCATACTTTGTTGTTCAATAGTTGAGTGAGTTCAATGTCATTGCCCTGCATATCTGCTATCTCGTTCCAATCCACAGGTGTTGGGCAATCTATTTGTTCGACTCGCGATAATGCGTCGGCTACTGGGTTCATGTTACCGGCTAGGTGACGGATGTCTGTCGTGAACTGTGCAATGAACTCTAAGTGACGTAACCTCCTTGGTGCGATCGTTTTACTTGTGGAGTTTTGTTTATTAGTGAAGGCATGACATAATGGCTTATGATCGGTATATATAATCAACTCTCGTCCCTCGACATAAGGTTGGAAATGTGTTACTGCCATGTAAATTGCCAGCAATTCTCGATCATATGTGCTATATCTTGATTGCGTTTCACTCAGTCCCTTTGAGAAAAAGGAAAGAGGCTTCCAGTTTCCGTTTTCATACTGCTGCAAAACGGCGCCTACGCATGTCTGAGATGCATCTGTCATGAGCGATAGCGGGGAATGCGTTGTTGGCGAAGTCAATGTAACAGCGTCGCTTAGACTTGCTTTACATTGATCGAATGCTTCTCTAGTGCTTCTGGGGTCCATTGTATTTCAGTTTTGTCATTTTTCTTTGAGCCAATTAGGTATTTGTTCAACTGTGCTTGATGACGGGCTGCTTGTGGAATGTTGTTTCGGTAAAAATTAATCATGCCTAAAAATCTTCGTAATTCTTGCACTGTTTTCGGAATCGGATATTTATTGATCACTTCGACTTTCTCCGGTAATGGCTTGATACCGTCTTTTGTAATCTGATATCCAAGGAATTCTATTTGAGGTTTACCTAGCACGCACTTTTCTTGATTGATTGCTATGCCTTGTTCGTCTAAACGTTTAAACACTTCTTCTAAGTGACGTCGGTGTTCGCTAACTGATGATGACGTCACTAGTATGTCGTCAATGTACACGAAAATAAAATCGAGTCCAGCTAAGACTGTGTTCAAAAATCGAACAAAGGTTTGACCTGCGTTTCGTAGTCCAAACGGCATTCTTGGAAATTCGAATAGACCGAACGGGGTAATCACTGCGGTTTTTTCTACCTCTTGTACTGGGATCTGATTATAGGCCCTTTTTAAATCAATTTTTGAGTATATACTGGTTCCTGGTAATAGGTACGTGAAGTCTAGTACTCTTAGAATCGGGTATCTATCCGGCACAGTGATCGCGTTCAATCTCCTGTAATCTCCACATAGGCGTAATTCACCGTTTTTCTTTGCCGCCACGAGCAATGGGCTAGCCCACGGACTCTTGGAAGGCCTACACAATCCTGTTTCTAACATATGCTCTATCTCTTTTTTTACTCTTAGATATTTGTCTGCCGGCAGAGGTCTTGACTTTGAGTAAACAGGGTGTCCGTTGGTAATGATTTGATGTACCACGTCATGCTTGGGTTTCGACTGTGTGTCGAGCGGTTTTAAAATGTTCGGATATTTTGCCAAAATGTCTGCATAATCGTCGGTCAAGTTTACGGTCCGAAGTGTTGGTGTGCTTGACTTCATCAACTTTGCGTTCCTCTGAAGTCCAGTCGTACCATCTATTAAACGTTTATTTCGTATATCCACCAAAATATTGTGCTTTTCTAAAAAATCGGCTCCCAGTATTGGTTGCGTAATGTCAGCAACGATGAAAGTCCAACGATACGGCCGTCTCAGGTTTAGATTTAACGTCAGCGTTTTGTCACCGTATGTTTTAATTCGCGTTCCGTTTGCGGCATAGATTTTATATGTGTCGTCTATTTTTAAACGGTTTCCTCTTTTAGGTATTGCTGAGATGTTAGCGCCAGTGTCAACCAAAAAACGATACCCACTTTTTCGGTCGGTAACGCATAGGCGGTTTGAAGGAATGATAGCGCTGACGACCGCCTCTGTCAACGCAGAACTTAGTTTTCCGACCGCTTTTTCCATTTGCATGGTTTTTCACAGTTCCGGGCTCGATTCCTGTACCGAAAATGATACTTGCATAGCCAGTTTGGGCTGTCAGGTGTAATCCTCGATCTTGAGAGGGATCTTGGGCGTGATCGGCTTCGATTGCGTCTATAATTATGACGTCCATTGTTGTGTGAGTTGGCCTTTAACGCTGCTATTTCCATGGTTAATTTACTCACTTGGTTAACTAACTCAACGATAAGCTGATTTGGGCCGCCTGATACTTCCGACACTTCGCCTGATCTTCCTTCCAAAATCTTGTCTGCTATAGCGGCGAGGTTGTCGAGTTTTTGGCCCTGACTGACCATTAAAACTGCTTGAACATGATCAGGGAGTCTTGATGTCCACAGGCTGTGTAGTGTTTTTTCGGCCACCTGACTCTTACGTGCCAATTCTCTCATTCGTCTCAACAGTTGTGACGGTTTTTGGTCGCCTAATTCCACTTCACCTACCAGCTTTTGGAACTGCCGCTCTTCGGATTCTTCGTATACAGCAAGGAGCCTCTCTTTGAGGGCACCGTATTTATTGGTGGCAGGAGGCGAAATTATTATGTCGGCCACCTGTCTTATCGCGTCTTTGTTGAGGTTGGCCAACACAACGCCGTATTTTGCTTCGTCACCTTGTTTTTGAGGAGCCATCATTGTCTCGAACTGGGCGAACCACACTCTGGGCATTTCGGTCCAAAATTCGGGTATCTTCGAGGACATTCCTATTGCCGCCACGTCAGTCTGCTTGAAATCCGTTACTCCGCATAATGCTGCCCCATTTCCACAATTTCCGCTTGCCGTCATGTCGAGATAACTATGTGCCTCTTGAAAACCAAAACCAGGGAGATCCGCTTGTGGAAGGCTGATTAGGTTGTGCAGTGCAGTTATCACGACGCGGGAAAGTCACGAAAAAAAAATTACTTTAAATCGCGGCGCGTGTTAGTGATATCGGGGTCACCAAATGTAAGTGTACCTACTGTGTACGTATATAGAGAGGGGTGATGAGTCATGTAAATAAAACGACTGTTCCGGCGAGCGCTAGTACACGACTAACAAAATGGATAATCATTTATTTCGATGTAATAATTATTTGCTTACGCACATCATCATGCGTGAGAAGGAACTGGGACTGGCTTTTAAACCCATGGGCATACGCGTCATCTGGTATTGCCTTGAAGCAAATGCTGTATATTTACGGCTATCTTCGTGTAAATCTACATTATAGAAACCTTGGTTTAAATCTAAATGGCTGAAGTAAATGCACCCGGATAAAGAGTCTAATATTTCCTATATATTAGGTAGAGGAAACTTATCGTCTTGAATACAGCTGTTAAGTTTGCGATAGTCGACAACTAATCGCCATTTTTTATTCCCAGTGGCGTCTGGTTTTTTGGGTACTAGTAATATTGGGCTTGACCATTCGTTGTTACATTTTTTCTATAATACCTTGCTGAAGTAGATTTTCTATTTGTTTGTTTATTTCTCCTTTTTGTGAGTATGGAAGTCTATATGGCTTTGAATATACCGGCGCTACGTTAGGTTTTAAGCTAATTTTATGCGTATGAAGGCACAAGATCAGACTTATTGTAAAAATAAAATAGGTTCTTTAACGGTAAGAAGATATAATTTATTTTATCTTAGTTAATTAATTAATTTTATAAGAAACTACACGTTAGCAGCTTTATATGAAAAGCGTCTTATGAGATAATTACTTCAATACCTTACAATTATGACCATGGCACCCAGTAACACCTTAGTTCAGATAAAAGAGTAATAATGTGCAGAGAGGCACAGTAACAATAATAATCAAGAGTTATACAACCTGTGCACCGGGCGACGTCTGAAGTCAGAATGCCATTTTCTACGCTGTGGAAATCGCTACGCCCCCGTCAGGGGGCGCGGCTAGCGGTGTCGGGGTGTACCCCCTTGCCCGCGGAGGCTATACGTTGGCCCGTAAAGACGGGCTCCTCATTATGTCGCCTTTAGTGGCCGGCGTCAGTTGGGCGTGAATCACGCCCATGTGAGTGGTTGCTATGTGTTTTTCTGTAGGCGCGTTACGACGTTGTCCCACAACGCCGCTTGCTTCACGACACCTCGGCGGTCAGCCCCCGCCAGGTGAGACCCCCAGTTACCTGGGGGAGGCCCAACGAGGACGACCAGCGACAGAGGTGCCGACTCCACGCTCCTACAGAATAAGGTGATTAGCCCCCGCCCGTCCTGATCTCAGAGCTAGCCGATCACAGTCCGGGCTAAGAGGCTGTCGTATGTGTGAGGACGGTATTGTATTGTGTAACACCGTCCGGTGTCTACGCGAATCGCAGCCCGCGCCGCGCCTTCGCGTGTGAGTTTAGGTGCCTGTATAGAGGTGAATGTCTGTTGTTTGTTACGTAACGCGCCTATATTAACCTAGCACGCGCTACGCAACAGATGCATGTATTATGTAAGGTCTGTTGTCACAAGTATGCCTCGTGTAGACTGAAGCGGCATACTCGGAGGTCAATCCGGTGGGTGGACGGGGTCAACGTCCGCGACCAGGTCGCGGGGAGGGGTCTCGCGTCGGGGGGGGGGGGGGGAGGGGGCACATGCCAGGGCGCTATCTGCTTGACGTGGGGCCAAGCGGATGCGTCGGCACGCGCGAACATTCCCTTCGCGAGGCGCCCAGCAAACTCATCCAGGCTCTCGATCCCGAGGTCCCGATGCAGGACATCGTTCCTCACGAAGCGAGGAGCGTCAACTATGGTCCGCAGCGCAAGGTTTTCCTGCGCGCGGAGCGACTTTCGGCTCGACTCGCTCGTGAGGGCGAACCAAGCAGGGGCGGCGTACATCAAGATTGGGCGCACGTACAGTTTGTACACGCCCAACTTGACGCGCGCCGGGATGCGGGACGAGAGCACCGGTTTAAGGAGGTTGCGGGTGACCCTCCCCCGTGCGGCGACCGCGCGGACGTGTGGCCCCATCGTGAGCCGACGATCGATGGCGACACCCAGGTACTTGACCCGGGGCGACCACGCGATGTCGACTCCCTGCAGCTTTAAGGGTGGTGGGAGGCGCGCGGCTCTGGTAACCATCGCCTGCGTCTTACCCACGTTAACCGATAGCCGCCACTTCGATAGCCACTCGGGAAGTAGATCGAGGGCGCGCTGCATTTTAACCGCCGCGTACTTCGCATTAAGCGAGGTGGTAATGTACACGGCGTCGTCAGCATACAGCGCTAGCGTCGCATCGGGCGTAGTGGGGATGTCGTCGGTGTAACGTGAGTAACACGCCGGCGAGACGCAGCTACCCTGCGGCACACCGGCCAGCACCGGGCGGGCGCTGGATAGCGCTCCGTCGACCACTACCCTGAAGGTCCTGTTTGAAATAAAAGTAGAAACCACCTTTACGACGCGACGGGGCGCGTCTGAGGTGGCCAGCTTGTAAATCAAGCCTTCATGCCACACACGGTCGAAGGCCTTCTCCATGTCGAGGAATACTGCCACCGAATACTCCTTTTTGTTGTGTGCAGCTGCGAGGTGGTGCAGTACCCTCGACAGCTGAAGCGTCGTGCTGTGTTCCGCCCGAAACCCAAACTGCTCGGGCCGTGGAATGACGTGCGGTTGGAGGTGTTGTAGCAGGAGTGCTTCGAACACCTTGGAGATTGTCGGCAACAGGGTGATCGGCCGATAGCTCTCCGGCTTCAGAATGTTCTTCCCCGCCTTGGGCAGCATAATGACGCGCCCTTCCTTCCACGAAGCGGGAAAGGTCCCCGTGCGCAGTATCCCCGTAAACAGGCGCGCCAGCGCCGCGACCATTCGGTACGGCAGGTGGCGCAGCACTGTATTAGTGATACCGTCAGAACCGGGGGCCTTCCTAGGCTTCGTTCTTAGGATGGCGCGTCTGACTGCCCCAGGCGAGAAGAAGATGGGGTCCTCCTCGGGAGCTATCGGCGTAGCGAAGTAGTCTCCAAGGTGTTTCTCGACTGCTGCGACATGTTCGTAGTCGGTAGTCGGGTTCAGTTGGAACTGACGCTCCAGGTGCTCGGCGAAGACCTCCGCCCGGTCCTCTGCTACGTATTTAAGCGCCCCGTCGCTGTTGAGCAGCGGATGCACCGGGGCTGGGGTGTTCGTGAGCTGGCGGCAGAGTTTGTGGACCGACGGCCAACTGTCAGCAGTGGCGTCGATGCGTTCCTCCCAGCCCGCGGCGGTGTGTGCCTTAAGCTCGGCCTTCACCTTCTCCGCGAGACGGTTAAGCTGCGTTTTCACAGTTGGGCAGCGTAGCTGTTGCCACTGCTTGCGGAGGCGCCTCTTCACGGCGATCATCGCACTAATGTGCGCCGGCAGGGGCGGCAGTAGCCCTCTCCCCTGCGGCTGCGTTGTAGTCGCCGCTTCCAAGGCGCTTTGTATGCAAGCAGTGACGTCCTCCGTAGTCCGATCTACGTCCGCGGAGGTAAAGATAGGCCGAGTTGGCACGGTGGCTTCTACTTTCTCTTCAAAGGTAGTCCAATCCGTTAATCGGCGTGGCGCTAGTGGCTTCAGTCGGGTCGGCATCCCCGATAAGACGACGAGTACTGGTTGGTGGTCCGACTGTAACTCGTCGTCTATCACTTGCTGCGTGATCGTGCAGCCCTCGGTGAGCTACGATGTCCAGCACGTCCGGCATATGTTGCGTGGCGTCCGGGTAGTGGGTCGGCGTCTCTGGGTCGGACACCGTATAACCGAAGGCTTCCGCGTCCGCTAAGAGTCGTCTCCCCTCGGTGTTCGTGTTGAGAGAATTCCACGCTGGGTGTTTGCAGTTAAGATCACCGGCGAGGAGGGTTGCGTGTGTGGGCATGTACAGCACGGCTCGCAGCTCTGACAGGTCCAGGTGGGCCGCGGGCGGCTTGTAACACGCATAGATGTTAATGTCCTCGCCGGCTAAGTGCAGCTGAACACCCAGCGCGTAGAACGAGTTGAGTGACAGCAAGGGGAGTGCTTGGTGGACGACTCTTCGCTTCACAAGTACCGCCAGACCACGGTACCTAATGTGATCCGACCTTTCGTCCTTCCTCTAAATGAGATATCCCGGGAACCTAATCCTGTCCTCAGGTCCCAGGAACGTCTCACTTATGAGCGCCACGTCGATGTTCTGTTCCCGCAGGAGATGGCGGAGGGGTGCGACCTTGTCCCGAAGGCCGCGGGCATTCCAGTGAATCACCCTCAACGACCTAGCCATTGTAAAGCGTCAACAGGTTGGCCAGGCCATTGAGGATGATTGTCTCAACATCTTCATCTTTGCCCTGCCTAATGGCCTTTATAAGGTCCATTCATAACTTAATGGCACAGGCTGTGAAATCCTTTTTTATTGTTTTAGACGTAGCGCCCGTGGCGCCGCCATGCGTGTCTTTAGTGAACCTAAGTCGGTCCACTTTCTGCCGCTTCTCGGTGGCGGCGCTGGCAGCGACAGTGGTATCACCGTGCGGCTCTCTGGCAAACTCCTTTTGTTTTCCCTCCTGCCGCTGCGTTATGCCGGCGCTAGTGGTAGGTTGGTTAACAGTCACAGCCTGTGCCTCGCTCGAGGCAGGGCCGGCCTTTGGGACCTCTTCTTGGGTCGCTGGGGGGGTGGGTTTGGCCTTCTTTCCTTTTCCCTTCCCCCCGCATCGGTGTTTCTTCCTCCGCCCCGAGGAGGTGGCTTGCTTCCTGTCTGTGGGCCCGTTGGCTGCCGCCATCAGCGACGTGCCTTGAGCCTCTTCAGTAGGCGTCGTGTGTGGCCTTTCTGTGGCCACTTGGGACTGGCGTATATTGACCGTGATGGCGACAGTCCCCGTCCGCTTGTTCCGTATCTTACTTTGGAAGACGGGGCACTTTATGTTGCACGCGGGGTGCGGGCCACCGCAGTTGGCGCAGGTGGCCGGCTCCTCTCGCGGGCGCGGGCAGTCACGTGCCGCGTGCTCGCCTCCGCATCGCACACAAGCGAGCGGGCGGTGGCACTGGTGCGAGCTGTGTCTAAACCGCTGGCACCGGTGGCACTGGGCGGGCCCACGTTTCCCTCTCCAAGCCTCGATTTTGACACCACGCATGTACATAAACACGGTGGTGTCAAATATGGCCCGGACGTCGGGGGTCTTCTTCAATATCGCGTGGAACACGCAGCCGGGTCGTCCTTGTGCGCCCTTGATGTGGCGCACATACTCCGGCTGGTACCCCAACGCCCGGAGTTCCTCCTCTATCTCCTGGGGGTCTGTGTCCGCGGGTAGCCCCCTTATGGCTATCTTCATGCTGCGGTCCGCTGGTAGCGAGTAGGCGAACCACGATACGCCGCTGTCTTTTTCGAGGCCGGTCAGGTAGCGCTGGACCAGCCTATATTCGTCCTCGGTGTCGGGGCGGAACTTAACCCCAGTACCAAACGGACGGGCATTGGGAGGCCGGCCCAGCTTGGCGCTGATGGCCCTGAAATGCACGGCCCAATCGGGCAGCCTCTCGACTATCAGCGGAGGATAGCGCGGTGTCTTCCCCGGCTTCTGCTTCGTCGTCGTACTCGACGTCGCGGCGCCAGGGGCGGAAGCAGGGGGGGGGGGGGTGGATTCACAGGGGGCAGAGTGCACAATAGATTCACTTACCCCTGTTGTTGTCATGTCCGGTGAGGGAGACGGCGACGCTGGCGGCGTGCGGCGCACCGCGCTGGCGAAGGTGGGCGACACTGGAGCACCCTGACCCCGCGGCGCGCATTCGCGCTGTGGCCGCGGCGGGTCAAGGCAGTATCTCTTCGCCTCCTCCGACGCGGTCTCGTCGGAGCTCCTCCTTCGTCGCTGGGGTCTGGCCTCAAGTTGGAATTCAAAGTCGAACCCCAGCGACGGTGTTGGTGACGTCCTTTAAAGTGGTGCGGCTCCTGCTCCTCCCACGATGGGCCGCGGACTGGGCCGCAGAATCGTATCCTGGGACACGTCCCCGCGACCGGACGCGGCCGAGCCCACTGATGCCAGCGACATGCTCGATCCCGCACGCGAAGAGCATGCTGACAGCATGGCGGGCGAGTCGCAGGCAGAGATGCGGGGGGGCGCCAGTGACTCGGGCACCCTTGTCGTCATAGGTGCTGGCCGCTCTCGCTCAGCCAACGCCGGCCCCGCCAGCGAGAGGCGGGGGCCAGATGTGGCGGTGCGAGAAGCTGGCACTGCTTGCGTTTTCTTGGCAGCAGGCGCAGCCCCGGCGGACGCGGGCGGCGAGGCGAAGCGTGGCGGCGGCGCAGAGGTGCGTGCAGGCAGCGCGCTAGGGCGCACGGACGCTGTCGGTGCCGCAGCGGGCGCGGCGGCACGCGCAGCGGGCGCGGCGGCACGTGCAGCGGGCGCCGCAGCACGCGCCGCGGGCGCGGCGGCAAGCACCGCAGGCGCGGCGATACGTGCGGCGGGCGCAGCGGGCGCGACAGCGCGCGCGGTCGGCGCAGCACCGCGCGCGGGTGCGGGTGCGCGTGCGGATGGGGCGGATGAAGGTACCGCTTGCGCATGCGGCGCGCGGCCGGGGTTCGCGGCAGGCCCCGGGGCCTGTATGGGTACCGGGCGGAACGTGGCGGGGCGGACGGGTACCGCGTGCTGTCGACCAGACGACGGCGTCGGCGCAACGCGCGCAGGCGCTGATGTCGTCGGTGGGCCGGCGGCTACAGCGGCGCTGGATCCCCCTCCTCTTCTTTCTTCTTTCCGTTGGGGTGGCCCGGCCAGCGGTGCACCGGATGACGCGTCACCGATGTTCGGTAGCGACGTCGCCCGGTCCAGCGCCGGAGGGTCGTCCTGGGTCCCGGCATCGCGGCCCAACGAGCCGCGCTTGCCGGGTTTCGACATCTTCTTGCACGGCCCGCAGCTCTGACAGATCCAGGTGGGCCGCGGGCGGCTTGTAACACGCATAGATGTTAATGTCCTCGCCGGCTAAGTGCAGCTGAACACCCAGCGCGTAGAACGAGTTGAGTGACGGCAAGGGGAGTGCTTGGTGGACGACTCTTCGCTTCACAAGTACCGCCAGACCACGGTACCTAATGCGATCCGACCTTTCGTTCTTCCTGTAAGTGAGATATCCCGGGAACCTAATCCTGTCCTCAGGTCCCAGGAACGTCTCACTTATGAGCGCCACGTCGATGTTCTGTTCCCGCAGGAGATGGCGGAGGGGTGCGACCTTGTCCCGAAGGCCGCGGGCATTCCAGTGAATCACCCTCAACGACCTAGCTATTGTAAAGTGTCAACAGGTTGGCCAGGCCATCGAGGATGATTGTCTCAACATCTTCGCCCTGCCTAATGACCTTTATAAGGTCCATTAATAACTTAATGGCACAGGCTGTGAAGTCCTTTTTCATTGTTTTGGACATAGCGCCGGTGGCGCCGCCATGTGTGTCTTTAGTGAACCTAAGTCGGTCCACTTTCTGCCGCTTCTCGGTGGCGGCGCTGGCAGCGACAGTGGTGTCACTGTGCGGCTCTCTGGCAAACTCCTTTTGTTCTCCTTCCTGCCGCTGCGTTATGCCGGCGCTAGTGGTAGGTTGGATAATAGTCACAGCCTGTGCCTCGCTCGAGGCAGGGCCGGCCTTTGGGACCTCTTCTTGGGTCGCTGGGGGGGTTGGTTTGGCCTTCTTTCCTTTTCCCTTCCCCCCGCATCGGTGTTTCTTTTTCCGCCCCGAGGAGGTGGCTTGCTTCCTGTCTGTGGGCCCGTAGGCTGCCGCCATCAGCGACGTGCCTTGAGCCTCTTCAATAGGCGTCGATTTGTGGCCTTTCTGTGGCCATTTGGGACTGGCGTATATTGGCCGTGATGGCGACTAAAACGATTGTATACAACGAATCCAATGCAGGTGTGGTACATACGGCTTCATTAAATGTTTACCCCCCCCCCCTCCCCCAAAGGATGTGTGCGTTCAAATCCGTGATAGGCCCAAGTTGGTTTTTGTATTTTGCAAAAACATTTTATTATAATTAATCTATTGTTTTAGTGAATAAATAAGTTTGCACTTTGGGGGTTTGTGGGAGTCCAATATAAAATCAATCAAAACCCATTTATATCGCATAATTGGTTCTCATCTTCTCACTTACGAGGAGCTTCTGACTGTTCTCACTCAAATTGAGGCAGTTCTGAATTCGCGACCACTCTGTCTCTTATCTGAGGAGCCGTATCCCGAACCTCTTACACCCGCTCATTTTATTATGGCTTCACCTCTAACTTCACTGCCTGTCGGGAATGTTCCCGATGGATCGAAGTCCCTTAATTGTCGGAAACAATTGTTAGACCAGATGGTGTGTAGCTACTGGAAGAGATGGCGTTCCGAATATCTTCACAATCTTCAGGTTAGACAAAAATGGTTAACGCAAGTAGACAATATAAAGATCGGTACCGTAGTTCTCATTCATCAAGATGATATTCCCCCGCTACGTTGGCCAATGGGCATAATTACGGAAGTATATCCCGGCAAAGACGGTAATATTCGCGTCGCGTTAGTTAAATCGGCTACAGGTCACCTTAAAAGACCTATTGTAAAATTGTGTCCATTACCATCCCAATAACTTTATATAAACATAAGCTCTAGCACTAGTTGTTAACTTTAACTTAACTTATTTTACCCTTAATTATTAACTACTCATTTATTTTTGCTTTGTTTGAGAACACTGCGTATTCTCAAGGCGGTGGAGAATGTAACGGCCAAACCGTCTGTCTAATAATTTATCAAGAAACCCGCGATTAGGAAAAAAAATAAATTCAAAAGTACAAATAAAGCTCATTAGGCTGACATTTGCTGTTACCCCCCCCCCCGCTCCCGCCCCCTTACTCCCGCATAAAAACCAATCACATACCCCCACCGCTCGCTTCTCGAATTAAGATTCCGTCGCGTACGCTCGCCTAATCGACAGGGGCGCCCCTCGGGCCGTCGTCTTAGCAGAACAGCTGATTCCACCAGGACCTTCAGAAGACCAACGAGCATCAGGATTCCCAGGTCAGTCCTTTCCTATTCTTCATCCCTGTGGTAAATGTCAGCCCGCTAAGCGCGTTTCGTCTTTACATCTTTTAACCCGCTAAAATTATTTTTTTGCACTAAATATAATACCACTCCAACGGGTAAAGAGCATGATTCTCTTTACGTGGTTTAAAGGGATCCCAATCGTCCTGTTCCACCTTGTATAGACTAGACATTTACGTAAATCAGTTTATAAACCATATTAGAAAGTAAAAAGACAATGACCAAATTAGTATGAAGACTGGTGCGTTTTGTTTTTTTGGCGGCAGTCGATCAAATATGAAAAAAACGGTGCAGAATAATATTATGAATGAATTATTGTATGGGGTCTTATATCGAAAACTCAGTCTGGACTGAGTTATATCAGTTTAAAGACTAACTAATATTTTCATACATTATGGAATAATTCTTGTTACAAAGCATATTTTTGTCCTTCCCAAGCGACATTTACTATTTAGTTACTAGTCATATCTTCAAATACATGTTTACATTTATTATGTATTGGTTAAAAACAATAAAACTGGTCTTAAGGAGAACTTTTTATTTTAAAAACAACATATTACATTTGGACGTCATCGTCGCTAGGTTCATCATGAGCCTCATTTTCGACGTCGTGTTTTACAATTAAACTGTGTAAAAATAGTGCTGGGGGACTAAGATTAGGTTGATGTCTGCCCCATCCTAAGTACCAGACAATAGCCATCGCGTGAGAACAGCAGCCGAGGGTTCTTTTTCCTACAATACAGCTACAGTAGTGGCCTATTATGGCTTCTCTTCCATGCGCATTTTCTTCATACAGTATATATACATAATATTTATTATTTATTTATTTAATACTTCATGCACAGAAAAGTACAGAGGCGGACTTAATGCCATAGGCATTTTCTACCAGTCAACCTTTGGGTGATGCAGAGACAAACAGTGGTAGGTGCAATTATGAGAAATCGAGGAATACATATTTATTTAAATATACCTATTAAAAACAATAAATATAATAA
Organism: Fissipunctia ypsillon; assembly: GCA_947568875.1. Classification (NCBI taxonomy): domain Eukaryota; kingdom Metazoa; phylum Arthropoda; class Insecta; order Lepidoptera; family Noctuidae; genus Fissipunctia; species Fissipunctia ypsillon. The sequence continues at coordinate 11,326,212 of OX387668.1, forward strand.
TATATACCTAATTATAATAATATATCCGAGCCTGCCGATGTCTGGACTGAATTCTTCCCCTAAGTAACAGGATTGGCAGATACTATTCCGTATTGTGTTATATTTTGCGTGTTAACTTCTCAGCATATATTATTTATATGCTCGCCATAATAGCTTCGAGCTTGTTTTATCTGGTAAGTACCAAGAGCATATAAAATAAGGTCATCTGTGGTTAGTGTTGGAAAACTATTTAGTTCCGGGTTTTCTACGGTTATTGCACGGAATATAGCTCTGCGAGCGTTTAGATTATTTGCAATTACATAACGGCTTAAATGATTCTCCATATCGGATCTTTGGTGTATTTCACTCAATATATTAGCCACTAACCTGTGATCAGTCAGAGGTTAACCAAACGCATTGATTATAGCACACGCAATCTTAATTTCATCAAAGAGGTGTGTCATTGCTCGGTTATTGTTCGTGTGCCTCAATTGCTTAAACTGGTTCTTCAGCCTGCCATTTATTATTTCAACGACCCAGCGACACATCGTTACTTTCCGGGATTTGTTTGCTTCTCGGGTCGTTAGCTGTGAGTCAGTACTGCTTTTTGTAATGGGCATTTTAGGACAATATCCATATGATTGTAACGGTTCAATCGAATCTCTGAATCCTCGATCCAAAATCAAAACATCATTAGGTCTAAAAACCCAATGAAATGAATCTTCTCGGCTTTCTAATATTCTATTCAGTATAACTGAGTCAGACGTCGTTGCATCATAGGGCCCATATACATCCACTATGTGTCCATCAGGGCATGCTATTAAACATGGCTTGTAAAGGTTACAGCACTTATGCAGGCTATATGACTTTCTCTGGAAATAATAATTGGTACTTCTTTGGAGGTACATGTATGTCGCATCATGTATTGTAACAGCTCGTTTAAAATAAAACAACTTGATTTTGAGAACAACGGTTAGCAACTGACTTTATTATATGAACTGAGTGTTGTACATATTTTGACACAGATGGCGCTAGTAGTCATATATTTTGATAATTATAACACTCCCACTCAAAATATATCTGACTAAAGTAACAAACAAAACTTAACTACAGTTAAACCTTAACAATACCTAAAGCATTCATGAATCTATAATGTTTAGTACTATTTAAACTTTTTATTAACAGATCTGCAGGCATATCTGAAGTACATATACAGGGTGTTTGGAAGGTGGGTGCAAAGCCTTAAAGGGGAGTTAATACAGACCATCTAGAACATTTTGAGCCATATTTGTCCTAACCAAAGTCTGATATTTATTTTTTTAGAGAACTTTTACGATTTTGGTACCAAAATCCCAAAATTTTCCAATTAAGGCCTAATAACGCAAAGATTGAGTGAAAATTTTTATTTTTTTTAATTTACTTTATTGGCCTAATGTGTGTTTAATGGTATGAAATCATTTCGAAGCACCGTATTTACTAAAAAAATAACTTTCAGACTATTTAAAATAAAAAGAAAAAAAAATTAAAGAAAAAAAATGGATTTTAATTGACATTTAAAAAATAAATAAAATAGCTACTGGTGTTCAAATAATTTTAAAAACATGCTGAGTTATTGCTCTTTTTTTTAAGGTATCATTTACTTAGATAGCTTTACAATTTTTGAAGTTAGGGTGCCTGAACCAGTTAAAGTCGATTTTAAGGAGTAAAAAAAAAAGACAGTTTTTGATTTGATTTTTTAATTTTGATGTTCAAAATGGCTTCCGCCACAGCGTATACATTTACGACAGCGATTTCTAACTTCTGTCGTGGTGATTTTAAGCTGCATTTCTTCTTTCATTGTTCTGAAAGCTGCTTCTATTCTTTGAATTAGTTCTTCTCTTGTTGAAATCTCAGTTGTGTATACGAGCTCCTTTGCCCGTCCCCAGACAAAAAAATCTAACGGCGTCAGGTCGAGCGATCGCGCGGGCCAAGGAATGGGCCCATCTCTACCTATCCAGCTGCCTGGAAAACAGTTATCAAGATGTTCTCTGACAATCAATGTCCAATGAGATGGACATCCATCTTGTTGGAAAATTATTGGGCTGTCCGTATTTAAAATGGGTACTTCCGCATCATCCAGGAGTGTTGGGAGATCGTTTTGTAGAAAATTCAGATAATTTTCACCGTTTAAATTATCTGGTAAAATGTGGGGCCCAATCAACGTCCGTCCAATTACTCCAGCCCATACATTAACGGAGAATTTTGCTTGGAAAGACACCTGAAACAAAAATTAATTCTAATTAAAGTGTTCTTTGAAGATGTGTTGAACATCTGGACTTAAATTAATAAACATTAATTTGTATACCTGTTTTTTCCAATGCGGATTGTTGTCCTTGTCAGCCCATTCATGTAAATTATGGAAATTCGTGATTCCTTCTCTAGAAAATTTGGACTCATCAGTCCAGAGGATAGATTTTAGAAACCATCTGTCGTCAATGTCGCTATTGAGCATAAATCGGCAGAACTGCATCCTTCTCCCAGGATCGGTTTCTACCAAGCCTTGCACGCCTCTACCGTGAAACGGATATTTATGTTCCCGATGCATGGTACTCCACACTTTCCATATTGAAAGGTTTAAGTTTCTCGCCACAGTTCTGACGCTGGTTGTAGGATCCGCTTCAAAGGCTGCAAGTATTTGTTCTTCAACGTCGGGGTCATGTCTTCCTGGATTCACTCCGGGTACTGCATGATGGATGCCAGATTCCGAAAGTCTGCGATACGTGTTGTAAAAAACTCGAACATTAGGTAGCCTGAAATGAAATTGTTTATTAGTAACGTCAGTTACAAATCAACATGGCAATTGAAGTAATAATGTTAGTATTAGAAGTTACTTTACCTGCGGTTCGGGTAACGTTCTTGGTACAAACGTCGTGCCAAAGCTCCGTTACCATCAGCTCTGCCATACATAAAAACGATATCCGCTTGTTCCTGAGATGTAAATGCAGCCATGGCAATCGTACATACACTCAATTAAAATGTCAATTAGTTCAATAGTCCGAAATAACACGTGCAGGAGCGTAAAGCTACAACTGAACACGGTAAATCACAAACGCAATACAAGTAATTCCAAAATTAATAATCAACACGCGCAGGAGCATTAAGCTACGACTGAGTACGGTGAATCAAACGTCTACTCGCAACGCGCAAGGGCAGAGCAGTGAAGGAAGAGAGAGAAAAGATGACATCACCGAAGCGACGGGTCGGGTCCATCTCAGGTACTAACGAATTTATAAACTCAAAAAGCATCTTTACATCCTCGGCAATAAGACCTAAAGTTGTCTTTATCATAACAAAAGAATCAAGAGCCCTTTGTTATCGTACGCCGCCCGGTCCGCCGGTCACCACGGCAGCCTTTGTTTCGTTTTGTAAGGCCGACTTTTTTTAAGTGCGTCTAAAAAATAACCACTTTAGACTTTAGTTTAGTTATTTGAGGAAAAATCAGGTTGATTTTAATTTTATTGAAATTTGAAATTTCTTACCCTTAATTGGTCCAGGCACCCTAACTTCAAAAATTGTAAAGCTATCTAAGTAAATGATACCTTAAAAAAAAGAGCAATAACTCAGCATGTTTTTAAAATTATTTGAACACCAGTAGCTATTTTATTTATTTTTTAAATGTCAATTAAAATCCATTTTTTTCTTTATTTTTTTTTCTTTTTATTTTAAATAGTCTGAAAGTTATTTTTTTAGTAAATACGGTGCTTCGAAATGATTTCATACCATTAAACACACATTAGGCCAATAAAGTAAATTAAAAAAAATAGAAATTTTCACTCAATCTTTGCGTTATTAGGCCTTAATTGGAAAATTTTGGGATTTTGGTACCAAAATCGTAAAAGTTCTCTAAAAAAATAAATATCAGACTTTGGTTAGGACAAATATGGCTCAAAATGTTCTAGATGGTCTGTATTAACTCCCCTTTAAGGCTTTGCACCCACCTTCCAAACACCCTGTATAATTAACTTGAACAGTATTTTTATTTATCATATCCCTGCAGAAGTGAAACCTCACATCTATGTGTTTTGTTCTGTTATGAAATATAGGATTTATTAACAATTTCTGAGCACTTTGACTGTCATTATATAAACTGATTTTATACATTAATCTTGTTATTTCAAATTGTAAATTTCTCATAAATACTGCTTCTTTACATGCCTCTGAAATTGCTACATATTCAGCCTCAGTGCTTGAAAGCGAAATACATTTTTGTTTATTACAATTCCAGGATATGACAGCTCCTGATAATGTAAAACAGTAACCTGTATATGATCTCCTATCATTAATGTTACTACCCCAGTCAGCATCTACATAACCTTCAATACATTTTTTATTAGTTTTACAATATTTCAAACCTAGATCTTTAGTTTTCTTTAAATATTTTATTTTTCATATTTTTTTTTCTGAACGGCCATATTCTTTTAGCATAGATCCATTGTTCTTCGCTATTACAATAAATTATTAAATTGACTAAGGTATGATACAGAATAAGCAATATCGGGTCGAGTAAGGACAGCTAAATACATTAAGCTCCCGATAAGCTGCTGATAAGGATTGTGACACTCAGAAATATTTTCTTTCTTACTTTTTAAGTTTGCCTCCATAGGAGTATTTACAGTCTTGCATTCAGTCATATTAAATCTACTTAACAATTTATCTACAGGGTGTCCGGTAATGAATGGATAACCTTGAAATATCTTATAGTATAACTTATGGCCGTTCAGAAAAAAAAATGAAACAAAATATATCATAAGTAGTACCTAAGATATGATTTTTTTTAAAGAAAGGTCTAATTTTTTTTACCTTGTTTTACTTTTATGAACACTACGATCAGAAATGAATGGATTCCATCGGTTTGTTGTTATTTTATGATTATACACGAACTATGCTAATAGATAAACAGTAAATAGTATGACTAGCTATTGCACTTTTTTATAAAAAAAATAGCAAATTAATTAATTTTAGAAAAACTTTGCAAAATTTATTTTTTAAACAATGTTTAAACATCTTGGGTATAAAAAAATGTATGAATACATGAGTGGCCAATAATTTTAAAATAATGTCACTTTCAAGTAGATTTTATAATGGTGCAATTCATAAATGTATCTACAATAAATAGTGAATTATTGCCATTAATGTAGAAAAGGAGAAAATTTTACTAAATGTCAAAAGTAATGTGGGAAGTTATACTATAAGACATTTCAAGGTTATCCATTCATTACCGGACACCCTGTATATACCTTTTTTGACTTAAAGTTACAATACTATTTTGTTTATCAAAATTTACTTCCATACCAAGACATTCTTTCACACAACTTAAGTCTTTGATTTCAAAATTATTACTTAACCTTTTAACCGCCTGACTTCATATCAGTTGGCGTGCCCCCTTCGCCCGGCACAGTGAATAGAAAAATATATACCTACAACAAAGAGGGATGTGCAGTACTTAACTTTTCGATGTCGATATTTCGTTTTAATAACGACATTTGCATTTGCAAGCGTGGTTAACTAACAACTACAACTCGACCAAGCTAAGTTTGCACCTCGCGTCGATTACGTCACACTGACGCTTAGGTACAGGCTGCAAAAAAGGATTCGCTATGACTTTAAAAAAGTAAACAAATGTTTGTTAGATTTTACTTTGCATTTATTGTTTTTAACATTATATTATACATAGGTACACGGGTACACGCCGCATTCCAGCGAGGTGCAAACTTAGCTTGGTGGAGATATAGGTACCTACTTGAATACTACTTATCTTACGAAATTATTCGGAATTTTTCGTAATCCAGTAAAATCAAAAAGTGTTTAAAAATTTGAACGATTTATTAATTAGTACTTAGGCTATTCACAATAAAATCAGTCCAGAGAAGAAAAACTATTATTATTATTATTATTTAAGTTATCGCACGGTGCGCTCTCGCCATCTCACTCACTCTAATTAAGTTTAAAATTTTCATTCAAACATCACCACCATATTACACAATAAATTAAAATATAACTAGGTGTGTAATAAAAAAAATAATTACCTCTACATCAATGTCAAACTCTTCGTCTGATAAAAATTCTTCATTTTCATCGCCTTCTAGAATTCGTATTAATTAACTCTTCAGTAGTCGTCATGATAAATTTCTGACATGTACATTTATCGACATACGAACGTAAAACTACATGCACAAGCACAACACTAATGGAAAATTCCAGAAGTCGGCACTCGTTTATGACGTAAGAAGCGGTCGTCTTTATACGACCGTGGCGCAGGGCGTACTAACAAAGTAAGTTTCGGAACATGTAGGCTAGGGATGGGATGACCATCAATTCAGTCGCTGACATTTCACAAGTAAATTTACTTAATTTTAAAGAAATTAAATGAAATACTCACAAATATTTGTAAAAAAATGTTTTATTAACAATTGCTGTATTTGTTTTAAAGTTAATAATTAGTCAGTATAACGAGAAATATTTTGATTTGTTTATTTTTGTATCGGTAAATCTTGGCATATGTCCCGTCCCTCATGTCGGATTTTGTCGTCATGGGCGTTGCACATCAATACAATTTTCTAAAAATAATGTTAGTAAGTCATCTAACTTTGGACCTTTTTTTTAGGACTTCTAATTAAGAGACTAAAGTGTATTAAACTGTAAATGATTACTTAGTTAACTATTTACCTAATATAAACATATTTTTGATAGAATACAGCGTAATTAAATAAAAAAGCTGATTAAGAGAGCAGTGATATTTTGGTCGTACATATACGACTCTGGCGAAATGGGCCCGAAAATATTTGTCGGATTAATCCGACGTAGGCGGTTAAAAGGTTAACATCTGTTAAGTTTATTCAACTCATTAGAGTCGTTTGAAAAAACAAAAAAATCATCAACATATAATGTTACTATGGTTTGTTTACCACTGACAATTTTTGTATACAAGCAAGGTTCAAATTTAGATTTAGTATAGTCATCAGCTAACATACAAGTATCTACCTTTTGATGCCATGCACGAGAGGCTTGTTTGAGCCCATATATAGCCTTTTTTAGTTTTAGAACCTTTTTGTCATCAGAGCAGACAAAACCTAATGGTTTTTGCATATATATAGTTTCCTCCAAGTCTCCATTCAAAAAGGCAGTTTTCACATCTAAATTAACAACATCTAAATTTAATTGCACTGACAAAGCAAACAATAATCTTAATGTTGTATGCCTAACAACAGGAGAGAATGTCTCTTCATAGTCAATACCATATTTTTGTGTACACCCTTTAGCTACCAGCCGAGCACGATAACGCACATTATTATCACTTGTACATTTCTTTTTTAATACCCACTTGCACTTAACAATTGTACTACCACTTGGAGCGTCAACCACTTCCCAAGCACTGTTGTCCTCGAAGCTTTGTAACTCTTCTTTTACTGCTTGCTCCCAATGATCTTTTTCTGTTCCTTGTAGTGCTTCTTCTAGTGTCAGTTCTCCATTCTCTGGTTCACATTGCTCTGTGCACATTAATCCATACCTATCAGGCTGTCTCCTTTCCCGTTTTGGCAAAGACTTGTTACTGACTGCTGTAGATATGTTTTCATCAGATGATAGTGAGCCTTCACTAGGTACATAAGTTTCATCAGCCTTATTGGTACTTTCAACAGATACAAATGAGTCATCTAGTTGACTATCACTGACTGGTAAGTCTCCTACTGGATCCTGACATACTGGAATGATGTTTGTTTCATCCACTTTTATAATACTCTCCTCATGAAGACTATTTTCCATAACTATGACATCACGACTTGTTGTGATTGTTCGTGTTAGTGGATTATATACTCTATATCATGCCCGCAAAAATTTGCGAGCTCACACGACGCATCGCAAGAACTTGCAAATTGATTCGCATTGCGCATTCCTGCGTCACCCTATTCGTGGAAGGGAGACACCTTGTCGCACGAATTCGCATCACACCGATTCGCAGTTTTTCTGTACAAGTCCTATAACACACGGGGCTCCACCCGCCGCGGCACCGCTAAAGCACATATGGTATCTAGAGTACCCAAAAGTTTTTTGCCTCAAGGTGCACATGGGATCTGCAGTCCCCAAAGCGGGACTGATGTTATATTATGCCTTAACTACTGTGTATTTCTTTATGGTAACAGTACCGTGTAATTTCTTACTAAATAACAACATATATTTATGACAAACCTACGAGCTCTCATTTCAAAAATGAAAAAAAAAATTAGTTCTTTTCCGTCTGTGGTTCTTTGTTTTGGTTCTTCATTACTTGTAAATATGTAATGTAAATTGTTCTGTGCAATGTGATTTTATTCACGTTTTACATTAAAAATAAACATTCCATGGATGTTAGTAGGAAAAAAAGTTTAGAGTCTTTAAAGGTGCAAAAAGATGTAAAAAAATACTTACAGCATAACTTTGACTTGCATTAAAAAAAAAACTAAAAGCGATCGAGAACTTAGGATTACATCAAAATATATCTGCTGTATGAGCTTTCTAACGGTATGTAATTTACATTTACTAAAACAAATATTCAGGACTTATTTGACAATTTTATCAAGTAGGAGGTTTTTGACGAAACAGAAAATTAAAATGTTTTGCGAAATTTAAAACTGTAAAGTTGTCAAAAAATGTAGCAATCAATTTAAATGAGAGGAGTACTTAAATTATCCACTCAAAGGGCCTTTTTCTGTTACCAGTCACTGCACAGACTCCTTTGTTGCGAAATTTCTAGGAAAACTAAACCACTTACATTTTGTTACCTGGGGTCGGGAGCGCTAAGCAGGTAAACATTTTGTCTCACTCGTGCGCAGTCATAAGGCATGTTTTTATCTCTTTCGCTCCCGGCGGGGCCCGCTGAAGAGGCCAAAACGATGACTGAATAATTTGAATCAGTCGAGACTTAACTGCCTCTGCGATCGTTTGTGCCCGTCACTTCTGTTTTCGTTCCGAGTCGTTTTGTTAATTACTTGTCGTGTTATCTGTCTGTTAAGTTTCATGTTACTGTACTGTTAAGTTTCTTGTTCCTGTGCGCTATTACGTTTTTCTTGGTGAAAAATGGCTACCTTTACCAGTGAAGAATACGCTGACATGTTGTTAGCGTATGGACGCGCCAACACTAATTGCATACTGATGTAGAAGATGTCAACATTTTGCGGAGCATACTGTGGACGGACTAATCTAAAGAAGGGATTACCAACTTGCATAATTTGTATCATTGGGCCTCTAAAGATCAAAACCCCCATACGAAGAGACGAAGAGGGTTCCAAAGAAGATTTTCAGTCAATGTCTGGGCCGGAGTGATTGGAAACAGGCTCACAGGGCCCCATTTTTTGCCCGAACATCTTAATGGGAGCAATTATTTAGAGTTTTTGATCAACGATCTACCACCATTGCTACAAGAAGCATTTGATGAAGACAGGCCTATCGTGTTCCAGCATGATGGCTGCCCAGCTCACTGGAGTCTGAGCGTACGCGAGCTACTAAACAATTGTTTCCCCAATTCGTGGATTGGCAGAGGCGGACCAATCCCATGGCCTCCGCGATCACCCGACCTCACTCCGCTCGACTTTTACGTGTGGGGAAGAGCCAAAGAACTTGTCTACTTCACGGAAGTAGAAACGCGTGAAGAATTAATCAACAGAATTAATGCTGCATTCCAAGTGATGAGGGGAGAGATGCTGCTGCGGACGACAACCGTTGAAATAAGACGCAGATGTCGCGCGTGCATTGAAAATGGAGGGCGTCAATTTGAGCAATTACTTAATTGAATAAATTCATTTAAATGTAATTTAATTGTTTTATTACCCACTGACATTTAGGTAACAGAAAAAGGCCCTTTGAATGAGTAATTTAAGTAAACCCCTCATTTAAATTGATTGCTACATTTTTTGACAACTTTACAGTTTTAAATTTAGCAAAACATTTTAATTTTCTGTTTCGTCAAAAACCTCCTACTTGATAAAATTGTCAAATAAGTCCTGAATTTTTGTTTTAGTAAATGTAAATTACATACCGTTAGAAAGCTCATACAGCAGAGATATTTTGATGTAATCCTAAGTTCTCGATCGCTTATAGTTTTTTTTTAATGCACGTCAAAGTTATGCTCTAAGTATTTTTTTACATCTTTTTGCACCTTTAAAGACTCTAAACTTTTTTTCCTACTAACATCTGTACCAAACAATAATTTTATGAGAGTCTGCTATTATTAGACATTAATACAAAACAACATCCTGCCTGTTTTACCCATCGCAAGTAAAGATATTCGAATTTAAAGTTAAAAACTGGTAATTTTCTGTAAAATTAAGAAAAAGTAAAAAAAAAATACGGTGGGGCCAAGGTCAAATAATTTGGGCCAAGTGGGTAGCAGATGACCCCAACTAACCACCATTTTCGTATGTTCAACGTTCTACCAAACACCCTGTATATTATTAATTCAATTTCTACATTTATATCTGTAATTTTTGTGGTGTACAATAAAGAATATTCTATTCTATTCTATACAAGATGAGCCAATACAGGATCAGCCAATCGATCAGCCCATACAAGATCAGCTTCCATTTTTTTGGTAGCAACCAAAATGAAGCTGCGGTCATTCTTGTATGTGGAATGTATATATATTTACAAAAAAGTGCGAATTTTCTTTTTCAAAGAAAAACGTACAGCCTGCACAAGTTTAGGAATCTGGTGAAAGCTTTTCTTATTGTACATATGTACCGATGGCTACATAATAGACGTTTTAGGACCATATACCGCGACCACTTCAGACACAACAATTATGCGCGACCTGATGCGAGAAGACTCTCTTATATATGGGTTTTTGAGAAGTGACGACGTTTTTATTTTGGATCGGGGGTTTCGAGATTCAATTGAAAATATTGAAGAATGCGATTATAGGGCCTACATGCCACCAACGAGAGGATGAGGAGAGCAATTGACGACAGCTGATGCCAATAAATCTAGAATAATAACAATGTGCCGATGGGTCGTTGAGACAGTAAATAGCATATTCAAAAAAGATTTTAAGATCTTTCGCCAAACATAATTTAACGTCGCCATGAGAAACATGATGACCGATTTTAGAATAACTGCTGCAATCATCAACGCGACTCTGCGTCCATACCAGTGTAGGCCCAAAGTTAATCTGATTAATGATTAAAAATTAATGATTAAAAATCATAATCAAAAAATTTGATTATGATTAATTAATCGTAATCAAATTTTTTGATTATGATTTTTTTAATCATTAATTTTAATCGTTAATTTGATTATTTGATTAACTATTAACTAGGTACTCATTTATTTATTTAATTGTTCTCCCGATTTTTCTACCGATTTTAAGTTGGCAAACCTTTTCATGTATGCTTAATTTTACGGGGAAGCCCTCAATAGTATGTATGGATGGACCTAGTGCAGAATCTTCCATATATTTTGGGGAATACCCTTGTGTCCTACAAGGGGGCTTCCCGCTCCGGGATTTACCTGTCTAGTCTATATAAATAGGAATTCGGTATTATTTTTTTCATTAATTTTCTTAACTTTGGAACTAACAGTCACGTTTTAACACTATCTGGCTGACACACGCTCGCTTGCACTCGGTTGGGGATAATTTTTCCAGATTTTGCAACATTTTGTGATATTGTTTCACTCAGTGAGTAACTTAAAAACAAACATGAATTGTGATCATGACTCTAATAGTAGTGGTGTTTCAAATGATCCGTCGGTGTCGGGAAACAATTCCGAGAATTTAACAGTGCAATCGGAATCAGATCTTTCTTCTTCTGCTTTATTTGACGGTACCTATTATAAGCTTCTACTAGACAAATGCACAGACAAGAACACAGTAGCAGTTTGTATGAAGTGTTCGGACCATCAAAGTAAAGAAGTTAAGGGCTATGGCAAAACGACATCTAACTTTTTGGGACACTTAAAACGGAAGCATGGCGCTGACACAGAAAAGGAATGTAAAAAATATATGAAAGACAATAAGCGAAAGAAAAATAAAAATAATACAGTTCTGACTTCAAGGCAAACTCCGAAAACACCTGTAACTCAAGAAACTTTTGACCGTAACTTAGTAAATTATTTCGTTAACTCAATGATTGCTTTTCGAGCCGTGGAAGACCCCTACTTCATTAAGATGATGGAGGATTTAAATGTGACAAATAGTGGAATCAAGATACCCGGGCGACGTTCTCTCAGAAAAAAAGTAGCTAAACAATCATTCGATCTGATTTGCGAAATAAAACAAAACCTAGCTGCTGTGAAATATTTGTGCACCACCGCTGATATATGGTCAGGGAAGAAAAGAAGTTTTTTAGGTGTTACAGTCCACTGGATTGATAATAACTATAAGAGGCGTTCTGCAGCTTTAGCTTGTCGCCGATTTAAAGGGGCACATACATTTGACCGCATAAAAGATTTGCTTCTGGAAATATACTCAGATTTTGATATTGACCCCACTAAAATAGTATGCTCTGTTACTGACAATGGGTCAAATTTTGTGAAAGCCTTCAAGATATTCGGAATAAATACGACATCCTTAATAGAATATGATGAAGATAATGAATTTTCAAGTCCAAGTAGCAGCGAGAACGAGTTAAGTGGAGAAGAACTCGAAGTGACTGAAGGAGAGTTCGGCACAAGACAGGAACACGAACATGATGATCTTCTGTTAGAAGCAAATATAGTAGACGACCATTCACAAAACAATTTGTTACCATTTCACTTTAGGTGTAATGCGCACACTTTAAATTTGATTGCTAGTAAGGACGTCCAAGCCTTGTTGACTGACGACATGTCTTGGAAAATTGCATTCCACAATAATGGAAAAATGTAACGATTTATGGAGTGCTGCTGCTCGCCCAAAATCAGCTGAGGTGATACATAACATTCTTGGACATACGTTAACACGACCTGGCATAACTGATGGAATAGTTACTATGACGCTTTGAGAAATATATTGAATATCAGAACTAGTTACTCTCAACTAGCTAGAGCACTTAGTATAAGAAATCCATTACGAGACTCTGAATTTCAATATATTGAGGAATACTGCCAATGCGCTGCTCCTGTTGCAACTGCTTTGGACATATTGCAGGGCGATGACTCATTTTATGGAATATTATTACCTTGCCTGCATGCACTAAAAAAAAATTACAGAAGATCACGACTACTCCAAATCTAAAATTCTGTGAACCACTTGCTGAAAAATATCTACAAAGCGTAGAGAAAAGATTTGAAGAGTCTTACACTCTTTCGAGTGAAACTAGTAAATATGCAGCCGTTGCAGCTCTGTGTTACCCCAGATTTAAAAAAAAGTGGCTAGTATGTCTAACTGCAGCTGATCAAAAGAAGTGTATAAACATTTTTAAATCAGTCGTAAGGAAGGAAATATCAGAAATCCCAGAGCTTTTAACAGTCAACAATGCAGCCAATAACACACGCCACCAAGAAGACGAGTTTTTTGATTTCAATTCCGACTCTGGCAGTGAAGCGGAATCAGTTGATGATAAAAAGAGAGCGGATATGATAATTTCAAATTTTTTTGCCGAGGGAAGCCAAGAACGAGAGCTTCTACGAAGTTATCCTGTTATAGGCAAAGTGTTTATTAAGAACAATACACCAATGCCGTCCTCTGGCTCGGTAGAAAGAATGTTTTCTTTTGCAACTATGCTAAATAAACCTAGGTCACACAAATTATCTGACGACTTATTTGAAAAAAAAGTAGTTATGAAATGTAACTTGAACATCAAGAAATCAGAAATGTAAAGATCGGAGATTAGTTGATTGAAAATATTCTTCAAAATTAGAATTCAGTGTATTTGAAAGTTATAAATTATTTTTTTGTTCTTTGAATAATTAATAAAAATATTTTAATAAATGTGTCATTATTTTCCATCATTTCTTTTATATAGAATTAATAACATTGATGGATGTATTAGTTTACAATCAAGTTAATCAATTAATGATTAATGATTAACGTCAATAATCATGATTAAGATTATGTTTTTAATCATGATTATTCTAATCATGATTAATTTAATCTGATTAAAATTAATTAATTGATTAAAAAATTAATTGATTAATGCCAACACTGGTCCATACGTAGATAATGCGTCGAGCAGTTTATATCTATAATAAATGACAGAATCAATCAACCCAATGAGTTGACGGAATATGTGACAGCCCATAGTTTAAATAGGCAGAGAGTAGCATTTGTGCGGCTGGACGGTAATGATCCAGATTTTGCAGTGTCCACAGCAGACGTATGAGGAATTAATCTTGTTCACGTTGGGATCATATCACTTGAGACTTGCCAGATCATATTGTTACGAGTACGTGCGTCCAAATGGTGTGTACTTCATAGAAATGTATCGACACCAACATTTGGTCGAGAATAACATATTAACCAGAGACCGAATTCAATCGAGACACGTCCGAATGAGACAGTACTAGACGTACATTTTAATAGACCCAACACGGGTTGGAAGAGAAAGCAATATTACTGCTCGTGTATACACGGCTTTTTTTTTTGTGGATGGATGTGGAAATCATCAAATGACTTCTCCCGCTCTGGGCGGAGCGGGAGGGCGTGTCAGACTTTTACTGACTAAAACCCACCCGTGTTCCTTTTGTTGCCTGTGCCGGGGCCACGGTAACTCTTTCGAACATCCCGCAACCCTAGCTGGCATCGGCCCTAGCGGACCCCGTCAATAGTGCTGACATCTCTTTGAGGCGCGCGTGGAACACAACGCGCCGTCGACTCGGGCCTGGTCCTTACCGGACGGCGAGCTACCCATTGCTCGCCGTCCGCAAGCCCGCGCCTACGGTGGCCGGGAATCGGCTGCCAATTTCCACACGGCTACCGCACCGTTGGAATTTAGCCGCGCTAGCGTAGTGTACTTTTTGTAATGAGCCAGACATCAGGAAGTAATTGACGCACCTGCGGTCTTTTTAAATGATCTCACAATTGATTTTGATCAAGCAGAATAAAAATGTAACGGATGATGTGATAATGAAACGGAGATAAAAATAAAAACCTTTTATTTTTTTTATTTTTATTTTTATCTCCGTTTCAATCGTTCAGTTAGACTTCAGAGTAACCAAAGTTGAACAACGACTATACTTAACGAGACCGAGAATACGTATCCCACGTATTCTCTTCATACATTATTTTTAAAAGTATAGAGATACGTTGGAAGAGTCCAACGCTCTTTTATTTCATCACCATTCGTCAAGACCTTTGCGTTTCAATATTTTATACATTTTATATGTGATACATCTCTAGTACTCTTTTTTTCTAACTTTATATATTATATAGCTGTTTCTGGCCTTCAAAACCATCCAGAGATTTCTATAAAGCCTGTCCTAGGCCTCAGCAATCACCACTAGTGTGCTTATCTGCCTGACGCCAATCCTCCTAAAAGTTTTAATTTTCTAAATTAGTTTTCATGTTTTTTTCTTTTTTTTCTTTTCTTAAGACTCTCCCGCGGTCTACAAGAATGCGACCGTTACCATTGTGTTTCAGAGATAGTTATCTGCACAGTCCGCCCTATTTTGTTTGTGTACGCTGTGGGTCACCTGTCTGAACAAAACGCCCAATGACCTTTGGCTATTATCTATATATATAAAATTCAAAGTCCTGACTGACTGATATATCAACGCACAGCCCAAACGGCTGGACCTAGAAACTTGAAATTTTGCACATAGATACCTTATATAGTGTATGCATCCAATAAGGAAGGATTTTTGGAAATTCCATTCCTAAGGGGGTAAAATAGGGGATGAATGTTTGTATGAAAAATCTTATTCCTTCAGTTAATAGACTTGAAACTTGGCACGAATATATAACTAAGTAAATTATAAATTTATTCATTTTTAGTTTTCCCAAACTACCCCTTAAGGAGGGATTGGGGGTGTCTAAGTTTGTATGGAGGAATTTTAACACGCGGTCCGATTAACTCGAAACTCAGTATTTAAGCTTTTTTTTTTTTTTTTTTGTTGATGGGAAATCATCAAATGACTTCTCCCGCTCTGGGCGGAGTGGGAGGGCGTGTCAGACTTTTACTGACTAAAACCCGCCCGTGTTCCTTCTGTTGCCTGTGCGGGGGGCCACGGTAACTCTTTCGAACATCCCGCAACCCTAGCTGGCATTGGCCCTAGCGGATCCCGTCAATAGTGCTGACATCTCTTTGAGGCGCGCGTGGAACACGACGCGCCGTCGACTCGGGCTTGGTCCTTACCGGACGGCGAGCTACCCATTGCTCGCCGTCCGCAAGCCCGCGCCTACGGTGGCTGGGAATCGGCTGCCAATTCCCGACGCCCAGGGCGTCTCCTGCGGCGACTAGGGGCGTGAGGGCGCAAAGCTTGCCTCTCCCTCACGCGTCCCGCCTCCTCCTTCACGAGCATTACTGCTTCGCAGAAGGAGGTAATGGCTTCCCATGCACTCTCGCTCCGTACCATGGCCTGGACCAGGGCCGGACGCGAGAGATCGCCGCCGCCGATCACCTCCGCGAGGACACGGCGGTGCTCCGCCCAAGCCGGGCAGACCTCCACCGTATGCTCCACCGTGTCCTCCGGGCGATCCACACAGTGGTGACACCCGGGCGTTTCCTCCCGCCTTATCCGGAACAGGTACCTCCAGAAGCACCCGTGTCCGGTGAGGACCTGCGTCAGGCGGAAGGTGAGGACGCCGTGGCGCCTCTCCAGCCACTCCTCAAAGAGGGGACTTATTGCCGCAATTGTGGCGTGCCCAGCGCTGGGTTGCGACAATTGCACTCTCCATGCCGCCATGAGATCCTGCCGGAGCTCTGTCCGCCGTGCCGCGATTTCTCGCGGCAACGGAGTTACGCCCCGGCGTCCTGCCTCCTCGCGCCACTCCCACATGTGCGCGAGGACTTTTGCCTCCAGATCCCATGGCGGTAATCCGGCAAGGAGGTTCGCCGCCTCCCCGGAGACCGTGCGGTATCCCCGGGCTAACCGGATGGCCATGACCCTCTGGGACGCGTTCAACCGACGGACCGGTCGCCGCCTCACGGAACGCGCCCACACCGGAGCTCCGTAAAGGGCCATGGACCGCACGACCCCCGCGTAGAGCCTCCGGCAGGAGGCGTCAGTATTTAAGCTTGAGACCAAAAATAAAGAATAACGTGTATCAGGGTTTTCTGAAAATCTACCCCTAAAGGGTGAAAATGAGTAGTCAATTTTACAGGAGAGGATTTTATTACAGGGCTTGATTAACTTGAAAATTGGTGTAAATAATCTTTGAGTCAAGTTTATTTATTTTATTTTATTTATTCGGAAAAAAAACAGTTATACATTTTATACTAAGTTATAAATACACAAGAATTATAAATGTATTATCTACGACATTTTTCACAACATATTAAAAGTTATATCTAACAGTGCGCTATTCTAAGCAAACAGAAAAGTAGTTAGTAGTAAACTTAAACATCGACAGGCATGCAAACAACAGATAGAGTGAAGGAGAGAGTATTTTTTAATTTTAACAATCTAAATCATTCTGTGGACAAGACTTCTAAATTTTTGAGCAGAGACAGAAAAGAAGTCGATGTCTTCAAAGATTTTGTTGTATTGATTGGTAAGGCGGCGTAGGGGCGCTCGCAAGCCGGCATTTGTACGACAAGAACTGACTGCAAATAAAGGTTTTGCGCGCACCCCACGGCATATCGTTGTTTTGGGTACTACATAGCCAATTGTGTTGCGAATATCAATACAATCATAGGTATGGCACAGATCAAAAAAGAACATCGTTTCCAACATAATTCGTCTAGACTTTAAACTTTGCAGGTTATATTTCTTCAATAGGTCATTGTAGGATGCATAAGTACGATAGCAACGAAAATGCATGGCCTTCAAAAAATTTCTTTGCACTTTTTCGATCACTTCAGAATATTTACCATAGTGGGGGTTCCATACCGAAACCGCATATTCTAGCTGAGAGCGAACCAAAGATTTATAAAGATACAAATAGGTAGAAGATCGGGTAAATACTGTAGCCACTCTCATAATAAAACCGAACATACGAAAGGCATTATTAACAATTTTGTTAATATGGGAATCTAAATGGAGTAAGTTATGGAAACAACCCGAACGGTTTTGAAAATTCCCTGTGGAAAACACACCCCTGTGGGCGTGAAAACAGGGAATACATTTTATACGAAAAAATCTTATTTATTTATATAATAATCTATAATAAGTAATTAATCAAGTTTTTTTAATTTTTTTTTCAAAACTACCTCTCCAAGGGGGTTTAGGGATGTTAAAGTTTGTATGGAAGAATTTTAAAGCGCGGTCCGATTAACTCAAAACTCAGTGTTTATACTTTTGACATAAAATAAAATAATAATAAGTTTTTTGGGTTTTTCGAAAGTCGATCCCTGAAAGACCAAAAAGGGACAGTTAAATTTTTAAGGAGAGGATGACTGCGTGGCTTGATTAACTCATAAAATGGTATAAATAATTTTTGAGTCAAGAGGACACTTCCCAAAACGAATTTTTAAAATTCCACCTCTGTGAGGAAAAGGGGGTTCATTGGACGCTGTAGAGAGCAGTCGTGTCGGGATAAGTGGATGCATCTGTTGCACAACACATGTTTGACTTTTGGCATCACAAATTGCGCTTTTGGCATTGGCCATCGTTTTGCAGTGTTTCTTTGATGTGTTATGTCGCGAAGTAAAACTCTGTGGTGCTACGTGTAGTGTCTGCAAAGTTAGGGTAGACCCAATTTGCGTGTGCTTCTGTTCCTTAAGAGGGACTACAGCCTGCCAAAGGATCCTGATACCCCGAGCAAGCTGACCTGGTGATATCCTTTTTTTCTATTAGGCTAAACATTATTATTACACCATGGCCATCCTTAGGCCTTGATAGGTCTTGGTTGACAACGTTGTCAACGAGAAGTTGAAGATGTCTTCGGTCGCCAAGACTGGTGAACTTTCGAAACTCAAATCACGTGATCGTTCGACATTCACTCTGATCTATTGTTATAGGCTGGTGTGTTTATATCAAATACTTGTAATAAGGCAGGATAAACAAAGATTCTTGAATATTCTAACAAAAAGAACGTTTTCGATTTAGATTTCGTACAGAAGTGTTTTTTTCCAGAATGCTTATTGTCTTGAATAGCCTTCTAACCTATTATTACATGTAGGTACATTAATTGTAGCATTAAGCTAAAATTCCCAGGAAATAGGTTAAACATTTGGTTTGATTGCTTGGCTGTGCAGGGCAATCGAGATTATTGCGCCGGGCGCCCGAAACAAAGAGAAAAAATTTGTTTGCCTCTTTTTTGTGTGAATGTTAAACTAAATTTCATTTGCGACGCAACAAAAACTTTGCCCCGAATTGTAAAGCTTCATAATGGGATACATTTCTACAGACAACAGCGGAAACGGCTCATAAATCTCGTCCCCGTCGAAGCCCAATGCCTTTGTCTTTAAGCACAATGGTGCACATGTTGGCCGGCCGTCATCGTCACTCACAACCCGATTTGTGAATCTTATCAACAAAACTTTTCAATGGCTTCATTGGTACCTATGGGAAGGGGTCGGAAGTTGTTATTTTAGATCGTTAACCCACCAAATAAATAATTTAATGGGGCTGACCTTCGACCACTTATCGGTGAGTCGCGACCTTACAAATGCGTCAATGGATAGAGACGTTGACAGAATATATTTAGCACTTTTGAATAATATTCAGGACTTTCTTCCTAACAACAATTTATCTTAGGAACAATATAACCGCGCAATTTAACGAGACGTTCTGGGGAGGAGAAGACCTCCTAATCGCCGCGTCTGATTTCTACCTTGTAAATGTTCACATGAAAAACGAGAACTCAATGGTATTATTCACCTACCGGCGAGGCGGTGCAAGGCAACATACACATCTTCTACAATGGACAGCACTATGATAGCTGGGTTATGATGAAGTCCTTACATATATTTTCGTACATACATATAGTTTCGGCTATACACGCGTATTTTTACTATTATAATCTTGTTACTGCATAATAACGTTCCAGTTGGAAATGGCATGCGAATTTTTGCAAAATGCGCAAACGTGGAGGGGGGGATGGTTTGTTTGTTTAGGTTTATTGTGCTACTCAGAACATGCCAAGTGGGGACATATGGGCAAAAATAGCTTATATAGTCTAGTTTAGTTATGAAGTAGGTATTGTTGACAACTACAAAATGTTTCGTAAAAGCTTAGGTGTAGCAAATATTTTACTCGAATTCAACCCATGTTCTCAGGTTTAGCTTTTTTAAAGTACTTGGGACTAGTTGCTGTAATTCACGTTTCGGATTAGTTGATTCTGTATGGTTTCAGATATACACGCATTTTTACTATTGTAATCTTGTTTGTAGTTTGCTAGATAATAACATTCATTAGCGGTCATTTGACAGGATGGTTTCTGTGTCCCCCGGACGCTTGACCGGATAAGAGCCGGGCAAGTACAGCTCATAAAATACCGGTTTCAAAAGAACAGCCCCAACTACCTAGCCCGTTAACACCGTGTGAGCAATTAGCGTCACTACTGGGTACACCGATAAACTCAAACAAACTCAAACTCAACGGATTTATTTCGGATGAACCGATTACAGGCACTTTTGAATTGTCAGGGAGTCGGTCAGTTGGTCGGAAGGTTGAGGCTGCCCATTCCAAGGCGTGGATCTCTGTGGAGAGGAGCGGGCGGGAGACTCCACGGACAATCTTTTAAATCAAAATATTGTTGCAAAATATTGGTTATATCATTCACATTGAAATTAAGTATGTGAGAACAATGTAGAAAGACTTGCACGTTATATCGTCCGCAAAAAAAAGATGGGAGTCAAAAGCGATTCAAAAATTAAAATAAGCCGTGGCAGCTAAGAGATGACCAGTCCCTACTGACGGCGCCCGTTCACGAACATGACGATATCAGGTGAAGTCCTGCATACAACTGTTTATACAATACTTAGAAATCCGCCTTCTGCTGCAATTGCCCAGACTTGAGTGTTGCAACTTGGAACATCCGCGGGGCCTCAAAACCAGCTAAAAAAAAAAAAAAACATTGACGCTGAACTTTCTGCTAGGAGCATCCACATAGCCTGCCTACAGGAAACAGGTAGGAATGTATAACTCAAATCATTACAAATGGCACCTATCTGCAACCGCAGGTAAAGCACACCGGGGACTTTTAATCAGAAAGGATGCCCAAATTGAAACAAACAACAAGAAAAAGGATCCCGATGCGATGTCAATTACTCAGAGTCGGTATGGGAAGTGACAATCCTGTCCCTCTTTATATAATCAACTCTCACATCAACAGTTGTACCGATCAAGCAGCCAGATCTTTCAAACTTGATTAGACAAAAACCAAGGAAATGTACGCTAGTTATCCTAGGCGAATCGAGCTTTACAAAGCGATGCCCCAAATATTACAGGAAGCTGTCACCAAACATATGAACAAAGCTTGGACACAGAACGAAGCACCCGACACATGGTTAGAGACAGTGCAGGTACTAATTCCCAAAAATAATAACCCTAAAGATACGAACGACTATCGCCGCATATCGATTTGCAATACAGGATTTAGAATGTACGCTTCTTACTTATAAAAAATTATAAAAAATAGACGAAATAAATAATAAAGCAGGAAAAGCACAATTAAAAAACGTTGTCAACAAGTCACTAGAAACGCGAAGTCACTAGTACTATTCATAATAAACTCAAAGATGGACTGGAAATTAGCCAGACTTATGTACCGTATGGTGATTGTGCCTTGTATGATACACGGTTTGAAAGTATCGGCACTCACTAAAGCTAACCGGTCAAGACTGAGAAAATATGAGAAGAGTTATCATGAGAGACTTGATTAACCCAAGTAATCCAATTATTGATTGAGACTTGATTGACGCTAGAAATAAACCAATACAAAAGAAAATGCATGAAATTTTACGACGGAAAAACCGTAACTAAAAGCATCAAGAACCACAGGATGTGCTATCTCGTACATGTTCACAGGCGCCGCGAACCGCACAGCAATGCAGTACAAGGCCAAATCCAAAAAAGTCGGCCGACCTATTTACACATGGAATGACAACCTAAAACAGGACATGACTTACTTCAATAAGGATATCAATTTTTGGATGGACACGGCTGATGAACGAGATAAGATTAAGAAGGCTGCTAGCGAGATCTACAAGAAACCTGAAACGGATAGCAGCGAGACCTCAGACGAAGACTTTGGAAACAGCAACACGTAATACAGCATAGCAGTAACTCCGCCAAAAGACTCACCAGTGAAGCCGGACTTGAAACGACTTGGCGGCGACGTCGTTAAAAGATGCCCATCCATAGATAAATATTACCCATCTCTCCAATATTCCAATGTTTACTCTAGGGTGCATACTCGGTAGACTCTAATAATTTTTTTTTTAACTCACACACGGCCATCTGATCCCAAGTTAAGCAGAGCTTGTGTTATGGTAACCAGACAACTGATATACATACTTATATAATTTATAAATACATACATATTATAGATAAATTACACCCAGACACAGAACAAACAATATACTCATCACACAAAGTTTGTCCTGGGTGGGAATCGAACCCACGACCTCCGGATTTGCAGTTAGGGTCACTAACCACTAGACCAACAGGCCTGTCATAATCCTTCCATATCCTAAGGGCACGTCTTCCCTACCATTACCGCGCCCCCCGGTCTACTCCTTGATATGCAATGGCCTATGTAGCCCCATGAAACATGAGGCTACAGGGGCTAGTGTGAATCTTTGGGTTCATTCGAGTAATCGAGTCTGGTTAAACCACGCTGGGGTCGGTGCATTTCATTCATTCATTCCACCTCTGTGAGGAAAAGGGATACAGTTTATAATTGTGAAAAGTCTCATTCCTTTGGTTAACATCGCATCCAAATCCTCTCCCCTCGGACCGCCGCAAGGTGCTAACGTGTATTGAGCTCCGTATTTCTTTTTATCTTTTAAATAAATAATTATTGGCCAAGCTTTAATTCGCTACGAAAAATAGGAGTGCATAAGACTCGTGAAGGTGTCTCATTAGAATAGTTTGCTACGCGCGCCGCATAGTGTCTAACTCCACCGGCAGTGAGAGCCTGGTACTCTGGACCCCGGACATTGGCTGACAAGACCCCGCCCATTTTTGCGTATGCGCACGGGCTCCACCCAAGTTACGGCCTACTTCTTCGCGATTCGAGAACTGGTGAAGCGTTGCCCCGCCTCGGACATACTCGACCCAAGACACCACACTTCCACTGGATCTCTACTGTCCTGGTACTTCATACGACCACTACTTGTGAATACAGCGAGACGCGGTGAGTGCCTCATACTCCCATAACATCTCAGTGTCATCTGATGGTGCCATTGTCGGGGTCATACGTCAGTGTGAACTGTCAGCTGTCATTGTCAACTGTCAGTGTCAACTGTCAGTGTCACCTGTCATTGTCAACCATCGTTTTGTCAGCTGTCATTGTCAACCGTCGTTTTGTCAGCTGTCGGGTGCGTTCCGGGAACCTACTAAATCAAGAACTAGAGCATCGACCACTTCCATTTCACGCAGGTGACTATACCTCCATAACTCCCTAGTAAAGTCAATTAATTGATTATAAACCGAGCCAGCCATGGCAGTTGGGCGTAGCCCACCACAAAAAGACTTAGAAAAAATAAAGGCGCGTGCAAGCTTGCTGCAGTGTGAATCTAAATAGGATCTGGAGAAACAAAAGAATGAAGATGACAATGTGACCCGCAGGGCAAATAAAAAATCAGCTATGAAATCATCTCCACAAATCGAAACCGCGATTGCTACGAATATTGCTGATGTTATGCAAGAAATGCGTGTACTATTTAGTTCTCTTGCTGCTGATCATGATTTACGCTTCCGGGAGTTGCAGACGACCTTACAGAAACAGAGCGAAGAGATTAGTGAAAGTATCAGCTTCTTATCTGAGAAGTACGACGTGACTCTGAATCAGATTGAATCGCTACAGAAAGAGAAGAAAGAGGACAGGAAACGAATTATTGCGTTGGAGGAAAGAGTAGATTACTTGGATAGCATTTTAATGCCATTCCGTCTTGCGACTGAGTACAGTGTGGACGTGCTGTGGCTTTCTAAAAGTGTTAATTTGTGATTGGCTGTTTGGTGTAAAATCCATTTCTCGCTTATTCTATAACGCTGAATTTACATTACGAAACTAGTTGCGCAAACTTAGCTGTTCATTGATTGTTTCACGTGTAAATTGGTAATTATTTACACGTGAAACCATCAATGAATAAGTAAGTTGGCGCTACTAGTTTCGTAATGTAAAACCGGCTTAAGTGTTACTGGGGACTGGTCCCGCCCAGTGGGCCGTCCTAGAAAGAAACAAATAGTTTTTGTGTGCTTCTACCTCAACAAGTCCCACCCGGATTTGAACCGATGACGCACGGATTCGCAGCCGGCCGCCCTACCACCTGCGCCACCAAGGTTAGTCACCGCGCGTCGTAATTAACGAGCCGGTTATGCGCACCGCTTCTGCTCTGCTACGTCACTGCGCTACTGTTGCTTGGTCGTAACGCCTACGTTAAAGCTAACAGCAATTCTACGCTCTTGTTACTACGCTAAAGCTAATAGCAATTCTACGCTCTCGTTACTTATTGCTTATTGCTACTATCGCAAGATCGTGTAACAGATAATGTTTAGCACAAAGCGAACACCACCTAAACCTGCACTACGATCAGAGCAATCGACTTCTGAGCCGGACCTAGCAAAAACATCATCGGAAGGTGAGCTGAATAGTACGACTCGTAAACGTAAGCAGCCAGAGTGTGAACATGCCACACAAATCGCAACTATGCATACCGATCTGAAGAAAACTCTTGGTGAATGGAAGTCAAGTTTAGATGCAAACTTGTTAGTTATTAATGACAACATAAAAAGTATAAGGAGTGACTTAGAGACGTACATGAAGGATACAAAAAAAAGAAATGGACTGTCTTCGCTCTGAAAATGTCAAAATTAAGGCAGTTGTAGCTAAATTATTTGAGGAGGTCGCTGAAACGAAATCATCTGCTCAATTCATGTCAAACCAGTATGATGACTTCCAAAAACAATTTAACAGCTTGGAAGAGCGGCTTTCGAATGAAAGCGCATTAAAGGCTCTCGAAACTAAAATAGACTACATGGAGCAGCAAGCCAGACAGTGTAACTTGGAGTTATCTAATATTCCGGAACGGCGGGAGGAGAACTTATTCCCTTTACTGGAAGAAATCGGCAAAAAAATCAATTTAGCTATACCACGTGATGAAATAACCGCCATACATCGTGTCCTTCATGCGGCTTCCAACGAGAGACCAAAAAATATAATTGCCATGTTTAAAACCCGTTCTCTCAGAGATAATATACTGAGCGCTTACCGACTCAAAAAAGGTCTCACTTCAACTGACTTAGGCATTTCGGGCGCATCTCGTGTTGTCTATGTTAATGAGCACTTGACTCTCCATAAAAAAACAACTCCTTATGAAACTCGCGAGGCGGCTAAGAAATATAATTTTAAATTTGTTTGGGTTAAGCACTCTACTATACTTGCAAAGCGCTGCGAAACCTCTCCTACTATAGCCATAAAAACCAAAAACGATTTATGTAAAATTGCAGCTAGTAATATTAATTAATAATTTAAGTAAAAAAGGTAATAATAATATTCGAGACAATTACAATGGCTTCTAATACAAGTAACTTTATACTATCAAAATAGTAGAGGTATACGCACAAAACTGAACACTGTTTACATGAGTATTCTATGTAATTGTTTTGATGTTATTATTTTAACAGAAACATGGTTAATCCCTTCAATAAACAATAGCGAATTTATTGATGATCGCTATATTGTCTTTCGCTGTGATCGTAATAGAAATGCAACTAATAAGTCTGATGGGGGTGGTATGTTGGTAGCTGTATTGCAAAAATACAACCCTGTTAGTGTCTCGCTTCAGTGGCAAAATATTTTGGATAAACACTTTAAACAAGTTGTCATAACAATCCCTAGTAATAACGGTGCCACGCAAACTCTCATCAGTGCGGTATATATTCCAAATAGTTCGCCACTTGCAGTGTATAATTTACATTTTGATTTAATGGATAATTTAATTAACTCTATTAATATCGACAATTTACTGTTACTCGGAGATTATAACATACCGACGGCCATCTAGGCGAGACCTAATCCTGCTCTTAACTCGCTTACTTGCATGGGCAATTCTACAATCTGTCACCGCTTAAAAAACTTTATGACTGTTCACGATGTTCAGCAATATAACCATCTAACTAATTTAAACGGGCGAACACTGGTCCTTCTGATCTCCAATACTGACTGCCATGTGTACAAACCTAATCAGGAACTGGTTCAGGCTGATAATCACCATCCTCCTTTTTACACTCTTCTTTCTTTAAATATTAAACTTACTTCCATACGTCCACTATGTACGCCTAAATATAATTTCCGAAAGGCTGACTATATCCTTATTAATAGAGATATTGAAGAAATTGATTGGGACATTGAAATAGATAGTGAGTCAGCCGAAAAAAACGTAGAAGTTTTCTATGATCACCTATACGGTATAATCAAATCTCGGGGTCCCTCTTTCCAAACCGCAAAACTCTAAATTTCCCGTGTGGTTTTCAAAAGCGCTTATACATATTTTTAATTACAAAAAAAAAAATCCTGGACAAAGTGGAAGAAATATAAAAACTTATCCGATTATGAATTTTTTTCTTTATATAGAGATCGTTTTAAAACTGAGTGTACCAAATGCTATTGTATGTATATTAATGGTGTTGAGGATAGTATTCCCAAAAATGTCAAACACTTTTGGACATACATTGCTAATCGCAAAGGCAAATCTGGGATACCTTCCAGAATGTATTACAAAGACGATTCGTCAAGTGACCCTATTAAAATATGTAACTTCTTTTCATCTTTTTTCCAGTCCGTTTACGAACCATCTAGTCTAACACCTGACTGCAGCCCAGCGGCTGATTAATCCGATGCCAATGATACATCTCTTTGTAGCTTACATTTTAGCCTTCCTCTAATTTGCAAACAATTAAAGATGCTAGACTTAAATAAAGGGCCGGGACCGGATGGGATACCTCCTTGCTTTTTGAAATGGTCAGCGAATAATAAATACATTATGCAAGCCATTATTTAAGATTTTCAATCAATGTATTAGCAATGGTTCGTTCCCTGACGTCTGGAAAAAAGCTAATATAGTCCCTGTTTACAAAGGAGGTCCCAGACAAAACATTGAGAATTATCGACCTATATCTCTCCTTTGTACACTAGCTAAACTATTTGAAAAGCTTGTTCACCATGAGATGTATTCATATATTCAACATTGTATAGCTCCGGAGCAGCATGGCTTTGTGATTTTTACTACCTACTTGTTTAATAATATGGACATCAAAGCCCAAACGGACACAATTTACACTGATTTTAAAAAAGCCTTTGACAGAGTCGATCATAAAATATTGTTGAGCAAAATTTCATTTAATGGCATCAGGGGCAATCTATTGCGCTGGTTCCAGTCTTATATAAGTAATCGCAGTCAAACAATAGTAAGTAACAGGTACCATTCTAACACATTTTTGGCAACATCTGGAGTTCCCCAGGGATCAATTTTGGGTCCTTTGTTATTTATTATTTATATAAATGATATCGGTAATTACTTCCAAAATAGTAATTTTTTGTTATACGTAGATGATCTTAAAATTTATAAAAAAATTTCATCGATTAACGATTGTTACCTTCTTCAAGAAGATTTGAATAGACTAACTAATTACTGTATCAAAAATAAACTAAAATTAAGTATCAATAAATGTAAATATATTAACTTTACCAAAAATAAAGAAATTATAAACTATAATTATTGTCTCTGCGATGAACTCCTTCTTAACACTTTGCGGGACGCAAACGAGACAAAATAGAAGTTTTATTGTTATAATTACTGCTATAGCCGTATAGTGTCCTTCAAAGCGTTAAAGAAACTCAAATTTGTGATTTGGGTGTACTTTTGGATTGCAAACTTCATCTTAATTTACACATCGAAAAGATAATAGCCAAAGCTTTCCAAATGTACAATTTTGTTATGAGATCTTCATGCGATTTCAAACGCCCAGTCACATATCTACATCTTTTTAACTTTTTAGTACGACCACAGGTAGAGTATGCGTGTATGATATTTTTTTTTTTTTTTTTTTGTGGATGGGAAATCATCAAATGACTTCTCCCGCTCTGGGCGGAGCGGGAGGGCGTGTCAGACTTTTACTGACTAAAACCCACCCGTGTTCCTTCTGTTGGCTGTGCCAGGGCCACGGTAACTCTTTCGAACATCTCGCAACCCCGGCTGGCATCGGTCCTAGCGGACCCCTGCAATGCTGCTGACATCTCTTTGAGGCGCGCGTGGAACACAACGCGCCGTCGACTCGGGCTTAGTCCTTACTAGACGGCGAGCTACCCATTGCTCGCCGTCCGCAAGCCCGCGCCTACGGTGGCCGGGAATCGGCTGCCAATTCCCGACGCCCAGGGCGTCTCCTGCGGCGACTAGGGGCGTGAGGGCGCAAAGTTTGCCTCTCCCTCACGCGTCCCGCCTCCTCCTTCGCGAGCATTACTGCTTCGCAGAAGGAGGTAATGGCTTCCCATGTACTCTCGCTCCGTACTATGGCCTGGACCAGGGCCGGACGCGAGAGATCGCCGCCGCCGATCGCTTCCGCGAGGACACGGCGGTGCTCCGCCCAAGCCGGGCAGACCTCCACCGTATGCTCCACCGTGTCCTCCGGGCGATCCACACAGTGGTGACACTCGGGCGTTTCCTCCCGCCTTATTCGGAACAGGTACTTCCCGAAGCACCCGTGTCCGGTGAGGACCTGCGTCAGGCGGAAGGTGAGGACGCCGTGGCGCCTCTCCAGCCACTCCTCAAAGAGGGGACTTATTGCCGCAATTGGATTCATCGATGGCGATTGTAGTGAACGGACGTGTCGATAATATTAATATAAACAAATAATCACTTGCGAAATCGCGACCTAGTTTTTATAAATAGCCGGTAGTAAAGCAAACTGAGTCATACTTTTGGTTTATGTAAGGTGGATTTATGAAGATGATCAGTGATTAACAAGTAAATAACCTGTTACACAATGGAGGATAGTCCCTTCAACCCGAAAAGTAGGTGTGCTCGCTCCCCGCCGCCTACACCCGCGCGCGCAGCCGCACCCGCTCCTGCCCCTCAAGCGCCGAGCCAAAGGCACGATGATTTCGAAACAATAGCGACATCAGAAATTAAGAACTGGATGACGACCATTGAACAGAGCCTTCAGGAGGTATGTACTATCGCAGCGGATGGCAAGCTGAACTCGGACCAGAAAATGTGCATCAATGCCTTATGCCGGAAAGTTGGACATGGAACATCGCAGATGGCTGTATAGTACCAGTCCATCAAAGCTAAAGCCTTTCAAGCCCACAATGCTATGAAAGCACTCGAAAGCCAACTCGACCTTTCGCAGCAACTAAAGGAGCTCAAGTTAAAAGTCGGAGAGTCAATTAAACCTGCACTGGGAACTTCCTTTTCTGACATGGTGAAGAAAGGTGCCAACAACTATATCCAGCCGTCAAACGTAAGTTCTGTAGCCATTTATCCGCAAGATAAATTGAGGACCAGTGATGAGACAAAATCTCTAGTCCAAAAAATTATCTGCCCCGAACAGATGAAGCTTCATGTTAGAAGCCTGCGCAAGACCAAAAATGGCGGTGTTATTATCAGCACCGAGACGAAAGACGACATCGAGAAGCTGAGGCAATCGGAGCAGCTAACAAAGTCAGGCCTAACAGTCGACGAGCCTTATAAAAGGAAGCCTAGGGTTGTTATCATAGGAGTGCCGACATCCATGGCAGAAAATGAGGTTTTTGCGTGTTTGTACAACCAAAATCTTGCCGAAAAACTACAGGACTGCAGCCTTAAGACGTTTTTAACCTCAATTAAGTTAAGCCATAAGTCAGGCAAGAAAGACGCTGAGTACTGCAACTACGTAGTTGAAGTACCTGCAGTCATACGCAAAGCCCTGATCTCAAAAGAGAGAGTATTTGTGAATTGGTCATCATGCCCTGTGAGAGATTTCACATTGGTCACACGATGCTATAAGTGCCAGCAGTATGGTCACGCTGCCAAGTTTTGTCGGCAGACGTCCTATACCTGTGGCCACTGTGGCGATCAAGGTCTCAAGGTCACTCAATCAAAGAATGTCCAAAAAAGGGAGATGAGCCAAAATGCGCTACTTGCTTTCATTACAAAAAGCCAGACAAGCACAACACAGGCGCTGCTGACTGCCCGGCGAAAATAATGGCTGAAAAAAGGTACATTAATTCTATTGATTATGCAGCCGCCTAAGAGCGCCGTTAATAAGTAATTTATTTAGTCCATTTAAGTTTTTTTCCTTCTATATTCATATTTTAGTACCACAGTTATGATTAACAGTATAATTAATGAGTTAGATAATTTTTCTGTATCCGAGTCAAAAGTTTGTGAAGCTGAAAATTGCAAACAGTATATGTCCGACTACAAAACTCCATTGACTGTACTAACACAAAATATTCGCAGTATTTTTAAGAATTTTGATAGTTTTTTCACCTTTCAACAACGGTTAACCATAAATTGTGACGTTATTGTTTTAACCGAATGCTGGCTTGCTAAGCAATATAACATACCACTAATACCGGGATATAATATGTACAAAAGTAATAGGAATTACAATTAAAATGATGGGGTGATAGTTTATGTAAGGAATCATCTGGAGGTCTCTGTTGAGGAACCTAATATGCACGACTGCAACAGTTTGGTAGTGAAGATTGGATCAAACTTTGCAATATTAGCATTATATCGACCTCCCTCCTTTAAAAATATTAGCAATTTTACTGAATCGCTGAATGATGTCTTGCAGAACCTGTCATCCATCAAAAACTCGATTGTAATTGGAGATATTAATATCAATATTCTTCCAAGTAGTACTGATACATCTGCTCAGGACTACCTCAACCTATGCGCATATCATGGCCTACTCCCTGCACACAGCTTTCCTACACATCATAGTGGCTCCTGTTTGGATCATGTCATGCTAAAATCAAATTACCCCTCACTTGCACTTGTTGTTAACTCGACAATAACTGATCACGATGCTGCCCTACTAACTCTAGATTGTAACATACCTAAGCAAAACACTCGCACAATTTCTAAATTGAATATAAATAAACTTGAGGAAGATTTGCGTGTCATCAATTTCGATCCAGTCTATAATTCCGCTGACCCGCAGTTTTGTATGTTGTATGTAATAGAAAATGTGCGACATGCAATTCAGAAAAATACGGTTATATCGCAGTTAAGCAACAAAAATTGCAACATAAAACCCTGGATCACGACAGGTCTTATCTGCTGTATGAAGCATAGAGATAAACTGCACATGAAAGCTAAATCTCATCCAGATAATGCTATGCTTCAACTGTCATACAAAAGATATCGTAATTTTTGTAATGATCTACTCAAAAAAGTTAAAAGCAACTACGATAAATCTGCATTAGAAAAAGCTGGAACAAGTAGTAAAAAGATCTGGAAATGTATTAAGAATATAACATATTCGGCGAAACAAAATGAGTCATCTTCAGGTTTATTACAAGCGCACTCGACACAACTGACATCTGCTAACAAGTGTTTCTTGTTTGTACAATTGAAGTTAAATAAAAATTTATTTATTTATTTATTATTATTAACATAGCAAATCATTTCTTTGTTAACGTTGGAAAGTGTCTGGCAGAAAAAAATCGGAGTCAATCACTTTATCTAACGAGCACTCCTATTTCAGGGAATTCCACTTTAACATCGTTTGCTCTGCTAGATACTGACGAGACTGAGATAGAAAGTATAATCATGACTTTGAAAGACGACTGTG
The DNA here is from genome assembly GCA_947568875.1 of Fissipunctia ypsillon. Classification (NCBI taxonomy): domain Eukaryota; kingdom Metazoa; phylum Arthropoda; class Insecta; order Lepidoptera; family Noctuidae; genus Fissipunctia; species Fissipunctia ypsillon. Next base: position 11,358,225 of record OX387668.1, read on the forward strand.
CAGTTGGTTGGGATAACATATCAAATAAAATTATTAAACAGTTCAGGAAAATTTTAGTACCACCCCTGGCTTATATTTTTCGCAGGTGTTTATCTTTGGGTATTTTTCCGGAGTGCCTCAAAAAAGCAGTTGTTGTCCCTATATATAAATCAGGCAGTAGAGAGCAAGTAACAAATTACAGACCTATTTCTCTACTGCCTTCTATGTCTAAAATATTGGAAAAAATAATAAACAAAAGGTTGTTCAAATATCTGGAGGACAAATCAATTTTGTCGGAACGACAATTTGGATTTAGACCTAAACTTTCAACTGCCGATGCCGTTCATCACCTGACTGACTATCTGGCGCAAGAACTTGACAAGGGTAACCATACAATAGGAATTTTCCTGGACCTCGCCAAGGCTTTTGACACAGTTTCCATTCCTATTCTGTTGCGCAAGCTTGAGACAGTGGGCATAAGAGGCATTCAGCTGAAACTCTTCAAAAGTTACTTAGAAGGCCGTACTCAGTGCGTGAAGATTGGCAGTGTTCTCAGCGCAGACCAAAAAAATACGTCATTTTGTGTTCCCCAAGGAAGTATTTTAGGGCCCACTTTGTTTCTGATATACATAAATGACCTTTGTAATCTAAAGCTAAAGCATGGCACAATAATATCTTATGCTGATACACTGCCCTTCTTTTTTCGGCTGAATCGGAACATGATATCTACAAGCTCGCGCAAGATGGCTTTAGTGTTGTAAATAAATGGCTTCAGCTTAACTCACTAACTCTAAATGCAGACAAGACAAATTATATAAAGTTTTCGATGCGCAAACCAACTTCTAATATTCCTTTAACGTTGTATGCTCATTGCTGTACAGTACCTGCAGATTGCCCGTTTATGTGTCCCTGTATTAATAAGTCGAATAAAATTAAATACTTGGGTGTTATAATTGATGAAACCCTAACGTTCAAACAACATATGGATGCTCTAAATAGTAGAATTCGTAAGCTGATATACGTATTCAAAAAGCTACGATATATTGCAGACCCAATAATAATTAGGCAAGTTTACTTTGCTCTATGTCAGTCAATTTTGACGTACTGCATTACCTCATGGGGTGGAGCATGTAAAACTTTATTACTACCCATCGAAAGAGCGCAAAGAGCGATTCTCAAGGTGTCTACTTGCCGCCCGTTCCTCTCTCCCATTAACCTGCTCTATAAGTCTTGTGAAGTACTAACAGTTCGACAATTATTCATAATGAGCATTGTACTTAAAACAACACGCAGCCCTTCGCTACAGCACTGAATTTACTAAAAAGAGACTGAAAGATATTGTTTGCCCCACAAATAGTACAAGATATGCTTTCACAGCCAAAAGACAATGACCAAATTAGTATGAAGACTGGTGCGTTTTGTTTTTTTGGCGGCAGTCGATCAAATATGAAAAAAATGGTGCAGAATAATATTATGAATGAATTATAGTATGGGGTCTTATATCGAAAACTCAGTCTGGACTGAGTTATATCAGTTTAAAGACTAACTAATATTTTCATACATTATGGAATAATTCTTGTTACAAAGCATATTTTTGTCCTTCCCAAGCGACATTTACTATTTAGTTACTAGTCATATCTTCAAATACATGTTTACATTTATTATGTATTGGTTAAAAACAATAAAACTGGTCTTAAGGAGAACTTTTTATTTTAAAAACAACATATTACATTTGGACGTCATCGTCGCTAGGTTCATCATGAGCCTCATTTTCGACGTCGTGTCTTACAATTAAACTGTCTAAAAATAGTGCTGGGGGACTAAGATTAGGTTGATGTCTGCCCCATCCTAAGTACCAGACAATAGCCATCGCGTGAGAACAGCAGCCGAGGGTTCTTTTTCCTACAATACAGCTACAGTAGTGGCCTATTATGGCTTCTCTTCCATGCGCATTTTCTTCATACAGTATATATACATAATATATCCGAGCCTGCCGATATCTGGACTGAATTCTTCCCCTAAGTAACACAGGATTGGCAGATACTATTCCGTATTGTGTTATATTTTGCGTGTTAACTTCTCGGCATAGTTCTATGTAATATTGACCATTATTCTTTATATGCTCGCCATAATAGCTTCGAGCTTGTTTTATCTGGTAAGTACCAAGAGCATATAAAATAAGGTCATCTGTGGTTAGTGTTGGAAAACTATTTAGTTCCGGGTTTTCTACGGTTATTGCATGGAATATAGCTCTGCGAGCATTTAGATTATTTGCAATTACATAACGGCTTAAATGGTTCTCCATATCGAATCTTTGGTGTATTTCACTCAATACAGTGTAGGCCCAAAGTTAATCTGATTAACGATTAAAAATTAATGATTAAAAATCATAATCAAAAAATTTGATTATGATTAATTAATCGTAATCAAATTTTTTGATTATGATTTTTAATCATTAATTTTAATCGTTAATTTGATTAACTATTAACTAGGTACTCATTTATTTATTTAATTGTTCTCCCGATTTTTCTACCGATTTTAAGTTGGCAAACCTTTTCATGTATGCTTAATTTTACGGGGAAGCCCTCAATAGTATGTATGGATGGACCTAGTGCAGAATCTTCCATATATTTTGGGGAATACCCTTGTGTCCTACAAGGGGGCTTCCCGCTCCGGGATTTACCTGTCTAGTCTATATAAATAGGAATTCGGTATTATTTTTTTCATTAATTTTCTTAACTTTGGAACTAACAGTCACGTTTTAACACTATCTGGCTGACACACGCTCGCTTGCACTCGGTTGGGGATAATTTTTCCAGATTTTGCAACATTTTGTGATATTGTTTCACTCAGTGAGTAACTTAAAAACAAACATGAATTGTGATCATGACTCTAATAGTAGTGGTGTTTCAAATGATCCGTCGGTGTCGGGAAACAATTCCGAGAATTTAACAGTGCAATCGGAATCAGATCTTTCTTCTTCTGCTTTATTTGACGGTACCTATAGGTGATATAGGTTTGTACAATCTTAGCTATGCGGATGACATGGTGCTGCTCAGTCCCTCAGCCAACGGTTTAAGGAGACTTGTTGCGATCTGTGAGAGATATGCAGCTGAACATTACCTCACCTATAATGTTAAGAAGTCGGAGGTCATGATATTTAAATATGGTAAGGGTCCTGATCATGTTTTACCGATCAATCTGTGTGGAACTGCCCTAAACATTGTTACTAAGTTTAAATATCTTGGTCACATCATTAAGGATGACTTAGCAGATGATGCTGATCTGGAACGACAGAGGCGTAGTCTCGCGTGTCGAAGCAACATGTTGGCTAGACGTTTCGCTCACTGCTCCAACCAGGTTAAAATAACTCTGTTCAAGGCTTACTGTCAGTCGTTCTACACCAGTCAACTCTGGTACCGGTACACGAGGAGTGCTTATAACACTCTTCGTGTACAGTATAATAACGCTTTTAGAGCTGTATTAAAGCTGCCCTGGCGGTGTAGTGCGACTGGCATGTTCGTTGAGAACAGAGTTGCTGATTTTTACGGGCTCTTGAGGAAACTCAAGGCATCTTTCCTGACTCGGATATGTGCATGTACTAATCAAATAGTGTCTGTAATATTGCGCTGTGTGTACATGCTAAGACGCTAAAATGCTGATATGTGTGATTTTAATGTAATTTAATTTTTAATTGTTAATAATGTAATATAATTTAATTTTAATTTTTGATAACTTTAATGATAATGTTAATAATTTTAATTTTTAATTATAATTTAATTCATTGTAAGGTAACTAATAAGTAATTTTGTTATGGGTTAATACCTGAAATAAACGATAATAATAATAATAATAATAATAATAATAAGCTTCTACTAGACAAATGCACAGACAAGAACACAGTAGCAGTTTGTATGAAGTGTTCGGACCATCAAAGTAAAGAAGTTAAGGGCTATGGCAAAACGACATCTAACTTTTTGGGACACTTAAAACGGAAGCATGGCGCTGACACAGAAAAGGAATGTAAAAAATATATGAAAGACAATAAGCGAAAGAAAAATAAAAATAATACAGTTCTGACTTCAAGGCAAACTCCGAAAACACCTGTAACTCAAGAAACTTTTGACCGTAACTTAGTAAATTATTTCGTTAACTCAATGATTGCTTTTCGAGCCGTGGAAGACCCCTACTTCATTAAGATGATGGAGGATTTAAATGTGACAAATAGTGGAATCAAGATACCCGGGCGACGTTCTCTCAGAAAAAAAGTAGCTAAACAATCATTCGATCTGATTTGCGAAATAAAACAAAACCTAGCTGCTGTGAAATATTTGTGCACTACCGCTGATATATGGTCAGGGAAGAAAAGAAGTTTTTTAGGTGTCACAGTCCACTAGATTGATAATAACTATAAGAGGCGTTCTGCAGCTTTAGCTTGTCGCCGATTTAAAGGGGCACATACATTTGACCGCATAAAAGATTTGCTTCTGGAAATATACTCAGATTTTGATATTGACCCCACTAAAATATTCTATATCTGTTACTGACAATGGGTCAAATTTTGTGAAAGCCTTCAAGATATTCGGAATAAATACGACATCCTTAATCGAATATGATGAAGATAATGAATCTTCAAGTCCAAGTAGCAGCGAGAACGAGTTAAGTGGAGAAGAACTCGAAGTGACTGAAGGAGAGTTCGGCACAAGACAGGAACACGAACATGATGATCTTCTGTTAGAAGCAAATATAGTAGACGACCATTCACAAAACAATTTGTTACCATTTCACTTTAGGTGTAATGCGCACACTTTAAATTTGATTGCTAGTAAGGACGTCCAAGCCTTGTTGACTGATAAATCGACATGTCTTGGAAAATTGCATTCCACAATAATGGAAAAATGTAACGATTTATGGAGTGCTGCTGCTCGCCCAAAATCAGCTGAGGTGATACATAACATTCTTGGACATACGTTAACACGACCTGGCATAACTAGATGGAATAGTTACTATGACGCTTTGAGAAATATATTGAATATCAGAACTAGTTACTCTCAACTAGCTAGAGCACTTAGTATAAGAAATCCATTACGAGACTCTGAATTTCAATATATTGAGGAATACTGCCAATGCGTTGCTCCAGTTGCAACTGCTTTGGACATATTGCAGGGCGATGACTCATTTTATGGAATATTATTACCTTACCTGCATGCACTAAAAAAAAATTACAGAAGATCACGACTACTCCAAATCTAAAATTCTGTGAACCACTTGCTGAAAAATATCTACAAAGCGTAGAGAAAAGATTTGAAGAGTTTTACACTCTTTCGAGTGAAACTAGTAAATATGCAGCCGTTGCAGCTCTGTGTTACCCCAGATTTAAAAAAAAAGTGGCTAGTATGTCTAACTGCAGCTGATCAAAAGAAGTGTATAAACATTTTTAAATCAGTCGTAAGGAAGGAAATATCAGAAATCCCAGAGCTTTTAACAGTCAACAATGCAGCCAATAACACACGCCACCAAGAAGACGAGTTTTTTGATTTCAATTCCGACTCTGGCAGTGAAGCGGAATCAGTTGATGATAAAAAGAGAGCGGATATGATAATTTCAAATTTTTTTGCCGAGGGAAGCCAAGAACGAGAGCTTCTACGAAGTTATCCTGTTATAGGCAAAGTGTTTATTAAGAACAATACACCAATGCCGTCCTCTGGCTCGGTAGAAAGAATGTTTTCTTTTGCAACTATGCTAAATAAACCTAGGTCACACAAATTATCTGACGACTTATTTGAAAAAAAAGTAGTTATGAAATGTAACTTGAACATCAAGAAATCAGAAATGTAAAGATCGGAGATTAGTTGATTGAAAATATTCTTCAAAATTAGAATTCAGTGTATTTGAAAGTTATAAATTATTTTTTTGTTCTTTGAATAATTAATAAAAATATTTTAATAAATGTGTCATTATTTTCCATCATTTCTTTTATATAGAATTAATAACATTGATGGATGTATTAGTTTACAATCAAGTTAATCAATTAATGATTAATGATTAACGTCAATAATCATGATTAAGATTATGTTTTTAATCATGATTATTCTAATCATGATTAATTTAATCTGATTAAAATTAATCTAATTAATTAATTGATTAAAAAATTAATTGATTAATGCCAACACTGACTCTATATAATAGCCACTAACCTGTGATCAGTCAGAGGTTAACCAAACGCATTAAGTATATCACACGCAATCTTAATTTCATCAAAGAGGTGTGTCATTGCTCGGTTTTTGTTCGTGTGCCTCAATTGCTTAAACTGGTTCTTCAGCCTGCCATTTATTGTTTCAACGACCCAGCGACACATCGTTATTTTCCGGGATTTGTTGTTACATGTATGTCGCATCATGTATTGTAACAGCTCGTTCATAATTGTTTCCAAATAAAGCATTGGGTATCGCCAAACACCTTGAAATAATTTCATCGCGAGATATATGATCGTATCCAAAATGTCTTGGAATAAAATCTCGCTTCAAGCATTCTCTTACAATCGTCATCGTCCTCTCAAATGTAGAGCGGGAAATTCTTAAAAGGCTGCACAATCTTTGGTTAGAATCACCAGTGTGCAGTTTCATCAGCACCGTTGCCAAGGCTGTAGCTGGCCTTCTTGTGTTATTTTCAGCAATTGAAGGTATGCTTTGCAGCATTTCTCGGAATTGAGTCTTTGAAAACCCAATATAATAGTGGAAAATACTGTCACTGATTGAAGATAGCCGTTCGAAGTTTAAATGTGAACAATGCGACTGCAATAGTCTCACCATGTCCATTAATTGTCTTGGAGAAAACATATTGTACACGTGACGTGTACTCCGTCCGATATCTTGCCAAGCACTATCATTTCTATGTTCTTCACATACACGAGAGCCAAAAGGTATAAAGAATTTCTTCTCTTTAAGAATAGTAGCTCTTAAAGACCTGTCAATCCGTTGTAAGTGTCGATTTTCAAAAATGCAAACTCTGGTATTCAAAGGTGCTCGATGATAACCGGGGAAATGAAAATGGCGTTGTCCTTGAACACCTCCAGCTGGCTGTTCTATAACGTTTGGTTGCGCTGCTGGTTCCAAGATGTGTGGATCCGCTGGATGTTCCAGAACATTTGGTTCCGCTGGTTGTTGCTAAACGTTTTGCTCCGCTGGTTGCTCCAATACGCTTGGTTCCGCTGACACGTAACGGTCAGCGCGTTGTAAGCATGGTCTGCAAATCCGGTCCCCGACACCAAACTAGAAACAAAATGAACTACCATTAGTGAAATGAAAATCGTCATTAAGACTAAGAAACCGTTTTTTATTCAGTTAGTATACAGTCTGAACAATGCTAGAAATAAAAGAAAAATAGCAAAAGCAAGGTGAGTTTAGTCTTAAATATTTAAGACATTCTTTCATAATAATAATCAGCTGTCTTAGGGCTCGTTCACAAAACTGCGTTGCGTCGTCGCATCCGCAAAAATCTGCGAGCTCATACGACGCATCGCAAGAACTTTTTTTTTTTTTTTTTTTGTGGATGGGAAATCATCAAATGACTTCTCCCGCTCTGGGCGGAGCGGGAGGGCGTGTCAAACTTTTGCTGACTAAAACCCACCCGTGTTCCTTCTGTTGCCTGTGCCGGGGCCACGGTAACTCTTTCGAACATCCCGCAACCCTAGCTGGCATCGGCCCTAGCGGACCCCGTCAATAGTGCTGACATCTCTTTGAGGCGCGCGTGGAACACGACGCGCCGTCGACTCGGGCTTGGTCCTTACCGGACGGCGAGCTACCCATTGCTCGCCATCCGCAAGCCCGCGCCTACGGTGGCCGGGAATCGGCTGCCAATTCCCGACGCCCAGGGCGTCTCCTGCGGCGACTAGGGGCGTGAGGGCGCAAAGCTTGCCTCTCCCTCACGCGTTCCGCCTCCTCCTTCACGAGCATTACTGCTTCGCAGAAGGAGGTAATGGCTTCCCATGCACTCTCGCTCCGTACCATGGCCTAGACCAGGGCCGGACGCGAGAGATCGCCGCCGCCGATCGCTTCCGCGAGGACACGGCGGTGCTCCGCCCAAGCCGGGCAGACCTCCACCGTATGCTCCACCGTGTCCTCCGGGCGATCCACACAGTGGTGACACCCGGGCGTTTCCTCCCGCCTTATCCGGAACAGGTACCTCCCGAAGCACCCGTGTCCGGTGAGGACCTGCGTCAGGCGGAAGGTGAGGACGCCGTGGCGCCTCTCCAGCCACTCCTCAAAGAGGGGACTTGTCGCCGCAATTGTGGCGTGCCCAGCGCTGGGTTGCGACAATCGCACTCTCCATGCCGCCATGAGATCCTGCCGGAGCTCTGTCCGCCGTGCCGCGATTTCTCGCGGCAACGGAGTTACACCCCGGCGTCCTGCCTCCTCGCGCCACTCCCACATGTGCGCGAGCATCGCAAGAACTTGCAAATTGATTCGCATTGCGCATTCCTGCGTCACCCTATTCGTGGAAGGGAAGAAACCTTGTCGCACGAATTCGCATCGCACCCATTCGCAGTTTTGTGTACAAGTCCTATAACACACGGGGCTCCACCCGCCGCGGCACCGCTAAAGCACACATGGTATCTAGAGTACCCAAAAGTTTTTTGCCTCAAGGTGCACATGGGATCTGCAGTCCCCAAAGCGGGACTGACGTTATATTATGCCTTAACTAGTGTGTATTTCTTAATGGTAACAGTACCGTGTAATTTCTTACTAAATAACAACATATATTTATGACAAACCTACGAGCTCTCATTTCAAAAATGAAAAAAAAAAATAGTTCTTTTCCGTCTGTGGTTCTTTGTTTTGGTTCTTCATTACTTGTAAATATGTAATGTAAATTGTACTGTGCAATGTGATTTTGTTCACGTTTTACATTACGTAGTCGGTCCCATAATGAACTGGCCTGATATAGTTCTACGCGACATGTCGCTACATGTTGTGTTGCATTAAATAGTACGTTTATCGTGCACTTAATATAAGAAACACGCATCGACATGAAATGCTTAGTCTTAGTTTAATAGGCATTTGAATGACGAGAGTCGCGTATTTTTTCAAAATGTCGAAAACTGAGTATCGAAGTGTCATAAAGTTTCTGTTTAAAGAAGGTTTATCCCCTGCCCAAATAAAAGAACGATTGGATGGCGTGTATAAGGAGTCTGCCCCCTCCTATAGCACAGTGAAAAATTGGGTGAAAGAGTTTCGCCTCGGGAGAGAAACCGTCGAAGACATTGGCCACGACGGTCGATCTGTGGAAGTGCTCACTCCCGAAACGATTGCTCTTATCGAAGAGGAGGTTCTGAGTGACCGCCGTTTGAAGATTAAAGAAATTGCAGCTAGGCTTGGGCGCTCTAAAAGTACCGTTCATCGCGCGACCCATGAACATCTTCACATGAAAAAAGTGAGTGCAAGATGGGTACCGAAACTTCTTTCAGCGGTACAGAGACAGGAAAGAGTGCGCTGCGCTTCGGAGTTTTTGGATCTTTGTGGCGAAAATCCAAAGACTGTGATCGAGCGGCTAGTGACTGGTGATGAAACTATGATCTTGTATTATGATCCACAAAGCAAGCGCGAGTTAATGGAATGGCGTTATAAGGGTGAAAAGCCCCCTAGAAAGGCAAAGGTGCAACAATCGACTAAAAAACTGATGTGCACAATCTTTTGGGATTTTCAAGGCAATTTGATGGTGGATTTTAAAGAACGTATTACAGTCGTGAACGGCGAATATTATGCTTCTTTAATATATAAATTACGAAACAAGATAAAGGAAAAACGAAGAGGCAAGCTGTCTAAAGGTGTCCTGTTGCTCCGTGACAACGCCCGTGTTTATACCGCTGGTGTTTCGAAGGATGCAGAAGTTGAACATCCACCTTACAGTCCAGATATGGCCCCGTCCGACTATTATTTATTTCCAAATTTAAAGCGGGACTTAAGAGGAAGAAAGTTTTCAAGCGATGAAGAGTTACAGGCGGCCGTCTACAGTCATTTTGAGGATAAAAATTGTAATTATTTTTATAAAGAATTAGAGATGTTGATTCACAGATGTCAGAAATGTGTTAGTATTCATGGTGATTATATAGAAAAATAAAATTGGTTTCGTTTAATTTCCTTCATTGGTTCATAGTTAGGCCAGTTCATTATGGGACCGCCTACGTAAAAATAAACATTCCATGGATTTTAAACCTAAAAACATATAGGTTACCACTTGTATTTTTGTTTCATAAAATATTTTCTATTTTTATTTATTTTTTAACAATTTTATAAATAAAGTCAATCATACATTCAAAGGAAACCAACACATTTTGAAAGCCCTGCTCGTTGATAATAAAAAAAATATGAGCCGGAAGCAAAATACCCAGAAACAAAGTCGTAAATAGGGTTTTTGTGGAACACCTGCGTGCCACACGATGCGCGCAGCCGGTGACTCATCGGTCGTGTGCGCTTAAGGTGTAAAATAGATAGTAAATATGTGCGCTTCAGCGGCTTTAGGTTAGTTACATGAAGTATATATCACACTTCACATGGGAATAATATTTTATTTTGCCGGGATGTATAGTCTATTTTACTTTCTACTTCTCCTACTACATAAAATATCCGTATAAATATATCGATCCGTTGCGGCGTAAAGGAACAACAACAAACAATAAGTTGAACGGAGACATTTTTACAGTTTTTCGTATTGCATTAATTATATTCTCGTAAATAACTTACCTTTGTTATATTTCTAATATTGATGAGATGCTGCATCAAGGAAGGATGTGCTTGCATTAATTCAGCAGTTAATGGCATTGACGGTCTCCGGCGATTATTACTCCGATTTAAAGTGCGTTGGCACAACAAACAAAGTCCCAAGTCTGCCATATTGTCACAACAACAAAATCCAACACGTAAAACACAATCACAGTCCCGAGTATGTCAAGCACAGGTTATCCAATTAATGAAACGTTTTTCAAGTCCAGATTATTAAGCCAAGTCGTCTATAAAATCACCACGAGAAACTCTAAAAAAACACACGTAAGCCACGAAGGTAGAACAGTGAGTGCTTTGTTTGCCAATGTGTAATAAATATAAAATACCTTAAACAGGCTCGTGCGCAGGTAAAAAATTCTTTGACTGTGATTGGCTAGCGTTCTAGCCAATTAGCAGTGCCGCCCGGTGTTGGCGTCAGTGAAAGCGCACGGGAAGGACAGCAACGCATCATTTTGAAGTCAGAATTATGATCTGGCTATAAACGCACAACGATAAAACAAACTTCAAGTGGTAATTGTTGAATTATTTACAATTGTATTATTTTTTCTTTAAACACCCATAACTCAGTTCGGACTGAGTTTATGATATAAGACCCCATACAATATTACATTTGTTATATTATTCTGCATCACTTTTTTCATATCCGATCGACTGCCGCCAAAAAAATAAAAGGCACCAATTTTACGCATTGGCCTTTCATGTTTTCCTTGGACCATTACTGTATAACAGACTAAATGCAAAAGCAAACATCTATTCCCTAAATTATGCAAATTGCAAGAAAACTCTCAAGGTAGCTCTTCAAAGTTTGTCCTATGAAGATACAGAGAAGTTGTTAGTAGTATTGAAATAAAGAGTGTTTAGCGTACTATTTATTTTTAATTAGTTCGATAAGTTAGTATGATAAGATTTTACACCTCACTTACATACCTATTAGATGACTATTTTATTTTGTAAAATTACAGTGATTATATCTCAATATTTTACCTCCTCTCGCCTGAAACACAGGATGTCCTAGTTCAGGCAAATAACACTAGTGAACTTGACATAGATTTAAGCAAAATTGTATTTTCTGTTTTACTTTATAACTTGAATAAATATATTATATTATTATTATTGTGGCGTGCCCAGCGCTGGGTTGCGACAATCGCACTCTCCATGCCGCCATGAGATCCTGCCGGAGCTCTGTCCGCCGTGCCGCAATTTCTCGCGGCAACGGAGTTACGCCCCGGCGTCCTGCCTCCTCACGCCACTCCCACATGTGCGCGAGGACTTTTGCCTCCAGATCCCATGGCGGTAATCCGGCAAGGAGGTTCGCCGCCTCCCCGGAGACCGTGCGGTATCCCCGGGCTAACCGGATGGCCATGACCCTCTGGGACGCGTTCAACCGACGGACCGGTTGCCGCCTCACGGAACGCGCCCACACCGGAGCTCCGTAAAGGGCCATGAACCGCACGACCCCCGCGTAGAGCCTCCGGCAGGAGGCGTTTGGACCCCCCAGATTGGGCAGGAGCCGCCTCAAGGCGGCCCCGGCCCGCTCCAGTCTGGGAGCCAAACGTCGGAATTGCTCCACGAAATTCCATCGGCTGTCGAGGACAAGTCCCAGGTACTTCATCGTCGACTCGACACCGATGGGAACCCCTCCTACCGTTATTTGGGAACCCAATGGTGGCGCGTTCCGAGGACCATGAAAACACATGGCCTCAGACTTGTATTTTGCAAGGCCACCTCGAGTCCCAATTGCCGGATCCTCTCTACGATTGTCGCAACCCCGCGTGCCGCTAATTCGGCCGCCGCCTGGTGCGACCTCCCCTGCGCCAGGACCAGCGTGTCGTCAGCGTAGCAAACTACGCTGACGCCACCAGGGAGGTCGGCGCGCAGCACCCAGTCGTACCCGATGTCCCACAGATGCGGTCCCAGAACCGATCCCTGCGGGACACCGCACGACATCTCTCGCCGGTTCCACTCTCCCCGGTGACCGGGGTAGATGACGGCCCTGTCCGTCAGATAGGCCTCGACCACGCGACAGAGGTAGGTCGGCACTCGGTGATACCGGAGTGCCTCCCTGATGCAACTCCAGGGCAGGGTGTTGAAGGCATTGGCGATATCTAGAGACACCGCCAAGACGACCCCACCCCGGGCCACAGCATCCCCCGTCGTGAGGGCTCGTACGCGCATGATGGCGTCCACCGTAGAGCGCCCCTTGCGAAAACCAAACTGGTTCTACGCCAAATCCGGCCCCACCCTCACCAGCCGCCCGACGAGGCGGTCTGCAATGACTCTTTCAAAGATCTTGCCCACCTCGTCGAGCAGCACGATGGGCCGGTAAGCGGACGGAGAGTCCGCAGGGCGCCCCGGCTTCTTAATGAGGACCAGTTTCCCCGTCTTCCATTGAAGCGGGAACCGGCCCCTCTCCAAGCATGCGCTTAGGAGCCCCCTTAGTCGAGGCCCGAGAGCCTCCAAGGCCAGGACCCAGGCTTTTCCAGGTAAGCCGTCGGGTCCTGGGGCGGTATTCCTGGCATTCAGCCTGCGCACTGCCACTCTCAGCTCTACCTCGGTCACCTCCGGAGCATCGTCGTCATCGTCGGCTGTGTGGTCCGCATCGGACACCGCAGGAGACGGAGCCATGGGCGGGGGAGTATGTTCTTCTCGCGAAGGGAACAGAGCGCTCACCACGTCCTCCACGAGCTGGGGCCGAAGCCTCTGCGTCAGCGGGGGAGCCCATGGGCGGAGTTTGTTCCGCACCATTTTATAGGGGCGTCCCCACGGGTCCCTGTTCAGAGTCTCCAGCGACTCCTCGCGGGCCAGTCCCTTGGCCCGCAGGATTTCCGCTCGGAGGGCGGTCTTCGCCGCTCTGTACCCCTCGTACAGCTCCGCCTGAATGGCTTCCGAATCCGGAGGGCGGATACGGAGCCTGCGGTGCTTGGTGTATCGGTGTCGCGCAGCAACGCACGCGTCGCGCAGAGACGACAACTCCGGCGACCACCAGCACACCTGGCGCCGGGCGCGCCCGTGCCGGACCCGGGGCATTGCCATGTCGCATACTTCGGACATGGCCTCCCGGAACCACCCCGCCTCGTCATTGATGTCAGCAGGTCTGTCCGGTGGTGACACCCAGGCCTGCACGATCGAGGCTTCCAGGAGGAGCTCCCGGTCCAGCTGCTTCAACGCCCACCGCGGACCACTCGGGGCCTGTCGGACCGGCGCGCTCGAGGTCTGGGCGGAGACGTCAAACCGGATATACCGGTGATCGGAGTAGGTCTCCACCCCCTCCATGACGCGCCAGTCGACGACACGCGGCGACAGAGCGGGGCTGGCGAACGAAATGTCCACCACTGACTCACCCCGCATCCGCACACACGTGGGGACAGAACCCCGGTTTAGGATGACCAGGCCCGTCTCCAGAGCCCAGTCCTCCACCATCCTGCCCCGTGTGTCCGTATGCCGGGAACCCCAAGCCACATTCTTGGCATTGAAGTCCCCAAGGACGAGCACAGGGAGGGAACGGAACCCGACGACGACGACTCTCAACTCCGCAAGGGAGTTGTGGAACTCGGCGAGAGTTCGGTTCGGGGAGAAGTATACCCCTACCACGACAATCTCCCCGAACCGTGCTGCCACGCAACCCCGTCCCCTCTTGACCGCCTCGAGGGACGGGGTACTGGCGGCGGCCGACGAAATTAGGGTCACTGAGCCGCTCAGGTCCTCCACCCAGTCATCCCTGGGCGGGACAAAGTACGGCTCAGCGACCACGGCGAAGTTAATCGACCACTGCGCCATGCTCTGGAGCAACAGATCCAGAGCGGAGGCGCAGTGGTTGATGTTCGCCTGGAGGAGGCGTAATGGGGCCATTATTGGCACTCCATATCAGCCCCCTCCCGAACCCTCTGTGAGGGCCCTGCCGCGGTGGTTGCGGCGGCGGCGACAGTGGAGGCGGCGGCGGTGACGACGGTGGCGGAGGGCTTGCTGGCCCTGGGTTTGGCGGGTGGAGCGCAGGCCTTGCTCCCAGCCCGGTGATTGGCCGGCTTGCCAGCTGCCACACACGCGAAGCAGTGCGGCGCGGCTTTACACGAGCCGGCCTTGTGACCGGGCTGACCACAGCAGAAGCAGTGGCTGCTACGATCCACCTCCGAGGTGCATTTAGCTCCCACGTGGTTGCCCACGTGGCAGCGGAAGCACCTCAGAGGTCTGGGTTCCAGCAGTTTCACCTGCGTGGAAACCCAGCCCACCTTGAGCCATTGGCCCTCCCCGGTTATTTTTCGGGCCACCGCCACGGGGCAGCTCACCGTAACCGTTCGCATCCCCGTGAAGTCAGGGCGGATGGTGCCTACCCTAACCTGCTCGGCTGAGCACCCTCCAGTCCTAACGACGGCGGCCACCACCTCTCCCTCCGTCGCTGAGTCGTCCAAACCCAGTATGCGCATATCAGCGCGCTTGGTGGGTCTGGACACTCGGGCCTCGTCCGCATTTAGGGACGCCCTAAGCCTTTCGGCCAGAGCGTCAGCGGTCGGGCCGCTGGCCGCACCGGGGACCTCCAGCATCCGGGCCCCAGTCCAAGTGACCTTTACTCGGACGCCATCTGCGATGCTCGTCGAGGTTCACCGCCGCCCTCGCCTTGGCAAGCACGTCGCGGTAGGACACGCCCTTCTTCTCCGCTTCCGGCTGTAGTGTGATCACTACAGCTGCGGACTTCGGGGCACGGAGCCTAGCCGCGACGATTCGCTCCTTGCGCAGCTGCCGCCTCTCCTTCTTTTTGGCCGCCCTTGCTGCCTTACCTGCCTTCCTCTTCTCTCCGGCTACTTGCCATTCGGCGTCAGCTGGAGGGGATTTAGGAGGCGGGGGCGGTCGTTTCGCCGCCGGGGCTGGGGCCCTCGCGGGTTCCGGCACGGCCCCGCCTTTCACCTGCCCCGATGACCCCGGCTTGGCCGTGGCAGCCGCGGCGGCGGCATACGATGCCGCCTTCCGCTGGTTCGAGGCCGCCTGGCTCGCCGCCAGCGGGGGGCGTAGAACTATGGCCTCCAGGGCGGAAAACCTGCTCCCGAAGGCAGCCAGTTCCCGCTGGACCAGGGCCAGAACCCGGTCCTCAGTAGGCACGGGCCCGACCTGCCCATGCCGCGCCTCCTCCTGTGGCACCTCCCGGGGGCCGGCTTCTCGAAGCCTAGCCAAGCCAAGTCCGCTCGGAGCTCCGCGTTCTCCTTTCGGAGAAGCTCCATGGCGGCTGTCAAGCGAGCGACCTCCGCCCGCATCTCTGTCATTCCGTCCGACGGGGGCCTGAGGTGACTGGCCTCCGCTGCCGCCATAATGGAGGCCGTGGCTGCGGATATGGCCTTGTCTTTAGAGGACTGAGTCCTCTTCAAGGCCACACTTTTGATAGCGGCTGCCACGACCTCTGCGAACCTGACCGTTCGCTCCGAATTCGAACCGCCAGTGGCGTCCGGCTCACCACCTGACGACTCCGACCCGGCCGAGACCGGCCCTAACTGCGACTCTGGCTCGGCCGGGCCGGCTCGGCTCGGCTTGCTGGCCTCCTTCATGGCGAGCCCTCTGCCCACACCACTTTCATGGGCCCCACCCCGCCGGCTGATCTTTTTACGGGCCGAGCTCACCCATCCATCCGAGGAAGACTCCTGGCCATCCCCCGGTTTGGGGCGCTTCTTCAAGAACTCTAGGTTCTTCTTAGCCGCCCCCACCACTTCGCGCTCTTGGCTCTTATATGAGCCCTTCGCGCCAGATACGGCGTCGGACTCCGAACCCGCATCACTTCCCTCCTCTTCTCTACGGTTTTTGTTTTTAGTTATTGGATCCATGTTTGTTCCCACGAGTAAAAACTTTATATTGTCTCAAAATCTAATGGTTCGCACTAGCGACTAATTTAGCTACCCATTAGTCAAGCTATCAACCTCCCTCACGGTGCGCCGCCGCTTGGAGGTTTGGGGTGATTTTTTATAGAGGTTTTCTTCCTCGCGGCCCGGGCGGTTAAGCCAAGACCCTCGACCCCCGTCAAAAGTCAGAGACATGACCTTGACAATCTTCGGGGCTACGAGAATAACGGTGGCAGAAAGAGAAGGCCTCATCCTGCCTGCCCGGCGGCAGAGTTAGTGCACACCGAGCCCGCTCTTACTCCGCCGCTGTGCGTCTCTGCTTAGAGCGCAGAGAGACACACGTTGGAGCGTACCTCTGACAGGATATTGGCATACGGGCAACAAGACCCCTTAGGCACATAGTACCTAATGGGGAGTCATTGCCCGTACCCCAGAGTGCACCGTCCCGGTGACTGGCCTTTCCTCCGAACGCATCCATAAGGGAATTCCAGCCCACAGGCACACGGGGAGGTTTCCTGTCCAAGCACCCTGCGTGTATGATATGGGACCCTTACTATGCAAAATATGATCAAGCACTGGAAAGAATTCAGCGTAAGTTTTTGAAAACATTGCAGTTTAAATGTCACTTGGAGCGTCTGCCATACGAGCAGTCGTTGCAGAAATTTAAGTTGATGACACTACATTCAAGGCGTATGTTACTCCAAGCCATGATGCTCCGTGGATTGATACATAACAAGTTTGATTGCCCTGAACTTGTCAATAATATATTTTATATCGTGCCCAGAACTGTAATAAGACGAGAGGCTCGCGCTTACCCACTCTTTGCTGCGACCACTAGTCGTACAAATGCGGGTGAGCGGGCGCCTCTCCACAGATTAGTCAAAATTTACAACCAACATTTTGTTAAGATAGACATATTTGTCTCACAATGTGTTTAAAAAAGAACTGGTTACTGCACTCAAAACCAATTAATAATTCTGTACGATGTTATGATTAGCCCTACCTCTCATCCATACTGTATGTAAGTAAATTTTACTAGTAATATGTGGAAACGTTGTTGATTGTACGTTAACCTACTTAATTGTATACTTAGACGTAAGAAAAAATGTACAATTGTTTGTTTTCCCTAATATAATAAAATAAAATAAAATAGGAAAACCTGTTCAACAACAATTTGTGCGGGATACACATTTATGTGCTGGGTTGGTGAGGAATAAAACCAATGTTGAAGCTTGAAGCCTTCTTTAATCTTCTTGTAGTGTTCCTATTTCTTCAACTGCTGCCCGCTGACTGTGCCGATACCTTTTTTTTTTTTTTTCCTAACTATGGCATCTCGTAGTTGGCCAAGAGTGGCCGTGACTACTTAACCGGTCAATCCTGTGGCTGCCTTAAGCTAACTCAAAGCCTCCAGCCAGGGGCGTGTTACTTACAATACTAAGTGACTGCGCGCTAAGGGCACCCCCTGTGGGGTACGAACCTCGGCTTAGGGCGTCACTGGGGGGACAGCAAGTTGGGACAGGCTGGATCAAACTTGGATAATTATTATTTATCTGGGGAATTTAACGCTACAGGCTCAGCTTCGGCGCGGGCTGGCGCTTCTTCGAGCAAGGGTCGGGGGGATTTATTAACTCGGGGTTTTCGCGCTGGACCTCGGCGGCGGGGTCGGAATGTCGGTTTTTTGTGTTTTTGTACTGTACTAGTAGCCCTATTGCTTTCCTGGAGGAGAGTAATAGGGTCGTCTGGGTCTAATAGTGTGTGCCTCGGACGGCGGACTTTACTAATGTTGGAGGGGGTATATTTAGCGGCCTCGACAACTAGGGGGTTGCGATGTTTGGCGGCGGTATCAAAGAAACGCTTGGAGTTACGTTTCATGAACTGGAGGATGGTGGGGATTTTGAGATCGAGATGGAGGATCTCGTTCCGGACATAGAAGGGGGATCCCGTGATCATTCGGACGGCACGGTTCTGGAGGGTCTGCATCCTATGGATGTGGTGGGGTTTTGCGTGAGCAAAGACTGCACAGGCGTACGTCATAATAGGGCGTATGCACGCCGTGTAAATGCGCAACTTGCACTTTAGTGACAACTTGCTTTTTGCATTCATAATCGAGTGGAGTCTACCGAGAGCGAAAGCGGCGCGCGAACGAACCTTCTTTATGTGCTCTGCGAAGGTGAGGTGCTCATCGAGAATCACACCTAGATATTTGGCTCGCTTCTCCCAAGGGATAGGCTTACCGAACATGGAGATTGGTCGGGGGGGGTGGGGCTGTGGCGCGGTTTTGAATAAAGAACCGCTTGACTTTTGTCGGGATTCACTTCAATTCTCCACTTCCTGAACCAGTCGCCAAGTTTGGTGACCGCTCTTTGGAGAGTGAGAGAAATCGAGGCTTGTTTGGTGCCCGAGCAGTAAATGGCCGTGTCGTCTGCGAACAGAGCCAACTGTGCCTTTTTGCTCCTGGGTATGTCGCTAGTGAACAGCGTGAAGATGAGGGGGGCAAGCACAGAGCCCTGGGGGACGCCTGCGCGGATAGGGTGGGGGGAGGATAGTGCTCCTTCGATGCGATAGCGGAAGGTGCGGTTCGACAAGAAGTCTCGTAAGATGAGTACGAGACGGTCCGGCACACCGAGTTGGTAGAGCTTATATAATAAGCCGTTGTGCCAGACTCTGTCGAACGCTTTCGCTATGTCGAAGTATATAACACCCGTCATCAAGCCACGCTGGAAGCCAGCGCTTATGTGTTCGATGATGCGGTGGGCCTGATGCACACAAGAGTGCTGGGTTCGAAAACCAAACTGTTCGTTTGGGATGAGGCCTTTTGTTTCGGCATAGTCTCTGAGACGCTTATAAATAAGTTTCTCATAGACTTTGCCGAGGACATTGAGCAGACTGATGGGGCGGTAGCTCGAGGGCTCAGATTTGGGCTTTCCAGGCTTGGGGATGCCGATGACAGTGGCCTTTTTCCATGCATCTGGGAAGATGTTATTGTTCATGGCACCATTGAAGATGGTGGTCAGTAGCATTATGAGGTGGGCAGGGAATAGTTGTATTACCCTGTTTGTGATGCCGTCTGAGCCGGGAGCTTTACGGGGCTTTAAACCCTTGATGATATCGTGCACTTCGTCTGGAGTGACGGGAGGCAGAGGATAGTCAGGGTTTTCAACGGGGGGAAGGGAGGCTCTACGTTCGACTTCAGCGTCGACTTTTGACAAGTGAGCTTGGTCTACTGGTTGAGAGCTGGGAGAGCATTGAGCCTCGAGGCTGTTGGCCAGGCATTCAGCCTTGTCTGCATCGTCGAAGGCGATGGTCTTGTCAGGGCGGAGTAGAGGGGGCATGGAGACTACTTCTTTGGATTTTAGTTTCCTTTGAAGTTCCCAGAAGGCCTGATGAGTGGGCTCTAGGTCGCTTAGCATCCTGTCCCAGCCAGCGGTACGCAGCTCCGCTAGGCGTGTCTTTACAGCTCGCTGTAAATGGCGCATATGGGCTTTGTTCGCAAGGCAGGGGAAGTTGCTGTATGCACGGACAGCCGCGTTCTTCTCGCGCAACAGTTCACGCACATCGTCCGGCAATCTCCAGCGACGGTCATCGTCCGCTGGAGTTACCTTTGAACAGTCGTTCAGGACTGATTGTACGTACTCAGTGAGCGAGTCGATCGCGGCCGTCGTGTCCGCGACAGAGTCGAACTGATCAGGGATGGAGTCCAAGTGATGGGAAGAAGTGGATTTCAGGCTTTTGCTTACTTTCCTCCAATCTGTGACTATTTTGGTGAGAGGGGGTTGAGTGGGGTCATGGAGATCGACACGGGGGGCCAGTTTCATGACCACTGGTCGGTGGTCAGAGGAGAGCTCTTGTACCGCCTCTATAGAATCCAACCGTAGGTTGATATTCTTCAGAAGCGCTATGTCGAGGACGTCGGCGGTATGGTTGGGGTCGTGGGGAAAATGGGTTGGAGTCATCGGGGCGATGACATCGAAATTTAGTATGGGGCAGAGACCGAACAGTTGTCTTCCTCTGGCTGAGGTGGTGTTGCTGTTCCAGGCAGGGTGTTTGGCGTTGAGGTCGCCCGCTATGATAACGGAATCACTCAGGCCGAAGAGGGCAGAGAGGTCGTCAGAAATCGACTGGGGATTTTCTGACGAGGTTTGGGGGGAAACATAGGCCGATACTAGGGTGATCGGTTGGTGGCCTGACATGCCTAGCCGGCATACAGACACTTCTAATTTGGATAGGGGGGGAGGGTCCATAGGGATGCAGTGAAGAACCTTTCTATAGTATATGAGGGTGCCACCCTTGTGACACCGAGTCCTGTCGTTGCGAACTACGCAGTAGTTAGCGATTGACGGGTTTCGGACGTTGGGCTTGAGGAAGGATTCCTGTATAAGGAGAATATCAATTTGATGATCACGGAGGAACTCGGCGATCTCATCGCGTTGTTCGCGAATGCCGTTGGCATTGAAGTAGCCTAATTTAAGGGATCGGGGCTTAGTTCTCCCTTTGGCTTCTTTATCCATAGTGGGGGTTGGGAAGGTTGGCGAAGGAGGATAAGGCTTGCGTGATCTCGGGATACGAGTTATATATCTCCAGAATCTGGAGAAGGTTGCCGGCATTTCTGGCAGCAACTAATTCGTTTGCCATTTTCCTGGCGCGTGGGGTGAGGAAGGCCGTGAAGGTGCCCGAAATAATGTTGAAGGGGTCGAGGGGGTTAGGGCCAACCGTAGTCGGTGAGTGGGGGGGTGCAGTACCGGCTGCAGGGGCGGTTTTAGGCGCTTGCACCGGTCTCGGGGGGAGGGCGGGGGCGGGCGCGGCGGCGCGGTTGCGGGGGTCCATCAGCGCTGGGATGGATGGAGGTGGGGGGGTGGTTTTGGCCAGGGCCGGGAAAGCCCTTTGATGGTTAAGGGCCGTCCAGGGGCTAGGCCTTTGAGGGCTTAGCCGTTCTGGCATTTGGGTCGAAGGGGCGGGGGCTTCCCTTTGCTGGCGGGCGATTGCGCGCTTGGCCAGTTTGGGGGATAATTTCGGGGCTTTAGGGCAGCCCCGGTAATTTGCCGGGTGTCCTGACTCACCACATAGCACACAGCTAGGTGGCTCGGTGCAGAGGGTACGGTCCTTAGGACGGGGGCAGTCAGAAGTGCCGTGCTCGCCCAGGCACTTGACGCACCTGGGTTTGGCGTGGCAGTTCTTCTGCGCGTGGCCGTATAGCTGGCATCGGTGGCATTGACCGATGAAGCCATATTTATTGGGCTTCTGGATCTCAAAGCCCATGAGATGGTATATGGTTTTTATGCCAAAGATAGGGTGATGCCCTTCAGTTGGGGGACAGACGACGAGGACCATGTCGAATGCATGACCGCCTCTGGCACGGTGCATTCGGTGGACCTCCGAAACTGGGATATTTTGGGCCTCTAAGTCGGCCTTGATGGCGTCAGTAGGGATTTCCTTAGGAATCCTACGAATTACCACTCGGGTCTGGCGCTCTTCGGGGAGAGTGTAGGTGTGGAAGGACACACCTCTCGCCCGAAGGAGCCTGGTGAGCTCCCTATAGTCCTTGGACGTAGGGATGCTCACTTTGATACCCTGCTGGGTAGAGCGGGCGTTGGTGAAGCCGATCTTATGCTCGGTGCACCATTGGGACACATCTGTCCACTTTGCCTTGTCCTGAATGAACACAGGCGGGGGGGGTGCCAGCTTCTTGGGGGCTGAAGAAGCAGGAGTCAGGGCGGGGGGGACATCCTGCGAGGAGGATGTGAGGGCGCTATTTTTTGCCGCGGAGGCAGGGGTAGAGGATTCAGGCTTACCGGCCTGGGAAGGACTGGCTGAGATGGGTGCCGTGGGGACAGAGGCAGAGGAGGAGGTGGAGGCTGGGGCGGCGGGGATGGCTGCCGCCAGAGGCTTTTTGGCCTTGCCGGCCTTTGAGGAGGCGCTCTTCTTCCTCTTCCCTCCCTTTCCGACGACTTGATAGTCGTCTGAGGAGGAGGAGGAGGAAGTGAGCGAGATGGCGTCTTCGGACTCTGAGTCCGAAGGAGGGGTGCAGGTGTCCATCACCTCGGGCTGGGGGGAGACTACGGACGGCGTTGAATCCGCCGTAAGAGGGATGCCCCTGTCTGCTACAGGGGGGGGAAAGCGGGCTCTCAAGAGCCTCGCTTGGGTCAAGGTGGCGACTACGCCAAGCCTTCCCGTATTTCAGCAAGAAGTCGGGGTCCTTAAAAAGGACCTCCCTTGCGAAGGCTACGATGTCTGCGTCAGACATCGTAGCAAAAGGGAAAAAAGAAAATAGAACAGTAAGGGGACCTAATGATCCTACTCCTACTCCCCGGGTGGATGGGCCCGGGGATGTGTGGCCCTCCCTGTCGGGTGCAGACAGGGAGGTGTGTACCTACTTGTGAGCCCTAGAGCTGAAACCTGTCGCCAATCTTAATGTGCGACAGGGCCCTGACCAGTCTAGCGCGAAGGGTGTAGACACACCCTAAAGACACTAGGTGAGTAACTGTGGAAGGAAAACTGTCACCGGAGCCGACTAGGAGACCCCCCAAGGCCGGTTAACTCTGGGACCCGTCCAATTGACTGCCTTACCCTGAAAGGGTTCAGCGGGTGTGTTGGGTCAACACCCCCTTGACTTGGTTGTCACCGTGAGGTATCCGTCAAGGACCACGAAACTGTGGTTTTTTCCCTGAGGGGGTCAAGGAGACACGCCGAACGTTTATGAGACGGACGACGTCAAAGAAACAATTTGTCAACGATCGCCTTGAAAAAGGCAATAATTGATAATGGGTGCAGTCAGAGACTACTGGAGTCGGAGCGTGACGTGGCGTCACGAGCGAGCTTCGATGGCGGTGAGTCAGCGGTGAGTCAGCGGTGCAGCGAGCGGGATGCGTCAGCGGCACGACCGTCCACAGCGGAGTCGAGCGAGGGAATGTGCCGATACCTTTTTTTTTTTTTTTTTTTTTTTTTCCTAACTATGGCATCTCGTAGTTGGCCAAGAGTGGCCGTGACTACTTAACCGGTCAATCCTGTGGCTGCCTTAAGCTAACTCAAAGCCTCCAGCCAGGGGCGTGTTACTTACAATACTAAGTGACTGCGCGCTAAGGGCACCCCCTGTGGGGTACGAACCTCGGCTTAGGGCGTCACTGGGGGGACAGCAAGTTGGGACAGGCTGGATCAAAACTTGGATAATTATTATTAACTGGGGAATTTAAAACTACAGGCTCAGCTTCGGCGCGGGCTGGCGCTTCTTCGAGCAAGGGTCGGGGGGATTTATTAACTCGGGGTTTTCGCGATGGACCTCGGCGGCGGGGTCGGAATGTCGGTTTTTTATGTTTGTGTACTGTACTAGTAGCCCTATTGCTTTCCTGGAGGAGAGTAATAGGGTCGTCTGGGTCTAATAGTGTGTGCCTCGGACGGCGGACTTTACTAATATTGGAGGGGGTATATTTAGCGGCCGCGACAACTAGGGGGTTGCGATGTTTGGCGGCGGTATCAAAGAAACGCTTGGAGTTGCGTTTCATGAACTGGAGGATGGTGGGGATTTTGAGATCGAGATGGAGGATCTCGTTCCGGACATAAAAGGGGGATCCCGTGATCATTCGGAGGGCACGGTTCTGTAGGGTCTGCATCCTATGGATGTGGTGGGGTTTCGCGTGAGCAAAGACTGCACAGGCGTACGTCATAATAGGACGTATGCACGCCGTGTAAATGCGCAACTTGCACTTTAGTGACAACTTGCTTTTTGCATTCATTATCGAGTGGAGTCTACCGAGAGCGAAAGCGGCGCGCGAACGAACCTTCTTTATGTGCTCTGCGAAGGTGAGGTGCTCATCGAGAATCACACCTAGATATTTGGCTCGCTTCTCCCAAGGGATAGGCTTACCGAACATGGAGATTGGTCGGGGGGGGGGTGGGCCTATGGCGCGGTTTTGAATAAAGAACCGCTTGACTTTTGTCGGGATTCACTTCAATTCTCCACTTCCTGAACCAGTCGCCAAGTTTGGTGACCGCTCTTTGGAGAGTGAGAGAAATCGAGGCTTGTTTGGTGCCTGAGCAATAAATGGCCGTGTCGTCTGCGAACAGAGCCAACTGCGCCTTTTTGCTCCTGGGTATGTCGCTGGTGAACAGCGTGAAGATGAGGGGGACAAGCACAGAGCCCTGTGGGACGCCTGCGCGGATTGGGTGGGGGGAGGATAGTGCTCCTTCGATGCGATAGCGGAAGGTGCGGTTCGACAAGAAGTCTCGTAAGATGAGTACGAGACGGTCCGGCACACCGAGTTGGTAGAGCTTATATAATAAGCCATTGTGCCAGACTCTGTCGAACGCTTTCGCTATGTCGAAGTATATAACACCCGTCATCATGCCACGCTGGAAGCCAGCGCTTATGTGTTCGATGATGCGGTGGGCCTGATGCACACAAGAGTGCTGGGTTCGAAAACCAAACTGTTCGTTTGGGATGAGGCCTTTTGTTTCGGCATAGTCTCTGAGACGCTTATAAATAAGTTTCTCATAGACTTTGCCGAGGACATTGAGCAGACTGATGGGGCGGTAGCTCGAGGGCTCAGATTTGGGCTTTCCAGGCTTGGGGATGCCGATGACAGTGGCCTTTTTCCATGCATCTGGGAAGATGTTATTGCTCATGGCACCATTGAAGATGGTGGTCAGTAGCATTATGAGGTGGGCAGGGAATAGTTGTATTACCCTGTTTGTGATGCCGTCTGAGCCGGGAGCTTTACGGGGCTTTAAACCCTTGATGATATCGTGCACTTCGTCTGGAGTGACGGGAGGCAGAGGATAGTCAGGGTTTTCAACGGGGGGAAGGGAGGCTCTACGTTCGACTTCAGCGTCGACTTTTGACAAGTGAGCTTGGTCTACTGGTTGAGAGCTGGGAGAGCATTGGGCCTCGAGGCTGTTGGCTAGGCATTCAGCCTTGTCAGCATCGTCGAAGGCGATGGTCTTGTCAGGGCGGAGTAGGGGGGGCATGGAGACTACTTCATTGGACTTTAGTTTCCTTTGAAGTTCCCAGAAGGCCTGATGAGTGGGCTGTAGGTCGCTTAGCATCCTGTCCCAGCCAGCGGTACGCAGCTCCGCTAGGCGTGTCTTTACAGCTCGCTGTAAATGGCGCATATGGGCTTTGTTCGCAAGGCAGGGGAAGTTGCTGTATGCACGGACAGCCGCGTTCTTCTCGCGCAACAGTTCACGCACATCGTCCGGCAATCTCCAGCGACGGTCATCGTCCGCTGGAGTTACCTTTGAACAGTCGTTCAGGACTGATTGTACGTGCTCAGTGAGCGAGTCGATCGCGGCCGTCGTGTCTGCGATAGAGTCGAACTGATCAGGGATGGAGTCCAGGTGTTGGGAAGAAGTGGATTTCAGGCTATTGCTTACTTTCCTCCAATCTGTGACTATTTTGGTGAGAGGGGGTTGAGTGGGGTCATGGAGACCGACACGGGGGGCCAGTTTCATGACCACTGGCCGGTGGTCAGAGGAGAGCTCTTGTACCGCCTCTATAGAATCCAACCGTAGGTTGATATTCTTCAGAAGCGCTATGTCGAGGACGTCGGCAGTATGGTTGGGGTCGTGGGGAAAGTGGGTTGGAGTCATCGGGGCGATGACATCGAAATTTAGTATGGGGCAGAGACCGAACAGCTGTCTCCCTCTGGCTGAGGTGGTGTTGCTGTTCCAGGCAGGGTGTTTGGCGTTGAGGTCGCCCGCTATGATAACGGAATCGCTCAGGCCGAAGAGGGCAGAGAGGTCGTCAGAAATCGACTGGGGATTTTCTGACGAGGTTTGGGGGGGAACATAGGCCGATACTAGGGTGATCGGTTGGTGTCCTGACATGCCTAACCGGCATACAGACACTTCTAATTTGGATAGGGGGGGAGGGTCCATAGGGATGCAGTGAAGAACCTTTCTATAGTATATGAGGGTGCCACCCTTGTGACACCGAGACCTGTCGTTGCGAACTACGCAGTAGTTAGCGATTGACGGGTTACGGACGTTGGGCTTGAGGAAGGATTCCTGTATAAGGAGAATATCAATTTGATGATCACGGAGGAACTCTGCGATCTCATCGCGTTGATCGCGAATGCCATTGGCATTGAAGTAGCCTAATTTAAGGGATCGGGGCTTAGTTCTCCCTTTGGCTTCTTTATCCATAGTGGGGGTTGGGAAGGTTGGCGAAGGAGGATAAGGCTTGGGTGATTTCGGGATAAGAGTTATATATCTCCAGAATCTGGAGAAGGTTGCCGGCATTTCTGGCAGCGACTAATTCGCTTGCCATTTTCCTGGCGCGTGGGGTGAGGAAGGCCGTGAAGGTGCCCGAAATGATGTTAAAGGGGTCAAGGGGGTTAGGGCCAACCGTAGTCGGTGAGTGGGGGGGTGCAGTTCTGGCTGCAGGGGCGGTTTTAGGCGCTTGCACCGGTCTCGGGGGGAGGGCGGGGGCGGGCGCAGCGGCGCGGTTGAGGGGGTCCATCAGCGCTGGGATGGATGGAGGTGGGGGGCTGGTTTTGGCCAGGGCCGGGAAAGCCCTTTGATGGTTAAGGGCCGTCCAGGGGCTAGGCCTTTGAGGGCTTAGCCGTTCTGGCATTTGGGTCGAAGGGGCGGGGGCTTCCCTTTGCTGGCGGGCGACTGCGCGCTTGGCCAGTTTGGGGGATAATTTCGGGGCTTTAGGGCAGCCCCGGTAATTTGCCGGGTGACCTGACTCACCACATAGCACACAGCTAGGTGGCTCGGTGCAGAGGGTACGGTCTTTAGGGCGGGGGCAGTCAGAAGTGCCGTGCTCGCCCAGGCACTTGACGCACCTGGGTTTGGCGTGGCAGTTCTTCTGCGCGTGGCCGTATAGCTGGCATCGGTGGCACTGACCGATGAAGCCATATTTATTGGGCTTCTGGATCTCAAAGCCCACGAGGTGGCATATGGTTTTTACACCAAAGATAGGGTGGTGCCCTTCAGTTGGGGGACAGACGACAAGGACCATGTCGAATGCTTGACCACCTCTGGCGCGGTGCATTCGGTGGACCTCCGAAACAGGGATATTTTGGGCCTCTAAGTCGGCCTTGATGGCGTCAGTAGGGATTTCCTTAGGAATCCTACGAATTACCACTCGGGTCTGGCGCTCTTCGGGAAGAGTGTAGGTGTGGAAGGACACACCTCTCGCCCGAAGGAGCCTGGTGAGCTCCCTATAGTCCTTGGACGTAGGGATGCTCACTTTGATACCCTGCTGGGTAGAGCGGGCGTTGGTGAAACCGATCTTTTGCTCGGTGCACCATTGGGACACATCTGTCCACTTTGCCTTGTCCTGAATGAACACAGGCGGGGGGGGTGCCAGCTTCTTGGGGGCAGAAGAAGCTGGAGTCAGGGCGGGGGGGGCATCCTGGGAGGAGGATGAGGGGGCGCTATTTGCCGCGGAGGCAGGGGTAGCAGATACAGGCTTACCGGCTTGGGACGGACTGGCTGGGATGGGTGCCGTGGGGACAGAGGCAGAGGAGGAGGTGGGGGCAGGGGCGGCGGGGATGGCTGCCGCCAGAGGCTTTTTGGCCTTACCGGCCTTTGAGGAGGCGCTCTTCTTCCTCTTCCCTCCCTTTCCGACGACTTGATAGTCGTCTGAGGAGGAGGAGGAGGAAGTGAGAGAGATGGCGTCTTCGGACTCTGAGTCCGAAGGAGGGGTGGAGGTGTCCATCACCTCGGGCTGGGGGGAGACTACGGACGGCATCGAAACCGCCGTAGGAGGGGTGCCCCTGTCTGCTACAGGGGGGGAAAGCGGGCTCTCGAGAGCCTCGCTTGGGTCGACGTGGCGACTACGCCAAGCCTTCCCGTATTTCAGCAAGAAATCGGGGTCCTTAAAAAGGACCTCTCTTGCAAAAGCTACGATGTCTGCGTCAGACATCGTAGCAAAAGGGAATTTAAAAAGAAAATTAGGAAAAAATAAGGGGACCTAATGATCCTACTCCTACTCCCCGGGTGGATGGGCCCGGGGATGTGTGGCCCTCCCTGTCGGGTGCAGACAGGGAGGTGTGTACCTACTGGTGAGCCCTAGAGCTGAAACCTGTCGCCAATCTTAATGTGCGACAGGGCCCTGACCGGTCTAGCGCGAAGGGTGTAGACGCACCCTAAAGACACTAGGTGTGTAGCTGTGGAAGCAAAACTGTCACCAGAGCCGACTAGGAGACCCCCCAAGGCCGGTTAACTCTGGGACCCGTCCAATTGACTGCCTTACCCTGAAGGGGCTCAGCGGGTGTGTTGGGTCAACACCCCCTTGACTTGGTTGTCACCGTGAGGTATCCGTCAAGGACCACGAATCTGTGGTTTTTTCCCTGAGGGGGTCAAGGAGACACGCCGAACGTTTATGAGACGGACGACGTCAAAGAAACAATTTGTCAACGATCGCCTTGAAAAAGGCAATAATTGATAAAGGGTGCAGTCAGAGACTACTGGAGTCGGAGCGTGACGTGGCGTCACGAGCGAGCTTCGATGGCGGTGAGTCAGCGGTGAGTCAGCGGTGCAGCGAGCGGGATGCGTCAGCGTGCCGATACCGAAATCCCTCCAGATATTTATACTAAAATGGCTAATGAAATGTGGGCAGTCTGATTGGTCAGCCAATCAGAGCACGGGAATTTTTAGCCAATCAGAATAGAGTCGATTTCGGCACAGTTAGCTTAAATACGACGAAACTTTACCTTAATGAGAGCCGCGTGACATTATTTGCGTTTTTCTCTCTCTATTATCTATAAAACTATGGTAAAGCATATATTTTTACATTCTATAAACTAAGATCTATTTAAAAAAAATACAAAATATAAGGAAACATGAAGTACTATTTACAAGACATCTTAACTTACTATGTGAACACTATAACTATACTATACATATAACTGTTTGTCTGTCACTGTCCCGCACACAATTGAAGTTAGAAATGTGCCAAAACTGGTCTTCGACCAGTATAAGTTTGAAGGGAATGAGGAACTAAGCAATTTTATGACAGAGCTGGACAAGATAGTCGACTCTGAGATTAGGGACACTGACATTAAAGACATCTACAGAATAAAGCCACAGAAAAAATTTAATGGCACAGGTACTATCGTTGCCGAGTTTTCCACAGTGCTGAGGAAAGAAAAAGTTCTAACAGCTATAAGAAAATTCAACAAAGATAAAGACTTAGGTGATAAGCTACATACTGGATATCTTAGCTTGAAAGTAGAAAAGAAACCCATCTATGTGTCTGAGAGTGTCACAAAAAAGACTGCCAAATTATTCTCTCAAGTCCGTGGATTTGCAAAAACAAATGGCTACACATGCTGGATTTTTCGTGGAGCGGTTTTCCTACGTCTCGGAGATAACGAACACGTGCAGATCAAGTCAGAGCACGATCTCGCCAGCATTAAAAATAAGGCATGACTCTAAGAATTTTTACCACTTTAAAATTTTGTTTTGTATAATTCTAATTTATTTATTAGCTTTAACTGGAAATGGTATCACTTTTAAATATATACTCACATCCAAAATACAATATTATACACATAATTGTATCAATCACTTTAGAACACTCTACTACTATAAACACACTTTTAAAATATATGTCCAAGCTAACATAAACACACACAAGACAAACACTAACATCACACGAACACACTATGCATATTTTAAGCAATGGCCAGCTAGGACAAGTATTGCTTATTATTTAAAAAATGGCTGCCGCGTGTGAATCGTTACAAATACCACAAGAAATAGATAACATACAGCTTGCTAAGTCTATTGCATGCGACTGTACAGATCTTGGGAAACATACATCTGTACACAAAAATGATTTTACTGTAATTTCCCAGAACATTAGGGGCATTTGTTGCAATTTTGATGACTTTTTACTTACGTTGGCTAGTCTTGAATTTGAGACAGACACCATTATACTGACGGAATGCCAACTTAATTTGAATAAACCTGTACCTCAACTTGATAATTACAATTGTTATTATACCAAAAACCTTTCAAATAAACATGATGGAGTCGTTGCGTATGTGAAAAAATCTTTAAAACAAAGTTACAGAAGTAAAACTCGTGCACGCATCTTGTCTTCAAATTGAGGTACTGGGTAACATTGTCCTTGGCGTGTATATAATTTTATTGACTCTTTATGTTTACATTTAGAATCAGTAAACGTACAAAAAGGAAACATTGTGATCACAGGGGATATAAATATAAACTTAAGAACCAGGGAAAATGAGCAATACTACGAACGTAAAAATCGAATAACTTATCTTACTATGTTATCGTTACATGGAATTCTTGCCGGGCATACACTACCCACTAGAGATATGAGTTGCCTTGATCATTTTATGCTAAAAATAAATCCGAAAAAAATATCGGCATTTATAGCTATTTTACACACTACCACCACAGACCACTATACCACCTTTCTTTCTTTGGCTAAAGCAAAAGACAAAATCATTCCAGATAAAATTAAAACAAGTATAGATTTTAACAGTGCTCTCCTACATTTGGGAAATAAAAATTTTGCTGAACTTCTGTTCATTGATGACCCAAGTGTAGTTATATTCTCTTTAATAGATAAAATTACGGAATCCTTGACTGCTAATACACACACTATTACTATCCCAAGCAGTAAGCGTTTATTAAAACCCTGGATTACTCCTGGGATTCTAAGATGTATTCGGAATCGAAATGCGTTACAGAAAAAGGCACGAAATGATCCTCACAATGAAATTGTCAAAATAACATATACGCGGTATAGAAGCTATTGCAATAATCTCCTAAAAAAGTTAAAAAGAAAATATAATAGGGTACAAATTACTAAAGCTATCAAAAACAATAGACTTCTTTGGAAAAATATAAAAAATATCACCTATACTAATAAATCACGAACAGAGAACTTAGAATTGCTGCAAGTTAAACCATCTCCCATTGAATCCGCTAACTTTATAAATAAATATTTTGCAGGTATTGGCAGAGTTTTGGCCCAAAACATAGCATCTGGTACTAACTCATTTAATAAACTCCTAAATAATTCGCCGTCACAGCTAAGTTCAATGGTATTTCTGGAAACTGATCAATTCGAAGTTTGTACTACTCTTATGAATCTGAGATCTGGCAGTGCCCCCGTGCTCCTACTTGCTTCCTGAAGCTTGCTAAAAACGAAGTTGTACCAATTATCACGCACCTTGCCAATCTATGTTTTCAAAGAGGTGTATTTCCAGCCCCCTTAAAAAAATCCATTATTACACCGGTGTATAAGGGTGGTGGTAGAGACGACGTCAACAATTATCGACCTATTTCCGTTTTAACTGCAATTTCTAAAATTATAGAAAAATTAATAAATACTCGCCTTTTGCAGTATCTAAATAGATTTGATATTCTGTCACCTTCTCAATTTGGATTTAGGCTAAAAAAGTCAACTGAAGATGCTGTTATAGCACTAAGTTCACTAGTAACCGAACAGCTCGATAAAGGAAATAAATGTATGGCAGCCTTTCTGGATTTAAGAAAAGCCTTTGACACTGTCTCTACTCCCATTCTTTTACGCAAGCTTGAAGCTATTGGAATTCGTGGAATACCCTTGGCACTATTTAAAGATTATCTTTCTGGTAGAACACAAAAAGTGAAACTTGGACAAATTGTAGGTGAGGACGTAGACGTATCATACGGCGTACCCCAAGGAAGTGTACTTGGGTCTACGCTGTTTTTAATTTAAATAAACGACCTCTGCAACATGAAGATTAATAATGCCAAAGTATTCTCATACGCCGATGATACAGCTGTCGTCTTCACAGGGAAAACATGGGATGATGTTAAAAATAGCGCAGAAAATGGGCTTGCTCTTGTTGCAACTTGGTTAAACGATAATCTGCTCACCCTGAACGCCAGTAAAACCAACTACATTTGCTTCAATATTTATAACCGGGTTCAACCAGACTCAGAATTTAGTTTAAAAATCCACACGTGCGACATTGGTATGGGTAGAACCATCTGCAATTGCCCAACTATCCAACAAGTTACCCAAGTAAAATATCTAGGAGTGATTATTGACCAGCGTCTTTCCTGGTATCCTCAACTGGAACAGGTCATGAGTCGAGTAAGGAAACTTATATGGATATTTAAAGAGCTGAGATATATTGTACCAAGGAGAATACAGGTTATAAAAACACAACCACAGAAATCTATTAAATGAAGTTTATGTATCTTTGGTCCAGTCTGTTATAGTGTATTGCATAATTGTTTGGGGGGTAGCCGCGAAATCCAGTTTTCTAGGTATAGAACGCGCTCAAAGAGCGATACTTTTTTTTTTTTTGTGGATGGGAAATCATCAAATGACTTCTCCAGCTCTGGGCGGAGCGGGAGGGCGTGTCAGACTTTTACTGACTAAAACCCACCCGTGTTCCTTCTGTTGCCTGTGCCGGGGCAACGGTAACTCTTTCGAACATCCCGCAATCCTAGCTGGCATCGGCCCTAGCGGACCCCGTCAATAGTGCTGACATCTCTTTGAGGCGCGCGTGGAACATAACGCGCCGTCGACTCGGGCTTGGTCCTTACCGGACGGCGAGCTACCCATTGCTCGCCGTTCGCAAGCCCGCGCCTACGGTGGCCGGGAATCGGCTGCCAATTCCCGACGCCCAGGGCGTCTCCTGCGGCGGCTAGGGGCGTGAGGGCGCAAAGCTTGCCTCTCCCTCACGCGTTCCGCCTCCTCCTTCGCGAGCATTACTGCTTCGCAGAAGGAGGTAATGGCTTCCCATGTACTCTCGCTCCGTACCATGGTCTGGACCAGGGCCGGACGCGAGAGATCGCCGCCGGCGATCGCTACCACGAGGACACGGCGGTGCTCCGCCCAAGCCGGGCAGACCTCCACCGTATGCTCCACCGTGTCCTACGGGCGATCCACACAGTGGTGACACCCGGGCGTTTCCTCCCGCCTTATCCGGGACAGGTACCTCCCGAAGCACCCATGTCCGGTGAAAGAGCGATACTTAAGGTGATGTACTTCAAAAAAAGAAGATTCTCTACTGACAAGCTTTACGAATTATGTAATCTGCTGTCAGTGAGGAAATTGTATATCCTCCTTATCATCCTCAAAACGCACAAAGAGATACCATATGATGCTAAAATACTAAAAAGAAGGAGGAAACACTGCATAGTAAACGTTCCTACAACTAGGACAGAATTTGCCAGTAGACAATATAAGAAACGTTCAGCTTTTTTATACAATAAAATAAATAAACTAATATATATTTATGATAAAAAAAAAATTATGAATGTAAAAAGACGTTAAAAATATGGCTTCACAGTTTAAATTATAATGACACAGAGTTACTTTTGCAACGTGTGACTTAACAATAAATATTATTGGTGATCCTATTTGCTATATCGCTTATTTAGCCACTCATGTACACTCAAAATCTCTCTCTCTCACATACACACCCCCACACACATACACACACACACCCCAACACCCACGCATACACTCATACTCGTAAAAGTGATTGTATTTGTATTTTTAGTTTTTCCTCTCTGTTTTTCTTTTTTTATACCTGTTTAGCTCGTACGTTTATAATGTAAGGGAAGAGTGGAGCCTTCCACTACAGGCATTTTCTATGCTTAAATGGAGACTCCTCGATATGCAGTGTAAGCCAAATGAGATGTATGAAATAAACTTATTATTAACTATTATTAACATGAAATTTGGCTATATTTGCCTCAGTAAATGATAAAGATTGACACTAAGTTCATCGACAGAGGATTTAAGGGATGTCAAAGTTAGGACGGAAACGGAGGGGAGGGGTGATGAGGGGGGAGAGGAAGGAATGGGGTGAGACGGGGGTAGGGGGTGGGGGGGAAGGGAAGGGGGCGGTGAGATGAAGAGAAGAGAGAAGATGTATCAAATATGTAACTGATATTACTTAGAATTAATACGGGGTGGAAGGGACATCGACGCGAAAACGATTACACCGTATTCAGTACAACGTTCTGAGCCCCTATACAGGCTGTAAGGGACAAGATACCGCAAACTTCGCGAAAAGGTTACACCTAATGCCAGTAACAAAATTATAATAGTCATTAATCTCGGTAATGATCGGTTACAGAAATTGACATTTTCAAGCACGCAATGTATCGTGAACAATGCGATCTCAACGCTTCGCAATGAATGTAGGCGCGCGAGAGCGCGTAGTAGGTACGTAATTACCTACACGTCTTACACGCACAGACACGGACGTGGACACGCGCGCGACGCGGGCCGCCTCGCTCCGTTTTTATGAATGTACCTACCTACAAGGTCGAACAAAAGTTAAAGACATCTTTGAACTTAGCTGCAAGTGCAGGTACAGTCAAGTCAGTAATTTAGGCTGCATTTTAAAACTAAAGTTCTGTGAATATTTTAAGAGCTTTAAGGTACCTACTACCTACCTTGTTTGCTAATTAGCATAAATGCAACAATAACGTTAGCGCCGTCTACTGCGAAGGGAATGTAAACAAATGTAACTATGTCTTTGTTTCTCCTAATGTAAACAAAAAACAACAGCTTTCAAAGTACTTTGTCATAAAATACATTTACGTTTACGACAAACGAACACTAAGTACTTATTTAACGCACAACCAACAACAGTAAAAAAAACTTAACGTAATTAATGTACTGATGAAAACAAAACATTTAATAACAGAAGACCTAGTATGTAACCTAGATTGTATTAAACATTATTTATTTATTTATTTAATCTTTTCACACTTAAAAAAGTACAAAGGCGGACTTAATTAATTATTATTAAGTACCTAGTATTTGCGCTTGTTTTTTTTTGTGTTTTTGTTAATTTTTTATCACTCAGGACTAAGTTTATGGCTAATTAGCCATAAACTTATTCCTAATACGATTCCGACAAGGGTTAGAAATAATAAAGAAGCTTGTAAGTAGCTACCTACATTGCGATCCAGTGATGTAGGTATAAATTAATGAACTTACCTCAAGGTCGCTCACCTCTAACCAAATAGGGTTCAAACTGTCCGCCACCAACTCGCTCGCAAATCTGAGCACGGCGCAAAGTTTCGGCGTGGACACGTGGCAGAAAGGTGGGGTCCTGGATACACTCCTCACGCAGCGTCGTGAACACGTTCTCGATACGATTCCTCATATCTGCTGCTGAATTACACTCGGACACAAACACTTTATCTTTGACGTAACCCCAAAGAAAAAAATCTAATGGGGTCAAGTTCGGTGACCGAGCTGGCCATGGCTCCGGACCAAATCTTCCGATCCACTGATTTTCAAAAAAATCGGTGAGGCATCGTCTAACGGGAAGAGTCACGTGTGGGGGAGCGCCGTCGTGCTGAAACCATAACACTCGATACTGGCTTAGAGGCATGTCGTCCAGAAGTATGTCCGAGAGAGTTGTTCTCAGGAACTCGTGATATCGGGTCCCATTTAATCGTTCCGGGAGAAAAATGGGTCCAATCATGAGGTCTTTATAAATGCCAGCCCAGACATTCACTGACCATCGAGTTTGGTGTCCCGTCTGCTGCAATGCAAACGGATTGGTATTAGCCCAGATATGAGAATTGCGCCTGTTCCACATTCCGTTTCTAGTAAATGTTGACTCATCCGTCCATATCACATTTGCATTAAAGTCGGAGATTTCGTCGTGCTGTCGTTGCAGCCACCGGCAGTACCTAACGCGGGATACCCTGTCTGTAGGTAATAACGCTTACACCTTGTGGATGTGATACGCACGCTGCCGATCTCTGCGTAAAACCCGATGGACAGTCCAGTGCGAGACGCGGGTCCTGTAACGGTTACGAATTACACGAGCTGCCGTGCGTACTCCCAGTCATGGGTTCTGCCGCACGACAGTCAGGATGCGGTTCGCTACAGCCGGTCTTATGGGCCTTCCAGCTCCCTCGCGCTGAGGCACAATTGGTTGGTTGTCCAAGATACGTTGGTAAGCTCGTGTTATTACGCGAGAATCTCGTGGATGACGAGCGTCTGGATATCTTTGGACATAGATACGCAGTGCTTGACGTGCGTTTCCACGTGCTTCTCCATAACACATAAGCATACTTCCGTATTCTTGGGCACTATAAATATCGTTAGGTCCAGAAGGCATCTTTAGAATCACACACAAATAAAACACAAATAAAACACAGACACAATACACAAATTAAATTTCCGATAACCGTAATTCGCAACGATTAGCACACGTTCGCGATCAACGTCAACGAGGAACTGACAAAAATCAAACAAAAGAAATGTACTTTACCTAAGTTTTCATCATTCCTTTGAATTCACCGCACAGTGCCTACAATACCTAGTCTGCTTGGCGCAATGGCCCTTTGTCGGCAATTTGCGGCGCGTTTGAAAGTTCCCGATAGGTATTAGGCAATGACCTCACAAAGGAACTCTAGTGAAACAGCTGAGCGGGTACCGATTTCGAGTTTTGCGTTTTGTTGTCGTCATAAAATAAGTCTTATAACAACTAGCAAAAGTTATTATTTTACATTGTCACAATCAATAAATTTCAGCAAACGAGTATTTAGAACGCTAACGTCTTTGAAATAGATGTCATATTCGCATGCATATGGTCACAATCAATAAATTTATAACGAGTTCAGCTACTCAACGCTAGAGGAAGCTTAAACCAAATTATTATTTTAGAACGCTAACGTCTTTGAAATAGATGTCATATTCGCATGCATATGTTATCTCTTTTGCCACTTAGCTAGAGATGTCGAACAACATCGATATTTCAATTTCAACGTTTATTTTTTTATGCGTATGAATGTAATAATTATTGTTAGCATCACTCAAATGTTTTGAGTTATGGAAAAAGATGATTGTCTTTAAACAGGTCTAAATGTTAAATAAAACGAACGTAACGTAGTAACGTAGATAGAACTATTAAAATACACATTTATTCACCTTAAAATAACACCTACTTGTTTAATAATTGCCGTTTTGATATTTTAATTTTAATAAGTGATGAAAATTTCATTAAGGGGCCTGCGACGGATGAATTATCCATACAAACGTAATACCAAAATCATTTGCTGGTTGAGCATAATTAAACAATATTATGATGATATTCGGATTTAGACAATATTTATCTAGGTTCCTACGTTTTTTTTTTAAAAAAAAACTTACCTAGAACGAAGTTTAAGCGAATTGCATTTCGCGAATTTTTACAGCGTAAATGGCATGTTTTCATTTGTTTTTTTCTGTATTATAAACAACAATATTTCTAATATTGTTTCCGTAGGAACATAGCATATATTATCAAGTTACAAATTATCCAAAAAACATTGGAAATACATTAAGTTTTCATTCATAATTTTTGGTATTACGGAACACATCCAAATTTATCCCAAATTTCCAATAGAAGTAGCGCTATCGCGCCAAGCAAATGTCAGTGTGTGCGTGGTATTACTCCTGTCACGTGCGCGTGCGTATCGCTCCCACAGGCACTCACACCAGCGCAAGCTTGGTCGCGGGGAGTGTTTGTGTTATTGCCAGTGTTAGACGTTTACTTTATTGTGCTGTGCGTGCGTAATTATTTTTAAATTGTATTGTGATATTTCTGACACTATTGACCCATGCTATGAACTTGGATTTAGATTTGCCTTTTGATTTGGTATCGAGTTACGTTTATTCTTACGAACTTTGTTAGTTTTGGTGACCCTGAACCGACATGGACTCCAACTCCGAACGTTGGGATGTATCTCACAGTAAGTACAACCCAACCAAACTTACGTATTTCATGTTACCTAACCAGGTGGATGTACTATGTAAATAATTAGTAGGTAGCTAAAAAGGTTTCTTCCTACTATTTATTTGTATATTTTGACTAAACTTCTCTTATACAGTTCATTGAGTTTGACGCTCATATTTTTTTGTTGAAAAGAATTATGCCTAAGAAGTAATTATGCGAAGTTTCAATGTTAGAACATAATTATATAGCTTTTTAGAAATAAATTTATTAAAATTGATATTATTTCGTAATATTCGACTATATTTTGACGGATTATTTACCTACATTTATTTTATATATATATATATCCGGACAAACGATAATAGTACGCGGCAAATAAGTTGAACCATTTGCTATGGTTACGCGAAGCCCCCTCTTCGATTTAGACCCGAAAATCGGGTAGAATCCTGGTCGCACAAGTTGAACCATCATGACGATCGACCGTGAATGCGCAGTAACCGATTTTCGGGTCTCAATCGAAGTGGGGGGCTGCGTGTAACCATAGCAAATGGTCAACTTATTTGCGGCGTACTATACTGTGAGGTTTGTCCGGCTCACCTGAGGTAGGGTGACCATACTGACGGATTTGTCTGGATAACTGCGGCCTTATGATAGGATTTTTTTTTAAATTCCTGTTACACAAAATGTTGTTGGACTTTGGGAATCCTTACCCTGGGGAGGCAGGTCCTATATTAACTTGATAACAGGCTAATATTTTAAAATCGACAGGTGCTTTTCGGGTACAACTTGAGAAGAACTGGTAAATCGACTTCATTATAAACTGCGTATATTTACAGAACCACGGCGATCAAATAAAAAACGGCTATGGCCATCAGTTTCCAGACGGAAACGCGCAATAGTCAATAAAGAAAATAAGCGTCCTTTATGGTGAGTAATCGATCGAGTAGTTATAAGAGCATGTAGATAATATAGACTAGATATACAACATTAGTTTTAGTATATGCGAAACCCGAAACACGTATTTAGTATTTTTATGCAAAGAATCTATTTCAAATAAAATTTCATAACTGTATCATGAAAAATCACAAAATTTTAAGCTTGTTATGTTACCTGGTTGTCCGCACAAATACGTGGTCACCAGGCTATCCGGGAGACTAAGAGGTTGTTTTGGTTCCGCACCCAGCTGTGCGCTGGCACCTAATGCCCGCTATGACTTGCCGTGACCTGTGTTTTACTTAGTGTCGGTGGTGTCCAACTTGTGATCTTTTTTAAATATTTTTGGGAAAAAATATAACATGGTGTAAAAATTATTAGAATTCATTCTGTTACTGATTCTATATTCAGGTTTCGCAAAGAGATATCAGGGGTTTACGGGGTCTTTAGAGAATAATTTTATTTTAACTATGTAAATACATATAGGTATCATATAAACATTTCTCCATCTTAAAATATTTTTTGTATTTAATTATAATTACATTACAATCATGCTTGCTTTAAAATAACTAAAAACATAAATAACTGTTAGAACTTTTTTACATGTTTACGCATAACGTGATTTTGAGAGTAAGCGCATAGGGCGTGCACCTGTGTTTGGACACACACTTGTGCACTGTAATAATGTCCTGCCCGCGCGGTTGACTATATGTATAGTATCCGTTGAGATTGGCCGTGGTAACAGAAATCGATCAGGACAATTTTTTTATTTTGCTTGGTGATTCTGGTCGTAATTTTTTTTTTCAGTTCACGGGATACTTCCGTGCCACCTCGGCATTATGAAGGAATACTCATCGAGAATAATACGAATGATCAGGAGTTACACAGTAGGTATGAACCTATAACATTACATTAACCTATAACATTATTTTACATTTAATAATGTAGCGTAATAACAAGATGATAATTATATATATTTATAATAACTAAATACTCTATTTAACTACCCAGAACTTCGTCGAGTGGTCCAGGTGGTATACAAATCACGACAACGGCCGAAATACATGCACTGCTAAACTTTGAAGCAGTTAATAATCCTGAGTCGAATCAGACCGTGAACGTTGAAATTGGTTCAAGTCAGTCGAAGATCAGTCAGTCGTTTAGCAGGTATGTATCTACCCAGTTGCTTGTACCTTGTTGCTTCACTCGCGAGCAACCAAATCGACTCAATGTACAAATGCGCACTTGTAGATGTTTTCTTCACAAAATACTGAAGTGTTTTTAAAAAACTACACTGTTGGAAAATCTGAAACTTCAGCTTTAAATTAGTATCATTATCATGAAAATCGCTTCAGTACTTTTTTAATAATTAATTTAATTGGACGCACAAGAAAATATGCTCATTACGGTACCTACGAGTTCATGCACAAACTACCTTTATAAAAATCTCACGTAACCGTTTTACCTTATTCGTCGCTTATCAAATTTTGTACTCTTCTTCGCAAATATTTTTTTTTTTTTTGTGAAATTGTGGATACAACACCCTACAAACAGGGACTTAGTCAGTGAAAAGTTGCTGCTCAACTCAATTTGAGCTAGTCTGCTCTATCAATACCTTACAGGGGATTTAAAGGGAATAGTACCAAATTGAAACTGATTTTAGGCTTTCTAACGGTATTGTTAACGCCAATTTCATATTCATAAAGAGATGCATGATCTATATTGATTTAGTTGCCACTAAACCTCGCAAAGAACAGACGCATTTCATTTAAAAATCCATTGACACAGTGTTAACCAAAAAGCAACCTTATCGCCCAGAACATAATGGTCCTTCGAGCCGGATCGAGCCTCATTAAGATTGACGGAGCGCCCGACGTGAGAACAATAGAACCGCATTCCAATCTGCGATAAGGGACCACCTGGTGTTGTTTTGCACGAATTTCTTAGAACTAGTCAATTAGTGTGTGTAAAAAGTGTATTGGTGTAATATGCGAACATTAATAACTTAGAAAATAGACTATTCTCGATAAGACATTGAATTACAGTTTGAAGATTCGTGTGATTTACGTATAAACAATGACTTCTGAAGCTGATAAAGCGTTATCTGTGCTTGAAGATTTGGCGTCAACACTCAAAAAGACCCAAATAAACCTTAAAAAGTGCCCAAAAGAACGGTTATCGAAGCCTGGATATTTACGAACACGTATCCAAACTATTGAAGAATACTGGGTATCTTTTAAGAAAGCACACCATGATTTATTAAAAAGTACAACCCGGGAACAACGTGGAATTTTACCGTATTACGTGAATGAAGAATTCCTTCTCCATGAAGACTTGTATCTATGCATGTTAGGAGATCTTAGAGAAATGTTGGACGCATGCACTTCGAAGACTACTGATCATGACCAACCTTCATGCAGCAATACGTCGTGTGATGGAAAAATGCGCCCTAAAGTGAGGCTACCTAACATACAACTTCCTCCGTTTTCCGGCAACTACGAAGAATGGCCTACATTTAAAGACTTGTATGTGTCATTAATTCATAAATGCCCGACGTTAAGTGAAGTCGACAAATTACACTATTTGAAGACCAGTATCACGGGCAAAGCGGCATCGTTGCTGAAACACATTCAGGTTACGGGTGCTAATTATGTT
This sequence comes from Fissipunctia ypsillon, assembly GCA_947568875.1. Classification (NCBI taxonomy): domain Eukaryota; kingdom Metazoa; phylum Arthropoda; class Insecta; order Lepidoptera; family Noctuidae; genus Fissipunctia; species Fissipunctia ypsillon. Next base: position 11,400,063 of record OX387668.1, read on the forward strand.
CAAGCTTGGGGAATACTTAATTACCTATACGATAACAGGCGCGTCATAGTAAATGCATTAATGAAACGATTATTCAATCAGAAAAAATGTACCAGTCAAACGGCGGCACAGCTAAAGGCCCTCCTGGATTGTACAACCGAAGTTATTAACAGTCTAGAAAACGTGAGTGTGCCTACTGATTCCTGGGATCCAGTAATTATATTTCTGGTTGTGCAGAAGTTGGACCCGGAGTCACACAAAGAATGGGAACAAACTGCCTACTCGGTGAACTCCCAAGAACTGCCTACATGGAAAGAACTGCGCGAGTTTTTAGAAGCAAAATTCCGGACACTCGAAATGATTTCCCCGACAACCACTAGTAAACCTATCAAAGAGCGTGTTCTACATGTTACAGCAACAGATAACGATAAACAACAAAAACCATGTGCTTTATGTAAAGACACTCACACGCTATGTCATTGCAGCACATTCAACAAAATGTCAATAAATGAAAGAAGCGAACACGTCAAAGCAAACAAATTATGTTTCAACTGCCTTGGGGCGGGACATGCGGTGTTCTAGTGCCGTGTGCCAATGTCTTGCCGCACCTGTAGGAGACGACATCACACACTTTTACATCAACCCAAGAAGATTGATGAAGCGGCTCACAATGTAGATACCAAGCAACCGACTTCATCCAGCCAAGAAGATGTAGAAGAAAAGAAAGTTCATACAATGGTTACGTCTCATTATACCGCGGGGCAGAAGATATCACTATTGGCTACAGCAGTAGTAACTTTGAAGAGCGAGCACGGTCACACTACTGTTTTAAGAGCGCTAATAGATTCAGGATCTCAAGCATGTTTTATAAGCGAGAAGGTAACTCAGATACTGAATCTAGAAAAAACACCAGTAAATCTAATCGTCTCCGGAATGGAAGCAATGAAGATGAAAGTCAAGCATGAGGTCAAGTTTAAAGTATTGTCACGGTGGGAAAACGAATTCTACTTACCTATCAGAGCCTACGTGATGTCCAAGCCCTTGACTTCAAACATACCTAGGAACACCATGAGGGGAACTGATTGGCCGCACATAGCAAAACTCCAACTTGCAGATGCAAATTATTATGAATCAGGACCTATTGATCTGTTGTTGGGTGTAAACGAATATGCAGCAATTCTCAAGCAAGGGCTCATTAAAGGTCCACCAGATACACCATGTGCCCAAAATACCTATCTGGGATGGATATTAATGGGTGGAATAACAATCAAGCTGAATGCACGAGAAAAATCATTAACGGCCATGAAGCAAGAAATTAACATAGAAGATTTACTGACCACAATATGGGAAGTTGATACGGACACGAAAAGAAAACTTACCCTAACTGAAAAACTATGTGAAAACATATACGAGAAGACACACAAGCGAGATAAAGATGGGAAGTACATAGTCAAGCTACCATTTAAAACAGAACAACCAAAATCAGTTGAAGGCAACACAAGAGAAATAGCAAAGGGAAGACTTCTTCAACTAGAAAAAAGATTTAATCAAAACAAAGAACTAAAGCAAGAATACACAAAGGTCATCAATGAGTATAAAGAATTAAAACATTTAGAAGAGGTACCTAAAGACGAAATAAATAATAAATCAGTATACTTACCTCACCATGCGGTGATCCGTAGTGACAAGGAAACGACGAAGACTCGTGTTGTTTTTGACGCCTCATGCAAAGGCTCCAATGGAACTTCACTAAACGACGAACTCTTGTTGGGTCCAATATTACAAGACGACTTGAGAAGCATTATCATTAGATGGAGAATGCATGCTGTTTGTTACGTTTCTGATATTCACAAGATGTACAGAATGATCTGGACAAATAAGGAAGTGTAACGGCCCCACGTTGGGCGCCACTGTAACGGCTTAGAACTTCGCAGGTAGGCTGCGGAGGCCGTTAACACGTTAGGTTGTATATTTAGAATGAAAACAAGGAGGTAGGTTAATACATATATTGTTTCTATAGAGTAACACGGCTAGGTCGTGGGTAGGTAGTCACTGAACTGTTTGAATTGAGCACTCGCACACTAGGTTAGGTAAGAGGGTACCGTCCTTGGCTGTAGCTGGCAGGTGTAGGGGCCTGTAAGACAGGCTCAGTTAGAGGCCCTCGTCAGATTCGCTAGCGGGCTGTAGGTCCCGCACGATGGCTTGCAGCGTCAGCACGTGCAGCGCGCAGTCTGGTCTAGGGTAGCTTGTAGCGATAGAAGACCGGCCCTCAGCCTGGACGTAGAACCCCTAGATTTGGGGCACAAAGAATCTTAAGATTCAAGGATTTACTCTTGTCAGCAAGACGGTCAGCGATCGAAATGAACGAGTCTTCCTTAGGACAGCTAGTGTTGTACCCCGCTTTTAGAGTTGTCACACTTTACGGTTAACTAGTGAAATAGTTAGCTCACTCGACTAATTGATATTGTAGAAGCAATACAACGCTACAGTAGACATCGATTATCAAAGAATTCTATGGAGAGACAATACATCGGAAGACATTAAAGACTACAGACTTTTGACTGTAACATTCGGGACGGCTTCCGCATCCTATCTCGCCGTAAAGACACTTATGCAATTGGCTGATGACGAAGGTGAAAAATATCCCGAAGCAGCAAAGATATTGCGCGAAGACTTTTTACGTCGACGATGTAATGTCCGGACACGATGACCTGGAACAAGCTATACGAATTAGTCAAAATCTAAAAAAGCTACTGCGTCTCGGTGGCTTCGAACTGAAAAAATGGTCTTCAAACAACCGTGATTTTATGGAGACTATCGAACCAAGCGACAGATCATCTAATGCACATCTGGAACTAAACCTTGATGGAACAATTAAAGCCCTTGGCATACAATGGAACTTGGGTAAAGACCAATTCGAATATAATCTAAACTTACCCGCTGTCGGCAAAGTAATCACAAAGCGAAGCATTCTATCCGACATTCAAAAGTTATTTGACCCACTCGGATGGATTACCCCATGCCTTGTTATGGCGAAGATTTTAATTCAACAACTTTGGCAGGAAAAGATTGATTGGGACGAAGTATTGAATACAACACTGGCTGAAAAATGGGCTACAATACGATCTGATCTTGAAAATGCTAACGGAATCTACATAAATAGATGGATGGGAACATTGAGCTCAAGAAAAGATTTTATAGAAATCCATGGATATTGCGATGCTTCTGTACAAGCTTACGGTGCTGTGGCCTACTGCCGAGTCACAAACGCAGATGGCACAGTGAAAAGCACAATCATTGCTGCAAGAACAAGAGTAGCTCCTTTGAAAACCATCTCATTGCCTCGACTAGAACTGTGTGGAGCTTTGTTGCTATCCAAACTACTCAAGCAAATAAGGCAAGCAATGAGGATACCAACAACACAAATCTATGCTTGGACAGATTCTTCTATTGTCATCTCCTGGCTAAACGGAGATCCGAACAGATGGAAGACATTCGTGGCAAACCGAGTTGTCGAGATCACAACCAATGTAAGTTGTAGTCAGTGGCACCATGTCCAATCTAACGATAATCCAGCTGATATTGCGTCAAGAGGCATGTTAGTAGCTAACTTGAAGCGTTGCGACCTGTGGTGGAACGGACCACAGTGGTTATCACACCAGAAGATACAGTTCACTAGACTTAACATAACCCCAACAGACCTAGAGAGAAAGAAAAACACCTTACAAGCTCTGAAAGTAACAAGAAACGAAAACGAAGAAGATATGAAATTATCTGCACAACTCGATGGCTTTGATACACTGACTGAACTACTGAGAACTATCACCTACTGCCGAAGATTCCTGAAACAAAACAAATTAAACAAAAACATAGATAGTACAATCACAACTGAAGAACTCGAACTCTCCTTGCAAACCTGTATAAAATTAGAACAAGAGGAAGAATTTAAAGAAGAAATAGAAAGCTTAAAAAGAAAGAAAAGAGTTAAAAAATCAAGCAAATTAAAATCATTAAATCCTTACCTTGACGAGAATGGAGTCCTCAAGGTGGGCGGCCGGCTCAGGAACGCGGAGTTGACTGATGAATGCAAGCATCCAATAATTCTGGGTCGAAACAGCAAACTCACATACCTTATAATAGCAGAAGCCCACACGAAGACGTTGCATGGAGGTATACAGTTGATGCTTACTTACCTTAGATCCAAGTACTGGATTCTGCGAGTGAAGATGCTGGTCAAACAATATATCCATCGTTGCTTGGTATGCGCTAAACTAAACGCAAGGGTGAGAACACAAGTGATGGGAGACTTACCAAGCGTACGGGTGAAATCAGCACGAGCATTCCTCAACTCAGGTGTCGACTTTGCGGGACCATTCCAATTATTGATGAGTAAGGGCAGAGGAGCCCGAACTACCAAGGCTTACATAGCAATATTTATTTGTATGTCCACTAAGGCACTTCATTTAGAATTGGTTGGTGACCTGAGTACAGCAGCATTCATAGGCGCCTTCAAAAGGTTTTGCGCCCGCAGAGGAAAATGCACAAATCTGTGGAGCGACCAAGGAAGAAATTTTGTTGGCGCTAACAAGCAACTATATGAAGCCTGGAAGGAAGCTGGTTTGCAATTTGATGACAGAATCGCTGAGTTACTGGCTAACGATGGGACCCAATGGCACTTTATACCGGCCTATTCACCTAACTTCGGAGGATTATGGGAGGCCGGAGTGAAATCAATAAAGTATCACATGAAGAGAGTTCTCACAACAAACTTAACTTTTGAAGAGATGATCACGGTTCTCTGCGAAATAGAAGCATGCCTGAACTCGCGTCCGTTATGCCCAATGGATGACGACACCATGCAAGCACTGACACCTGGCCATTTTTTAATAACGGAAGCACCAGTCACCATCCCGAACCCAAACCTAAAGGACGCAAAAATAAGCAACTTGACACGCTGGCAATACACGCAAAAATTGTTGAGTGACTTCTGGTCGAGATGGCAAAAAGAGTACCTCACAAGACTCCAGCAGAGACCAAAATGGTTAAAATGTGAAGAAGAGTTTAAGAAGGGAGACATCGTACTGATCAAGCAAGATAACCTCCCACCGGGGAAATGGTTCATGGGACGCATCACCGACAAGCACCCCGGCCCCGACGGTTTGACCAGAGTGTATAGCGTAAAGAGCGGTGACACTATAACCAAGCGATGTGTAACAAAGTTGTGTGCTTTACCAATCGATACAGCACCAGATGAGATAATTGTTTAACGTGTATAATTTAGTTTTAGCATGTATCTTAGATTCAATCATTGTAGTTTTTAAAGGACTATCAGTAGTCCTTTGGTGGGCGGCTTATGTTAACGCCAATTTCATATTCATAAAGAGATGCATGATCTATATTGATTTAGTTGCCACTAAACCTCGCAAAGAACAGACGCATTTCATTTAAAAATCCATTGACACAGTGTTAACCAAAAAGCAACCTTATCACCCAGAACAGGTATAATGTTTTTTTTTAACGGTTCAGTATTCTCTGAAGAAAACGTCTGCAAGTGCGCACTTGTACGTTGAGTCGATTTGGTTGCTCGCGAGTGTATATAAGACACGAGAGCAGTATTGACTCAATGACCCCAAATTCAGAACGCTTAGAACGCACTCAGTTTTTTATAAACCGGGAAATCTTAATTCTTGTCACCCAAAGACGTTGAACCATAGTTTCAAAAAATAATAGGCATGTAATTTTTTTTCTCTTTAGTTATCAGACATTCAATTAACTAAATACCATGTCATTATGTTGATTATTTCATTTAAGTGATGCATTTATTCTCGCCTTTTGCCTGTTATAGGAATTTAACTCCAACGAGCTCTACAACTGGTGGATCTCTGACTGTCGAAGAAGCCAATAACGATGAAATCGAAGTTCCAGAATTAACCGGGCGAAGAATGATCGATATAAAATATTTATTTGAACAATTGTCAGGAATCGATCACAGTCCTTTTAATTGGTCCTTTAAAGATTTTAAATTTGTAAGCGAGAACCGTCGTGGATTTCATTCATCTTTTAATTATTTTTTTTGTAAAATGTGTGGAGTCATATTTATTATAAAAAGTGATAGATCTGATGGTGAAATAAATCAGCATGTTGTTCATGGGATCGTTACTTCAGGCAATGGATTTGCTCAGTTGAGTGAATTTTGTGCACATGTTGACATACCATATATGTCTGATAAGCTATTTATACAAGAAAATAGTATATTTGGCGATAAAATTAAAGACATTGCTTTGGAAAGTATGCACCAAGCCGGGGTAGAGGAAAACAGTTTGAGTATTTTATGTGGTCTACTGAAATGTCCTATCTTTGGTATTGTTCGTCAAATCGTTCAACTCAGAACATAAGAATTTATGTTTTGAGTTGAGCTGCACGATTACTGGCAAATGTGTGCTCTGCCTGGATTGGTCCACTCGATCTGTGTGGTTCTTCCAAAGACTATTTCAGACACCATATACATAGTCTTCACACATATCCGCCTATTTATTGTGGATCTTTGACAGTGTGTACTTTGACAACCATAATTGTATTTTTTGTAATTCGTTCAATCAATAATGAATATGGTCACCCTACACGACTTTCACGTTACGATTTATAAATAGGTACATATTTTTAAAGATGAATAGATATATCAATAAATGTTTGTTAAAAATCCTTGTTTTTTATTTTTTTATTATTCTTAGCTCAGAACGCTGTATTTACGGGCATCGCGTAAATATAAATTACCCATCCGAATTTTTGTCTTTTGAATTCTTGTCTACGGTGGCCGGAAATCGGGATCGGAATCCCGGCGGCGGCTGGGGAACATTGTACCGAAGTTTCTGGTAATTATCCTAATTTGTTGAGATACCTACCTATCGGCACGGTAACGAAGTTTCCAAAAAACGCATTACTAGTCTGTGCATTCACTAACGATTCCCCAAAGTATTCGACAAAAATAAAGCAAATAATGAACATACCTAATTTTACTAACAAAATTAAAATATAAATCGGCTCACACATGCACTCACACAACTGCGCACCGCGCGCCGGCCGCCCGACTCGTGCGCAGCTGTGTGTGTGAGCTTGTTTTGCTAGAAGAGAGATAGCAATATTCCGCGAACGTATTTCGTACCCGGTCAATTTGCAGTAGCGAGCGTTCTACGCCGGATTCTTAAGTCGGTAATATGATTTGACGTAGGAAATTCTCCTAATAGATGATAGACTATTTTCGGTATATCGACGACCCAATAAATTAGTGCATTATTTTAGTAATGACAATATCTTTATGTGACAGTCTTTTAAAAATACTTCAGACGGGACGTCTGGCATATCTTAATGACATCTTCTGATGTCTATGTAATGATTGATTTTTTTCTGTTACTAAAGCACCAACTCAAATTACCCACTTATTTTTTAAATTAGCTTTCTTGTTATGTAACCAGCCTCCCCTAGCCTAATAATTATATTTTAAAATAAAAATTGACTTAACATTAATAAACTTATTGCATTACTTCTAGCAATTTTTCAGTGTTTGAGTAATTAAATTTCGCTAAGTATTCACTCAACATTTCACTACATTTTTTACAATTTACACTATAAATACTTAGAGACTTATTGATTTTATTATATAAGAACGGACCTAAAAATACATAAAACTTATTTGTAAAAGTATGTCTAGTTTGAGGCTTTATGCAAACTAAGTCTTTTCTTCTCTTATCTATAGTTATTGGGACATAAGGAAGTCTGCTATGCTGGTGCAGTACAATATTTAATATAAATAGTTGTCGCAAGGTTAAAACCTTACATGCCGTGTAAAGCTCGTGTGTGGGAAATCTAAATGGGCGAAAGGTGGCTACCTTAAGGATAGCTCTCTGCGCACGTTCTAATGGCAGTAGGATTGATTTAGCAGCCCCACCCCATGAAGTTATACAATAAGTGAGAATGGATTGACACAAAGCTAAATAGACCTGTTTAATCAATTTGTAGTCCGATATATATCGTAAATTCTTAAAAATGTATATCAATTTACGCATTCGAGTGCATAACAAATCAATGTGTTTACGGAAATTCAAATTTGTGTCAATCGTTACACCAAGATATTTCATATGATCGGCTTTTGCTAAAGTAGGACAATTACAAGCAACGTCAGCATACGTGCCACACTTATGCGCATAAATGTTTATGTTAGTAGTTGGCAGGTTAGTATTTTTCATAGTAAATAAAATGTGTTTGGTTTTCTGTGCATTTAGTGTTAGGAGATTTTCATATAGCCAATTAGACACTATATTAAAACCGTTCTGGGCTTGTTTATACACCTCATCTCGAGATTTGTCTGAAAACAATAGAGCTGTGTCATCTGCATAAGACATTATGACACCATTGTGGAGTGTTAAGCTGCACAGGTCATTTATATATACTAGGAATAAAGTAGGACCCAAAATACTACCTTTTGGTATTCCGTATTTACTATTTGGAAGCTCAGAACTGACGTACTGACCAATTTTGACACATTGTTTGCGGTCACTAAGATAATCAGAAAGTAGTGAGAGCGTTGTTCCTCTTATTCCGAGTGTTTCAAGCTTGTCCAATAATAAAGGACAGGAAATTGTGTCAAATGCCTTGGCGAGGTCTAGGAAGATCCCAATGGAGTGCAAGCCCTTATTCAAATTAGTTGTTATATAATCCGTCATTTTGATGAACTGCCTGATTAGTTGATTTATTGGGCCTAAAGCCAAATTGTCTATCTGAAAGCAATTTGTTATCTTCTAGGTATTTCATTAATCTAATATTAATGATCTTCTCTAGGATTTTGGAGAGCCCTGTTAAAACTGAAATGGGTCTGTAGTTGTTAACACATTTTTTGTCGCCAGATTTATATATAGGAGTAACCACTGCTTTTTTAAGCAACTTAGGGAATATACCATTAGTTAAGCATAACTGAAAAATATGAGTTAGTGGCGGAGCAAGTAGGTATTTGAAATGTTTAAGTATGTTGTTTGATATGTTGTCCCACCCAACCGCGCAAACGTCCTTTAATCCAGAAATAATTGTTAGTACTTTATCGACATCCGTATGTAGTAAGACAAATGATTTGAGTGTGGGGAAAGTTTTAGGTTGGCTTTGAGGGAAAGAACTTCTAGATTGTATGGTCTTTTCTGCTAAAGTTTTGCCTACGTTAGAAAAATAGAAATTAACTTTATTTGTTGATTCAATTGGGTTGTTCTCTATTGTCAATAAGTCAAGTGGAGGTTCAGGTTGTTATGTTCTAAATGTATTTGTTTTTATAAATTTCCAAATAAGTTTACTATTTTTGCCTGCTTTCTGCAGTTTTTTTCTATCATATTCATTTTTTATTTTTCTTAGAAGGTTGTTGCAGAAGTTTCTATATCTTTTATACGTAATGGAAAGAATTTCATTTTCAGGCTCAAGTTTGGACTTTATGTGAAGTTTGTCTCTATGCTTAATACATCGAACAAGTCCAGATGTAATCCAAGGTTTAATGCACCTATACTTCCTTGGCGTTATTTTAGCAACTGTATGTTTTATTATTGCCGAGTGAAGTGAATTAATAAAATAATTAATAGAAATGTTTGCATCAGTAGAATTATAAACTGGGTCAAAATTAATATTACGTATGTCTTTTTCGAGGTGTGTCATGTTGACTTTAGTATAGCTACGTAAACAATTTTTCCTGGATAAAGAAACTTGCAATGTTAGTAAAACTGCTTGGTGATCAGTAAGCGAAGAGTTCGTAACAAATGTTTTGGTTGGGTTATTTGTTTTTATAATGAAATGATCTAAGCAAGAACCACTTTGATGCGTGGGGTGGTAATGAGCTGGCAAGAGTCTGTGGAATGAGCAGATATTAAGATAGTTATGTGCATGTATATCCATTTTCCCGGAAGCAATGTTGATATTGATGTCCCCCATTAGTATTATGTGCTTAAAAGTTGTAAGACTTTGTAACTGTACGTTTAGTGAATCTAAGAAATTTGCCACATTTTGAGAAGGAAGCCTGTATATAGCCATAACTACCGTATCTGAATTAATTTTAATGAGTAAGCAATTACTATTTTGTAGCAATGGTTCTTCTACAGTTGTACTTAAATTATTGTTAACATATACAACTAAGCCATCATTTTGGTTGATGTTCCTGTTGGTTTTATGCGAAACATATCCGTCTAATGATGGTATAACAGCTGTTTGGTTTGACAACCAACATTCTGTTAGGACTATAATGTCGCAACTTATACCCAGGTTCTGTAGCAATATTTCAAAACCATTTTTATTTCGATTTATGCTACGAATATTTTGAGTGAGTAGGGTCAGCGATTTCTCTCCCAAGGGAAAGAGGTGTTTACAGTCATCAACATTACAATTTATAGCTTCAGACACAGAAAATTGATCTAGATCAATAAGTAATTGATCAGTCATGATAAATAAACAACTAACAAATATAAACAAACAAAAACTACTACTAGTGTGCTTAATAGATAGGTTGATAGGTAGCGCTCTTAGGCGCCTTCATAATCTATGGAGTGGATATAGTTGTCCTCGGCATATTTTCGTGCTGGACAAATCACCAGTTTTATGATCCGTTTTTCTCTTAAAACGTTTGCATGTCGCACAGTTGGATGGACTGGTTTTTGTGCTACATTCCTTAAAAGAGTGGCCAGTCTCTCCGCAGTGATTGCACGTCGGGCTAGTTTCACGGCAGAACTTGGCCGCGTGACCGAACTGCTGGCAGTTAAAGCACCGAGTAACGATCGTGAAATCTCGTACTGGGCATGACGTCCAATTGATGAATATTCGTCCTTGATTCACTAGAATCTTCCTGATGGTAGCTGGCACTTCTAGTATGTAATTGCAATTAGGGAGGTCTTTTTTCCAGATTTATGGCTCAATTTAATTTGTTCTTCAAACGACTCACGAGTAATCATCTTATCTGAGAGGTTTTGCTCGTAGATGCAGTCTAAAACCTCCTTATCAGTCAGGGCTACCGAGACTCCAATAACAGTGATTCTTGGGCGCCGTTTTGATGGTTCTTCAACCTTAAGGCCAGAAGAAGCGAGTTTTTCTAAGCATCTGAGCTTTTGAATGTCCTCTTTGGAGTCGGTACTGATGAGAACACCTCCATTTTTTACTTTCTTAAGGCCACGAACATGTAGTTTAAGTTCCCCGGGCGAAATGATTTTCTGTACGAGAGACTTGGTATCGTCACTGGATTTGGTCTTGTCACTGGGATATATGGCAACTGAGCTTAAATTTGCTAGGCGCACAAAGTTATCCGAGCCTTTTTTGACCACATTAGCGTACGAAAAAGGTTCTGGAGGGTTCGAAATGCCTTCAACTACTTCTTTGAACTGTAGGAGAGAGTTCGCGATGTTCTGTTGTTGTTGCAAGTGCTGAATGGTACTATGGGCTTGTATGGTTTTTTTCTTTAAGGCTTGATATAAAACAGCCATCTGTGATGCGCCATTTGAGACGCTACGGCAAAGATTGGCTACACGAACCTTTTGGTCCGAGATCATTTTTCCCTCAGCGACTAAACTGCATACCTCATTTAGGATTTTTTCTATGGATCCCATCCATTTCTGTATCTCCGGCGTAGAAATAATTTCAGATGGAAGCTCATTTTCCAAGGGAGGTGGTGGATTTGGGGCTATAGGCTGGAAATCTTGAGTTGGTGTCGGCGGAGGACTTCGCTGTACTAGATGGCTACGGCCAAACGGGCTAGATCCTGTGTTAGACATATCTAACACAGAAACACTATTTGTCTTTAAAAATACTTTAGCTCATTCTTACACAAAGTCGGTAACCTCGTAATAATCACTCGCGACACACTTATATCACTGACGACGCAAATGATTCTAACAATTTTATTTGTAATTAATTAATAGTAGGGCAAAACTTGGGTAATCGGTGATAGTTTTGTTTTTTACTTGTAAAATTCGATTCATTGATCAGATTATTTTTTAAATTTACTGCAATATAGTAGACAAAAGAAGCTTTGCTAACTTATATCTAAAAATGTGGCAAATACTATAATGATTGAAAAATATACATTTATCAAGTCAGTAGTAACTTGGTAATATAACACATATTATCTATCACCGAATAGCTGCATATCACCAATTAGCCAAGTTTTGCCCTATCATAATAAGCTAAGCAAGATACGTCCGCGCTGTCAAGCGATTCAATTTGAAGTACAAACTGATTGGGCACATACCAAGTATTACGCACTAACAACGAAGTCTGTTTGTTCGGTGAGTAATTGTGTATTAGTATTAACATGAAAGTAAAATATACAGCGACAAAGTTCTTCGCAGCATCGCGGAAGCCGGGAGTATAAATAGGAGCGAGCGGCGAAACCGCTCATTGATCTATGATATATTTCATTTCATTTATGCATCTTTGTCTTATTACCCACTTGTTACTGAATAGACTTTTTGTATCCGATTGCAATGAAATTCAGATATATGTATCCTTGTATAATCAGATGATTAGGAAAAATGCAAAAAAAAATTAAAACCTGTTGGGAAACCGGGAAATCGGTGTCCTTTTAAAAGGACATTAGTAATATGTACTACTTCAAGTAAATGAAAAGAAAATACGAAGTGTCGTTTATTTATTACATAAAATCATGAAAAAAGTAAAGATAATGAAAAAAAAAATAATAATTTAGACTTGAAAAAAAAAACATTATTTCGTATGGTACGTTTCAAAACATTCTTTTGGATGTAATGTAACTTCACACGTTTTACACGAGAAATTGGCTTTTTTGTGGCAAATCACGCACCTCAACTGCGTTTCGTTATATTTTACAAGGTGCTTCTTATTATCATACCGAGAATTTTGGTGATAGTTTCGTGAAGTGCGACCTGATTTTCTGTTTTCCGTTCTACGATATGTTTCTAGAAGGGAAGTTGCAATATTTCTACGAAATTGCAAATGATCACAATCTCCGCCATCGATGTGGTATAGTTGCCAAGCATTTTGAACTGCCATGTCAAGTGCGTGACATATCAATGGGAAATACCATTTTTTTCCTCGTATCGATGTTCGGTATAAACCAATATTTTGGTCTGACCTGTCTACACCTCCCATGTTTTCATTATACACCTTTATCAAGGCTGGCTGGTCGACTTGTACATATCTTTTCTCATGTTGTGAAAAGCGTTTTACTTTGCTCAGTGGTAAAACTTTAGCAGCATTTGAAGCCACTGTTACAACACTATTATCATTCCACTTACACACAATAATTTCTTCAGCTCTTGTTGCTTTGTATTTCAGAGAACCACGATCAGTTTTCTTGAATTCTTTGTTTGTTGGAAGCGGACATTTCGATACGCGATTTTCTCTGATTGTTCCGGTGGCCTTCAACCCCCTTTCACGTAGTTCATCTAGTAATGGAATCGATGTGAAGAAATTATCAAAAAATAGGTGGAAAGGTGCCTTTGCATCGATTGTACGAAGAACATCTGCGAAACGTAAAATAACACTTGCTCCAAGTCCTATTTTTTTATAATCATTGAAGTCGTCTCCCGTTTGCCCTTGATACGGATCAAACCATAATATGTACCCAAGACGTGTCGATCCTACCCAAAATTTGTAACCCCATCTGATAGGTTTACCTCTTATAAATTGTTTACAAGGGTGACCACCATAATACGGAATCATCGCTTCATCAATGCTGTAGTTTTCTTCGAATGGGGCATAGTTTAGGAAGTTCTCATTCAACGCGTCAAAGAGTTGTCTCAACTTCGCATATTTGTCATTAGATAGTAAATTTGTATTATCACAGCAATGAATATGAGACATTATAAAAGTAAACCTATCTCTCGACAATGCATTATAAACTATTGGGTTCCCACAGTCTGCAGCATTTTCCCAATACATATATCTTCTGGGTACTACCACATACCCACTGAAGAGAAGTATTCCGATAAAGCATTTCATCTCTTCGCACGTTATGTTTCCAATTTTATTTTTTTGATTTATATAATTATTCGTGTAATTTGTCAGCAAAACTGTAATTCTGTCGCTAAAAAGTTGCTCAAAATAATAAAACGCATTTTGCTGTCTTGCAACTTGCTGCATTCCGGCCCATGGTCTAAATATTGGACGTATATCTCTTAAAATCCAGTTATACTGTTTAGTTTTTGGAATTGTTATGCTTGTGGAAGTTGAGGGTGTTGGTTCGACGTCAGGTAACTGATTTTCAATCGGAGTGTTGGAAATTCTGATGCGCATTCTTTTCGATACTTGAGCTAGACTTATTTCGTCTTCACTGTCACTACCGTCTGTCAAATTCATATAATGAACTTGCGCTGGAGTCCTTAGTTGAGTGCCAGGTAAATTTTGAATGCGGACTTGATTTTCGTCACCAGAATCTTCGTCGGTGACATCAGCATTACAATTTTCTGGTGGAAAAAATGTGATGCTGTCAGGAATAGGAGCCTCCTCATCAAATTCCAATTCTTCCATGATTTCATGAAGTTGCGACTCCCATCCACTTCCAAAAACTCTCCTAACAAAACAAAACATTTTTTTGTATCAAGTAGTAGTAAATATTACTATTGGGCTTTATAAAGAACACCAAATGTTGCACCAAAAAAAAGTATCAAAAATAACAGTTGGTGCTTATATTTAATCTAATTCACTTAGAAGAGATGTGAAAGTTTTATTATTCATTGTCAAAAAAAAATATTTTTTAATAATAATAAAATAACTCACCTCATATCAGTCATGATAAATTTACCGTAAAACAAAAGCTCCAAAACTGATTAATAATAATGCGTTATACCACTCACAATACTTATATTGTACTGCCACACAATGAAACTTTCAAATATCACTAACAATATTTGTTTACTTTGCCCTCATTAATCACAAGATTTTTGTTTATGCGCCGTCCTTTTAAGAGGACGATAGTAATAAGTGGGTTAACACGTTTGCTCAGTCAATACTTTCTTCAAATATTTTTGCGCTTATTATCTTTCTCTTAAATTTATTAATATAGAATTTTAATTAATTAGGTTAGTAATTTTCAATGTAGGTATAGGTACATAATTACATTTATTATATTTTGTTAGATAATATTTGCATTCATAATTTTATTTATTTGTAGGTAAACAGTATAGTAGTAGTAGTGTAGTAGTTATTATTAGTCAGGAATAGTAATTAGGTAGTAACACTACATTTTATATTTATTATTCGCAAGTATACGGTTTAATACTATAGGTACCTTAGTAATAGTATTATTTTTGTTACGCTTTAGATCTTTTGTCAATTTTACAAATATGACTAAAGAACTACTTAAGATTAATGGCACTTTGATTAGTCATACTATTATTCCAATCGTAGGCGATGGGGCGTGTCTGTTTCGATTGCTTTCTTACTTGATGTATGGCACACAAGAAAGAGCAATGGAAGTACGTAAACAAATCATTGATTATGTGGTAATTAATTGGCAAGACTTTGCTATTATGTCTCATGACATGAACGGGGACAATTATTCATCAGAAGCGGAGTACTGTACAGATATGTTGAAACACTCGACATATGGTAGTTTGTGCGAAATAGCGGCGGCAGGACAGTTATATAGTTTTGTGTTTGAAGTCTACCGTAACGGAGATCTGTATGTCAAATTTGGTTCTGAAGGTCAACCAATCAAACTATTACGATTCTCACAAGATCTGTCTAGCGGCCATCTCGACGCGTATCTGCTAGATAATAATCAGTCTATATCTGAACAGCTAGCCGTACACCCGTTGCTAAAAAAAATACAAAGCGACGTTCCCACGTAGTATCTACATCTCCTCGGTGTTTTCAATCAGACACTGCTGATGATTCATCAATAATTTTTAATTTCGGTATTAATGAAAAAACTTATGAAGACTCACCCACTTTCACCATTCAGCAATCTGAGTCTGATTTAACCTTAGTTTCGTTCATGCTTATACTTTTAAATACAGAAGAATATAATGAAGACTCACCCACTTTCACCATGCAGAAATCTGAGTCATCTACTTCTTCCCTGCCCATTCCTTTAAGTACAAAAGTTTATGGAGGCTCACCCACTTTCACCATTCAGCAGTCTGAGACTGAATTAACCGTTTCGTTAAATTCAGGGCATTTCTATGCCGATTAGCTGGGAAAAGTCTCTTCCATTAAAGAAAAAGCGTAGGGCTAGATGTACAGGCGTAGCTAGAAAAATGCAGCTTAAAAACGCATTAAACAAATATAAACAAAACAAACCTTCAGCACAACGTAAAGCTTCAGTTAAATATCAGCGGACTCGCCCTGAAGCACATAGGCAAGCTGTATCTCAGTACCAACAAACTCACCCTTTTTTTTTTTTTTTTTTGTGGATGGGAAATCATCAAATGACTTCTCCCGCTCTGGGCGGAGCGGGAGGGCGTGTCAGACTTTTACTGACTAAAACCCACCCGTGTTCCTTCTGTTGCCTGTGCCAGGGCCACGGTAACTCTTTCGAACATCCCGCAACCCCGGCTGGCATCGGTTCTAGCGGACCCCTTCAATGCTGCTGACATCTCTTTGAGGCGCGCGTGGAACACAACGCGCCGTCGACTCGGGCCTGGTCCTTACCGGACGGCGAGCTACACATTGCTCGCCGTCCGCAAGCCCGCGCCTACGGTGGCCGGGAATCGGCTGCCAATTCCCGACGCCCAGGGCGTCTCCTGCGGCGACTAGGGGCGTGAGGGCGCAAAGTTTGCCTCTACCTCAAGCGTCCCGCCTCCTCCTTCGCGAGCATTACTGCTTCGCATAAGGAGGTAATGGCTTCCCATGTACTCTCGCTCCGTACCATGGCCTGGACCAGGGCCGGACGCGAGAGATCGCCGCCGCCGATCGCTTCCGCGAGGACACGGCGGTGCTCCACCCAAGCCGGGCACACCTCCACCGTATGCTCCACCGTGTCCTCCGGGCGATCCACACAGTGGTGACACCCGGGCGTTTCCTCCCGCCTTATTCGGAACAGGTACCTCCCGAAGCACCCGTGTCCGGTGAGGACCTGCGTCAGGCGGAAGGTGAGGACGCCGTGGCGCCTCTCCAGCCACTCCTCAAAGAGGGGCCTTATCGCCGCAATTGTGGCGTGCCCAAACAAACTCACCCTGAAAAGTACCGAATAACACAATCTCGATATGGACAGATAAATGAAGGACAGCGAATAGCTAGGCGTGCACGACCATGGACCACCAAAGCAAAATCAGGAATGAAATATGACCTCAATATTGCGTATGAAGATGACAAAACCATTGCTTTGGGAATCATGATACACAAGTGTCAGTGGTGCAAAGCTTTAAAGTGGAAGGAGGAAACACCTGGCATGTGTTGTGATGCAGGAAAAGTCCAACTTAAGCCCTATGAACGTCTACCTGATTTATTGTACAGTTTAGTGATGGATCTTCACTCTGATCATAGCCATTTTATGAATCTCATTCGTAAATATATCAATTCCTTCCAAATGACGTCTTTTGGTGGGAAACAAAGACATCCACAGGATTTATGCCAACTTTTAAAGTACGAGGACAGGTATACCATTTAATTGGAAGTTTACTGCCATCATCACATGAAGAACCAAGATTTTTGCAAAATTTCGTGGGTGAAAATGATAGAGAAGTGAATTTGAGGTGCTTCAATTTTCGAGATGTAAAACCAGCCTTAGTTAAACAACTTCAGAAAATGCTACATGAAGTTAATCCTTACATTAAAGTTTTGAAAACAACCTTGGATAAAGTACCTGCTTCTTGTCATTCGTTTAAAGTTGTCATCCATGCAGAAAAAAAACCACCTCAGGAACACAGAGGCCGTTTTAACGCACCCTCAACGAATAAAGTTGCTTTAGTGATGGCAGGCCAACAGTTTGAATACCGTGACATAATACTTGAAAGTCACAGCCAAAGTCTGCGGCGAATCAGTGAGCTTCACCGATCATATGACGCCCTACAATATTCATTATTATTTTGTCGCGGTGAGGATGGATATTCAATTTGCTTACCACAACACGATCCTATAAAAAAACGCCTCTTAAAAAAACTGTCTCCGCTGCCAGTTTTTACTCTTATCGTATAATGATTAGAGAAGGGGAAGAAAATCATCTAATACTTTTTCGATCTCTTTTTAGCCAATATCTGGTAAATGAGTACGCTAAAATAGAGACGGAAAGACTGAACTTTATTAAACATAACCAAACAAAGCTACGCGCGGATAATTACATACATCTAAAAGATGCTGCTTGCAGACAGGATGCTGAAGCCGAACAGTTTGGTCAAATGGTGGTGCTGCCGTCATCTTTCACTGGTGGACCCAGATATATGCATGAGCGTATGCAGGACGCCATGACATACGTACGCCATTATGGTCGTCCCGACCTTTTTATAACATTTACCTGTAACCCTCGATGGCAAGATATAGCAGATGCATTGTTGTCCGGTCAAAAGCCTCATGATCGCCACGACATTATAGCCAGTGTTTCATCTTAAGGTTAAAAAAATAATGGTGCTTTTAACCAAAGGTCGAATATTTGGAGAGGTACGTTGCTTTATTTATTCTACAGAATGGCAAAAACGTGGCTTGCCTCACATCCATATATTGTTGTGGATGGTTAACCACATTACGCCTGATATGGTAGATGACGTTATAAGTGCAGAAATACCAAATCCAAACGAAGACCCCATTTTATATGAAATAATTAGAAACAATATGTTACACAGTCCGTGTAGAAGCCTGAATAATAAATCGCCCTGCATGAAAGACAATAAATGCACCAAAAAATATCCCCGACAATTTTCGAAAGAGACACAGACAGGTGATGATGGATACCCACTATACAGAAGACGATCTCCGGCTGACGGTGGTTTCACCCTGAAAATAAAAGACATTGAAGTGGATAATAGGTGGGTGGTCCCCTATAATAAGGTTCTTTCACGCACGTTCAATGCTCATATTAATGTTGAATTTTGTAATTCTGTAAAATCCATAAAGTATATTTGCAAATATGTAAATAAGGGCAGCGATCAGGCGGTTTTTGCCCTTGAAGACAAAAACGACGAAGTGACATTGTATGAGAGTGGGCGCTACTTGAGTAGTTCTGAGGCAGCGTGGAGAATATTGGGATTTTCAATACATGAAAGGTTTCCCCCAGTTATACATTTAGCTGTTCATCTTGAAAATGGCCAACGCATTTATTTTAACTCTGACAACCTTGCTGAGAAAGTTAATAACCCACCACAAACAACGCTGTTATAATTTTTTGATTTATGTAAAACAGATGATTTTGCCAAAACTCTTTTATATTCCGAAGTCCCTTCGTATTTTGTATGGCAAAAAAATAAATTTGTAAGAAGGAAAAGAGGAAAACCTGTTGATGGGTGGCCGGAAATTAAGAAAGAACACGCTCTAGGTAGAGTTTATACGGTTCACCCGAATAACACCGAGTGTTACCATCTTCGCTTACTTTTGCACGAGGTTAGGGGTCCATCATCCTACGAGGACCTGAAGACCGTCAACGGCGTCCTCCATTCAACTTTTCAATTAGCTTGCATGAAACTTGGCTTGCTGGAGGACGACAAACATTGGGATTCTACCCTAGAAGAAGCAGCCTTATGTGAATCCGCGTTTAGAATGCGTGAACTTTTCACTGTAATGCTGGCATTCTGTCAGATTTCAAACCCACTTAGTTTTTGGGAAAAATACAAGGATAGTCTATCAGAAGATTACAAACGGCAAATGGAGAGACTTTCCGGCAATATAGATCAACTAGCAGATGAAATCTATAATAAGTGTCTGGTCACAATAGAAGAAGCTGTATTGGCATTAGGAGGACAAAACCTACAGCAATACGGGTTGCCTCTGCCTCAAAGGTCTGAAGGCTTACTCAACTGGGACTACATGAGAGAAACAAGTTATAATATGGATTCTATAGCAGAAGTGGTGTCAAGTAGTGAAGGCTCTCTAACCCACGAACAAATGGACGTTTATAATAAAATACTTTCCAGTATTGAAACAGGGGTAGGTGAGATCTTTTTCTTGGATGCTCCTGGGGGAACAGGTAAGACTTTTCTTATTAACTTACTACTGACCAAAGTGAGAAGCTATCGTGGTATCGCCTTAGCGGTCGCGTCTTCTGGAATTGCTGCCACGCTGCTGGAAGGAGGCAAAACTGCACACTCTACGTTTAAACTCCCTCTCAATTTAAAATAAACTGAAACCCCACTCTGCAATATTCCCAAGCAAAGCAATATGGCCGACGTACTTCGTAAAACTAAATTAATTATTTGGGATGAGAGTACTGTGGCTCATAAGGGGGGGTTTTGAAGCCTTAGAAAGATCTTTACAAGACATAAGGAATAATAATAGTCAAATGGGGGGAGTAACTGTATTGTTAGCAGGTAATTTCCGGCAGACACTACCAGTAGTGCCCAGGGGAACGCGAGCGGATGAAGTCAAAGCGTGTGTGAAGCGGTCTCAATTGTGGCCATCAGTGATTCAACTTAGTCTTACAAAAAACATGAGAGTCCACCTGAGGGGAGATGTTTCTGTTGGGCAGTTTTCAGATATTTTACTCAGAATAGGAAATGGTGATTACCCAGAAGTGGTTAATAAAATAATTCTCCCTACAGAGTTAGGCACAATTGTGACCACTGTAGAAGAGCTAATAGTTAAAATCTACCCAGATATTAGTAATATCCACGATAAACCTGCAGAATAGTTGTACGAGCGTGCCATCCTAACACCAAAAAACGACCAAGCCACAATCATCAATGAAATACTTTTGAGATCGTTCGAAGGAGTTGAAAATCATTATAAATCATTAGACTCAGTGATAAACAACGATGATGCCAAACATTACCCGGTTGGATTTCTTAACACATTGAAGCCTCCCGGTCTCCCAACTCACATATTAAAATTGAGAGTTGGTGCCCCCGTTATGTTGCTGCGTAATTTAAACCCGCCCAAATTATGCAATAGCACCAGGTTGCGACTTAAAACATTACAACGAAATGTTATTGAGGCAACTATACTGACCGGTTGTTCCCGAGGGGAGTCAGTGTTTATTCCGAGGATTCCTCTAACACCATCGAACTACCCCTTCGAGTTCAAAAGAGTTCAGTTTCCCCTCAAAGTCTGCTTTGCCATGACCATAAATAAATCTCAAGGCCAAACTCTTAATTTTGCAGGGGTAGACTTAAGGGAGAACTGCTTTTCGCACGGTCAGTTATACGTGGCCTGCTCCAGAGTAAGCTCACGGAGCAGCCTGGCGATTCTAGCACCTAAAGGAGAAACAAAAAATATTGTTTACAAAGAAATACTTCTTAACTCTCCCACTCCTCCTTCTTATCTAGTGTCTCACTTCCAATATCTATGTTCTTCACACTCTAAGAATTTTCGTTCTTCTAACAATCTTCTCCTACTCAGTCCTTCTCATACTTCTGACTTTGTTCATTCTTCCTTTCATATTCAGTCCATTCTTCTTTGGAATGCGCTACCTCTTGACATCAGGACGGCCACCAGTCGGTATGCATTTAAGCGGAGATTGCGGAGTTATTTTCAAAATAAATAGCGTAGAGTCATCTCAAAACCTCTCTCTCTTGAATTTGTATATAATGTATATATATAATATAGGTATATATTGTAGTAAATATGTATGTATGTGTATTATAAGTTTATAACTTATTTATGTACAAATTGTCCCATTCCTAACAGAGCACCTGCCATCTAATCTCTTCACCACCCTTGGTTGACTGGTAGTGAATGCCTAAGGCATTAAGTCCGCCTTTGTACTTTTTTAAGTGTGAAAAGATTAAATAAATAAATACTGCGGTAGGTACATACTTAAAGTATTTCGTTGTAAACAATATTAATTATCTAATATCCACTTCTGGTTGCCTCTTAGTTAGATCTTTTCACACACGCTTTGAGTTCTGTTAAAACCATACTACTCTCATCCCAGAGATTAGTTTAGTTTTACGGAGAACTTCGTTCTTAGTGCTATGTTTGGGATATTGTCAGATTGTATATTCAATTAAGAGGGAGTGAGAACGCTTATAATGTTTGTTTCTGAAAAAAAATGTCATTTGTTTCCTGTAGGCTGCGCGGGCGAAGCCGCGGGCAGAAGCTAGTTTTAGTATATATTGTGGTGTCTTACGACTTCCACGCGAACTAAATCGCGGTCAGAAGCTAAAATGAAATGTCACGTTTTGATTACTGACAAATGCGTTCACTGACTGTACAGGTCCACTCAAATCTGTATGGTACTTTCCTCAAAATACCATCTCAGACACTAAGACCGAACTCATCTAGTTTGTTTGTGTATTTTTTTAAACCAATTTACAAAAATAAATATCATTCATCAATTACATAGTCATTAATCGCATCGCAATAGTCATCGATCTCATTGAAGTAGCAAAAATATTGATATGATGACGTAGTGATGAGGATATTTTGAAACAAAAAATCGGATAGGTAAAATCAGAAGCTAATCTTCTAAAATTTGTTCACAGTTACAACCCTAGTGCTGTTCTTCCTATTCGTCCCTGCCAGCATGTTCGCGTACCTGGAGCCTAACTGGGACTTCCTCGACTCCTTCTACTACTGCTTTATCTCGCTCACCACCATCGGACTGGGCGACTACATTCCCGGGGACTCGCCCGGACAACCCTACCGACCGCTGTACAAAGTTGCTACTACTTGTAAGTATTTTTTTGGGATGTCAACATTTTCAAACTTCATTGTTTTTTCAAATAGGCCCTGCCTACCGAACAAACATACAAAAAAAAAACAAATATAATATAATATTGTTACAAACAGAAACACAGATTATTTTTTTTAAAAGGTTTTAATGGCCTCCGGCCAAACAATTTACAGTAATTAAAATGATGACAATCGCTAGATATTCGGACAGAGCTTCCATGCTCCATGATGACCGATGGGAAAATGGACGAATGCCTTTGTTTTCTTGTTTTTGGGGAATGGTATCTCGCATTTCAACCTATAGGAGGTTGTCGACTGCTTAACCGGGCTTTCCTGTGGATGCCTCAATAAATTAAGGCCTCTAGCCAGGTATAAAACTAAAACTAAGCGACTACTCGCTAAGGGCACCCCCTGTGGGGTACGGACCTCGGCTTAGGGCGTCCTTGGGAGAAGACAGCAAAGGGACATGCTGGATCGGATTACCTTTTGAGCGCCAAGCGGTACCGAACGCGATGTGTCCCCCAGCGCCAAGCTATAAATGTATAACGAATGTATAGTAAACAGTAGTGATGAGGGTAATTGTATTATCGATAAATGTTACTAACATGTTAATGTTACTTGCATTTCATATAAACGTACCAGATAAATAAAAATAATGACGTATTTTTATGTCTTGTTTTATTTACAATTATAGTTGTAATAAGAAAAAGCAGAATACACTTTAAATAATGACAAATCAGATACATAACTCAAACAAAACAACAACAAATCTACGAAACTGGCTACATCCCTATTGTCTTCTGACGTCATCCAGTTGTCTTCATACCAAGACCGTGGCGCTCGTAGCACGTAAAAGTTCAATTTTTATTAGGGATGTCTATGGTCTCTTTTCTTACATTTTTTTGTCTATTCCATGTTTATGCTAAACACACATTATTAGTATTACTACACACACATTTCCTTCTTAATGTTCGTAGGGAATTATAATAATTAAGAAACATAATTTTCATCATTTTAATTAATTAATGTACCTAACTAACAATTTAAAGTTTAATCAACATAATAAAATAAAATTAACAATTTTGTGTTTCAAAAACGTCATTTGAGTGACATCCGTTGGCTTGATGAATTAATGTTAAAATTTGGCATACATTTTCGTGCGAAGACACGGTTCCACTTGATTCATTTCTTCTTCAATCAACTTTGCAAAATAACTATTTCTTGTGTCCTCTCTGATTTTATTTTCAATCAGAGTACATTCGGTGCATGCTTTTTCGCTATCGGTCAATCTTGTTTCGGATTTCGCCTTTTTCGCTTCCATCTTATTGCGTGTTGGTTCTAAAATGGACTGTGAGAATGTGCAATCCAAATCTGGTGATGAAGAAGGTAAGACTATAATAGATATCTATTTACAGAATTATAGTCATTAGAATCGTTAATACATCTTTCTAAGTTAGTTAGTTCATTTGGTCCATAAGAACTTTTCCGTAAGAGATTTGTTCATATTTTGATTACGATACAACCTGACACTGACATGCAAATTGCAAGAAACATAAGAAAAATTTAATTTCGCGGGATACAACTGCGGATTCACCTTATGCATATCATGTAAGGTTCACTCGGCGTAAGTGTTATGATTTTTAAATACCTAGGAAAACAAATAAAAAATATATATAAAGAAAGAACAGTGTATGTTGCGCTCGAGTTTGTTGTGGAGCGGGTTCGCTGGCGGGATGATACTTGTTGAGTGTTCAGTGGCAACAAGAGTAAATGAGACTCGGATTTCTTGAAGCTTTTACTATTTATTCTTTCCTTGATGTTTCCGCTTACACTGCCGGAACTAGAATGCCTGACCACTCGTTGGATGTCGCTACGTCCCCGTCAGGGGGCGCGGCTAGCGGTGTCGGGGCTTGGCCCCCTTCCCGCGGAAGCTATACAGTGGCCCGCAAATACGGGCCCCTCACTATATGCGCCTATAGCGGCTGGCGGTAGTGGGTGTGCGTGCACGCCCATGTGAATGCGCGTTACGACGTTGATCCACAACGCCGCTTGCTTCACGACACCTCGGCGGTCAGCCCCCGCCAGGTGAGACCCCCAGTTACCTGGGGGAGGCCCGACAAGGACGACCAGCGACAGAGGTGCCGACTCCACGCTCCTACAGATAAGGTGAATAGCCCCCGCCCGTCCTGATCTCAGAGCTAGCCGATCACAGTCCGGGCTAAGAAGCTGTCGTGTGTGTGAGGACGGTATTGTATTGTGTAACACCGTCCGGTGTCTACGTGAACTGCGGCCCGCACCGCATCTTCACGTGTGAGTTGGGTGCCTGTCAGTGTAGGCCCAAAGTTAATCTGATTAACGATTAAAAATTAATGATTAAAAATCATAATCAAAAAATTTGATTATGATTAATTAATCGTAATCAAATTTTTTGATTATGATTTTTAATCATTAATTTTAATCGTTAATTTGATTATTTGATTAACTATTAACTAGGTACTCATTTATTTATTTAATTGTTCTCCCGATTTTTCTACCGATTTTAAGTTGGCAAACCTTTTCATGTATGCTTAATTTTACGGGGAAGCCCTCAATAGTATGTATGGATGGACCTAGTGCAGAATCTTCCATATATTTTGGGGAATACCCTTGTGTCCTACAAGGGGGCTTCCCGCTCCGGGATTTACCTGTCTAGTCTATATAAATAGGAATTCGGTATTATTTTTTTCATTAATTTTCTTAACTTTGGAACTAACAGTCACGTTTTAACACTATCTGGCTGACACACGCTCGCTTGCACTCGGTTGGGGATAATTTTTCCAGATTTTGCAACATTTTGTGATATTGTTTCACTCAGTGAGTAACTTAAAAACAAACATGAATTGTGATCATGACTCTAATAGTAGTGGTGTTTCAAATGATCCGTCGGTGTCGGGAAACAATTCCGAGAATTTAACAGTGCAATCGGAATCAGATCTTTCTTCTTCTGCTTTATTTGACGGTACCTATTATAAGCTTCTACTAGACAAATGCACAGACAAGAACACAGTAGCAGTTTGTATGAAGTGTTCGGACCATCAAAGTAAAGAAGTTAAGGGCTATGGCAAAACGACATTTAACTTTTTGGGACACTTAAAACGGAAGCATGGCGCTGACACAGAAAAGGAATGTAAAAAATATATGAAAGACAATAAGCGAAAGAAAAATAAAAATAATACAGTTCTGACTTCAAGGCAAACTCCGAAAACACCTGTAACTCAAGAAACTTTTGACCGTAACTTAGTAAATTATTTCGTTAACTCAATGATTGCTTTTCGAGCCGTGGAAGACCCCTACTTCATTAAGATGATGGAGGATTTAAATGTGACAAATAGTGGAATCAAGATACCGGGGCGACGTTCTCTCAGAAAAAAAGTAGCTAAACAATCATTCGATCTGATTTGCGAAATAAAACAAAACCTAGCTGCTGTGAAATATTTGTGCACCACCGCTGATATATGGTCAGGGAAGAAAAGAAGTTTTTTAGGTGTTACAGTGCACTGGATTGATAATAACTATAAGAGGCGTTCTGCAGCTTTAGCTTGTCGCCGATTTAAAGGGGCACATACATTTGACCGCATAAAAGATTTGCTTCTGGAAATATACTCAGATTTTGATATTGACCCCACTAAAATAGTATGCTCTGTTACTGACAATGGGTCAAATTTTGTGAAAGCCTTCAAGATATTCGGAATAATTACGACATCCTTAATCGAATATGATGAAGATAATGAATCTTCAAGTCCAAGTAGCAGCGAGAACGAGTTAAGTGGAGAAGAACTCGAAGTGACTGAAGGAGAGTTCGGCACAAGACAGGAACACGAACATGATGATCTTCTGTTAGAAGCAAATATAGTAGACGACCATTCACAAAACAATTTGTTACCATTTCACTTTAGGTGTAATGCGCACACTTTAAATTTGATTGCTAGTAAGGACGTCCAAGCCTTGTTGACTGATAAATCGACATGTCTTGGAAAATTGCATTCCACAATAATGGAAAAATGTAACGATTTATGGAGTGCTGCTGCTCGCCCAAAATCAGCTGAGGTGATACATAACATTCTTGGACATACGTTAACACGACCTGGCATAACTAGATGGAATAGTTACTATGACGCTTTGAGAAATATATTGAATATCAGAACTAGTTACTCTCAACTAGCTAGAGCACTTAGTATAAGAAATCCATTACGAGACTCTGAATTTCAATATATTGAGGAATACTGCCAATGCGCTGCTCCAGTTGCAACTGCTTTGGACATATTGCAGGGCGATGACTCATTTTATGGAATATTATTACCTTACCTGCATGCACTAAAAAAAAATTACAGAAGATCACGACTACTCCAAATCTAAAATTCTGTGAACCACTTGCTGAAAAATATCTACAAAGCGTAGAGAAAAGATTTGAAGAGTTTTACACTCTTTCGAGTGAAACTAGTAAATATGCAGCCGTTGCAGCTCTGTGTTACCCCAGATTTTAAAAAAAAGTGGCTAGTTTGTCTAACTGCAGCTGATCAAAAGAAGTGTATAAACATTTTTAAATCAGTCGTAAGGAAGGAAATATCAGAAATCCCAGAGCTTTTAACAGTCAATAATGCAGCCAATAACACACGCCACCAAGAAGACGAGTTTTTTTATTTCAATTCCGACTCTGGCAGTGAAGCGGAATCAGTTGATGATAAAAAGAGAGCGGATATGATAATTTCAAATTTTTTTGCCGAGGGAAGCCAAGAACGAGAGCTTCTACGAAGTTATCCTGTTATAGGCAAAGTGTTTATTAAGAACAATAGATACACCAATGCCGTCCTCTGGCTCGGTAGAAAGAATGTTTTCTTTTGCAACTATGCTAAATAAACCTAGGTCACACAAATTATCTGACGACTTATTTGAAAAAAAAGTAGTTATGAAATGCAACTTGAACATCAAGAAATCAGAAATGTAAAGATCGGAGATTAGTTGATTGAAAATATTCTTCAAAATTAGAATTCAGTGTATTTGAAAGTTATAAATTATTTTTTTGTTCTTTGAATAATTAATAAAAATATTTTAATAAATGTGTCATTATTTTCCATCATTTATTTTATATAGAATTAATAACATTGATGGATGTATTAGTTTACAATCAAGTTAATCAATTAATGATTAATGATTAACGTCAATAATCATGATTAAGATTATGTTTTTAATCATGATTATTCTAATCATGATTAATTTAATCTGATTAAAATTAATCTAATTAATTAAAAAATTAATTGATTAATGCCAACACTGGTGCCTGTCTAGAGGTGAATGTCTGATGTTTGCTACGTAACGCGCCTATATTAACCTAGCACGCGCTACGCAACAGATGCATGTAGTATGTGGAGTCTATTGTCACAAGTATGCCGCGTGTAGACCGGAGGCGGCATACTCGGAGGTCAATCCGGTGGGTGGACGGGGTCATCGTCCGCGACCAGGTCGCGGGGTAGGGGTCTCCTCGCGTCAGGGGGGCGCGTATGCCAGGGCGCAATCTGCTTGACATGGGGCCAAGCAGATGCGTCGGCACGCGCGAACATTCCTTTCGCGAGGCGCCTCACAATCTCGTCCAGACTCTCAATCCCGAGGTCCCTCTGGATGATGTCGTTCCTCACGAAGCGAGGGGCGTCAACGATAGTCCGCAGCGCAAGGTGTTGTTGCGCGCGGAGCAGCTTGCGGTTCGTCTCGCTCGTGAGGGCGAACCATGCAGGGGCGGCGTACGTTAGTATCGGGCGCACGTACAACTTGTACACGCCCAACTTGACGCGCGCCGGGAGGCGGGACGAGAGCACCGGTTTAAGGAGGTTGCGGGCGACCCTACCTTGTGCAGCGACCTTGCGGACGTGTGGCCCCATCGTGAGCCGACGGTCGATAGTGACACCCAGGTACTTGACCCGGGGCGACCATTCGACGTCGGCTCCTTGCAGCTTCAGGGGTGGTGGGAGGGGCGCGGCTCCGGTGACCATCGCCTGCGTCTTACCCACGTTCACCGACAGCCGCCACTTCGACAGCCACTCGGAAAGAAGATCGAGGGCGCGCTGCATTGTTTTTTGTTTTTGGGGAATGGCATCTCGCAGTTCAACCTATAGGAGGTTGTCGACTGCTTAACCGGGCTTTCCTGTGGATGTCTCAATAAATTAAGGCCTCCAGCCAGGCTTAAAACTAAGACTAAAAACTAAGCGACTACACGCTAAGGGTACCCCCTGTGGGGTACGGACCTCGGCTTAGGGCGTCGCTGGGAGAGGACAGCAATGGGACATGCTGGATAGGATTATTTGGGGGCAAATTTAGAATTACGGGCTCAGCTGCGCGGGCTGGCTCGAGCAAGGGTCGGGGTGGGTATGGACGGGGGCGTCGCGGTGGCCCTCGGCGGCGAGGGCGGAAGCACGGCGGTCTCGATTTGAGTTCCCGGATCGTGCTGGTGGCAGGATTACTCTCCTGGAGGAGAGTTATGGCGTCATCCGGGACGGTTAGGGCGTGCCTAGGACGGCGGATGCGACTTATGCGCGACGGTGCATAGCGGGCGGCCGCCGCAATCAGGGGATTCGGGTGTTTAGATGCAGATTCGAAGAAACGCTTGGCGAGGCGTTTCATGAACTGCTGGACGGTTGGGATTTTTAGATCAACGTGAAGAAACTCGTTGCGTACATAATAGGGTGCCCCCGTGACCTTTCTGAGGAAACGGTTCTGTAGGGTCTGCATCCTATGGAGCAAGTGTGGCTTAGCGTGCGCAAATACAACACAAGCATACGTCATGATGGGACGGATGACTGCGGTGTAGATGCGCAGCTTGCACTTAAGAGATAGTTTGCTACGCGCGGTCAGGATGAAATGAAGCCTGCCGAGAGCGCAAGCGGCACGCGAACGAGCCGTCTTGATGTGCTCTCTGAAGGTCAGGTGTTGATCCAAGATCACGTCAAGGTATTTGGCTTGCTTCTCCCAAGGGATCGGCTTGCCATACATGATGATCGGGCTAGGAGGTGCGGAAGCGCGGAGTCGCGGTCGCGTGAAAAGGACGGCCTGACTCTTATCGGGATTGACCTCAATCCTCCACTTCCGGAACCAGACGCCTAAAGCGTTTGCGGAGTTTTGGAGAGTTCTGGCACCGCCCTGTGTAGTAGATAGCTGTGTCATCGGCGAAAAGCGCCAAATGAGTCTTGCTACATTTGGGGATGTCGCTCGTGAAGAGCGAGAAGATTAGGGGAGAAATCACCGAGCCCTGAGGGACACCGGCGCGTAAGGGGTGAGGGGAGGAGAGTGTACCCTCAATGCGATAGCGAAAGGTGCGGTTCGACAAAAAGTCTCGTAAGATGAGCACGAGACGGTCAGGCACCCCGAGTTGGTACAGCTTATATATTAAGCCGTTGTGCCAGACCTTGTCGAACGCTTTCGCTATGTCGAAGAACAACATGCCTGTCGTTGCCTTGCGCTGGAAGCCAGCGCTTAGGTGCTCAACGATTCGGTGAACTTGCTGGATGCAAGAGTGATGGGTCCTGAAACCAAACTGTTCACTAGGGATAAGGCTCTTAGCCTCGACAAAATCTTTGAGACGCTTATAAATAAGCCTCTCGTATATTTTGCCGAGGACATTGAGGAGACTAATGGGGCGGTAACTAGTGGGCTCAGACTTGGGCTTGCCTGGCTTGGGGATACCGATGACGGTGGCCTCTTTCCACGTCTGCGGAAAGATGTTGTTGCTGAGAGCACCATTGAAGATGGCGGTCATTAGCATTATCAGGGGGGCGGGGAGGAGTTTGAAAACCTTGTTGGTGATACCGTCCGAGCCAGGGGCCTTCTGATCCTGTAGCCCTTTAATGATGTCGTGCACCTCGTCTGGAGTGACGGGAGGCAACGGATCATCAGGGTCTTCCACAGGGGGAAGAGCAGCCCTACGTTCGACTTCGGCGTCGACCTTGGCAAGCTGTGCTTGGTCAGCTGGTTGGGAGCTAGGAGAACATTGAGACTCCAGGCTGTCGGCTAGGCATTCTGCCTTTTCGGGATTATCGAATGCGATGCTCTTGTCAGGGCGAATGAGGGGAGGCATTGTAGCCTCCCCAGTGGAGGTACGCATTTTGCGTTGGAGTTGCCAGAAGGCCAGATGGTTGGGCTCGAGCTCGCTGAGCATCTTGTCCCAGCCCTCGGAACGCCACTCCGTTATACGTTTCTTTACAGCACGCTGTAAATGGCGCATGTGTGCTTTGTTCGCGTCGCAGGGAAAGGAGTCGTAGGCACGAATGGCCGCGT
Source organism: Fissipunctia ypsillon (assembly GCA_947568875.1). NCBI lineage: Eukaryota > Metazoa > Arthropoda > Insecta > Lepidoptera > Noctuidae > Fissipunctia > Fissipunctia ypsillon. Next base: position 11,431,089 of record OX387668.1, read on the forward strand.
TCTTCTCGGTTATCAGTTCACGTACGTCAATCGGTAACTTTCAGCGATGATCATCCATCGCCGGAACTTCCCGCGAACAATCCGTCAAAACGGATTGAACGTGTTCTGTAAACGAGTCGATCGCACCCGTCGTGTCTTCGACTGACACTATGTGGTCGGGGATTTTATCCAAGTGAGGCGACGTGGTGGATTTCAGCTGTTCGCTTACTTTCTTCCAGTCGGTTATCACTTTGGTTCGAGGGTGCTGGTTAGGATCGAGCGGGCCCGAATAAGGGGCGAAGAGCATGGTAATTGGGCGGTGATCCGAGTTGAGTTCGTGGTGCGTCTCAATAGAGTGCAAACGAAGGTTTACATTCTTGAGTAGCGCAACATCGAGCACGTCTGGAAGCTGGCTGGGAACGCCAGGGTAGTGGGTTGGGTTCATCGGAGCGATGACATCGAAGTTGAGGGAGGCACCTAGGTTGAACAGTATCCTACCTCTGGTGGAGGTCGTGTTGCTGTTCCAGGCGGGATGCTTGGCATTGAGATCCCCCGCCAAGATGACGGAGTCACTCAGACCGAAGAGGACAATTAGGTCCTTGGTGATCGCGGTGGGATCCTCCGCACCATTGGCAGGTGGGAAGTAGGCAGAGATGATGGTGATTGGTTGATGACCAGTCATGCCGAGCCGACAGATTGAGACCTCAAGATGAGAGACTAGTGGAGGAGGGTCCATAGGACTACAGTAAAGAGACCTTTTGTAGTATATAAGGGTGCCACCCTTGTGGCAGCGGGACCTGTCATTGCGAACTATGTCATAGTTGGCGATTTTCGGGTCCCGCTGATGGGGCTTCAGGAAGGTCTCTTGAATGAGCATAATGTCAAGCTGATGATCACGCAGAAAGGTGGCGATCTCATCGCGTTGACCGGTAATTGCATTGGCGTTGAAGACGCCTAGTTTAAGGGAGCGGGGTTTGAGGGACCTAATCTTTTGTAAATTCATAATGGAATTTAAAAAGTTAGATTTTCGAGAGCTTGCGATACCTCGGGGTATGCATTGAATATCTCAAGGAGACGAAGAGCGTTCCCTTGAGCGGCACGGATTTCCTTCACCATGGCGTTGGCCGCCGGGGTGTAGAAAACAGCGAATACGCTGAGAAGCACCTGTGGGTTTGAAGGCTGATGGCCTGAGGAAGGGGACCTGTTTGCTGCCGTGGGAACCGGCGCAGCTTTGGGAGCGGCGGTGGCCACAGGAGCCAATGGGGCTGCTGCCGGGACCGGCGTGGCAGTGGCCAATGGTGCAGGGATGGGTTGAGAGGGCGGCACCGAGGCCGAAGCTGCCTTAAAGTTGACCCATGGGGAGGGTCTCTGAGGAGCGAGGCGCTCGGGCAACTGAGCAGAGGGGAGCTTTACGCTCGGGCTTTCCCTTTGCTGGCGCTCGCTGGCACGCTTCGCCAGCTTGGCCGAGGAGGATTTAGGGGCTTTACTGCATCCCCGGTAGTTAGCTGGGTGACCAGCTTGCCCGCAGAGCACACAACTTGGAGGTTCTGTGCACAGAGTCCTGTCCTTGGGGCGAGGGCAGTCCGCAGTGCCATGCCCGCCCAGACACTTAACGCATCTGGGAGTTGCGTAGCAGTGCGACTGGGAGTGGCCGTATAATTGGCAACGGTGGCACTGGCCAACGATATTGGACTTTCTGGGCTTCTCAATAGAGATGCCCGACAGTGAACACACCGACTTCACTTTGAAGATCGGGTGATGACCCTCAACGGGGTCGCAGATCACCAGGACCATGTCGTATACAAGGCCCTGTTTCGCCCGGTGAAGGCGGTGAACTGCAGACACTGGGATACCCTTGGAGATCAGGTCTGCCTTGATCTCTTCGGTGGCGATCTCCTTCGGGATACGCCTGATGACTCCTCTCGTCGGAGTTTCCTCCGGGAGGGAGAATGTGTGAAAGGAGTACTTCCTTTCACGAAGAAGTCGGACAAGGTCCCTGTAGTCCGAGGACGAGGGGACAGTAACCTTGATGCCCTGCTGGATAGATTGGTGTATTGGATCTTGCGATCCACGCAAACTTTAGATATTTCTGTCCACTTGGACTTATCTTGGATGTATAAGGGGGGCGGGGGACGCACCTTCCTCTTTGAGTCCGTTGGGATAGGACTGGCTGAGGTGCGTGATCGGGTGGGTGCCGAGCCGGAAGTAGAGGAAGGGGCAGGGGCAGGGGCGCAGGCAGGGGCGCAGTCAGGGGCGGAGGGGATGGCTGCCGCCAGAGGCTTTTTGGCCTTGCTGGCCTGGGAGGAACCGCCCTTCTTCCTCTTCCCTCCCTTTCCGACGACTTGATAGTCGTCTGAGGAGGAGGAGGAGGAAGTGAGCGAGATTGCGTCTTCGGACTCTGAGTCCGAAGGAGGGGTGGAGGTGTCCATCACCTCGGGCTGGGGGGAGACTACAGACGGCATTGAATCCGCCGTAAGAGGGGTGCCCCTGTCTGCTACAGGGGGGGAAAGCGGGCTCTCTAGAGCCTCACTTGGGTCAAGGTGGCGACTACGCCAGGCCTTTCCATATTTTAGTATAAATTCTGGGTCCTTAAAGAGGACCTCTCTTGCAAAGGCTGCGATGTCGGCGTCAGACATCGCAGCAATAGGGAATTTAAAAAAGAAAAATAAGGGGACCTAATGATCCTACTCCTACTCCCCGGGTGGATGGGCCCGGGGGTGTGTGGCCCTCCCTGTCGGGTGCAGACAGGGAGGTGTGTGCCTACTTGTGAGCCCTAGAGCTTAAACCTGTCACCAGTCTTAATGTGCGACAGGGCCCTGACCAGTCTAGCGCGAAGGGTGTAGACACACCCTAAAGACACTAGGTGAGTATCTGTGGAAGGAAAACTGTCACCAGAGCCGACTAGGAGACCCCCCAAGGCCGGTTAACTCTGGGACCCGTCCAATTAACTGCCTTACCCTGAAGGGGCTCAGCGGGTGTGTTGGGTCAACACCCCCTTGACTTGGTTGTCACCGTGAGGTATCCGTCAAGGACCACGAAACTGTGGTTTTTACCCTGAGGGGGCCAAGGAGACACGCCGAACGTTTATTTGACGGACGACGTTAAAGAAATAGTTTATCAACGATCGCCTTGAAAAAGGCAATAATTGACAACGGTGCAGTCAGGAACTACAGGAGTCGTTCCGTGACGTGACGTCACGAACGATCGTCGATGGCGGTGAGTCAGCGGTGAGTCAGCGGTGCAGCGAGCAAATGCGTCAGCGGCACGACCGTCCACAGCGGTGTCGAGCGAGCGAATGACCTGGGCGCGCTGCATTTTGACCGCCGCGTGCTTTGCTTTTTTTTTTTTTTTCCTAACAATGGCATCTCGTAGTTGGCCAAGAGTGGCCGTGACTACTTAACCGGTCAATCCTGTGGCTGCCTTAAGCTAACTCAAAGCCTCCAAGCCAGGGGCGTGTTACTTACAATACTAAGTGACTGCGCGCTAAGGGCACCCCCTGTGGGGTACGAACCTCGGCTTAGGGCGTCACTGGGGGGACAGCTAGTTGGGACAGGCTGGATCAAACTTGGGTGATTATTATTAACAGGGGAATTTAAAGCTACAGGCTCAGCTTGCGCGCGGGCTGGCGCTTCTTCGAGCAAGGGACGGGGGGAATTATTAATTCGGGGTTTTCGCGATGGACCTCGGCGGCGGGGTCGGAATGTCGGTCTTTTGTTTTTGAGAACTGTACTAGAAGCCCTATTGCTTTCTTGGAGGAGAGTGATGGGTTCGTCTGGGTCAAGAAGAGTATGCCTCGGACGGCGAACTTTACTGATGTTGGAGGAGGTATAATTGGCGGCCTCGACAACTAGGGGGTTGCGATGTTTTGCGGCGGTATCGAAGAAACGCTTGGAGTTACGTTTCATGAATTGGAGGATGGTGGGGATTTTGAGATCGAGGTGGAGGATCTCGTTCCGGACATAATAGGGGGATCCCGTGATCATTCGGAGGGCACGGTTCTGGAGGGTCTGCATCCTATGGATGTGGTGGGGTTTTGCGTGTGCAAAGACTGCACAGGCGTACGTCATAATAGGGCGTATGCACGCCGTGTAAATGCGCAACTTGCACTTTAGTGACAATTTGCTTTTTGCATTCATTATGGAGTGGAGTCTACCGAGAGCGAAAGCGGCGCGCGAACGAACCTGCTTTATGTGCTCTGCGAAAGTGAGGTGCTCATCGAGAATCACACCTAGGTATTTGACTCGCTTCTCCCAAGGGATAGGCTTACCGAACATGGTGAGTGGTCGGGGGGGGGGGGGAGGGGGGGGGCTTAAGGCGCGGTTTGGAGTAAAGAACCGCTTGGCTTTTGTCAGGATTCACTTCGATTCTCCACTTCCTGAACCAGTCGCCAAGTTTGTTGACTGCTCTTTGGAGAGTGAGAGAGATCGGGGCTTGTTTGAAGCCTGAGCAGTAAATGGCCGTGTCGTCTGCGAACAGAGCCAACTGTGCCTTTTTGCTCCTGGGTATGTCGCTGGTGAACAGCGTGAAGATGAGGGGGGCAAGCACAGAGCCCTGGGGGACGCCTGCGCGGATAGGGTGGGGGGAGGATAGTGCTCCTTCGATGCGATAGCGGAAGGTGCGGTTCGACAAGAAGTCTCGTAAGATGAGTACGAGACGGTCCGGTACACCGAGTTGGTAGAGCTTATATAATAAGCCGTTGTGCCAGACTCTGTCGAACGCTTTCGCTATGTCGAAGTATATAACACCCGTCATCATGCCACGCTGGAAGCCAGCGTTTATGTGTTCGATGATGCGGTGGGCCTGATGCACACAAGAGTGCTGGGTTCGAAAACCAAACTGTTCGTTTGGGATGAGGCCTTTTGTTTCGGCATAGTCTCTGAGACGCTTATAAATAAGTTTCTCATAGACTTTGCCGAGGACATTGAGCAGACTGATGGGGCGGTAGCTCGAGGGCTCAGATTTGGGCTTTCCAGGCTTGGGGATGCCGATGACAGTGGCCTTTTTCCATGCATCTGGGAAGATGTTATTGCTCATGGCACCATTGAAGATGGTGGTCAGTAGCATTATAAGGTGGGCAGGGAATAGTTGTATTACCCTGTTTGTGATACCGTCTGAGCCGGGAGCTTTACGGGGCTTTAAACCCTTGATGATATCGTGCACTTCGTCTGGAGTGACGGGAGGCAGAGGATAGTCAGGGTTTTCAACGGGGGGAAGGGAGGCTCTACGTTCGACTTCAGCGTCAACTTTTGACAAGTGAGCTTGGTCTACTGGTTGAGAGCTGGGAGAGCATTGGGCCTCAAGGCTATCGGCCAGGCATTCTGCCTTGTTGGCATCGTCGAAAGCGATAGTCTTGTCAGGGCGGAGTAGAGGGGGCATAGAGACTACTTCTTTGGACTTTAGTTTCCTTTGGAGTTCCCAGAAGGCCTGATGAGTGGGCTCTAGGTCGTTGAGCATCCTGTCCCAGCCAGCGGTACGCAGCTCCGCTAGGCGTGTCTTTACAGCTCGCTGTAAATGGCGCATATGGGCTTTGTTCGCAAGGCAGGGGAAGTTGCTGTATGCACGGACAGCCGCGTTCTTCTCGCGCAACAGTTCACGCACATCGTCCGGCAATCTCCAGCGTCGGTCATCGTCCGCTGGAGTTACCTTTGAACAGTCGTTCAGGACTGATTGTACGTGCTCAGTGAGCGAGTCGATCGCGGCCGTCGTGTCCGCGACAGAGTCGAACTGATCAGGGATGGAGTCCAAGTGATGGGAAGAAGTGGATTTCAGGCTGTTGCTTACTTTCCTCCAATCTGTGACTATTTTGGTGAGAGGGGGTTGAGTGGGGTCATGGAGACCGACACGGGGGGCCAGTTTCATGACCACCGGTCGGTGGTCAGAGGAGAGCTCTTGCACCGCCTCTATAGAATCCAACCGTAGGTTGATATTCTTCAGAAGCGCCACGTCGAGGACGTCGGCGGTATGGTTGGGGTTGTAGGGAAAATGGGTTTGAGTCATCGGGGCGATGACATCGAAATTTAGTATGGGGCAGAGACCGAACAGTTGTCTTCCTCTGGCTGAGGTGGTGTTGCTGTTCCAGGCAGGGTGTTTGGCGTTGAGGTCGCCCGCTATGATAACGGAATCACTCAGGCCGAAGAGGGCAGAGAGGTCGTCAGAAATCGACTGGGGATTTTCTGGCGAGGTTTGGGGGGGAACATAGGCCGATACTAGGGTGATCGGTTGGTGGCCTGACATGCCTAGCCGGCATACAGACACTTCTAATTTGGATAGGGGGGGAGGGTTCATAGGGATGCAGTGAAGAACCTTTCTATAATATATGAGGGTGCCGCCCTTGTGACACCGAGACCTGTCGTTGCGAACTATGCAGTAGTTAGCAATTGACGTGTTACGGAAGTTGGGCTTGAGGAAGGATTCCTGTATAAGGAGAATATCAATTTGATGATCACGGAGGAACTCGGCGATCTCATCGCGTTGTCCGCGAATGCCGTTGGCATTGAAGTAGCCTAATTTAAGGGATCGGGGCTTAGTTCTCCCTTTGGCTTCTTTATCCATAGTGGGGGTTGGGAAGGTTGGCGAAGGAGGATAAGGCTTGCGTGATCTCGGGATACGCATTATAAATCTCCAGAATCTGGAGAAGGTTGCCGGCATTTCTGGCAGTAACCAATTCGTTTGCCATTTTCCTGGCGCGTGGGGTGAGGAAGGCCGTGAAGGTGCCCGAAATAATGTTGAAGGGGTCGAGGGGGTTTGGGCCAACCGTAGTCGGTGAGTGGGGGGGTGCAGTACCGGCTGCAGGGGCGGTTTTAGGCGCTTGCACCGGTCTCGGGGGGAGGGCGGGGGCGGGCGCGGCGGCGCGGTTGCGGGGGTCCATCAGCGCTGGGATGGATGGAGGTGGGGGGCTGGTTTTGGCCAGGGCCGGGAAAGCCCTTTGGTGGTTAAGGGCCGTCCAGGGGCTAGGCCTTTGAGGGCTTAGCCGTTCTGGCATTTGGGTCGAAGGGGCGGGGGGCCCGTTGAGGGGTGCTTCCCTTTGCTGGCGGGCGACTGCGCGCTTGGCCAGTTTGGGGGATAATTTCGGGGCTTTAGGGCAGCCCCGGTAATTTGCCGGGTGTCCTGACTCACCACATAGCACACAACTAGGTGGCTCGGTGCAGAGGGTACGGTCTTTAGGACGGGGGCAGTCAGAAGTGCCGTGCTCGCCCAGGCACTTGACGCACCTGGGTTTGGCGTGGCAGTTCTTCTGCGCGTGGCCGTATAGTTGGCATCGGTGGCACTGACCGATGAAGCCATATTTATTGGGCTTCTGGATCTCAAAGCCCATGGGGTGGCATATGGTTTTTACACCAAAAATAGGGTGATGCCCTTCAGTCGGGGGACAGACGACAAGGACCATGTCGAATGCATGACCGCCTCTGGCGCGGTGCATTCGGTGGACCTCCGAATCTGGGATATTTTGGGCCTCTAAGTCGGCCTTGATGGCGTCAGTAGGGATTTCCTTCGGAATCCTACGAATTACCACTCGGGTCTGGCGCTCTTCGGGAAGAGTGTAGGTGTGGAAAGACACACCTCTCGCCCGAAGGAGCCTGGTGAGCTCCCTATAGTCCTTGGACGTAGGGATGCTCACTTTGATACCCTGCTGGGTGGAGCGGGCATTGGTGAAGCCGATCTTTTGCTCGGTGCACCATTGGGACACATCTGTCCACTTTGCCTTGTCCTGAATGAACACAGGCGGGGGGGTGCCAGCTTCTTGGGGGCAGAAGAAGCAGGAGTCAGGGCGGGGGGGGCATCCTGCGAGGAGGATGTGAGGGCGCTATTTTTTGCCGCGGAGGCAGGGGTAGAAGATCCAAGCTTACTGGCCTGGGAAGGACTGGCTGAGATGGGTGCCGTAGGGACAGGGGCAGAGGAGGAGGTGGAGGCAGGGGCGGAGGGGATGGCTGCCGCCAGAGGCTTTTTGGCCTTGCCGGCCTTTGAGGAGGCGCTCTTCTTCCTCTTCCCTCCCTTTCCGACGACTTGATAGTCGTCTGAGGAGGAGGAGGAGGAAGTGAGAGAAATTGCGTCTTCGGACTCTGAGTCCGAAGGAGGGGTGGAGGTGTCCATCACCTCGGGCTGGGGGGAGGCTACGGACGGCGTTGAATCCGCCGTAAAAGGGGTGCCCCTGTCTGCTACAGGGGGGAAAGCGGGCTCTCTAGAGCCTCGCTTGGGTCGAGGTGGCGACTACGCCAAGCCTTCCCATATTTAAGCAAGAAGTCTGGGTCCTTGAAAAGGACCTCTCTTGCGAAGGCTGCGATGTCGGCGTCCGACATCGCAGCAATATTGAAGTTAAAATGGGAACAAATAAGGGGACCTAAAAGATCCTACTCCCCGGGTGGATGGGCCCGGGGGTGTGTGGCCCTCCCTGTCGGGTGCAGACAGGGAGGTGAGTGCCTACTTGTGAGCCCTAGAGCAGAAACCTGTCGCCAATCTTAATGTGCGACAGGGCCCTGACCAGTCTAGCGCGAAGGGTGTAGACACACCCTAAAGACGCTAGGTGTGTCGCTGTGGAAGCAAAACTGTCACCAGAGCCGACTAGGAGACCCCCCAAGGCCGGTTAACTCTGGGACCCGTCCAATTAACTGCCTTACCCTGAAGGGGCTCAGCGGGTGTGTTGGGTCAACACCCCCTTGACTTGGTTGTCACCGTGAGGTATCCGTCAAGGACCACGAAACTGTGGTTTTTACCCTGAGGGGGTCAAGGAGACACGCCGAACGTTTATTTGACGGACGACGTTAAAGAAATAGTTTATCAACGATCGCCTTGAAAAAGGCAATAGTTGATACAGCGGTGTAGTCAGAGACTACAGGAGTCGTTCCGTGACGTGACGTCACGAACGATCGTCGATGGCGGTGAGTCAGCGGTGAGTCAGCGGTGCAGCGAGCGAATGCGTCAGCGGCACGACCGTCCACAGCGGTGTCGAGCGAGAGAGCCCCGGACGAGTGCCGCCAGCCGCCTTCCTTATATAGCCCGTCGCGGTGTTGCTATTCTTGTTATTGATTTTCTTCTAATACTATTATTATTACCGGCCAGCATTTTAATGATAACGTCAATGGCACATCATTATTGAAATTATAAATGAAGCCTGTAACTTTAGACCAATTAAAAAGTAGGCCGGACAGAGGCCCTTAATTTAAGCAATTTACAAAGAGCGCTTACGGTTTTAATGATTGCTTTCCAAGTATTTTATTTGTGAAATACAAATACCTACTTAAAAATCAACCTTACAATCAGAAATTGTTTATATGTCATCTTAATTAATAAACGGTAATAATGATAAATGTTATTTTCTTTTTTACAGTCTATCTACTCATCGGCCTGACATTCCTGATGCTGACACTAACCGTCTTCTATGACATTCCGCAACTGAATCTGAGCACGGTGTTCTCATCCATCAAGCTGGACGATGACCCAAAAAAGATGCGACTGAGCGGCTCCGGAGTCATGGGACCTGGGTACGGGATCAGCGGGCTGGTGATGCGCGACGACTACAACCACCACGACCAGCGCCGCTCCGTGGTGCACATCCGGCCGCACTTAGACGACAGCCCCAGTCCCGAGGACACCACGCCCGTGCATGCCCGCGACATACGAGTAGGCTAAACTGCTTCCTCCCAAATATCTTGGTCGTGATTTCGTTGGCTAGTTGGTGCTGTTGGATGGAACAATGTGGAAAGAACCTGTTTTCTCCAAACTTTCATTTGTTTTCTTTCTCCTTGTATTTCAATTTTAAAATGTATCAAACATTATAAAAAAAAAACATGTGACCCACCGGCGTTCTACATTGTGATAAGATCCGAAAAATAGTAGCCAACGTTATTAACCGACGTTTGCTCAAAATGGAATGAAAATTTAAAAAATATGATAAACAGGCGCGGTAAAATTGTAGTTAACGTTATTTACCTACCTAGTTACGTTATAATATTTTAGATTATATAAGTTGTTTCCGTAATGTTTAGTCATATGATAAGTTAATGCTCAGATTTATCCAGTTGTTTTCTACTTATATCTTAAAAATATGCATAGCTATAAAACATTTACGTATCAAATATGTGTGATAGATGACCAATAACTTAGTAGATTCATTGGATTGATAGTATGAAATGTTTATATAATAATAATTTTATATATATACAGGGTTAGTTTTCAATAACCGGCCAAATTTTCACAGGGTGTTCTACCCATGAATATTAACAACTTTCACTGTGGGGCCAAATCTAAAATCACGAAAAAAAAAAAATCTGCTGTTTCATACAAAAGTTCAATACCTACTCGGCCATAATGTATGAAACAGCAGATTTTTTTTTTTCTCGCGATTTCAGAGTTGGTCCCATAGTGTAAGTTATATATACATGGATAGATCACCCTGTGAAAATTTGGCTACTGATTAAAAAATTGTCCTGTATATCCAATCTATATTAACTTTCATCATAAATGTGTTTTCTTATAAAAATAAATAAATTTATTATACTTACTAGGATGGTAGTGCATAAATTATAAATTATTTTTAATGTAAAATCAATATTCAAAATTGTAAAATATACTTGTGTCTATAATAATTTAGTAATAGAGATGTTTACATTATTGTTCCTGTTGGTAGTTAACAATTGCTGTTACATTTTAAAACTCCATGATATTTAAATTTTTGAGTAATTTTGCTTTTTCAACTTTCGTCTAAATCTACAATCGAAATGCAATCAATGACAATATATGAAAAGATTTTAAATACCTATATAATATGTACCGTAATAATATCATACATAATTATTTTGCTACTTTATATCAATTTTTTAACTGCCTTTAGTTACTCCCTTGTTTGTATGTACGAAAGAATAAATTATAAATAATTAATAAATTTCGTTTTTAAGAAAATTATTTACAGGGTGTCCTTAGCACTACATCACTTAGAACATAAATACTAAGTATCTACTAATATACAAACTGTGGCGGATATCTACATCGCCACAATGGAACGCGTCACACTGACGTCACGCAAAATCCTGCATCGCGCAATCAGAGTTTACCGCGCGACTAGCATATATTCATCATCCCGACATCAACCGTCGGGCAGTAGCCCACCAGACACAACACCCGTCTGGTCGGAGGATCCTCCCTTTTCCTAGAGGATGAATGAACTTTACACCCTGTTCCTCATGCCTCTATACAAACTATCAAGCAGAATGTATTGAATGTTAGAATAAAATAAATAAAATACTTTTAAGGTTAAAACTAAGTATGTTAACCTATTCTATGTTCGTACAACTCCGTAACAACTTATTGAAAATAGAGAGTAATGCGTAGATATAAAACACAAACAGCCTTCAATGGTTAACCGCAGTATAGAACAAAACCATCAAAGAGTCATTCGTAAATAAATTAGCATGAAAAAAGTAGTTTTATTGTTTTATTTATTAGGTGATATGATGGCAATATTCTAAATGTATTCGCACTTAAATAATTAGAAAGTGAATAATTAACAATTTCCCGGGCCGGCTGGAAAATAAATGTAACATCGCTTTGTAATTTTTCGGGGCTTTCCTCAAATACTGGCAATACCTACTATGCAAAAAAATCATGCACACATAAGCTTAGTACCTCTATGTAGTCTCTCTGTGCATAAGCTGAAACCTGATCCCCTATCCTTGCCGGTTTTTTCGGTACTGAATAATTTAGATCAATCTAACAAAGCTGGCTATTGACGAGCGTCGATTGCTTGGAGCCAAGGTAGTTCTAAATTTCCAGATCATTCAATGGAGTTAAAAACTGATAGCACGAAATAGGTGGCAGCACTGCTGTTAGTCCAAAAACTGCCATAGTTTTGTATGTTGTGTTTACTTTTGTATCGATCACAAATTAAACAAAAACTAGATAAATGTGTATGCAACTCGGAGTGTAGCACTATTAAAAGACTAGGTAAGGAAAAGGGCAGCATCTACCATTTGTAGAAAAACAGCTACAATGGAAAGAGATAAAAGAATTATGAACATTTTACCATTTATGTTATTTTATGTTTGTTAACTTTAAGTTCTTTTTTTTTTGTTGAAGACTGCATGGAGGCGTACGACAAGAATAACCTGCACCCTAATTGCGTAACACATTATCAATCAGAATCTGAATAGTTTTGAAGCAAATTGCTAATCCATTGCTTCTTAAGTTCGAAAAATTTGTCTGCTCAACAACGTAAATAGCGCAATGAATGTTATTGAACGGTCAAAATGAAACCGATTCCTACTGTAAGTATGTTACGCAATGGCCCCGTTGATCGGGGTTGAAGACCAACTCGAGGATGATCTTTCTGACATCTGGTGAGGTAATCTTTGGCTGTCACTGGAAGTGGACGTGTGTCGCGTGTGCTCACTACTATTTGCAAATATTTAATCTTCTAAATTCCTATTGGCCAAAGTATAGAACTCAAATTCTCGTTTACTCCTACGGTTACCTTACGGTTAGACTCCACCTCACGAAAGGGATAGACTCTGTTTGCGGTGTTTCCTCGGCAACAAATGCGGTGTGATTGGTGTGTATCAAGCTGAATTTGAACTAGCGGCTCCTCCGCGGCAGTCGCCCGCTCAAGCCATTTGCCACACGAATGTAAGTGCATCACGCGAATTTACTACGCACTATGAGCTACGAGCAGCGACATCCCCTCCCGCGCGCACTGCGTGTCCTTGTGAACGGCGACGCGGGCTACAGCCGATGGGAGTGTTACCACAAGACTAATTAAAGGAACAGACAGAAAGCTTCCTAAGAGAGTTCAAAATTCTTACCTACTTTCATAGGGCTGTCACTCGGTTATTGAAAATAAAAAACCGGGCAAGTGCGAGTCGGGATTCGGCAATAAGCAAGGAGGATGGATGGACAGACGGACGGACGAACAGGTGGACAGGCACTGTGTGTGACTGAGGTGGTGATCCCATAAGTTTACCGTTTTCCAATTTTGGTACGGAACATAAAAATAATAGTGTAAGTAGCTTTGAAAGACGAAATTGATAAATTTTATTTTAACAGTTTGTTCAAAACATGCTTTATATACGGTACTCCCTTTCTTCTCCTAAAATTGTTTGTCCGAAAATCATTATCCATAACACGTTTGCTATAAACTTCAGTAACCATAATGTTCAAAATCCCGAAATTTTGTTTAGCATAATTATCTTTAGTTCTAAAAGTATTCTGTCATAATATCGAGTACTATAATAATTGAATCCCCTAATTTTACATGACCTAAAGTCATATGTCCTAAGTATTGTGTTAAATAATGTGTATTATTCCGAATGTTCATTTATAATATTTTTTTTAGTCCTAAAACATTAGCTAAAAATTAGGTTCGCAGAAACGAATCGCTGTAAATCCGACTCCACGCAGTCTTGTCTGCTCTACCCCTAGAGTGTAATTTAAAATCGCGTAGGCGCGGAGGGGCGAGGCGGCCCGCGAGTTGAGGAGCAGGTGGTTGTAACACTCGTCGCCGCGGCTGAGGCTGGCCGGCAATGCCGGCCAGCAAGCCGAAGCTGCGGTGGTGAGCGTTAAACCCATCTGCGACGATAAACTCGCGTGGGACCGCCGGAGCCCCGCAGCGCCGGAGCCGTGACAGAAACCATGCCTGCTGCATGTTGCATGCTTGCTTGCATGCTTGCTTGCATGCTTGCTTGCATGCTGCATGTTTGCTTGCATGCTGCATGCTGCGTGCTTGCTTGCATGTTGCATGCTGCGTGCTTGTTTGCTTACAAAAACTACATGTTCACAAACGCCTGAGAGAAGTTCATAGCAAAAGCTTTGTTAAACAAATTTGTTCTAAGAATATCATTATTATAAATAAACATTATGTAATTTGAATTTAGGACTTATAACTTTTATTGGAAACGATTTTATGTCTTTTGTATATTATTGATTGTAATATTTATGACAAACTGATTTAGGACATATTATATTTAGGGATTTCAATTTTATGGCATGTGATATTATGTGATATTAAGTTCGGGTAAGTTATCATTCGGACAAATGATGATTAGGACAAAAAAAGTTATGGCACTTTAAATTATGGATAAAAAAGTTAGGTGACACAATAGAGAACCTTTATATACCGTTAAAATTTTATAACGTTACCCATTTCACAGCAGTTACCCTTAATTTTAAAATAACGGCAATAGATTTAACGTTATTGATGCTACATTTTATCGTTAATTTTAACGTAATTTTTAAAATAAAAAAAAAAACATGATTCCATAAAATTTTCTTAAGGTGAAAGCGCCAGGGTTGCCCGCGAAATTCAAATTTTCTTACGTTTTTTGCAATTTGCAGATCAGTATTAGGTTGTATGTTGATTGAAATATGATTCGCGACCGTAACAAATATGAGTTTACAGAATTATAATCATTAAAGTCATCAATACAACTCTCTAAGACCAAGTAAGTCTATTGAATGACTTTTTTTTTATGAAATCTTAACATTTCAGGATCATACTAACTTAAGGAATTGTATTACTAATTCTAATATTATAATTCTATAAATACCTATTTGTTACGGTCGCGTATCATACTTTGATCAACATGCACCTAGACACTGAGCTGCAAATCGCAAAAATCGTAAGAAAATTTGAATTTCGCGGGCTACCTTAGCGCTTCCCCCTTAACAGAAACAATTTATAAAATTATTTCCAAAACAACCAAATATAATCTATGTAATTAATTAATCATACTGTGAAATAGTTATAGCATCTATTTGAAAAAGTCAAACGGAATCTTGCTAAGACGGCCTACAAACAGTATTTAGTAAGTACCTACACTACAAACCTACTAAAACAAAACATAGGAACCTACGAAACAAAAAGGAGACGAAAAATAATACGCTAATATTGACGGTAATTCGATACCTGAACTATAAAAATAATAAATAATAATTGTTATGGGAAAACCTTAGTGCCATATTAGTTATTTTGGATTACCTGCCTCGTAACTTAATTGTTGGACTAGTTAATCATTATTTACTAAGTTTCTACAGTGTCCCCACAGCATTTGTGAAGTTTTGTTTACAACCTTACTAAGTTGCCGACATATCAAAAGACAATGACCAAATTAGTATGAAGACTGGTGCGTTTTGTTTTGTTGGCGGCAGTCGATCAAATATGAAAAAAACGGTGCAGAATAATATTATGAATGAATTATTGTATGGGGTCTTATATCGAAAACTCAGTCTGGACTGAGTTATATCAGTTTAAAGACTAACTAATATTTTCATACATTATGGAATAATTCTTGTTACAAAGCATATTTTGTCCTTCCCAAGCGACATTTACTATTTAGTTACTAGTCATATCTTCAAATACATGTTTACATTTATTATGTATTGGTTAAAAACAATAAAACTGGTCTTAAGGAGAACTTTTTATTTTAAAAATAACATATTACATTTGGACGTCATCGTCGCTAGGTTCATCATGAGCCTCATTTTCGACGTCGTGTCTTACAATTAAACTGTCTAAAAATAGTGCTGGGGGACTAAGATTAGGTTGATGTCTGCCCCATCCTAAGTACCAGACAATAGCCATCGCGTGAGAACAGCAGCCGAGGGTTCTTTTTCCTACAATACAGCTACAGTAGTGGCCTATTATGGCTTCTCTTCCATGCGCATTTTCTTCATACAGTATATATACATAATATATCCGAGCCTGCCGATGTCTGGACTGAATTCTTCCCCTAAGTAACACAGGATTGGCAGATACTATTCCGTATTGTGTTATATTTTGCGTGTTAACTTCTCGGCATACTTCTATGTGATATTGACCATTATTCTTTATATGCTCGCCATAATAGCTTCGAGCTTGTTTTATCTGGTAAGTACCAAGAACATATAAAATAAGGTCATCTGTGGTTAGTGTTGGAAAACTATTTAGTTCCGGGTTTTCTACGGTTATTGCACGGAATATAGCTCTGCGAGCATTTAGATTATTTGCAATTACATAATGGCTTAAATGGTTCTCCATATCGGATCTTTGGTGTATTTCACTCAATATATTAGTCACTAACCTGTGATCAGTCAGAGGTTGACCAAACGCATTGAGTATAGCACACGCAATCTTAATTTCATCAAAGAGGTGTGTCATTGCTCGGTTATTGTTCGTGTGCCTCAATTGCTTAAACGGATTCTTTAGCCTGCCATTTATTGTTTCAACGACCCAGCGACACATCGTTACTTTCCGGGATTTGTTTGCTTCTCGGGTCGTTAGCTGTGAGTCAGTACTGCTTTTTGTAATAACACCATTTGGTTTATTTGAATTTATGCGCATGCCTTTTGGATTACGAAACGCGGCACAAACTTTTCAGCGTTTCATGCATCATACCGTTTTGCAATGTTTAGATTTTTTATTCAACTACGTTGATGACGTAATAATTGCATCAGAAAACGAGACACAGCATAAAGAGCATTTAGAAAAAGTTTTTGAACGATTTAATCAATTTGGTATAACTATTAATTTCTCTAAATGCAGTTTTAGCAAAGAAAAATTAGATTTTTTAGGGTATGAAGTATCAGTAGAGGGAATCAGACCTCTAGAAGACAAGGTTAAAGCTATTCTAAATTATCCCAAACCCGAAACTATTGAGGACCTAAGAAGATTTTTGGGAATGATGAATTTTTATAGAGCAAGTATACCTCACTCAGCTGATCATCAAACAGAGTTAAATAGGTACCTAGGGAATTCTAAACTTAAAGATAAAACTAAAATTAACTGGACAGAAACAGCCGATCGCAATTTTGAGCAATGTAAAGAAGACTTAAAAAATGCAGTCTTATTATCATACCCAACGACAGATACCCCTTTAGTATTGATGACTGATGCGTCAGACACTTGTATAGGTGCAGTATTACAACAATACGTTGATAAAAAGTGGAGACCTTTAGGATATTATTCTAAAATATTAACAGAGGTTCAAATTAAATATAGTACATATGATAGAGAACTATTAGCAATTTATTTAGCAGTAATTCACTTTCGTAATATGGTAGAAGGTCAAGAGTTAATTATTTTTACGGATCATAAGCCGTTATCTTTTGCATTTAATAAAATGTGTACAAATAGAGAAACCTCACGAAGAGCTAGGCAAATCATGTTCATTAGCGAATTCAGTACCGACATAAGACATATTAGTGGGAACGATAACGTAGTAGCAGATACTTTCTCTAGGGTGGCAACAATAGCGTGTCCCACGACGCTTGATTACGCAGAACTTGCAGCTGCGCAGGAAACGGACACCGAGCTAGCAAAATTTTCAAACTTTTCTTTTGCTGTGCCCGACAGGGTCCACGATTGTTTCAGCAAATATTTACTTACCACCTAAGCATATACATTGTGGAATGCAATAAATGATTGAGTATTGAGTATTGAGTATTGAAAATTGCAACGCGAGTCATTAGACAATAACAATGTGGTGTTGAAACGTGTAACCTTATTTGATTCAAAGAAATACGTTGTTTGCGAAGTATCAACCGACTCAGCACGCGTCCGTACCTAACAGGAGAATTTCGACGTTTAGCTTTTGATTCGATACATAATTTAAGCCATCCAGGAATAAAAGCAAGTAGGAAACTGATTAGTGATAGGTATTTTTGGCCAAATATGAATAAGGATGTTGGAAAATGGGCTAAAACCTGCATTAAATGTCAAAGAGCGAAAATTCAAAAACACACTATTTCAGATTTAGGGACTTTCGAGAGTAGTAAGCGTTTCGAACATATTCATATAGACATTGTAGGACCTTTACCAACTTCACCTGAGGGATTTAGGTATTGTTTAACAATCATAGACAGATTCACGCGTTGACCAGAAGCTTTCCCCATAAAAGAGATAACAGCAGAAGTAGTAGCAAAAACATTGTATGAAGGTTGGATTAGTCGTTATGGGTGTCCAGTTAAACTCACATCTGATCAGGGAAGACAATTTGAAAGTAATTTGTTTAAAGAATTAATGTCGTTAATGGGAATTCAGAAAACGCGTACCACTCCTTACCATCCACAATGTAATGGAGCTGTAGAACGATGGCATAGATCTTTGAAAACCGCGTTAAAAGCACGCTTAGATACCAAATGTTGGGTAAACGAATTGGCAACGGCAATGTTAGGGTTACGCACAACAATTAGCTCCGATACTGGCGTAATTGCAGCACAAATGTTGTATGGTAGCAACATTAGGCTACCCGGTGACTTTTACGATTCTAGTAATGTGAAATCGCACAATCACAACGATTTCGTAAACAAATTAAAAGACGTAATCGAGGGATTAAAGCCGTCCAGTAGAGAAAACAAGTCACCCACAAAATTTTAAATACAAGTGATCATATTTTTATTAGAAATGACGCAGTACGGAAACCATTACAATCACCATACGATGGACCATATCGCGTCATCAGCAGGAACGATAAAGTATTTCGTGTGCAATTACCAGACAGACAAACTAATGTGTCTATAGATCGATTAAAACCGGCATACATATTGATGAATAATGAATCGACATCAGAAAAATTAGATAAACCGTTAGTAGATAAAACCGATACTCAAAAGGTACAAAAATTCAGAAAAAAGTGACTTTTCAAACAAGCAAATTCGGTAACGATACATATACAACGCGAACGGGACGAGTAAGCAAAAGACCATTGAAATATCGTTAAATCAGCATTACCAGAATTAAGGTCAAAGATATTGAACATAAGCTAGAAGCAATTAAGTCGTGTTAGAAATAATAATTGTCGTGAAGTAAAACCACGTATACTACATTAATAAAATGGGTTCCAATCAGACAAAGGAATAGGTCATTGTTAATGAAAACTTGTCCAATGTGGCTCAAGTGGACAGCAAATTAAATATTATTGGCATAGTTATGATAGTAATTATAGTACTTTTAGCCACGTTTATAATCTATGCAGGGAAAAGAAGATGTATCAAATGCATACGAAAATGGTCAAAGAAAGAAGTGGTAGCCAGCTCAATGGCCCTACCGAGTATTAAAGTGGAATCAGTGCAAGCACCGCAAACATCAACAAATCCCAAAGTCATATACTAGTGATAATCCGTTCAGAATACATCGACCATCGTCCTTTCAAATCAAGTTAGGTCAAAACAGTGTAATAGTGTGTGTTTATTTTGTGAATGTGTTTTTATTGGCGTCATCATGACGAATGCTGTGGGAGTCCACAGCATTCGTCATGGCAAGGGCAGCAAGGGGTGCCAATTTTTTTATAGCAGAGCATGTCGTCATGGTGACTACCCTTAACTATTGTTAGTGATAAGTATTAGTTATAAGTAATTTCAAGACGGTACCATTTAAAATGGCAACCGCATTTTGGCAAAATATAGGCGAGTTGAGACTCGCATTGTATGTGCAACTTAGTAGTTAAGTATCATTTTTATGGTACATTTATGTATTATTAATCTTTCGTAAAGCATCTGTAACTTCCTTTATAAGATTCAACATAGTTGATCAAGCTTTAAGATCACGTGTAGTGATCATTTCATGCACTGCTTATACCCATTTGTAATAACAGCGTAATTATACAACTAAAAACTTTCAGAATCATAAGAATGTTCCAAATGCACATTAGGTAGGTGACGCAATCGCGCACCAATGCGATATCTGGTTACCGCCATTGTTTATTGTAACTAAGTGATGTGTAAGCGAATTCTTTGTAACTTGTAGCATGAACAATCAGAGATGTAATTGGTTCTGTAATGTTTGAATTTATATAATAATGTAATGATGAAACAATGTTGTAATAAAATTTCTTTTTTTTCCAAAAAAAAAAGGGAGGAATAGTGTAGGAACGCTGACACATTCATTTTATGTTCTTGTCTTATGCAGCGATCGGCGACGAGTTCGCCCGTAACCACCGCCCGCTATAGATGCGCTAACAATATATACATGTACATCTGTGTGAAACGTTTTCGTGAGTAAAATAAACATCTAAAGTTATTTCAAGTATTTAATTTCTCTCCGTACACACACACCTGCCACACTAGAACATTATACACGCTAAATCCAAAATGGTTAATGGTCACCAGTCTGTCTCTGTTAATATTACTTCCGGAGTTCCACAGGGCTCCATTCTGGGACCGCTATTGTTCGTTATTTATATCAACGATATTAGGAAATGTTTTAAAAAGTCCAAATTCTTGATGTATGCTGATGACTTGAAGGCGTTTAGGGTGATACGTTCTATTGACGACTGCCAGTCCTTTCAGGAGGACCTAGACAGACTAACTGCCTACTGTATTGAAAATAAGCTGCATCTTAGTATCCCCAAGTGTAACTATATACACTTTACTAAGAATAATTCCATCTTCAATTTCAATTACAACCTTAACTGTATCCCCTTAAATAATATTTCAATAGTGAAGGATTTAGGTGTTCTCTTTGATGGCAAACTGTCCTTGAACCAGCATATCGAAGCCATAGTCAATGGTGCTTTAAAAATGTATGGATTTGTGATAAGATCTTCAACAGAATTTAAGCGTACCTCAACCTATCTCTATCTGTACAAGACGCTCATTCGCTCTGTTAGAGTATGCGGTCCCTATTTGGAACCCCTTCTACCAAAAGTATGTAGTTGGAATAGAAAGGGTCCAGCGTAAGTACCTCCGTGCTATGTGCTATAGATGTTATGGGACTAAGACTTATTTTGATGCCATTGATCTAACGAGTAAGCTGTGTTATTCTGTCCCCCGAACAGTTCATGTACGTCAGGTTCGTGCACGTACTCTGTTCGCGCTAAATTCTTGTCGTACGAACTCTGGCTTACGCTGCCCTATTTATAGAATGTTGGAATCCTATAATTCGAATTTCATTGATATTGATATATTTGCATGTTCGAAAAATAAATTTAAGTCTAATATTATAAAAATTTTATCTTAATTGTAATCTTATTATTATTTATTTATTGCATAATTTTAGTAATTGAAATTGTTTCTGATCTGATTTGGCTTTGTAGCTTTTGCTGGCTATAAATGAACTTATTTATTTATTTCAATGTATTGTTAATTTTAATTTTGATAATTCTAATTTTGGTAATGCTCGTCTAGTGGCAACCACTGATCTATAAATAAGTATGTCTTATCTGCGGATAATGCAGTGGACTGCAACATCCCATATATGCTCAATTTTTTTTTTTTGCAAACCAGCGACTTTTTTTGTATTATTTTAGGCCAAAACATCCCCGAGAAACATGATTTATAAAAAAATTGATGATTATTGCAGGATTTTGGAAATATTGACCGCCCCATTTTTGGGGCGCTGAGCACGGCCCGCTACGCGAAATATTTTTTCAGAGATTGTTCTGTTTTAGTTATACTAGAGGGTTATGTAAATTATTTTACTCATTTATAGAATCATATTAAATATTTATTTATTTTTATCTTTATTTGACAACATAAAACTTAGAAAACAGAAAATAAAAATGAGATTTTACAAATGAAAAGTCTCGAAACAGTTCGAATGGCAACCGACATTACATTTTCGACATTTTTTCGTAGTATTTTTATGGCATTGACCACAACGTATCTGAGTATCACTGGAAATAATAATGTGACCAACTCCATCCAGACGAACATCATCTGGAATTCTCCTTTTGCGTGTAGCTGGCTTTAGTGGGCGGCCTATGGAGCGGGCCGAAGCATACTTTGCCAGATACGTCGTGACCACTGTCCTGATGAAAGATAAAAAATCAAGATGACCCTTCTCTTGCTCAGCCGGTGAAAGTCTATACAACTGAAATGCGTTATTCATCGAGGCATTCAAAGGCCACATCAGCAGTTGCCAGTACCATTTTTTTTTATTGATGCTGATACGATAGCAGCCTATATTCTGATCAAGGCGATCCACTCCGCCCATGTATTTATTGTACATCTGTACACAGAAAGGCTGTTGAACAGACACTTTCTTCTTTTCGCTACTTGAGTTTTTGTTTTTGTTTTTGGGGAATGGCATCTCGCAGTTCAACCTATAGGAGGTTGTCGACTGCTTAACCGGGCTTTCCTGTGGATGCCTCAATAAATTAAGGCCTCCAGCCAGGCTTAAAACTAAGACTAAAAACTAAGCGACTACACGCTAAGGGCACCCCCTGTGGGGTACGGACCTCGGCTTAGGGCGTCGCTGGGAGAGGACAGCAATGGGACATGCTGGATTGGATTATTTGGGGGCAAATTTAGAATTGCGGGCTCAGCTGCGCGGGCTGGCTCGAGCAAGGGTCGGGGTGGGTATGGACGGGGGCGTCGCGGTGGCCCTCGGCGGCGAGGGCGGAAGCACGGCGGTCTCGATTTGAGTTTCCGGATCGTGCTGGTGGTGGGATTACTCTCCTGGAGGAGAGTTATGGCGTCATCCGGGACGGTTAGGGCGTGCCTAGGACGGCGGATGCGACTTATGCGCGACGGTGTGTAGCGGGCGGCCGCCGCAATCAGGGGATTCGGGTGTTTGGAGGCAGATTCGAAGAAACGCTTGGCGAGGCGTTTCATGAACTGCTGGACGGTTGGGATTTTTAGATCGACGTGAAGAGACTCGTTGCGTACATAATAGGGTGCCCCCATGACCTTTCTGAGGAAACGGTTCTGTAGGGTCTGCATCCTATGGAGCAAGTGTGGCTTAGCGTGCGCAAATACAACACAAGCTTACGTCATGATGGGACGGATGACTGCGGTGTAGATACGCAGCTTGCACTTAAGAGATAGTTTGCTACGCGCGGTCAGGATGAAATGAAGCCTGCCGAGAGCGCAAGCGGCACGCGAACGAGCCGTCTTGATGTGCTCTCTGAAGGTCAGGTGTTGATCCAAGATCACGCCAAGGTATTTGGCTTGCTTCTCCCAAGGGATCGGCTTGCCATACATGGTGATCGGGCTAGGAGGTGCGGAAGCGCGGAGTCGCGGTCGCGTGAAAAGGACGGCCTGACTCTTATCGGGATCGCTACTTGACCAACGCTGAGCAGATCCTAAGGGTGCAACACCTTCACAAGTAGATGTCACAGTAACTACACTGTTATCATTGTAGCGAATCAGAGTCACGCCTGATTTTTCATCTGTTATTTGATGGTAAGAACCGCGTGTTTCTTTTTTCATTATTGGCACTGCCCTCAACGGCGTATTTTCTACACGATTGGCTCGTATTGTACCTGTCCCTTGATGGCCAGATTCCTTCAAAGCTGTAAGCAATCTAAAAGACGTAAAAAAATTATCTATGTAAACGTGCACTTTGAAACCTGCAGGCAATTTGGTAACCAAGTTTGTAACAACAGATCCTCCTACACCTAGATCAGGATTGCTATTGCCCGTGCTAGCCCCTTGATAAGGTATGGCTTGCATGAGATATCCCAGGCGTGTACTCATACACCAACATTTGAATCCAAAACGTATCGGCTTGCCGTGAATATGCTGTTTTGTACTATGATGGCCATAATACGGAATCATTGATTCGTCGATGCTAACTTCATTGTACTGAGGCCAATACTTCATCCATTTCTGGTTCAGTTTATCCCATAACAGCCGCACTTTAGTAAACTTGTCGTGGGCGTCTAATGCTGCGTTATCACATACATGCATATATCGAAGTATTTGTTCAAATCTTGATCGTGAAATGGCATTAGCTACGCCAGGATGGTAAGTATCAGCTCCGGTATCCCAGTACATACGATTTCTAGCCTGAACGTTATAACCACTCAGCAAAAATATTGCAAATACAAGGCAGATCTCTTCTTCTGTAACGTCAAACTGTTTTCCTTCAAAAACAGCATACTTTTTCGAATTTTCAATAAACAAATCAATAATTTCTTGGTCATAGAATAATTCAAACCAAGCCACAGGCGACATATTAGTCTCTAAAAACTCAGGCCGAATCCATTCTCTTCTTTGATGTTCTCGTAAATCTACTTGCTTCCATTTTCTTTTTACTGTAACCTTCTTTTTTCTTATTTGCTTATGCGTTGTGGAAGTCGATGCAATATCCGACAGAGGCACGTCATCTTCGCTGGAATCTTCTTGTCCCATTATTTCCGACTGTAACCCTGTTCCTGACCTCCGTACGCATTGAAGTTGCGCCTCAGCACGAAGTTGGTTGCCTGTTAGATGATCCAAATCTCCCACAAGCGCATCTTCATCATCACTATCAGCATCACTCAACATATGGTTACTAGGAGGGCATGTGTAGACAGTAGCTTCGATTATATCTTCTTCGGTCTCCAATACATCAATTATCTGAGCTAACGACAACCTAAAAAACAAACATATATTATAAATATAACATGTAAATATAATAAAGTAAACATAACAGTTGTAAATACTGTAAATAAGTCGATAATGCCTAATACATGAAGTTTGAAATATACGTGGGAGCTCGCGCTCAGCGCCCCAATAATGGGGCGTCACAAATAATGGCTCAAAGAATCTATGCTTCAAAAGATCTAATTGATTTATGATGAAAAACTCATTGAACATAAATAAAACAACAAAATAAACCACTTTACATAGATCTACTAATAAATAAATTGATAGGTAATAGGTAATAGGTAACACGGGCTGGTGTCCGCAACTCCACGTCAATGCGCGTATTTTGCGTGATGGGTGGGAAAATCGATTATTCGATCCACCCCAGCTCCTCAAGGAAGGCCAGCAACGCCTTGGTGTTACCGACAATCTCACGTAGGGTACCTGGGTCACCGAAGTACTTTGCCCTGTATGTGGCGAGCACTGGGCAGTTTAGTAGCACATGAGCTGCTGTCTTGTCGTCCTCCATGCAGGCCCTGCACAGCGGACTGTCTGTGACTCCTATGACAAAGAGGTGTTTATTAAATGACCCGTGGCCAGTTATGGCTGCTGTAACTATACGCAGCTGCTGTTTATTTAGCCGGAGAAGCCGCTTCGTGAGGCGGCCATCAATTGCAGGGACTGCTTCCTTGGCCTGCCTACACTCACCCTGCTCTGACCATTGCTTGTGGTGTTGCTCGCTGGTGCGTTTCCTTACCAGAGTGCGTATGTACCCGAAGGGGAGTGGCACGATGGGTTCAGGTCCCACTGGTGCCATGCTCGACCCCCTCCTGGCAAGTTCGTCGGCTGCGTCGTTTCCTAACGAGCCGCTGTGTCCCTTGATCCATTGAATGGTTATGTTATTATGGCTACCCACCTGGTTAAGGCGCTGGTGGCACTCGTATATTAGCCCAGAATCAACTGTGTGGCTGTTTAGCGCTTGCAGGACAGCCATGCTGTCTGAGAGTATACGGATCGAGTGGTCCTTAACTTCCCTGGCCATGATGGCTGCAGCCGCCGAAGAAACACCCATGCATTCGGCCTGGAACACTGTGTTATGGACACCCAATGGTGTGGCTATGTGCATGTTGAAGTCCTCCGAGAAGATTCCAGCACCTGTACCACTACCTGTTTTGGATCCATCCGTAAAGATGCGCAGCTCCGCGGGGCACAAACCCTCACATCGGTGATCCTCGTGGAGTTGGATCCTGTATTTTTTATCAAAGATAAATTGTTTGGGTACCCGGTCATTTATGGCTTTCGTAATGGGGAACTCCTTGTTGAGTCCCTCAAGCAGCACAGTGTGTGGTGTGACTCTCTTACCCCAGAGATTCAGTGTATTAAGACGTACCGCCGCCATCGTCGCTTCCTGCTGTGTAAACAGGTGGAGCGGTGGTAAACTCAACATGGCTTCCATTGCTGCAGTCGGAGTAGTCCTCATGCAGCCCGTAATTGCCATGCAGGCTAGTCTTTGCATGCGTTGCAGTTTGTTGCAGGCTGTAACTAACTTGGTTCGGGGCCACCAGACCACGGCCCCGTAGGTGATCATGGGGCGGATCACAGTGGTGTACAGCCATAGTATAATTTTGGGGGATAGGCCCCACTTCTTACCTATCATTCTCCTGCACTGCCAGAAGGTGATGCAGGCCCTGTTTAGTTTATTGTCTAAATGACTACTCCAGTTTAACTTACTGTCTAAAGTAACCCCGAGGTACTTGACTTCGTTGACCAGCTGGAGTTCTGTATTGAACAGTTTTGGTAGGCGGAATGGGCCTAATGCTCGCTTGTGGGTAAACATGACCAGTTCAGTTTTAGTGGGGTTCACTGATAGGTCAAATTCCCTGCACCATCTTTCTACAATACGTAGCGCTTGCTGACTGAGGTTGCAGATAGTTCCTGTCACCTTCCCCGATACAAGGATTGCGAGGTCGTCTGCATACCCTACTGTATGAAAGCGTTTGGCGTTGAGTCTGGTGATGAGGTCATTAATAACCAAATTCCATAGAAGGGGGGACAGCACCCCTCCCTGGGGACAGTCTCTGGCTAACATGGCCAACTGCTGCTCCCCCTCAAGGCGAACCACTCGTTTGCTTAACATGTTTGTAATCCAGTCCGTTAGTACCTGATCTACTCCATGTCTGGAGAGGGCACTGCTGATGCTGGAGAAGTTGGTTTTGTCGAAAGCTCCTTCGATGTCTATAAAAGTGCCCAGGCAGGAGCCTTGTTGGTAAATCGCTTCCTCAATCTGGCTGACCACTGAATGAAGAGCAGATTCGGTCGACTTACCCGAGCTGTATGCGTGTTGGTTACCGTGTAGCGGTATGGTTTTCAGAGCGCCGTCCCTAAGCTCCCTATCACACAGCCTTTCCAGAGTTTTCAGTAGAAAGGAGGTCAGGCTGATTGGTCGGTGGGATTTGGCGCTTGTGTAGTCAACCTTACCTGGCTTGGGGATGAATATTACTTTCACTTCCCTCCATCCTTTGGGAACGTATCTAAAGGCCAGGCACGCTCTCAATAAAGGCACCAGTCTTAATGCGACAGAGGTTCCACCCCACTGTAATAGGGCGGGGAAAACTCCATCAGGACCAGCTGCCTTAAAAGGATGGAAACTTTGGGTGGCCCATTGGAGTTTCTCCAACGTGATCACCCTACTTGCATAAAGCCAATCGTTGTCTGATGGTGTTTGAATTACATCAAGCCAGTCGATTACCTGTGCAAAGACACATCCAGGGAAGTGAGTTTCAATGAGGACGCGTCTCGTTTCTTCTGGCGAGGAGGTGAGTGTATTATCAGGTTTGCGGAGGGCAATGGACCCCAGTGTGTTCTGTTGCGCCAGTACCTTCCTCACCCGATTAGCTTGCTGGCAAGATTCTATATTACCACAAAATTTACGCCATCCCATGGTACTCCTGAATCTGATGCATTTTTTGTAGCTGGATTTGGCCACGTAGTAACTATCCCAGTCCTCATCCGCACATGTGTTCATGGCTCTATTCAGAGCCTGCCTTACCTTGCCGCGCTTGCGCTCCAGGTCAGCACCCCACCAGGGTTGTTTACCCGGAGCGCTACGCGGGGTGGTTTCTGGGCAGGCAGATAGATAGCTGTCTGTCATTGATTTGGTAAGATAGCTGACTTGTACCTCAATCTGTGTCGTGTCCGCAAAAGTCGCCGGATTGCTTTGTGTCGCAAGCTTGAATTCGAGATTGCGTGTGTAGACGGCACGATCCGTGTTACGCGGATTGCGCCGTGGTGGTGTTGAAGAAACACAGACCTGGATGTCGAAGCGGATCCACCTGTGATCTGAGCAGGAGGCTTCTTTGGAGACCTGCCATCCAGTGGTGATTTCCGCCGCTCCCTCTGTTGCCAGAGTTAGATCTATGATTTTGCGGCTTCGCCTGGTTACGAATGTTGGTTCCGAGCCGGTGTTTAGTAGGGATAGGTTAGTCGAGAATAAGTAGTCAACCAAGGCCTTACCCCTTTCGTTTTGCGTGTCCATACCCCACAGTTGGTGGTGAGCATTGGCGTCGGCCCCGACGACGACCTCAAACCCGCACATCTCGCAATGGCTCACGAGACGGGCAAGGTCATGCGGAGGCGGCGCCTCCGCCTCAGGCATGTAAGCCGAGGCGAAAACGATCACCTGTTCCGTGGCGTCTTCACGCTGTATCAGCAGCTTTGCTGCAGAGACATCTCTGCAACAGAAGTCAGTTAAGAGCTGTGCTTTGAGGTTACCTGTCATGTAGATGCACGCTTTGGGATGATCGTGATCTGTAGTGACCAGGAGCTTACCGCCAAGATTGGAGAGTCCTTGTATGCGGCCGCCTCTAATCCACGGCTCTTGGATCAAAGCAATGGCCGTGTGTTGAACCTCCATCCACTTGCGAAGTTGAGCCGTCGCGGTCTGACTGTGGTGGAGGTTTGCTTGGAGGATCCTACAAATTGACGAAGGGGACGCCATCGCTGGTCCAACCCTCCTCGTCTCCCTCCAGTCTGAGCCCGGCAAACAGGTCGCCCTCGTCGAAGCTGTCCCCCCCCGGGCCCGAAGCCGGAGACAGGATCATGTCGTCCAGCTCCCCACCCGATGAAGGGACGGCACCCACGGTGACGGCGGCAGGAGCGGCCGACTCTGCTGCAGCAGGTTCAGCCGCAGCTGCTTCCGGGTTGTTTGTTGGAGGAGTGGACTCCCCTGCTGGTGTCTGCGGCAGCTCCTCTAGCGCCTCGCAGATGGTTCCAGTGGCGGGGTCCCAACCCTGGGGGACGTCGGTGAACCTGCCGTTCCGGCCCTGAAACTTTACGTACACCGCTCCCAAACCTATTGAGAGACGGCGCCCGGACTCCATCAGGGCCGGGATCTGGTCCACAGGCACACCAACCACCACGAACCATGCTGCGGCTTGTTTGTCGGCATGCAGAAGTACCCACCTCTTTATGTCGACCCAGGGGTTCTGGTAGCTAAGAGCACGACCAATATTGGTCGGCTCACCGAAGACCCCCTGCTCGTCTGGGATCACGATGCCACATCGTGCTCGCTTAAGGATCTCCGACTGGCTCTTGACGACTAACGAGGTGCTAGTTGGGAGCGACAAGTCGGAGACTGTTTTCCTTAGCCAGGCTAAGGTGTGGTCGTTACCGCACCACAGTTTCAGGACACCCCCGGCGAACATCGGCTTGGCGTTGAAGGTCGGCCCTGGAGTGTCTAGCTTGGGGGAGCAGGCCTCGAGAATGATCTGCTTCTGGATAGCAGCGAGTACCTGGTCCGATACGTCCTTGCTGAGGATCCCCGTGCGGTCGCAGGTGATCGCGACGTCAAGGGTAGCGCTGGCAGCTTGAGCGTAGCTTCGTTGTGGGACCCATTTGGATTGATCAAGACGCGGCCGCTTGTGCTCCCCCCGAGGTGTCAATGACTCGTTGAGAGCTCGCTTAGCCGCGGCCTGATCCTTCCAATCGGGTCGCTGTGTCTTCTTATGTTCCTCAGCCGGTCTCTCTGGAACACTGGTCGGCGGTCGACTGGGCCCTGGTCGGCTAATGCCGGCCTCAGCCTGCGACCGCTTCCCGGCGGAGAAGTTGAGCTGGCCGCTATTCGGTTTGACCGAACTAGCGGCAACGGACTGCTTAATATGGGAGCCTTTACCTGCCCACCTGCGTGCTTGGCGCCGCTCCTTCCTCGTCAGTCTATCCCTCATCTTGCCCTGTTCTGAGGCAACTGGTGTACCTGAAGGGCCAGAGCAAGAGCAACGGGCTTTTTGAGTACGTTTACCCTTGCCCTTGCGTGTCTGCACTTGCCAGGCGCGTGAAAACGCGTCCTCGGTGCAGCTGGTTGTCTCCGTTTGACCGGAGACGGCCGTATGATGGGGAGAGACTAGAGGAGCCTCAGGAGGAGGAGGAGGAGAAGGGTGTTTAGTTTGACGCCCGGTACCGGTGTTACCCGGCACTGGCGTCTGTGAGGAAGGGGTCGGACCGGCAGTGGTATTAGTCGTCGCCGTAGTCCTCGCCCGAGTTTGAGAAGGGTCGGTACTGGTCCCAAGCAGCGCCGACTTCCTTTGTTTGGAAAGGGACTTTGTGGATTTGGTCCTAGCTGTGGTTCTTGCCACAGCCGGACCTGCACCCGCGCTGGTACCCGCGGCGTGAGCCGCAAGGCCACCAGGGGCGAGAGAAGTGCAAGCACCTCCCTTGGGAGTCTCATTGGCTTTCGCCTCCACTCCGGTGTTTGTTTTTTTAACTGGCCTTAAATTGTCCATGTTAAAGTTAATGTTAAAATTCATCTCTCTGGCTCCCACCCTCCATGGAGCCCGCACCTGGGATCGTCTCACTATTAAAAGCTCGAACGTTAGGACTACCAGAGAGATATAGGGGCGCAAGGCTGGTTTACAGTGCGACATCGGGTGCTCGATCGGGTTGGCGTAGGGGGTCGAAAAGGCCCACCCCCAACGAACTGATCAACCCTCACTTACACCGTCAGCATGACCTTTACCTACCGCTTCGGCCGTCCGAGGACGGCCTCAGCGGACCTCATGCACCTCGCCTGTGGCCCTCTGACGGGACACTGTGACCATTTCCGTACCCCTGGCTATTGGGTAGGGCCACCGTTTCGCTTGAAATCCAGACCGAAGGGGGCGTGTTGCCTTACGGGCACATTACCGCCAGAGCCGCTCGGCTCAACGCCCCAGGACTCCTTCATCCCCGCTCACGGCGCTCAACTGTGCAGGTCCTAGCACAGGTGATTGTTTACTCCTACTCGCCATCAGCTTATTTTAGTGATAGACGAGCCCGCCACCACCCAATCACAAGGAGTCGCGGTTAGGAGTGGAAATTGGAAAAGTGGAGGTGGAAGGAGTGAGGATGTGGGTAAGGACGGAGTGGGGGGAGGGACTGTGTGAATGGGACAGGAGGGATAAGACGGGAAAGAATGGGGTTACGGGAGCTGGAGAAGGGAAGTGATGACGCCTGGCAGTTTTTGTTACGTCTAATTCTTATGGAATTAGACCAAGAACGGGGTGGCAACCTCGAGAAGGTGCATCCGCCAGACTTGCCTTGAGGATCTACACGACTGTAGCGCTCACCCTCAAGACCCCGCCACCCTGCCACCTCTGAAGGAGGTGGCAGGGTAGGCCTGCATCTATACTACCAAGCAAAGCAAAGCAAAGCATGTCGTTGTGCAACCGCAAAAGCATAAATCCAGACCCTCCCCAAATAAATTGATAAAAACTTACGGTTTATTGTGCGACATCATAACCTTCAATAATTACACTTTTTATCTCTTCAAATGACAGATAAAATGGCGTCAAAACTTTCTTTTTTTTATTACGTGTGTTGCCAGTATTGTAAATAAGCGATGTAGTTGTTTATTAAAATAAAGAAATGCTGATTGAATGTCAAATTTTTAAAATATGAAACGTTTTAAAATTGGGGCAGTGAGCACATACGGGTTAAGTTTTGTTAACCTTATGTGATAAATATGTTGTAGTTGTTTATTATCCCTTAATAAATAAAATAAAATAAAACTAAATACTTCTGTAATACTCATAAGTATTAGAAATGTGTACGTATAGGTAAATAATATAGATAATTACCTGACAAGATCTTTCGGATACACAAAATATGAGATCTCTTTAGTTTTCTTAGCGTGGTTTGTGCACACTGTACAACTGTTTGGCATTTTGTTTTTTTTTTAATGAAAACTAAACACACGCGTCGCGTGGCACACCTTAACTTTGGACCCGACTGAGCAGGCTCAAACCGGTTTTGACGCGGGTGCACGCTCCCCGCGCCTTGTCGGTGACGGCTCACGCACACATAGCTGTGTATGTAGTAGTGTTCCCGCGCAGGGCGTTAGTATGAAGCTTTCCGTCTGTTCTTTTTCTAGTCTTGTGGTGTTACGACCGCTACGAGAACTGACGTCATCCTACCTGACACTTCGATCGGTGGTACGAGTCGTCTACGATACTCCATCGACTACGCCGCGCGCAGATAGTTGCATCGAATACATTGAGTATAAAACGTCAATTGAATCTCGGATAAGTACCTACTGTATTTTATTATTGTTATTAGCTGTGCTCTAATATGGCAGATGTTCAGCGCTCCCCACCTAAAACGCCAAAAACTCAAATAAACAATATGAGCCAGAGCCAAACTCAATCAGTAGCTCTACCATGAGTTTACACAGACAAAACTCGCTAGCGTCTCCGTAACTGATATGTATGACATATTGTACAGCGCCCCTAGCGGTCACAAAAAGAATTAAAGTTCTTACCATGAGCACTATAGATTTCGATAGGTAAGAAACCTAACGTAATCTATTCGACAGTCACTAACGTTTTTCAGCTGTCACCATACAAAACGGCACCATGAGTCACTAATTCGACAGACGCTATCGAAAAATACGCTTGCGATAGTAGTTACGTAGCTCACTAGCGTTTTGAGGTGTGAAACATATGTTTACTTTATAATTATATACGTTTTTCAGTCTATTAAAGTCAAAATAAAGCCTGGAAGAGCTTGTTTAGCATGGAATATGTTAGTGGCCGCTGAATTTGAAGACCAACAACGTAAATGACGTGAATTTCAAGCCAAAATGAGAATTAATGTTGGATACCAATTGGAAAATATACCTAAGTGAAAGAAAGTTTATCAAATTTTACAGACTCGCTAAAGAAGCATTTGAAGATTTGTGCATATTATTGAATAATGTTGCATTTTATTACCTACGACACTTGAGCTTAGCTAATTTATTGCACTTTTAAAGTTTCAAGTGGCTTGGCTTATCTAAGACAAAAACGCCGCAAACCACACAACGTAAACAAAATTACAAATTGAATAGACGACATGGGAGCCTCTCTTCTTATTACTGAGAAAGAAAGAAACAAAACATAAGGAGTGAAGTTAGGTAGACGACACGATCTATCGAGCTTACGCGAGCGCCTGCGTATGACTCCGTAAATCTCATGGTGCAAGCATTATCGAAATCTATTCGATCGACGTCAATACGCTAGCGACTTTAACGCTAGCGAGTAGGTTTTCGATAACAACTCATGGTAGACGTACTGAATCCGACATTAACGCGGCAATAAGGATGAGCGAAAACGTAAATGTTAACTGTAATAAACGACGCCAAGCTAATCCGCCACAAAGCGGGTCAGTTTTTATTTCTGAAGACCCACAAGACAACAGCATAACAAAAACGCTAACGGAACAGACTACCCACATAATTATCTAAATTGTTATCTGAAGTAGCTCAAATCAAAATACAAAATACCCAGATACAGGCTACCAACATCGAAATTCGTAAGTCTAATGAAGAGATCGAGAAATCGATGTTTTTTATGAACCAATACTTCGAAGTTTTGAGAAAAGAAGTTGAGGACTTAAGGATAGAAAGGCAAGAACAGTAAAAGTATATAGAAAGCCTGGAGCAAAAGATAACGGATCTGCAGCACAAGTCCCGCTCTTCTGGTGTTGAACTGAGAAATGTACCACAAGAAAATACGTAAACCCACACTAGTCTCATTAAAACAGTATGCAGTATAGGCGAAGCTGTTGGAGTGCAAATTCCCGCATCCGAGTTGCGCGACATCTATCATCTGCCAGGGAAGTCTACCACTTCTGACACCCCACGTCAAATAATTGCAGAATTTACCAGAGTGCAGACTAAGCAGACACTCTTGTCCGCAGTGCGGCTGTTTAACAAGGAGAAGGGAAAAGATGAAAAACTTAACACCAGCCTGATTGGATTAGCAGGGAAACGCCAACCGGTGTATGTGGCTGAACAACTACCGGCCAGTACCAAGAAGTTATTTCATTACTCCCGTGAGTTTGCCAAAAGGTACAAATACACTTACATGTGGGTGAACTTGGCAACATACACCCAGACACTGAGCTGCAAATTGCAAAAATCGTAAGATTTGGATATTCAACGACTCGATCTGATACTTTTATGTGTGGCACCCTTTTTTTTTTTTTTTTTTTTGTTTCGGGGTGGAAAATCCTCATGGATGTCCTCCGCCCTGGGGCGGGCGGAGGGGTCTGACTAAAAACCACCCCGGTATTCCATCTCACACCTACGCCGAGGGTCGCGGGAACTTAGGATCCTTCCGCAACCCCCGGCTGGTGCCGGCCCGCCACGGCAGGCCTCTCCTCGTGTCGAGGGGGGGAGTGAGGTGTTTGACTCCCGCCGCGACGTCTAAGAGGGGCGCGCGTGGAACACTACGCGCCGCCACCTCGGGTCCGATGTATGGGGGGCGACGGACGTCCCCGAGTCCGTCGCCCCTGGACCCATTTAGGGGGGCTGGAAGAGGGCGTTGTCCGCCCTCCGCCGACGCCCAGTGCGCCTGCTGCGGGCTGGGTGAGAGGATGTGATCTCCCTCTCCCTTTCCGCAGCCTCCTTCTGCGAGATGACTGTCTCGCAGAAGGAAACCACCGCGTCCCAGGACTCCTCGCTGCCGACCATCGAATTAACGACAGCCGGCAGCGACAGGTCACTGCCTACTCTAGAGATGAGGGCACGGCGCGGCTCCTCCCAAGCGGCACACTCTGCCAGCGTATGCCGCGCCGTGTCCTCCCGACAGTCGACGCAGTGGTGACACCGGGCGTCTGGCTCCCTGGTTATGCGACACAGGTACTTCCCGAAGCAACCATGCCCCGAGAGCACCTGCGTCACCCGAAACGACAAGGAGCCGTGCCTCCTCCCGAGCCAAAGGTCGAGCACCGGCCGGACCGCCTCGATGGTGCCGAGGCCGGCGGTAGGGCGTGAGAGCCTGTCCCGCCATTCCGCCACCAGGACCTCACGAAGCAGCAACCGACGCTGCTCCATTAGTCGCTGCATCGGTCGCTCACCTCGCGCCTGCATTTCCTCGCGCCACCGATACAATGACGCGAGTAATTTCGCCTCCAGGTCCCAGGGCGGGGATCCGGCCAGTGCACAAGCCGCCTCGTAGGAGATCGTGCGATACCCCCTGATGACTCTGACGGCCATCGCTCTCTGTGGCCTCCGCAGAACAGCAATGCTACCGGCCGTCAGGTCAGCCGCCCAGATCGGAGCCCCGTACAGGGCCATCGATCGCACGATCCCCACGTAGAGTTGCCTACAGGCGGCGCTCGGGCCCCCCAGATTGGGAAGCAGCGTTGACAGCGCCCCAGCCGCGCCCATCAACTTGGGCACCAGCCGCCGGAAGTGGGGTCCGAAGTCCCACCGGCTGTCGAGCACCAATCCCAGGTACTTCATGGTAGACTCGACAGCGATCCGGGCCCCCCCGATCACTATGTGTGATCCGGGTGGCGGCGCCCGCCGGGGACCATGGAACACCATGGCCTCCGACTTGTTGAGGGCCACGTCCAGGCCGAGGCGCCGTATGCGGCCCACCACCTGTGAGACCGCAGCCGTCGCAAGCAACGCTGCCTCCCTGTGCGAACTCCCCCGGGCCGTGACCAGCGTGTCGTCCGCATAGCACGTCAGGTCCACGCCCGGCTGGAGTTCACCCGTCAGCACCCAGTCGTACCCGATGTTCCACAGGAGGGGGCCTACGACCGAGCCCTGTGGAACACCGCACGACATGAGGCGCTGGTTTGTGCCATCACATCCCACGTAGGTGACACACCTCTCCGACAGATAAGCCCCAACGAGGCGGCGGAGGTAGAGAGGCACCCGGTGATACCGCAGTGCCTGTCGGATACAACTCCAGGGCAGGGTGTTGAAGGCGTTGGAGATGTCCAACGACACCGCCATCATCACCCCGCCCCGGGACACCGTTTCCTCCGCCAGGACTCTCACCCGTGACACAGCGTGTATGGTGGAGCGCCCGTACCGAAACCCGAACTGACACTCGTCCAGGTCCGGCCCCTCTCCGCACAAGTGGCCGACGAGGCGGGCTGCGATAATCCGCTCAAACAGCTTACCCACCTCGTCGAGCAGCACTATGGGCCGGTACGCTGACGGCGAATCGGCAGGGCGCCCCGCCTTCCTGAGCAGGACAAGACGACCAGTTTTCCACAGAGTGGGAAACTGACCCCGCTCAAGGCACGCTGTGTAGAGACCTCTCAGCTGGGGCTCCAGCTCTTTCAAAGCGAGGGCTAATACTTGGCCGTGAATCCCGTCGGGCCCCGGAGCCACGTTCTTGGCTCGGAGCCGCATCACGGCCGCCCTCATCTCTGCCTGTGTCACCTCTGGGACGCTGATGGCGTTCTCATCTTCAGGCTCTGCGGCTGTGGGCAAATCCATCGGCGGCGGGGTATGCTCCGCTCTAGCCGGGAAGAGGGCTACGACTACCTCCTCCAGCAGCTCAGGTTGGAGACTCTCCGTGAGTGGGGGCGCCGCGGCTCTGAGTTTCCCCCGAACCGCACGATAAGGGCGCCCCCATGGATTCCCGTCTAGAGTCTCCAACATCTCCTCCCTGGCTCGCGTCTTCGCCTCGCCGATGGCCAGCCACAGAGCCTCCTTCGCCGCGCGGTACACCTCATACAGCGCGGCTTCTTCGTCAGGGACCCGACGACGTCTCCTCCGGTATCGGGTGTACTGGCGTCTAACCGTCACGCACGCGATGCGTAGCTGCGCAATCTCGGCAGACCACCAGTACACCTGGCGCCTTCCTGTCTGTGCGTGGACGCGGGGCATCGACGCGTCGCAAATTTGCGTCATCGCTCCGCGGAACCACAGCGCCTCCTGTTCGACGTCGACGGGTCCGGTCGTAGCCGACTCCCGGATCCAGGCCTGGACAATCGCGGCCTCCTCGAGAAGCTCCCTGTCGATGCGCTTGCGCGCCCAGCGCGGGCTAGTCGCTCGCGGGGCCGGTGGACTGCGGC
Source organism: Fissipunctia ypsillon (assembly GCA_947568875.1). Taxonomy (NCBI): domain Eukaryota; kingdom Metazoa; phylum Arthropoda; class Insecta; order Lepidoptera; family Noctuidae; genus Fissipunctia; species Fissipunctia ypsillon. Next base: position 11,467,647 of record OX387668.1, read on the forward strand.
CGCCGGCGGTCTGGGTGGAGACGTCGAAACGGATGTATCGGTGATCCGACAACGTCTCCACCTCCGCGGCGACATGCCAGTCGTAAATACGGCTCGCGGCAGCAGGGCTAGCGAACGAGACGTCCACTATGGACCCGCCCCGCTGCCGCACGCACGTGAGTACCGAGCCCCGGTTCAGGACGACCAGGCCAGTCGCGACCGCCCACTCCTCCAGCGCCTCACCCCTAGCATCGGTGACCGAGGATCCCCACGCCGTAGACTTGGCGTTGAGATCCCCGAGCAACAGCACGGGGCGAGGATGGAGTCGGCCTACGACGGCACCCAACTCGACAAGGAAGTTCTCGAAGTCGGCGAGACTCTTGTTGGGCGAAAAATACGCACCAATCGTGCCAACGCCGTCCGCGAGAGCGGCCACCCAACCGTGACCTCGGGACGGGCTGACGAGAGTCCCGCCGATGATGGCCACCAAGCCGTCCAGGTCACCCACCCAGTTATTCCGGGGGGGGGGGGACAAAGTACGGCTCGGCGACCACAGCCACATGAATCGACCACTCCGCCATGCTCTGGAGCAAGAGATCCTGAGCTCTAGCAGAGTGGTTGAGATTGCCCTGGAGGAAATGGTAGAGCGCCATTATGCGCAATCCATTCCCTCCACACCATTCCTAGGCCGGGAGTCGGCCGAAGGGCAGCCAGGCTGACAGGGGGGTAAAGAGCCCCCGGCAGCCTTGGCCCCCTTATTCTTCTTTGCGGCGGGGGCGCCACATGCCTTTCCGCCCGCTCTGTGCCCAGCGGGCCTCCCTGCAGCTGTACAGAGGCTGCAGTTTGGCGCCGCGGCGCACTGGGCCGCATGTGTGGCACCCTCCACTGAGCTCTTTGTACGTCAATTTGAAAATGAGCAATATCATCAGTAAGGACAACGCTATTTAAGTTGGTGTTACTTCTGTTTAATATAAGCTCATGTTTGCAATTTATCACAATTTTATTGTAATCCTCTGCAAACCCTAAAACCTTATTTAATGGTATCACAGCACTAAAATGTCCATCACTTTGAAATCCCTCTAAACTCCAACCCCATAGGGCAGCAACTTTATTTTCCGCTTCATTTAATGAGATGTATGATTTTATTGTTGACGTTATTCCAGAATTTTTTATACGGTCTATTTCAATACCATTCATTTCGTATCTGATGTCTTGAAACAAAGACATAACAGCGTTATTAGTGAACGCAACAGTTTTCTTGATTGGACTCTCATCTTTGCCGAAGAGCTTCGCCTGTTCTTTGACGTAAATTGAACTGGCTGATGGTAGCACGTATATGTCTTGCTGATATCCACCAGCCTTTTTTAAGTCTATAAAGACTTCCAGAGCAATTTGCTTTTGATAAATTTTAGTCCTAAGTTTTGTGACCAAATCAGTTGCAGCAGCTAGTGCATTTGACTTTGGTCTGAAGCCATATTTTCGTTCAAAAAGAAAAATCGAAAAAATCTAGATAATCCATAAGTCTAGAGTGAATTAACTCCTCCAATATTTTTGATAACACTGGTAATACCGAAATGGATCTGTAATTTCCCGGGTCTGATTTAGAGCCTGACTTAAAAATGGGAGTTACCTACTTTCGCGATTTTAAAGGTTTCTGGAAAATAGCCTTCGAGTAAACATTTATTCATACATTGCACTAAACACGGTAGTATTAGTATTTTTATATGTACGTAGGCGGTCCCATAATGAACTGGCCTAACTATGAACCAATGAAGGAAATTAAACGAAACCAATTTTATTTTTCTATATAATCACCATGAATACTAACACATTTCTGACATCTGTGAATCAACATCTCTAAACCTTTATAAAAATAATTACAATTTTTATCCTCAAAATGACTGTAGACGGCCGCCTGTAACTCTTCATCGCTTGAAAACTTTCTTCCTCTTAAGTCCCGCTTTAAATTTGGAAATAAATAATAGTCGGACGGGGCCATATCTGGACTGTAAGGTGGATGTTCAACTTCTGTGAACCCGCATTGACGAACTGCATCCTTCGAAACACCAGCGGTATAAACACGGGCGTTGTCACGGAGCAACAGGACACCTTTAGACAGCTTGCCTCTTCGTTTTTCCTTTATCTTGTTTCGTAATTTATATATTAAAGAAGCATAATATTCGCCGTTCACGACTGTAATACGTTCTTTAAAATCCACCATCAAATTGCCTTGAAAATCCCAAAAGATTGTGCACATCAGTTTTTTAGTCGATTGTTGCACCTTTGCCTTTCTAGGGGGCTTTTCACCCTTATAACGCCATTCCATTAACTCGCGCTTGCTTTGTGGATCATAATACAAGATCATAGTTTCATCACCAGTCACTAGCCGCTCGATCACAGTCTTTGGATTTTCGCCACAAAGATCCAAAAACTCCGAAGCGCAGCGCACTCTTTCCTGTCTCTGTACCGCTGAAAGAAGTTTCGGTACCCATCTTGCACTCACTTTTTTCATGTGAAGATGTTCATGGGTCGCGCGATGAACGGTACTTTTAGAGCGCCCAAGCCTAGCTGCAATTTCTTTAATCTTCAAACGGCGGTCACTCAGAACCTCCTCTTCGATAAGAGCAATCGTTTCGGGAGTGAGCACTTCCACAGATCGACCGTCGTGGCCAATGTCTTCGACGGTTTCTCTCCCGAGGCGAAACTCTTTCACCCAATTTTTCACTGTGCTATAGGAGGGGGCAGACTCCTTATACACGCCATCCAATCGTTCTTTTATTTGGGCAGGGGATAAACCTTCTTTAAACAGAAACTTTATGACACTTCGATACTCAGTTTTCGACATTTTGAAAAAATACGCGACTCTCGTCATTCAAATGCCTATTAAACTAAGACTAAGCATTTCATGTCGATGCGTGTTTCTTATATTAAGTGCACGATAAACGTACTATTTAATGCAACACAACATGTAGCGACATGTCGCGTAGAACTATATCAGGCCAGTTCATTATGGGACCGACTACGTACATATATTTAATTGCTTTGACACTGATGCCATCAACGCCAGCGCTGGTGTTTAGTTTTAGGCTATCAATAATTTTTGCGATTTCTTTTACGTTTGTTGGTGACATTTGTGAGAGACCCGGAGCGTTGGTATATAGTGAAGTTGTGTTTTGGAGCTGTTTTGTTTGCCAGGAGAAAACCTATACCGGCAAAGTAGGTGTTGAAGTGTTCACAGATTTTTTTGTCTTCAGTGATGAAGACAAAAAAAATCTGCAAAAAATTTATCTGCTGCTCCCTACATTTATGTTCGCTTAGCTCGCCAAAATGTAGGGAACAGCTGATTTTTTTTTCACGATTTCAGGTTTGGTCCCATAGTAAAAGTTGTTCATATTGATGAGTACAATGACCCCTTAAGAGGTTGTGCGTTAATTATGTTACACCTTGTATATTCCACCCATGTCTAAAGAAAATTTTTGATGGTGAACCCAGAGGAAGTGGTTATCTTCTTCCCATTTCTAGCTTATAAACTCGTATTTCATGTTACTTTTAATAAAAATCGATACACCACCTCCCTTTTTTTTTTTTGGATGGGAAATCATCAAATGACTTCTCCCGCTCTGGGCGGAGCGGGAGGGCGTGTCAGACTTTTACTGACTAAAACCCACCCATGTTCTTTCTGTTGCCCGTGCCGGGGCCACGGTAACTCTTTCGAACATCCCGCAACCCCGGTTGGCATCGGTCCTAGCGGACCCCTTCAATGCTGCTGACATCTCTTTGAGGCGCGCGTGGAACACAACGCGCCATCGACTCGGGCCTGGTCCTTACCGGACGGCGAGCTACCCATTGCTCGCCGTCTGCAAGCCCGCGCCTACAGTGGCCGGGAATCGGTTGCCAATTCCCGACGCCCAGGGCGTCTCCTGCGGCGCCTAGGGGCGTGAGGGCGCAAAGCTTGCCTCTCCCTCACACGTCCCGTCTCCTTCGCGAGCATTACTGCTTCGCAGAAAGAGGTAATGGCTTCCCATGTACTCTCGCTCCGTACCATCGCCTGGACTAGGGCCGGACGCGAGAGATCGCCGCCGCCGATCGCTTCCGCGAGGACACGGCGGTGCTCCGCCCAAGCCGGGCAGACCTCCACCGTATGCCCCACCGTGTCCTCCGGGCGATCCACACAGTGGTGACACCCGGGCGTTTCCTCCCGCCTTACCCGGAACAGGTACCTCCCGAAGCACCCGTGTCCGGTGAGGACCTGCGTCAGGCGGAAGGTGAGGACGCCGTGGCGCCTCTCCAGCCACTCCTCAAAGAGGGGACTTATCGCCGCAATTGTGGCGTGCCCACACCACCTCCCCTGCTGTTAGTTCTAAAGTTGTAATAATGTGTGTAATTTGGCAGTTGTTTTCTCTATGCTTCTTCGTCTGATTTATTCCAAGTTTCGACCTGTATCACCACATGAACATCTGGTATTGATGTTAGTATACACCTCAGCTCGTCCATCTTTTCGGGTTTGACTAATCTTCGTATGTTTGAATAAAGACACTTCAGCGGTATAACGCACCACGGCGCGGCGCGGCACGGTACTTCTGCGGCGGTATTTGTTGGTGATTTTTTATGTTATATTTTTATTTTTATTAATGGTACATTACTCGAAAAGAAATATGCACCTACTACTGTTTGTCTCTGCATCACCCAAAGGTTGACTGGTAGAAAATGCCTATGGCATTAAGTCCGCCTCTGTACTTTTCTGTGCATGAAGTATTAAATAAATATGGATTTTAGGAAAAATAATTAAAATAATAGGTAATCGCATGTACGAAATATTAGTTAACAATTATAATGTAAACTGTAGAAGGCATATTGACCAGATAATGAAATATACAGGTGCGACCGTTACTAGAAGCGATACGAACGGCGTACGTGCTGATGTCGTGAGTCCCATGCGGTCAGTGCCGCTGCGCCCGAGCTCCCCGCCGGCGGCGGAGCCGCAGCCGCCACAAACATTATCGTCTGTTACTGATTCGCAGGCTACAGAAGGCGAGGAAAAAGATAGGGAGGAGGAGGATGAGTGGGCTGAGGCTCAAAGTGAAGTCGACGCTAACGATCACAACAATGTTGAGACTAATCAAAAAGTAGCTGAGGATCGTGTCGATCGTTCTTTTGAACCACAGCCTACAAGACCGACTCGTAGTTGTAGACGAAAGGTTAATTATAAGGTTTAATTTGTAAATGTATCGCACACCACGTATGTTAAGAGTCACACTAAAACGGAACGCGTTAATTGTGTCAGAATCAGAATCAGAATTTTTATTTGTAAACATAGGTAGAGTTACACAGCGTGTGAGATGTTATAACAATTACATAGGTTCTCTATGTTTTGCCATTATTTTTTATTTTTTTTTTGTAGATGGGAAATCATCAAATGACTTCTCCCGCTCTGGGCGGAGCGGGAGGGCGTGTCAGACGCCCAGGGCGTCTCCTGCGGCGGCTAGGGGCGTGAGGGCGCAAAGCTTGCCTCTCCCTTACGCGTCCCGCCTCCTTCGCGAGCATTACTGCTTCGCAGAAGGAGGTAATGGCTTCCCATGTACTCTCGCTCCGTACCATGGCCTGGACCAGGGTCGGACGCGAGAGATCGCCGCCGCCGATCGCTTCCGCGAGGACACGGCGGTGCTCCGCCCAAGCCGGGCAGACCTCCACCGTATGCCCCACCGTGTCCTCCGGGCGATCCACACAGTGGTGACACCCGGGCGTTTCCTCCCGCCTTATCCGGAACAGGTACCTCCCGAAGCACCCGTGTCCGGTGAGGACCTGCGTCAGGCGGAAGGTGAGGACGCCGTGGCGCCTCTCCAGCCACTCCTCAAAGAGGGGACTTATCGCCGCAATTGTGGCGTGCCCAGCGCTGGGTTGCGACAATCGCACTCTCCATGCCGCCATGAGATCCTGCCGGAGCTCTGTCCGCGATTTCTCGCGGCAACGGAGTTACGCCCTAGCGTCCTGCGTCCTCGCGCTACTCCCACATGTGCGCGAGGACTTTTGCCTCCAGATCCCATGGCGGTAATCCGGCAAGGAGGTTCGCCGCCTCCCCGGGGACCGTGCGAAATCCCCGGGATAACCAGATGGCCATGACCCTCTGGGACGCGTTTATAGAGGCATGAGGAACAGGGTGTAAAGTTCACTCATCCTCCATAGAAAAGGGAGGATCCTCCGACCAGACGGGTGTTGTGTCTGGTGGGCTACTGCCCGACGGTTAATGTCGGGATGTTGTATATATGCTAGTCGCGCGGTAAACTCTGTTTGCGCGATGCAGGATTTTGCGTGACGTCAGTGTGGCGCGTTCCATTGTGGCGATGCCGCCACACGTTCAATCGACGTACCGGTCGCCGCCTCACGGAACGCGCCCACACCGGAGCTCCGTAAAGGGCCATGGACCGCACGACCCCCGCGTAGAGCCTCCGGCAGGAGGCGCTTGGACCCCCCAGATTGGGCAGGAGCCGCCTCAAGGCAGCCCCGGCCCGCTCCAGTCTGGGAGCCAAACGTCGGAAATGCTCCACAAAATTCCACCGGCCGTCGAGGACGAGTCCCAGGTACTTAATCGTCGACTCGACACCGATGGGAACCCCTCCTACCGTTATCTGGGAACCCGATGGTGGCGCGTTCCGAGGACCATGAAAACACATGGCTTCGGACTTGTGCAAGGCCACCTCGAGTCCCAATTGCCGGATCCTCTCTACGATTGTCGCAACCCCGCGTGCCGCTAATTCGGCCGCCGCCTGGTGCGACCTCCCCTGCGCCAGGACCAGCGTGTCGTCAGCGTAGCAAACTACGCTGACGCTACCAGGGAGGTCGGCGCGCAGCACCCAGTCGTACCCGATGTCCCACAGATGCGGTCCCAGAACCGATCCCTGCGGGACACCGCACGACATCTCTCGCCGGTTCCACTCTCCCCGGTGACCGGGGTAGATGACGGCCCTGTCCGTCAGATACGCCTCGACCACGCGACAGAGGTAGGTCGGCACTCGGTGATACCGGAGTGCCTCCCTGATGCAACTCCAGGGCAGGGTGTTGAAGGCATTGGCGATGTCTAGAGACACCGCCAAGACGACCCCACCCCGGGCCACAGCATCCCCCGTTGTGAGGGCTCTTACGCGCATGATGGCGTCCACCGTAGAGCGCCCCTTGCGGAAACCAAACTGGTTCTCCACCAAATCCGGCCCCACCCTCACCAGCCGCCCGACGAGGCGGTCTGCAATGACTCTTTCAAAGATCTTGCCCACCTCGTCGAGCAGCACGATGGGAGCACGCACATGTGGGAGTGGCGCGAGGAGGCAGGACGCCGGGGCGTAACTCCGTTGCCGCGAGAAATCGCGGCACGGCGGACAGAGCTCCGGCAGGATCTCATGGCGGCATGGAGAGTGCGATTGTCGCAACCCAGCGCTGGGCACGCCACAATTGCGGCGATAAGTCCCCTCTTTGAGGAGTGGCTGGAGAGGCGCCACGGCGTCCTCACCTTCCACCTGACGCAGGTTCTCACCGGACACGGGTGCTTCGGGAGGTACCTGTTCCGGATAAGGCGGGAGGAAACGCCCGGGTGTCACCACTGTGTGGATCGCCCGGAGGACACGGTGGAGCATACGGTGGAGGTCTGCCCGGCTTGGGCGGAGCACCGTCGTGTCCTCGCGGAAGCGATCGGCGGCGGCGATCTCTCGCGTCCGGCCCTGGTCCAGGCCATGGTACGGAGCGAGAGTACATGGGAAGCCATTACCTCCTTCTGCGAAGCAGTAATGCTCGTGAAGGAGGAGGCGGGACGCGTGAGGGAGAGGCAAACTTTGCGCCCTCACGCCCCTAGTCGCCGCAGGAGACGCCCTGGGCGTCGGGAATTGGTAGTCGATTCCCGGCCACCGTAGGCGCGGGCTTGCGGACGGCGAGCAATGGGTAGCTCGCCGACCGGTAAGGACCAAGCCCGAGTCGACGGCGCGTCGTGTTCCACGCGCGCCTCAAAGAGATGTCAGCACTATTGACGGGGTCCGCTAGGGCCGATGCCAGCTAGGGTTGCGGGATGTTCGAAAGAGTTACCGTGGCCCCGGCATAGGCAACAAAAGGAACACGGGTGGGTTTTAGTCGGTAAAAGTCTGACACGCCCTCCCGCTCCGCCCAGAGCGGGAGAAGTCATTTGATGATTTCCCATCCACAAAAAAAAAAAAAAGGGCAGGGTGTTGAAGGCATTGGCGATGTCTAGAGACACCGCCAAGACGACCCCACCCCGGGCTACAGCATCCCCCGTCGTGAGGGCTCGAACGCGCATGATGGCGTCCACCGTAGAGCGCCCCTTGCGGAAACCAAACTGGCTCTCCGCCAAATCCGGCTCCACCCTCACCAGCCGCCCGACGAGGCGGTCTGCAATGACTCTTTCAAAGATCTTGCCCACCTCGTCGAGCAGCACGATGGGCCGGTAAGCGGACGGAGAGTCCACAGGGCGCCCCGGCTTCTTAATGAGGACCAGTTTCCCCGTCTTCCATTGAAGCGGGAACCGGCCCCTCTCCAAGCATGCGCTTAGGAGCCCCCTTAGTCGAGGCCCGAGAGCCTCCAAGGCCAGGACCCAGGCTTTTCCAGGTAAGCCGTCGGGTCCTGGGGCGGTATTCCTGGCATTCAGCCGGCGCACCGCCACTCTCAGCTCTACCTCGGTCACCTCCGGAGCATCGTCGTCATCGTCGGCTGTGTGGTCCGCATCGGACACCGCAGGAGACGGAGCCATGGGCGGGGGAGTATGTTCCCCTCGCGAAGGGAACAGAGCGCTCACCACGTCCTCCACGAGCTATGTTTTGCCATTAGGCGTACAAATATTATTATCAATTATTATTTAAATTCAAATTAATTAAGTACTATAACAATAAATGATCATTATAAATTATACAAAGAACTAGAGTAATGAATCGATATTTTTTCCAGAATGTCCACAATAATTTAATAGTCCTTTAACGATTAGTAACATTTATTGATTAAAATTTTTCCTAATACACTTTTGAATTTGTCTAGATTTAACAATTTTAATGTGTCAGGCAGCTTGTTAAATATTTTTGTCGCCATACAGAAAGTACTTTTGTTCATTAAGGCTGTTCTACCATTTAAAGTTTCGAGCTCTAGCTTATTTTTGTCACGCAGTTTTCTATAGTGACTTGAAAGCTGTTTTGTATTGAGAAATGTGTGTTTTTACAAATACACTAGTTTCATAGATATATAACGACGGTAGGGTAAGGATTTTTTTTTTTTTTTTTAAGCTTTTAAACAACGGTTGACAACTGTCGGTGCTATTTATTCCACACATGGCTCTGATACACCTTTTTTGAGCTCTAAATACAAGTTCTCTATCAACTGAGTTGCCCCAATACATTATGCCGTACCTAAGTGTGGATGCAACATAACCGTGATAAGCCGTTAGAACCGATTCCAGGCTGACAATCTTCGGTGGAGGTCTGCCCGGCTTGGGCGGAGCACCGTCGTGTCCTCGCGGAAGCGATCGGCGGCGGCGATCTCTCGCGTCCGGCCCTGGTCCAGGCCATGGTACGGAGCGAGAGTGCATGGGAAGCCATTACCTCCTTCTGCGAAGCAGTAATACTCGTGAAAGAGGAGGCGGGACGCGTGAGGGAGAGGCAAGCTTGGCACCCTCACGCCCCTAGTCGCCGCAGGAGACGCCCTGGGCGTCGGGAATTGGCAGCCGATTCCCGGCCACCGTAGGCGCGGGCTTGCGGACGGCGAGCAATGGGTAGCTCGCCGTCCGGTAAGGACCAAGCCCGAGTCGACGGCGCGTCGTGTTCCACGCGCGCCTCAAAGAGATGTCAGCACTATTGACGGGGTCCGCTAGGGCCGATGCCAGCTAGGGTTGCGGGATGTTCGAAAGAGTTACCGTGGCCCCGGCACAGGCAACAGAAGGAACACGGGTGGGTTTTAGTCAGTAAAAGTCTGACACGCCCTCCCGCTCCGCCCAGAGCGGGAGAAGTCATTTGATGATTTCCCATCCACAAAAAAAAAAGGCTGACAATCTTAGATAGTTTCCAAAGAACGTACGCAAAATTAATTTTTTTTACAAATTTCGTCTGTCTGGGGTCTCCAGGTCAAATTATTATCTATTATGATGCCAAGAAATTTAGTGATAGTAGTTGGCTCTATTCGAGTCCCTAAGTAATGAATGCCAAGGATGTTTCTTGGAATTCTCTGGTAGAAATGCATAATTTTAGTTTTTTCTAAATTTATAATAAGATTATTTTTGTCAAACCATGATATAATAGTATTCAATGTAATATTTATTTCATTTTCATAAGTCATAGGATCGTCACATTTAATTAGAAAAGAAAGAGAAAAGAAAAATATTTTATTTGGGACACGCACAGGAAATACAACAATAAAAAGAACATTAAAACTAACAATATCATAAACACAAATAAAATAAAAGGAAAGAAAAAAAAAACAAAACAAAGAAGACCTGTGCGAGGCCAAAAAGGCTCCTATCTCAGCATGATGCTGCATGATTAATTACTACTGTGCTGTCTTCAGCAAATAGTACCATAGGATAGTTGTAGGTCTGGGAAGGTCATTAATATACAGCAAGAAGAGGGGCGGTCCGAGGACGCTGCCCTGGGGCACGCCGTATTTGATTGTCCTATGTGTGGATTGATATTTCTTCTCGTAACCGGTATTTGAGCATATTTGCGTGATTTCTACAAAAAGTTTTCTATTAGTCAAATAGGATTCTAACAGTTTAAGTGTATTCCCCCATAAACGTGAAAACGTGATTGAAAACGTGAGATATTTTATGCTATCTCTAAATTTTTCCATGTTTTCTTGGGAGTAATTTCGTCTTTTTACTCGCCAACGCTTTAAAGCACATATCTTCTTAACTGGACATTTCAAAAGTTGGGCCGTATGATCTGACAGACCGAATTCTATAATTTCCCCTTTACAGCCCTTTACATTATGTGCAATATTATCTAAACATGTCCCACTGCTTAGTCTAGTCGGTTGAGAAAATTGTAATTTTAAATTATAACTTAACAGTGTATGTATATTCAAAATTCAAGGCTTGTTTATTTCTTTTCAAAGTGTTGATATTAAAGTCTCTACATAGAATTACCTTTTTACTAAGCTTTAAACAAACAAAATGTAATATGTTGTTCAAGTTATCGTGAAATTTGTCCAAATTTGACTGGGGCACCCTATAAATGCATACAATAATAATATTGTGTTTTGTAATTCTATCGCGCAGCATTCAATTACGTTATTTAGAGAGTAATTACTTATATTTAACACTTTATAATTAAGGCCAATCTTAGTTAAGATGCATGCGCCGCCTCTCCTACATCCTCTAGAGAAACTCGTTGCTAGGCTGTAGTTTGGTACGTTTAGTAGTTCCTCCTGTTCAGGTGTCATAAAATGTTCAGTTATGCATAAAGTATCTATCCTTTTTTTATTACTTTCCAGGTCTTCCAGATATACATTAAGAGTGTCGCTTTTGTTTAGGAGTCCAGCAATATTTTGATGGAGGATATGTAGATTACTGTACACGAAAAAAGTTCGAATGTACCCTCTTGTTTGGATTTGCACTGTTGAAAACATTGTCTTGTGTATTGCTACTATTTAGCTGTCTATTTGTTGGACAATATAAATTTAGATCAATCAAAATGTTACTCATAATATTGTCGTATATGTTTCTCATTCCGTATTTATTGATTCTGCCCGTAGTGTAGGAAAACAATTCATGTGTTAGGTCACGATTGCTGTCGAAGATGTATGCGTACTTATGATTTTGGTTGTCTAAATGAAGAAGGTTATCAAACATCTCAACTTTGAAGTTATATATAAGTGATCCTATCTTATACGTAGGAAGACAAACTACTACGTTGGTGTGCGTAACTTATACGTGGGAAGACAAACTACTACGTTGGTGTGCGTAACTTATACGTAGGAAGACAAACTACTACGTTGGTGTGCGTAACTTATACGTGGGAAGACAAACTACTACGTTGGTGTGCGTAACTTATACGTGGGAAGACAAACTACTACGTTGGTGTGCGTAACTTATACGTAGGAAGACAAACTACTACGTTGGTGTGCGTAACTTATACGTAGGAAGACAAACTACTACGTTGGTGTGCGTAACTTATACGTGGGAAGACAAACTACTACGTTGGTGTGCGTAACTTATACGTAGGAAGACAAACTACTACGTTGGTGTGCGTAACTTATACGTGGGAAGACAAACTACTACGTTGGTGTGCGTAACTTATACGTAGGAAGACAAACTACTACGTTGGTGTGCGTAACTTATACGTGGGAAGACAAACTACTACGTTGGTGTGCGTAACTTATACGTAGGAAGACAAACTACTACGTTGGTGTGCGTAACTTATACGTGGGAAGACAAACTACTACGTTGGTGTGCGTAACTTATACGTAGGAAGACAAACTACTACGTTGGTGTGCGTAACTTATACGTAGGAAGACAAACTACTACGTTGGTGTGCGTAACTTATACGTAGGAAGACAAACTACTACGTTGGTGTGCGTAACTTATACGTGGGAAGACAAACTACTACGTTGATGTGCGTAACTTATACGTGGGAAGACAAACTACTACGTTGGTGTGCGTAACTTATACGTGGGAAGACAAACTACTACGTTGGTGTGCGTAACTTATACGTAGGAAGACAAACTACTACGTTGGTGTGCGTAACTTATACGTGGGAAGACAAACTACTACGTTGGTGTGCGTAACTTATACGTGGGAAGACAAACTACTACGTTGGTGTGCGTAACTTATACGTGGGAAGACAAACTACTACGTTGGTGTGCGTAACTTATACGTGGGAAGACAAACTACTACGTTGGTGTGCGTAACTTATACGTGGGAAGACAAACTACTACGTTGGTGTGCGTAACTTATACGTAGGAAGACAAACTACTACGTTGGTGTGCGTAACTTATACGTGGGAAGACAAACTACTACGTTGGTGTGCGTAACTTATACGTGGGAAGACAAACTACTACGTTGGTGTGCGTAACTTATACGTGGGAAGACAAACTACTACGTTGGTGTGCGTAACTTTTCGAAGCGACTCATTTAGTAAGTTTACTAAGTTTATGTAGTTGTTTTCATTTGCAATAATATGATTTTCTCCAATAAAATTAGGCAGTAGTCGTTTAGGGTGAATCCCTTCAATCTTTCTTCGGTGCCGCTTAATAATTGTTTAAGGGTACTGTTAGGCATTACGTAGTGACAGTAGTCGAAGTGTTCGAAGAAAACTTGCTCTATGGAAGACAAGGATCCGTTGTATTTGTTACTGCTTAAGATATACAGCTTATTCTTTTCATTAGGTTTCGATATCACAGTTTTCGGTGTTGCGGAATCAGTCGATGGTACAGAAGCAGGCAATCTTTTATCTTTGTGTGGTATCTGATTACGACTATTAGTAGTCTGAGTTCCTTTGTTGTGTTTGTTGGTCGCGCAGACCGGTAGAATGATTGGTGGTTCGCGTCTATTGGTTAGATCATTTGGTGAATTAACTTGGCGCGATGCCTTACACTAATGCGTGTTGGTGTTGTACACTTTTTGTCAGGCGTTGAGCATTATGATATGTTACTTAAATATCAAAGTTCGAAGAGGGTGAAAAAAGGCCTAGTAAACGGCGTGGGTTATATTGCCAACTCGTTGTTCGGTGTACTAGACGAAAGGTTTGCTGAGGAATATAAGGGTGACATCGAGCAGATCAGTCATAATGAAGAACATCTACAGAAACTTATAAAAAATCAAACAAGCATCTTAGAATCTGAGTTTAACATCGTACGCCGTAACGAAGACATCATGAATAAACAATTTTCATTTATCAAACAACGACTTCAAAATACAGGGTGTGGCGTAAATAGTGGTCCAACGTTAAGTGGTCGATACACCGTATATTCAGCTATCACATACCACAATTTGAAACGTTTTTCCATAGATCTCAGAATAAAATATTTTTATTCTTTTTTGAAAGTTTTACTACACCTTGCTTTACTAATTGGGCTGTACAATTCAGCTCTTTTTGAATAGAAATGGCTACAAATTTTGTTTAAATTAAGGAGTCGGTTATTATTATACTATTTTAGAATCTGCATTAATTGAACAAGTTTTTAAAATAATGGTCACCGACAGTGTCGTACATTTTTTTTACACCATTCGCACCCCAAGTCACATAATTTTCTAGACATTTGAGTTACATTTTGAAATAAACACATTTTTCTTTATTACCTATAAAATTACATTTACAAAATTACTTGCATGTGATAGCACGTGTATTCCACAGTTATAAACAGAAAAAAATATGATAAAATAATATCTGTTTTAGAAATTACAGCCACATTAGTAAAGCAAGGTGTACATTTTTCAAAAAAGAATAGAAAAATATTTTATTCTGAGATCTATGGAAAAAACGTTTCAAATTGTGGTATGCGACAGCTGAATATATGGTGTATCGACCCCTTAACGTTGGACCACTATTTACGCCACACCCTGTATATCAACTGAGGTCAATAAGGTACGCTTTGCAAACGAAGACAGCCTTTATATCACCTCATCAGCACTAGCTGCATCAATAATAGTAGGTGTAAATTGGGGTTTCTGGATCAGAGGAGATCCAGAAACACCCAATTTACATTATCATCTTCATTTTATTGAAAAGAATGATCTAGTGGCTCCAATGTTTATCTTTTTTTATCTATTCAGATTATAAATGTGAAAAAGTTTCTGTTGAATTTGCTTATTCAACCACTTTTTTAATTTAATAGATATCATGAGAAATTTGGATATTCAATATAAATATGCAGCATGTATCTTAATACAACATTCATAATTATATACATTCTAATTTTTTATCATTACATTATTACATTCATTCAACAATTCAATGACACGTGCATGATAGAATCATGGCCACGCTCCTAACATGCTTGGACTAGTAAAATTTAACAAAACGACTCTTGATGAAACATACGTTGTTTCGTTTGTCTAAATAAATGGTAACAAGTACGGCCTTCAAAATATTTTTAAAATATGGGAGAGTCAAGTAATTAAAAAAAATATTTTTTGAGGTTAGGCGGTATATTATTAATCTGTGGCTTTTGAATTGAGAGGTTTTTCATCTGTTTTTTTTTATTAAGTTACAAATTATGTCAAATGCAGGGCCCGTACTTTACATATCCGTTAAGGTTGAATTATCTTCATTCATAAGTAGGTACCATAATAGACATGGACACGTTGAATTTGTCCCTGATAATAGAGGAGTTTCCAAGAAGACTGCTATACATACGTAGCGTACGTACAATACGAGGAGAAATCCTTTCAGCAATAAAAGATACCACTCTTGTGTTTTGCTCTAGGACAATGTGTCGCGCAATACAATTTACACACAATCCACAGTTAACACACAGAATGGAAGACATTTTGCCACTTCCGATACAAGATCCAAAACGTGATTCATCTCAACTACTTATTCTTTAATTATGTCCGCTTCTTTTAATTCTTCAACTATCGATAAAATTTCATTATCATGATTTGTATTGCCAGCATCTCTTGAAGCGACTAATAGTTTTAATCTCTCAACCAACTCGTTAGGGTCGTCCCAATATACTAAGTCAGTACTGTTTTTGTATTGCTTTAACTTTGGTAAGTTTCCTCCAAGTTTAGTGTGAATGTTATCATTTAAAGTTTCAGAAAAAAATGGTCTAATTATTTCACGATATTTTATTCCTTTATCACCTTTTATTTGGCCTTTAGGATTGAAGTCTCATTTGTGTAATGCAATATATCTTTGTAGACAAGTTTATCTTTAGGGGATACTAATTTTAAATCAGGTTTTTTTCGAAGTAAAAGTTCTTTCAGACCAGGAGTTAAATTGTAAGACTTATCACCGATTTTCATCAAAATGACACCATCGTTATTCAAACTATCGATTTTAGAAAATGATACTGTTGAATTACCTATGGGTAATTCAACAGTAAATAAATAAAGACTAAAAAAAAAAGTTAAGTCTAGTAAATAAAGTTTTGTTTTCACTTCTTATTCCAAACGGTATATTTACACCATCATAAATATCATAAATATTATGGCCCTCTAATGAAATCTCTAAATCATCTCCCTTTTTAGGAGACTTTTTAACCAATTGTGCAGAATTATGTTTCGGTTCGTAACAGTCCTCAAACTTTGTAGATGAGCTAGAATTAATATCATCCAATTCAATATCCTCTGTAGATGTGGGGGTTGTATTTTGTAACAAAAATACTTTTTCAATATTTGTATTGGAATCAGCTAGGGTTTTAAGAGGGTCTGTGACAGGTTTTAGCATTTTATCAAGAGACAAGTTCACTGTGTCTTTCTGATTCTTCATATGTTTTATTTTATTGTTAATGGAGTCTACGGACTTCATTAATTCTATTTTAATATTTTTCTCCATTTTATATTTCCTATAACAACTGTGTTCAGGTAATGCACAGATTATACTGAATTTGTTTTTGCGTGTGATTGATTTATATGTACCTTTAACCAATTACAAGGAACTTAAACATAACTTCAACTTGACAAATCCTATGTGGGTAGGCGTAACATATACACGTATCTTAATTGCTTCTTTATTTTATATTTATTTTAAAATAGATAATTTTTCTTTTTCATTAAATTTATGTGCTAATTAACTTATAAACCCACCTTCGCTCGGAACTTTCTTTTCACTTTCACTTTTCATCAACCACAACACTTAAAATATTCCAACTAAACATGGACAGCAAGCTTGTGCATAGTATGGAAGAACGAAAAGCTGTTTAGCTCCGCCGATGCGTGAGTACGAAGAAAAGCTGCAGATAGCTACAGCTGGAACTGACCCTGCACACTCGGATCTTGCTGCACTGTCCCAGGACTTTTCAGAGTTTAAATCATTTGTTTACAAAACTTTCTCTCACTTCAAGACTCAGATGGAACTCCTGTCGTTGAGCCTGGATACACATGAGACTGCGATGCGAAGAAAAATTTTGCTATTTCACGGTATTCCTGAGAAACCTAATGAAAAGCTGTGCGACTCAATTCTCCTGATTATAGCCAAGCATCTGATGATTGATGACATTAAATTGGATCATTTAGACGTTTGCCACAGATTAGGAGCCTCCCAGGGTAAAACCAGACCTGTGCTGGTGCGATTTAGTGAGATGGGGTATCGTCGGTTAGTCTGGGACAGTAAAACTACACTCAAGGGCAGCGGCATCACCATTTCAGAGTTTCTGACCAAGACACGGCACCAAGTATTTATTGCGGCTCGCAAACACTTTAGCATCGGCAGCTGCTGATCTGCAGAGGGAAAGGTTATTGTCTTGACGCCTGACAAGTCACGCCGGAAGATAGCGACCATGGGTGAGCTAGAATTGTTAATCGCGCTATTCCCCGCTCCCGCCAATGCTGCAGCACCTGTTGATCCCGGGCTTGCCGCCGCTACCTCGTCGGCCGTTGCACCTACTTCGCCGGTAACTGCTACCCCCAACAAACGTAAGATTGTGAGGAAGGCTCGTCGCTAAGTTTACTCTTTTAGTTACCCTTTGCATGTTTTACACTGAGCGCTTGGTGATTATTTTGTGTAGTGTCGGTACACTTTCAAATTTGATTTCTCTTTTTATTAATCTACCTTTAGCTTTTACTTTTCGCTAATCTTTTCTCACAACTTAACTTGCCGGTAGACACCAGGGGGTATCAACTTTGTTCGGGCCCATGTAGGAGAGGTACCCGGGGCAGAAATATTACATTGCCAACATTAAAAGAATTATGAAGGACCCACAAAATTAGGTCTTTAATAATACTTATTTTCAAGTTGTAACACAGGCTCATTGTATGTGACTAGTTTTTTTTTTCTTTCTAAACAGTAGTTTTTAAGCAAGAAATGTTCCAAAGAAATATAAATATTTAATATATAACATTTTTTTTTGACATCTTTTTTTGACTGATTGAAATTATGCTGATTTTTAATTTATCCAAAATACCTAAATATTGTCTAAAATTAAATTGAATCGAGAATATAGTAGTTATTTTTGATAACACATAGTAGTACTACACGACTGGATGTCAATGTCATGTCAGATCATTCTGTTGTCGAGTTTCATGTGATTGTGATCCGTTGCAGAATATTTCGTTTTCATTCAGTATTTCAGTGCCTTGTATTACCTATAACGTCGAGTTGAGCTTTCGTTCCTTCGTTTCGTGTCTGTAAAGTGCAGTTAATCGTGTTTCACGAGTTCTGAGACAGTGACTCTATTTTGTGTTCTTCAACTTTGTTGTGAGTTTTAAAACATTGTGAAATAATGGATGAAAATAGAAGGAAATGTTTCAAGTGTGGCTGTTCACCAGCAGAACATAACGCGAAACTGTTCCGCTTTCCTAAACCCGGAGTTCGAAACCTTATTCGGTAAGTACTAACACGTACCTTTTACACATCCAGAATTCAGGCGTTCTCTTGGTTTTATTATTCACTATAATTTTTTTTCTATTGAAACTGATCGTTAACTTTGAATTTTTACAGTTTACAGCTATGAACCATAGCCATAGGTGTATAATTATCTATTTTGACGCTCTCTAAACATATTATGTATAACTACGTCCTTTCTGTGTACAGCAATTTCTAAAAGAAAAAGGTATGAAGGCCCTATAATTATTGGAATAATTTTATTTCAGACTGCACATGTACTTATCAATGTAGATGAACCACAAGCTGGTCCATCACATAGATTTTTGGCCAATAAACCTGAAGCATCAGATAGACAGACATAAACCACTAACAAAGTGAAGAGTGAAAGGGAGAAGATCATGTGTGCGGGACAGTGATAATAGCAAATTGACAAAACAGTTATATGTGTAGTATAGTTATAGTGTTCACATAGTAAGTTAAGATGTCTTGTAAATAGTACTTCATGTTTTCTTATATTTTGTATTTTTGTTAAATAGATCTTAGTTTATAGAATGTAAAAATATATGCTTTACCATAGATTTATAGATAATAGCGAGAGAAAAACGCAAATAATGTCACGCGGCTCTCATTAAGGTAAAGTTTCGTCGTATTTAATAATATAATAATATATATAATAATATAACCATTTATTATCAGGTAACAAAGACCCATAGATACATACCTTAACCTAAGTATACATAATAAGTATAGTAACAATTTTGTTAATAAATAAAACTTAATAACTATGTTAGTATCATTTAGTTGCACTAAGTCTTTGTGCGTTCTGGTGGCACTAGTCCGCGAAAGCGGCGGAATACCACATCCTGCGGCCAAAAGCTTTCTTCCATCACCAGGTGCAGGTAGCATGTTGGTATGCGCACCACGAACGCCTTGAAGTTGACGTTGCGGTGCGACTCCAGTAACTGCACCCTCGGCGCGTACCTCGTCTTCTGACGCACGTACTCCACGATGTCCTCCGCCTTAGTGGTGTAGTGTAGGCGGGAGATGTACACCGGTGTGTTCGGCTTTGCGGCACGCAAGCTGACTTCGGGCTCTGTAGGAGCTTTGCCGCAGCGGTTCTTGTTTGTTCGCGACCGGCGCTTCCTCCTTTGCACCGTCACGAAACCCTCCTCATCAGCCTTATTCGGTGCCTTTTTTGGCATAGATTTCCTACTTGGAGCTCCTTGGGCACTCGCGGTGACGCTAGCGGATTCCTTTTCTATGGGCTTCGCCAGGGCTGCAGACACTGGCAGCGGGACGGGGCGAGGGGCTCGGGCGGCGTTGCGTGGAGGAGCCAAGATGACGGGCGCGGGGCTGCGGTGCACGCGGGCGGGGCGCTCTGCAATCTCAGCAAACGACGGGTGCGCTGGCGACAAAACTGCTGACGCAGAATTTGACGACGATAAATCGAGGCCGGCTCCGCGACACATGTTTACGTTAGATGCATCGACTGATGACCTAGTTACCGCCACACTGTTGCGCAACTCGGTAAATTCTTTACGCAAATCGACGACGGTGTTTTGGGATGCATCTAACTTCGCCAGAACATCCGCGAGGCGGGCCTTCAGAAAGACAATGTCCTTCAGAAGGCTTGTTACATCGACGTGGTCGAAGGTGACGGGTGGCAGCTTGTGCAGCTCCTTCGCCACAAACGTCGGCACGTCGTCCGGGTCGGTCTCCTTGAACAGCGTGATAATATCTTGCAGGCTTCTCTTAGTCCCGTCACGCCGGCGGGACACCATCTGGTCCATTTAAGCTAACTGTGCCGAAATCGACTCTATTCTGATTGGCTAAAAATTCCCATCTTCTGATTGGCTGACCAATCAGACTGCCCACATTTCGTTAGCCATTTTAGTATAAATATCTGGAGGGATTTCGGTATCGGCACGTGGATTAGCCAGTGGTCGAACGACTGACTCATCCTACGCATATCAGTTTGCTCCGCGCGGACCGCATTATTTTAATCGTTGCCTCTGTGTTTGCACAAGTAACATAACCGGCACTTGTGTGGACACAGGGGGAGCCCCACCGTGCTGCCCGGTGAGCCGTCACCGGTGCGGTCGCGGAGGACCACGCCCACGGGATGCCGAAGCCCGACAAGCGCGGCTCTTTGGGCCGCGGTGTCGGGTCCCAGGAAGACCTTCCGGCGCTGGACCGGGCGATGTCGATGCCGAATATCGGTGACGCGTCGTCCGGTTCGTCGCCGGCCGGACCGTCCCAGCGAAGAGGAGGAGAGGAGGGAAGAAGAGGGGAGGGGAGCGCCGCTGTAGCTGGCGGCCCACCGACGACATCGGCGCCTGCGCGCGTTGCGCCGACGCCGGCCGTCGAGCCGACAACAGGCGGTACCCATCCGCCCCGCCGCGTTCCGCCCGGTACCTATCCAGGCCCCGGGGCCGCCGCGAGTATAGTGCCATGCGCCGCATGCGCGCGCCGCGCTGCCTTCTGCGCGCGCGCCCGCACCTGTGCGCACCTCTCGCGCCGGCCGCGCGAACTGTTGCGCCCGCCGCGCACCCCTACCGCGCCCGCTGCGCGTACCATCGCGTCCGTACGCACCACCGCGCCCGCGCGTGCCGCCGCGCCTCGACCGCGAACCCCGCGACTACCGCGCGTCCCCGCGCACCGCCCGCGCGCATTGCCGCGCCGCCGCCGCGCTTTGCGCCGCCACCCGCGCCTACCGGTGCTGCGCCCGCACAGGCGCCTAAAGCTGTGCCAGCTTCGCGCACCGCCACATCCGGTCCCCCGCCTCTCGCTGGCGAGACCGGCGACGGCTAAGCAGGAGCGGCCAGCGCCAACATTGGAACCAGCGCCTGAATCACCGGCGCCACCACGAGCCTCAGCCTTCGACTCGCCCGCCATGCTGTCGGCATGCTCGTCACGCGTAGGGTCGAGCATGTCGCTGGCATCCGTGGCTCGGCCGCGTCCGGTCAAGAAGTAGTGTCTCGGGACACGTCCCTGCGATCCGGTACGCGGCCCACCGTGGGAGGAGCTGACGCCGCCGCGATGTCGCCGGCATCACCGACACCGTTCGCTGGGGTTCGGCTTCGAATTTCAGTTTGAGGCCAGAGCCCAGCGACGCAGGAGGAGCTCCGGCGCGAGACTGCGGCCGAACAGGAGGAGGCGAAGCGGTACTGCCTCGACCCGCCGCGGCCACAGCGCGACCACGCGCCGCGAGGTCGGGGTACGCCCGCGTCGCTCACATTTGCCGACGCGGCGCGCTGCACACCACCAGCGTCGCCGTCTCCAGCACCGGAAGAGTCTCCAGCAGGGGTAAGTGATAATAATTTACCCCCTGCCCCCACCGTATCCACTGCAACTAATGCACCCCCTGCCGCCGCCCCCGGCGCTGCGACGACGACGAAGACGAAGCCGGGAAGGAAACCGCGCTACCCTCCGTTGGTAGTGGAGAGGCTACCCAACTGGGCCGCGCACTTCAGGGCCATCAGCGCCAAGCTGGGCCGGCCTCCCAATGCGCGTCCATACGGGACGGGGGTGAAGTTCTCCCCCGATACCGAAGACGAGTATAGGCTGGTCCAGCGTTACCTGACTGGCCTGGAAAAGGATAGCGGCGTCTCCTGGTTCGCCTACTCACTGCCGGCGGACAGGAACCTTAAGATCGCCATCAGGGGGCTGCCTGCAGACACAGACCCCAAGGAGATCGAGGAGGAACTCCGAGCGTTGGGGTACCAGCCGGAGTATGTGCGCCACATTAAGGGCGCACAAGGACGACCCGGCTGCGTGTTCCACGCAATTTTAAAGAAAACCCCCGACGTTCGGGCTATCTATGACACCACTGTGTTTCTTTATATGCGGGGTGTCAAGATAGAGGCTTGGCGAGGCAAACGTGGGCCCGCCCAGTGCCACCGGTGCCAACGTTTTAGGCACAGCTCGCATCAGTGCCACCGCCCGCTCGCTTGTGTGCGATGCGGAGGCGAACACGCGGCACGAGACTGCCCACGCCCGCGGGAGGAGCCGGCCACTTGCGCTAACTGCGGTGGCCCGCACCCCGCGTGTAATATAAAGTGCCCCGTGTTCCAGGTAGAAATAAGGAACAAGCGAGCGGGGACTGTCGCCATCACGGCCGCTACACGCCGGCCGTTAGTGGCCACCGAAGGGCTACAAATGATGCCTACAGAAGAGGCTCAAGGCGCGTCGCTGATGGCGGCAGCCAATGGGCCCACAGGAAGAGACCAAGCCACCTCCTCGAGGCGGAGGAAGAAGCATCGACGCGGGGGCAAGGGAAAGGGCAAGAAGGCCGAACCCACTTCCGAGGCGACCAAGGAAGAAGTCCCAACGGCCGGCCCTGCCTCAGACAAGGTGCAGGCTGTGACTGTCCAACATCCTACCACTAGCGCCGGCATAGCGCAGCGGCAGGAGCGGGAACATAAAGAGTTGGCTAAAGAGACGCGCGTCTCCACTGTCGCTGCTAGCGCCGCCACTGAGAAGCGGAAGAACGTGGACCAATTAAAGTCCACCAAAGACACGCCTGGCGGCGCTACCGGCGCTACGATACTGACTTCAAAGAAGGACTTCACAGCCTGTGCCATCAAGTTGTTAATGGACCTAATTAAGGCCATTAGGCAGGGCCAAGACGTAGAGACGGTCATCCTCGACGGCCTGGCCGAACTTTTAAAGCTTTACCATGGCTAAGTCGTTGAGGGTGATCCACTGGAACGCCCGCGGCCTTCGGGATAAGGTCGCCCCCCTCCGCCACCTCCTTCGGGAACAAAACATCGACGTGGCGCTTATAAGCGAGACGCTCCTGGGTCCCGAGGACAGGATTAGGGTCCCGGGATATCTCGTTTACAGGAAAGACGAACGGTCGGCTCACAACATTAGATACCGTGGTCTGGCGGTACTTGTGAGGCGTAGAGTCGTCCATCAAGAGCTCCCCTTGCCGTCGCTCAACACGATGTACGCGTTGGGTGTTCAGCTGCACGTAGCCGGCGAGGATATAGAAATATACGCCTGCTATAAGCTGCCCGCGGCTCATCTGGACCTGGCAGAGCTGCGGGCACTTATTGATGCTTCACCCAGAGCAACAATCCTCGCCGGTGACTTCAATTGTAAGCACCCAGCGTGGAACTCCATCCAAACGAACACCGAGGGGAGACGACTCTACGCGGACGCGGAAGCCTTCGGCTATACGGTGTCCGGCCCAGAGACGCCGACCCATTACCCGGACGACATAAGACACATGCCGGACGTGCTGGACATCGTAGTCCACCGAGGGCTACAGGGCCAGATCACGGAACAAGTGATAGACGACGAGTTGCAGTCGGACCACCAACCTGTACTCGTCGTCTTATCGGGTATGCCGACCCGACTGAAGCCATTAGCGCCACGTCGATCCTTGGATTGGACAGTTTTCACAGATAAAGTAGAGGCCACCACGCCGACTCGGCCTATTGCCACCTCCGCGGACGTAGACCAGACGGCGGATGACGTCACTGCTTGCATCCAAAGCGCCTTAGAAGCGGCGACTACAACGCAGCCGCAGGGGAGAGGGCTACTGCCGCCCCTGCCGGCGTATATCAGCGCGATGATCGCCGTGAAGAGGCGCCTTCGCAAGCAGTGGCAACAGTCAAGATGTCCCACGCTCAAGACGCAGCTCAACCGTCTCGCGGAAAAGGTGAAGGCCGAGTTACAGGCACACACCGCCGCGAGCTGGGAGGAACGAATCGACGCCACTACGGACAGTTGGCCGTCGGTTCACAAACTCTGCCGCCAACTCACGAACACCCCAGCTCCGGTGCGTCCACTGCTTAACAGTGACGGGGCGCTCAGATATGTAGCGGAGGACCGGGCGGAGGTCTTCGCCGAGCACCTGGAGCGTCAGTTCCGCCCCAACCCGACCAGCGACGTCGAGCATGTCGCAGCGGTCGAGCAACACCTGGGAGACTACTTCGCCACGCCGATAGCTCCCGATGAGGACCCTGTCTTCTTCTCGCCTGGCGCAGTTAGACGCGCCATCCTAAGAACGAAGCCTAGGAAGGCCCCCGGTGCTGACGGTATCACCAACACAGCGCTGCGCCACCTGCCGTTCCGTATGGTAGCGGCTCTGGCGCGCCTGTACACGGCGATACTGCGCACGGGGGCCTTTCCCGCCTCGTGGAAGGAAGGGCGCGTCATCATGCTGCCCAAGGCGGGGAAAAACATCCTGAAGCCGGAGAGCTATCGGCCGACACTGCTGCCGACGGTCTTCAAGGTGTTCGAAGCACTCCTGCTGCGACACCTCCAACCCCACATTGCGCCGCGGCCGGAACAGTTTGGGTTTCGGGCGGAACATAGCACGACGCTCCAGCTGTCGAGGGTACTGCACCACCTCACAGCCGCGCACAACAAGAAGGAGTACTCGGTGGCAGTATTCCTCGACATGGAAAAGGCCTTCGACCGTGTGTGGCACGACGGCCTGGTATACAAGCTGGCCACGTCAGACGCGCCCCGTCGCGTTGTTAAAGTGGTCTCTACTTTTCTGTCCCACAGGAGTTTTAGGGTGGTGGTCGACGGAGCGCTATCAAGCGCCCGCCCGGTGTTGGCTGGTGTGCCGCAGGGTAGCTGCGTCTCGCCGGCGTGTTACTCACGCTACACCGACGACATCCCCACTACACCCGATGCGACGCTAGCGCTGTATGCTGACGACGCCGCGTACATTACCACCTCGCTTAATGCGAAGCACGCGGCGGTCAAAATGCAGCGCGCCCTCGATCTTCTTCCCGAGTGGCTGTCGAAGTGGCGGCTGTCGGTGAACGTGGGTAAGACGCAGGCGATGGTCACCGGAGCCGCGCCCCTCCCACCACCCCTGAAGCTGCAAGGAGCCGACGTCGAATGGTCGCCCCGGGTCAAGTACCTGGGTGTCACTATCGACCGTCGGCTCACGATGGGGCCACACGTCCGCAAGGTCGCCGCACAAGGTAGGGTCGCCCGCAACCTCCTTAAACCGGTGCTCTCGTCCCGCCTCCCGGCGCGCGTCAAGTTGGGCGTGTACAAGTTGTACGTGCGCCCGATACTAACGTACGCCGCCCCTGCATGGTTCGCCCTCACGAGCGAGACGAACCGCAAGCTGCTCCGCGCGCAACAACACCTTGCGCTGCGGACTATCGTTGACGCCCCTCGCTTCGTGAGGAACGACATCATCTAGAGGGACCTCGGGATTGAGAGCCTGGACGAGTTTGTGAGGCGCCTCGCGAAAGGAATGTTCGCGCGTGCCGACGTATCTGCTTGGCCCCATGTCAAGCAGATTGCGCCCTGGCATACGCGCCCCCCTGACGCGAGGAGACCCCTACCCCGCGACCTGGTCGCGGACGATGACCCCGTCCACCCACCGGATTGACCTTCGAGTATGCCGCTTCCGGTCTACACGCGGCATACTTGTGACAATAGACTCCACACACTTTACATGCATCTGCTGCGTAGCGCGTGCTAGGTTAATATAGGCGCGTTACGTAGCAAACATCAGACATTCACCTCTAGACAGGCACCCAACTCACACGTGTAGGTGCGGTGCGGGCCGCAGTTCACGTAGAGACCGGACGGTGTTACACAACACAAGACTGTGATCGGCTAGCTCTGAGATCAGGACGGGCGGGGGCTATTCACCTTATCTGTAGGAGCGTGGAGTCGGCACCTCTGTCGCTGGTCGTCCTCGTCGGGCCTCCCCCAGGTAACTGGGGGTCTCACCTGGCGGGGGCTGACCGCCGAGGTGTCGTGAAGCAAGCGGCGTTATGGATCAACGTCGTAACGCGCCTACAGAAACACGAATAGCAATCATTCACATGGGCGTGCACGCACGCCCACTACCGCCAGCCGCTATAGGCGCATATAGTGAGGGGCCCGTATTTGCGGGCCACTGTTTAGCTTCCGCGGGAAGGGGGCCAAGCCCCGACACCGCTAGCCGCGCCCCCTGACGGGGACGTAGCGACATCCAACGGTATCGGCACAGTCAGCGGGCAGCAGTTGAAGAAATAGGAACACTACAAGAAGATTAAAGAAGGCTTCAAGCTTCAACATTGGTTTTATTCCTCACCAACCCAGCACATAAATGTGTATCCCGCACATCATGTTTGTTAAATGTAGGAAATATATGAAGCAAATTTGTTACTTGCGTAATCGGATAAAAAAATTAAAACCAGATGCAATGATAAACATTATCAGTGATGATGTGGCTGTAAAAAAATTATCTGAAAAGATTACCCCCACGTTTGCCCAATTATTACAAGGCCAATTATTATAAGGCTAGTTATTACTTTAAGAAAAAGTACACTGGTCGAAGATGGTCAAAGCAGGTAAAAATAACAGCCTTGCGGATATTTAAGAGATCGCCTACCTGCTATCGTTTACTGCGAAGACTTTTTCATTTACCATCTCCAAGCACATTAAGAAATTTGCTTAATACCTTTTGGTGTTGGTGTTTGTCAGCCAGTACTTAATGTTGTTAAGAAGTTTGTAAAAACTCAAAAGCCTTCTGACAACCAGTACATGTTAATGTTTGATGAAATGTCTTTAAAAAAGCATTTAGATTACAACCCTAAGGCAGATATTATTGAAGGCTATCAAGACCATGCATCCCAGGGCAGGTCACCACTGATTGCTGCATATGCCTTGGTATTTATGATATCAGGCATTAGGAAGAGGGTGAAACAACCTATCGCCTACTATTTTTCGAGTGGATATTCTTCTGCAGACAGGCTTGCTGTACTTATTAAAGAGGTATTATTTTTGTTTATTTTAAAACTTTCATCAAATTATGTCATGGGGTCTGAATTTTATGCATAAACTTAATCATATTATTAAAATACTTTATCATTTTTATTTCAGGTGTTAAATCAATGTTTCATTGCTGAAATAAATATAGCTGCCATTGTCTGCGACATGGACGGAGTGAACTGTAGAGCTCTAAAAAACTTAGGAGCTAGTACTCAGCATCCATTTATCACGGTTCATAATAATGAAATAATAACTATTTTCGATACACCTCATTTATTAAAATGTTTCAGAAACAATTTTATGAAATATGACATTGAGTGTCCAACAAATATTTCATCCGATGGCAAGACAGGGAGAGGTAAGCTTAAGTTTCATAATTTTATAATTAAAAATCCTCATATCTGTTACTTTTATAGACATCTAATTAATCATCTGCCTCCATTGTCTCACTGTGGTGGGTAAAGATTTCCATAAATTATAAAACATTTTAATGTGTGTGGTTACAGGTGTTGCTAAATGGTCCCACATAAAGGAGTTTTATGAGATGGACAACAGAAACCCAAATTTTGTGTTTGCTCCTGCTCTGAAAAAAGAACATTTAGATCCTAACTCTAAGCAAAAAATGAGAGTGAAACTAGCTGCACAAGTTTTAAGTCACTCTGTTGCAGGAGGAATGTACGCCAAAATATCAGCAGGTGAATGGAATGATGCTACACTATTGTTATATAATTCCCAGAAATAAATTAAGAGGGCTGTCACATTCTGTCACCTCTCTCGCTCACACGGGACCAAATTTTTAAGAATGTTTTATGAAAAGATGCTTTTTTGAAAAATGTAATCAAGGGGCGACCTACTAAATAATATAAATTTAATAGGTAGTTATTAAAAACACATTTCTATTGTGTTATCTAATAAACTTAGCTCAATAAGTATTATGATCTGTTTTTGAGATGATTTAAATAAATGCCACAATAAAAATGTATTTTTAATAAATACCTATTAAATTAATAGTATTTAGTACGTCGACCATTGATTACATTTTTCAAGAAAGCATCTTTTCATTTAAGATCCTTAAAAATTTGGTCCCGTGTGAGCGAGAGAGGTGACAAAATGTGTCAGCCCTCTTAAGGCCATATTCAGTTACTATAATAGAACATTTCCATAAAAAAGAACTGAATCTTTATGAAATAGGCACATGTTAAACACATAACAAATTTATTTTCAGGAGAGCTTTCTGCAGATGCCATTGTGACGGCAGAAGTAATTAACACAATTGATAAATTATTCGACAGTGTCAACAGTGATTGTTCAGATCTACGAAGAGGAAAGCTTTATGCCACAAATTTACGTTCCACCAGTCCACACCTACAACTTTACAAGGATGTGATATATTTTTTCAAAAACATGAATTATGTTGGAAATGCACGTACACCACCATCAACAGAAGGGTGGATTTGGACGATTAATGGGATAGTTCAGTTGTGGAGAAAATTATCATCAAAATATAATATAAAAAGCCTATCTACACGAAGGCTGCAGCAAGACCCTTTAGAAAATCTTTTTGGGTGCATTAGGGGTAACTGCGGTTCAAATATTAACCCAACATGTGGGCAATTTGTGGCAGGCATAAAAACTGCCATTATATCAAATTTAGCCCATATTGGAACAGGGGGTAATTGTGAAGAAGACAAAAATGAAATTATTATGAATAGCTTTAATACATTGTTGCCTGTGTCACAACCCATATGCATAGGCACAGAGCCTGGAAATGAAATTACATCAGAAACTCTTCAATTACCCCATAACATTGACGAGTTAGTAAACGAAGACAGTGCAGAGATACAGGCATGTGCGTATGTGTGTGGGTTTTTAATTAATCGGTTTAAAAATGATTGTAATAATTGTAAACCTTTGTTTGTATCAGATAATATTGATAAACATCATCAGTTTGTAGAGTGTCGGGAGTACTCCGAAGTAAAAAAATCATTAAACTATGCCACTAAAGAAATGGTCACATGCGTTGAATGTTGCGCTACTTTAATTAATCAACACTTAAATGAAAAAAGTCATGTTACTGATCTCAAGAGACATATTCTGAAAAATGTAAGAAACTTTGTTAATTTTAGTTTCATAGACAGTTGCGTTAAACATAAAGAACAAAACATTCGTAATATAATAGAAAATGTTTTTATTATATGTATTAAAAGATTCTGTGTTTTAAAAAATAGATTGTTCGCTGAGGAAGCGTCAGCTGCAGCACTGAAACGTAAAATTAATGTTATTTTACATAAATAAAAAGAAGTGGTCAGGCAGGACCACATCTTTTTATTTAAGTAATAAAATAATATTCATTTGCACCACTAACAAGTACAAAAACTTTGTTGTGCTATATTATTATAAGGTTGCAACAAAATACCTGGACAAACTTTTACAGATAATTCAAAACACCATAATAAACTCCAAAATATATTTAAAAAAACAGCTGATCCATACAAAAGTACAAAACTTAGACAATCGAAATGTTTATTAAAGTGTTATGAATTACTTACCTGTAAAATTATCTGTCAGTTGTTTTGTTGGGATCTTTTTTATTTACCTAATTTTACTTGCTCAATGTTTCATACTACTACTACTTTATTACAATAATTCACTATAGTTTAGAAAGTATTATACGCAGTTTGTGGTTCGGCTGTGAATACTACTTAGGTATTCTAGAGCTAACTTTGTGATACAGTGGATATTCAACATAATTTCCAGAAAAAATCTATTATAATTCTAGTTGTTGCTGATATAATACTGGTTTAACTTTTGTAATAATTTGTGCTTTTGGTAAAAGAAAACTCTTAAGCATTATTTAAGCTTTACCAACAAACAAAAAGACTTGTTTGAAGAAAAGGATTATGTCAGTCACAAGTTGAATTATTATAGTTGATTTTTAACATATAGGTATGTGGTTAAATATTTAGGTTGGCTTTGTATAGCATAATGACTTTTGAGTGCCAAGTAGTACAGGGCCAGAAAGATTCATCACTTCACTACATAGTCACAGATTACATACAGATACCCAATCCCATACAAAGAAATGTGACCTCCCTAAAACTGGCAATTCTACTGGCTAAATTTTTTTCTCCATTTTCTCAACAGATGGCAGTACCGGCGACTCACTAATTGCCAGAAACAGTAGTTTTACAACGCCATCTAGGAGTCCACCTTAGTAAATTTTATAGTTCCAGGTGAAAATGAAAAAAATATGTATTTTTTTTACATTTCTATGTAAGTAATATATTTGTGAAAAGACTAGCTTTTGCCGGCGGCTTCGCCTGCGTGAATTTCGGAAAATATCCCACGGGAACGTACTACCTGGATTATAAGGAAGCGAAGCGATCGGAAATAACAATGAAATTTTTATCAAATTCTGAAAGATAAAAATGGTTACTGTGGGTCATCCTTAGAAGATAGACGTATATGCTATTGCGGATTTTTTTTAAATGTACAATCCTTTAGAATAAATTTAATGTATCTCTTACGGTTTACGCGGCGCATGCCAGTAAAGCTCCCCAGTCGGCATATTTTTTTCCGACATCTTCTACAATAATCGTCATATTTCAGCCAATTTACACAAAACTTTAATGAATTAAACCTTGAAAACCTTGACTTAAACCTTCCTCATGAATCACTCCGTTCATTGGTGAAAACCGTTTGGAAATCCGTTTGGTAACTTTTGAGTTTATCGCATTCACACAGACAGACAGACGTGGTGGGGGACTTTGTTTTATAATACGTAAGGAATTATTGATTAATTTATAGACTTATTATTTAATTTATTGATCAAAGGAAAAAAAATATTTTCATATCAACTGTTCCTCCCTTTTCACCCCGAAAGAGGTTGATTTAAAAAACATCTTCAATCATGTTTTTTGTCATTTAATGTTTACATTACTTTTGACTTAATTTAGATACGCAGTGAAATCCTCCTCGAAAAATAAATTACCCCCTTTTACTGGTCGATTTTCAAAAAAGCCAAAAACTATGTCTATGTTTTATGTCAAAAGTATTAATTTATTCAAGGTAACCGGACAGCGCGTTAAAATTCTTCCATACAAACTTTAGCACCCCCTAAATAAAATCCCTTTGACGGGTAGTTTTGAAAAACCAAATAATGACAAAGGAGATGTTTCAAAATGTATGGAGCCCCGGCCAGGTATTGGTACTAAAAAATGGGGAAACACAATTAAAACAGTTTCCAATCATTCAATTACTTTTAATTGGCTTTGTTTGGTAGTAAAGTACAAGAATGTACAATTGAAATTGCAACACACAACAAAAACCCATCATGGCGGTAAGTTGTCATGTTGATTGATTATTGACGTTTGACATGTTTACTTCTGTCATATTACATTGTCAAAGAGAATCATAACATTTACTTTTAGTCTTTTGCAATATTATTTTAGATCTAATCGTAAAGTCGAAAATCTATTAAAGAAATCTGACAGATTGTAGTAGCTTGATGTACTAGCGTCTGTACATAAAGTATAGTCCAGTTAAGCAGACGACAACCTCATAGGTTGACCTGCGATATGCCAAGATTTTTACTTATAGCATAAACGTACAGAATACAAACATTCAATAGTCGAAATATTAACTCAGACAAAAACAATGTAGCGATAAACGAAAGCCAGGTTGTTAAAAATAACTCGAGAGAACAGAACATCAGAACATGATCGACAACGAAAGCGACTGAAGTGACAGTAGACAGTTCACGATCTATGATCAATGGTCGATCTATGGTTTATTGTCATTGGTTTTTAACCACAGAGTACCTAAATTGGCGAGACGCCATATTGAAAGTCGATAAAATAATTGATAAATATCAAATTATTACAAGAAAAATATGCATTTATGCAATTTGTCAGTATTTTTCCCGAATTCCACGGATTTTTCTCGATTTTTCGAGGTATTGTACATATTCTGGGCCCATTTTGAAACATCTCCTTTATTATTCATTTAAGAATGTCTTCGTGCTAAGTTTCAAGTTTGATAAGATTTTTCATACAAAAGAAAACCCCCTTTTTCACCCCATTTAAGGTCGAATTTCCAAAAACTCCTTCATAGAGCTCGCCTACATTATAAAAGGAACCCTTGTGCAAAAAATCTGATATACAGTCATTCAGCACTTCGCCCGTTATTTGGTTCGCGTGATTTTATTACTTTCCCCTACACATTTCACAACCCCGTCCACCCGCTGTAAATGGTAGTTTTATAGATTAAGATCATTATTATTTATTTATATACTAGTGTAGGATTAATATTAATGAAACATTTCTGAACGCTAAAGAATTTAGTTTCAGAACGAATGAATGTGTGAGTGAAAGAGAAGGAATGAATGACGGGAGGAAAAAAAAAAGGATGGCAACCAACGATGTTTAAGCTAAGTACGTTTTGTATCGAAGGTGAAATTAAAAATAGTAATTAAAGTGCAATATTGTTTCCTTTCTGGATATCCCACTCTACAACTTGGGGGCTCGTCCGGGATACCAGAAAAACAATACTTAAGAAGATTGCCTTGTGTGTGCATCGCGGTAAGGTGAGCCGCGACCACGTGCGCCGGGCGGCAAATTAACGACGACGAAGTTTCAAAATTTCAAAATACGACGATGTGCGACGAGAAGAATCCCGTTCCGACATTCAACTACGCTGATATAATCCCGAAATTCAACGGGCGGCGTCGACAAGACGTACTCGTCGGCAAAATGGGCGCAGGATATCGAGGACAACGCCGAGATATTCGGATGGACCGTGGACGGCGGCTCAAAAACTCATTCTGGCGAGAAGGTCACTAACGGGCACAGCAGAATTATGGCTCAAGTCGGAAAAAGCCTTCAAAAGTTACGAAGAATTACGGAATGCATTACATAAAGAATTCCCAGAAACCGTTAACAGCAAAGAAATGCACGAGCTCATGGCGTCCCGCAAAAAGAAAAGCACTGAAACATACTACGAGTATATGTTGACGATGAAGGAATTGGGTAAGCGTGCTAAATTCCCGGATTATGTGGTGATACAGTATATTATAGACGGAATACAAGACTATGAATCGAATAAAATGATCCTATACGGCGCGACCACATACCCGGTGCTAAAGGAAAGAATCGTCATCTACGAAACCATGAAGAGTAAAAATAAGAAAAGGCAAGATGATACGACGAAGCAGCAGAAGCAGGACCTGGAAAAGAAGGGTCATTCGGAAAAGTCGAGTCGCCGGTGTTATAAGTGTGGTGAGACAGATCACGTCGCAAACGCATGCAAGAAAGGTGTAAAATGCTTCCGCTGCAACTCGTTCGGTCATATCGGACGAGAGTGCAAGGAGCCAATCTCGAATACAGATTCTCAGGGTAAGCATAAAGATGGCGGCGGCGGTCATAGTTCCTAGGTCATACTTCCATGCTGTGTACGAAGATTTCGCCGGCACTCGGAGATGACGTCACGGATCCGGCAAGAAAACATGGCGGCGACGGTGAAGATGAACGAGGAAGGAACGAACGAATGACAGGTGTGAACCGCGTGAACGAATCAGCGTTAACGTCAAACTTCTGTCAATCATGTCAGTGTCATAAGTGTCAAAGTGAAATGGTGTTAAGTGTAAACAAAGACTTTGCGGGATTTCGTGGTAGTGGTGAAGGCTAAACACGTGTTTTTGTCAGTGCTACGAATTTTTTCGATTTCTGGTAAATCCTTGTGTGAAACTTGGTCGAGATTATTCTTAGTGTTTGTGTTCTTTGTGTAAGGTTAGTTTTATTTGTGATTGTCTTGTTTTTAATAATTATTCGTCATCAAAATGAACTCCAAAAAGCCCCCTGATCCCGACCCTCCTGATGAGCTTTTTGATCTTTCCCCTGGCTTGACCATCACCCTCCCCCATGACACCCAAATACTCACGCAAGCCCCCAATATGGCTACAGAGAATACAAATCGGAAAAGAGCCGCTGTGTCCCCCACGACTACTCCAAATGTTCCACCCAAGATACCGAAAACCATAGTCGGCAGACTTACTTATACAGCCAGAGATAATCCACCGTATATTGTCAATGTTTCCCTTAAGGATGGTCAGACTTCAGGCACTGTGCTACAACCTGTCAAGTTTGGCATGTTTTTGACGATAAATAACATCAATAACATACGCCTCGATGGGGTCAAACGTATAGGAAGAAATCGTGTGTCAGTTGAATTCAACTCGCATCAGGACGCAAACAGTTTTTTAGTTAATAATTTGTTAATTCAACATAATTATACTGCCTCCATCCCACAATTTAATATTACACGTATGGGTATTGTTAGGGATATCCCTATTGAATGGTCTGAGGGCGAAATCATAGAAAACATCAAGGTTCCTGAAGGATGTGGTGCTGCTGTGAAGGCCAGGAGAATGAACCGTAAGGTGACCTCGTCTGGTGTAGCCGAGTGGAAGCCTACGCAGACAGTTGTTGTTACGTTTGACGGACAGGTTTTGCCTAAGCGGGTATATTGTTTCTACTCGGCTCTTCCAGTCGAGAGGTACACATACCCAACAATCCAGTGTTTCCATTGTTGTCGATTTGGCCATACCCGTACGCTTTGTAGGTCGAAACCACGTTGCTTCAAATGTGGTGAAGATCATCCAGGTGATGGATGTGAAATCACCCCTGAGTTAGGATTTTGTGTCTCATGTTCTGGGAACCATTTCGCAAATGACAGTGGTTGTCCTGAATTGGGCCGGCAGAAGAGCATCAAAGCTCTGATGGCGGAAAAATCGATTTCATATGCAGAGGCAAGTCGGGTTTTCCCTCCTGTTTCTAGATCTTATGCCGATGTCTCAAAATCTGCCCCTCGTAACAAGGTTATAATAAATAAAATCCAATCCCCGTCCTCAAGCCCAACCCCTGCTACCCAAAGATCATACCGTAAAACGGTCTTCCTTAAACCTAAACCCCGTGCCCCCCTTTCTCCTGGCTATAATAAGCAAGCTCATCAAACACTTACCCAAAATTACTCATTTTCCCCCTCCAAAAATGGCTGCGCCTTCCCAACGGAAGCCGCTGAGCCAATGATCTGCAGACAGGAGGACAATTCGAAAAATATTTTGGAATTAATTACAAACCTGTTAATGACTGTTCTTACAAATCCTACTCCATCAATACCTGACCACGTTGCTTTAAAATTGACCTCAATATTAAATTATATTCACAATGTTCCATCCCCTGACATTCCTTCAATGGAACGTGAGGAGTATTACTCCCAGGAAGCCTGATCTTTCATTCTTAATTAATAAGTATAAACCATCGGTCTGCGGTATTTCCGAGACGTGGCTTCTACCTGAAAGTAATTTCAGGTTGCCGGGTTTCGGCGGTGTACGTAATGACAGGCCTGATGGATATGGGGGATGTGCTTTGCTCATCAATAGCAAAGTATCATTTTCCCCGATTCCTTTACCCTTTGTTGGCGATAACATAAATGTTGCAGCTGTTAAGGCTGAGGATATAAATATTTTTTCTTTTTATATTGCGCACCCACAACTCGAATATCTTTCAGTCATTAGAAATTTGTTATGCAATGTTAGCGGTCCAATACTTGTTATGGGTGATTTTAATTGTCACCATTATCGTTGGGGATCAGATACTTGCGATAACTTTGGCATTGGTTTGCTGGACGTATTGGATGATCTTGATCTCTGTGTCATCAACGACGGTAGTGTCACACGCAGGTCTGCACCAGGGCAGAGTAATAGTTGTGTTGACTTGACATTCTGTTCATCCAATATATCTAGCCTTCTCATCTGGCGTCGCTTGGATATGACTTATGGAAGTGACCACTACCCCATCATGATCGAATTCCCGTCTAAAAATGTTCCCACTAAAGTCTCCCCTCCCCTTTTAAAACACCGACTAAACTCAGCAGATTGGGATTTATATTCAAAAATTTTAGATTTAAGAGTATCTTCCCTTGCAAAAATTAACGAGAATAATGCCCAGGAATGTTTTTCGTCCTTTTCTTCTACCATCTCTTCTACAGCAGATGACTGTTTCCCTTCCAAAAAACCCCAATCTGGTAAAATTCCTTCTCCGCCATGGTGGGATAGAGAATGCACTGACATGATCAGGGCCAGGAATGAGGCTGAAGAGACCGTTAACTGTGAATTGAACCTGGATAACCTCATCGCCTTCAAGCGAATATTGGCTAAGTCCAGGAAAGTACTCAAAAAGAAGAAACGAGAAGGATGGTCCAAGTATTGCAGTTCGTTGAGTCCATCCACTCCAGTTTCGGTGGTATGGCGGAAAGTAAAACGTTTCAGGAGTAGTTTCGCACCTGCCTCCTCGAACAACCTCTCAGAAGAACTGGGGTGCCAGTTTTTTTCAAAAATCGCTCCAGCCTATGTTCCAGGTGTAGAGGACAGTTGTGTTGGCATTGATGATGTAGACAACACTAACGATCCAATGAACATGCCATTCAGCTTGGAAGAATTAAAAACTGTGCTATCCCGTGTCAGGGACTCCGCACCAGGAGTGGATGGATTCCCTTACTCTTTTATTGCCAAAGCTGGTCCAAAAACCCACCAATACTATCTGGACTTGGCTAATTTTTGCTTCACTTCCGGATATATTCCCACAGACTGGAAGGTTCAAGTTGTCATTCCGATATTAAAACATGGCAAAGATCCTAACGATCATTGCTCATATAGACCTATTGCCCTATCGTCCATACTAATTAAACTCTTAGAACATTTAATCAAGAATCGTTTAGAGTGGTTGGTGGAGAGCAGGAGACTGCTTCCAACGACTCAGTTCGGCTTCAGGAAAGGTCTGGGCACAGCTGATAGTGTAGGTATCCTCACGTCAGCGGTCCGGCTGGCCCTCGGCAGGAATGAGTCTGTGGTGGCCGTTTTCCTGGACATATCAGCAGCCTATGATTCGGTCCTCCTCCCAATTCTCAGGCAAAAGCTGCATGAGCTGAGAATCCCGGCTAGGATTTGTCGTATCATTGGTAACATCTTTACCAACCGTGTCATTCAACTAAGAATCCCTGGAGCTGACTCTGAACAAAGAACAGTATGGAGAGGGCTACCTCAAGGATCTGTTCTTAGTCCCCATTATACAATATATACACAGCGAATTTGTCCTCATCTTTAAATTTTGACTGCAAAATCCTTCAGTATGCTGACGATATTGCGTTACTGGTCACTGGCAGTTCCATTCAGGATGCCGCTCTATCGATGAATGTCTCTCTGTCTTCGTTAAACCAATGGTTCCTTGATCACGGGTTATCTTTAAGTGCGCCAAAGAGTACAGCGGTTATTTTTACCCGTAAGCGTTCTGTTCCCCAAGTAGATATAAACATCGACGAACAAATCATTCCAGTCAAGGATAAGGCTAGGTTTCTGGGAGTAACGTTGGACTCGAGATTGTCTGGGGTTGACCATATTAACAACACGGTCAAAAAATGTGAACGCTCCGTATCGGTCCTTAAGGCTTTGGCAGGGGTGTGGTAGGGAGCTCACCCCTACACCCTCAAACTGGTCTATAACGCGTTGACCAGGAGCGCTTTGGACTACTGTTGCTTCCTTATTGAACCTTGCAACAAAGAAGCGCTCAAGAAATTAGATAGCATCCAGGCCAAATGCCTGAGAATTATTATTGGAGCCATGAAATCCTCTCCCATAAATGCGCTTCAAGTTGAATGTGTAGAACCACCCTTATACCTAAGAAGACAATATTTGGCTGATCGTTTCTTGTCTAAAATATTCTCCCTTTCATCCCATCCTTTACTCACAATTTTAGAGCAAATTGACCTCTCCTTCAATAATTCTCCTTATTGGAACAATAAGGCTGTTCCTCTGTTGATAAATAGGTACAGAGAGCTTAAACACCTCTCCTCACCTGTTTGTCAATATCCAATTCTCCCCGTCTTTTCCTCTGCATATGGGGCGATCCACTTCAAACCAAAAGCCGTTTTGGGACTAGGTATATCAAAGAATTCCCAAAACGCAAGACGCGACTTCGAGTTAGCCGTCAAACGTTACTGGGAAGGATGGAATTTTTTCTTTACTGATGCATCAAAATTATCACAAACAGAATGTACAGGAGTAGCAGTATATTTTCAAAATTCCAAAATTGCCTTACTCTTTCAATGTCCACCAGAAGCATCAGTTTTTACAGGAGAGTGTATTGGCATTTTAGATGCCATACATTATATCAAGTCTCATCAAATAAGAAAAGCAGTCATTTTTTCAGATTCCCGTAGTAGTATTCAGGCCTTAGAACAAAATCAACTCCATAGTAAAATCCAAAGTAAGATCGCCGTAGAAATTAAGAGCCTGTTATTTGAATGTCCCCAAAACGGCTTGGACATCGAGATAGCCTGGATCCCTGGTCATTCGGGTATTGCTGGCAATGAGTGCGCTGATTCGTTAGCAAAGTACGCCACATCAAATCCGGCTGATCGAAAACACTACGTAGCTCATAACTACGATTTGCGAAATGGTGCCAAACTTAAACTGTTCGACTCGTGGACAAAAATGTGGAATGAGACCTCAAAAACCAAGGGGGTCTACTATGCAGCTATACAGCACGACATCCAAAGGAAACCTTGGTTTTTTAAATATCCGAAATTGTCCAAAAGAACTGTATCGTCACTTTGTAGACTTAGACTCGGACACTGTTGTAGCCCAGTGTTTCTGAATAAGATCCATGTTAGGGACAGTTCCCTGTGTGAATGCGGTCTTGCGGAGGGTACTTTGGACCATATATTTTTCTCCTGTTCCTTGAACACCAAATCCTTTGACCTCTATCGAAAAATTTCGAAATGTAACATTCCCCTCCCAACTAACTTCCATTCCCTTTTAACCCACTTCTCTCCCAAAATTATTAATATTTTAACAACTTTTTTAAACGAAAATAACATAAAATTTTAACTGGTGCGTAATAATTTATATGTATTGTATATATATATTTTTTTTTGTGTGCTATTTCATCACCCTGTTGCATTGATTGTTTAGAATACTTATGTAGTACTAACCCTTGTCCTCGTCTTTTCAGCAACTAACACCTAGATCTACCACAAAGTGCAAAGTCGACGGTCTGCCTCTGTGCTGCCGTCTAAACATGACGCTGGCAGAATAGTCGACATCGGCTCAATTGCCATAAGAGAAAAAAAAAAAAAAAAGACTTTGCGAGTAACAAATCAGTTAAAAACATTAAGATTAGTGGAATAAATGTTGATAGCCTTGTAGATTCTGGTAGTGATTTAAAGGGGTTTGGGTAAAAGTGGCATGTTTTTTTAAATACGCGGCCACTAATGAAAAGTGTTTTGTTAAAAAGAACACATTAAGTCGTTAATTTTTTTCTATGAACGTTACTTTCCCACGTTCATCGAAGCCGAGATATTTAAAGTAAATAATCCATAAAATCAAATTGCCATTTGCTATAAATTGTGTTTATTTCATTCATTACATTGTAGTGTTACTTGTATTTCTCTTTATAACTCGTAATTAGCGATAAACAACACCACAAAAGCCGTCCATGAGCCCACTAAAAAGCACCGATCTCCTCGCCCAATCATAGCACAGGATTCGTTTACCTGAGTCTCCGAGTCACACTCCGGCGCGCGCGGCGGCGCACTGACCCTCACTCCCCGTTTGGCGATAGTGTTGAGTGCGAGTGTGTTTATTTGTATCCGTTTTAAATCACAACGACTTGGCTTACTTACTGGACTTTGTTATTTTCTTACTTTGTGATTTGGCATTAAGAACATGGATATTACAAGTACAATATGTGTCTGTTGCCGACGAAGTTTAAACCGTATTGGTGGGGCTCGCAGGCGATCGATGATTTTAACAGCAGAGCTTATACAAAACCACCCATTTTTAATGTCGTACTGTTTAGAAGTCATCAACATACATCAGGTAAGAATATTATTGGTGTAATTAAGTTCAAGTTATTTATTTCATAACAAAAATACGTTTGTGTCGAAATATTTGCACAGTATTATGATCCGCGTATTATCTTATTTTGTTTCGAAATATTCTTATCGAAATATTTATAACATTAAGGGCCCTGAGAGTATATTACGTAAGTAAGAATGTTCCAGACTTGTGTTAGAAAAGACTTTCAATTATGTATCTGAGGGTATATTACGAGTTTCTTTTACAATAACCCAATCGCCGATGGCGAGAGCGTTTGGTGTTGCCATTGGTGAAGAGCTCAGAGCGAGCCAAAGCGAGCTAATCGCAACGCCGAAC
This sequence comes from Fissipunctia ypsillon, assembly GCA_947568875.1. Taxonomy (NCBI): domain Eukaryota; kingdom Metazoa; phylum Arthropoda; class Insecta; order Lepidoptera; family Noctuidae; genus Fissipunctia; species Fissipunctia ypsillon. Next base: position 11,508,096 of record OX387668.1, read on the forward strand.
GTTCTCGCCATCGGCAATCGGGTTAGTGTAAAAGAAACTCGTACCCCTCAGATATTCCTGCGATAGCGCGATAAGAATTTATTTATTTATTTTTAATCAACTAACAATTGCTTACATGTTATAGTTTATCTTATATTTTCCAGTTTGATCAAAATGATCGAATATGTCGTCCATGTTTTCAACGAGCTCAGCGTTATGCTGAAAGTAATCCATCTCCACGAGACATACTTTTTTTTTTTTTTTTTTTTTTTTTTTGTTTCGGGGTGGAAAATCCTCATGGATGTCCTCCGCCCTGGGGCGGGCGGAGGGGTCTGTCAGACTCTTACTGACTAAAAACCACCCCGGTGTTCCATCTCACACCTACGCCGAGGGTCGCGGGAACTTACGATCCTTCCGCAACCCCCGGCTGGTGCCGGCCCGCCACGGCAGGCCTCTCCTCGTGTCGAGGGGGGGAGTGAGGTGTTTGACTCCCCCTGCGACGTCTAAGAGGGGCGCGCGTGGAACACTACGCGCCGCCACCTCGGGTCCGATGTATGGGGGGCGACGGACGTCCCCGAGTCCGTCGCCCCTGGACCCATTTAGGGGGGCTGGAAGAGGGCGTTGTCCGCCCTCCGCCGACGCCCAGTGCGCCTGCTGCGGGCTGGGTGAGAGGATGTGATCTCCCTCTCCCTTTCCGCAGCCTCCTTCTGCGAGATGACTGTCTCGCAGAAGGAAACCACCGCGTCCCAGGACTCCTCGCTGCCGACCATCGAATTAACGACAGCCGGCAGCGACAGGTCACTGCCTACTCTAGAGATGAGGGCACGGCGCGGCTCCTCCCAAGCGGCACACTCTGCCAGCGTATGCCGCGCCGTGTCCTCCCGACAGTCGACGCAGTGGTGACACCGGGCGTCTGGCTCCCTGGTTATGCGACACAGGTACTTCCCGAAGCAACCATGCCCCGAGAGCACCTGCGTCACCCGAAACGACAAGGAGCCGTGCCTCCTCCCGAGCCAAAGGTCGAGCACCGGCCGGACCGCCTCGATGGTGCCGAGGCCGGCGGTAGGGCGTGAGAGCCTGTCCCGCCATTCCGCCACCAGGACCTCGCGAAGCAGCAACCGACGCTGCTCCATTAGTCGCTGCATCGGTCGCTCACCTCGCGCCTGCATTTCCTCGCGCCACCGATACAATGACGCGAGTAATTTCGCCTCCAGGTCCCAGGGCGGGGATCCGGCCAGTGCACAAGCCGCCTCGTAGGAGATCGTGCGATACCCCCTGATGACTCTGACGGCCATCTCCACGAGACATACTGGACCAACCAGAAGAAAATACGTCAGGTCAACCTGCTCAAGAGATCCAAGATGTATCGATGCGAGAAGTTGTAATTGGCGACAATCCCGTACCAGAACCACCTAATCTTCTCCTAAATGAAAATATGCGTGATCAAGAAGTGCAAGTAAGTAGACCGCAGATGATAGAAATATCTGGGTACACGCGAGCACCATTTAATTCGCAATTATGTATTTTTGCTGACTGTGCCAACAGAAATCTTCAGAGAATTCACGTTGATTTAAGGGCTACAATCCTTCAAGAAAAATGTTTCTATTTACCACGTGGGATACGTGTATGTGACGAGCACTCAGAGTTCTGGCAAAATATTGAAACGAGTACACGCCGAGTATTTAGTACTTTCTCGGCTGCACAAGTTAAAGACATGATGGATATTTTGAGGAAACGTAAGGTTTTTGTAGACATCAATAGATAATGGCGTATTTCACTATTACATAGGATTTTCAAAAGAACATTTAGAACAAATCATTCATAGAACACCAAGTATCACACAGCGATACAGAAAAAAGCCGAGAACAGCCCTTGCGACAGTCCTTGCTAAACTTCACACTGGGGACTCAAATGAAAGACTGTCTAAGGTATTTAATATGACCAGAAAAACGTTTGAGAAGACAATGCGACTGGTTAGACAAGATTTAATTGCAGAATTCGTGCCACAGACCTGGGGTTTTAACCACATGACCCGTGAAGAGGTTATATCCCGATGTCTATCCATTCCAAATGCTCTATTTGGAAATCCATATGCCCCTATAGGTGATCGTAGAGCCATTATTATACTAGACGGCACATACGTTTACTTGCAAAAAAGCAGTAACTATTATTTTCAAAGGAAATCTTATAGCCTTCATAAATTCCGTCATCTACTGAAACCTGTTAGTTTGCCCCGATGGTCGTATAATTGATATCTATGGATTATACGAAGCAACTAAGTCTGATGCTATCATTCTGTCGGAGATTATGAACAATCACACTGATCCGTTTCATTGGTACTTCCACACAGACGATGTGATCTTGGACAGAGGCTTCAGAGACTGCATAGAAACAGTGGAGTCCCGTGGGTACCGAACACATATGCCAGCCACAAAAGATGAAGCAGAACACCAGCTGACTGTACAGCAGGCTAATGAGTCTAGGAAAGTTACAATATGTCGCTGGGTCGTAAAAACAATAAACGGTAGATTAAAAAATCAATTTCGTCAACTACGATCTCAAAACTTTAATATCGCTGCGTCGCACTTATTTGATGAAATTAAAATTGCAGGAGCACGACTAAATGCTTTCGGTGCGCCTTTGACCGATCACAGACTAGTCAATGAAATAATAAGTAGACTAACAGAAAATAATTATGATCAAAATCGGCTAGGTGAATATGTCTTAGATAATAATCTTAATCGAAGACGAGCTCATTTTCAGCCTATAAATGCTGTAATCCCTGATGGCGATGAATTTCCAGTATTGAGTGCGGATGACCTCATCATATATGCTTTGGGTACTTATCAAATTCATCATCGATCGATTGGCGATTGTAGTGAACGGACGTGTCGATAATATTAATATAAACAAATAATCACTTGCGAAATCGCGACCTAGTTTTTATAAATAGCCGGTAGTTAAGCAAACTGAGTCATACTTTTGGTTTATGTAAGGTGGATTTATGAAGATGATCAGTGATTAACAAGTAAATAACCTGTTACACAATGGAGGATAGTCCCTTCAGCCCGAAAAGTAGGTGTGCTCGCTCCCCGCCGCCTACACCCGCGCGCGCAGCCGCACCCACTCCTGCCCCTCAAGCGCCGAGCCAAAGGCACGATGATTTCGAAGCAATAGCGACATCAGAAATCAAAAACTGGATGACGACCATTGAACAGAGCCTTCAGGAGGTATGTACTATCGCAGCGGATGGCAAGCTGAACTCGGACCAGAAAATGCGCATCAATGCCTTATGCCGGAAAGTTGGACATGGAACATCGCAGATGGCTGTACAGTACCAGTCCATCAAAGCTAAAGCCTTTCAAGCCCACAATGCTATGAAAGCACTCGAAAGCCAACTCGACCTTTCGCAGCAACTAAAGGAGCTCAAATTAAAAGTCGGAGAGTCAATTAAACCTGCACTGGGAACTTCCTTTTCTGATATGGTGAAGAAAGGTGCCAACAACTATATCCAGCCGTCAAACGTAAGTTCTGTAGCCATTTATCCGCAAGATAAATTGAGGACCAGTGATGAGACAAAATCTCTCGTCCAAAAAATTATCTGCCCCGAACAGATGAAGCTTCATGTTAGAAGCCTGCGCAAGACCAAAAATGGCGGTGTTATTATCAGCACCGAGACGAAAGACGACATTGAGAAGCTGAGGCAATCGGAGCAGCTAACAAAGTCAGGCCTAACAGTCGACGAGCCTTATAAAAGGAAGCCTAGGGTTGTTATCATAGGAGTGCCGACATCCATGGCAGAAAATGAGGTTTTTGCGTGTTTGTACAACCAAAATCTTGCCGAGAAACTACAGGACTGCAGCCTTAAGACGGTTTTGACCTCAATTAAGTTAAGCCATAAGTCAGGCAAGAAAGACGCTGAGTACTGCAACTACGTAGTTGAAGTACCTGCAGTCATACGCAAAGCGCTGATCTCAAAAGAGAGATTTGTGAATTGGTCATCATGCCCTGTGAGAGATTTCACATTGGTCACACGATGCTATAAGTGCCAGCAGTATGGTCACGCTGCCAAGTTTTGTCGGCAGACGTCCTATACCTGTGGCCACTGTGGTGATCAAGGTCACTCAATCAAAGAATGTCCAAAAAAGGGAGATGAGCCAAAATGCGCTACTTGCTTTCATTACAAAAAGCCAGACAAGCACATCACAGGCGCTGCTGACTGCCCGGCGAAAATAATGGCTGAAAAAAGGTACATTAATTCTATTGATTATGCAGGCGCCTAAGAGCGCCGTTAATAAGTAATTTATTTAGTCCATTTAAGTTTTTTCTATCTATATTCATATTTTAGTACCACAGTTATGATTAACAGTATAATTAATGAGTTAGATAATTTCTCTGTATCCAAGTCAAAAGTTTGTGAAGCTGAAAATTGCAAACAGTATCTGTCCGACTACAAAACTCCATTGACTGTACTAACACAAAATATTCGCAGTATTTTTAAGAATTTTGATAGCTTTTGCACCTTTCAACAACGGTTAAACATAAATTGTGACGTTATTGTTTTAACCGAATGCTGGCTTGCTAAGCAATATAACATACCACTAATACCGGGATATAATATGTACAAAAGTAATAGGAATTACAACCAAAATGATGGGGTGATAGTTTATGTAAGGAATCATCTGGAGGTCTCTGTTGAGGAACCTAATATGCACGACTGCAACAGTTTGGTAGTGAAGATTGGATCAAACTTTGCAATATTAGCATTATATCGACCTCCCTCCTTTAAAAATATTAGCAATTTTACTGAATCGCTGAATGATGTCTTGCAGAACCTGTCATCCATCAAAAACTCGATTGTAATTGGAGATATTAATATCAATATTCTTCCAGGTAGTACTGATGCATCTGCTCAGGACTACCTCAACCTATGCGCATATCATGGCCTACTCCCCGCACACAGCTTTCCTACACATCATAGTGGCTCCTGTTTGGATCATGTTATGCTAAAATCAAATTACCCCTCACTTGCACTTGTTGTTAACTCGACAATAACTGATCACGATGCTGCCCTACTAACTCTAGATTGTAACATACCTAAGCAAAACACTCGCACAATTTCTAAATTGAATATAAATAAACTTGAGGAAGATTTGCGTGTCATCAATTTTGATCCAGTCTATAATTCCGCTGACCCGCAGTTTTGTATGTTGTATTTAATAGAAAATGTGCGACATGCAATTCAGAAAAATACGGTTATATCGCAGTTAAGCAACAAAAATTGCAACATAAAACCCTGGATCACGACAGGTCTTATCCGCTGTATGAAGCATAGAGATAAACTGCACATGAAAGCTAAATCTTATCCAGATAATGCTATGCTTCAACTGTCATACAAAAGATATCGTAATTTTTGTAATGATCTACTCAAAAAAGTTAAAAGCAACTACGATAAATCTGCATTAGAAAAAGCTGGAACAAGTAGTAAAAAGATCTGGAAATGTATTAAGAATATAACATATTCGGCGAAACAAAATGAGTCATCTTCAGGTTTATTACAAGCGCATTCGACACAGCTGATATCTGCTAACATAGCAAATACTTTCTTTGTTAACGTTGGAAAGTGTCTGGCAGAAAAAAATCGGAGTCAATCACTTTATCTAACGGGCACTCCTATTACAGGGAATTCCACTTTAACATCGTTTGCTCTGCTAGATACTGACGAGACTGAGATAGAAAGTATAATCATGACTTTGAAAGACGACTGTGCAGTTGGTTGGGATAACATATCAAATAAAATTATTAAACAGTTCAGGAAAATTTTAGTACCACCCCTGGCTTATATTTTTCGCATGTGTTTATCTCTGGGTATTTTTCCGCAGTGCCTCAAAAAAGCAGTTGTTGTCCCTATATATAAATCAGGCAGTAGAGAGCAAGTAACAAATTACAGACCTATTTCTCTACTGCCTTCTATGTCTAAAATATTGGAAAAAATAATAAACAAAAGGTTGTTCAAATATCTGGAGGACAAATCAATTTTGTCGGAACGACAATTTGGATTTAGACCTAAACTTTCAACTGCCGATGCCGTTCATCACCTGACTGACTATCTGGCGCAAGAACTTGACAAGGGTAACCATACAATAGGAATTTTCCTGGACCTCGCCAAGGCTTTTGACACAGTTTCCATTCCTATTCTGTTGCGCAAGCTTGAGACAGTGGGCATAAGAGGCATTCAGCTGAAACTCTTCAAAAGTTACTTAGAAGGCCGTACTCAGTGCGTGAAGATTGGCAGTGTTCTCAGCGCAGACCAAAAAAATACGTCATTTGGTGTTCCCCAAGGAAGTATTTTAGGGCCCACTTTGTTTCTGATATACATAAATGACCTTTGTAATCTAAAGCTAAAGCATGGCACAATAATATCTTATGCTGATACACTGCCCTTCTTTTTTCGGCTGAATCGGAACATGATATCTACAAGCTCGCGCAAGATGGCTTTAGTGTTGTAAATAAATGGCTTCAGCTTAACTCACTAACTCTAAATGCAGACAAGACAAATTATATAAAGTTTTCGATGCGCAAACCAACTTCTAATATTCCTTTAACGTTGTATGCTCATTGCTGTACAGTACCTGCAGATTGCCCGTTTATGTGTCCCTATATTAATAAGTCGAATAAAATTAAATACTTGGGTGTTATAATTGATGAAACCCTAACGTTCAAACAACATATGGATGCTCTAAATAGTAGAATTCGTAAGCTGATATACGTATTCAAAAAGCTACGATATATTGCAGACCCAATAATAATTAGGCAAGTTTACTTTGCTCTATGTCAGTCAATTTTGACGTACTGCATTACCTCATGGGGTGGAGCATGTAAAACTTTATTACTACCCATCGAAAGAGCGCAAAGAGCGATTCTCAAGGTGTCTACTTGCCGCCCGTTCCTCTTTCCCACTAACCTGCTCTATAAGTCTTGTGAAGTACTAACAGTTCGACAATTATTCATAATGAGCATTGTACTAAAACAACACGCAGCCCTTCGCTACAGCACTGAATTTACTAAAAAGAGACGGAAAGATATTGTTTGCCCCACAAATAGTACAAGACATGCTTTCACAGCCAAATTTCATGTTTTCCTTGGACCATTACTGTATAACAGACTAAATGCAAAAGCAAACATCTATGCCCTAAATTATGCAAATTGCAAGAAAACTCTCAAGGTAGCTCTTCAAAGTTTGTCCTATGAAGATACAGAGAAGTTGTTAGTAGTATTGAAATAAAGAGTGTTTAGCGTACTATTTATTTTTAATTAGTTCGATAAGTTAGTATGATAAGATTTTAGAAAGTAAGATTTTACACCTTACTTACGTACCTATTAGATGACTATTTTATTTTGTAAAATTACAGTGATTATATCTCAATATTTTTACCTCCTCTCGCCTGAAACACAGGATGTCCTAGTTCAGGCAAATAACACTAGTGAACTTGACATAGATTTAAGCAAAATTGTATTTTCTGTTTTACTTTATTACTTGAATAAATATATTATTATATATATTATCAAGCTCGCAGCTATTATGGTGAGCATATCAAAAACGGAACGTATTTAATAGAAATATATAAGGAGCCCCATATGAACGAACGAGTTTAGAAGACGGAATCCCGAGTATCCGGACCCATGGCTGTTGAGGGGAAGGATACAGTCCCGTCATGTATCTAGCAGAATATACTATGTGTATATTTTGATACAACGAGGGTGCCAGGGAATAAATGCCATAATAGGACATTATTGTTCGTGTATTGTAGGGAAACGCACACTAGGTTGTTGTTCCCACATTATGGCTATCATATGGTATTTAGGGTGGGGGAGATGTCAAGAAAATCTGTCTCCTCCAGCGCAGTTCCTCGACCTAATAATCAGGCATGATATAGAAGAAGAACCATAAAACACCAGAAAAGTCGTTTTATATCTATTTAAGTAATTAGGTTTGTGTAAAAATATAGTGATTTTATAGTAATCATGTTTTTTATTTAATTGTCGTATAATAATGCTGTACATACTCCTCCAATAACATGCGTAAGTTTATGGATGTATGTATTGTGCCATGCGTGCTGTATTTTTTCACAATACATATACGTGGTTACGTCTTTACTTAGACGACATGATGTTGAAATTCTTCCTACTTCTTTATCATATATTTCAGCTCCGATATTACTTAGGGCAAAGTTATTTTATGAGTCATTATTATTATATATATCACTATACGTTAGCAACAATAAATTAAGTGGCCGCTCAAAAAAAAAAACATGCCACTGGTTCATACAAAATTACCCAAACCCCTTTAATAGCTTCTAACTTGTTTTTTGAGTTGAATGTAACATCCTACGAAAAGGTAAGAGTCACATTGTCAGGACTTGGTTCTGCAAGCGTGTATTCGCTAGGAAAGTTCAATGTAAACACAGAAATTGATGGTTATTGCTTCGATGTGTGTTTTTACATCGTTCCACAAGAAGTTATGCCATATAAAGTTATTTTAGGCCAACCATTCTTAGTAAATGTTACTGCAGTCATTGATAAAGGTTCAGTCACTGTTATGCCTCACCATAATGATGTTTTGCTGCAGTGTATGCTTGCCGAGGTTCCAGAATCCGTATGTTATGTTTCTGATCCACAGATACGAGAGGTGGCTCGGAATTTGGTTGACAATTACCAACCTAAGAGGATAAAGGAGGCTCCGATAGAAATGAAGATTATATTGAAGGATGACATTCCTGTTGCACAGCGTCCACGAAGGCTGTCACTCGCTGAGCAGAGGGAAGTAGAAAGACAGGTTAGTGAATGGTTACGAGATGGTATTGTTAGGCCAAGTTTTTCTGAATATGCGAGTCCATTAGTACTTGTAAAGAAGAAAGATGGATCTACACGGGTATGTGTTGACTATCGAATGATCAATAAAAAGATGGTCAAGGACGAATTTCCACTTCCAGTGATAGAAGATCATATTGACAAGTTATCAGGGGCTAAGGTGTTCAGTAAATTGGATTTAAAAGACGCGTTCTTTCATTTGAAGATAGAAGAAAGCTCAGTTCCATATACCTCTTTTGTAACACACCATGGTCAATTTGAGTTCCTCAGAGCACCATTCGGATTGTCAATGTGTCCTAAGTATTTCACAAGATTTATAACTATAATTTTCCGTGATCTTATAGCCAAAGGTCACATTCTTATATTCATTGATGATGCCATAATTCCAGCGAATGACTATAAAGAAGCAGTTGAGAGGCTACGAGAGGCACTACAAGTGGCATCAGATTATGGACTTGAAATAAACTGGAAGAAGAGTGAAGTATTGACGACAAAAGTTGAGTATTTGGGTCACATTGTGCAAGGTGGTGAAATCAAACCCTCCACTGAGAAAACTGAAGCGGTTGTCAAGTTCCCTGAACCCAAGACGGTGAAACAACTACAAAGCTTTATAGGGCTAGCATCATATTTCAGGAAGTACATACCTCACTTTGCTAAAGTAGCTAGTCCATTGACTGATTTACTAAAAAAGGATCAAAGTTTTACATTTGAAGATGAACACAAGTATGCATTTAATATTTTAAAAGAAAAATTAGGAAGTGGTCCAGTACTGAAGATTTTCAACCCAAAAGGGCGTACAGAACTACACACAGATGCTTCGAGTTTGGCTTATGCAGCAGTATTAATGCAGTGGTGTGAAGACAGTGGCCTACATCCTGTATATTATATGAGCCGGAAGACCAGCGATGCAGAAAAGAAATATTCTAGTTATGAGTTGGAGGCTCTTGCTATAATAGAAGGTGTAAAGAAGTTTCGACACTATCTATATGGCATCCCATTTAAAATTGTAACAGATTGCCAAGCTTTTCAGATGACGCTACAAAAGAAAGATCTCTCAACTAGAGTTGCAAGATGGGCATTGTTATTACAAGAATTTGATTTTCAGGTTGAACACCGGTCTGGTACAAGGATGAAACATGTAGATGCATTGAGCCGCAACCCATACATAGGAGTGATAACTAATAGCCTACATGAACAAATAAAGAAGGCACAAGAGCAAGATGAAGGATTAAAAGCTGTCATAGAGGTACTTTCTGAGAAACCCTATCTCGACTACTACTTGGAAGGCGGCTCGTCTCAAACAATTTTTTTGCCAAATCTATACAGTTTGTTACGGCGGAAAAAATATATGTTAATCTTGAACATATTTCTGAGAACCCTGTTGTATTCAAAACATGTTTTAGAAAAGTTTTCTCGATACAAAAAAAATGTAAACTAACCTCTTAAAATGATCTTCCAACAAAAATATCTGTATTACTTATCAACGTACGTTGGTAAAATTTATAACAATAACGTATCATATTTAAATACAGAACTTGGTTGTTTTTTATTTTTGACTACTCAACTTATTTTTAAGTAATTAATTTATTTTATGGTTTGTAAAAAGTTACGAACGTCCCGTCATCACGCTTCTCTTTCTTATGTATACAATCCGACAGTGATCGCATAGACGCGCAGCTAGACGGACGTATGTCGCTTTGCCCCGCTGTCCGTTCGTTTCATATTTTGATGTTTGATAACTTCAAACATACATAATATTTTATTTTGTTCCTAAAACTACCTACACTAAGTTGTAAAAAGATTGGCACGTAAAGACATTGGTATAGGATAAAAGTTTAAACATAAAGTTCTAAGTTGTGAAAATATTTGCTGTGCAAAATGGGAAATAAACAAAAATGCCGGAGGCCAGCAAAAAAGCGCTTCTATACTAACAAACAAAAACATCTCATGGAAGTAGTAAAGTAAGTACATTTTTTATATTGTAATTTTGACAAAATTTAAACGGGTACGAACATAAATGAAATTATAATCAAATAGGTACTATGAAGGCTATTTTGTACCACCTATAGCGTAAATTCATTGGCATACGCAACGCTCGGTTGGTCTAGTGGTATTTGCATAGATTCCGAGAGACGAGTTTCGAGTTCTAATCCAAGTTAAATTTTAGGATATTGAATTGGATGCTTTTTTTATTTACTTAGTTTTAGGTTTTATATTGTTTTTTTTTTTAATTTATTTTTTATATTTTTAGAATAATTATTAATTTTCTTTACAGTAAAAAGAGACGTTTGACGAACAGTTCAGAAGCAGGTGCAGCTTCGGAAATTGTTTTTCACCAGTAAGTGTGTAATAAGTACTTAGGTACTAATATAGATAAAAATTGTATTACTTTGATCATAAAAAGAAAGTCACAAATAAGTCCAGTAATAAACTATCGAATTTACATAGACCTATGACTATCTTAGAACTGGACTTATAGGAAAATACTCGTAGCTTTGTCCATTGTTTCTTGCCCACTCTATACAGGATAATTTTAAAAGGAGTGCGGATATTTTAGCAGGTAATCAGGTGCATAAAACTGAACAACTTTCCCCAAGGAACATAGGTCGAAATCTAAAAAATAAAATTCAACTTCTCATTCAAAAGTAAGTCACGTGACCAGTAACTTTGTATTAAAAGTCGATTTTCAATTTTAAGATTTCGACCTATGTTCGTTGGGGAAAGTTGTCCAGTTTTATGCACCTGATTACCTCCTGAAATATTCGCACTCCTTTTAAAATTATCCTGTATAAATCATCGTGTGAACTTTGGTATTTTTAACCGACTTCAAAAAGGAGGAGGTTATCAATTCGGATGTTTGTTTGTTTTTTGTTTTTTTTTTTTAATGTATATTCGGGCATAACTCCATCATATATAGACGGATTTACAAAATTCTTTTTTTGTTCGAAATGGGTTTCTTCCGAAGTGGTTCCATTTAAATTTCATATAGATCTGATTATGAGTTTCGGGGAGAGACAACGGAACTCTTCAAAAAATGACAGCAAATCAACTGCGATTGCTGCGATCGTTTGTTTATGTATTGTTAACACAATGTAATGGAGTGCCACAATTAAAAAGTGAAAAATAAAAACTTTTTTACAAAAAAATAGAACCGACTTCCAAAAAAAGTGCAAAATAACTTTAATTTCGGAAGTCTGTGTTTCTGGTTTTGTCTTCGTTTTTTGACAAGTGCTGAATAAAGTTCTGGCAAGTTTAAATGTTTTATTTTTTTGCAGATTAGAAAATTTGCCAGTTGCAGTTACATCAGAAAGTGATATTATAGTTACCCCTGAAAATGTTACTAGGTAAGTACGCAGAATCAGATGTGTACAATTTGCCCAAGTGTTATGAAACTTTCTGCTGATCGTTCTTATACTTTTTTATATGTTACTGAGTCATACATTTTTTTCATAACAGGTTTGAAGAATCATGCGAGGTGTTAAGAAATATTATTGATCAAGACTCAAATTTATTTGAGACAGTCCAATCCACCGATAACCTTCCTGAACTTGAGGTAAATATAAAATTATCATGTAGGTACTTGGCCAGGTATTGGTTGTCGAGGATAAAATCCAGCAGTTTTTATTTAGTTACTTACGCATAGATTAACTATTAAGTCTTTGATTTTTTTTAGATTACTACGAGTCGCCCTCCAGAACAAGAAATCCACATCGGACGACGAATTATAAGCCTTACGCATTTTTTTAAAAATCTTCAGAAGATTTCTGGGCACGGACCTTTGGGTTGTAATTTGAGTCATATTGATTTGGTGGGAGAAAACATAAATGGATTATCGTCGAAATTCACTCTTTTATGTAGGATGTGCAATTTAAAATTTATCATTGAAAGTGACTCTAATGACGAAAATTACTTACCAGTCAATTATTGTGCTGTAGCAGGTATGTTATCAATTGGCGGTGGACATTCAAACTTGGGAGAACTTTCTTCAGCGCTAAATTTACCTATTATGTCAAATAAAAAATACCAAAGCATACACGATGATCTATCTAACAAATGGGAACAGGTTGCACAAGAAACAATGGAAAAAGCTGCTGAAAAGGAAAGAAAATTTGCTATTGTGGAGGGCAAAGTTAGTAAAAATGCTATCCCAATTATTGACGTTATTGTAGACGGATGCTACTCCAAGAGATCATATAGAACTAATTATTCCGCCTTATCAGGTGCTGGTACTATTATTGGAAGGAGAACCGGGGAAGTTTTGTACTATGGAGTTCGCAACAAATACTGTTATACCTGTGATCGGGCTGAAAAACAGAAAGTGCCCATAAAAGAACACAAATGTTTTAAAAACTACACGGGTCCTTCGACTGGCATGGAGAGTGATATAATTGTTGAGGGATTTAAACAGTCTGTGAAAATTCACAATTTAATTTATGGACGTTTGATATCTGATGGTGACTCCAGCACTTATAGTAAAATTCTGCAATCACGGCCTTATCAACATGAAGGTATCACAGTGGAAAAAATTGAATGTCGAAATCATTTACTGAGAAACTTTTGTAATAAACTGCAACAATTACAAACAGATAGCAGATACCCAATCAGCCATTGAAAACTAGTATGCAAAAAAACAATAATGAGTATAAGGTCTGTGATAAAAAAATCTATCGCTAAAAACAAAGGCGATGAATGTCCAGAAATTCAACGTCTATTCGATGATATTATGCTGGCTCATTACCATGCCTTTGGATACCACACTAGATGTAAACCATACTTCTGCCAGAAACAGGGCGAACAAGAAAACACTTCAAACGATTTCTTCTCGGGTTCACTGTGGCAACGAATTTGTTTACTGGTTCAAAATATAGCAGGCCACGCTCGAAGTCTCATCCATGACGTGGACAGTAATATTGTCGAGCGCTACCACAGCATAATAGCAAAATATGTTGGAGGAAAAAGAATAAATTTTTATGTACTGCGGCAACCGTGTCATTCAACACAAATAAATCAATATCTCGACTGTATAAACACATCTTGGCAAAAAGTCCACAAGGGAAACTAAAGATGTTAGAAGAAAGAAGAATGAAAAAGAGACACTTAAATAGCAAGTACATGAAGAAAAAAAGACGTATTATGTTCACAAAAACAGATGAAAGTTATGGAGATCAGTGTAATAAACCAGATATGCCAGAAGATATTCTTAAAAAAATTAAAGACAATTTTATCCTTTCGCTAAAAAAAACTGACGAAGAACGAAGTTTGATAGAAAAAAAAACGATTCTTCAAAAAGATAGTAGTGAGTGGATGGAACTTCGGAGGTCGCTGCTGACAGCTTCCAATTTTGGCCGCGTGATAAAGAAAAGACCAAATACTGGATGCGCCAATTTGGTAAAAGACATTTTATATAAAAAAAATATGGATCACATTTCCTCAATCAAACATGGCCAGCAAAACGAAAAAATAGCCATACTGCAATTGTCGAAACAAGAGACTATTGAAATTGCGCCTTGTGGGTTGTTTATAGACGCAGAGTTGCCTTATCTTGGAGCAACACCTGATGGTATCTGTGGCGAAGATACCATAATTGAAATTAAATGCCCAATCACTGCGTACAAGTTGGGCCTGAATGAGGCTATCAGCAAAAAAAAAAGTTAATTTTTGGGTAAAAGACAAAGAAGGGTGCCTAAAAATAAACACCAATCACAACTGGTATTATCAAATCCAGGGCCAGCTCCATATTACAAGACGGAAGAAATGTTTGTTTGCAGTATGGTCTGGAGAAAAAGTTAAATTAAAGATAGAAGTAATAGAAAAAGATGACCTATTTTGGGAACAGAAAATGAAACAAAAATTACAATCATTTTACCTAACTCACCTACTGCCTGAAATAGTAGACCCGAGATTCACCCGGAACCTGCCTATAAGAGACAGCATCAAGGCGCATGAAATAGTACTTCAGACATCAATCGATCAACCTACATGTTCCAGATACCTCAGTAATACTGACTTGTAAATATTAAATTCCACCTTAAAATAAAAAAAAAACTATGTAAATAAAATGAAATCCTAAATACTTGTACACCCCATGGTCCCTTCGAGAAATATAATGCTGCCGAATTAAAATGGTTGTCTCTGCCGTAAACCCTGGAAGGTACCGTCTCTCCGAGAAATACCGTCTTGTACCCGTGGTCCTACCGATTGGTCCTACTGGTTCCCACCAGTAGGACAAATCGGTAAAACAAGTGAAGGTCGGAAAACATTTGCCTAGCGATAGCAAGTTGAAAAACAGTTTCAAGCTATTTTCGACCTTATTGACATTTAAAATTTGGTTTGTTTTTTCCAACATTCTCGTTCGCTAACGTTGCTCCTTCATTAAAAACCGGTATTTGGATAAATGTTAATAAGGTCGAAAATCGCTTGAACCTGTTTTTTTTAACTTGCTATCGTTAAGCAAATGTTTTCCGACCTTCACTTGTTTTACCGATTTGTCCTACTGGTGGGAACCAGTGCAGGACCACGGCTACAAGACGGTATTTCTGGGTAAGACGGTACCTTCCAGGGTTTACGGCAGAGACAACCATTTTAATTCGGCAGCATTATATTTCTCGAAGGGACCACGGGGTGTACATACCCAAATACGCCTGTAAGGTCGGCAGTTTATGTTTTTATTTTCCTTACATTTATATTGTTTTTAAATTCAGTATAAATAAAGTATCTTAAAATAAATAAAAAAATACATTAGTTTTTTAATCGCCCTATCTAATTTGTTTTTAGCTCTTCATACAGAACAATAAATATATAAGAGCGCCATCTATTGGTTCATTGTTAATTATTATTGACCGCGTCCTTTGTTTCTTACTTGGTAGTTCGCTGTATCGCCGCCCTTTAAGAATGGCGCTAGGATACCGGAGAAATAGTGGGCGTGGCTAAAAATACCGAAACATCGCAGCTCAATAGCGGTTGTCAGCGTCTTAACAGAAAACGTAAAGAAAGTACTAAGTATAAAGAAGGTGACTTAGTAGCAATCAAACGAACTCAGTTTGGGTCTGGGATGAAGCTTAAGCCTAAATACCTTGGACCTTATAGCATCACTAAAGTCAAAGGGAACGACCGGTATGATGTACAGAAGGTGGACCCCACGGCAGAAGGACCAGGTAAGACATCCACTGTAGTTGACTTCATGAAGAGATGGCCCAATGACTGAACCAATATCATTTCAGCTTATTATTTTAGCTTAGCTTCATTATTATTTTATTCTGTGTATCCAACATAATTTTAGTTGATAACACTGTAACAATGTGTAAGACTGTATTCTTGTTAGTGCTGTATCATTTCTGAGGCCAGAAATAGCGGCAGGATGGCCGAGTTGTAGGATTAATATTAATTAAACATTTCTGAACGCTAAAGAATTTAGTTTCAGAACGAATGAATGTGTGAGTGAAAGAGAAGGAATGAATGACGGGAGGAAAAAAAAAAGGATGGCAACCAACGATGTTTAAGCTAAGTACGTTTTGTATCGAAGGTGAAATTAAAAATAGTAATTAAAGTGCAATATTGTTTCCTTTCTGGATATCCCACTCTACACTAGTATAAGTGGACATGTTGCGCCGACCCCAAATAAATTGGGATTAGGTCAGAAGAATGATGATGAAGTATTCGAGCCAAGTTTGAAGTTAAAAGATCAACGAAATAAGATTCTTTTCGCCCCCAATTTTCATTATTTGACTTATAGGTTAGTTATTAACTCAAGGAATAAGATTTGTCATTCTCAAACGAAATCCCCCCTTTAAGGGGGTGCCCTTAGAGGTCGAATTTCCAAATCCAATCCCTTCTTAGTGCTCCCCTACGTTACAAAAGGAAGCCGTGTGCAAAATTTCACGTTCCTAGTCCCAGTAGTTTCGGCTGTGCGTTGTTATGTCAGTCAGTCAGTCAGTCAGTTTCTCCTTTTATATAAATAGATTAAATATACTTAAAATGAATTATCTAAACGTAAATTAATAACGATTGTTGCTACCTTTATTGTGAAAAATTGAGTAAAACGCCATCTGTTGCAAATAGCTCTAAACAAAATGGGTAACAGATATCTGCATTTAACGACTTTATCATTCTATGGGTTCGAATCACGTTCGAATGGAAGTTAAAGTTTTCGGTTATCTTATTTTGTCGAAATTACGTGATTTATGATTGTAAATAGATAAATCAGCCTCGAGCAACGAAGTTTTAATATTTACTAATCTTACCTACTTCAGCCAAAATCAGCCGTTTAACGCAATTTAGTGGTTGTATATTTTGTTAGAGTAACCTATACTGCAATCTATGATTTTTTTTCAAGACTAATTATAATTCGTTCCAGATGATACCCCATGACATAGTATAAAACAAAGTCGCTTCCCGCTGTCTGTCTGTCCCTATGTATGCTTAGATCTTTAAAACTACGCAATGGATTTTAATGCGGTTTTTTTTTAATAGATAGAGTGATTCAAGAGGAAGGTTTATATGTATAATACACGTATAATACTCGTATAGTAGAGAAACACTGATAATTTTAGAGGTTTCTAATGTGATGTCGTAAATAAACACATTTTTTTGCGCTTACATTGCAAACGCTGGCTGTACCCTACGAGATAGATCAAAATAATGTACTACAGTATTATACACCTTAAAAAGGTCTATAAAAAAGTCTGCGATGGTATATGTCTATCTCTTATGGATAACCCAAAATAACCATTTTTTATTCTTTACTTTTTACGAGAAATAATGGCTTATTTACGAAGCGATTTTAAGCAATACAGCATAAATCCTTACCCAATTAAGTACCTTAAATACATTGTGCATGTAATATAGATTAATATGGCCCTTTACAGCATGTAATTTAAATAAATATTTTCGAAGATATTACAGATTTAAAAGGCAGGCGGGGGGCCGGCGGCGCGTGTTTATAAATAGCGCGTCGAAGGTCGCGCTTCGCCCTTAATCCGATCCAGCATGTCCCTTTGCTGTCCTCTCCCAGCGACGCCCTAAGCTGAGGTCCGTACCCCATAGGGGGTGCCCTTAGCGAGTAGTCGCTTAGTTTTAGTTTTATGCCTGGCTGGAGGCCTTAATTTATTGAGGCATCCACAGGCAAGCCCGGTTAAGCAGTCGACAACCTCCTATAGGTTGAACTGCGAGATGCCATTCCCCAAAAACTAAAACAACGCGCTTCGTCCTATAGCACTTTATGATTAGCAGCGATCGCACGCGTTTATTGGAGCTCTCTAGCGAGGAAAATAAAAATTATTACTTAATAAAAACGTGTTTTTCAGCGCGACAACGTAATCCGTACTTAGAAGTAAGTTACGATAAATTAAAAATATATATATTCGAAATTGAATGATAGTATTTAAATACTAAAGTGAATTCTTTTTTAAGACAAAACGTGCTTTTCAGCGCGACAATTTTTACGAAATTGTATGTTCGTGCTTTAGTCGGTATTAAGGTTAATTTTTAAACCGCACTTATAGTAAGTACCAGTGTAGGCCCAAAGTTAATCTGATTAACGATTAAAAATTAATGATAAAAATCATAATCAAAAAATTTGATTATGATTAATTAATCGTAATCAAATTTTTTGATTATGATTTTTAATCATTAATTTTAATCGTTAATTTGATTATTTGATTAACTATTAACTACTCATTTATTTATTTAATTGTTCTCCCGATTTTTCTACCGATTTTAAGTTGGCAAACCTTTTCATGTATGCTTAATTTTACGGGGAAGCCCTCAATAGTATGTATGGATGGACCTAGTGCAGAATCTTCCATATATTTTGGGGAATACCCTTGTGTCCTACAAGGGGGCTTCCCGCTCCGGGATTTACCTGTCTAGTCTATATAAATAGGAATTCGGTATTATTTTTTTCATTAAGGCGAGGTAGACCCTGCGAAGTAGGTATTTAACGCTACCAACCTACCCACGGAGCGAGCCGTGCGCTTACCTCGCCAGCGTGAACTTGCATGAACCCAAAATGTGTCACAGTATAGGTAAGCGTGTCGTGTAGGCAGTAGGTCAACTCATTGGAACGGAGTTCTTTGACGCGGCTTGGCAGAAACGTCACTAACGAAAATGCGCGTTCATACTTTCTTCTTTGAAATTCACACTTTCACTCTCTCTCTCTCTCTCTATCAAGAGAGAAAAATTTCAAATTTTCCTTCATGGGTGTCGTTTTCAAGGTTTTCGAGGGTGCTGAAACCGATAGTAGTCAAAATGAAAATTCAAGATGGCGGCTGTAAAAATTTTCAAGTTTTTCATCATGGGTGTCGTTTTCATGGTTTTCGCGGGTGCTAAAGCCAATAGGAAAGTCAAAATGAAAATACAAGATGGCGGCCGTGAAAATTTTCAAATTTTCCTTCATGGGTGTCGTTTTCAAGGTTTTCGAGGGTGCTAAAGCCGATAGTAAAGTCAAAATGAAAATTCAAGATGGCGGCTGTGAAAATTTTCAAGTTTTTCATCATGGGTGTCGTTTTCAAGGTTTTCGAGGGTGCTGACACCGATAGTAAAGTCAAAATGAAAATCCAAGATGGCGGCTGTGAAAATTTTCAAGTTTTTCATCATTGGTGTCGTTTTCATGGTTTTCGCGGCTGCTAAAGCCGATAGGAAAGTCAAAATGAAAATACAAGATGGCGGCCGTGAAAATTTTCAATTTTTCCTTCATGGATGTCCTTTTCAAGGTTTTCGAGGGTGCTGAAACCGATAGTAAAGTCAAAATGAAAATCCAAGACGGCGGCTGTGCCTATCTGACGGACAGGGCCGTCATCTACCCCGGTCACCGGGGAGAGTGGAACCGGCGAGAGATGTCGTGCGGTGTCCCGCAGGGATCGGTTCTGGGACCGCATCTGTGGGACATCGGGTACGACTGGGTGCTGCGCGCTGACCTCCCTGGTGGTGTCAGCGTAGTTTGCTACGCTGACGACACGCTGGTCCTGGCGCAGGGGAGGTCGCACCAGGCGGCGGCCGAATTAGCGGCACGCGGGGTTGCGACTATCGTAGAGAGGATCCGGCAATTGGGACTCGAGGTGGCCTTGCACAAGTCCGAGGCCATGTGTTTTCATGGTCCTCGGAACGCGCCACCATCGGGTTCCCAAATAACGGTAGGAGGGGTTCCCATCGGTGTCGAGTCGACGATGAAGTACCTGGGACTCGTCCTCGACAGCCGGTGGAATTTCGTGGAGCATTTCCGACGTTTGGCTCCCAGACTGGAGCGGGCCGGGGCTGCCTTGGGGCGGCTCCTGCCCAATCTGGGGGGTCCAAACGCCTCCTGCCGGAGGCTCTACGCGGGGGTCGTGCGGTCCATGGCCCTTTACGGAGCTCCGGTGTGGGCGCGTTCCGTGAGGCGGCGACCGGTCCGTCGGTTGAACGCGTCCCAGAGGGTCATGGCCATCCGGTTAGCCCGGGGATACCGCACGGTCTCCGGGGAGGCGGCGAACCTCCTTGCCGGATTACCGCCATGGGATCTGGAGGCAAAAGTCCTCGCGCACATGTGGGAGTGGCGCGAGGAGGCAGGACGCCGGGGAGTAACTCCGTTGCCGCGAGAAATCGCGGCACGGCGGACAGAGCTCCGGCAGGATCTCATGGCGGCATGGAGAGTGCGATTGTCGCAACCCAGCGCTGGGCACGCCACAATTGCGGCGATAAGTCCCCTCTTTGAGGAGTGGCTAGAGAGGCGCCACGGCGTCCTCACCTTCCGCCTGACGCAGGTCCTCACCGGACACGGGTGCTTCAGGAGGTACCTGTTCCGGATAAGGCGGGAGGAAACGCCCGGGTGTCGCCACTGTGTGGATCGCCCGGAGGACGCGGTGGAGCATACGGTGGAGGTCTGCCCGGCTTGGGCGGAGCACCGCCGTGTCCTCGCGGAAGCGATCGGCGGCGGCGATCTCTCGCGTCCGGCCCTGGTCCAGGCCATGGTACGGAGCGAGAGTGCATGGGAAGCCATTACCTCCTTCTGCGAAGCAGTAATGCTCGTGAAGGAGGAGGCGGGACGCGTGAGGGAGAGGCAAGCTTTGCACCTTCACGCCCCTAGTCGCCGCAGGAGACGCCCTGGGCGTCGGGAATTGGAAGCCGATTCCCGGCCACCGTAGGAGCGGGCTTGCGGACGGCGAGCAATGGGTAGCTCGCCGTCCGGTAAGGACCAAGCCCGAGTTGACGGCGCGTCGTGTTCCACGCGCGCCTCAAAGAGATGTCAGCACTATTGACGGGGTCCGCTAGGGCCGATGCCAGCTAGGGTTGCGGGATGTTCGAAAGAGTTACCGTGGCCCCGGCACAGGCAACAGAAGGAACACGGGTGGGTTTTAGTCAGTAAAAGTCTGACACGCCCTCCCGCTCCACCCAGAGCGGGAGAAGTCATTTGATGATTTCCCATCCACAAAAAAAAAAAAAAAAAAAAGGGCGGCTGTGAAAATTTTCAAGTTTTTCATCATGGGTGTCGTTTTCATGGTTTTCGCGGGTGCTAAAGCCGATAGGAAAGTCAAAATGAAAATACAAGATGGCGGCCGTGAAAATTTTCAAATTTTCCTTCATGGGTGTCGTTTTCATAGTTTTCGCGGGTGCTAAAGCCGATAGTAAAGTCAAAATGAAAATTCAAGATGGCGGCCGTGAAAATTTTCAAATTTTCCTTCATGGGTGTCGTTTTCAAGGTTTTCGAGGGTGCTGAAACCGATAGTAAAGTCAAAATGAAAATCCAAGATGGCGGCTGTGAACATTTCCAAATTTTTCATCACGGGTGTCGTTTTCATGGTTTTTGAGGGTGCTGAAACCGATAGTAAAGTCAAAATGAAAATTCAAGATGGCGGCCGTGAAAGTTTTCAAATTTTCCTTCATGGGTGTCGTTTTCAAGGTTTTCGAGGATGCTAAAGCCGATGATAGTAAAGTCAAAATGAAAATTCAAGATGGCGGCTGTGAAAATTTTCAAGTTTTTCATCATGGGTGTCGTTTTCACGGTTTTTGCGGGTGCTAAAGCCGATAGTAAAGTCAAATAGAAATTCAAGATGGCGGCTGTGAAAATTTTGACCGTAACTTAGTAAATTATTTCGTTAACTCAATGATTGCTTTTCGAGCCGTGGAAGACCCCTACTTCATTAAGATGATGGAGGATTTAAATGTGACAAATAGTGGAATCAAGATACCCGGGCGACGTTCTCTCAGAAAAAAAGTAGCTAAACAATCATTCGATCTGATTTGCGAAATAAAACAAAACCTAGCTGCTGTGAAATATTTGTGCACCACCGCTGATATATGGTCAGGGAAGAAAAGAAGTTTTTTAGGTGTTACAGTGCACTGGATTGATAATAACTATAAGAGGCGTTCTGCAGCTTTAGCTTGTCGCCGATTTAAAGGGGCACATACATTTGACCGCATAAAAGATTTGCTTCTGGAAATATACTCAGATTTTGATATTGACCCCACTAAAATAGTATGCTCTGTTACTGACAATGGGTCAAATTTTGTGAAAGCCTTCAAGATATTCGGAATAATTACGACATCCTTAATCGAATATGATGAAGATAATGAATCTTCAAGTCCAAGTAGCAGCGAGAACGAGTTAAGTGGAGAAGAACTCGAAGTGACTGAAGGAGAGTTCGGCACAAGACAGGAACACGAACATGATGATCTTCTGTTAGAAGCAAATATAGTAGACGACCATTCACAAAACAATTTGTTACCATTTCACTTTAGGTGTAATGCGCACACTTTAAATTTGATTGCTAGTAAGGACGTCCAAGCCTTGTTGACTGATAAATCGACATGTCTTGGAAAATTGCATTCCACAATAATGGAAAAATGTAACGATTTATGGAGTGCTGCTGCTCGCCCAAAATCAGCTGAGGTGATACATAACATTCTTGGACATACGTTAACACGACCTGGCATAACTAGATGGAATAGTTACTATGACGCTTTGAGAAATATATTGAATATCAGAACTAGTTACTCTCAACTAGCTAGAGCACTTAGTATAAGAAATCCATTACGAGACTCTGAATTTCAATATATTGAGGAATACTGCCAATGCGCTGCTCCAGTTGCAACTGCTTTGGACATATTGCAGGGCGATGACTCATTTTATGGAATATTATTACCTTGCCTGCATGCACTAAAAAAAAAATTACAGAAGATCACGACTACTCCAGATCTAAAATTCTGTGAACCACTTGCTGAAAAATATCTACAAAGCGTAGAGAAAAGATTTGAAGAGTTTTACACTCTTTCGAGTGAAACTAGTAAATATGCAGCCGTTGCAGCTCTGTGTTACCCCAGATTTAAAAAAAAGTGGCTAGTATGTCTAACTGCAGCTGATCAAAAGAAGTGTATAAACATTTTTAAATCAGTCGTAAGGAAGGAAATATCAGAAATCCCAGAGCTTTTAACAGTCAACAATGCAGCCAATAACACACGCCACCAAGAAGACGAGTTTTTTGATTTCAATTCCGACTCTGGCAGTGAAGCGGAATCAGTTGATGATAAAAAGAGAGCGGATATGATAATTTCAAATTTTTTTGCCGAGGGAAGCCAAGAACGAGAGCTTCTACGAAGTTATCCTGTTATAGGCAAATTGTTTATTAAGAACAATACACCAATGCCGTCCTCTGGCTCGGTAGAAAGAATGTTTTCTTTTGCAACTATGCTAAATAAACCTAGGTCACACAAATTATCTGACGACTTATTTGAAAACAAAGTAGTTATGAAATGTAACTTGAACATCAAGAAATCAGAAATGTAAAGATCGGAGATTAGTTGATTGAAAATATTCTTCAAAATTAGAATTCAGTGTATTTGAAAGTTATAAATTACTTTTTTGTTCTTTGAATAATTAATAAAAATATTTTAATAAATGTGTCATTATTTTCCATCATTTCTTTTATATAGAATTAATAACATTGATGGATGTATTAGTTTACAATCAAGTTAATCAATTAATGATTAACGTCAATAATCATGATTAAGATTATTTTTTTAATCATGATTATTCTAATCATGATTAATTTAATCTGATTAAAATTAATCAAATTAACTAATTGATTAAAAAATTAATTGATTAATGCCAACACTGGTAAGTACATTAGGTTAGATAGGATTAGATTAAAACCATAATTTATCAATTGTATTTCTTCTATTAAGATCTTGGTTTGAATTTAGAGTTAAGCCAATTTAGTATTAGGGCAAGTATTTTTAATTATCGAAAATCGTAGTTTAAGGTACGGTATTTAAGTACAAAAAAGAACTGAATAGAATAGGTATCTTTTGTTGTTGAGAATTTTTGATTATCTGTAGTATACAGAGTGTAAGGGACAGCCCTCCGCAGATTGATGGGGTGACTTCATTATATCATACTAAGACGACCGGTATATGAAATTATTTCAGGAACGTTATGGGAATCCAACTTGATTTAACTTGGCGTAGCGAACGGTAACGCAGCGAGCTTTCGGCCGCCGAGTATTTCAACATCCATTGCTGATTTTTTGATTTTAGTTGTTTTATTTACATAAATGGAGTGCTGCATACAGAGGACATAATTTTACATTGAAATAAAGGAATAGTAACTGAAAATACGATTAGAAAAATGACAATTTTCATGAGAATATTTCCGATGGAATATGATTCAAAAATAAGAGCTGAATGCACCCTGTTAATTTGCGGAGGGCTGTCCCTTACACCCTGTATTTAGTATCAGCATTGCACCCGTGCGAAGCCGGGGCGGGTCGTAAAATAATAAAAAGAATAACTGACATAAATATAGATTTATAAGAGCAAAAAATATCTCACTGCTTCACCTGCACACAAGTTGTGGCGCAAATCTTTGAAAACGTTTTATGTTTTGGTAGAATAATACATTATTAGTAAAATCTAATCTACCATGTATCTTCACGACCCGTTATAATAAGCCTACATTTTTTACTGTACTTATTGTGAATGACTAAATAATTTTGCCACTATTGCTACTGATCTACTGTTTCTGTTTGAGTACATTTTGAAAATTGGTATTTGTGTAACTTTCTTGTAAGATCTCTGTAAATGTAATTAACACAATCTTTTAGTTTAGTCTATAATGTGAGGCTAGTGCAAACACATTGTAAATAAAGCATTTGAATCTAGTAACATGAACACAATATTAATGAATTGTAATGAAACTGTTGAAATAAATAAGAGTCTATTTACCTAATTATTTATCGTTTTATTTGGTCATATTCACTCTGTAAATTTTTTGATAGGTACATTCTCTTGTAAGGAACTCAAATTTGAGTTTCCTTACAAGAGAATGTACAAAAAACCATGTTTTTAAATATTCTGGGGATGCTAATCAAACATTTGAATTTGGGGACGCATATAGATGGCGCTGGCAGTAATCGTTCTACTAAATATTGTAGGGAGTTCGAATTCTTCTCCGCTAGGAGTATATGCACAGAGCACTTTATAATACTGGTATAGAGTGCCATCTCAAGGGATTTTTATGCCAATCTCACAACCTGTCACGAGTAGCGCCATCTAGATTTTGTGTTCCTAACTAACCATACTATACATACCTACTTAGCCTTCATTTTCATTTGGTTGCTTTTGCAAATATTTCCCACTTATAGATTGATTTTTATGTAAAACCATGTTTGGTAGTGTGTTTGAAAATAAAACCACTCCCCATAAATGTTAATCAATCTATAAGCATGGAAAATATGCACATTTATTCCCCTAAATATTTTGTAAAGGTTAATTTTTATTATTATTTTTTATTTTTTATATCTCTCGGTACCCTGGGGTCCCGGACTTTTGGAAGGCGTACGAGGGGCCGAAGCCAACTCGCAGAGGCCCCTTAGACAATTTTAAACGATGAGGAAGCACCAACCGACGATTATCCCTGTATGCATTATGCAAATGCACCCAAGGACAACCCCCGGTTGGTGCAGGACTATTGTAGGACATGGAAACGAAACATATTGGGCTATGGGTTTGGGTGGCTATAGTGGACAGGTTATCTAATACTATGGAAAAACTATGTCCCCTGCCTGATCAATGTTAGGTAATACACGGATAAAATGGCAGGGGGTGACTTGCACACTCAATAATGGGCCCCCGAAAATGGTCGCTAGCACATAGTGTCGTAGTGACAAGGGGGCAACATGTCCTGAGGTGCTTATGAGGAGTGGAGAGGTATTCCACGACTATCAGAACAATCTAAGAGCCCGGAAGATGGTCAAGATCCCTACCAGCACTTACTGGAATACTTCCTTCCTCCGAGCATGTTTGCTCTAGCGAATCTCCACTCAAGCCGGCCAATAAAGGCAAGAATGAGGTGGGAACTCTGTTCCTCGTCAGTGGTCACTCCAGACGGCCAATAAAGGCAAGCCAGAGGTGAGGAACAAGACTTCTCCCGGGAGATAGGATCCGTGGGGTCGCTACTGCCCAACAGCTCGCCACATGCTGCCCTGCGGGTTCATGTATCTCTCTTGGTCTGGCTCCTCACCCTAGATTCGTTTCGGCAAAGTAAACTCTATCGGCACAGATCTAAAGTACAGGAGCGCGCAAGCCCCACCACGACGTCAACGTAGAGATACGGCGATGGGGTTATTATTATTATTATTATCGTTTATTTCAGGTATTAACCCAAAACAAAATTACTTATTAGATACCTTACAATGAATTAGATTAAAATTTAAAATTTAAATTATTAACATTATCATTAAAATTATCAAAAATTAAAATTAAATTATATTACATTATTAAAAATTAAATTACATTAAAATCACACATTAAATTAAAATTAAAAATTAAAATTATTAACATTATCATTAAAATTATCAAAAATTAAAATTAAATTATATTACATTATTAAAAATTAAATTACATTAAAGTTAGATTTAGAGAATTACATTAGAGTTAAATTTAGTTTTTAAAAGAAAAAAGCTTGTTGAATACTCAATACATGGATTTATTTGTTTGTTACTGTATAAAATGTTCACGTTTACCTAATCTTGTGCATATTTTTTGCTTCAAACATGTCGACAATCCTATTTACAATTACGTAGGTATAATTTAATAAATAATAATGGCAAAATAAAATTGATGGTGTTAAGAATACTATAGTATTTTTTATTTCACTATTCCGTATTGCTTACGATTGTTACAATTTCCCTGTGTTTTCATTTCATCATCATCTTACTTCATTTTCCCTTATAATCTTTTTTGTCACAACTATTCAGGGTGAAATTGAATTTATGGGCATCCTTTTAAGTTTTTAGTTTTCTTTTAATATTTTTTTTGACGATTTCAGGTTTGGTCCCAGAATGAAAGGTGCACATAATGATGAGTACAATTACCCCCTTTAAAGGATACCCAAGAACTCAATTTCACCTTGTATTTAAGGGGCATGCGCCAAGGTAGCCCGCGAAATTCAAATTCTCTTACGTTTTTTGCAATTTGCTGGTCAGTGTCAGGTTGTATGTTGATTAAAATATGATTCGCGGCCGTAACTAATATGGCTTTACAGAATTATAATCATCAGAATCAGCAATACAATTCCATAAGTTAGAATTGACCTGAAATCTAGCGATTTCATGATGAAATCATGGTGTTTGAAGTCAATTGTAACTTATGGAGTTGTATTGCTGATTCTGATGATTATAATTCTGTAAAGCCATATTAGTTACGGCCGCGAATCATATTTTAATCAATATACAACCTGACACTGACCTACAAATTGCAAAAAATGTAATAAAATTTGAATTTCGCGGGCTACCTTGGCGCATCCTCCAGGATTATATTTAACATTGGTCAATAAACATTATTTTTTTACTAAAACTAAAATAAATACTTATCCCACTAATAATATTATAAATGTGAAAGTTTGTATGTTTAGATGTTTGTTACTGAATCACACAAAAACGGCTCAACAGATTTGGATGAAATTTGGCACACAGTTTATAACCTGGATGAACACATTTTTCGACATTCACGCGGGCCAAGCCACGGGCAAAAGCTAGTAATACATAAATATACAAGGTGGAACAGGACGATTGACATTCCTTTAAACCACATAAAGAGAATCATGTTCTTTACCTGTATACAAAAAATCAGTCAAATCCAATGAATACTTAAGCCACAGGAAAATATTTTTCATTTTCTTATTTTTCAACATGATGTAGATCTGAGTCCATAATAATAGGTAAACATTGCTGCCGCCGCGCCTCGCACCCCCGCACCGAACCGTTGGATAGTGACTTTTCGTAGAAAAAGCGTGTTTACTTTTTATGCAGTTGATTCTGCTATTTATTTTGTTTGAAAACTGCAATTTTTTAATTTTCCATTAACTACTAATCTTCGTGTTTAAAAATGTTTCGATGGACTAGTACTGTGCTCGTTTTAATTTAATGTCGTAAGTGCAGATCCACGTTGTAGTTAGTGCCAAACAAAGATAATAAGTCAAAATGAAATATGATGATGATGATATGAAAACATTGGTTAAACATTATTTTGAGACTGTGACATGTTTTGTGTTCTTCACAGTTAACAACAGAAATGACAAACATTTCAATTATGTATATTAAAAATAACTAGCAGCGCCCCGCGGTTTCACCCGCGTAGACCGGGACAAAAAGTAGTCTATGTGTTAATCCAGCTATCTACATACCTAATCGGTCCAGCCGTTTGAGCGTGAAGAAGTAACAAACACACACACACACACAAACTTTCGCCTTGAAAATATTAGTGTGATTTCATACTTATAATGGTGATGAGATAAGATTACTATAGTCACAGATTACATACAGATACCCAATCCCATACAAAGAAATGTGACCTCCCTAAAACTGGCAATTCGACTGGCAAAATTTTTTTCTCCATTTTCTCAACAGATGGCAGTACCGGCAACTCACTAATTGCCAGAAACAGTAGTTTTACAACGCCATCTAGGAGTCCACCTTAGTAAATTTTATAGTTCCAGGTGAAAATGAAAAAAAAATATGTATTTTTTTTACATTTCTATGTAAGTAATATATTTATAAAAAGACTAACTTTTGCCCGCGGCTTCGCCTGCGTGAATTTCGGAAAATATTCTACGGGAACGTACTACCTGGATTATAAGGAAGCGAAGCGATCGGAAATAACAATGAAATTTTTATCAAATTCTGAAAGATAAAAATGGTTACTGTGGGTCATCCTTAGAAGATAGACGTATATGCTATTGCGGATTTTTTTTAAATGTACAATCCTATAGAATAAATTTAATGTATCTCTTACGGTTTACGCGGCGCATGCCAGTAAAGCTCCCCAGTCGGCATATTTTTTTCCGATATCTTCTACAATAATCGTCATATTTCAGCCAATTTACACAAAACTTTAATGAATTAAACCTTGAAAACCTTGACTTAAACCTTCCTCATGAATCACTCCGTTCATTGGTGAAAACCGTTTGGAAATCCGTTTGGTAACTTTTGAGTTTATCGCATTCACACAGACGGACAGACGTGGTGGGGGACTTTGTTTTATAATACGTAAGGAATTATTGATTAATTTATAGACTTATTATTTAATTTATTGATCAAAGGAAAAAAAATATTTTCATATCAACTGTTCCTCCTTTTTCACCCCGAAAGAGGTTGAT
Organism: Fissipunctia ypsillon; assembly: GCA_947568875.1. Lineage (NCBI taxonomy): Eukaryota > Metazoa > Arthropoda > Insecta > Lepidoptera > Noctuidae > Fissipunctia > Fissipunctia ypsillon. The sequence goes on from OX387668.1 coordinate 11,537,569, forward strand.
TTAAAAAACATCTTCAATCATGTTTTTTGTCATTTAATGTTTACATTACTTTTGACTTAATTTAGATACGCAGTGAAATCCTCCTCGAAAAATAAATTACCCCCTTTTGCTGGTCGATTTTCGAAAAAGCCAAAAACTATGTCTATGTTTTATGTCAAAAGTATTAATTTATTCAAGGTAACCGGACAGCGCGTTAAAATTCTTCCATACAAACTTTAGCACCCCCTAAATAAAATCCCTTTGACGGGTAGTTTTGAAAAACCAAATAATGACAAACTTTATTATTCATTTAAGAATGTCTTCGTGCTAAGTTTCAAGTTTGATAAGATTTTTCATACCAAAGAAAACCCCCCTTTTCACCCCATTTAAGGTCGAATTTCCAAAAACTCCTTCATAGAGCTCGCCTACATTATAAAAGGAACCCTTGTGCAAAAAATCTGATATGTCAGTCATTCAGCACTTCGCCCGTTATTTGGTTCGCGTGATTTTATTACTTTCCCCTACACATTTCACAACCCTGTCCACCCGCTGTAAATGGTAGTTTTATAGATTAAGATCATTATTATTTATTTATACACTAGTATAAGTGGACATGTTGCGCCGACCCCAAATAAATTGGGATTAGGTCAGAAGAATGATGATGAAGTATTCGAGCCAAGTTTGAAGTTAAAAGATCAACGAAATAAGATTCTTTTCGCTAATATAATAAGAATCTTTTCGATAATTTTCATTATTTGACTTATAGGTTATTTATTAACTCAAGGAATAAGATTTGTCATACTCAAACGAAATCCCCCCTTTAAGGGGGTGCCCTTAGAGGTCGAATTTCCAAAAACCCCTTCTTAGTGCTCCCCTACGTTACAAAAGGAAGCCGTGTGCAAAATTTCACGTTCCTAATCCCAGTAGTTTCGGCTGTGCGTTGTTATGTCAGTCAGTCAGTCAGTCAGTTTCTCCTTTTATATAAATAGATTAAATATACTTAAAATGAATTATCTAAACGTAAATTAATAACGATTGTTGCTACCTTTATTGTGAAAAATTGAGTAAAACGCCATCTGTTGCAAATAGCTCTAAACAAAATGGGTAACAGATATCTGCATTTAACGACTTTATCATTTTATGGGTTCGAATCACGTTCGAATGGAAGTTAAAGTTTTCAGTTATCTTATTTTGTCGAAATTACGTGATTTATGATTGTAAATAGATAAATCAGCCTTGAACGACGAAGTTTTAATATTTATTAATCTTACTTCAGCCAAAATCAGCCGTTTAACGCAATTTAGTGGTTGTACATTTTGTTAGAGTAACCTATACTGCCATCTATGATTTTTTTTCAAGACTAATTATAATTCGTTCCAGATGAGACCCCATGCTACCGAGTATGCACCCTAGAGCAAACATTGGAATATTGGAGAGATGGGTAATATTTATCTATGGATGGGCATCTTTTAACGACGTCGCCGCTAAGTCGTTTCAAGTCCGGCTTCACTGGTGAGTCTTTTGGCGGAGTTACTGCTATGCTGTATTACGTGTTGCTGTTTCCAAAGTCTTCGTCTGAGGTCTCGCTGCTATCCGTTTCAGGTTTCTTGTAGATCTCGCTAGCAGCCTTCTTAATCTTATCTCGTTCATCAGCCGTGTCCATCCAAAAATTGATGTCCTTATTGAAGTAAGTCATGTCCTGTTTTAGGTTGTCATTCCATGTGTAAATAGGTCGGCCGACTTTTTTGGATTTGGCCTTGTACTGCATTACTGTGCGGTTCGCGGCGCCTGGGAACATTTATTTATTTATTTATGCAAATCTTACCTACAGCTACCATTACAGATCAGCGATCCAATGCGATAGAGTGGCCTTAAAGCTAAATCCTTAATCTACATCCTATAAAATTACAACATGTACGAGATAGCACAGCCTGTGGTTCTTGATGCTTTTAGTTACGGTTTTCCGTCGTAAGATTTCATGCATTTTCTTTTGTATTGGTTTATTTCTGGTGTCAATCAAGTCAATCAAGTCTCAATCAATAATTGGGTTAATCAAGTCTCTCATGATAACTCTTCTCATATTTTCTCAGTCTTGACCGGTTAGCTTTAGTGAGTGCCGATACTTTCAAACCGTGTATCATACAAGGCACCATCACCATTCGGTACATAAGTCTGACTAATTTCCAGTCCACTTTTGAGTTTATTATGAATAGTACTAGTGACTTTGCGTTTCTAGTGGCTTGTTGACAACGTTTTTTAATTGTGCTTTTCCTGCTTTATTATTTATTTCGTCTATTTATTTTTTATAAGTAAGAAGCGTAAATTCTAAATCCTGTATTGCAAATCGATATGCGGCGATAGTCGTTCGTATCTTTAGGGTTATTATTTTTGGGAATTAGTACCTGCACTGTCTCTAACCATGTGTCGGGTGCTTCGTTCTGTGTCCAGGCTTTGTTCATATGTTTGGTGACAGGTTCCTGTAATATTTGGGGCATCGCTTTGTAAAGCTCGATTCGCCTAGGATAACTAGCGTACATTTCCTTGGTTTTTGTCTAGTCAAGTTTAATACCCCTGTGAAAGATCTGGGTGCTTGATCGGTACAACTGTTGATGTGAGAGTTGATTATACAACGTTGATAAAAGCGAGAGGCATTAAATGAAACCACATATACTATACGTGCTTTCGATTAATTCGAAACTATTAAAAAAAAGTTTACGATAAAAATACGAAAAAACTTTTTTCAAAGAAATTAAATAGCTGAACAGTCACAGTAAAACCACAATATAAATATGGACAGTACGGAAACTACCTACAAACGTTCGGAACGGCACACTCACACAAACATACGCATCTACGAGGCCCCCGGGTGCACCTCGCAGTGCAGTCAGTAGCGCGTGTCGCGTCAAGACGAGTGGTCACGTTTAAGTTTTTGCGCGATCTTTATAAAAATGCCTCGAGTGTATTGCGTAGTATACGGCTGCTTGAACTCGGCTTCTTCAAAACCGGAGCTATCGTTTTTCAAACTTCCTACTGACTGTGAAAGGTAAGAATGATTTAATATTATAATATTGTATCGAACAAAATTACGAGTTCGTGTGATCGATCACAATAAATTCGTAAAATTTAAATCTATTTTTTTTTTTGCTAATGTTTATAACTCAACTACTAAAGTCATGGGAGTCGTTTTCATGGTTTTCGAGGGTGTTAAATCCGATAGTGATGTCAAAATGGAAATCAAAGATGGCGGCTGCAAAAATATATCAACTTTTTCATCATGGGTGTCGTTTTCATGGTTTTCGAGGGTGTTAAATCCGATAGTGCTGTCAAAATGGAAATCCAAGATGGCGGCTACAAAAAAATATCAACTTTTTCGTCATGAGTGTCATTTTCATGGTTTTCGAGGGTGTTAAATCCGATAGTGGTGTCAAAATAGAAATCAAAGATGGCGGCTACGGCTGCAAAAAAATATCAACTTTTTCATCATGGGTGTCGTTTTCATGGTTTTCGAGGGCGTTGAATCCGATAGTGCTGTCAAAATGAAAATCCAAGATGGCGGCTACAAAAAAATATCAACTTTTTCGTCATGGGTGTCGTTTTCATGGTTTTCGAGGGTGTTAAATCCGATAGTGATGTCAAAATGGAAATCAAAGATGGCGGCTGCAAAAAAATAACGCAAATTAAAACGCAAATAACGCAAATGCAAATAAAAACGGTGTACCTACCGCCGGCTGCGGCCGGCGGTAGGTACACCGGCGCAGCGGCACCGATCAAAGAGATTGGCGGGAACGTTCTACTTATTTCTAGTTTAGCGTCATCGCTTCCAGAATTGCAGAGGTAAGAAATCAGTAAAATATTACAAATATTAATAATTCAATATTTATTTTAATTATTTTTGTTAAACAGTTTTTATAAATGACTTGCTTTATTACGTACGTATACTGATTCTTAAAACGTAGGTAGACGGAACAACAGGGTTTTTGTTACATATTGTATAAATTTTATTTGTAAACTACTTATTTCTATTTGATTGAATGATCACTACAGAACACATATTTTTTTTTTTTTTTCATAAAAATAAACAATATCAAAAACATTAAGTAATGACAAGTGACAACCCTACTGCTTCAATGGAGCGTAGGTAATTATGTCCTCAACTGGGCTTAGTTTCCGTACTGTCCATATTTATACTGTGGTAAAACTTAAACACCCTTTGCAAAAATGTCAACTGACCTGCGTATCTGAATGGCAACGTCGCGCATCGCATAGCGTAGCGCGTGAGTCGGTGCGGCGCGGCGGGGGGTCGTCTCGGTGCCGGTGCGTTTGATGTAGGTAGACATTTATGTAAATAGTGTACGTAACGTTGGAAGTTATGATCATAATAAGCAATAATAGTAGGGTATAATTGGGGGTTCTGCATCACTTGCTCTCGCTGCGCTCGAGCTGCGTGATGCAAAAACCCCCAATTATACCCTACTGATATTCTGATCTGGTCTGTTTTCTGGATGAATATTTTAAATTTTTGGAAATGTATGCTAACCCGATCAGATCTGATCTGTTTCGTGAGCTTAATATTTAACGGCTGTTTTAATAGAATGCGTTTGCTAAAATTGTTTGTTTCATTTACCAAAGTTCAATATTCACGCAGCCTAATTCTGTAATATCAAATAAGAGTTGCATAAGGGAATATCATTTTGAAATCCATTGACATCTCTTTCTATTAACATTAAAATGAACAGGATAGCTATATCTAACACAACCTTTACGACTTGAGACTTTACAGAATAAGCCAGCATTTCTGTATACATAGCAAATAACTAGCGGAGATCTCATTTTATTGGTTTTCGTATATGTTTGTTTCTATTCCACCAAAGCTATTTGACATATCATTCCTTTTAAGATTTTCGTCTCCAGTTGCATTAAAAAACTCGAATAAGGATAAAATGCTGTGAGAGCACTTTCCTTAACGAGAGTATTCGGAAGCATTCACAGTGCGATTTCATTACTAGAAATGATTAAAATAAAATCTACTTTAAGTGCTCCGGTAATAGAGATGAAATTCTATTAACAAATATAGTTTGAATTATATTTTTTAAGTAATTATTTTTAGAAAGTAACATTATGACTATGGCTTTAGAATTTAGGTCTATAAAAATAAGCATCTGAGATTATTCCTTACATTTTGTCATTGTTGTGCTGAAAAGCATTTCACTGAGGTATCGTGATTATATTTTTGTTGGGTGTGTTGCACTACAAGTGTTGCAGAAAAAGTATGTGAGTATTATATTTTATTTAAATTATGTACTGGCGCTGTATTTTTTAGTTTCATATTATTAATTATTCCTACTAATATTATAAATGCGAAAGTTTGTTCATCTGTTACTCCTTCACACAAAAACTACTGAACCGATTTTCATGAAATTTGGCACACACACGCACATAGAGGTTAACTTGGATTAACACATAGGTGCGGGAAGTAGTTCCTTCGGGATGCAGGTGAAACCGTGGGAAACAGCTAGTATTTGATAACATGAACAGATAATATTTTTTTTGAATGCTTATTTTCATTTGATTGGTATAACAAGCAATTAATACAAGACCTTAGGTCGATTTCTAAGTAATTTAATGTATTTTTTTTTTAGACTGTTAAAATATTATTCCCTATTCGATATTCGGAAAATGTTTATTGTTTCATGTTGTTAGGAATGTTGGTATAACAAAAATATTTATTGCATTTTAATTATGTCTTCAGGGCTCATTCGGCGAATAATCCTTTTTGGGTTGAAGAAGACGACTCCACCCCTCCAATATCTCGAGCTCCTAAAGAGAAAATAAGCGGCAGCTCGAAAAAAAAAAGCTGTGAAGAGAGACAAAAAAGTGTCTCAAAAAAGAAGGCTTTGCTTTCTAAAAACCCATTCGCTTCAGAAACAGAGTCTGATAGCGACGGACAGCAAATTGTTGCAACATCAGCTCCAAAAAGAAAGCGGAATATCATCGCTTCAGATTCTGAGGTAAGGTATTTTTTCAAACGTATTAAATCATTTCATTGATTAAACATTCATGAACATATTTAATGTTTTAGTGGGTGATTTTATGAGGAGCTCGTGGCTAGATAATAACAGCCGCACGGGTCGATCTACAAGGTTAAGCAGCGCTTGCCAAGGTTGGTCTGTGGATGGGTGACCATCTTTACATAACGAGTTTCCTCCGTGCCTCGGAAAGCACGTTAAGCCGTTGGTCCCGGCTATCATTTGAAGATCTTTGGCAGTCGTCACGGATAGTCAGAAGCCAGTAAATCTGACTCCAGTCTTGCCCTGAAGTACCGTGTTACCCAGATAATGGGTTGTGGAGGTCTGGTAGGCAGCCGCTCCACGTAAAATACTGGTATTCAGCTAAATCCGGTTTGACTGGAAGCCGACCTCAATACATTTAGTTGGGAAAATGCTAGGCAGACGACGAGTGGGTGATTTTATCCATTCAAATTATACTTGTTTGTGGACATAAGAGTTTATATAAACTTTCTAATAGATTATCTATTATTAAAGTAGTAATAGATTAAACAACGTAGAAGTCTAAAAAATTTCGCGCTTTATTGTTTTAATTAAAACTAGTTATTTTTATGTATTTCAGGATGAATCGTCTCGACCGTTGATTCGTGCTGCTACCCTAAAGAGCTGCTTCACTCAGCGTGTAGCTACTGGCCACACCTTCCAGTCAGATCCAGGAAGGGTAGGAAAGTATTATTTTGAATTGAGAGTTTATAATACTGACGAAGTGGAAAAACTTGCTCCAAACGAGCGTTGGAAACATTCTTTTGTAACTTTAAAATTATCAACTGATAAAGATAATGCTGTGTGGAAGGCTTTAACACACCTTGTAAATACTGGAAGGGCTGAATTTAAAGATATCCAGCCTGTTATATACAGTAAACCTTCTTAGATTTAATATTAAAAAACAATTGTTTACTTTTCATACCCTGTCTATAGGTACTACTTATGCGCTCTTTTTGCGCAAGTTTTTTTTAATTTGCAAATAACTATAATATAAATCTGTTTAATCTTTTTAATTATAAGTTTGTTTAATCTCATTTATGGAAACATATACAGTCTTTATAAAAAAATTGTGAGAATATTATTTAAACAAAGTTTTCTATATTACAACAACATACATCACTGTTGGGATCTTATTGAGTGGACTGTATTTTTGCTGTGGTCTTTGTTGGCGTCGGTGGTAGGGTGTGTGAGGTGACTGGGAATGCAAACTCTTACTTTCTTCTTAAAATATAATTTTACTGGACACTGGACAAACAACTCGCTTTTTTCTCTCGTTGACAAGTCACAATCAATGTTGCAAGTGTAATAAAATAAAAAATACTTTGCTGGTGTTGCCAACATGCTGCGCAACTACACAAGAAACAAAATGTATCTGCTTAGAAGCTAACCTAAACTAAACTCAGTTTACAAAGGAAAATCTTAAACCAATTTTATTAAGCTTAGAAACTAAATAAACTAAACCATCTTATACTAATTTGTATTTGCTTAGAAAATGAAATAAACTAAACAAACTCTGTTTAAAGGAGAATATCATGCTAGTTTTATTAGGCAATGTTTAAAATTGTCTGAGGAAATGTAACTAAAATCAAGAATCTTATAAACAAATATATGTTTATGGCATTGGATGAACACACTGTTACAATTAAACATTATTATCCTTTAAGGGTAAAACACATATACTGGAGAGAGAGCGAGTATAGACCTTTCCATTGAGAACTTTTACCTTTATGACTCTGACTTTGCCGTCTTTACCAGGAAAGATCTGTACTACCCTTGCCATTGGCCAAAACAAACGAGGAGCGTTTGGCTCTCTTAAAATAACTAACATACCTTCAGTTACATTAGGCAAATCATCCCGCCACTTTGGTCTACATTGTAAGGTATTTAAATAATATTTGTGCCACACATTCCAAAATTGTTGTGTTAATTTATTGCATGCTTGCCAATACTTAAGACCAATAATAGACTTAGTATCAGTAACATTAGGTTCCGGATAAGCAACTAGAGATTTCCCTATTAAAAAATGACCTGGAGTGAGATAACTAAAGTCTGCACTATCAGAAGACATAGGCATTAAAGGCCTAGAGTTTAACACAGCTTCAATTTGTGATAAAACAGTATTTAATTGTTCGTATGTTAATAACGCCTTTAAAACAATTCTTTTTAAATGAAATTTCATACTTTTTACGGCTGCCTCTGCGAGCCCAGCAAACACTGGCGAGTAGCTCGGCACAAAATGAAATTGTATACTTTGTTGAGCCGCATAGTTTTGCACCAATGTTTGGTGACTCGAAGGGGCGCTCAGCTTGTACAATTTAGCTAACTGGTTACTTGCCCCTCTAAAACCCGCCGTTATTGCAAAAGACTTCACTGGGCAACCCGCGGCGAGAGATAAATCTTTTAAAGCAGGCTAAAAATGTGTCCGTTGTCAAATCTGAAGTAAGCTCTAAATGAATGACCTTTGTAACGAAACAAACGAAAACACAAACATAACCTTTAGAAACTATGGTTCGTCTTAATCTTGAATTTTTTACATCTACGGGGCCAGCGAAGTCTATGCCAACCTTTGCAAAGGGTCGTGCGGCAGTTATTCGTTGTTGGGGCAAGGAACCCATCAACTCTGTCGGGAGGACACGGCGCGGCATACGCTGGCAGAGTGTGCCGCTTGGGAGGAGCCGCGCCGTGCCCTCATCTCTAGAGTAGGCAGTGACCTGTCGCTGCCGGCTGTCGTTAATTCGATGGTCGGCAGCGAGGAGTCCTGGGACGCGGTGGTTTCCTTCTGCGAGACAGTCATCTCGCAGAAGGAGGCTGCGGAAAGGGAGAGGGAGATCACATCCTCTCACCCAGCCCGCAGCAGGCGCACTGGGCGTCGGCGGAGGGCGGACAACGCCCTCTTCCAGCCCCCCTAAATGGGTCCAGGGGCGACGGACTCGGGGACGTCCGTCACCCCCCCATACATCGGACCCGAGGTGGCGGCGCGTAGTGTTCCACGCGCGCCCCTCTTAGACGTCGCGGGGGGAGTCAAACACCTCACTCCCCCCCTCGACACGAGGAGAGGCCTGCCGTGGCGGGCCGGCACCAGCCGGGGGTTGCGGAAGGATCGTAAGTTCCCGCGACCCTCGGCGTAGGTGTGAGATGGAACACCGGGGTGGTTTTTAGTCAGTAAGAGTCTGACAGACCCCTCCGCCCGCCCCAGGGCGGAGGACATCCATGAGGATTTTCCACCCAGAAACAAAAAAAAAAAAAAAAAAAAAGGAACCCATCAACTGCTTTGCGGTGCTAGCCTTCAACCTGAAACACGTTATACATTTATGTGTTATCTTTTTAATTTCTCTTACACCATTTACAATCCAATATTGTTGATTTAAATGAGCCAACATCAATTTAGGTGCTGCATGTAATAGTCTTAAGTGTTCATGGTTAATTATGAGTTCCGTTATATATGATCTTTTAGGTAATATAATGGGATGCTTTTGAGCATAAGAAAAATCTGTATTTTGAAGTCGACCCCCTACTCTAACTAAACCCTGGCTATCTAAAAAGGGATGTAACGGCTTTAAAGGGCCGTTGACCTTTGTACTACATTGTAATGCATTTATTTCCTCTTTGAAGTGAATAGCTTGCTCATTTTTAATAATTAACATTAATGCTTGTTTTAACTCAAAACTATATAGAAAAGGACCTTGAACTTTGTCATTGCTTGGTTTGGCATTGCGTATAAACCTTAGTACGTACGCCATTGTCCTAACAATTTTATTAAGATTAGAACTTTTGCTTAGAGCTTGGAAACAGTCATGCTCTCTTTGAATGCTCAAAGACACCGCTGTATCAGAGGGAGCTAAGCTCACTCTAAGCTCAGGTAAGTCAGCAGGCAATGCAACATTCGTATCAGGCGCGAATGGGTACTTGCTAGAATGTAAAAATGATGGCCCGTTCCACCATAAGGAACACGAGGAAAGTTCACGTGCATCTACTCCTTTGCTAATTAAATCAGCAGGGTTTTCTAGTGACTTAACATACTGCCAATTCCAATTTAATGTTTTTTCTTTGATTATCTTTACTCTGTTCGCAACATATGATAACAATCTAGTTGATTCAGTTTTAAGCCAAGCTAAAACTATTTTTGAATCTGAATATAATATAACGTTATCAATTTTGATTTTCATCTTTATTGTATTAAAAACTCTGTCCATTAATAAAGAAAGTAAAAGAGCAGCGTTTAGTTCTAGACGCGGTACAGTGTTTTTTTTACTTATTGGATTGATTCGCGACTTTGAGCAGATTAAGGAAACTGTTATCTTACCCGCTTCATCAACTACGCGTAGGTATATACAACACCCATAGCCAACGGTGCTGGAGGCATCAGCGAAACCAATCAACTGTACTGCAACAGCAGACTCAGGAACTGGAATGTTTCTAGCCAATTCAATTGGATGCATTTTAGAGACACCTTCAAGGAATTTAAGCCAATCAATCTTTATGCTTTCAGGTGCAGCATCATGCCAGCCTACCTTTTGTGACCAAAGCTGTTGCATAATTGCCTTAGCCTTAATTAGTAGTGGACTGATAAAACCCATGGGATCATAGAAACTTGCTATATAACTTAAAATATCCCTTTTAGTTGGGCAATCATTGTTAAAGAATTTAGGACACTTAATTATGAAGCAGTCTTTTTCCATATTAATTGTTAACCCTAAAGCCTTCATGCTACGCTCTTGATTTTGTAGTTCAAGCTCATCAAACTGCCTTCGAGACACTGGAATACCATCTAATAGTACAGGAGAGTTTGATGCCCATTTATGAGTTGTAAAGTTTCCCAAACTAAGCAATTGTTGTAGCTGCTTTCTTGCACTTAATATATTTTGTAAGCTAGAATCTGCATATAATACATCATCAACATAACAGTAATTATCTAATATAACAGCTCCCAGTGGAAACATAGTACCAAATTGCTGAGAAAGCTCATGCAGGCAACGAGTAGCTAGGTAAGCCGAACTTTTCAACCCATATGTGACAGTTTTCAAGCGTAAGCATTTTATTTCTTCATTTGGGTCATTGCGGAAAAGAATATTTTGAAGCGGTGTGAATTGTGGGTTAACCCTTACACATCTATACATTTTTTGCAAATCAGTTGAAAATGTGTAATCACCAAAGCGAAATAAAAGAGCGACATCAAAAAGCTCTTTTTGAACCGGAGGACCATTTAACATTAAATCATTAAGTGAAATTTTATTTTTTGTTTTCATAGATGCATCAAATACTGCTCGAACCTTTGTGGTTTTACTATTTTCGTTAATTACAGCATGATGTGGCAAAATGTATACTGAATCTTTATTTAAATTGTAAGATTTGAGATCTACATATTCAGCATGATCTAGTGTTATAAACTCATTAATAAATTTGCTATATTCACCTTGTAATTTAGGATTTTTCAGTAACTTTTTTTCTAAATTAAGAAATCTATGATATGCTGAATCAAAGGAGTTACCAAGGGTATTATTTACTTCCTCTATTGGCACTTTTAATGGTATGTCAACATAAAATGTATTGTTTACAAGTTTAACTGACTTTCGAAAAATACTTTCAGCGAGCTCATGCTCAGTAAAATTTTCATTAAAAGTCTGCGGGACATCTTCAGCTTTCCAAAAGCGTGTTAATGTTTCATTAACATTAGAATTACATGTTAAGCAAAGCAAAGAGGTAACCTTATTTTTGAATGCAGGCTGCGTAGGCAATGTCCCCGCTATAATGTGTCCAAACCTTGTATTTGCTACATGTGGTTGGTGGCTGCTAGGTTCCTCAGGCGGCAGCAGGACCTGAAAGAACACATCCGCACCAATCAATACATCTATTTCAGATGGCGTATGGTACTGCTCATCTGCCAACACCATGTTTGGTGGTATTTTTATTTTGGATATATCCACCCTCGTATGAGGGAGTTTGCATGTTATCTGTTCAACAACCTGACAATTTATTGAAGTTTTATAATTTGATGTCAATGAATGAACATCTACAGGAACAGAGAAACTGGAAAAATGTTTAGAATTTGTGACCCCTATGATGCTCAAATTATTTTGCACAGGTGCCAATTTTAATTGTTTGACAACCTTAGATGTGATCATGGAGGTCTGTGATGCTGAATCCAGAATAGCCTTCACATGAACTTCAAGGTTGTCTTTACCCACAAGTTTAACCCTTGCTGTGGGAAGTAAAACTTCATTTAAATTGTTGCCGGACATCAAAGTCACTGGCGATGGTAATGGCTCGTAGTGAATGAGCGAATTATGCTGCTTATTGCACTCATTGCACTTGAAATGATATCGACATTTCTTTTCATGTTGATTTAAACATATTGGACATAATTTCTTTTTCTGAACAAACTCATATCGTTCTTTAGCTGGCCAACATTTGAAAGTTTTACAATTATAAATCTTGTGATCGTTGGCTTTGCAATAAATACATGATTTGTTACCTGATGATGTGGATGTTACATTGACTACTGCCTTTTTTGCTGGAGCTGCGGGCTCAGAGCTCTCTAGAGCCAATGCTCGTTTCTCAAGGAACTCCAAAAACTGCTGGACAGAAGGTTCTGTCTCGGCACTTCGATCCAAGTGGTAGGCGCGTGCAGTGTAGCTATCTAGTTTACGTAACAAAATACACAACACAATATCATCCCAGGCATCAACTTTGGTCCCTAAATTTTTTAATGCAGCTAGTCCTTGTTTTATTTTAGAAACAAAATCACGAATATTCTGTGGGGTTGATTTTGACAGAATACTGATATCTAACAAGGAATAAATATGCTCACTGACTATTCTATATCTGTTATTGTAACGCTCGTCTAATAGCCTTAGTGCTTCTATGTAGCTGTCACTAGTAAGTGGAAGATTCTTTATTAAATCCAAAGGTTCATTCTTAAGAAATGTTCTTAAATAATATAATTTAGCAACGTCAAACGTTATCTAGATTGCTGTCCTTGTTTATAACGGACTTGAATAAACTAACAAAGGGTGTATATTCACTGTACTTACCAGTAAAAGGCGGAATTTGTATGGCTGGTAAACGCATTTTAGAATTTACAGGTTGGACTTCACTTTTTAGGGAAGCTTGAGTGGCATTAGACCGATCAATCTCAGCGTTAATTAACGCGAGAGTACTGAAATATTTGTCCTCTACGTCTCCATAATCCTCCTTATCTTGTGGGTCCAATGCTAGTATTGACATGTTAAAGGCTTCATAGTCTGAAAACGCTTTTACCAAGCGCTGTTTTTTAGATACAAGAGCTTGGTAGGTTTCGTCCCTAAACCTTTGCACTGAAAGCCTAGTTATGTTTCCTTTCACGTATCCTCTGGACGCTATTAGATTTTTGAGCTCTGCCATAGTGAACACTTAAACTTTTACATGCAGATATTGCCTATTTTAAATAACACAACTTATCACAAGTTTAATCTAATACAGCAAAACATGGCGGACTCCGTAAATACTTGTACAGTTGTACCGCTTGTACGCCGAACATAAAACGCTTCGGTATAAAGTTGTAAACAGGGTCTGTCAAGTTTGTTCTACGAACTGTATGTAGGTGGGTTAGAAAACAAGAGAGAGAAAACGACATCAGAGTAAAAGAGATGAATATATAATGTTGCCACCTAAAATACAATATCGTATTCTCCATAATAATGAGCTTATTAATTGATTTTCAAAGTAAATTACCCTTGAAAATACATTTAGCTATTATTCTAATGCTAAAAAAATATACTTAGTTGAGAAATATAAGATATACAATTGAATACTACTTAATTAAAAAAATATATGGAGGATAATTTGTGGCAACACTAACGTCCGCACGCCATATTGATTATGACATTGTTGACGTCACAAGAAAAATGTCTGCCGCCGCTTGCGCACCATTTTATCTTGTACTAATGTTTATTTGTAATAAATAAACTAGTTCCATTTAATTCTACATACATACATTGATAACGTTGAGTCGAGCTTGCTCCTCCGTTGCTTTGTTTTGGTGAAATTAAGTGTGTATTTGTGAGATATAGACTCTGTGTTGAGATAGTGACTTGTTTGATTTTGTGTTTAATTTCGCGATGAGTTCGCAAAAAGAAAACACAAGAATTTGCTGCATGTGTGGATCTTCACCTTCTAAAGATCCCAGCATCACTTTGCATCGATTTCCAAAGCCTGGCTCAAAAAATGCTCTGCGGTATGTACTTTCCATGCTATTCGTCTTAGACGACATAAAATACCACAATTATTGTTAATCCAGCTTCTAACTACCACAAACTAACGTAACATGTGTAAATACATAATGTAATTGAAGCTTGAATTGAAGCCCTTTGCTAAAGTCCCAACTTTCGTTGCCAAAATAATTAGGTACTTACTATGAAAAGTTTTCTTGCCGTATCTAATATTACATCTCTTTCTATCAAAGCGTACCTATACAGTTAAGATTTTTATTTAGATATAGCTTAATTTAGAAAATAATTATAATGGTGTGTAATTTTGATATTTTTTAATTTCCAGTTGTGAATTATGGGCAAAGTATTGCTTCCCAAACGAAACCTGGTCTTCACCAGAATTCCAGGATAGACTCCATAAGCAACATAAGATGCTATGCAGCAAACATTTTGGAAGCACATGCTTTCATGAGAAGAAGTTGTTCAGAACAGCTGTACCTGGTGTTCAATGCCACAAGGTTAGTACAATTATCATTTGAAAAGTGTATTTAAAACACCTACTAAAAAAAATACTTTCAATGTTGAAAAAAACAACAAAACACTTTGGCCCCTCTGAACGTGAGTACATATTGTTGTGGGATGAAATGTCCTTAAGAAAAAAATTATGGTACAATCCTAAGGCGGATTTTATTGAAGGATTTCAAGACCATGCTACACAAGGTAGATCTCCACAGGCAGCTTCATATGCCCTTGTATTTATGGTAGTTGGAGTTAGAAAGCATTTTAAGCAGCCAGTGGCTTATTATTTATCAAGCGGTTTTGTCACAGCTGACAGACTATCTGCTTTGATTAAGGAGGTATGCATTTCTTCTTCATTTTCAATAATGATCATGCTTATTTAACTCTTTGCTGAACTATGATGTAAGTTTATTTGTCGCTAATCTCCCTTATAATACTTTCAGGTCTTAAATTGTTGCTTTGATGCTGGAATAAATATATGCGCTTCAGTTTGTGACTTGGATGGAGTCAACAAGAGAGCTCTATGTCTATTAGGAGCTTCTGTAGAGAATCCCTACATAGAACTGAGCAATCACAAAATTGTCACACTATTTGACACACCACACCTGCTGAAGTGCTTCAGAAATCTATTCATGAAATATGATGTAAGATTTAGGACCAATATAACATCAGACAACAAACAAGGAATTGGTAAGTCATTTGTTATTTAGTTTTAGAAAAATAATTGTTTAATAATAAATATATACATTTAAAGCATAATATTTTTTTTTTTACAAGAAAGTAAATTTATACATAGTAATTATAATAATTACTTCACAGGAATCGCTAAATGGAGCCACATCAGGCAATTTTATGAATTGGACAACAATAATCCCAATTTTGTATTTGCACCATGCTTGAGTAAAGAACACCTTGAGCCTAATTCCAAGCAAAAAATGAGGGTAAAACTTGCGGCACAAGTTTTAAGCCACTCAGTTGCAGCAGGAATATATACCAAAGTAGCTGGAGGTAAGAAACCTGATTTATTCCTCAGATCATAGCATGCATGATACTTATATTTGTTTTAACAGTATGGTTATCTGGGGTTGTCTCTTTTATAAAGGATAAAACTAACAAATAATTATGTTGTACTTTTAACATTATTAGATACTTATTCCTGTATTGAGCAAGTAACTAGCCCTTAAACTTCACAATTTATAAAAAAATAAAGTATAAAACAAATGTATATTATGTATACACATGCTGCCAGTAAAGCCGCAGATATTAAGCTAGTTAGTAATATGCTTACTTGTATTGATTTGATTTGTTTATTGTGAATTTTCAGGAGACATGCCGACTGAAGCCTTGGCAACGGCTAATTTAATTTCAAATATGGACGAACTGTTTGATGGTGTAAACGCGTCGACACCAGATTTAAGAAGAGGAAAAATATTTTCCACAAATATAAAACATTCTACAGAACATCTCCAAATGTTCAATAAAATGAAATGTTTTTTAAAACCCTGGAATTTTTGGGATGCAAGGGTAATCCCCCATCAAAAGATGGATGGATTTGGACCCTCAATGGGATAGAAATGGTTTGGAGAATCCTAAGTGCCAAACATAAAACAATAAAAAGTTTATCCACAAGAAGATTCCAGCAGGACCCTCTTGAAGATTTATTTGGGTATATACGATACAACTGTGGATCCAATAGCAACCCGACAGTTGCACAATTTGTTGCTGGATTAAAAACTGCTGTGATAAGCAATATGACACATAATAGCTCAGGCAATTGTGAGCTGGATAGCAACAGTGCCATAATTACAAATTTTAAAACGTTACTGACACCAGCCACAGACATGCACACTGAAACAGAGCAATCTGATCACATAATAGAAAAAGAAATTGAAGAAAATATTATTTCCTTCCCGGAACTAAATTTGGAGGAAGGAAGTAGCGAACTACAAGCATGTGCGTATGTCTGTGGCTTTATTGTTAAAAAATATAAAAATAATTTTTATCAGTGTAAAAATATTTTAGTCTCCGAAACGCCAGAAGAAGTGCATAATTTTATAGAGTTCAAAAATTATGAATCTGTAAAAAAATCTCTTACATACGCCTCAAAGAATTTAATACATTGTGTAGAAAAAAGTGCAAGTTTAATGAATATATTTTTAGAAAAAGAGGCGTATAAAGAGAATATCAAAATGAAAATAACACAATTGCTAAAGGACTATATAAATTATGACTTCCTCGAAAATTGTATGGAGCACAAAGAATTAAATATAAGTTATATAATAAACAGTGTCTTCCATATTACTATAAAGAGATATTGTATATTAAAAAACAAAATTTATTCTGAAGAGGCATGTAAATCTGCACTAAAAAGAAAAATGAACATAATTATGCATAAATAAATTTTCAGTCGTAAACCACTGAAAATTGATTTATGCATAATATATATTTATTATTTACAAATGAATCAGTCAGGATAAGTAATTATAATATGTATAGATTATGGTGTGCATTACCCTGGCAATATGTTTCGCTTTAGAGACATGAGACTATAACAAATTATTAGTGTATCATAGGGAGCAATTTGTTTACTAACAGCAAAATTTGTTTGAATTGTAGTTTTAAACTTATTTGAGAAAAACAGATTTTGCAGAGTAATGTTCGAAACATTACCCTGGCAAAATCATTTTTTTTGTTTCAGCCCAGAACCAAATTTATATATAGCTTTTGTTGCGTAGTAAATGTTTGTAAATAGCAAAATTAACTCTTCCTAATCATTTCTTTATTTAAAGAGAAATAACACCTACATTTATTAAACAATATGATAGAATAATTTAAACCATGTCTGTAAACTTGTGTTTGTTTTTTGCTTGCTTAGGTTTTGGTGTTCAAATTGTTTGCAATAGGCCCATCCATACTTGTTATTTTTAGACGAAGATGTCTGCAATACCTAAATTGATTAAATTTATGTATTTTAAAATTCATTACATAGGTACACATACTTGTGATTTATGAACACCTTTTGTGCCATATTTCTGGAAATGAATTTAAAACTCATTAATCTTGTGTAACTATTAATCATGTAAAATCAGACATAATATAATGAATCTGTTATGTAAATTATAATTATTAACTGCTAAATAAAAAAGTCATGTACTAATCTTTGTTTTATTAGACTGCTCTATAAAGATAAATTTTAGCATTTTATGCACAAGTACAGTGTGTTTCTCGACAGTGATTATTTTTAGATGTCGATTATTGTTGAGCAAAAATTGATAATATTGTAGGAAACGATCGAGAAAGGCACTGTACTTGTGTATAAGATGCATTAAAAATTACCAATAAAATGTACTGTAGTTTAAAATTCCCGCCTTAGCTTTTACTCTCTAGTTTTCGTGGGCGGAATATAGATGGCGCCGGTCGGTAAGGAAAATTTTCTTCCTAAAATTAGTACGGAGTCGTTATTCTTCCCTCTTAGGGTATATATGTTCTGTGGTTGTAAACGAGTTACAAGAAAAATTAACCAATCGAATCGTACGATCAATAAATGTCTCTATTACACAGGGCTGCCAACATCCGAATCTTCATACTTTTGTTCAAGTGCGAGTGGGATGGAAGATATTGCACTTCACTCGCGGTCGCGCTCGGTTGGCTGCTGGTCTTGCGTGGTTAGGTTGCCGACAGTAGCATCCTCCGTCCTGCAGCTAGCTTCGCTCTGCTCTTCAGCCAATGGGAAATTAGATAATTCGTGCAGCTATAATGGCTCCAAATCTCCAATGGCGGACGGAAATATGAACTTCCTGTCTTGATCTTGATGACTCAAAACTCACGTGGAAATGATGACTTGCGTAATTTCTTTTACAGCTAGAAATTATTTAAACGCTTGCAGTTGTCGCTGTATGTTGCTTGCAGTCCTATTGAAGTTTGCACACGTTGCTCACACACAGTAGTTTGCTTCTTGCCAACCACGCCAATCCGGTGAGATGGACCAAAATATTGGGATCTTATTGAGTGGACTGTATTTTTGCTGTGGTCTTTGTTGGCGTCGGTGGTAGGGTGTGTGAGGTGACTGGGAATGCAAACTCTTACTTTCTTCTTAAAATATAATTTTACTGGACACTGGACAAACAACTCGCTTTTTTCTCTCGTTGACAAGTCACAATCAATGTTGCAAGTGTAATAAAATAAAAAATACTTTGTTGGTGTTGCCAACAACAATAAGCAACAACAACAACATCAATAAGTATTTTTATATTTATATACATTCACGTGCAAATATTTTAAATAAATAATTATTTTATATTACACGTACTTTTTCAGAGGTCCAAACTAAGAAAATTTTCAGAGGTTCAAACTGAGAAATTTAAAAACCTGAAATAAGAAATTAAAACTGAGAAATTTAAAAACCTGAAATAAGAAATTAAAACTGAGAAATTTAAAAACCTGAAATAAGAAATTAAAACTGAGAAATATAAAAACCCGAAATAAGAAATTCTAAAATTAAAATCTGATATTATATACATATATATATATATATATATATATATATATATATATATATATATATATATATATATATAAATAAAACCTGAGAAATTATAAAATTAGTATTAGCCAATTGTTAATGAACATGTTTTTTTGTAAAGACTGTAATATTTATGTTTCAAAATTATCAGCACATAGTAGAACAAATATTCATAAATCGAATGTATTGCTCTGCTCCGAATTCGATAATATTCAAGTTATTGCTACTGCCTTTAAGAATAGAATCATAAGTTACAAAGTGAATCCAATTAAACCCAGTGACATAACAATTACTCCAGAAATATTTTTAAATCAAGTTTCAAAATCTGTATGTAAAATTATCAATCTTATGATTCAAAAACATAAAGCAATTAATGTCAATTTTGAATTATTTGTTTCATACGTTTTGCCAAAAAATAATGAAAGCTCTATGAAATCTTTCAACACCAAATATATGATAGCAGTTCCGAATACAAATATTTCTGATATCTATTTTCAATGCTCTGAAAAATTAATATCTAAATGTT
Organism: Fissipunctia ypsillon; assembly: GCA_947568875.1. Classification (NCBI taxonomy): domain Eukaryota; kingdom Metazoa; phylum Arthropoda; class Insecta; order Lepidoptera; family Noctuidae; genus Fissipunctia; species Fissipunctia ypsillon. The sequence goes on from OX387668.1 coordinate 11,557,351, forward strand.
TAGAATTTGAACTTGGCGAATCTGGGTGGACTATTAATTTTATAAGCCATTTGGAAATAAACATAAACAAATACAATCCTTTGAGAGCTGGCACTTACTTAGAATTGCCTACTTTTATAAAAAACACAAAGTCATGTTTGAATATACGTAACAATGACAATCATTGTTTTTTGTGGTGTATTATTGCCCACATGTTTCCTAAAAAATTGAATGCTAATAGAATGCAATCGTACCCGCACTATACGTTTCTTTTAAACATAAATGATATGTCTTTTCCACCTAACAAACTTTGTGGAGCTGAAAAATATGTAAGTGCACCAAATTTCCAAAACTTATCTATATTTTCTGATTCTTTAGTAGCAATTCAGTTACAACAAACGAAAATCGTGCTTGATAGACCGATTTACATTGGTTTCACAATATTGGAATTGGCTAAGTCATTTGTATTCTTTTCATTACTCTGTGATGAAACGTCTATACCAAAATCGTATTCAACTATGTTATACTGACACAGACAGCCTTTTGTACTTAATATATACAGAAAATTTTTACGAGGACATGAAAAATAATATAAAATACTTTGATACAAGCAACTTTGAAAATGGAAATCAGTTTAATATACATAAAGCTAATTCTAAAATACCAGGATTTTTTAAAGATGAAATGGGTGGTGATATTATATCCGAGTTTGTAGGTTTAAGAGCAAAATTATATTGTATAGACTCACTAGCTTCTTCAGTTATCAAAGCAAAAGGTGTAAAAAGCTCGACTGTGAAAAAAACTAGATATTAAAAAATATAAACGAGCTCTACGATATAATGAATGTTTAAGAGATGACATGTGTATTATAAAGTCGAAAAATCATAATATTTTTACTCAAAAAATTAATAAGCTTGTTTTGAGTAGGGATGATGATAAAAGACAAATAATGGAAGATGGTTGCAAAACTTTGCCTTGGGGGCATCATAAAACAGTATTTTAATTAAGTGCTATATAAGATTGCAATGCATTAATTTAAGGTAAATAAGCATAAATGTATAAGGCAAAATGTATTTTTTTATTATGTGAAATAAATGGTTTGTATTAAAAAAAAGGTGTTTAAATGTGTTATTTTATATCTTCCTAGGACTGTTAAAACAAGTCAAAAAAAAAAAAATGAAACCCAGTAATAGTTGATAGTCATAACATTTATTATTGTTTTACAGAAATACACCCCTTTTAATTTTCTTACATCTTATCTTAGTTATACCTATATAGATAATATACAATTGGCTTACTTATATAAAATAAAATATTCCAATGTCAAAACTATTAAAATTTCATTTCATTTCATTTATTTGCATACCTTAATGTGAATAAAGGTGTTACAAATTGGCTTAAAGCTAAGATACAGTTATGGACCCTGTAAGGGCACAGCAACATAAGTAACAGGGATAAACTAATTAATTAAAATTAAACATTAAATTAAATAATAAAATTAAATAATAGAATTCAGAACATGGATAATAAATTATATAATTATACAATAGTTATTGTTTATTTTATATGCGTGAATGTATAGGTAAATGTAATAATCATGCAATTCATGTAATCTCAATTAAATATTCAAAATCTATTGCAATTCCAGTCATAGTTATACATATATTCATGTATTCATTTACATTATAGTAGCTTTTGTTTATTAGAAATAGCTTTAATTTATTACTAAACATATTATATTTATTTATATTCTTAAGATGTTCCGGTAGTTTATTATATATTTTTATTGACATTACATATGTACTTGATGAATACATTTTAAGTTAAAATAATTATAACAAAATAATAATTCTTGTCAGTCTTATTAACTACAGTATGAGTTTAATGATACAAACTACGACTAATTAATAATTACTATACAAAAATGACCTAAAACTACTCAGGGTCACACAACTTTTTCCCAATTTTTTTAATAAGGGTCTCTGTCGCTTCCATAATTTCATCATAAGTTTCACGTACCACATATTGTACATTTACACACGCATTGTCACTATCACTATAATCGTTTTCATTCTTAGAGTCTTTTAGTTTATGTACTTCTAATTTAATTAAATAACCTCCGTCACCACCTCCACCTCCACGACGTACAATGTGTGATGATGTTGATGATCCCAATGAACATTTTCTCTTTTTTTTATTCTTTTTCAAGGTTTGAGCTTGATCACTTCCAGTGAGCAGCTTTTCATCGTTATCCCTCTGATGTAATAAACCTTCAAAATATGGTTCGTAGTTGCCCTGGGAGTAAAAATATGGGCTAACTGCAGGAATTTCAGCCAGGACCTCAGAGTTCCACTGCAGAAGAAATTAAAAATAAATTACAACAAGAAAATATATATTTATCTACTCCCATAAAATAAAATAAAACAAAAAGATTACCTTGCGTAATTGGGATTGCCCGAGTTCGACAGAAATCACATTTTCGTTGTCCAAAATGCTGGGGCTGTAAGATGGTGATCTTGGTGTGAATGACATAATTCTGAAAAGAAATAACTATTTATAAATAAACATAAAAATATATTTTATTTATTATTTTTGGTTGACTGATTATTATTCCAATACTTACCTTAATACTGCAAAACTATTATTAAAATCGTAAACAACAGTGTATGGTCCTACTTTGACCAGCTACTGCAATGAAGTGAGATGTTTAATTACTTTTACATACCTAGAATTGAAATTATTTAAGCATGTAATTCGAATAAGTTCTCATTTCAGTTATTAGTCACAAATATGTAAGTAAGACGAGAATATCATCTTAATTACGAGGCAGGTTCAAACCTGTTGCATGACTACTGGGTGTACTCACTGCACGTGTTACATCTAATAAAATATATTCATATATAAAGGATACTAGGAAATGAAAATAAGTATTAGGCAAGATGAAGTTGGTCAAACAACCCATATCCCTGAACGTGAATAATATCAATTTTAGTAACTCCGTTCGTCAGATAAAACATAGTGCTTTATTGCCTAATACGATTCGTTGCATAACATGTGGACCCTCGAACTGCGGTAAAACAAACGTTATGATCAGTTTATTGCTGCATGAAAATGGTCTTAAATTTAAAAATCTTTATCTTTATTCGAAAACTACTTTCCAGTCAAAATATCGTTTCTTGAGTGAAGTATTAAGAAGAGTGCCGCAGATTAAGTTCAATGACGATAAAAATGTCATATCTCCGAGTGAAGCTTTACCAAATTCTATATTTATATTTGATGATGTTGCATGTGAAAATCAAATAAATATCCGTAATTATTTCTCTATGGGTAGACATAAACAAATTGATTGCTTTTACTTATCTCAAACGTACTCAAAAATACCAAAACAGTTGTTACGTGATAACGCCAATTTTCTTATAATATTTAAACAAGATGATGTGAACTTGAAGCACATCTATGAAGAACATGTCAATTCAGATCTATCATGGAATCAGTTCAAAGATATTTGTAAAACAGTTTGGAGTAACTCTTATAATTTCCTTCTTATTAACAAAGATTCACCATTAAATAATGGAAGGTACAGACAAAATTTTGATATATATTTAAGCTTTGAATGAAGATGTACATATAAATGAGTTCTGCATAAAAACATTTTTAGTGTTATTCCTTTCTTAGTTGAAAACAGTTGTTATTACTTAAGATGGAGAAAAATATTAAAATGGAATTGATTAAGTCTGTTGACTCCATAAAAAATAAATTAAAACAAATGAAAAATCAGGAACATACAATGAACGTGTCACTTGATAAAATGCTAAAACCTGTGACAGATCCACTTAAAACTCTAGTTGATTCAAATATTGAAAGGTACTTAGAAAAAACAAAAAATATGGAAAATTCAACCTTGACTCATTCTGTAGAAATGGAATCGGATGAAAATAATGCTAGTTCATCTACAAAGTTCAATGATTATTACGAACCAAAACTTAATTTTGCACAATTGTTGGAACAAAATCCTAAAAGTGATTTCCCGGATAATTTAGAAATTTCATTAGAAGGTGATGATATCCATGGTATTTATGATGGTGTTAATATACCGTTCGGAATAAGAAGTGAAAATAGAACTTTACTGATGGGTAATTCAGTAGTATCATTTTCAAAATTTGATAGTTTAAATAACGATACTATAATTTTAATTAAAATCGGTGATAAAACTTACAATATGACCGCTGGCCTGAAAGAACTTTTACTACGAAGAAAACCTGATTTAAAGTTGGTATCGAACAAAGATAAACTTGTCTATAAGGATATGTTATATTATACAAATGCACATAAAAGAGATTTTAACCCTAAAGGTCAAATAAGAGGTGATAAAGGTACGAAATATAGGGAGATAATCAGACCATTATTTTCTGAAACGTCAAACGATAACCCTGGTTACTTCTAAAGTGAATAAACTGTGTCCTGCCTGACTGTAAGGATAAGTGTGGTGTGAATCATGGATGATTTTGAAGACTTTGAAATAACAAATGATGATTTGACGCGGATTGAAAATATAGAAATTTCCTTGCTCAATAGTAGCTTTCAGCTAAGTTCAGAGTCTGAGGAAGAGTATGACTTACAACCACCTTTACGAAAGCGACGTCGACGAGTTCTGTCCATTAGTGACACGAGTGACATTGAACTTGAAAATGCCGTGCCAAGTACTTCTGGTCACACCGCGTCGCTTCCTGTATCATCTACCGTGTGGCACCAACCAAAAGGTAATCAGCGTCGGATTATCCCCTACACTGAATTCCCAGGATTAGATTCACGAGTTGTAAGGGAAATGATCGATAAGACCCCGGCAGATTTCTATCATTTTTTAGTACCAGACGAAGTATTTGAAACGGTGGCCGATTATACGAATAGCTTTGCTATCAAAAAAGTCACAGGATCGGACGCAGCATCTAAAGCTGCGCGGATTCACCAATGGAAACCTACATCCGCAGCAGAGATAAAATGATTTTTCGGATTGATTATTTTCATGGGGATCGTAAAATTACCCAAAATATCCTACTACTGGTCAAAAGATGCTGTACTTGGACAGAATTTTCCTCGAACAATAATGAGTCGAAACCGATTTGAGTTGCTGTTGCAAATGCTGCACTTTTCTCAACAAGATGAAGACAATAAATCTAATAGATTACACAAGATTCAGAAATTGCTCGAAGTTATGAACAGGAACTTCCAAAAAAACTACACCCCTTCCGAAGAGATCTGCATAGATGAAAGCGTGGTGCCTTTTCGCGGACGAATAATTTTTCGACAATACAATAAACAAAAAAGGCATAAATATGGTATAAAGGAGTTTAAGTTATGTACCATTCCAGGATATACATATAAAATAAATGTATACGCAGGAAAGAATAACGATGAAGTCAATACTACACCGTTGAACGTCGTTATGTCTTTATGCAGCGATCTTCTATACAAGGGACATACGCTAGTGACCGACAACTGGTACACCAGTATAGATCTTGCCAAAAAACTTCTGGATGCAGACTCATCTCGTAGGCACGATTCGGAAGAACCGGAAGCATCTGCCAAAGGATGTAGTAAATGCTAAACTGAAGCGAGGACAATTCGTGGCGAAGGAAAGCGATGAGGGCATAACTGTAATGAAGTGGAAGGATAAAAGAGATGTCCTTTTGCTGTCCACAAAACACTCTGTGCGATTCCAAAATGTCCGAAAACGTAACAAAGTTACTTCTAAACCGAAAATAGTCATTGATTATAACGGTGCTAAAGGAGCTGTAGATATGTCCGATCAGATGGCTGCTTACTCAACTCCACTGAGGAAATCGATAAAATGGTACAAGAAATATGCAATCAACCTTCTCCTGAACACAGCAGTGGTCAATGCACTGGTCTTGTATCAAAGCGTTACTGGCAAGAAAATACAAATGGCAGACTTCCGGCTGGAATTACTGAAGTCGTTTTGCAGCCAACAAGATGTTCCAGTTGGAAGACCTAGAAGAATGATACACAAACTGCAACAAAAAGAAGGGCAAGCCAGAACAAGCAGGCGGGCATGTGTGAATTGTTACAAAATTAACGCAGCTACTTACGGCAGAAAGTTGGCTAAAAACAAGACTAAAAAGGTGAGAATGTTTTGTCCACAATGCCCGGAGAAGCCTTTTCTTTGCATATCTTGCTTCAATGTGCTTCATCATTGACCAATTTTTTACCCGACTGCGCGACGCAAAGAATAGAAATGTGTTTATTTTGTTGTTAAGACTGATTTCATTTATTCGCCAAATATTCATGACAAAGTTTAATTTAGTAGTAATTTTTTGAGTTATTTTAAGTTTTTTTCGAAGTTTGTTTAGCTTATTTTTTACTAAGTCCAAAAATAAGAGATTGCCTAACGTATAATAAAACGGTTTTTAAATATTTTCTAATAAACCATATATTTTGTAAACCTTCTTTTATTTTAAAACCACATCTTGTATACTTAGCCAAAAAATCAACATAGTCTTTTTTTATACTTAGTGTCGAAACGAGCTAGTATGCGTAAACTGTTCTCCAGGGCCGCGCCGGGCACGCTCAATATAGTTTTGTACCGGCACTGTGTCCTCCAGCGAGAAAATTGAGTTCAAACACGAGTCCGTCGCGCGGTCACCGGTGAGCCCCACGGCCTGAACGGGTAGTATTGCTGTCGCTCACCGGTGAGCTCCACGGCCCAAACGGAACAACTACTAAAGTTGAATCGGCGTTCAATGTGTTAAAAAATTTTCAGAGACTATACACTGCAGAAGATTACGTGAATGTGATAAAGACTTGCACAAAAAAGACCCCTCTAGTACCTATAAAGATGGAAAAAGAAGACTTCGTGAGCACTGAGAAATTAGAAAAAAATATAACAAATCGAAAGATGTTCATTAATAAGGTTAAAGTTAATTGGCTAAAGACCAAACATATCCAAATAAGAAAGGATAATGTACACTCTGTCTTCATGAGTTCAGATAATAATGAGGAATATCAAGAGTTATATATAGGGCGAAAATTTAAAGGAAGCGCGCTTCCTTTATGCTCAGAACTCCTTATTCCTCTTTGGCCAGACGGAAAACCTATTACCCAGGCTAAATTAGATGACCTAAAATCAATGTTCAGTCTAATTCCTGAGGATTGCCTGTCCTTTTATAAAAACCTGCAGGGTATAGAAGGACCCGATTATATTGAAGGATTTGCTGGTGAACAAGACTTTGAATTCGAAGAAGAACGTATATCGTAGATATTTTTAATTACAAAATATACTTTTTTTTTCTATTTAATCTTGTTTTATTATTATTTTCTTTGTCGTACATGTCGTTTGGAACGTTTTGCGCAAATTAAAATTTTAAATGTACCATGAATATTGCAATAAACCAAAAACGTTCCACAGCAATATTTTTATGAATATTAAGAAAAGCATTAACATTAGAAGTCTAAGGCTGGTGTTCACCAACACTAAACCGTCTGTTTAAATATTAAAACAGTTGTTTAAGCAATATTTCCTGTTCACCACAACCTAAACATCGGTTATTGACGTTAACCGGATGATTATCTTAACCGAGCATCACGACATTGTTTAAACGTTGGTTACAATAGTTTTACAGAACTTTTGTAGGTTATATTGTTCGATTTCCTAACGAAGTACTTATATATTTGTGAAAAATAATGGCTTTTAATTTTATAATGGATGGTGAATACAATCTCAATATGTTAGATTATTTGGATGAGTTAGAAACGTTGACGAGAAGACCTAGAATCTTTCAAAATCGCCATAACTTTTATGAAGAATACGACGAAATTTCATTCAAGACCAGGTTTCGTTTATCCAAGCGCAGTGCTCTTTATATTCTGGGATTAATTGAAGATAAATTAGAATTTAACACTGATAAGTAAGTACCTATAATACTACTCGCTGACTCTTTTTTATTATTCACATACCAGAAAGGTAAATTCATTTCTTTGATTTGTTTTCAGGAATAATTCACTATCTCCCACAAACCAGTTACTATTAACATTGAGGTTTTATTACTTTTGTTTACAATTATAACATAAATATAATACTACGAAACTTCACCAGAGAATCAAAATGAATGACACTGACAGACCAGAAAGAGCGCGCTAATAAACCTTCCAACGCAACATGTTTCTCGTAAAGCGAAAGAAACAATGCTGCCGTCAATAGCATAGTTGCAGTAAGTACGCTATAGACGGTTTCGAGAAAAACGCGGTAAAAGTTTTGGTGAGAAAATCTTCCATAAATCTTTTGTTTGTAATCAGATGATGATGGTTGATACGTTAAATGAAAGAGAACCTAAGCACCTATCTATTACTTATTTGGAAACCAATACTGAGTAATTGAAAGACAAAATAAGTTCATAAACTTAGTTATTCTAAGTATCTCCTAGAGGCTCTCTGATAGGTAACATTTAGCATAAACACAGTAAGTGCGTTTTTTACTGTATTTATGCTAAGTAACCATATAAATTTATGATTAAATTTATACCATATAAATTTATGATTAAATTTATACCATATAAATTTATGATTAAATTTATATGGTTTATAAGTTTTATTTTATCAGGCTTTAGTGATAATAAAACAATTAGTTTTTAGTTTTAATTAATATATTTGGAAAATTTTATAATCTTGTTTTAGATAATATACTGTTTTTAACTGTTGCTAAAAATAACCTAGCAATAAAATTTGACAAATCATGACAAATCATGTGAATGAAATTGACATTTAGTTTAAATCAAACTTCTTTCTTACAATTATGTAGCCCTTAAGCGCAGGCCACACCGCCAGCTAGCGAGCGAGCGAGCGAGCTAGCTGCATCGTCGTATATTACGTTCGTAGCATTTGTTTCGCTGACATAGCTTATCTCGTAGTTTACGGTGTGAACCGAAGTATGAAAAGAGGTGAACCGATGCCCGCTCGGCTTGCTCGCTCACTCACTAGCTGGCGGTGTGGCCTGTGCTTGATCACATAATAAATGACAAAATAACGTTTCTTAATTTTACTTAATTGAATCAGTCTTTTCAGTTAAAAAACGGCACAACTAAGAATTTAATTTTCTTCCATTAATCACTCAACTCAAGTTAAGAGGGTTGTCACATTTTGCACCTCTCTCGCTCACATGGGACCAAATTTTTAATAACGTTAAATGAAAAGATGCATTTTTGAAAAATGTAATCAATGGGCGGTCTACAAAATAATATTAGTTTAATAGGTAATTATTAAAAACACATTTTTATTGTGGCATTTATTTACATCATCTCAAAAACAGATCATAACACTTAATTACATAAGTTTATTAGATAACACAATAGAAATGTGTTTTTGAATAACTACCTATTAAATTAATATTATTTTGTAGACCGCCCATTGATTACATTTTTCAAAAAAGCATTTTTTCATTTAACATTCTTAAAAATTAGGTTTTGTGTGAGCGAGAGAGGTGCAAAATGTGACAACGCTCTTAACTTAATATGTATTATTCAGTCTTCTCAATACTAATTATTTTAGAAACACAGATGCTAATGTAAGGCAAAACGAATTATCCAAATTAGCTTTACATTTCTAATAAACTAAAAATCCTTTCTTCGGTATCAAATCAACACTTATAGATTAATCGAACAACACATAAGAATCTTAACCGTGAATAACAAAAGTTATAATCATTTAGGATAAAAAATAAAGCTTTCTTCTTTAACATTGAAACAAAATTAAAATATTCAATGAATTAGGGATCGTTGATTCTCCTACGAAAACAAGAAGGCGAGAACTAATTAATCGTCAAACTCCTTGGAAAGATTCAAGGATGCATCGTCAACTGGCAAGTCAAACCAGAATTGCCTTCGGCTGGGTAACATCAAGGGAACGAGATCTTTGACAATTCTCTCTTTTCGTGAAATGGCGATACCCCTTGGTGAACTTCTCTGTTCAGCACAAGGGAATTGTTTGTTTTTTAAAATTTTGGCTTGTAAAAAGTTTAAGGTCCTGAATTCCTCATCAGCGTGAGATTTTTTGTAGAACAAATTGTACTCTCCACGGACAACTTTGACCACAGTGAAATTCTTAACGTATTCCCGGTCTTTCAATGCTCGCATTTTCTGTTCAGAATGAAAGTCACAAAATTTGTAAAAATCCCGGACATCCATTAATTTTAGAATATTTAATCCTGAGTTAGAGGTTCGAACGGCTTCTACGTAATCATTAAAGTCGCAAACATTTTTCATTTTTTGAAGAGATTGCTCCACTTGGTGGTGGAAGCTGTCAGCTGAATTGAATGTATGTCCTGGTTCTAGGTACTTTATAGTGATAGAGCGTGCTTCAATTAAATCACTGTTGACAACATTGACAAGAAACGAAAAGAGTGTCCAGTTCTTGTTTTGTGACGAACAATTATCTGCCCAAATCACCAAATGACTTTTGTTCCGGTGGTGTATTAAAAAAGCTCTAAATGTTGAAACAATGTCATGACCATTTCGACCTGAAATGGCTTCGTGCCATAAGACAGCGTAGGGATTATTTTCTTTAGTAGATTTACCTAAAGGAGCAAAAGTCTCGTTGAATGCAATAATTCGAGGACAGAATATTGCTACTTTGTAACTGTCCATGCGAGGCAGCATTACCACTTTTTGAAGATCCACACATACATAAACGGTGTCATTATCTTTATGTTCTTCTACGTTTTTCTTGTCCAATTTGTACGCCTTCCTGCTCTCTGTATAGCGTTGGCGATGTTCAACTTGATTGTTACATGTAGCACAAGTTATATTAGGAGCCTTATTGAATTCGCAAGCATGTATGTCGTATACAGCACAAAGTTCACACTCTTCATTGCCCAGTACGGCGAAGGAAATGTTGTGGCTCTTTACGACTCTTCGGTAAACTTCGTAAGAGCATGCAGAGTCTGAGTATATTTTGTTAAAATCGGCATGCATCATTGTGACAGTGATATCGCTGGGTAAATACAAACGATGCGGGGCATGTTCACGGCGGTAATGCGATATTGCAGGGTTATAAGTCATTATGTGTGAAGTTATCAATGTTTTATCCTTTGACAGCGACGATCTGTCATAGTGTCCACGTTTGTCTTTGAGGTCATCGTTTTCACTTGCATGAAGAACTCGAAAAACTTTTGTGTCATTTTTAGGATTGTAACCTAATGTTGCTAAAAAAAACGTCTTGCATACCTGCACTGGACTTTCATGACCACGAACAGTAAAAAAGTAATTAAAGGTTTGGTTTCGTTTTGGCTCTATATTTATATTTTTTCGAGATTTGACATTCGCGACGCTGACATTGTTTTTGATGAACATGCCTTTTCCTGCTGCATCTAGGGCCGAGTAACTTGAATTAATCACCTGACGTTGTTCCATACTAATGTTTTTGGTACAGAGCTTCTTACACGTAGGTTTGCAGGGTTCTTTCAGAGAAAGTTTTTCTATCATACCTTTTTTTTTCTTTTCTTCTCTTTCCGCAGGCGATTCTTCTATTATTTTCCTCTTACGTATAGTACCTCTCTTAGTCAAAGTAGTCTTCTCAGCTTCAATAACTGTATCCTCGCTTTGAGTTATTGACGTAGCTTGCCTTTCTTCGTTGTTTGTTCTTTTATTGTTTGTATCTTGAACGATTTCCTTTTCAGTAATAGCTTGTTGTGAACCACTTATAATTGTCTCCGTTTCAACTCTGTTTTCCTGGGTATTTGTTTGTTGGTCTATTTGATCATCAGGATCTTGGATGTTTCCTTCAGCCTCAGCACGTTTATCACATTTTCTTTGGTTATGTAACTTTATTTTACTCTTATTAGTTTTGTGTTTTTTTATAACATCGTTTTCTTCAATCGAAGTATCTAAATCAGTAGTGTCAAGTTCTTTAGTTGTAACACAATAGTTTTTGTCTTTCACACTGTCATCGGAATCAAAATCTTTGTACAAATAAAAATCCTCATTATCAGAAAAATAATCAGTTGTATGTGAAGCTGATGGTTTGTTACATGATTTCCTCGGTGAAATACGCCTTTCAGTTGTCATTACAGGTGTAATTTTTGTAGTAGATGAAAATGGTGAGCTGGCTCTTTCAATAATAATAGAAGTTTCATGAATGGGTTCGACTTCGATGGTCTTTTTGCGACATAGTTTCAAAAAGCTATCATTTCTCAAATCATCTTCACTAAAATCTGAATTCTCCACAAATGAGTAGCTAGAATTAGGTGATATTGGCATTACCTCAGTGCATAGTAAATTAGGTACAGTTCCTGGATACTGAGAATTTTCTACCACTTGCCGAACTCTAGACATTATTAGATCTCGCCGAGAACTCATTGTTCCGCTGAAACAAAATAAATAATTTGCTTGCAGTTTGTTTGTTGGTATTACTAACAACGGTGGCCGAGCACTGTTTCCAGCCATAGGATAAGGAAATATTTAAGTTGTAACTACTAAGCACTTACCTTGATTTACATTAATTAGTTCAAGGCTTGTAAAATAACGATGCAGGCTGGTATGAATCTCCAGAAAGTTGTTGGTTTGCCTGATGCATGTAGTGTGGTGCAGAGGTGAATACTGGGACTAAAACATTACAATAAGTTTCTATTTAAAACCCCTGACACACATCTAATACGTTCCCTACACAAATTTAAGCATCCCGACCACATCAGATATTCAAAGAAAGAACATATCAAAATTAGTTTATTAATTTAGAAGCTATGTGACCTACTAACTTCCCAAATCAAGTAAACAAGAATAAAATATACGAGTAATTACCTTGTGTTTTCGCGCCAACGCGGTGACAACCGGGCGTGCACTTTTCACTAAAACTAAGCAGAGACTGTCTGCCCCTCAATCAAGTGCCCCTGCCTCGCCTCCCCGCACACTCCCGCGCACCCCCGCGAATTGAAATTATTCTTTCTCCGGCCAAGTTACTGCTTGTATTATAAGACAAATTATATGACTTTTAGTTACAATTACTTATTATGCTCACAGTGAAGCAACTTTACTGCATTGTATTTATGACGTAGCATTATATCACAGCTACTTAGATATGCAGTAAAAACGACTTACAATTCTTATAATAAGTTATAAGATCATATTAAAAGTATGTACTTCTTAAGTATGAGTACAGTATAGCTGATTTACTGCTCCTATGGTAATTACACCTGACCGTTATCGCTATGCCTGCTGTCTAAACATGAACACAGGATGGCTACATGCTCTCAATATAATAAGTACCCTTATGTAAGACCTGATTACGTTACTTCATAAACGCAATATCGCATCGAACTGTCTTTGTGGTAAGTAATCTGGAACCTACGCTTAAGATCGTTACTAAGCATACGTGCAGTATCGCAGCATACTGTTTTTAAGACTAGCTCACTCGTTTAGTAAATATTGTGAAACTGCTTAGGATCAAAACAGTATATCTTCTTAGTATCTATTTGCTAGGCTTATATCCAATTTTAATACAGTAAATGACTTAACATATTAGTAGTATAGATGTCATACTGTACTTTGGCCGAGAGACTCTGAAGAAGAACTTCTGCAGTAAGTGTACCCACTGTAATCATGCTTTGTGATGTAAAAAAAATGCTCGACTTACTGCAAATTTTGAATTGTTAAAATTGGTTTAAAAAGAGATTGAAACGAATGGGTAAGATAAAAATGTAGATCTCGATATCGTGATCACGGCTGTTTAACTAACTCATTTTTGACAAAAATCCGACTTACTGTAACTATGCTATTGAGGGCAGAATGAACAGCAACTTTCATATTTTATGGCATAAGCTATTATCCGGCCATATTTAAAAGTTGTAAGCGTGTATGAGATTTCGTGCTGTAACTTTACATTTTATTTGGTAGTGTTGCATTGCATTCAAAAACGCTCGGTTATGTCTCGGTTATGCAACCGAACGCCGAAAGATGATGGTGAACAGGAAAAAACCGCTCCTTGTTTAACAATTGATTAAATATTAACAACTCGATTACAGAATCAATGTTTAAGTTTGTTTCGGTGCACATGGCCCTAAAATAGGGTCACATTAAAACTCGATCATGTCATCTATAGCATACATAAGTATCAGTAGAAAAAAAATAAAAATTTCATTAAGTAATACGAGATTGAACTTTAATCGCAATTATCTCAAAATGTCAAGTTAGTGGGTTGGAACTAGGGAATGCAATCCGGACTATCCGTAATCCGAAATATCCGGATATCCGCCCATTTTTAGTCGACTTGTAAATCCGGATTCGAAAATCAAATCCGCGGATTTTCTGAATAATAAGAAGTTGTAATTCGCAATTACTTTATCACTCGTACCTACATATATTCGTGTCGCCTATGGAGGACGCGAGCGGGGCACTGCGCCGGCACCGTGCGCGGGACGCGGGACGCGAGTGCGTCCTTGATCGGATCGTTCCGTTCATTCGACGACAGCGACGAGCGAGAGAAAAGCATCTTTGTGCGCGCAATCGGATTAGACCGGCGATTTCGTACGTAAGTAGATAAAATAATTATCTATATTCATTGTTCTTTAATTCTATGGTTTAAGACATTTATTTCTTTAAAATAGAGTACAATTATTCACTTACAATGAGAAACATTTATTGCATAAATGTTTCTTGGAAAGAGTATCTGATTCGAATCGGTACCTATGAACTTAGAAGTAGGTACAATATTGTTAGTCACTAACACTGTTAGTACAATAAAGCCTTTTTTTTGTATGTCAATATGAATGGTTTATAATAGTTTAAAATTAGTAAAATATTGAGTTATTAAATGAGGTAGATATAATTACGTAACTTGACAATGTGAATTTTAATCAGTGTAGGTATAAAAATAAAATTAGTGTAAAAAGATAGATACATATTTAAAAACTAATATACAAAAGGAGTCAATTCAATAGGGCAAGAAGTTTAGGAAATATAGGGACAATTGTAAAGTGAACATAATATTCTAAGATAGTTTTTTGTTATGTGCAATATAATTATTTAATAAGTAAGTATATACAGCAAGCGCTACTTCGCCTTTAGATATGCTATCGCTACAAAGTCAGCCTGTATGTCGCATAGTAAAGTCTCTTCACCTCTTCGATACAACCTTATTTTTAGTATATGCGAAACCTTAAAAGGGATCGTTGTACTCATCATTATGAACAACTTTTACTATGAGAGCAACCCTGAAATCGCGAAAAAAAAATCAGTTCAGTTCCATACATTATGTTGAGTTATCCTTACTTCCTTACTAATATTATAAAAGCGAAAGTGAGTTTGTTTGTTACGTCTTCAGGCCTAAATGGCAAAACCGATTTTGATGCATTTTGGTACAGTGATAGTTGGGACTCTGGGGACGGACATAGGCTAATTTTTTAAAAAGTAATAAACGCGGGTGAAGACGCGAGTAAAAGCTAGTACGAACATAAATGTATGGATCAGCTGATGTTCATATACTAAACATACTTTCATAAACTAAAAATAAGGTCCACGCCTGCTATCAGCTATGCGCCTAAATCTCACCTTCACCTTACGCCCGCGCCGCGGCCGTTTGTGTATAATTCACGCCGGAATTCATAAATTGCATTTGATTATATTGCATAATAATGTTCATTTGTTTCAGTATAAACTATAGACTATGGATTTCAAAGAATATCCCAAAAAATCTGGCGATGCATCAAGTGTATGGGCTCATTTCTTAAGATCCTCGAATGGCTCGGAAGCAAAATGCAAAATTTGTCAACGAGTTTTTAAGATTAAAGGCAGTACATCAACCTTACACAATCACCTTAACAATTGTCATGCCATAATTCGGCCTTCTACTGCTACGACGAATAGCAACAATGGTGATGAAATGTCTATTATCAAACGACCAAAAATGACTGATTATTACAAAAGTGAAGATTCACTAGAATATGTTATTGCGAGAATGGTATCTTTAGATGGAATTGCTTTTAAGCTGTTTTGCACATCTGAGGACCTAAAAAAACTACTCCGTAAAGGAGGTTATACAAAATTGCCAAGTTCTCCAAATACAATCAAAAATATTGTTATGGGAGTTTATGAAGATGAACAAAAGAGACTGAAGCAAGAAATTCATCAATTAAAATTAAAAAACCAAAAATTTGGTTTGACGTTTGACGAATGGACCTCTGTTAACAACCACCGCTACATAAATATTAATATACATAACAGATCCTTCAAACGTGGCTTTTTTCGCAACATGGGTTTGATTCGAATATATGGATCTATGCCAGCTGAGCTGTGTATTTCTTTGATACGGACTAGATTGGCTTTATACGATCTCACTTTAGATGACTGTGATGTTCTTAGCATGACCACAGATGGAGCGAGTGTGATGTGCAAAGTAGGACGTCTTTTGCCCATATTTCATCAAATATGTCTAGCTCATGGGATACATTTAGGTATATGTGATGTGTTATACAGTAAAAACCATTGCCATTTACCGTCGCAGTCGGTTAATGATCTGCTCCCTTCATTAAATACAGATATTGGTGTTTCATCTGAAGACGAGGAAGAGTCAGTTATAGAAGGCGAATTTCTCGTTGAAAGAGCTGGTTCTGCTTCTCCATTAAACTTAGACTTTCGAAGCATTTTAAAAAAAGTTAGGACAACAGTAAAACTCTTTAGAAATTCTCCGACTAAAAACGATTCTGTCTTACAAAAGTATGTCCAAAATGAATTTGGGAAAGAACTTGTACTGTTGCTTGACTGCAAGACACGGTGGAGTAGTATGGCCACGATGCTAGAAAGATTTATTAAATTAAAAACCTGTATTCAAAAGTCATTACTGGATTTAAAAAGCGATATCAACTTCACTGATGAAGAGTTTAACTTAATCCAAGATCTGCAAATGTCTTTAGATATTGTTAAAGCGACTGTGGAAGCTTTGTGCAGAAGAGACGCAACTCTGATCACTGCTGATACTACACTGAAACTGATGATCGAAAGTTTGGAGAAAAAAGGAGGAAATCTCACAAAAAGTGTTTCTGACGCCTTAAAAAAAAGGGTTAAAGAACGACGTTTACATTGTGTCGCAGGTACGATGTTTTATCTCCACAATCCGTGTGAATTTTCCAACTCACCCTCTGATGAAGTATTTTATAAGCCATCTAAGGCAGAAATAGAAGAAGTAATTTGCAGAACTGTAGAAAGCCGTATTAATCCTATAGAAATGTCTGTTGAATCACATAAAACTATTTCCAGAGAACAAGAGTCTTTAGATCAAGAAATGAGTTTTCGAGAGAGATTAGCATTTGAGTTAAACAAAATCAACAAGGCTGGAGAAGAAAATGTGCTTATCAGCCGGAAGCCTGAAACTGATATTCCCAGTTTAGTGCGAGTAGAGATGGCGTTATTCGAGGATAGTGGTTCACGAGGACGATATTTGGAGGCCGCTTACAAGCATCTTCAATGCATTCCCCCTACAAGCGTTGAATCAGAGCGTGCTTTTTCTGCAGCAGGAATTATGTGTAACCAAATTCGCAGCAGGTTAAACGATAGCACTTTAGATGCTTTATTATTTTTGAGGTCACATTTTATGTCTCATAAAATAACATAGTCTTTTTTCAAATTAAGTTGATTAATTAAGTGAAGTTAAATTATTTTGTTACCTTTGTTATGTTATTAATTTGTCAAGAAGTCAATTATTTATGTTTACCAGAATTTCTTTTAATTTTTACTTTTAATTGTTTTAGTAACGTTACTAAGCTGACAGCTCACGAGTCACAGACTGATTATTTTAATAATGCGGATTATTTTCGTGTGTAACGTATAATAATTTGAGAAGAAGTTTTAATAGTCTTTATTTTTGATCTCCAAAGTTTATTTTAATTTGTACTTATTATTTTGATTTGAAATTGAATAATTACAAATATCAAAAATAAAATAAAAATCGTATGATTTGATTTTCCAGTGTTTTTATTTTAATCCATTTACACAAATATAAGAAACATCATATTAATAAACTGATATAAGTAGATTTGTTTATTTTCATGAAAAATCCGTAAAATCCGGATAATCCGGATTGGACCAAAAATCCGTTCTTAAAAATCCGGATTCTAAAACAGGACGGATTTGCATTCTCTAGTTGGAACGTTTTTCAGGAACTACGTCCAATTGTGGGAGTGTTGTCGCGCCACCATGTGTACCGACAACAATTGAATTTCTATTGTGTCTGGGGAAATCCGACGTATTGCTTCCTTGTTTGTATTGCGAACTTATGACGAAGAGCGGCATCGTCGCGTGAATTTTGTCATTTTAAGGGGAATGACCCTAGGTAGCTATGCCTAAGTACTTGGTCAGCTGCTAGGGAAGATACATCGTGTTTTATCTAAGAAAAATCTTTAAAAATATCCTGTGACTAAAGTATTGCTTCTATTGCTCTGATTTTTGGTGTGTGGCCTGAAAATGATACAAAGTATATGAGGATTCATTTAATGCCTCTCGCTTTTATCAACGTTGTATAAAGAGGGACAGGATTGTCACTTCCCATACCGACTGAGTAATTGACATCGCATCAGGATCCTTTTTCTTGTTGTTTGTTTCAATTTGGGCATCCTTTCTGATTAAAAGTCCCCGGTGTGCTTTACCTGCGGTTGCAGATAGGTGCCATTTGTAATGATTTGAGTTCATTCCTACGTTCATACCTGTTTCCTGTAGGCAGGCTATGTGGATGCTCCTAGCAGAAAGTTCAGCGTCAATGTTTTTTTTTTTTTTTAGTTGGTTTTGAGGCCCCGCGGACGTTCCAAGTTGCAACACTCAAGTCTGGGCAATTGCAGCAGAAGGCGGATTTCTAAGTATTGTATAAACAGTTGTATGCAGGACTTCACCTGATATCGTCATGTTCGTGAACGGGCGCCGTCAGTAGGGATTGGTCATCTCTTAGCTGCCACGGCTTATTTTAATTTTTGAATCGCTTTTGACTCCCATTTTTTTGTTGCAGACGCTTTTAACGTGCAAGTCTTTCTACATTGTTCTCACATACCTACTTAATTTCAATGTGAATGATATAACCAATATTTTGCAACAATATTTTGATTTAAAAGATTGTCCGTGGAGTCTCCCGCCCGCTCCTCTCCACAGAGATCTACGCCTTGGAATGGGCCACTAGCCTCAACCTTCCGACCAACTGACCGACTCCCTGACAA
The DNA here is from genome assembly GCA_947568875.1 of Fissipunctia ypsillon. Lineage (NCBI taxonomy): Eukaryota > Metazoa > Arthropoda > Insecta > Lepidoptera > Noctuidae > Fissipunctia > Fissipunctia ypsillon. Next base: position 11,576,525 of record OX387668.1, read on the forward strand.
TTCAAAAGTGCCTGTAATCGGTTCATCCGAAATAAATGCTTTGAGTTTGTTTGAGTTTATCGGTGTACCCAGTAGTGACGCTAATTGTTCACACGGTGTTAACGGGCTAGGTAGTTGGGGCTGTTCTTTTGAAACCGGTTTTTATTAGCTGTACTTGCCCGGCTTTTATAAATCAGACGCGGCAATTAGGATGTCTTCTCCTCCCCAGAACGTCTCGTTAAGGCGAGGTAGACCCTGCGAAGTAGGTATTTAACGCTACCAACCTACCCACGGAGCGAGCCGTGCGCTTACGTCGCCAGCGTGAACTCACATGAACCCAAAATGTGTCACAGTATAGGTAAGCGTGTCGTGTAGGCAGTAGGTCAACTCATTGGAACGAAGTTCTTTGACGCGGCTTGGCAGAAATCGTCACTAACGAAAAAGCGCGTTCATACTTTCTTCTTTAAAATTCACACTCACTCTCTCTCTCTCTCTATTAAGAGAGAAAATTTTCAAATTTTCCTTCATGGGTGTCGTTTTCAAGGTTTTCGAGGGTGCTGAAACCGATATTAAAGTCAAAATGAAAGTCCAAGATGGCGGCCGTGAAAATTTTCAAAATTTCCTTCATGGGTGTCGTTTTCAAGGTTTTCGAGGGTGCTAAAGCCGATAGTAAAGTCAAAATGAAAATTCAAGATGGCGGCTGTGAAAATTTTCAAGTTTTTCATCATGGGTGTTGTTTTCATGGTTTTCGCGGGTGCTAAAGCCGATAGTAAAGTCAAAATGAAAGTCCAAGATGGCGGCCGTGAAAATTTTCAAAATTTCCTTCATGGGTGTCGTTTTCAAGGTTTTCGAGGGTGCTAAAGCCGATAGTAAAGTCAAAATGAACATTCAAGATGGCGGCTGTGAAAATTTTCAAGTTATTCATCATGGGTGTAGTTTTCATGGTTTTCGCGGGTGCTAAAGCCGATAGTAAAGTCAAAATGAAAATATAAGATGGCGGCCGTGAAAATTTTCAAATTTTCCATTTTCCTTCATGGGTGTTGTTTTCAAGGTTTTAGAGGGTGCTGAAACCGATAGTAAAGTCAAAATGAAAATCCAAGATGGCGGCTGTGAACATTTTCAAATTTTCCATCATGGGTGTCGTTTTCATGGTTTTCGCGGGTGCTAAAGCCGATAGTAAAGTCAAAATGAAAATCCAAGATGGCCACCGTGAAAATTTCAAATTTTCCTTCATGGGAGTCGTTTTCAAGGTTTTCGAGGGTGCTGAAAGCGATAGTAAAGTCAAAATGAAAATCCAAGATGGCAGACATAAATATTTTCAAATTTTTCATCATGGGTGTCGTTTTCAAGGTTTTCGAGGGTGCTAAAGCCGATACTAAAGTCAAAATGAAAATATAAGATGGCGGCCGTGAAAATTTTCAAATTTTCCATTTTCCTTCATGGGTGTCGTTTTCATGGTTTTCGCGGGTGCTAAAGCCGATAGTAAAGTCAAAATGAAAATCCAAGATGGCGGCCGTGAAAATTTTCAAATTTTCCTTCATGGGTGTCGTTTTCAAGGTTTTCGAGGGTGCTGAAACCGATAGTAAAGTCAAAATGAAAATCCAAGATGGCGGCTGTGAAAATTTTCAAGTTTTTCATCATGGGTGTCGTTTTCAAGGTTTTCGAGGGTGCTAAAGCCGATAGTAGTCAAAATGAACATTCAAGATGGCGGCTGTGAAAATTTTCAAGTTATTCATCATGGGTGTCGTTTTCATGGTTTTCGCGGGTGCTAAAGCCGATAGTAAAGTCAAAATGAAAATCCAAGATGGCGGCTGTGAACATTTTCAAATTTTCCATCATGGGTGTCGTTTTCATGGTTTTCGCGGGTGCTAAAGCCGATAGTAAAGTCAAAATGAAAATCCAAGATGGCGGCTGTGAACATTTTCAAATTTTCCATCATGGGTGTCGTTTTCATGGTTTTCGCGGGTGCTAAAGCCGATAGTAAAGTCAAAATGAAAATCCAAGATGGCCACCGTGAAAATTTCAAATTTTCCTTCATGGGAGTCGTTTTCAAGGTTTTCGAGGGTGCTGAAAGCGATAGTAAAGTCAAAATGAAAATCCAAGATGGCAGACATAAATATTTTCAAATTTTTCATCATGGGTGTCGTTTTCAAGGTTTTCGAGGGTGCTAAAGCCGATACTAAAGTCAAAATGAAAATATAAGATGGCGGCCGTGAAAATTTTCAAATTTTCCATTTTCCTTCATGGGTGTCGTTTTCATGGTTTTCGCGGGTGCTAAAGCCGATAGTAAAGTCAAAATGAAAATCCAAGATGGCGGCTGTGAAAATTTTCAAGTTTTTCATCATGGGTGTCGTTTTCAAGGTTTTCGAGGGTGCTAAAGCCGATAGTAGTCAAAATGAACATTCAAGATGGCGGCTGTGAAAATTTTCAAGTTATTCATCATGGGTGTCGTTTTCATGGTTTTCGCGGGTGCTAAAGCCGATAGTAAAGTCAAAATGAAAATATAAGATGGCGGCCGTGAAAATTTTCAAATTTTCCATTTTCCTTCATGGGTGTTGTTTTCAAGGTTTTAGAGGGTGCTGAAACCGATAGTAAAGTCAAAATGAAAATCCAAGATGGCGGCTGTGAACATTTTCAAATTTTCCATCATGGGTGTCGTTTTCATGGCTTTCGCGGGTGCTAAAGCCGATAGTAAAGTCAAAATGAAAATCCAAGATGGCGACTGTGAAAATTTCAAATTTTCCTTCATGGGTGTCGTTTTCAAGGTTTTCGAGGGTGCTGAAACCGATAGTAAAGTCAAAATGAAAATCCAAGATGGCGGCCATAAATATTTTCAAATTTTTCATCATGGGTGTCGTTTCCATGATTTTTGAGAGTGCTATAGCCGATAGTAAAGTCAAAATGAAAATACAAGATGGCGGCCGTGAAAATTGTCAAATTTTCCTTCATGGGTGTCGTTTTCAAGGTTTTCGAGGGTGCTGAAACCGATAGTAAAGTCAAAATGAAAATCCAAGATGGCGGCTGTGAACATTTTCAAATTTTTCATCATGGGTGTCGTTTTCAAGGTTTTTGAGGGTACTGAAACCGACAGTAAAGTCAAAATGAAAATCCAAGATGGCGGCCGTGAACATTTTCAAATTTTCCATCAGTGGTGTCGTTTTCATGGCTTTCGCGGGTGCTAAAGCCGATAGTAAAGTCAAAATGAAAATACAAGATGGCGGCCGTGAAAATTTTCAAATTTTTCGTCATGGGTGTAGTTTTTCTAGTTTTCGAGGATACTAAAGTCGACAGTGAGGTCAAAATGTAAAATGAAAATTTTGTTTTTGTATTAAATCATATGTGAGATGAACGGACTGACGGTGTCTCCCGACTGCACATATTTTTTAGAAACAGACCAGAAGAAAGAAACAGAAAAATACGTACAATGGTGATGCTGATGGTGGGGTTTTATTTTAAATTAGGTACCTATATACAAATTAGTTTTGGATATTTATAATTTATTACGGATTATTTATTGACGAAACCCAGTGTTATATTAGGGCCATGCCTAATAGGTTGATTGGAAATGATACGATTGTCGAAATTAAAGTGTCCCATAATAGTATCAAAACAAGGATTGGCGAAATCTCTAGAAAAAAAAAAATTTAAATAGTAAAACATTATAAAACCGAGTGCGTCGGAGGACTTCCAACAGGACCTCCTCCTCCCCTCCTCCTCCTCCTCCCCGAACCCCCGGATCCCGGAATCCTCCCGGGATCCTTGTTACGTGATGACTCTTACATGATTTTACATAAAAAAAAAGTTTTACAGCCACCATCTTGGATTTTCATTTTGACTTTATTATCAGTTTCAGCACCCGCGAAAACCATGAAAACGACATCCATGAAGGAAAATTTGAAAATTTTCACGGCAGCCATCTTGGATTTTCATTTTGACTTTACTATCGGCTTTAGTGCCCGCGAAAACCATGAAAACGACATCCATGATGAAAAATTTGAAAATGTTCACAACCGCCATCTTGGATTTTCATTTTGACTTTACTATCGGTTTCAGCACCCTCGAAAACCCTGAAAACGACATCCATGAAGGAAAATTTGAAATTTTCACGGTCGCCATCTTGGATTTTCATTTTGACTTTACTATCGGCTTTAGCACCCGCGAAAGCCATGAAAACGACACCCATGATGGAAAATTTGAAAATGTTCACAGCCGCCATCTTGGATTTTCATTTTGACTTTACTATCGGTTTCAGCACCCTCTAAAACCTTGAAAACAACACCCATGAAGGAAAATGGAAAATTTGAAAATTTTCACGGCCGCCATCTTATATTTTCATTTTGACTTTACTATCGGCTTTAGCACCCTCGAAAACCCTGAAAACGACATCCATGAAGGAAAATTTGAAAATTTTCACGGCAGCCATCTTGGATTTTCATTTTGACTTTACTATCGGCTTTAGTGCCCGCGAAAACCATGAAAACGACATCCATGATGAAAAACTTGAAAATTTCCACAGCCACCATCTTGAATTTTCATTTTGACTTTACTATCGGCTTTAGCACCCTTGAAAACCTTGAAAACTACACCCATGAAGGAAAATTTGCAAATTTTCACGGCCGCCATCTTGGATTATCATTTTGACTTTACTATTGGCTTCAGCACCCTCGAAAACCATGAAAACGACATCCATGAAGGAAAATTTGAAAATTTCCACAGCCACCATCTTGAATTTTCATTTTGACTTTACTATCGGCTTTAGTGCCCGCGAAAACCATGAAAACGACATCCATGATGAAAAATTTGAAAATGTTCACAACCGCCATCTTGGATTTTCATTTTGACTTTACTATCGGTTTCAGCACCCTCGAAAACCCTGAAAACGACATCCATGAACGAAAATTTGAAAATTTTCACGGCAGCCATCTTGGATTTTCATTTTGACTTCACTATCGGCTTTAGTGCCCGCGAAAACCATGAAAACGACATCCATGATGAAAAACTTGAAAATTTCCACAGCCGCCATCTTGAATTTTCATTTTGACTTTACTATCGGCTTTAGCACCCTTGAAAACCTTGAAAACTACACCCATGAAGGAAAATTTGCAAATTTTCACGGCCGCCATCTTGGATTATCATTTTGACTTTACTATTGGCTTCAGCACCTCCAAAAACCATGAAAACGTCACCCATGAAGAAAAATTTGAAAATTTTCACAGCTGCCATCTTGGATTTTCATTTTGACTTTATTATTGGCTTCAGCACCCTCTAAAACCATGAAAACGACACCCATGATGAAAAACTTGAAAATTTTCACAGCCGCCATCTTGAATTTTCATTTTGACTACTATCGGCTTTTGCACCCGCGAAAACCTTGAAAACGACACCCATGATGAAAAACTTGACAATTTTCACAGCCGCCATCTTTAATTTTCATTTTGACTTTACTATCGGCTTTAGCACCCTCGAAAACCTTGAAAACGACACCCATTAAGGAAAATTTGAAAATTTTCACGGCCGCCATCTTGGATTTTCATTTTGACTTTACTATCGGCTTTAGCACCCTCGAAAACCTTGAAAACGACACCCATGAAGGAAAATTTGAAAATTTTCACGGCCGCCATCTTGGATTTTCATTTTGACTACTATCGGTTTCAGCACCCTCGAAAACCTTGAAAACGACACCCATGAAGGAAAATTTGGAAATTTTCACGGCCGCCATCTTGGATTTTCATTTTGACTTTACTATCGGCTTTAGCACCCTCGAAAACCTTGAAAACGACACCCATGAAGGAAAATTTGAAAATTTTCACGGCCGCCATCTTGGATTTTCATTTTGACTTTACTATCGGTTTCAGCACCCTCGAAAACCTTGAAAACGACACCCATGAAGGAAAATTTGGAAATTTTCACGGCCGCCATCTTGGATTTTCATTTTGACTTTACTATCGGCTTTAGCACCCTCGATAACCTTGAAAACGACACCCATGAAGGAAAATTTGAAAATTTTCACGGCCGCCATCTTGGATTTTCATTTTGACTACTATCGGTTTCAGCACCCTCGAAAATTTTGAAAACGACACCCATGAAGGAAAATTTGGAAATTTTCACGGCCGCCATCTTGGATTTTCTTTTTGACCAAATTTACACTTAGAAAGTCGAGTCGTGACGATTTCTACTAGTTAACTCCTACCGCAAGCCGCGTTACAGAACTTCGTTCCTAAATAAGGGTTCCGTTTTTCATTCGAACATACGAAACCCACTGACTAATTTACACTATGTCCTACGAATGAATTGTTCGATAAATTAACGGAACAGCCTGCCGTGCGCTAGCAAAACGGACATAGGTCCGACCTCGTCAAGGCCCGGCGGGCGACTGAATCGCCAAGCGCAAGCCGCTGTATTATATAATATTTTATTATTAAATTTATTTTATTTATTTTTTTTTTTTTATTTCTAAAACACATTTTAATTTACATTTTGGTTTTAGCCACACAACGAAAACCTCTCAGGGTTTATCTGTGTGTTGACGAGCCGTTCACTTCATTTTTTACAAAAATATTAATTACTGATATTATTATGATGAACTGATGATACATAAAATATTTTATAATAATGATGATAATAATGATTCGTGATGATGATAAATGATGATAATAACATATGGTACAATACATTGTATACATTATGAGAAATGTTGAGTAAGGAAACGTTTAGATTTGTATTTATAACTTTTCGAACTCTGTTTGTATAAGGTTTGCAAGTCTTCTGGAATGAATTTAACTATTTTGCAAAATGGAACCACAAATTGTTCTTCTATTTGTTATGAACTTTCTACAGATATATTTTTTGGAAGTATTGCTTTCATAGGTTTCAAGCAAAATTAGAAAAACATCAAAAAAATCATCGATTAGACTCCTCTTCCGATTTTTTTTTTGATCGAGTGAAGTTTTCGATATCATGTTTTGAACCACAAAAAGTCAAAGTACATATAGTAAACTACAATATATATTTTTTTTGGCTTTAAACAATCACTATTTCTTTGTTTATTTTTGAATCAAAGTGATGCAATATTTGGTATAGGTCGCCTTAAATTGCGCGGTTATATTGTTCCTAAGATAAATTGTTGTTAGGAAGAAAGTCCTGAATATTATTAAAAAGTGCTAAGTATATTCTGTCAACGTCTCTATCCATTGACACATTTGTAAGGTCGCGACTCACCGATAAGTGGTCGAAGGTCAGCCCCATTAAATTATTTATTTGGTGGGTTAACGATCTAAAATAACAACATCCGACCCTTCTCATAGGTACCAATGAAGCGATTGAAGAGTTTTGTTGATAAGATTCACAAATCGGGTTGTGAGTGGCGGCCGGCCAACATGTGCACCGTTGTGCTTAAAGACAAAGGCATTGGCTTCGACGGGGGTGAGATTTATGAGCCGTTTCCGCTGCTGTCTGTAGAAATGTATCCCATTATGAAGCTTTACAATTCGGGGCAAAGTTTTTGTTGCGTCGCAAATGAAATTTAGTGGCAAACAAATTTTTCTCTTTGTTTCGGGCGCCCGGCGCAATAATCTCGATTGCCCTGCATAGCCAAGCAATCAAACCAAATGTTTAACCTATTTCCTGGAAATGTTAGCTTAATGCTACAATTAATGTACCTACATGTAATAATAGGTTAGAAGGCTATTCAAGACAATAAGCATTCTGGAAAAAACCACTTCTGTACGAAATCTAAATCGAAAACGTTCTTTTTGTTAGAATATTCAAGAATCTTTGTTTATCCTGCCTTATTACAAGTATTTGATACAAACACACCAGCCTATAACAATAGATCAGAGTGAATGTCGAACGATCACGTGATTTGAGTTTCGAAAGTTCACCAGTCTTGGCGACCGAAGACATCTTCAACTTCTCGTTGACAACGTTGTCAACCAAGACCTATCAAGGCCTAAGGATGGCCATGGTGTAATAACAATGTATAGCCTAATAGAAAAAAAGGATATCACCAGGTCAGCTTGCTCGGGGTATCAGGATCCTTTGGCAGGCTGTAGTCCCTCTTAAGGAACAGAAGCGCACGCAAGTTGGGTCTACCCCAACTTTGCAAACACTACACGTAGCACCACAGAGTTTTACTTCGCGACATAACACATCAAAGAAACACTGCAAAACGATGGCCGATGCCAAAAGCGCAATTTGTGATGCCAAAAGTCAAACATGTGTTGTGCAACAGATGCATCCACTTATCCCGACACGACCGCTCTCTACAGCGTCCAATGAACGAATCCCCGCAACTCAGCTCACGAATGAACAAGCGAATAAATCACGTCTAATAACAATTGTCCGCTGGGTCATTGAGGCGATAAACTGGAGATTTAAACGCGACTTTAAAATGTTCAGGAACGTCGTATTCAATAAATCACTTCCTCACCTCTTCACTGACTTCCGGATATTGCTGGAGAGCTTCTCAACACCTTCAGGGAGCCTTGTCATGATAGTGTCTACGCCACAGACTTCGTAGAACGAATCAGTCACAGAATTCATACCTACAATGACGTGGGCAACTACGTTGCTGCAGAAAATGTTAACAGGCAGCGGGCTGCGTTCAGGACATTGACTGACGAGTCCATAAATATTCCATAATGTTCCCTGAATTGTCAAACGAAGATATTATTTTGTTTAGCTTGGGGACATATCATCTAAGACTGGCAGCTTCCTATGTCAGCGAACATTTACGTGGCGGCGTCTATAATATAGAGGTTTGTGCAACTCCAAGCCCAATTATGAATCAATACGGTATAGACACGGAAGATTGCACTCTTCTAAGGGGTCGAATTTTATCAAGACATAGGTCAAATGCGACCTATTACACGTATTTAATACTGAATAACGCACAGGGCATAAACGCTATTCAGGCATATTATTACTCATGTTTGACGGGTATGAGGACAGTTGGTGCCTGCGCGCATGTCGTCAGCATCATGTGGTACTATGGGATTGGAAGGCGTTTAGAGAATTTCGTTGGGCCAGTCAGTGCCTGGGACAATATTGTAATAGATACTGAAAACACCGAATAAAGGTTTTATTTGTAATTAATAAGGTATTTTATTTGAAAACTCCTAAAAAAAAACGTCAATGGTTACCTCACAAAACCAATATTCAGCAGAATTCTTCATTGAACTTTTTTCTGCTCCGTGAGTTGTTCCCGAGCGGGAGTCACCATTTAATTCCAAAGAATTGTTTGAAAACGCCGAACAAAACCATCCCACAGTAATAATTAAAAAAAGAAAAGCATCGTGATCGGAAACATAATTATTATTGTGACTGATTCCGGTTTCTTCATGTCGATATAACTTTTTTCGGATGCACATTTCTGTTTCGCTGTCATACAATAAAATGATAAGATGACTATGGCCCTTCGATTAACATATACTCCGTCGGTTTAGGTAGTTAACTAAATGTAAACAATCTTGGCATGTCTTTTTATCTAAAAGTTGTCTATAAATTGTATATAAAAATCTTTGCGACTAGGTATTTACTAAATCGATGTTAGCTAATAAACTAAATTTAAATAATCTTTGTGTATATTATATACGACCTCTTTAATATAAAAAGACATACCAAGATTGTTTACCTTTAGTTAACTACCTAAACCGATAGACCATAGGTTTTAAAGTGCTACAAGGGTGGGGACGGTGTCCATACATTTTTGAGCATTGTTCTTTATGTAAAACTTTTAACTCTCCATCAATTTTATCAGCTTCGTAAATATTTTGGAAATATTCCCATTTCACTATTTTTTCTTTATCACAGTCATTAAAATCTACGTAGGTCACGTCTTTGTTCAATAAATTATTTCTTATTCCCTTAATAAGATGCGGGACATCAAAAATTGGTATAATAGCTACTCTATCGACAATGAAAATATCATGTCGCCATTCCTTACCTTTTCGTAAATATGACCTTTTGGCTTCCTCCACTAAACTGTCAATTGCAGATACATTTACCCGGCTTTGATCACAAACCATTGCTAAAATTTTTAAACCTGCAGAATTCATTTCATGCACTACTTCTTTTATAAGCGATTTTAGCTGTATTGCATTTAGGCAATTTGTAAAATAATAGGCTACAGGTTGCTTCTTATTATTTTTTATGGTTTTCACCATAAAGGTTAGTGCATGATCAGCAATTTTATGCTTATTGAATGAATCAATGCCTTTTATTTTATCCTCCCTTTCATTATAATGAATTTGTGGGTTAATGTACATTTCGTCAAACATTAAAATGCACAACCTTTCGTCATTTGGAAGATCTTTAACATTTGACGCTAGTTTATTAAATATTATTGGATTAACCCCTTCTTTAATAACTACTTTCGCAAGAAGATTTTTTAAAGATTTTGCTGACGGCAATGTAAAGCACTTAGACATTAATGCATAACATTTCGGGCTTCTTTTATATAAGGAAAGTGCCAAAACTTTTTCTTCCTTAAGAAATCGACGTCCTTTCGGTTTTTTACCGCATTCCCTAAACTGCAAAACCGTGAATAGTTTTGCTGGTAAAGACATTTTCTTTGTTAATGCTTGTAGCATAACTTTACTGGACAATTTTTCAGCTCTTTGCAGTCTTTCCTTAAAATGTTTTCCCCCTTTCCGTAGCCGACATATTTCGCTTCTGAGTTTTCGCAGCTGTTTTCGAGTATTTTGATAAAACTCCACTCGCACTGATGACAAAGTGGATCTTGAACCTGGAAAATATAAAAATACACCATTAAAACTACAAAAATTTCACATTTTTTTAGTGATATTTCACTATTTTTCCATCAATGACTTGACGTCACTAATGGTGACTAGACTAATTTGGGTCCAAACATGATTTCAAATCAGAGTAAACAAGATAAGACTGTATACAACATTCATATTTTCAGTTTTGGTACCTAATAAAATACTGATAACATTTAGTAGCGTTAATCTCGGAACGCTTGTAGTCTGGAGCTGAACTGCCATACTAACTATTGTTTGTATGAATGTACTCTATCCATCTAACAAGGTCTGGTCAGTGGGAAGCTACTTTTAAAAAGGCATCAATCCGAGGCATTGGCTTTTAAATATAGAATACTTATTTTTTTCTTTAAAAAAATCTGAATATTCTGATTTTTGATTATACCATGTTTATTTTTTAATAAACCATGCTTTCATGTATATTTTCTTTACAAAATAGATTCGATGTTTCACATCTGCCAGGCGTCCCGTGAGCGTGACTGCTCAATTTTTTTAAATAACTTGTAATAACAAAAACTATTTACGTGAGGCAAGCGATGTTTTAGAAGTTGTAGGCACAGGATCATTGCAAACATAAAATTGCTTCTGGGTCGAAGGAGTTGTTGCTCCTGAAAAGATTAAAAACTATATTTTAGCAAACATAACATTTTCAAAAAATGTTTCTAAATTATATTGCATTAAAAAATATTAAATCTAGGCTACAAAGTAAAATATAACAAAATACTTATTTACCTGTTTGAACTGATGTACTTGGAAAATCTGATTGAAGGTTGAGATTTGCTTTAGATGCAACAGGCGGAAGTGGCACTGGAAATAATAATATGAAATAGGTGTAAAAATTTATTTAAAAAAATCATTAAGTGAGGCAGCACCAGCTAAGTAGGGGATGCATACTTTGGATTTGTTCCTTGTGAGAATTATATTTAAAGAATTAAATTCCAACAAAAACAACTCCATAACCAGGCGACTCATGACTGCTCACTTTTTTAAAATAACTTGTAATAACAAAAACTACTTACGTGAGGCAAGTAATGCTTTAGAAGTTGTAGGCACAGGATCATCGCAAACATAAAATTCCTTCTGGGTCGAAGGAGTTGTTGGTCCTGAAAAGATTTAAAATTACATTTTAGCAAACATAACATTTTCAAAAAATGTTTCTAAATTATATTGCATTAAATAATATTTCATCTAGGCTGCAAAGTAAAATATAACAAAATACTTATTTACCTAAAATTTTAAGTGATGTACTTGGGAAATCTGATTGCAGGTTGAGATTTGCTTTAGATGCAACAGGCTGAAGTGGCACTGGAAATAATAATATGAAATAGGTGTAAAAATTTATTTTAAAAAATCATTAAGTGAGGCAGCACCAGCTAAGTAGGGGATGCATACTTTGGATTCGTTCCTTCAAAGAAGTCAACTCCGACAAAAACAACTCAATATAGGCGTCCCATGACTGCTCAATTTTCATCAAAACCGATGTCAGTTGAAAATTATGAAAAAAATTCTATCTCTTAAACTACTAATAATCGTGGAACATACGTGAGGATGATTTAGATGCTCCGCAATAAAAGGCATCTAAATTTTATCTTTGGACGCAATCTCTCCGGCCACCATGTATGTTACTCATTTAAATTATGGTTGTTGCTCTTAGAGAATAATAGAAGAATGTGATTTAGTTTAGGCAATTCCTTATAATGCATTATGAATGAATTATTCACATAAGGTACTTACTTGATATATGCAGGTGAGGAACAGCTAGAGCATTCAAGCGACTATTGCGGTTCTTGTCACTTTCTGCAAAATGCTTGTCACAAACCATCCTGTTATTATATATTTGCATATTGGTCAGTCCACTGACTGAGGCACCAGCTAAGCCAACCCATATCCTGAAGCGCTCTTGGAAGACTATAGGATTCGGAAACCTGTGGATTGTGACACCTGCAAATAATTTAGTTTTAAAAAATTACCAAACTCCAAATATAAAAATATCTTCTTTAAATACCATGTATTTTATCAAAATTATACCATATAATAATACAATGTGATCCAACAAAAATACAAATGACCTTGCGCTATATTGGGACTTTTTAGCAAAACAGCACCTTGTTTACTCATTTTGGAGCTAAGTCACTGAAATATAACAAAAACAGATAACAACAAATTGAACAAAAACAAATAACAGCAATTTTTCTTTTGGAAGCCTTATATTTCAAGTTTCTGTCTACAGACCGAGGTTATTGACGTTCCTATTCTTTAGTCGGCTCCTTTAAAATTTTGAGGAGCCTTTGATCATTTAGTCTAAATGATCATATTAATCATTTCATTCTGAGCATAACTGTAATTGTTGAAGAGCCCATAGGTACTGCAAGCAGCATCTCTAGGGTTAGCATACCCAGAGATAGAATCGTATTGTATTACATGAGCTATATTTGTATTTAAATATGTACCTAATAACAATACGTGCTCCGCTAACAATTTTGAGACAATAGACAGAAGAGGGGTTTTGGGGAGAGGCGAGAAATCTTACCTGTAGTGTCGCATCCAAATACACATCGTCTCGTAGAAGGCATTGTAAAAACACTTAACTAATAGCGTCCAATACCGCAACACTTAACTAAGAGCGTCCAAATATCGCAAAGACACCGAATTCAGTTGGCCTTCGCCCCGCGGATACACTCAACGCAAGGGTGGACAACGAATCTGATGATGGACTCTTCAAGCCTTTACGGAGGAGCAGAGCTTCAACTCAACGTATTAGCAGCAAAGAAAACAGCAACAACACGAAAACAATTCAGCGCACACGCAAATTTTTTTTTTTTTTTTTTCTTATGGCAATTGAGCCGATGTCGACTATTCTGCCAGCGTCATGTTTAGACGGCAGCACAGAGGCAGACCGTCGACTTTGCACTTTGTGGTAGATCTAGGTGTTAGTTGCTGAAAAGACGAGGACAAGGGTTAGTACTACATAAGTATTCTAAACAATCAATGCAACAGGGTGATGAAACAGCACACAAAAAAAAAAAAAATATACATATATACAATACATATAAATTATTACGCACCAGTTAAAATTTAATGTTATTTTCGTTTAAAAAAGTTATTAAAATATTAATAATTTTGGGAGAGAAGTGGGTTAAAAGGGAATGGAAGTAAGTTGGGAGGGGAATGTTACATTTCGAAATTTTTCGATAGAGGTCAAAGGATTTGGTGTTCAAGGAACAGGAGAAAAATATATGGTCCAAAGTACCCTCCGCAAGACCGCATTCACACAGGGAACTGTCCCTAACATGGATCTTATTCAGAAACACTGGGCTACAACAGTGTCCGAGTCTAAGTCTACAAAGTGACGATACAGTTCTTTTGGACAATTTCGGATATTTAAAAAACCAAGGTTTCCTTTGGATGTCGTGCTGTATAGCTGCATAGTAGACCCCCTTGGTTTTTGAGGTCTCATTCCACATTTTTGTCCACGAGTCGAACAGTTTAAGCTTGGCACCATTTCGCAAATCGTAGTTATGAGCTACGTAGTGTTTTCGATCATCCGGATTTGATGTGGCGTACTTTGCTAACGAATCAGCGCACTCATTGCCAGCAATACCCGAATGACCAGGGATCCAGGCTATCTCGATGTCCAATCCGTTTTGGGAACATTCAAATAACAGGCTCTTAATTTCTACGACGATCTTACTTTGGATTTTACTATGGAGTTGATTTTGTTCTAAGGCCTGAATACTACTACGGGAATCTGAAAAAATGACTGCTTTTCTTATTTGATGAGACTTGATATAATGTATGACTTCTAAAATGCCAATACACTCTCCTGTAAAAACTGATGCTTCTGGTGGACATTGAAAGAGTAAGGCAATTTTGGAATTTTGAAAATATACTGCTACTCCTGTACATTCTGTTTGTGATAATTTTGATGCATCAGTAAAGAAAAAATTCCATCCTTCCCAGTAACGTTTGACGGCTAACTCGAAGTCGCGTCTTGCGTTTTGGGAATTCTTTGATATACCTAGTCCCAAAACGGCTTTTGGTTTGAAGTGGATCGCCCCATATGCAGAGGAAAAGACGGGGAGAATTGGATATTGACAAACAGGTGAGGAGAGGTGTTTAAGCTCTCTGTACCTATTTATCAACAGAGGAACAGCCTTATTGTTCCAATAAGGAGAATTATTGAAGGAGAGGTCAATTTGCTCTAAAATTGTGAGTAAAGGATGGGATGAAAGGGAGAATATTTTAGACAAGAAACGATCAGCCAAATATTGTCTTCTTAGGTATAAGGGTGGTTCTACACATTCAACTTGAAGCGCATTTATGGGCGAGGATTTCATGGCTCCAATAATAATTCTCAGGCATTTGGCCTGGATGCTATCTAATTTCTTGAGCGCTTCTTTGTTGCAAGGTTCAATAAGGAAGCAACAGTAGTCCAAAGCGCTCCTGGTCAACGCGTTATAGACCAGTTTGAGGGTGTAGGGGTGAGCTCCCTACCACACCCCTGCCAAAGCCTTAAGGACCGATACGGAGCGTTCACATTTTTTGACCGTGTTGTTAATATGGTCAACCCCAGACAATCTCGAGTCCAACGTTACTCCCAGAAACCTAGCCTTATCCTTGACTGGAATGATTTGTTCGTCGATGTTTATATCTACTTGGGGAACAGAACGCTTACGGGTAAAAATAACCGCTGTACTCTTTGGCGCACTTAAAGATAACCCGTGATCAAGGAACCATTGGTTTAACGAAGACAGAGAGACATTCATCGATAGAGCGGCATCCTGAATGGAACTGCCAGTGACCAGTAACGCAATATCGTCAGCATACTGAAGGATTTTGCAGTCAAAATTTAAAGATGAGGACAAATTCGCTGTGTATATATTGTATAATGGGGACTAAGAACAGATCCTTGAGGTAGCCCTCTCCATACTGTTCTTTGTTCAGAGTCAGCTCCAGGGATTCTTAGTTGAATGACACGGTTGGTAAAGATGTTAACAATGATACGACAAATCCTAGCCGGGATTCTCAGCTCATGCAGCTTTTGCCTGAGAATTGGGAGGAGGACCGAATCATAGGCTGCTGATATGTCCAGGAAAACGGCCACCACAGACTCATTCCTGCCGAGGGCCAGCCGGACCGCTGACGTGAGGATACCTACACTATCAGCTGTGCCCAGACCTTTCCTGAAGCCGAACTGAGTCGTTGGAAGCAGTCTCCTGCTCTCCACCAACCACTCTAAACGATTCTTGATTAAATGTTCTAAGAGTTTAATTAGTATGGACGATAGGGCAATAGGTCTATATGAGCAATGATCGTTAGGATCTTTGCCATGTTTTAATATCGGAATGACAACTTGAACCTTCCAGTCTGTGGGAATATATCCGGAAGTGAAGCAAAAATTAGCCAAGTCCAGATAGTATTGGTGGGTTTTTGGACCAGCTTTGGCAATAAAAGAGTAAGGGAATCCATCCACTCCTGGTGCGGAGTCCCTGACACGGGATAGCACAGTTTTTAATTCTTCCAAGCTGAATGGCATGTTCATTGGATCGTTAGTGTTGTCTACATCATCAATGCCAACACAACTGTCCTCTACACCTGGAACATAGGCTGGAGCGATTTTTGAAAAAAACTGGCACCCCAGTTCTTCTGAGAGGTTGTTCGAGGAGGCAGGTGCGAAACTACTCCTGAAACGTTTTACTTTCCGCCATACCACCGAAACTGGAGTGGATGGACTCAACGAACTGCAATACTTGGACCATCCTTCTCGTTTCTTCTTTTTGAGTACTTTCCTGGACTTAGCCAATATTCGCTTGAAGGCGATGAGGTTATCCAGGTTCAATTCACAGTTAACGGTCTCTTCAGCCTCATTCCTGGCCCTGATCATGTCAGTGCATTCTCTATCCCACCATGGCGGAGAAGGAATTTTACCAGATTGGGGTTTTTTGGAAGGGAAACAGTCATCTGCTGTAGAAGAGATGGTAGAAGAAAAGGACGAAAAACATTCCTGGGCATTATTCTCGTTAATTTTTGCAAGGGAAGATACTCTTAAATCTAAAATTTTTGAATATAAATCCCAATCTGCTGAGTTTAGTCGGTGTTTTAAAAGGGGAGGGGAGACTTTAGTGGGAACATTTTTAGACGGGAATTCGATCATGATGGGGTAGTGGTCACTTCCATAAGTCATATCCAAGCGACGCCAGATGAGAAGGCTAGATATATTGGATGAACAGAATGTCAAGTCAACACAACTATTACTCTGCCCTGGTGCAGACCTGCGTGTGACACTACCGTCGTTGATGACACAGAGATCAAGATCATCCAATACATCCAGCAAACCAATGCCAAAGTTATCGCAAGTATCTGATCCCCAACGATAATGGTGACAATTAAAATCACTCATAACAAGTATTGGACCGCTAACATTGCATAACAAATTTCTAATGACTGAAAGATATTCGAGTTGTGGGTGCGCAATATAAAAAGAAAAAATATTTATATCCTCAGCCTTAACAGCTGCAACATTTATGTTATCGCCAACAAAGGGTAGAGGAATCGGGGAAAATGATACTTTGCTATTGATGAGCAAAGCACATCCCCCATATCCATCAGGCCTGTCATTACGTACACCGCCGAAACCCGGCAACCTGAAATTACTTTCAGGTAGAAGCCACGTCTCGGAAATACCGCAGACCGATGGTTTATACTTATTAATTAAGAATGAAAGATCAGCCTTCCTGGGAGTAATACTCCTCACGTTCCATTGAAGGAATGTCAGGGGATGGAACATTGTGAATATAATTTAATATTGAGGTCAATTTTAAAGCAACGTGGTCAGGTATTGATGGAGTAGGATTTGTAAGAAAAGAACAGTCATTAACAGGTTTGTAATTAATTCCAAAATATTTTTCGAATTGTTCTCCTGTCTGTAGATCATTGGCTCAGCGGCTTCCGTTGGGAAGGCGCAGCCATTTTTGGAGGGGGAAAATGAGTAATTTTGGGTAAGTGTTTGATGAGCTTGCTTATTATAGCCAGGAGAAAGGGGGGCACGGGGTTTAGGTTTAAGGAAGACCGTTTTACGGTATGATCTTTGGGTAGCAGGGGTTGGGCTTGAGGACGGGGATTGGATTTTATTTATTATAACCTTGTTACGAGGGGCAGATTTTGAGACATCGGCATAAGATCTAGAAACAGGAGGGAAAACCCAACTTGCCTCTGCATATGAAATCGATTTTTCCGCCATCAGAGCTTTGATGCTCTTCTGCCGGCCCAATTCAGGACAACCACTGTCATTTGCGAAATGGTTCCCAGAACATGAGACACAAAATCCTAACTCAGGGGTGATTTCACATCCATCACCTGGATGATCTTCACCACATTTGAAGCAACGTGGTTTCGACCTACAAAGCGTACGGGTATGGCCAAATCGACAACAATGGAAACACTGGATTGTTGGGTATGTGTACCTCTCGACTGGAAGAGCCGAGTAGAAACAATATACCCGCTTAGGCAAAACCTGTCCATCAAACGTAACAACAACTGTCTGCGTAGGCTTCCACTCGGCTACACCAGACGAGGTCACCTTACGGTTCATTCTCCTGGCCTTCACAACAGCACCACATCCTTCAGGAACCTTGATATTTTCTATGATTTCGCCCTCAGACCATTCAATAGGGATATCCCTAACAATACCCATACGTGTAATATTAAATTGTGGGATGGAGGCAGTATAATTATGTTGAATTAACAAATTATTAACTAAAAAACTGTTTGCGTCCTGATGCGAGTTGAATTCAACTGACACACGATTTCTTCCTATACGTTTGACCCCATCGAGGCGTATGTTATTGATGTTATTTATCGTCAAAAACATGCCAAACTTGACAGGTTGTAGCACAGTGCCTGAAGTCTGACCATCCTTAAGGGAAACATTGACAATATACGGTGGATTATCTCTGGCTGTATAAGTAAGTCTGCCGACTATGGTTTTCGGTATCTTGGGTGGAACATTTGGAGTAGTCGTGGGGGACACAGCGGCTCTTTTCCGATTTGTATTCTCTGTAACCATATTGGGGGCTTGCGTGAGTATTTGGGTGTCATGGGGGAGGGTGATGGTCAAGCCAGGGGAAAGATCAAAAAGCTCATCAGGGGGGTCGGGATCAGGGGGCTTTTTGGAGTTCATTTTGATGACGAATAATTATTAAAAACAAGACAATCACAAATAAAACTAACCTTACACAAAGAACACAAACACTAAGAATAATCTCGACCAAGTTTCACACAAGGATTTACCAGAAATCGAAAACATTCGTAGCACTGACAAAAACACGTGTTTAGCCTTCACCACTACCCACACGCAAATTGCAAAACGTATCAGCCATTTTCTTTTGACAACTTTGAATTTTGACATTTGTGATTTTCTTTAACGGTCGATAAAATAAATCGATAAACGAAAAACAAATATTTGCCCGTATTAAAAGTCTTTCAAATTAAACTAAAATAATGAAAATAAATTGGAAATTAAAATACTAATTTTCAACAACTTTAAAGTTTTAAGTCGTAACGTAGCGACATCTAGTACGTCCTATGTGAATTGTTTGCCTTAATTAAGAACACAAGTAATAGATGGCGCACCTAAAAAAATTGCTGTGAACATGAAGGTAACTTTACCCCCCCTGAGTATATTGTGTGTTCTGTGGTCGGCCGGCAGCCATCGTACGAAGCGGATGTGTGCAAGTTTGTGTCGCCAACATGGATTGGAGTAACGATAAAATTTTAGATTTTATCGCACATTACGAGTCTGAGCCGATTTTATGGAACCCAAAACATACTAGCCATAAAAGAAAGAATCTCTGCCACGACGCTTGGGAGCGAATAAAGAATAATTTGAGCTGGGCATGCACAGTTGAAGATTTGAAAAAAAAACGCGACTCACTTATGGCCTATTATTACAACATTTAAATAAGAAAAAGAAATCTATTAAATCTGGTGCTGGGACAGACGACGTTTTAATGTCAATTGGTTTGCTTTTGGCGCCTTAAATAGCTTTTTACAGCCTATATACGATTGCAAGCAGACTATTCATACACAGGTAAGAAATAACAAGAATAATTACTTTTCTGAGCATTTATTTATTTTTGACTAATCACATTATTAGATAATTTATCTATATAAAATAGTTATATTATATCTAACCTCTGTTTATTAATTACTAATACCTAACCTCTTTGTTATTTATTCACCAGTTCACAAAAAAAAACATTAGGTACCTATTATAAATATAAATTAACGATTTAACGAGAAGTTGAGCTTTGTCCCGTATGTTTGTTGGTGTTGAAGCATTTCTTCTCGCTGTAGCTGTCATTGAGCGCAAGGCACCGTCAACGGATTGTTCATTCCTCCATGTACCAGGAATCACATTGTCGTTTTCAATCCTATCCATAAAGCCTGGTGGAGTGTAATAGTTATTAGATGTTTTACTATCCCTTAAAAAGTTATGTAGTAAAATGCATGCCATCACAATATTAGAGGCACAATCCGGTTGAAGTGGTATAGGTTTTCTTAGCACTCGAAAAATAGCAGACATTACTCCAAATACATTTTCCACAACAATTCTAGCTTGTGATAATTTTTTATTGAAAATTCTCTTTAAACTTCCTTCTGGGTGATCACCTGGGTATGGTTTCATTATATTTGTATGTACCTAGTGGGAATGCATTATCTGCTACAAATACATAAGGCATTGCATCGTCGCAACCAGGAAACTGTGATGGAGCTGGTAAATTAAGATCACCTCGACTTAATCTTCGGAATAGTAAACTATTCCGAAATACACCCCCATCACTTATTCTT
Source organism: Fissipunctia ypsillon (assembly GCA_947568875.1). Taxonomy (NCBI): domain Eukaryota; kingdom Metazoa; phylum Arthropoda; class Insecta; order Lepidoptera; family Noctuidae; genus Fissipunctia; species Fissipunctia ypsillon. The sequence continues at coordinate 11,597,131 of OX387668.1, forward strand.
CCCTGACATCCAACGTCTGCAAATAAGAATTTGTATTTTTTATCAACTAATGCTAATAGTACAATGCTATATGTATGTTTATAGTTGTAAAATTCAGTTCCACTGTGATGCGGTGCCAATATAACTATATGTTTCCCATCCATAGCTGCCACGCAATGTGGAAACACGTAATGGAAATCATCTTCTTTTTCTAACCACTCTTGCTCATTTGTAGGCATCTGAAAAAAAAAATATATTATATATTTTTCAACAGGTTTACGAAGAAGATGAACAGGGTATGACAGCTATAGCAGCTGAAGAAAGTACAAATAAGTCCGTAGACGTATTGAATACTCATCAAGCCAAAAGACGCCGTCAGGATTTTGCTTCAGAATTAAGCAGTGCCAGACAACAGATGACTGAAGCTTTCAACCATATTAAAAATAATAATTTGAATGACGAATATGAAATTTTTGGCAAATTAATAGCCAGTAAATTAAGAAAACTGCAAAATATTAATATAAAGGAAATTTTAATGAATGATATACAAAACATTGTTTTTAAAGCATGCATGGTGGACAGATTAAATGATACGTCTACTCTACAGTATTACCTCACTCCTTCCTACAAATACCCAATTTACCTTATCAGCCGCACCATACACCCAATCAGTCACACCAATCTCTCCAGTCAGCATATAGCCCGCAATATCAGTCACCTCAATCATCATTCCGCCTACCAAACCAGTCACCTCACTTACCATACAGCCCGCAACATCAGTCGCCACAGTCACCATACTGTAAACCAAACCAGTCACCTCGCTCACCATACCGCCCGCGCCCGCAACATCAGTCGCCACAGTCACCATACTGTAAACCAAACCAGTCACCTCGCTCACCATACCGCCCGCGCCCGCAACATCAGTCGCCACAGTCACCATACTGTAAACCAAACCAGTCACCTCGCTCACCATACCGCCCGCGCCCGCAACATCAGTCGCCACAGTCACCATACTGTAAACCAAACCAGTCACCTCACTCACCGTATAGCCAGCCAAATCAGTCACCCCAGTCACCATACACCCAGCAACACCTATCACCCCAGTCACCATTACCTCACAACGAGCCATACCAATCGCCCCAATTATCAGAACCGACACCATCGACACCACTTCAGTCTGATGACCAAACCTCAATGTCCGTTCAGAATATTAGAGTAATGCCACCGAAAAAAGCTTCGTAAATTATAATATCGGAATCAGATGAAATAACCTTAGTTGATGATTGACATTTGTTAAAATTGTTTTTTATATCTGAAATATAACTTAGTAATATCATTTCTTTTGTCATAGACTTTTATTTACATACCTTAACTTTGTCCTCTAAAACCAATAGGATGGCTTTGCTGGTTTCGTGCACTATTTCGGATATAATTTGATGGGACATTTTGAATAAATAATGCAGGCTTCGAAAGCTGTCCCCTGTAGCTAAGTAACGTACCTAGTGTTAAGGCGACCTATACCAAATATTGCATCATTTTGATTCAAAAATGAACAAAGAAATAGTGATTGTTTAAAGCCAAAAAATATATATATTGTAGTTTACTATATGTACTTTGACTTTTTGTGGTTCAAAACATGATATCGAAAACTTCGCTCGACCAAAAAAAAATCTGAAGAGGAGTCTAATCGATGATTTTTTTGATGTTTTTCTAATTTTGCTTGAAACCTATGAAAGCAATACTTCCAAAAAATATATCTGTAAAAAGTTCATAACAAATAGAAGAACAATTTGTGGTTACATTTTGCAAAATAATTAAATTCATTTAATAATAAAATATTATATAATACAGCGGCTTGCGCACGGCGATTCAGTCGCCCTTAATCTGTGAGTCGCCCGCCGGGCCTTGACGAGGTCGAACCTATGTCCGTTTTGCTAGCGCACGGCTGGCTGGTCCGCTAATTTATCGAACAATTCATTCGTAGGACATAGTGTAAATAAGTCAGTATGTTTTTTTGGGTTTCGTATGTTCGAATGAATAACGGAACCCTTATTTAGGAACAAAGTTCTGTAGCGCGGCTTGCGGTAGGAGTTAACTGGTAGAAATCGTCACGACTCGACTTTCAAAGTGTAAATTTGGTCAAAAAGAAAATCCAAGATGGCGGCCGTGAAAATTTCCAAATTTTCCTTTATGGGTGTCGTTTTCAAGGTTTTCGATGGTGCTAAAACCGATAGTAGTCAAAATGAAAATCCAAGATGGCGGCCGTGAAAATTTTCAAATTTTCTTTCATGGGTGTCATTTTCAAGGTTTTCGAGGGTGCTAAAGCCGATAGTAAAGTCAAAATGAAAATCCAAGATGGCGGCCGTGAAAATTTTCAAATTTTCCTTCATGGGTGTCGTTTTCAAGGTTTTCGAGGGTGCTAAAGCCGATAGTAAAGTCAAAATGAAAATCCAAGATGGCGGCCGTGAAAATTTTCAAATTTTATTACATCGGTGTCGTTTTCAAGGTTTTCGAGGGTGCTGAAACCGATAGTAAAGTCAAAATGAAAATCCAAGACGGCAGCCGTGAAAATTTTCAAATTTTCGTTCATGGGTGTCGTTTTCAAGGTTTTCGAGGGTGTTGAAACCGATAGTACCTAAAGTCAAAATGAAAATCCAAGATGGCGGCTGTGAACATTTTCAAATTTTTCATCATGGGTGTCGTTTTCATGGTTTTCGCGGGTGCTAAAGCCGATAGTAGTCAAAATGAAAATCCAAGATGGCGGCCGTGAAAATTTTCAAATTTTCCTTGACGGGTGTCGTTTTCAAGGTTTTCGAGGGTACCGAAACCGATAGTAAAGTCAAAATGAAAATCCATGATGGAGGCCGTGAAAATTTTTAAGTTTTTCTTCATGGGTGTCGTTTTCATGGTTTTCGCGGGTGCTAAAGCCGATAGTAAAGTGAAAATGAAAATCCAAGATGGCGGCCGTGAAAATTTTCAAGTGTTTCATCATGGGTGTTGTTTTCATGGTTTTCGCGGGTGCTAAAGCCGATAGTAAAGTCAAAATGAAAATCCAAGATGGCGGCTGTGAAAATTTTCAAGTTTTTCTTCATGGGTGTCGTTTTCATGGTTTTCGCGGGTGCTAAAGCCGATAGTAAAGTGAAAATGAAAATCCAAGATGGCGGCCGTGAAAATTTTCAAGTGTTTCATCATGGGTGTTGTTTTCATGGTTTTCGCGGGTGCTAAAGCCGATAGTAAAGTCAAAATGAAAATCCAAGATGGCGGCTGTGAAAATTTTCAAATTTTTCTTCACGGGTGACGTTTTCATGGTTTTCGGAGGTGCTGAAGCTGATAGTAAAGTCAAAATGAAAATCCATGATGGAGGCCGTGAAAATTTTTAAGTTTTTCTTCACGGGTGACGTTTTCATGGTTTTCGGAGGTGCTGAAGCTGATAGTAAAGTCAAAATGAAAATCCATGATGGAGGCCGTGAAAATTTTTAAGTTTTTCTTCATGGGTGTCGTTTTCATGGTTTTCGCGGGTGCTAAAGCCGATAGTAAAGTGAAAATGAAAATCCAAGATGGCGGCTGTGAAAATTTTCAAATTTTTCATCATGGGTGTCGTTTTCATGGTTTTCGCGGGTGCTAAAGCCGATAGTAAAGTGAAAATGAAAATTCAAGATGGCTTCTGTGAAAATTTTCAAGTTTTTCATCATGGGTGTCGTTTTCGTGGTTTTCGCGGGTGCTAAAGCCGATAGTAAAGTCAAAATGAAAATCCAAGATGGCGGCCGTGAAAATTTTCAATTTTTTCATCATGGGTGTCGTTTTCATGGTTTTTGAGGGTGCTGAAACCGATAGTAGTCAAAATAAAATTCAAGATGGCGGCTGTGAAAATTTTCAAGTTTTTCATCGTTGGTGTCGTTTTCATAGTTTTCGCGGGCGTTAAAGCCGATAGTAAAGTCAAAATGAAAATCCAAGATGGCTGCCGTGAAAATTTTCAAATTTTCCTTCATGGGTGTCGTTTTCAAGGTTTTCGAAGGTGCTGAAACCGATAGTAAAGTCAAAATGAAAATCCAAGATGGCGGCTTTGAATATTTTTAAGTTTTTCATCATGGATGTCGTTTTCATGGTTTTCGCGGGCGCTAAAGCCGATAGTATAGTCAAAATAAAAATTCAAGATGGCGGCTCTGAAAATTTCCAAATTTTCCTTCATGGGTGTCGTTTTCATGGTTTTCGCGGGCGCTAAAGCCAATAGTATAGTCAAAAAGAAGATGGCGGCTGTGAAAATTTTCAAGTTTTTCATCATGGGT